>JAQSUU010000264.1:2400000-4800000 GCA_038087645.1 Saccharum hybrid cultivar R570
GTCTAAAAATGTAGTTTTCTAGTTGAGAGAGGCAAATCAGACTTTCAGAATAGACGAGGACGCCAGATGGAACATATACTAAGGAGATGGGCTAGCAGGAATGTCAATAGGGCCCGATCCTCGATCCCCCATGAGAATTCACCTAGTAGGGGACCAGGCTTGTTCTCCCCCATTGGGATTTAAACAGGGAAAAGACATCCCGGCTGGGTTGGCGGGGATAGGGATGGTTCTCTATCCCCCGTCCCCAATCTCCACACCGTTTATCATATATGCACTTATATGTCACTGGAATTTATGATGTAATTGTTGTTTAGTGTTCAGTTTTATGTGTATTGTGCTTGAGTATTAACGATAGACTATATGTGTACATTGCAGCGCATCAATTGTACACATGTGCTAAAAAATACTTACTTTTATATTAAATTAGAAAGTATCGATGCTGGGATGGGAATCCCCATGGGCATCATTCCCCCGGGAATAGGGATGGGGACCAAATCCGCGGCCCTCACGAGCTTTTGTGGAACCAATGATTCTTTTCCCGCTAGGAAGAGAATAGGAAGTCATTCCCGACAAGAAATTCCTCATTGCCATCTGGGGCTGTGGTCAACCGGCATGCTACAACTACTTTCGCAAGACTACAAATAGTTTTAGCAGTTGGTCCTTGGAGCATATCCGAGAGTCTTTCTAAAACTCACTTTCTAAATCATCATTTGGAGAGTCATTCGTATAAAAACCGCTCTCTATATCTTTCCATTCTCCAACAATTTCTCTATATCATATTTGCACTCTAGAGAGCCATTCCCGTTTTCTATTTTTGGCTAGCAAGAAAATATAACCAAATAGATAAGTTGTTGGTGAGCATTATTTCACCAAAATCTCTATTCCTAATCACTAGAAAGGATATAGAGAGTCTCTTGGAGTTGCTCTAACTTTAGACTACTTATTTAGAGCTTTAGCTCTAAAGTTTAGAGCTCTAAATTAAGTTTGGAGGTGGAAACCAAACATCTTAGAGATGATTTTTTCCTGATACTAGCTATACTTACAAAATGATTTGGCTATAATGTCTTGGAGATGCTCTTATGTACCGTGCGCAGTATTTATAGCTTCCACGCACACACCTCTGGAACACTAGTCTTTAGTTCAAAAAAACCCACATCAGCCCTCTTCCCCAACTCTGACACCCTCGCCCCCCGCCGCCGGCCACTGCCCCGCCATAGGCGCTAGGGTTCGCCGGAGCTCCGGCGAACCCTAGCGCCCGCGGTGACCGCTCTCTTCCCCTCCCCCCCACGACCACCATCTTCTCCAACTCCGGTGAGCTCACTGCTGCCATCTTCTCCAGCTCCGGCGAGCCTCCCCCGACCGCCGCTTCCGCCGTCAGCTCCCCTAAACCGCTCGCCAACCATCCCCACCGCATGGCCTACCTACCTCCCCCGGCCGGCCATTCTATACCCACCAGAGTTGGAGAAGAAAGGGATTAGTTCGCCAGAACCCTAACGCGGAGGAGGAGGAGGAGGAGCAAGACGAGAAGACCTACCTTGCCGGATCCGCTATGGCCAAGGCCAAATCCGCCATGGTCGAGGCTGGATCCGCCATGCCTGGGGCCGGATCCACCATGGCCGGTGAGCTCGGCGCAGGTGGCGGTGTGGCCATGGCGCGGGTGGCGGTGGTGGGGCGCGGGTGCCGATGCCGCCGGGAGGAGCTCGCCGGTCGTCGTCGCCAGTCCTGGTGAGAGAGAGAGAGAGAGAGTGCGGGGAGAGGAAGGTCGCCGTCGTAGGTCCCGGTGTGTGTGTGAGAGAGAGAGCACTGGGGAGAGGAAAGGGTGTGCGGGCGTTAGAGGAATAGAATGCGCGTTTGTTTGTTAGCATTTTCGAATCTTGTATTATAAGATTCAGGAACGATCAAACAAAAGCAGGCATCGACATCAGCTAGTGCTCATGCTGTTCGTCTTGTCAACTGCAAATTTCAGAAAGAAAATATATATGTTAGCAGCCAGCGCGATTACATACAATACAGGCTTCAAGCACACGGAGCAATGAGCCTGTGGTTAAGACTCCAAGCAATTTGGTTCAGTGCGTCTGCACGGGGCAGCACGAGCACGCGCGCGGCGACGTAGGACAACTTCCAGTCCCGCTGCCCTCCACGCGCGCGGAGGCGGTGCCGCAAACAAGGAGCGACGACGTGGCTGAGCGATGGCCGCGATCGAGTTTGCAAAGAGGCGCCGGGGACGCCGCCGCGATCGAGTTTGCACGGCGTGGATTGGGGACGGGCTCCTTGGCGCTGCTTGTCCGTTCCGTCTGCACCGCCGCAGCACCTGCCGCTTGCGTCGCCATGCACGCTCGGTGGTATCTACATCTCTGGTTGGAACGAACTCTAACGTGGCATTACAGGATATGTTTCCATGGCGTCGGTACAACCATTATTTACGAGAAAATATTTCCTAGAGTAGCTAATTCTATGTAGAGAGAGAGAGAGAATATTTCCTAGAGTAGCTAATTCTATGTAGAGAGAGAGAGAGAGAGAGAGCTTACAAGGGAGCAGTTACAACTACCTTCATGTTTCCTAACATTATATTGGCTAATGGCAAAAACAAATCATCTTAGGAGCCGCAGTCGTCAGCTCTCCATGTCATAGATTATAGCCTGTTTTGGGATGTAGACACAGGGTCTATTTTGTTGCCTACGATATCTTTTTTTTTTGAAACGGTCGGCAGGAGCTCTACCTAACTTGTATTATCGATATAGAAGGGAACAAGCACTGTACAAACACAATAAAAAAAGGCTCCAAAACTAAACTAAACCTCAAACAAGGGAGGTAGGAATGATCTCACAAAGTTTTTTTTGGCTCCTGCTGCACACGCTAGTCTAGCGTTATCCTGTATTTTAGATTTAAGCAATAGAGTTGTTTATCTATCTTTAGTACCTACAAAGATTGTTATGTAAGCTCGCATAATACTTGATCGTATAAGGATATACCATTCTATATCTTACTAAAAGAGTAAGCAAGGTGGGACTAAGAGAAAGCCGTAAAGAGTTATGTAAATTTCCACAATGACTACTATAGGCCTATTCGGCTCGCTTTTTTCAGCGCTATCGCTGCTGATTTTCACTGTAGTACAATGTTTTGTGTCTCAAGCTAGCAGCACCTCAAACGGCTAGCTTTAAGTGGAAACGAACATGTCGACATAAAGGTGGGTCCAAATATAGAATAAAAGAATTGCACCTTCCCTATACTCCTTACGCAAATCTCACGGCCAAGGCTGAGGTGAAAAAACAAAAATTGCTTACTGCCGGGTAGGAAGCTTGTTGCCGGATGAAAGAATCTTTTGCTCTTGCCGACTTTCACGATGCTTCTTGTCCACTGTAAGCCCTACTATATATCCCGTGTTTTTTTCTCGAATACGTAAGAACATTGTGTACGATGTACATTAAGAAGAAAGCAGGTTTATGTTACAAGTGGCCTTATCCGGCCCGGCGCTGAACTGAAGGCTATATGTTTACAAGAACAACGAACAGCCGAGGTCTATGAGCCTGCGCTACCCGGGGTTCGGTGAGGCCAAGCTCGACAAACTTGCCGCTCCTGCCTGAATCCAGCGCTCGCCCTACTATCCCATGTTATTATTTACCGCTTTTTACCGTGTTATGTTATTATTTACTGCTTTTTACCGTGTTGCGGGTGCTCCAAATTAAAAGATGTTTTGTTTTTTTTTCTAAATACGTAATTTTTACTATACACTTAGTTATACACTATGTCTAGATACATAATAAAATTAGTTTATATATCTAGAAAAACCAAAACATTTTATAATTTTGGATGGAGAAAGTAACACATGTTTTTACAAAAGCCGACGAGGCACATAAAAATAAGGGAATTACTCCTCCTCGGTCGCCTAATATTTTGCCTTCCGTCAGTCACCCACCCCCGACCGCGCCCGCACCTACGCCCAGCGCACTGTTCATCTTCCTTACTGCGACACCCGCGCCCTCGAGGAGGAGGGTGCGGCCTCGAGGAAGATGGTTGAGGAGGAAGAAGAGTGGCAGAGGTATGACTGTTGAACCATAAGATCAGGATCATCCTCGCATGATGGATAAGCACGCAGGCGAGCGTTAGCTCGGGTGGTAGCGTAGTTCTAGGTTGGGAGTTCGACTCCCCACCTCGGTACAGTTTTGCGCGTTGTAAAAGAAATCCCTTCATCTGTCCCCACGCCAAAGCACAGATATAAGGTCCAGCTCAGTCTCACATGGGCTGCGGTGCCGCTGTGTATGGGTGGAGCGGGGTTCGGGGTTTTTCTCGACCTACATGAGAAGGATTTCTTCTTAAGCACAATGTTTGGGGGCTGTCATACCCCATGGGACGTGTTTTTTTCCTGATGGATAAGCACACCTTCATGCACCTGCTATGGAGATAGACCCTAAAAATATTTTTTTCATACTTCCTTCATCTCTTCTAGAATATTACTTCTACCAGAACATAGATGTGTGACTTAATCTGAGCAACCAAATGTAACCTTACAAAACACAGCTTGTTTACGCTGGACAATCAAATACTAACACGTTAACGTCGGCTGTCTTAGGTTTTGCCGTATATCTTGGCATGTAGCCCAACTATATATAGGGTAATCCTATATATATAGCTTGAAAAGTCAAAACACTATTTGATCGATACCGAAGGGATTGGATAGGTACTAAGGGTATACTTAGGCCCCGTTTGGCATGAAGCGGATAGGTACTAAGGGTATACTTAGGCCCCGTTTGGCATGGCTCCGCTTCAGTAGCGAAGCCTTTTTTTTTTTTTGCTTCGGCTCCACGAACCGCTCTCGTGAGGGAGCCGGAGTCGTTTTTATAGACTGTTTGGTAAACCGGCTTCTCACATTGATAGAAAGAACAAAAAGACTAAAATGTCCCTTTTCTTTTTTCCATAGTTCATATTCCTATTCTTCTCGTACCTGCTATATTCACTACACCACAACATCAAGATTAGAGATGGATGATCTGACGCTAAAAGCGGATACAGGGACGGACGATCTGACGCTAAAAACTTATAGCGTCAGACTTTTACAGACGTTATAAGTCCTGACGCTAAAAATTTTTAGCGTCAAACAAGACTTTTAGCGTCAAACAGTCCGTTGCCCTGAATATATATAGCGTCAGACGGTCCGTTACCAATTTTTAGCGACAGATGCTCTGTTACTAAGCATATAGTGACAGATCATCCAACAGTCCATGTATTTATAGCGTCAGATTGTTCAACATGACAATATAAATACACCCAAAAAAAATAAATACAATTAGAAAACATTTAGCACATATCATACCTAGATTCAAGCTTAATGTCCATCACATAAAGATATAGAAACACATACATCACATCATGGAGGTCAATACATATATAACATACAACTTGTCTTGCACACCGTTTGAATCATCCAACAAAGTCAGGCACCAAAAGATTACATGAATGCACTCGCAGCAAGCAATACTAGTATTTTGTGTTAAACATACTAAGGTTTGTGCACACAATCATTTCTACGAACTCAAAAATCAAAAGCAATGGCTTGCCAACACTAGAGCACATCCACCAGGTCATGTGGAGAACCACTTTCCAGAGACTCAAGTCAAAGACTGCTCAACACTTCCTGAAAAATATAACAACCATGTATTAGGCAAGTGGAGAAAAATATGTGAAGCTGTTGTGGAGTATGAGTTTGTAATCAGCCAAGTGTAGACATCCATTTTCCAGATTACATGTTTTTTCTCCTACTGTATGGTCCCTGCAGAGTTAGGCATCAGCAAGCGTGCTGTCGTTGTCAGGTTGCTAAGTTGGGCGCTAGAGTAATTTGGATGGATCTAACAGTAATGTATTGAGCTTGTTGGTTGATTTATTTATATGCATTGCATGCACAACCCAATTGGAATAATGGAACTTTAGATGGTTTGTAACCGTGCATGCGAGATTCTTCTAAAATGCGTGCACATTCCAAAATCAAAATGAAACATCTGTGGTTCAGTTCTGTAATACCAAGGTTGCATTTTTGGGAGAGGCAATAGAGGGATTCAGAAGAGTTGTGCAACATGCAATGAGATTTCACAAGGAGCATATATGAGTTAAAAAAAAGTAACGTTTCTTTTACTGCCTAATAAGATACTAAGATCTACTCATAGCATTTAATTGGCTCGTTCTTGTAATATATAGTGATAGATCAGCAAAGTGTAGACATCAGCTTAGCTGTTTGCTTGCCTTAGTTCAGTACAGTAGCAGCAGTAATAGAGTTAAGTTTCAGATTTATTGGCTAATTTGGATAAATTTTGTACTCTACTTTCTCTCAGCGATGATTTACACTTGGCAAATGAGTGCTGAATTTAGTCACTTGGCAAATGAGTACTCTACCTTCTTCAGTTAAAACAGCTACTTAAAACAAAATTCTCTCGGTAGCAGCTTAAAACAGTAAAGGATAGTCCAATATGAAGCAAAATGACAGGTACAATTAAACTATGATAAAGCTAAGTAACAACGGCACAATTAAAAGAAAGTTACAAATATTCTAAAATGTACAGGTTAGTTGTACCGAGCAGCACCACCCAAACTTCCCAAACTTTAAATCGAGTAACTGAACGTCTGTACAGAATAGTAGGCAACTCAACTTCAAACTCATCAGAAATATCACATACCTTAAATTGAGTGATTGAATAATGTAGGGACGCAGCTGCAGCTCTGCTACTCCTATTCCTGCTGGCAGCAGCATACAAGCTCTAAGCTGCATGCATTGGGCTGCCAATCATGCATTGGGAACCTGCTAGTACCAAAAGAGATGAATAGATAATTATTTTCCAAGCTACAATGGAGTCACTTGTTTATTGTGTCATGCAACTAGTTAAACAGCATGCTAGCCTACCAAATCTTATCTACCCAAATAAATATTCAATGTTGCTTTCAGCTAATACTTTACAACTTTCATGCATAGAACTTGGTACTGCAGCTTTCATATACATATATGGAATGATCATTAATGTGCAGCTGTTAACTTTTTTTTGAGGGAACAGCAGGGGAGGCCCCTACCTAAATTTTTTCATCAAACTTTCCTGTACATATGCAGCTGTTAAATTTCAACTGAAAATTTTAGAAGCAGCTATAAAAAAGGTTGACTACAAGCTGCATGAAAAAATGCTTGTAGGACAATGGCACTAATCTTAGTATGCAGAGTCATATTTAATGCACGATTGCAAGGGCCAATTCAGTGTGCACATTATCATCCCACAAATATAGGAAGTACATTAGCCCTTTGCAAGCACAGAACGACCTTTTAGTTTAGTAATTCTGAAAAAAGCTTACCATGTGAACTGCTGGTAGTGCTTTAAGATAATGCAAGCAAAAGACATATCAGAGCACAACTTCCCAACTCTTCTACATAAAAAAACAGTCAACTACAATTGCTTGAGACGATGAGGATGGGCCACGAGAACAGATCCGGCACCCTGATCCAGCAACAATGACACGTCATTCTCCAACTTATCTAGTAGCAGTTGAATAGCTTATTGGAACTACTTACCTAGTAGCAGTAGTAGCAGTTCGTTTGCAGTGAAAAGCTTATTGTAGAGAAACACCGCACACCCTAATCAGGGGGGGTGACCTTCATTATATAGCCTGAAAGGCTAGGGTTACAATATACAAGGCCCATGGGCCGTACGTCCAATATGGACTGTTACAATACATTCTAACACCCTCCCTCAGTCTAAGCGGGAGTGTCACGAACACAAAGACTGGACCTAAAGTCAGTAAACAACTGTACAGGTAACCCTTTGGTCATGATGTCCGCGAACTGATGAGATGATGGAACATGGAGCACCCGAACCTGTCCCAAAGCAACCTTTTCACGGACGAAGTGAATATCGATCTCAATATGCTTCGTGCGACGATGATGAACTGGATTGGCGGTCATGTAGACAGCACTGACATTGTCACAGTAGACAATCGTCGCCGAAGAGATGGGTGCATGGAGCTCCTGAAGTAACTGACGAAGCCAACAAGTCTCAGCCACAGCGTGCGCAACAGCACGATACTCAGCCTCCGCACTCGAACGAGAAACCGTAGTTTGTCGTTTGGAGGACCAAGAGACTAAGTTGTCGCCGAGAAAGACACAGTAGCCAGAAGTGGAGCGCCGAGAGTCGGGACAACCAGCCCAATCAGCATCGGAGTAGGCAGTCAAGCTGGTGATACTGCCTGTGCCGATGTGAAGCCCAGTGGATAGAGTGCCCTTGACATACCGCAAGACACGCTTGAGCATCGCAAGATGAGGCTCGCGCGGGTCGTGCATGAAGAGGCAAACCTGCTGAACTGCATAAGCGAGGTCCGGACGAGTCAGCGTGAGATACTGTAGCGCACCAGCGAGGCTACGGTACTGAGTGGCATCCGCCACCGGTGCGCCATCTGTAGCAGAGAGCTTGGCATGAGTGTCAACAGGAGTCGCCGTGGGATGACACTCAGCCATACCGGCGCGCTGGAGCAGATCCACAGCGTACTGGCGCTGAGACAGGGAGAGGCCGTCAGCAGAACGCGTGACAGAGATCCCGAGGAAGTGATGAAGATCCCCGAGATCTGTCATGGCGAACTCGGAGTGAAGAAGCTCGGTGATGCGACGAAGAAGCGGGGTCGACGAGGCTGTTAGAATAATGTCGTCGACGTAGAGCAGCAAGTAGGCGATGTCGGCCCCTGCTTTGTAAACAAAGAGGGACGTATCGGAGGTCGAAGCAGTGAAGCCGGACCGTTGAATGAAGCCGGAGAACCGCTGGTGCCACGCCCGGGGCGCCTGCTTGAGTCCGTACAAGGACTTTAGCAGGAGACAGACGTGGTCGGGAGCCGCCGGGTCGACGAAGCCGGGCGGCTGCTGGCAGTAGACGGTCTCGTTCAGATGGCCGTGAAGAAAGGCATTCTTCACGTCCAGCTGATGTATCAGCCAGGAGCGAGAGGCGGCGATGCTGAGGACGACCCGGATGGTGGCCGGTTTGACAACCGGGCTGAACGTCTCGTCGTAGTCGATGCCGTACCGTTGCGAGAAGCCACGGACAACCCATCTGGCTTTATGACGAGCCAGAGAACCATCTGCATTATACTTGTGCTTGAAAACCCATTTGCCGGTGATGACGTTGGCGCGAGGCGGACGAGGAACAAGACGCCAGGTGCCATTGTCCACAAGCGCCTTGTATTCTTCGGTCATCGCCGCACGCCAATGAGCATCGGCGAGCGCGGCACGGACGGTTCCTGGCAGCGGAGAGGCCAGGTCGGAGGTCGAGGCGGCAAAGCCATACCGCTGCATGGGCGGCGGCAGTGAACCCGTCCGGGAACGAGTCTCCCGCACAGGAGGCTCTGGAGCCTGGAGCGCCGCTGCCGCCTCTCCTGGAGGCAGCTGCTGCTGGGCCGGCGGTGCCTCCAACTGCGGCTGGACCGGCGGCACCTCTGGCTGCGGCTGAGGAGCCGGTGGCGGACGAGGACGACGAGTGTAGTGGATGTCGAACCGCTGCCGATCAGCTGCAACGACGGGAGCACCGGCCGGCGTAGGAGAGGCCGAGGAGGTAGACGGGGCCGACCGGGGCGGCAGGGGCAGCCTGTAGGCAGCACCGTGCCACAAGATGGCAGGGTCCAGCCCGACGGGGTCGCCGGCATCGTCTGTCGCAGACGAGGCAGGCGCAACCGAGGCCCGCGATTGTCGAACGTCGGAGATAGACGGGGCGGGCGCGGGAAGTATATCCTGTATCAAAAAATCAAGAGATTCCGGTCGTGGCTTGGAAGCCGCAAACGGAAAGTGAGTCTCATCAAAAACAACGTGGCGAGAGATGATGATCTTTCGAGTAGAAAGATCAAGACAACGGTAGCCCTTCTGAGAAGGAGGGTAACCGAGGAAGACACACGCTGCAGAGCGAGGAGACAATTTATGGGGAGTCGTGGCACTAAGGTTCGGATAGCACAGGCAACCGAAAACTCGGAGAATGGAGTAGTCTGGCATTTTGCGATGGAGGAGATGATAGGGAATACCATTATGTATGGATGATGACGGCCGCCGGTTGACCAAGAACACAGCAGTGGACAGGGCTTCGACCCAATAGGATGGAGGCATGGCGGCATGAAACAGAAGCGTGCGAACAATGTTGTTCAGTGTGCGAAGCATCCGCTCAGCTTTGCCGTTCTGGGCGGAGGTGTAGGGGCACGAGGTGCGAAGCAGGATGCCGCGGCTAGCTAGGAAGATAGCGGTGGCATTGTTGATGAACTCGGTGCCATTATCGGCCCGAAAACAGCGCACAGGAGAACTGAATTGTGTGTGAGCGTAAGCAACAAACTGGACAATATGTTCATGAACTTCAGATTTATGGTGAAGAGGAAACATCCAACAATAATGTGTATAATCATCAACTAGGACAAGATAAAATTTATAGCCAGAAATACTCAAAACTGGAGAGGTCCAGACATCACAGTGAACAAGTTCAAAGGGAGCAGATGTACTAGAAACCGAACTAGTGAATGGCAGCCTAGCGTGCTTGCCAAGCTGGCAGGCATGGCAAATGTGGCGAGCTGCTTTATTACACTGGATAGCTGATAGCTTATTTAGAGTGTTGACGATGGCGTGTGCGGGATGACCAAGGCGGGAGTGCCATAACTCTGGGGAGACGACGGCGACATGGCAGCGAGGTGGCATGCGATGTGGAACGGTGTAGAGATCCCCATTGCTATTGCACCGAAGGAGGACCGTCTTGGTCTGCAGATCCTTAACAGAAAAACCAGAGGCGTCAAACTCAATGGAACAGTTATTGTCGCGAGTAAGCTGTCGAACAGATAACAGATTACGAGTGAGTTGAGGAGCGACAAGAACATTATCAAGATGAAAAGGACGATCAGCTAGTTGAATAACAGAAGTGCCACGACTATGAATAGGAATTGATTGACCGTTGCCGGCCATAATGGAGGACGGAGGCGACGGGAGATGGGAAAGTAAAATACCGTCATTGGAGGACATGTGAGATGTCGCTCTGCTGTCCATGACCCAGGGTGCAGACCCTCCCTGGATCGCCATCTGGTTAAGGGCGGCAATCAGGCCTGCCGAGTCCCAACCGCCCGGAGGCCCATAAGCCGGGGAACCACCGGCAGTGCTGAACTGCGGAGGCGCGAAGGCGGTGTGTGCCTGTGGAGGAGGTGCAGGTGGCGCACCCCACTGCAGCTGCTGCTGGGGAGGCCACGGAGCAGCCCAAGGGTTATAGCAAACCCAGGGCCCGGCCGGCTGACGCCCGCCAAAACTGCCGCCTTGCTGGTTGCGGCCACCGCCGCTATTGCCACCACCTTGCTGCTGTTGGCGCCCGCCGCCGTTGCCACCACGGCCGCCCTTGCCCTTGCCACCCTTGCCCTTGCCACCGCCCCCACGGTTGGGGGACGCAGAAGGGGTGGACTGGCAGGACGGCGATGTGCAGGAAGAGGTGGTGGAGGCGGCCAAAGCAGAAGCCGAGGCCGCCTTGCCCTCGGTGCCAAGACGGAGCTCCTTGACGCGGAGCATGTTGGTGGCTGACTTGAAGTCCGGGAGCGGCGACGTGTTGGAGATGATGTCGGCGGTGTTGGCGAAGCGGGGGTTAAGGCCACGCAGAAGGTTGAGCACGAGCTGTGCAGGGGAGATGGTGTGACCAACCTCCCGGAGGGCATCAGCGGTGCGCTTCATCTGCTGGGCGTAGGCGTCGACGGAGAGGTCGCCCTGGAACAGGTTGTGGAACTCCTGCTCGAGGACGACGGCGCGGGACTCCTTGTTCGCCTGGAACAAGGCCTCGATGGAGACCCACAAAGCGCGGGCATCCTGTGCAGGCTCCATGGCGAGGTCGAGGACGGCGTCGTCGACGGAGCCGTACATCCAGCCGCGGATGCAGGCGTCAGGCTGAGACCAGAGGGGGTCAGTCGGGCGCGCAGCCGTTGTGCCATCAATGTGGCCGAGCAGCCCGTACTTGCCGCAGAGGGCGGTGAAAAACGCCGTCCACTTGGAGTAGTTCGGGCGCTCGAGGCTGAGCGCGATGGGGACATGCTGCTTCACGTTGACGGCGGCGTAGGCGGCGAAGAGAGGAGCAGCAACGGAGTCACCCATGGCGCCAGATGACTGGTGGGTGAGGGCACCAGTGGTGAAGGAGGAACTTGACGACGACGTCATGGAGTCCGATCTTGGATAGGCGCGGCCTGGAAGGCGGCGGCGCGAGGTGAAGCCTGGCTGGCGGCGGATGTGCGCGGCCTAGGGTAGACGGCGGCTGTGCGCGGCCTGGCTGGCGGCGGCTGTGCGCGGCCTAGGGTAGGCGGCGGCTGTGCGCGGCCTAGGGTAGGCGGCGGCTGGGCGCGGCCTAGGGTAGGCGGCGGCGCCTGGCTGGTGACGGCGTGGCGCACGTTCTCAAGGAGAACGCACGGGCAGAGGGGAAACGAAGCGGAAGATTAGGATCGTAATTAGGGATGATACCATGTAGAGAAACACCGCACACCCTAATCAGGGGGGGTGACCTTCATTATATAGCCTGAAAGGCTAGGGTTACAATATACAAGGCCCATGGGCCGTACGTCCAATATGGACTGTTACAATACATTCTAACACTTATCACACCTAAAGTCAAGCAGGACTGCACAAGTGCAAGAACCTGCACCAAAAAACTACAGAGTATAAATTGACTGCACATAGACTTCCAACAAAAAACTACAATAGTTCAGATTATTTTCTATCATTCTCCAGTTCAATGTAGAAGCATTTTTATATTGGATTGGATTATAGTCCCTTCTCATATCCTTAATGAAGAGCTCTGCACCGGTCTAGCTATCCACGGAGCAGAAAGTTTAAGTTTTGGGTTGCAAAGCAGAGCAGCGATGATTTATCTATTTGACAAAATTATTATGACATTAATCATATAAGAGCTCTGCACCGGTCTAGCTATCGATGGAGCAGAAAGTTAGTTGCAAAGCAGAGAAGCGATGGGAGAAATCAAGAAGAGCAGAGCACGTATCCACACCCATGCGCATTTATTCTATTCTGTTCTATAATTAGTGCTAGAAAACAACAGAAGATTTTACCCCAGCACATATGCTGGTATGCGCAAGCAGAGTATATATTACGTTCAGATCTACACACTCGACCTAATAAGAACCAAAGGTGAAGACGGAAACTAAAATATGAGCTAGCCAGACATCAAGGAAAGAAACCTGGGACGGAGAGGCATAGATGCTGCGGTGGTGTCGTGGTGGCTCCATTTAGCTTTAACCTCTAGATCTGCCGCCGCTGTAGCTCTTCTTGGGCTGCAGAAGCTTCTCAGGTCCGGCCGCAGGCACATGGCCGCACGAGCACGTCCCGGCCGCCACTGCCGCTGTGCCGGCCCTCCCCCACGTGCGCCAGCCCTCCTGCGCCCTCCGTCGATGAAGACGCGAGCGACTCATGGGAGCGTCGTCCGCAGCCGTCCATAGCACCAGCGACAAGGAGGAGGTGCAGGATGGAGGAGGAGCGGCGGAGGGGTGTTGAACTCGGTGGTGGAGAGCTAGGTGCGAGAGAGACAGAGAGGGAGTGGTGCTGGCGGCTGCTGGGAGGATGGAGAGACTGAGTCTAGGGTTTGCTTTCTAATGGGCTGGAACTGGGCCTCGTAGTGTTTAGGGTTCAGGGGAGAAACAGAGAGTCTGGGTGGGTTTTTCTGTGTTAGGCTAGGCTAAAATCACGAGTTGAGCTTTGTGGGACCAACTTTTAGCGACAAACTACATGACGATATAAGAGGTTTTAGCGACAGACCGCATGACGATAAATACATCTATCTATAGCGACATACAATGAATCGTTAAATGAGGATTTAGCGTCAGATAGTCTCTTAGTTATCTTTAGCGTCAGATCGTCCATCGATAAATATAATTTTTAGCGTCAGATGTCTGACGGTGATGCGGTGTTGTGGTATAGTGATTCTGCTCGCCTTTTTCCCGATTGGATGCCGGCTCTGCTTTCTCGTATCCGCTTGGCTTCTTCTCATATTTCTCCGGCAGTCCGCATGTTCGCCCTGCATATGGCATGCTCGATGGCCGCACGTGCACCCGTGCGGCTAGGCTGGGCAAAGCACGACTTTTCTCCTCCTGACGTCCACGTGGCTGGAATGAAGCCGGGTGAAGCCGCTATTTTTGGCTCCACCCCACCCCAAATCTTTGTGAGAACATATTTTTAGGGGCTTCACCTCAGGAGCCGTTTTGTTTTACTCCGTTTGGCAGAAAACAGTTCCAAACGGCTCCTGAAGCCGGTGGAGGAGCCCTACCAAACGGGGCGACGTGATTGTGTGGTGTGCTGACCTCGATCATTGCACACTACTGAACCTCAGCGCATAGCTAGCCTAGAAGGTCAATCAGCAGAAACCACCAAGCCGATCGAGAGAGCATGGACACTGGCAAGGTGGCCGAGCAGCCGTGGCGCGCGGAGCTGCGGAGAGTCGACCTCCGGGGTCTCCGACCGGGCGGGCCTGGTTGGGTGGAAGCCTGCGCTGCCGTGGCTGCATCGATGGAAGAGCTCGGCTGCGTCGCGGTCGCCCACGGCGCGCTGGACGGCGAGCTCCGGCGGGACCTGTTCGGCCGCGCGATGCCGGAGCTCTTCGCCCTCCCTCTGGCGGTGAAGCAGAAAACACTGTCCGGTAGCCATATCGGCGGTTACATCGGGCCTGATCCCGTGAAGGCCCCTAGCCTCGAGAGCCTGCGCATCTCGGAAGCCACGGACGCCGGCAAAGTCCACGCCTTCACCAATCTCGTTTGGCCCCATGGAAACACTGCCTTCTGGTACGCAAACGCATGGATTATGCTGCTGTCTGCGTGTTAAGGAATATGATTTTAGTTGTCATCCTGCTGCTTGCTAAGGTGATCCATGTATGCAGTGAGACGATAGAAGCGTTTGCCAAGGGCATGCTGGAGTTGGACCACGCGGTGCAGAAGATGACTGTATGAATGTCTTTTGCTGTGACTGTGAGCACACTCGAGTTAATGTTAGGTTGGACCTGATAATGGCAACGTCGATGGTTTGAACTAAAAAAATATAACAGTATCTGTTCGAAATCAATTTGAAGTGGGGCAGTTTCAAGATTTTGCAATGCCTTATGTCTCCGAGAGAGCAGATGGTCACTAAATTGCAAAAACAATAATTTCATCAGGCCTAGCATATCATGTAACAATATAGTCACTAAGTTTAAGAATGATGTGAGACTGAATTTTCTGAACCTAGGCATTTGCACACTATGCATTGGGGAAAAAAATCCTTACCACAAACGAGGCATGAAGGAAGTTACTAACCTGTAAATCAAGTACCTTGTGCTTCTTACTCTTCACCTAATACATAGTAACAAAGGCATGGCCACGATCTTCGGCATCATGCAGGCTAATGTAAATGCTTCTTTTTGTCAGACCCCTAGAGATGACTGAATCTGGTCAAAATTAGGCTTTGTTCCCCAAAAAAGGTAGCAGTTGATCTTCTAGGAAAATGAAAAAGAACACCAATCAATTGGCCCTGATGAATTATACGAAGACTATATGCATGGAACCGCCTAAAAAACAAGGTGCTTAGTAAACCTGTACAGATCTTGTAGAGAAAATTAAGCAGGCAACCACATGTCCATTGAATCGAGTAAAAACAATGCAATAAGAAAATGCAGGTACGTTCCACAAAAAATAAAATAAACCCACGGTGAGCAACAAATCACCATGTTTGTTAGACAAAAAGAATCTATTGTTATGACATGTGAATCTGTAGGCAATGCTTTTTCTTCTGTTTATCTTTTTTTACCAAAGATGAAATCACAATCTTAACAGTACATCATGTAGAGAATGATTGCTTCTTGTTTACCTCTCATCGCTTGATAACCAGTTTGAGATCTGGAGCCATTTCCCCCATGTAGCCATCTCCAAAAAAAAAGTAACATTCATAATGGATCCATATGAGTTGGAGAACCATCGCTAGGTTCCCATTGCGCCCTGGCATAGAATACATTTGAAACAGGTAATATAATATGTGATATGGACATAATATATTACAGGGGACATCTCATTGTTACATGTATACATGGCAAAAACATATTATTTAGTGAGAGCATGTATGAGTCGGCAAGGCTAAATAAAAGTTATGAAGGACCGGAAACGGCGACCAAAGGGGGGTGAATGGGAGCCTCAAATTTCTTTCGAAACTTTAGACCGCTGTCCCAAAATCAACCCCAAAAGGCACACAAACAAAAGCTACAAAAACTCGAGCCACCAAGAGTCAAGAGACCCTAAAGACGTTCCTCAGATCGCTAGAAACCCAACGCAAAAGACGGAACTCGAATTGGAAACCGAACGGGCGAGAAACGGATCGCAACAGCACAAACTGCGAGCCACAGACAGTCCGCAGGTCAAAAATCTAAAACCGAACTTCGCGGAAACAGTTCTGTTCTCGACTGAAAAACAACTGCTATAGTACCGCGGACAGTCCGGGCTTGGGGCCGGACAGTCTGCAAGTACGGGCACCGTGCAGCAAAGAAAGCACAGGAAAAAAAAATCTCAACTCCCGGACTGTCCGCTACAGTACCACGGACTGTCCGCGAATCGCGAAACAGCAGAAACAGAGAGCTCCGAAAATCGCCTCCTCTCTTCGATCTTTCGATTTACGGCCAAATCTTCACCAACTGCCACGAAACTTGGTGAGCATGATCACAAGGTAGTAGGAGAGCTACCTCTAAGAGGTCATCGCCCAATTTGAAGCAAATCAACGGGAAATCGAAGGAGAATGAAAAACACCGGTTCTTAAGACATAGACCAAGAAATCGCCCGATCTACTTGCTCATGAGGAATTGATGGATTTCCTTCGGTGGAAAGATTCTACTCACGTCATAGCATGAATTAAGGCAACAAAAACAAATCAAAATGGTCTAGAAACGACGAATCGAAGGAAGAACTAGAGGGGAGAAAACGAAGAACGCGAAGAACACATCATGAACTCATAAATTGATTTCTCCGCCGAACACCGGAGGACACCGGAGGATTCGGGACCTCCTTCCCTCAAAGATTCATGGTTCTTACACTAATCGGTGGATTAGTGGACCTCTCTCTCGCAAGCAACTAGAGGTGGGGAAAACCCTAAATGAGAAAATGCAAAATGGAGGAGGTGAGGGAGATGGGGGCTCCCTCATCCTATTTAACAGGGCTATTACACAATCCTAGTTTTGCCCCTGGATACAAATGAGCCAAACCATTTAGCCCAAGGGTGTAAAGGTCCAACCCTGTGTCATCTTCATCCGACGGCCACCACGCCTCCTCACCGGTAGCTTCGCCTCGACGCGAACTCTCCGATGCCGCCACATGTCGTCCGTTCCTCCTCGGAACCTCCGCCCGGGTTTTAAGGCCCAAACCCGTAAACCCGCCACCGATGGTTTTGAGGCCTAAACCATCAAATCGCTCCGCGAGTAGCGTACTCCATACGCGCCCCCCGCCATCCGACACGTGTCACCTCCATGGTTAACACGGTCACTCCCATGTCTTCTCGCGCTTGTCGATGTCCCAAGTGTTAGCCACCGTGGCTAGCCACCCGACCTCCGGGTCCCTCGGTCCAAGCCTCACGTCCGTCCTTCACCCCTCTGGTCCATCGGCACGACATGTCCTCCTTGACCTTCACCTCGCCGTCGGCTACCACTTCCGTGCTCCACACCTGCACAACACAAGCCAAGAGACATGTCGCATACAAGGCTTTCGCCAAGGTAGGGTTAATCACCACTCAACCTACTTCGTGGATCGCATTGACAATCACTCATCACAAAACGAACACACAAGGGTACTTGTCAACCTTGTGTTCGCAATCTCCCCCTTGATGAGTGCATTGTCAACACCAATACACGAACAACTTGAGCAAAAGAAAAATAAAAAGAAGAGAAAAAAAGAGCTCAACCAAATGACCAAAAGCCAAAGAAAAGCCGAAACAGGTCATTTGAATGAGCAAAACTTGGTCCCCAAAGACATGAGCAACGGCTCGACGCAACCAAGTAAAACAAAGCTAGCCCTCAAGAATAGGCAACGGGCTCAACACCACTAGCAAAGCTCGAAAAGCCGAAAAACTGCTAGACCCTCCAGAAGAGGCAAAGGCTCAACACATCTAGCAAGCAAAAGCAACTCAAGTGCAACTCCCCCTGAACAAATGCAATCTCACTCAAATGAATGCATATCTCTACTTTGGGTGGAATTGGAACCTTCTCCCCTTGTTGACAACTTGTCCTCCTTGTTGACATGGTGAGTGTGACATATCTCTCCCCCTTGTTGACACATGCACTTATCAAGCTAGAGCTCAAGGATTGCAACTCCCCCTTAAAGCATGCTATGGATGCAAAAATGTATAAATGCAAAAGCTTCAAGATTATAGCAAGTAAATTGAAAGAATGCTCTAGCTGATGCTGTCAGGTATACATTGCAACAAATACCAGTGCTAGCAAATGCTCAAAATGACCAAGTGAGATGAAATAAGGTATTTTAGCAAGTTTGATCAAGTTTGAGCAAGTAAAAGAGGGTTCACCACCAAATAAGCACATAGCAAAATAGATAGGAGATCAACCTTGTGCTACACATGTATGCAAAGTGAACTACCCCAAACAAAGTTCACACATCATGTCATGAGACAAACTTGTGATTTGATCACATTTTTAGATATCAATTGAATTTTATCGGAGTTATGCAGCTTATCACCAAAGTTTGTCAAACAAATGTGTGCAGGAGGTTATCGATGCCATCAAAACCTGACTTATCGATCATGTCAAGCCTATGCCATAAGCAATCAGAAGCTTAAGACAGTGATCTCGGTATCCATTACAGAGCACAAGTCCACCCTTAAGTGCAATAGAGAGCTATCTCGATACTCTGACATAGGACAACAAAGACCCATCTTGATCTTTTCATACCTTTTTTTAAAGTTTTAGCATAAATTCAAGTTTCTCAAGCAAGTGTGTAACTCAAGGTATGAGCCGTAGCAACTAAGCATATATATGAAGCAGAAAAGGGTTCTCGACACACCTACACCTGCTAGTTGCCACAAGTAGTGGTGAACATGTTTCAAATTTCTTCAGGTGTTATTCAAGTTCACAATTGAGAAAAGAACATTTTAGCTTATATCAAGAGATCAAAGTGAGCCTAAGCAAAGTACATCATGTATATCCATAACATCCCCAATAAGAGCAGTGTCAATCTAGCTACTATATATAAGGATAAAGCTCAAGATGCAATATAAAACATGATGATATGATATGCAAATATGATACAAAAGCAAAATCAAAAGCTAAACTAAAAAGAAAACCAAAGCTAGAATACAAGATCCAAAACTTTCCAAACTAAAAAGGGAAGCAAACTCCAAGCTCTCCTCGCAAGCGAGCAAACTGGGCTTGGTCAAGGGGTTTGATGAAGATATCTGCGAGCTGGTTGTGGGTGTCAACATGAATAAGGTCAATGTCCCCTTTCTCATAGTGGTCTCGCAAGAAGTGAAAACGGACCTCTATGTGCTTGGTTTTGGAGTGGAGAACGGGGTTTTTGGCTACACATATGGCACTGGTGCTATCATAGAATAAAGACACTCGCCTAAACTCTAAGCCATAGTCTCGCAAAGTAGCAACCATCCAAAGCAACTAGTAACAGCAAGCAGCAGCAGCAACATACTCAGCTTCTGTGGTGGATTGGGCTACAGTGGACTGCTTAAGAGAGGACCAAGACACAAGTAAAGACCCAAGAAACTGACAAGTCCCAGAAGTAGACTTCCTCTCAGTACGACAGCCAGCATAATCCGCATCAGAGTAACCACAAAGAGAAAGAGAGGAGGAAGCCGAAAACCAAAGACCAAATTCGGGTGTGAAACGAAGGTATCTCATGATCCACTTGATGGCTTGACTATGCGATGTGCGCGGTGAAGACTGAAAGCGCGCGCACAAGCAGACCGCGAACTGGATGTCCGGTCTCATCGCCGTCAGGTACAGCAACGATCCGATCATGCTTCAGTACTCCTTCTGGTCCACAGCTTCTCCTTCCTTGTCCTCGTCCAGGGCCGTCGTGGTCGACATGGGCGTCGAAAGAGGCTTGGCCTCGCCCATATCAAACTTTCTCAGAAGATCCTTGGTGTACTTGCCTTGGTGCATGAATATTCCTTCACGTGTTTGCTTGATTTGCAGCTCGAGTAAGAATGTCAACTCGCCCATCATGCTCATCTCGAATTCCCTGCTCATAGTCTCAGAAAACTTTGCAACAAGAGCGTGAGAGGAACCACCAAAAATGATATCATCCACGTAAATCTAAACTAAAAGTGTGTCAGTGCCTTGCTTGAGGAGAAATAAAGTTTTATCTACGGAACCCATCTTAAAGCCCTTAGCAAGCAAGAAGGCTTTCAAACGCTCATACCAAGCTCTCGGGGCTTATTTCAATCCGTACAAGGCTTTGTGGAGTTTGTAAACATGGTTGGGATACTTGGGATTTTCAAAGTCAGGGGGTTGTCTCACATACACCTCTTCCTCTATGTACCCATTCAAAAAGGCGCTCTTCACATCCATTTGATACAGCTTGAACCCTTTTGAAGCTGCATAAGCTAAGAGCATCCTTATGGCCTCGATACGAGACACAGGAGTAAAGGTTTCTTCAAAGTCTACTCCCTCTTTTTGACAAAACCCTTGAGCCACTAGTCTAGCCTTGTTCCTCACCACTACCCCATCATCACTTTGCTTGTTCTTGAAAACCTATTTTGTACCTATAGGGTGACACTCAGGTGGAGGTGGAACTAAGACCCAGACTTCATTCCTTTCAAAGTTCTGTAACTCCTCATGCATAGCATTGATCCAATCGGGATTAGAAAGTGCGTGTCCAATATTTTGTGGCTCGAAATTAGCGACAAATGCGGAATGAGTGAAATGTGAGATTTCATATGACCTTGAGTGTGTAACACGCTAACTGATGTCGTCGATCATAGTTTGAGGCGGGTGGTGACGCTGGATGTGCCGAGGGGCTTCCCTTAAAGATGTCGCCTCCCCCTCAACAACTGCTAGGGCCTTCTCAGGTGCAGCCGGCGTAGGCTGAGGAGGCAGCTCGTGCGGACCCCATGTAGTGGAAGAAGATGGCTCTGGTCCATGAGCTGAAGTGGTTGTCGTAGACTCGACTGGAACAACAGAAGAGATCGGCTCTGCATCTCCCCAATCAGCATCTTCCTCATTCTCCTCAACGAAGATGCTCTCACCAATCTCTTGATCACCTGCACTTTTAAAGACAGGAACAGAACAAGGCATGGTCTCGTCGAAAGTGACTTCACAAGTCTCTATGACTCGGTTAGTTTCAAGATTAAGTACTCAATATGCATGAGAATGTGAAGCATAACCAAGAAAGACACCATCAGAGGATCGAGACTCAAATTTGTCTAAGTTACCTTGTTTCAGAATAAAGCACCTACATCTAAACACTCGAAAATGGTTCACCTTGGGTAGTCAACCGAATCACAGCTTATAAGAAGTTTTCTTCATGAAGGCTCGATGAAAAATGCTATTGGAAACATGACACGCGGTGTTGATCGCTTCGGCCCAATATCTCCTAGGAGTCCTATGCTCATCGAGCATTGTCCTAGCCATCTCAACAAGGGTCCGATTCTTGCGCTCAACAACACCATTTTGCTAAGGGACATAGGGAGAGAAAAACTGATGCTCGAGGCCCAAAGAAGCACAAAAGGTTTTAAAATGAGTATTTTTGAATTCTGTGCCATTGTCACTACGAATCGCTCTCATGGCATTCTTAGGGAACTCATTTTGCAACCGAAGAATTAAATCCCGAGTATGTGAAAAAGCCTCATCCTTACCCTCCATGAAAAACACCCAAGAGTAGCGAGAAAAATTGTCCACGATCACTAGAACGTACCACTTCCCACCCTCTGACCGAACTCGAGCTAGACCAACTGTGTCCATGTGAAGTAGCTCGCCAGGTTCCTTGGTCATGACTTGATTCACAGGTGGATGAGAAGCGGCAACCATCTTCCCGTGACGACAAGGGTGACACACCAAATCCTTCTCTAATTTCAACTTAGGCAATCCTCAGATTAGATTAAGTGAGCTCAACCTAGCTAGTAAGTTAAAACTCAAGTGACCAAGTCTCCTATGCCACTTCCAAAGCTCAGAGGAAGATCTGGCCACCAAACATCGAGAAGAGCCAAAGGAATGAGAAAAATCAGCTCGAAAGACACGGTCAAAAGGAACAATCTGGCAAACAAGATTTCCCTGAGAGTCAAGAACTCAAGACAAGCCGATCTTAAAGCGCACTTCAAAGCCATCTTGAAGGAGTTGTGAAATAGAAAGCAAGTTGAAATGCAAGTTTGAAACAAAAGCAACATTCTTCAAGACAAAACTCTCGTTGACCCAAATGGTCCCACGAGAAAGCACCTTACCTTTGTTGTTGTCCCCGAATGTGATGTACTCCTTACATTGCACGGGGTCGAGGCTAGAGAACCATTTTGAACTTCCGGTCATGTGGCGTGAACAGCCGGAATCAATGAGCCATATGTTCTCTAGGCCTCCGTCCTGCATCAATAGAAGGACATGGGATGAGCAAATGGCGTAACACTGGGTTTAGTAAACTATGGAGAATACCAGTGTTGGCTCATTTGCCCTAGAAAAGTGTTAGGAAAAAACCAAACATGTCATGTCCCATTTGAGGAAAGCGGGCACCACGTGGGGGAAAACGTGGTCCGCTAGAGCTGTAGGACTGAAAGCCACTACCACGAGGTCCAAAGTCATATTGATTATGACCTGTGAAAGCCCAAGTTTGGTTTTGGTAATTAATGACACCAAGTTGCTAATGTCATGTGTTAAGTGTTTTGAGTTAGGCATAAGCAACACATGTGATGAAGGTGTATGTGGCAAGGAGTGGTGGCCATAAGATCACAAAGAGATGGTGCATGGACATGAAATGATGATCATGGTGGAGATGCACATAATATGAAGGACATGATGATCAAGTGTAGGAGAAGGATCTAAGAGGCAAGGCAAAGGTATAACCATAGGGGTTTTCCTTTTGCCGGTCTAAAATGAGTAGAGAAGTGATTGACCGGGTTTAGGATACATAGCCGACTATCAAGAGGGGCAATCACGGTTAGCTCAGAAATCAAGTGCCACTAGATCATTGTCTTGAGCATATGCATTAGGATCTAGTAAAAGAGCTAACATAACACCTTGAGAAATGTTTGTGAAATGATAACACACATGCACATGGTGGTGTACACTTGGTGGTGTTAGCACATTTGCGAAGGCGGTGGTGTTTAAGCGGTAGAGAGGGGTTTGGGTTCCTCTCTCCCTCCCGCCGAGCTTGCGAGGCAGGATTCAGCGCCTTTTGGGGAAGTGAAACGCCTATTTTCTATTGCGCCAGAAGTCGGAAAAGAAACGGAGGCGAACGGAGGTCACTGTGGTGACCAGACGCTGCACCGGACGCGGTCACGGTTTGACCAGCGCGTCTGGTCAGTTCATTCGGTCAGTACGCCTAGGGTTAGTGACCGGACGCTGGTCTTGCCTGACCAGCACATCCGGTCAGTTCACCTGTGCGCAGAAGCAGAGTGAGCGACCGGCGCGTCCGGTCCTTCACGGAACCGGCACGTCCGGTCAGGCGTCTAGAGGGGCAGAGCGCAGCGGAGTGATGATCAGACGCGGGGCGCGTTCGGTCACGTACGATCGGACGCGTCCGGTCGTTGAGGGAGCTTACTAGACTCAAACCGGACGCTGGCACTGCCGCGTCCGGTCATTCGCTAGGGCGTGTCCGGTCGTTGCTTCGCGGGCTCGCGGTGCTGAGCGATCGGCGCGTCCGGTCAGTTGACCAGCGCGTCCGGTCATACGCTAGAGCGCGTCCGGTCATAGCAACGGTAACTTCTGACGTGCACTGTTCACGCTTGTCCTGTAGTGACTGGACGCGTCCGGTCACCCCGACAGGTGCGTCCGGTCATCCCGTTTTTGAACTGCGTCGTCCGTAACGGCTAGCTGCGTACCCCTTCGTTATAAATAGACGTTGGCCAGGGTTTGAGGGTAACTCTTGCACATTTTGAGACCTAGAGACATACTTTGAGCTAGAGAACAACCCCTCCACTCATCTCCTTGCATAGTTGCACATCTTGTGTGAGATTGAGTGAGATTCAAGTGCATTGCTTGAGAGTTGCATTCTAGAGGCACTTATTCTTCGAGTTGCTGCGGATTTCTTGTTACTCTTCCGTGTTTCCCGACACGGTAGACGGCTTGGAGCAGCGGAGGTGATTGAGCTCGCAATTGGAGATTGTTGGAGCCTTCACCAAGTGTTGTAAGGGGTTCTTGATCCTTCCCCGCGGGAGTTCGCAAATTGGATACTCTAGTGGAGCTCGTGGCTTGGAGGATCCCCATCTTGTGTGCGGTTGTGCGTTGCCCGCCGAGGGCTCGACTTTTGATAGTCGATTAGCTCGCAAACCGACAAGTGGGTGTATCGCCACAACGGGGAGTAGCTTGCCGGGAAGCAAGTGAACCTCGGGATAAATTCTTGTGTCATTCTCTTCGTGAGGATTTCTCTTATGTCATTGATTGATTAGTACTTCTCATCTCTACACGGCGGTATAATCACTCCAAGCTCTTCTCTCGTATTACTTCTTGTTTCTAGCTTGTAGTTGTTGTTGTGTTTAGTGGATAGCCTTGTACTAGACTTGTGTAGGTGGCTTGCTTAATTAGTTAGAGCTAGTGCTTTCGCTTCACCACCTTTCGTACTAACTTGTGGTTAAGTAATTCTTGTAGAAGTTTTAATTAGGCTATTCACCCCCCCTCTAGCCTATTTGGACTTTACAAGTGGTATCGGAGCCGAGGCACCGTTTATTTGAGGCTTAACAACCTACGGTGAAAAAGAAATGGCTTAATTAAGCTTGCACATCAACAACACCAAGAAGGCACCTCACTTTGATGGCACAAATTATACATATTGGAAGGTTAAGATGACCGCACACCTAAAGTCAATCAATAGAGAAGTGTGGAAGGTCACTGAAACAAAATTTGAGGTTGCTAATCCAGAAGCACCTACACCGGTGGAAGAGAAGAAGCTCCAATGCAATGACATTGCCATTAGTGCTCTTCATGAGGCATTATATGACAAGACATTTGAGCAAGTAAAGAACATAGAGATTGCTCATGATGCTTGGGCCAAGCTAGAAGAAACATTTGAGGGCACTGAAGGCACAAAGACCGCTAAAGCATATATCTTGCAAGAAAAATTTTCAAGCTGCAAGATGCAAGATGATGAGAGTGTACCGGAGATGTTTCATAGGTTGCAAGTCATTGTTAATGAACTCAAGGCACTTGGTGAGGAGGTCAAGGACAATCAATTCTCTATGAAGTTCTTGAGAAGTCTACCCAAGAGATTTGATACATTGATTACCGTGCTAGTGAGGACTACATTGAAGGATTCAACTCCTCAACAAATATTCCAAGAAGTGATGACCGATGATTCATATAGAGAAGATGATGAGAAGGATGAGTTGGTTAAGAAGAAGAAGGAAAATGAGAAGAAAGATGATGAAAAGAAGAAGAGTGTGGCATTCAAAGCCACCACATCTAAGGGCAAATCCAAGATTAAATCATCAAGTGATGAAGACTCAAGCTCTTGTGATAGTGATGACATTGATGAGAAGATGGCTCTCTTTGTCAAGCAATTTGGTAAATTCATGAAGAAGAAAGGCTATCGTGCAAGAAGGAGGAAGAACTCATCAAAGAAGAATGAGCATACCATGATATATTTTAGATGTCATAGCAAGGACCATCTCATTGCAAAGTATCCTTATGATAGTGATGATGAAGATGCTATCAAGAAGAAGAGGAAGAAGCAAAAGAAGAAGCTAGAGAAGAAGGAAAGCTCTTATAAGAAGAAAAATGATTCTCATGTTGCTACATGGGATAGTGATGATTCCTCAAGTGATGATGAGGATGACAACAAGAGCAAGAAGAAGAGATATGCTAGCATTACCATCCAAGAGAAGGTCTCCCTCTTCGACACTCCATCGTGCTTCATGGCTAAGGCCGCTAAGGTATCATCCGACGATGAGAGTGATCATGATAATGCTAGTGATAGTGATGAAGAAGAATTCACTAAAGATGAACTAATCACTATGCTAGAAGATTGCACTCAACATTTTAAAGAATCTAGAAAGGAGTGCAAGGGCTTGCTTAAAGAAAAGAAAAACCTTATGCAAGAACTTGATGAGCTTAGGGCATCTTATGAGAGTCTAAAGGTAGACCATAAGAAGCTTCAAAAGTCTCACACTAAGCTTGAAGAAGCTCATTCCTCTCTAGTTGAAAAATGTGAAAATATGCCAACTAATGTTGAAAAAGCTAAAACTTGCAACATAGGCATATCATGTGATATAATTGATGAAACTTTTCATAAGCCTATTGTTGTTTCTCTCACTAACCCTTCATGTAGCTCATCTACATTATCCTCATCTAGTAGTGACGGTTTCACTTATGACTCCACACTAATAGTTGAGAATGAAAATCTCAAGAAGGAGGTAAAAGAGCTCAATCACACATTAGCTAAGGCTTATGGTGGTGAGGACCGCTTTGTGAAGAACAATGGTAGCTATTGCAAAAGTTGTAAGCAAGTAGGTCACATAGAGCAACATTACATGAACAAGAAATCCAATGCAAATGTATCCTCAATTAAGTTTGATTCTTTCTATATGCTTACCAAGGGTATAAATGGTGTTCACGCTAAGTTCATTGGTGCACCATGGATGGGCTCAAAGAAGAAAGCCATTTGGGTACCAAAGAGCTTAGTCTCTAACCTTGGAGGACCCAAACAAGTTTGGGTACCTAAAAGAATTGATCTTGTCTTGTAGGTCAATTACAAAGCCGGAGGAAGGCATTGGGTGCTTGATAGTGGGTGCACTCAACATATGACCGGAGACTCTTGTATGTTCAATTCAATTGATACAAGTCAAAATGGTGGTTTTGATGCTATCACTTTCGGCAACAACAAGAAAGGCAAGGTCAAGGGGCTTGGTAAAATTGCTATCTCAAATGACATGAGCATATCTAATGTGTTGCTAGTTTAGAGTTTAGATTTTAATCTTTTGTCGGTGGCACAACTTTGTGATCTTGGCTTCAAGTGCATATTTGGTAGTGATGATGTTGAAGTTATAAGTGTTGATGGATCGAACTTGATATTCAAAGGATTTAGACATGGTAGCTTATACTTGGTTGACTTCAATGATAGTGAGACACAATTGACATCATGCTTGCTTAGCAAATCTAGTATGGGATGGTTGTGGCATAGAAGGCTTGGTCATATTGGAATGAAACAATTGAACAAACTTTTAAGGCATGACTTAGTTAGAGGCTTGAAAGATGTCACTTTTGAAAAGGATAAACTATGTAGTGCTTGTCAATCCGGCAAACAAGTTGGAAATACACATCCTAGTAAGAGTGAAATGAGCACATCAAAGGCATTTGAGTTATTGCACATGGACTTGTTTGGGCCAACAACATACACTAGCATTGGTGGCAACAAGTATGGTTTTGTGATTGTTGATGACTACACTAGATACACTTGGGTGTTCTTTCTCTATGACAAGAGTGATGTTTATGATCGATTCAAGTCTTTTGTCAAGAGGGTGCAAAATGAGTTTGAGACTACCATCAAGAAGATTAGAAGTGACAATGGTAGTGAGTTCAAGAACACAAGAATTGAAGATTTATGTGATGATCTTGGTATTGGACATCAATTCTCTCCAACCTACACTCCTTAATCCAATGGTGTAGTTGAAAGGAAAAATAGAACCTTGATTGATATGGCTAGATCAATGCTTAGTGAATACAATGTGAGTCATTCATTTTGGAGTGAAGCTATCAACACGGCTTGCTATTGTAGCAACCGTCTCTATTACCATGGGAAGCTTGGGAAGACACCATATGAGCTATTGAATGGAAGAAAGCCCAACATTGCATACTTTAGAGTGTTTGGTTGTAAATGCTATATTCTCAAGAAAGGCACTAGATTGAGCAAGTTTGAAAAAAATGTGATGAAGGGTTCTTACTTGGTTATTCTACCACAAGCAAAGCATATAGAGTTTGGAATCTCACAAATGGCACCTTGGAAGAAGTTCATGATGTTGAGTTTGATGAAACCCAAGGGTCTCAAAATGAAGCTCAAAACCTTGATGATGTGAGAGGAGATCAATTGTCAAATGCAATGAAGAACATGGACATTGGTGATATAAGGCCTATGCAAGTTGATGATGATGATATTCATGGGATCAACCAAAGTGTGCAAATTGATACAAATCAAGCAAGCTCTAGTGGTACTCATGATGAAGCTCAAGTTCAAGGTCAAACAAGTGGAAGCAATCAACTCCCAATACTCCAACCTACTAGCATTGCAAGAGATCATCCGTTGGATCAAATCATTGGTGGAATTCAAAGTGGTGTTCAAACTAGATCAAGACTAGCATCCTTTTGTGAGTACTACTTATTTGTGTCACTTGAAGAACCTAAGAAATTAGAAGATGCTTTGAAGGATTCCGATTGGGTAAATGTCATGCATGAAGAACTAAATAACTTTGCTAGAAATCAAGTTTGGAAACTTGTTGAGAGGCCAAAGAACTACAATGTGATTGGCACTAAGTGGGTCTTTAGAAACAAGCAAGATCAAGATGGTATGGTTGTGAGGAACAAAGCAAGATTAGTAGCACAAGGATACACTCAAGTTGAGGGTCTTGATTTTGGAGAGACATATGCACCGGTTGCAAGATTGGAGGCTATTAGAATCTTATTAGCATATGCTTGTGCACACAACATCAAGCTCTATCAAATAGATGTCAAGAGTGCATTTCTCAATGGCTACATCAATGAAGAAGTCTATGTTGAGCAACCTCCCAGTTTTGAAGATGACAAGAAGCTCGACCATGTTTTCAAGCTAAAGAATGCATTGTATGGTTTGAAGCAAGCACCTAGAGCATGGTATGAGAGGTTGAGGGACTTTCTTCTCTCTAAAGGGTTCAAGATGGGAAAGGTTGACACCACTCTCTTCACCAAGAAGCTTGGAAATGACTTGTTTGTGTTGCAAATCTATGTGGATGACATTATCTTTGGATCAACTAACCAAGACTTTTGTGAAGAGTTTGGAAATATGATGGCTAATGAGTTTGAGATGTCTATGATTGGAGAGCTTAGTTACTTCCTTGGACTTCAAATCAAGCAAATGAAAAATGACACTTTTGTAAGTTAAGGAAAGTACATCAAGGACATGATCAAGAAATTTGGATTGCAAGATGCTAAACCAATTAGTACACCAATGTGCACAAATGATCAATTGGGTGTTGATGCTAGTAGCAATATGGTAGATCAAAAGCTATACCGGTCTATGATTGGAAGTTTGCTATATGTCACCGCTTCTAGGCCGGATGTGATGTTTAGTGTGTGCAAGTGTGCAAGATATCAAGATTCACCTAGAGAAAGTCACTTGAAAGCAACCAAGAGGATATTGAGATATCTAAAAGGCACTCATGATGTTGGATTATGGTTTCCAAAGAGGTCTAACTTTGAGTTGATTGGATATTCGGACTCCGACTATGGTGGATGCAAGATTGATAGAATGAGCACAAGTGGCACTTGTCAATTGCTTGGAAGGTCTCTTGTTTCATGGTCTTCAAAGAAACAAAATAGTGTTGCACTATCTACCGCCGAGGCCGAATACATTAGTGCCGGTAGTTGTTGTGCACAATTACTTTGGATGAAGGCCACCTTGAATGATTTTGGAATCAAGCTCAAGAATGTTCCATTGTTTTGTGACAATGAAAGTGCAATCAAGATGACTCAAAATCCGGTTCAACATTCAAGAACCAAGCACATTGACATAAGGCATCATTTCATAAGAGACCATCAACAAAAGGGTGATATTAGCATTGAAAGCATTGGCACCAAAGATCAACTAGCCGACATATTCACAAAGCCACTTGATGAGAAGAGATTTTATAAGTTGAAGAATGAATTGAACATACTTGACTTCTCCAACTTCAAATGAGTGCACCCCCACATTCTTATATGACATGTCTCTCCTCCAACATAGCAAGGTAAAGTTGTTTGGCATATTATTCATATTTTGCTAAGGACATGGTTAGAACATATAGACATATTTGCATAACAAATAAGCTCATTCATGAAAATCAAATGATTTTGATGTATATATGGTACCACTATTGCTTCTTTGTTTGATTGATCTAGTGGTAGCATATGACATGTTTGTGAGCTTGCAAACCTAGTGTTGAATCTAGAAAATAAGCTCATGATGTATAATTCAACATGCTCAAGATAACCATTATACTTTATGAGGTGTGAAGAAGCTTGTGCTTGGATCAAACCGAATTACATATTCTAGGCAAGTGATCTAGATTGAACCATAATTTGGACTCCCTCATATTGATTGACTTATCTCTCACTAAAATTGGCACATTTTTGGTGATTGTTGACAAAGGGGGAGAGAAAAGTCACAAAGATAGAAAAAGTCACAAAGATATTGCAAAAAGGGAAAAGATATAATAAGGGGGAGAGAAAAGTCACAAAGATAAAAAGTTAAGTTACAAAGGGGGAGAAAGGGATCAATTAAAATTGAGCACACAAGTAGGGGGAGCAAGCTCATGAATTATTGGTTACATTTGTATGTGCATTAACATGATGATGTGTTGCATTGCAAATTTAATTTCGATATTCATGATTGAATGATGTTTGCTAGAAATAGAACTTGAATGATGATTTGTTGAGAGTAGCTTTACAAGTGGTATCTAGACACCTTTGCTTATAATGTTGATCTCACGGTGTACTTTAGTGTTTGTGATCTTTTACAAGTGATGTATTACAAGTGGTGTCTAGCTACATCGATGCTAAGGATGGTATATAAAGGCAACTCCGATTGGTATCACGCTTCAAAGGTCCATTCTATATACCTTAGCATCAATTTGATAGTTGTAACTCTCCCAAAATTCAAATCCATACATATGTGCATAATTGAACCAAACTCATGGAAGCACATATGTAGGGGGAGCTAATACTATCAAAATTGAAAATTGATTTCATTTCATATCTTTGTGATGGTTGTCATCAATTACCAAAAAGGGGGAGATTGAAAGCCCAAGTTTGGTTTTGGTAATTAATGACACCAAGTTGCTAATGCCATGTGTTAAGTGTTTTGAGTTAGGCATAAGCAACACATGTGATGAAGGTGTATGTGGCAAGGAGTGGTGGCCACAAGATCACAAAGAGATGGTGCATGGACATGAAATGATGATCATGGTGGAGATGCACATAATATGAAGGACATGATGATCAAGTGTAGGAGAAGGATCTAAGAGCGCAAGGCAAAGGTATAACCATAGGGTTTTTTCTTTTGCCGGTCTAAGATGAGTAGAGAAGTGATTGACCGGGTTTAGGATACATAGCCGACTATCAAGAGGGGCAATCACGGTTAGCTCGGGAATCAAGTGCCACTAGATCATTGTCTTGAGCATATGCATTAGGATCTAGTAAAAGAGCTAACATAACGCCTTGAGAAATGTTTGTGAAATGATAACACACATGCACATGGTGGTGTACACTTGGTGGTGTTAGCACATTTGCGAAGGCGGTGGTGTTTAAGCGGTAGAGAGGGGTTTGGGTTCCTCTCTCCCTCCCGCCGAGCTTGCGAGGCAGGATTCAGCGCCTTTTGGGGAAGTGAAACACCTATTTTCTATTGCGCCGGAAGTCAGAAAAGAAACGGAGGCGAACGGAGGTCACTGTGGTGACCGGACGCTGCACCGGACGCGGTCACGGTTTGACCAGCGCGTCCGGTCAGTTCATTCGGTCAGTACGCCTAGGGTTAGTGACCGGACGCTGGTCTGGCCTGACCAGCACGTCCGGTCAGTTCACCTGTGCGTAGAAGCAGAGTGAGCGACCGGCGCGTCCGGTCAGGCGTCTAGAGGGGCAGAGCGCAGCGGAGTGATGATCGGACGCGGGGCGCGTCCGGTCACGTACGATCGGACGCGTCCGGTCATTGAGGGAGCTAACTAGACTCAAACCGGACGCTGGCACTGTCGCGTCCGGTCATTCGCTAGGGCACGTCCGGTCGTTGTTTCATGGGCTCGCGGTGCTGAGCGATCGGCGCGTTCGGTCAGTTGACCAGCGCGTCCGGTCATACGCTAGAGCGCGTCCGATCATAGCAATGGTAACTTCTGACGCGCACTGTTCATGCTTGTCCTGTAGTGACTGGACGCGTCCGGTCACCCCGACCGGTGCGTCCGATCATCCCGTTTTTGAACTGCATCGTCCGTAACGGCTAGCTGCGTACCCCTTCATTATAAATAGACGTTGGCCGGGGTTTGAGGGTAACTCTTGCACATTTTGAGACCTAGAGACATACTTTGAGCTAGAGAACAACCCCTCCACTCATCTCCTTGCATAGTTGCACATCTTGTGTGAGATTGAGTGAGATTCAAGTGCATTGCTTGAGAGTTGCATTCTAGAGGCACTTGTTCTTCGAGTTGCTGCGGATTTCTTGTTACTCTTCCATGTTTCTCGACACGGTAGACGACTTGGAGCAGCGGAGGTGATTGAGCTCGCAATTGGAGATTGTTGGAGCCTTCACCAAGTGTTGTAAGGGGTTCTTGATCTTTCCTCGTGGGAGTTCGCAAATTGGATACTCTAGTGGAGCTCGTGGCTTAGAGGATCCCCATCTTGTGTGTGGTTGTGCGGCGCCTGCTGAGGGCTTAACTCTTGATAGTCGATTAGCTCACAAACCGACAAGTGGATGTATCGCCACAACGGGGAGTAGCTTGCCGGGAAGCAAGTGAACCTCGGGATAAATTCTTGTGTCATTCTCTTCCTGAGGATTTCTCTTGTGTCATTGATTGATTGGTACTTCTCATCTCTACACGGCGGTATAATCACTCCAAGCTCTTCTCTCGTATTACTTCTTGTTTCTAGCTTGTAGTTGTTGTTGTGTTTAGTGGATAGCCTTGTACTAGACTTATGTAGGTGGCTTGCTTAATTAGTTAGAGCTAGTGCTTTCGCTTCGTCACCTTTCATACTAACTTGTGGTTAAGTAATTCTTGTAGAAGTTTTAATTAGGCTATTCACCCCCCCTCTAGCCTATTTGGACCTTACAACCTGAACCACGCCGGGCACGACCACCATGACCACCGCGTGGTCTAACAACCTAAGGTCTAGCACCTTGAGGCATTGCACCTCTTGGCCTAGCATTGTGCCTCTGAATAGGCGACACATGTACGCCATGGGGCGGACGGTACATGTTCCAGTTGTTCAATTCATACTCCCGCCACTCATCTCTCTTCCTCCTAAAGCAAAACTCAACAAGGTGACCATCCCTATGGCAATAGTCACAGTGATACCTCACCTCTCTCTTGGATGGTTGTTGGCTCACTTTCTTGTGTGTATGTGTCACTCTTGATGGCCTTTTGGCTTTAGGAAGGGGATCCTCAGAGATGTTCGGTAGAGTATCAAGTGGGTTCCTGAGATAGTTCGGTTTTGGAACCCAAACTTGTTTCTGGGGTGGAGCTCTTGGAGGTTCTTCAAACACTCCATCTTTCACAATGGGTTCGGTAGGCTTAGGTGGATTGATCTTGATCAATTTGGGAGTAGTGGAAGGTTTCTCACTTGGGCTCAAACCACTGAACTTACCAACTTTGCCATAGACATTTTCACCCTCCCACCTAGAGCAAAGCCTACTCCTGATGTCCCAGTTCCCCCTCTAAACTGGCTCGTCATCATGCCCAACTGCGGCTCACTACAAGACACCCAATTCAAGATGGATCGAAGGTATGCATTGTCTACCTCGGATCTCATCTTGTCATGCCTGCAAGACTCAAGCTCTAACACCAAGCTCTCACAACATGCACACTCAACAACCGTGCTATCTAAACTGGTCTTCTCAAGAGCAAGGATCTTGGCATTCTTCTCTGCCAGCTCAGATTGCAAGCCTGAACAAGACTTGCACACACCCAACAAGCTAGACCTAGCCTTCAGCTCATCGTTCTCATCTAACAAGGCAGCATACTTAGATTGCAACTTAGAAAAGTTAGTCATATGAATAGCACATTCATCGCACTCAACCTCATCAGACACACGAATAACAAGCTTCTTAGCCTCCTCAAGCTCCTTCTCCACAATTCTGTTCTCGACTGAAAAATCTAAAACCGAACTTCGCGGAAACAGTTCTGTTCTCGACTAAAAAACAACTGCTACAGTACCACGGACAGTCCGGGCTTCGGGCCAGACAGTTCGCAAGTACGGACACCGTGCAGCAATGAAAGCACAAAAAAAATCTCAACTCCCGGACTGTCCGCTACAGTACCGCGGACTGTCCACGAATCGCGAAACAGCTGAAACAGAGAGCTCTGAAAATCGCATCCTCTCTTCGATCTTTCGATTTGCGGCCAAATCTTCACCAACTGCCACGAAACTTGGTGAGCATGATCACAAGGCAGTAGGAGAGCTACCTCTAAGAGGTCATCGCCCAATTTGAAGCCAATCAACGGGAAATCGAAGGAGAACGAAAAACACCGGTTCTTGAGACCTAGACCAAGAAATCGCCCGATCTACTTGCTCATGAGGAATTGATGGATTTCCTTTGGTGAAAAGATTCTACTCACGTCATAGCACGAATCAAGGCAACAAAAATGAACCAAAATGGTCTAGAAACGACAAATCGAAGGAAGAAATAGAGGGGAGAAAATGAATAACGTGAAGAACACATCATGAACTTACAAATTGATTTCTCCACCGAACATCGGAGGACACTAGAGGATTCAGGACCTCCTTCCCTTAAAGATTCATGGTTCTTACACTAATCGGTGGATTAGTGGACCTCTCTCTCGCAAGCAACTAGAGGTGGGGAAAACCCTAAATGAGAAAATGCAAAATGGAGGAGGTGAGGGAGATGGGGGCTCCCTCATTTTATTTAACAGGGCTATTATACAATCTCAGTTTTGCCCCTGGATACAAATGAGCCAAACCATTTAGCCCAAGGGCGTAAAGGTCCAACCCTGTGTCATCTTCATCCGACGGCCACCGCGCCTCCTCACCGGTAGCTTCGCCTCGACGCGAACTCCCCGATGCCGCCACGTGCCGTCCGTTCCTCCTCGGAACCTCCGCCCGGGTTTTGAGGCCCAAACCTGTAAACCCACCACCGATGGTTTTGAGGCCCAAACCATCAAACCGCTCCGCGAGTAGCGTACTCCATACGCGTCCCCTGCCATCCGACACGTGTCACCTCCACGGTCAACACGGTCACTCCCATGTCTTCTCGCGCTTGTCGATGTCCCAAGTGTCAGCCACCGCGGCTAGCCACCCCGCCTCCGGGTCCCTCGGTCTAAGCCTCACGTCCGTCCTTCACCCCTCCGGTCCATCGGTACGGCACGTCCTCCTTGACCTTCACCTCGCCGTCGGCTACCGCCTCCGTGCTCCATACCTGCACAACACAAGCCAAGAGGCATGTCGCATACAAAGATTTTACCAAGGTAAGGTTAATCACCACTCAACCTACTTCGTGGATCACATTGATAATCACTCATCATAAAACGAACACACAAGGGTACTTGTCAACCTTGTGTTCGCAAGTTCATAGATAGGACGACATGCATGGTAAAGGCATATCCAGCAAGTAAACAACTTAGGAACTTATAACTGCAATTGTTAACTATGCACCTTCTGTAATGCCAAAACAGATAATCTATGTACCTCCCCTTAGCTGTATGATGCACTGATGCTCCTTGATCATCATTTGTAATTCGCCAATCAATGTTGAAGATAGGCACTGCCAGGCAACAGCATGACTGAACCACCAAGAGGTGTGATAGGAAGAAGACTGAAACAATCATTTTTTTCCCTGAGATCAAACCCAGTGAACAGTTAGAAAGCGTCAGGTTGCATAAACCTCATAGCACATAGTAAGTGATATGATCATAAAAATTAGCCCATGTACTCCTCATAATTTCTAGAATTTGCAGTGACCAATATATAATAAATTCCAGGTAGCCTGTAAATCAAGGTAGGCAAGATCTTTTATGGCCTGTTGAATATCGCTTCGCACCTATATTTTTCTAATCAAGCTGCAGATATAGAAACTCAGTGACTGTTTATGAGGTCTCAACCTGCACAAACTTCTACTAACCGATAATTGGTGCGATAGAGCATATGTTCCGCCATCCTAGAATTTATAGTGATCTACATGTGATTTTCAGACAGCATCTGAATGAAAACAAACAGGGAAAATGGAGGAGTATTTTCTCTCCCACACTCCTACATATCTATTTTACAATCCAGGATGTAAGCTAGATATCGTATGCAACCTTCAACTCTGCCAAATATATTTCACAACTATAACTAAACTGAAATGAAGTCTCATAATCATATAACCTGAGGACCCATAATATACCATAAACATCTTACATAAAGCAGCACACAGGAAGAGAAGAGGAGTTTTCATTGGTCCATTGGTAAACTCACCAATAGTTTGAGGAGTTGGCAGGATAAGATCCAGGATCTGTCATACACTCATACCACAACACACCCACTATCCATTAAGGATGAAATGAGGCCTTCAGCTAGCCGGCGACCTGCACAATCAAGAAGAAATAAGCATCATTAGCTGCGAACATAAAGAATAGCCTGTGGGCAAATGACAACAGACGAAGAACTACAAACTAAGATTCCGAATCTAGTTCAAGTACAGAAAAGAAATATAGATGATTGAATCTCTCCAAAGTCAGTTGAGCAGCAGCAGTGCCCTATACATAGTAAAATCAAAATGCCACAAGACAATGGGTTCAACATAACAAAACAAACAAAGCCTGACAATTGGTGCTGTCCTCCCAGAGATGAACACATAGCATGCAAACATTGGAGCAGCAGGTTTAGACCAAATCCTAGAACAGGAATCCAAGTCAACGTGGGGGAGAAATCAGAGAAACAAAAGCAACATCACAAAATAAGAGGAAACGGGAGCACCTGAGGCCTTGTTTAGTTCCAAAATATTTCGCGAAAAAACAATAGATTCCCCGTCACATCGAATCTTTGGACACATGCATGGAGCATTAAATATAGATAAAAAATAAAACTAATTACACAGTTTAGACGAAATGGACGAGACGAATCTTTTAAGCCTAATTAAGCCATGATTGGACACTAATTACCAAATAACAACGAAAAGTGCTACAGTAACATTTCGCAAAATATTTTTCAGGAACTAAACAAGCCCTGAGACTGCTCTGTGCCGACCGCGGCACCGCCGGGGCCAACCCGCACTGAGGACACCCACCATGGGCGGCCACATCAGGAGACAAGGAGAGAGGGGGGAGAGAGAGATTCGCACGCGGCGCAGGGGGGCATAGCGGCTGCGGCCACCAGTGGGCCCAGCAGTGCCGGTGCGCCGCCTCGCCGGAGGACAGCCATCGCGGAGGGCCCAGTCAGTGCGCCGCCACACCGGGAGAGGAGAGAGAAAGAGAGACGCGACGGCGACGGTGGAGCTTGGAGGGCGCCGTCGCCGTCGCCGCTGGTAGTTTGCTTTCAAAATCTAGACTCAGTTTAGCGCCGTTATTATTGGCTCTGATATAACACTGTTGAGGGCCAGCGCAATTGGCACTAAAGTGAGTGTGTCATGACGACTTGAACGTAGACATGGCGCTGACGTAGAGGAGACCTGACGCCGTAAATCTTGGCGCAAGCACAGCGCCACTTCTCCTGATGCCAACCTGCTTTGCAAGTGTAGGCTGTGTTTAGTTGTGTAAAAATGTGTAAAAAGGTGTAAAAAAAGTACTGGAGCACGTTTTGGCTTTATTTGGCAAATAGTGTCCAACCGTTGACTAATTAGGTTCAAAACGTTCGTCTCGCAAAGTATAACCAAGCTGTACAATTAGTTTTTTATTTCATCTACATTTAGTACTCCATGCATGTATCGCAAGTTTGATGTGACGGAGAATCTTTTGTTTGCACAGTATTTTTTTTTTAGGGAAGTAAACACAGCCGTAGCGTCCGAGAATTGCAGAAAGAGAGCAGAGAGAGCACTGCAGAGAGAGGGCAGGGAGTCAGAGCACGAGCATCGGAAAAAAAAAAGAACATGCATTCATCGGCTGCAAGGGCATGGAAAATTTTCTCTCGTGCACGCGTATCGAGGATAGCTCTTCACCCTTCCTGTTATGCACGGTGGTCTATAGTGGTCTATAGTATGCATGTTTCATACTTCAACATTTCTACTGCTACTTTAATCTTTCTGCCAGTACTTCCTACCGATAGCAATGTACATGCATTATATAATTTAGAACAGAGTTATATTAAAGTATGTTAAGTTAACTTAGTAAAAATATAAGAAAACAAAACTTAAACAAAAAGGGATTTGAGTAGGTATATAGAAAATATTAATAACATTTATATCTTCAAATAAGTTTCTCATATAAGTAGATTCAACGATGTATCTGATGATACCAACTATCTCATGCACAGTAAGTACTACTCTCTCTGTCTAAAAATAATATGCAGTCTTATTTCAAATGCACCAATTATGTAAAAAGAATATATTATGATATTAAATACATACATTATAAATTTGACCAATTATTATATAAATTCATTATATAAAATTTATTTAACTTAACATACTTAAATACTCCCTCTGTCCCAGAAAAAATACAATTCTAGCAGGATCATGTTTTATATCTCAAGTTTGACCAATTATAGATAATACCAACTATCTCGTGCATAGTAAGTACTACTATCTCCGTCTAAAAATAATATGCATTCTTATTTCAAATGCACCAATATATAAAAAGAATATATTATGATATTAAATACATACATTATAAATTTGACCAATTATTATATAAATTTATTATATAAAATTTATTTAACTTACTATACTTAAATACTCCCTCCGTCCTAGAAAAAAAAATACAATTCTAGCAGGATCATGTTTTATATCTCAAGTTTGACCAATTATAGATAAAAAATATCGATATTTATAATACTAAATAAATAACATTAGATTGAAATATATTTTTATGATAAATTGATTTGGAGCTATAAATATGAATACTATTCAATAGAAACCTAATTAATATATGAACCACTTTAACTTAACAAATACAACAGCCATATATATACTACTAGTGGTACTTGCATGGTCACCACTGCCTCTGAATCCTTGCCGAGCTCTCATCGATATACATGTATGAGAGGAAATTTTCCTCTACCCTTTAACTTTACAGGCGTGCCCGTGCAGCAGGCCTAGCTGCATGCATGCAGCCGCTCTCAGCTCTTTTTTTCTTCTTCTAGTACTAGCTTTGAATAGATATGCCTCGTTTAGATAGCGAACTCGGGGATAGGGATGAAAACGGATCGGATATGGACGGATATAACTGATATCGTATTTGTTTTCATATTTATGTTCGGATTCGGATTCGAATACGGATAATATAAAAAATGCCGGATATGATATGATTGGATATCGACATCATAAATATGTGATTTAAATATTCGGATACGAATACGGTATCGGATGTTAAATATCCGGACTCGGATACGGACGGATTAAAACCCCTCTAAACGGATTCGGTCTCGAATACGGTCGGAAAATATCCGTACCGTTTTCATCCCTGCTCGGGGGTGGCCGAATCTGCACAGTGTCACCCCGAGCACTGTAGCACTTTTGTTTTTTAGTGTAAAAAATTGTCCAAAAATTGATTAATTAGACTCAAAATGTTTGTCTCGTAAAGTATAACAAAACTGTGCAATTAGTTTATGATTTCATCTACATTTAGTACTTCATACATTTGCCGACATTTTGATGTGATGGAGAATCTCCTTTTTGCATAGTAGAATTTAGGGTGAATTCTGGAATTAAAAAAAGGCCATAGGCTCACGAGATGTCCGTCGTCCTGGCATGCAGTTGCCAGACGCTGCACCTGCAAGTCACGTTGGCGCCAGGAGAAGTGGCACCGTGCTTGGTGCCAAGATTTACAGCATTAAGGTCTCCTCCACGTCAGCGCCACGTCTGCGTCTAAGTCATCGTAGCACACTCACTTTGACACCAATTGCGTTGGCACCAATTGCGTTGGCGCCAAGCTGAGGGTCTAGATTTTGAAAGCAAACTGTCAGGGGTGTATTTGAGAGAAACTTTTCAAAATGGGCTAAAAAATAAAAAAGACGGTCCGCCGTCGCGGGCGAGACCGAGAGAGGAGGACGGGGAGAGGTGTGCGTGCCTGTGGTTTTTCTTTTTTTTCTTTTCTTTTTTTTTTTGCGGTGAGGAGGGGAAGGAGCGGATATTTTTTGCGTTCAGAAACAGTAACTGGCTGGGTAACGGGAGCCGCGAGACGAAGATCAGCCGGACCAAATCTTTTTGGGCGACATGGCCTAGGTGGCCTGCCGGGGTTCACCACCGGTTTGTAGGGACTAATTTTGGATTTTCTAGCATAGCGTTTGATGTATGAATTTTAGGTTAGGTAGGTAGATGACATAGTGTATGATGTAAATTATTTTTAGCTTTTCTAGTTATAGACAATATATGATACAAGTCTTTTTGATTTTTCTAGTTAGATATATTGTATCCACCGATACTATGCCACACCGTCGGTACACTAGTTGTGCACCATCGCCCATAACCAACAAATCCCTTGTCGCCTTACTGATTCGTTCATCCCTTGTCGTCTTTACAAGGTCATCCATCACTATATGACAGTCCATCTTTAGCGTCACCTGTGTCGTTATAAGCCGTTTTAGCGATATACGGTCGGTCGTTATAATTCTATAACGACCCTTGTATCTGTCGTTGATACTAGAGTCGCTATAAATATTTAATGACGGACCGACTTTTAACAATCATCCGTCTGACGTTATGTGATAGATATACCGACCGACTATCCGACGCCTATTATAAACTTATAACGACACATTGTCTGATGATATATATTTATAGGGACCAACTATCTAACGCGGGGGAGGGCGCAGCGGCGGACCTGGTGGTAGGCGGTGCTAGTTGTGGGGGAGCGCGTGGCGCCGCGTGAGGCGATGCGGCTTGCGTGTGGTGAAATGACCGGCTTTACCGGCGGGCTAGAGAGAAATTGGAGCTAGGGTTTCATCCAACTTGTGGGCCATGTAAAAATTAGGCGCCAATTGGGCCAGCGGAGAGCACGCAGGCCCAAATTATATGTACCGATGGATAGTTGGACCATAATATCAAGATTTAATGACTGACTGTTAAACGGTAAAGCGAAGTAACAATAATGACCGGTAGTCTGTTGCAAAAATGAGATATAGTGACCGACCGATATTACTAATCTTTAACGTCTGACCTTCCGTTGTTAAATTGGTATTTTTTAACGACTCCATGTGACGCTAAAGATAGGCTGTGGTGTAGTGCATCCTGAGACGCTCGACTGCCTCCCATGAGGCTAGGGGGAGAGCCGGAGTGCAGAGCAGCTGGCCGCTGGCGTACGCGAGGAAGGAGAACGGCAGGGAATAGGGATGGTGCTTGAGCATTGAAAATAAACAAACAGGTTGAAAGCAATAGTCGAGCGTCACGAACAGGTGTCCCAAGGCCAAGCACAACAGAATGACCACGGTCTACTGACTCCGACACGGTGTACAGAATACGTGCACAAATGACGACAACACAATTGCACAAAAACTAGTGCTAGATAGGCAGATAGCTTAGGCTCTTAGCGTTCACTTGGTGGGGTCAATTCCGCAGAACTCCTGGAGCGCGCTGTTCAATGCGGGCCTCTCCTGGGCGAAGCGGAACTTGACGTACTCGTCGAAGTCACAGGGCCTGAAGCGCAGGGGGCGCCGGTCGTGGTCCACGAGCTCCTCCAGCGCGCTCACCACGGCGCCGGGCCTCAGCGACGACCCGAACAGCGCCGACAGCCTCTCGCGTTTGCTTGGCGTCCTCACGCGGTGGACGCAGGCAGGCACCCTCCCGTTCGTCACCACCTGCATGCATGCACCCGTAAAAGTGTTGATGCTGATGGGGGCCTGCACATTGACGAGCTAGGGATGGAGGACCAGCATCCGGCCGCTTACCGTGAGCATCTCGCCGGCGACGACAGCGAACGTGCCGGGCTCAGGGGCCACGCTGATCCAGGTGCCGTCCCTGGCCTGCACCTCCAGACCCTCCACCTCGTGCTGCGCGATGGTGGTCACCATGGTGCAGTCCTTGTGCGCAACCGCGTACGTCGCTTCGTCGTCGACGTCGCCGCCGGCAGTCGGAGGCAGGGCCCCGTAGTGGGACAGCCGGACGTGGTAGTCGAGCGACGCGAGGTGCGAGTCGACGTGCTCCTTCCGCACGCCCAGGCTCTCCAGAACCATCTTCTGCACCGTTTGGTCCAACTCCAGCATGCCCTTGGCAAACGCTTCTATCGTGTCGCTGCAAAAACATCCGTCGATCGCCATATATTTATAGCAAAGGCAGCACGATGACAGCTAAATTCATATATACTTAACACTTTGCTTACCAGAAGGCAATGTTTCCATCGGGCCAAACGTGATTGGTGAAGGCGTGGACTTTGCCGGCGTCCGTGGCTTCCGAGATGCGCAGGCTCTCGAGGCTAGGGGCCTTCACGGGATCAGGCCCGATGTAGCCGCCGATACGGCTACCACCAGACAGTGTTCCCTGCTTCACCGCCAGAGGGAGGGCGAAGAGCTCTGCCATCGCGCGGCCGAACAGGTCCTGCCGGAGCTCGCCGTCCAGCGCGCCGTGGGCGACCACGACGCAGCCCAGCTCTTCCATCGACGCAGCCACGGCAGCGCAGGCTTCCAGCCAACCAGGCCCGCCCGGTCGGAGGCCGCGGAGGTCGACCCTGCGCAGCTCTCCGCGCCACGGCTGCTCGGCCATCTTGCCAGCGTCCATGTTCTCTCGACCTCCTTCTAGCTATGCGCTGTGGCCTGTGGTTCAGAGGTGTGCAATAATCGAGATCAACACACCCCACAATCACGTCCTATAAGTATACTCTTAGTACCTATCGTATCCCTTCGGTATCGATCAAATTATGTTTTGTTATCACTACATTAATGCAAGCAATCAATCATGTATGGTATCATTGATTGCTTACATTAATCTTAGCATTCATTATATTTTATTTATGCAGTATAACCTAAGATTTAGTCTTAGTGTTTGATTGTCCCATGCTAAAAAATGCCTCTGTGTTGCAACGAGAGAAATTGTATATACATTTAAAGCTTCTGAAGTTATAAACCCGTATAAATGGCAAGAGGGAATGTGGAGTAGGCAGGGAGCGAGACGTGGAGGGTGGGGAGCATAACATCCTTGAGGTGATAAGGATTGAAGAAAATGCTAGAGAATCAAAAGATATATCATCTATAAGAGAAGGTGCTGCTAACACCAAAACTTGTTGCAATAATCGGACTCATCTGAACAAGGCTTCGTCCATCATTCTACCAAATTCTTGGTGCTTCGGCACCCTCCCCGATTTGTAATCTCAATGACTTTGGGTCACATGACCCCTGTAGGTGCTTCGGCACCCTCCATCCACCGGCTTCCCAGCATAAGTGGAAAATTTATTCAGGTGGGGATCTCACAATCTCACCCCTCCAGTGTGAGTCTTCAAAAAATGATGGTGGGGCACAGGGCGAGTGGCTGGCGGGGCTCATGCTATGGAAATGAAAAGGGTTGTGCGGACACGAACAAGCAGAGGGGAGCAGTGCAGACAGAAAACAGAAGCAAGTCACTAAGTCAGTGTTGGGTTGAAAGTGGCCAGGTCCATAAGCAATGATGGGCTAGACGAAAAATGGGATAAATTTTTGAATCTTTAATATTGGGTATATATTGCTTAAATTATGCTACGTGTAGTCACATATATGTTCTAGTAGAGTTTTCTAGTGGAGGTTGGGAAATGAGAAATTTTCATTTTTTATGTGCCTTATTATTGGCTTGTGCTAATCTATGTTACCTAATGCAATTTAATCTGGCGTACTAGCTAATGCTTGATATAAGAGTCTCTCTCCATGCAATCACAAACATAACTAAACTCGATCCATTGCACAAATCTAAATACAGGATAACGTAAGCAACAAAATACTAGGACATGATGAGATGACTACTGTGGCTCCTAAGGATTTATTTTTGCCATTAGCCACATATAATGTCAGAAAATATGAAGGTAGTTGTAACTGCTCCCTTGTAATCTCTCTCTATCCATTTTACTATATATCTAGACATAAAAAAATTAAAACGACTTGTAATTTGGAACAAGAGAGCAATAGATACCACTGAGTGTGCGCGACGACTCAATCGGCAGGTGCGGCGGAGAGCAGCGCCAAGCAGCCCGTCCCCAGTCCACGCCGTGCAAACACAAAAACTGTGTAGGAGCAGCACCCGCAATATGGTGGAAGGCGATAAATAATAGGGGATAGTAGGGCTTACATTACAGTACTGGACAAGAAGCATCGTGAAAGTCGGCAAGAGCAGAAGATTCTTTCATCCGGCAACAAGCTTCCTACCCGGCAGTAGTAAGCACTAAAGTTTTGTTTCCTCTACTCATCCATCGGCGGCTTGTCCGTGAGACTTGCGTCAGGAGTACAGAGAAAGTGTATTTCTTTTATTCTTTATATATAATAATAATATTGAGACCCACATTAATGTCACCATATACATATATACATTGTTAACATTAAAGAGTCAAAATTCGTACCAGGCAGATCGATGAGCTTATAGCTCAGTGGTGGGACATCCGGGTGCCACCCACCCACCCAGGGCTCGAATTCTAGGTGTAACACAATAAAAATCCCCTCGCTGCACTACTACAGAATAAGCAATCACTGCTCAGAATTTTAAAACCGACACTGGTAGATACATCACTGCTGGTTAATAAGAAAAAAGTCTATCATTATCGAAACTTTATACCAACCGACAGTGATAGATATTATCACTGTCGGTTGCTACTGCAATTCGGCACTGATGTTTATCACTATCGGATTGTAGTGCCAGCCGACACTGATCCACAGTCGGACCTGAAAATTTTACGTATCCCGGTTAACTCCAAACTCACGTCCATCCAATCCACACCTCTATCTATTCTCTCTTCACAAACTTCTCTCGTGATTTATTCCTCTGCACTGCTCGCTCCTCCCCCGCCTGGACCTCCGTCGCGCCGCTCGCTCCTTACCTGCTGGACCTCCCTCGCCGCTGGCCCCTCCCCCTCCCCGCGCCATCTACCTCCGCTCTGAGGGCTTCGCCAGCTCTGTCGCCGTTGACCCGCGCCTGTTCCGCCAGGAGGGGCACGACTACCTCGTCGACGACGGGAGACGGATCGAGCCAACCGTAGTTTTTTTCGAGGTTTTTTAGAAATTGGTATAATCTTATTCATCATTATTTCCTACATTGTTTAAGACTCAACTTCGCGACGAGCCTAACGAGCCGAGCCTAACGAGCCGAGCCGAAGTTGAAAGTCGTTCCAAATCAAGTCATTTTCATTTTAAAAGATAAATGAGTCCAATCGGAGCACTTTTGTACCGAGCCACCGAGCCAGCTTAACGAGCTTTTTGTCCAGCCCTGTGGTGCCCGATGGAGGTGGATCCAGATCCAATGGTGGCGAGGAGGAAGAAGGTGCGCCCGGCGACGGATCCATGACTAGGTGTATTCCTTCCCAATCCCATGAACATCTGCATCGTTCTTCTTTGTGATGTACGAATCCTTTTCCTTTGTCTATGATGTATTGAATCTGTGATGTATTGAATTTGTGTTGTACGAATCTTTCCCAATCCTTCGTAATGTGCTGAACCCTTCTCCTTTGTGATGTACGAATCGATTTGTGGTTGAGTTGATTTGTGATGTGTTGAACCCCTCCTCCTTTGTTTGTGATGGAGCGACGGCGGTAGCCAGCGAGCATGGCGGCGGCGGCAGTAACGAGCACGCTTGCTTAATGTATTCTTTTTTTGTTTTTGTTTTTTTAAAGCCTATCACTGCTGGGTGAAGTACCGGCAGTGGTAAGCCAGGGCCTGAACATTACACCAAAACTGCTCAACAGCAGCAGACTCAGGATGATCATCTACAACCACAGCAGATCATATGTCTTTTGCACCATTCAAACTACTTAGACTGCTCAACAGAAAAAGAAAAAGAAAACTTTACAGTAGCAGTTTTGGTAGTTAACAGCAGGAGACTCAAGATGATGGATCAATAGCGTCCATTCTGCAATGTCTTGCTTCCATGTGGCACATCAGAGATCAGCGGGTCCTCCTAACAAAAGATCTGACAAAAAACATGCACAACATTCGTAACCAGCTTCCGATTTAGCACTTGCACTTCAATGAGTATGTGCTAGTAATAATTCCAAAGATTTAACTACAACAAGCTCCAGATAAATGCCTCAAGATATGCAATAAATTAGCAGTCAATTATCTATTTAAAAAATCTGAAACAAGGTAGCATGAAAGTACAAGATCAACGGATCTGGTAAAAATTTGGTTTGGCTTTCCAGTGGCATATATTCAGTTTGCGCTGCTTAGTAGTTCATTCACAAGCCAAAACCAACTAAGCAAACATATTGAAGCTTCAAAGACAAGGAAGACCAAAAGATAAGCAAGGGAGAAGTCCCCGAGCTTGTCAACCTTTCTCACTCGCCCTGACTTTAGCTCCATCACGAACAGTCCAACACCTATGCTGATGAAGATGACACCCACACACACACCCTCTGCGAAGCCAACCACGGATGCGAAGTCACTGGGGTTGTCCATGGACATCTTTTTCTCTTGATCAATGACTCTGCGTTGTACCCATTTTGCAGTTCTCCCTGAACTCACCCTTCTCCACCAGAGATAAAGTCTGTAATCCTCAATGCTAGCAAGTCCTAGCAAACGATCCTCCATCACGATGCGGGTGGCTGGGGCTTAACTACAGACAAGAAATTATTGGTCCAGTCATACTTGACAATTGTAGCAGCCTCCAAGTAGATTTTGTCTCCAATGAGAAGATCACGGCTGTAAGCCACACTAGGAACATTCTCGAGCGTGACTGGCACCCTCCACGCGCCTATCTCCGATGAGTACATGACCGCCCACATGGTAGGAGTAGGACTCATGTAGTTGGTGACCAAAACCGAAGGGGCCACCGTGGCAGTCGACGTGATCGCAGCCGACCGGCGGCAGCGCAGAACACCGCGGGGCGAAATGTGGGGCGTCGGCTCAGGCGCTCAGCTCGTCCGTCCCTCGGCCGTCTCAGCAACCGGCCCACAGTTGATGCCTGCCTACAATTATTCTCGGCCCACTATTGATTCCTGACTCAAATTCGAACTCCCAAAGAGAGCGCGCGCGAGCGCGACGACGCAAGCGGCAGGTGCGGCGGCGGTGCAGACGGAGCGGGCAAGCAGCGCCAAGCCGCCGAGCAGCACGTCCCCAATCCACGCCGTGCAAACTGGATCGCGGCGGCGGCGTCCCCGGCGCCTCTTTGCAAACTCGATCGCGGCCATCGCTCAGCAACGTCGTCGCTCCTTGTGCGGCACCGTACCGCCTCCTCGCGCGTGAAGGGCAGCGGGACTGGAAGGGGTCCGAGTGCAGTCATCATGCTGCCCTGTGCAGACTGCAGACGCACTGAACCAAATTGCTTGGAGCCAGTAACCACAGGCTCTTTGGTCCGTGCTTGAAACATGTATGTAATCGCGCTGGCTGCTAACATATATATTTTCTTTCTGAAATTTGCAGTTGACAAGACGAACAGCATGAGCACTAGCTGATGTCGATGCATGCTTTTGTTTGATCGTTCCTGAATCTTATAATACAAAGACTACATGTCCAGGGTGCCTCCAGGACGCGTCGCCAGGCCGGACGAAGGCGACCCAGCTCGCCGGGACGTTGCGCCGTGCCAAGCCAGGAAACACCAACATCGTCACCATTGTCTCCTCGTGTGCGGCAATCGGCCCCGCCATCGTCGTAGCACCACAACAGCTTGCTGCCGCTATCACCGCCTCTAGGTGACGCTGATAGCCATCCCAAGGTCGAGGTCTTCATCATCCCGAGGAACACGGAGCTCGCTGCATCAGAAGTGGACTTTGCCCTTGTTTTTGTCGCGCTCGTTGGTGGGAATCAGCATGCAGTCTCGCCGGCAGATTTCTGGGCGCACATTTCCTCGACGTTCCAGGTGTTGGAGGGCGCGTGTCTGTGCCTGGCTCGGGGGCAACTTTGCACGTGAGCGTCAGCTGGACGGCCATCCTAGCTCGGCGTGCGAGGTAGTTGGCCTTGAGGCCGAGGCGGACCGGGTGCCGTGGAGCCGTCCGAGGCAACTGCCACCCGCAGTCGACTTGACGCCAGACCCAATGTTGGTTGAAGTGGCAATCCAAGTTCCGCCCCCTGACCGTCACTCCACTTCAGAACTAGGGCCTTGTTTAGATGCACTCTAAAAGTTAAAATTTTTTCACTCTCTCTCCATCACATCAATCTTTAGACCCATGCATGAAGTAGTAAATGTAGGTAAAAAATAATTAATTATACAGTTTAGTTGAAAATCACGAGATTGATCTTTTGAGCCTAGTTGGTCCATGATTGGACAATATTTACCAAATAAGACGAAAGTGGTACTATTCATCGGGTTGAAATTTTTTCAGCATCTAAACGTGGCTAGGCCATGTTGTGGAAATGGCCACCATCGTGGTCGAAGACCCTCCTAGCGATGTCCAGCCGACCTCGACTTCGCCTAGGGAAAAGTTCCTGGCCTCCCCATCGTCTTTGGCCGCCGAGTTCGCAAAGCTGGTCTTAGCGCCGCTGAAGACTCCGCTAAAGACTCTGCTAATCAAGGCGGCTCCACTACGTCGAAAGCGTCGCTCCCCATCGTCTGCATGTAGTATTCGTCTTGCGGCCAAGTGCGGTTCGCGTGCTGCGAATGCAACATTGCAAGCACAGAAAGTGCTGACCGCCAAGTGGGATCCAAATCCGCAGCCCAGCAGAATGCACCTGCTCAGGTCATGGCTGCTTTTAAACAGACTCTACAGGAGCCACTTGACCCTGCAAAGCGGGCGGCTCTGCGCGAGCGGATGAAATTCGACTTGGTTGGGGTCGATTGCATGTTCGAGGAGGCATGCTAGTCTAGCTGTCTGTGGTCGTTTGGTCACAGATGCTTTCATGTAAATTAAGTTGACAATGTAACTCTATGGGCCCAAGTCGGGGTTCTGTCCTTCTTCAGTAATCTCCTTGGATTACCGAGGAGTGATGTAACCTTGATATTCTACTTCTGCTTAATGAAACATGTGTCACAGAGACGCGTTCGCGAAAAAAAGACTACATGTCCTGGTTGCTCATCAGTCGGTTACTTTTCGAGATATATAGATTTATTATATATTTATAGGTTTTCTAAATGTATTTAAATAGCAAAAACTATGAATCTACAAAAGTTAAAACATATTATAATTTAAAATTTGGAGGGAGTAATACAAGTTTGAACTGTATTTATTTTCATAGGCTTGGTTTGAGTGGTGTCTGCTGAGCCCGGTGATGTGAAATCTTCGAGCTATATGCTCCAAGATGCCTATGGAGATGCAGGCTGAAGGTCTGGCCCTTCTGCTAGCCCGCTGAATTATCATTTGATGCATTTGTGGTTGACCTTTATGTGATCTACATATGTAACCTGTCAAGTACCAAGTTAGATTTTGTTCCAAATATTCCCTTGCATGCAGTGACGAATTTAGGATGGAAGTTTAGGGGGGCTGAAAGCTTATCTTCAACCTCCTTCATCTACTCCTCAAAGCAGTCATGGCAAAAATTCTTGGAGAGGCTTTAGGGGTGGTGGGGGGGGCTTAAGCCTCCCTCCCTGCCCGCCGTACCGCTAGATCTGTTCCTACTTGAACGACATCAATGTTTGGGTAGCGCTAAAGAGACAAAGGGTTCAATACCCATTTTTGGTCTTCTCCAACAACAAAACTCAAAAGAGAACTCTTTCTGCAAAATAGGTCTCTAGGAGAGAGGATGATCATATTTGGATTATACCTCTGTTGTCACCCGAAATCGGTCTCCCACATAGGTACTATGTTGCAAGTGTATGTTTCAAGTGTTTCAGTTATTTCAAACGTATGTTGTAAATGTTTTATCTGGATATTGCATATGTTGCAGTTGATATGCATATATGTTGCAAGTGTATGTTCTAAATATTTTACTTGTTTCAGAGCTATGTTGCAAGTGTTTCGTCTAGATGTTGCATATGTTTCAAACATATGTTGCAAGCGTCCATTCAAATTGATTTATCTGTTTCAGACGTATGTTGCAAATGTGTTTATCTGGATGCTGTAGTTGCTATACACATATGTTGCAAACATATGTTTGTAAATGTTTCACCTGTTTTAGACGTATGTTGCAAAAATGCTTCCATGTTGCAATATTAGTAGGCGTAGGAAGCGGACACATGCAAATGTGGTTCCCGCGTGCGTAGCGGTCCCCACCTGCATGTGCATCAACATGCACAAAGCGGGTATCAGTAGGCATGAGGTGGGCATCAGCAGGCATGAGACGCACAACTGCAAGTGTAGGCGCACTAGCATGCAGGGGCGGGTTTGCACCCGCAGCAGTTGCATGCGAGACGTGCAGACGCAGAGTTGCATACAGGGCAGGCGGGGCATGTTTTTTTTTAATGCGGTGCGGACGGGCGGGCGCACCAGACGGAGCGAGTGTGGGCATTCGGACGCGTCCTCGCGCCGTACGTCCGGGTTGCGGGCACTAGTCGTTCCGATAGATTAGCATTGTCATTTTGTATAATTGGTTAGCATTGTCATTTTATATATTGGCGCACAGTTCTGTGTTTGGAGAAAAAAAAAACTAGAACGTCCATGTCATGATGAGCCGCTAGCTAGCGAAACAACTTGAATTGTTAATGTCAGATCGATCCTTTGCAAGCAAACCTTATCCTATTGGACTAGACTAAAATAATTTATTTTCGTATTGTTAGATTGACTTATGTCTCTTTCAGGAAATACAAGTTGACGGCGGGGAGCATGCTTCGCGCGAGTTTCTGCACGATATCTTTAATCCCACGTGGTATCTAAAATTTTTCTCAAGTCTAAGTCACTTTGATTACCAAAAGATTTACGTGGGAATAATTAAGCCCTATGTTTTAAACATTATACTCCTACAAATTACGTACGTGCTCTTTACATCCCAACTTTGTAATTTTTTTGGGTTTTCTAGCATAGCATTTGATGTATGAATTTTAGGTTTGTTTTTAGTTAGATGACATAGTGTGTGATGTAAATTATTTTTAGCTTTTCTAGTTAGACAAATATGATACAAGTCTTTTTTATTTTTCTAGTTTGATATATTGTACCCTCTCCTATCTCCACTAATGCTATGCCACACGGTCTTACAAGGTCATCCATCTTGATACGCTCGGCTACCTTCCTCTCTCGTAGCTGTTGTGAATTGGAGAACGACCATTACTATTTGCATATTTCAAAGCATGCTATTATAATTCTTCATCTACTTGAGATATGACAACATATACATTTGGGATTCAGGTTAACTCGGTTTGACTCACTCTTGGGCTACCGTATTTTCGCATAGACAAAAATACCCCTCTGCTCTCTTCTTCCTCCATTCACTGATGCACAGTTTCCACGATCCACGTGACACTGTCATGGGCCCTACTCTCCTCCAATGCTGGCAGCCGTGCTCCGCCCTCCTCCATGCGTTGCACCCGTGGCGCTGCACCCTCGCCCCAGTGCTAGCAGACCGCACGCTGCCCCTCTGAATCCTCTGCGCTACTCCTCATCTCATCTTGGAAGGCAATCACCAACTTAGCACACTAGAGTCCTTGCTTGGGAATGGAAGAGAGCTGCACACTACTACACAACTGACATTTTGTCGATCGCCCAAAATGCCTTTAGTCTCGACGATTTCGACGACCAGAACTAAATAGACTTTTAGTTCCAGTTGGTGTTACCAACCGGGACTAAAGGTCCCTCGCCAACGGCTCTGTTGTCCGGCGCTATCGGGAGGGACCTTTAGTCCCGGTTGGTAACATCAATCGGGACTAAAGCTCTGCCTTTAGTCCCGGTCGGTTCCACGGACCGAGACTACAACTTTTGTCCCGGTCCGTGGCACCGACCGGGACTATAGGACTGGGTTTAGTCCCGGTTGGTGTTACCAACCGGGATTAAAACCTCCCCCTATAAATTGAACCTCCCTCTTCTTCCTCCCTGCTCGAGCCCTTCCTTGTTCATGTTCTTGTTACTTGTTCTTCCATTGTTCTTGCTTGTCTCATATCCGGTGATCAATCCACTTCAAACGCTTCTACGCCATCGTCGATTTGTTTGAAAGGTTGCTAGCTTCATCCTCCTATGTTTTAGCAGCACTATATGTAAATCCATGTTATATATGGCTATTTTATTTCATATTGCTAGCTCCAATCACTTTTCATTTTTGAATTTTTATGAACGATGCTAATTATAGTACCTAGAAAGTAGTATACACATATAATGTTTAGTTCTATTATAGACTTTTTTAGATACTTTTTACTTTAATTTGTTCATGTTCTCATTTTAAAATATTAAATAATGTTGATTCTTTGTAATTTTGAAACAAATTTATTTTAACTTTAAAAATTCTTCAAATTAATTTTATTTAGAGATAAAATTACACCTTTTAATAGAAAAATATAAATTTTATGATTTTGCTATCTTTTTTATTAACGTCCACAAATTAATTTTATGAAATGATAAACCACTTATAAAATTTTAAACTCAATTAGACAAGGTTGTGCCGCGCTCTTTTCTCATGCTGGGCTTTTAATTATGTGATGCCATATAATACAGATAATGACACGCCATTGGATGTACAATGTCGATCGCCGCTCCAACGAGTTTATTGAGGACGTGCGAGAATTCTGCAGAGTGGCAGAGGAAAATAAGCGGGATGGTTTTATGTGCTTCCCATGTGCCGTGTGTATGAATTTGAAAGAATTTTGTAGCTCAAGAAGTATTCACTTGCACTTGTTCAAGTCGGGTTTCATGCCAAACTATATTTGTTGGACCAAGCATGGAGAGACCGGGGTTATGATGGAAGAAGGTGAAGAAGAACAATTGACCCTGACGATGTTTTTGCTCAATATTGTGACTTCGCGATGGAGAAAGTTGAAGAAGAGACGGATGCAGAAAACAGTATCGCTGAAGATGACGATGCTCTTGGTGATGTCATTCGTGACGCACAGAGAGATTGTGAAAGTGAAAAGGAGAAGACTAAGTTTGACCAAATGCTACAGGATCACAAGAAGTTACTCTACCCGTCGGCTGAAGATGGGCAGAAAAAGCTAGGCACGACACTGGAGTTGTTACAGTGGAAGACAGAGAATGGTATATCTGACAAGGTATTTGGAAAATTACTGAAGATCCAAAAAAAGATGCTTCCGAAGCCTAATGAATTGCCCACCACTACATACGAAGCAAAAAAGATCGTCTGCCCTTTAGGATTATAAATCGAGAAGATACATGCATGTCCTAATGACTGCATCCTGTACCGTGGTGTTCACGAGAATTTAGATGAATGCCCTGTTTGCCATGCATCACGGTACAAGATCTTGCGAGATGATCCTGGCGATGTTGAGGATGAAGAACGTCCAAAGAAGAGAATCCCTGCCAAGGTTATGTGGTATGCTCCAATAATTCCACGCCTAAAATGACTCAGAAAACAAGGAGCACACAAAGTTGTTGCGATGGCACAAAGAAGACCGTAAGGTGGACAACATGTTGAGACACCCTGTAGTTGGGTCCCAGTGGAGAGAAATAGATAGAGAATTCCCAGACTTTACAGATGACGCAAAAAACCTAAGGTTCGCATTGAGTACGGATGGATTTAATCCTTTTGGGGACCAGAGCTCTAGTCATAGCACTTGGCCTGTTACTCTATGTATCTATAACCTTTCTCCATGGTCATGCATGAAGCGGAAGTTCATTATGATGCCAGTGCTCATCCAAGGCCCGAAGCAACCTGGCAATGACATCGATGTCTACCTGAGCCCATTAGTTGAGGAACTCCAGCTGCTATGGAGCAAACCAGGTGTGTGTGTGTGTGTGGGATGAGTACAAACAGGAAGAATTCGACCTGCGAGCATTGTTGTTCATGATAATCAATGATTGGCCAGCTCTAAGTAATCTTTTAGGACAGACAAATAAGGGATATAATGCATGCACCCATTGTTTTGGTGACCTTGAGGCTGTCTATTTAAAAAATGTCGAAATGTCGTGTACCTTGACTATCGTCGATTTCTTGCTAAGAACCACTAGTTGAGAAAGAAAGGCAAACATTTTAAAGGTACGTCAAAACACCGGTCCAAGCCAGGCAACTGAGATGGGGCAGAGGTATTCAAGATGGTCAAGGATTTGAAAGTAGTGTTTAGAGAGGGACAAGACAGTGAACCTGTTCCAAAAGACGCTTCGGGGCGCGCCCCAATGTGAAAAAAGAAGTCAATATTTTGGGACTTACCATATTGGAAAGACCTTGAGGTTCGTCACTCGATCGACGTGATGCACCTAACAAAGAATCTTTGTGTCAATCTCCTACGGTTCATGGGTGTGTTTGGAAAGCCTAAGGATACCCTTAAGGCACGAGAGGACTTAAAGCGCATGAAAGAACGAGACAACCTGCATCTAGAGAAGACAGATGATGGACGTCATTACTTAAGACCTGCTAGCTACACTCTTAGCAATGAGGAGAAGGAAAGCATGTTTGAGTGCCTAAGCAGCATCAAAGTCCCATCTGGGTTATCCTCCAATATAAAGCGTATAATAAATGAGCCAGAGAAGAAATTTATCAACTTAAAATCGCACGACTGCCACGTGATTATGACGCAACTGCTTTCGGTTGCCTTAAGAGGAATTCTACCTCCACATGTACGTCTAGCCACCGTGAAGCTGTGTGCATTCCTCAATGCAATTTCTCAGAAGGCAATCAATCCTTTTGATCTAGCTACTCTATAGAATGATGTGGTTCAATGTCTTGTCAGCTTTGAGTTGGTGTTCCCTCCATCCTTCTTTGATATCATGACACATCTCCTAGTTCATCTAGTCAAAGAGATTAATATCCTGGGTCCTGTGTTCCTACACAATATATTTTCCTTATAGAGATTTATGGGTGTACTGAAAAATATGTTCACCAGCGGGGCCGGCCAGAAGGAAGCATTGCTAAGGGATACGGGACAAACAAGGTCATTGAGTTCTGTGTGGACTTCATTCCTGACCTTGACCCGATTGGTCTTCCTGAATCACGGTATGAGGGGAGACTTGGTGGAAAGGGTACACTAGGAAAGAAAACATATATCAGCCAGGGTGATGATTCTTTCAATAAAGTGCACTACACAGTTCTTCGAAACTCCACTATGGTGGAACCGTATATTGAGAAATACATGAATTTTGTACGATCCGAGAATCCTAGGAAGAATGAGGCTTGGATTACGCGTCATCACATGGAGACATTCGGTGATTGGTTACACAAAAAATGTCAGGGTGATAAAACTATTGGAGATGAACTGTATTTGTTGGCTAGGCAACCAGCGTGGCACGTCCTCACGTACAAAGGGTACGAGATAAATAGAAATACATTTTACACCGTATCCCAAGATAAAAAGAGTACCAACCAAAACAGTGGTGTCCACGTGGATGCTACGGAACCGAATGGGAACATAAACACATATTATGGTCACATAGAGGAGATTTGGGAACTAGACTATGCACATAATTTTAAAGTCTCTCTATTCCGATGCTAATGGGTGAAGATGAATGGAGGGGTATCAGTCGATAAGGAGTACGGAATGACAATAGTGGACCTCAACAATATTGGGTATAGAAATTATCCATTTGTCCTTACGGCTGATGTGAATCAGGTGTTCTATGTGAAAGACATGTCTACAAAACCCAAGAGAGAGAAACACGATGAGAAAAAAACCAACGAGCCAAAGCGCCATATAGTTCTTACAGGGAAAAGAAACATCGTGGGAATTGAAGACAAGTCAGACGTGTCAGAGGATTATGAAAAGGATGAACGAATTCCACCCTTCTGTGTGGCTAAAGACCCCAAGCATCCTGCTCGCTGCTGAGGACACTCCATAGTTACAGAATGATCATAACCAAGGGCATTACGTCAAGAAAAAGTTTACCACGGTGCCCGCTTGATATAGGTAGTGAACTCAAATTAATAATGTGTATTTGACATCTTGTGTATTATAATTGTAACATTATGTGTTGAAAATTCAAATTTGAGTGGTTCAAACTTTGCTATATGTGGGAATTATGGATTTTTAACTACACTTTACCAACACTTTGTCAAATGCAAAAAATAGTCTATGTATGAAATGTATATCTTGATGAGTGGAACAAACTTTGTATTCATAACTTTTCCAGTCGAGACCATCCAGGGTTCCGAAAACCGACGTTTGGCTATGAATTCTTTCAAAATTCAAAATTGAGTGGTTCAAACTTTTACAAATGAAAAGTTGACCATTAGACCAAATGTAGGTATTGATGAGTGGAATAAACTCTGTATTCATGAGTTTTCCATTTGAGACCATCCAGGGTTCGGTCAAAGTGTGTGTTTCTAAAAACCAATGTTTTGACTTTGGTCAAACTTGGTTAAATGACCTATTTGATGACTTCAAATGAAAAACTTTTGAATACCAAGTTGTTAGAGCTCATCAAGATCTACATTTCATACATGGACCATATTTTCATCTGGATAAATTTTAGCAAGTCTCAGGCACATGTTCTCAAAATCGAAGACGAGTTTTGGTCAGACTTGGTCAAATGACAGACTAAATGACTTGAAATGAAAAACTTTGGAATACCAAGTTGTTAGAGCTCATCAACATCCAAACTTTTTATATAGACCATTTTTCCTATTTGAAAAATGTTAAATATACAATACTCACCAAATCTTGAATCTCACACAAACTATAAAAAACTATGTGAGAATTGTGGATTTTCAACTACACTTTGCCAACATTTTGTCAAATACAAAAATAGTCTATGTATGAAATGTAGATCTTGATGAGTGTAACAAACTTTGTATTCATGACTTTTCCAGTCGAGACCATCCAGGGTTCCAAAAACCGGCGTTTGGCTATGAATTCTTTTAAAATTCAAAATTGAGTGGTTCCAACTTTTACAAATGAAAAGTTGACCATTAGACCAAATATAGGTCTTGATGGGTGGAACAAACTTTGTATTCATGAGTTTTCCATTCGAGGCCATCCAGGGTTCGGTCAAAGTGTGTGTTTCTAAAAACCAATGTTTTGACTTTGGTCAAACTTGGTCAAATGACCTATTTGATGACTTCAAATAAAAAACTTTTGAGTACCAAGTTGTTAGAGCTCATCAAGATCTACATTTCATACATGGACCATATTTTCATCTGGATAAATTTTAGCAAGTTTCAGGCACATGTTTTCAAAATCGAAGACAGGTTTTGGTCAGACTTGGTCAAATGACAGACTAAATGACTTGAAATGAAAAACATTGTAATACCAAGTTATTAGAGCACATCAATATCCAAACTTTTTATATAGACCATTTTTCCTATTTGAAAAGGTTTAAATATATAATACTCACCAAATCTTGAATCTCACACAAACTATATGAAACTATATGTGGGGAATTCTGGAATTTTAACTACACTTTGCCAACACTTTATCAAATGCAAAAATGGTCTATGTATGAAATGTAGATCTTGATGAGTGGAACAAACTTTGTTTTCATAACTTTTCCAGTCGAGACCATCCAGGGTTCCAAAAATCGATGTTTGGCTATGAATTCTTTCAAAATTCAAAATTGAGTGGTTCAAACTTTTACAAATGAAAAGTTGACCATTAGACCAAATGTAGGTCTTCATGAGTGGAACAAACTTTGTATTCATGAGTTTTTCATTTGAGACCATCCAGGGTTCGGTCAAAGTGTGTGTTTCTAAAAACCAATGTTTTGACTTTGGTCAAACTTGATCAAATGACCTATTTGATGACTTCAAATGAAAAACTTTTGGATACCAAGTTGTTAAAGATTATCAAGATCTACATTTTATACATGGACTATATTTTCATCTGGATAAATTTTAGCAAGTCCTAGGCACATGTTTTCAAAATCGAAGACGGGTTTTGGTCAGACTTGGTCAAATGACAGACTAAATGACTTGAAATGAAAAACTTTGGAATACCAAGTTGTTAGAGATCATCAAGATCCAAACTTTTTATATAGACCATTTTTCCTATTTGAAAAAGTTTAAATAAACAATACTCACCAAATCTTTAATCTCACACAAACTATACGAAACTATATGTGGGAATTATGGATTTTTAACTACACTTTGCCAACACTTTGTCAAATGCAAAAATGGTATATGTATGAAATATAGATCTTGATGAGTGGAACAAACTTTGTATTCATGACTTTTCCAGTCGAGACCATCCAGGGTTCCAAAAACCGACGTGTATCTCTGAAAATTTTAAATTTTCAAATTTAGACAATTAATGTCGCGCATTTGGATAATTATTATTGAAGAAATAAAATTTTAACGTCCAAATGACCCAAAAACAAATTTTTTGTCGAAAGCCAACAATTTTATATATTTTAATTGCTCATTATATTTTTGCATAAACACAATATTCATTATAAATAACATTTATTTTGGATAATATGAAATATTTGAAAAAAAATAGTGTTTACAATTTACGTAATGCACAATAGAGTCAAACTAAACTAATGTGTATTTTTAAAAAAAATTATGATAAATATTTAATTTACTATGCATTTAGAAAGATGAAAGGAAAAAAGGTGAAAAATAAAATTCACCAAATTCTGGCGCCTAAACATGCGCCATAATTTGGTGGAGGGACCTTTAGTCCCAGGCCTGGCCACCGCCCGGGACTAGGCGGTGGCCAGGCCCGGGACTAAAGGTCCCTAGCCTATAAAGCCCCGCCTTCTTCCTCCTCCTCCCCACCCGCGCGCAGACACACGAACCGCCGCCTCGATCTCGATCTCCCGAGCACCGCCGCCCGAGCACCGCCGCGCGCCGCCCCGAGAACCGCCACGCGCCGCCAGATTCGTCTCCGCGTGCGTCCGTTGGGCGCTGCTGCTGCCCCAAGGCCGCTGCTGCTGTGCCCCATTGCCGGAGCCGAGCTGCTGCTTCCGGCGCCGGCACCTGCCTATGTATATCTATATTTGTATATATCTATATGTATATATATATGTATATATGTATATATATGTGTATATATGTATATATATATATATGCATTGATTATTCATGAACGATATGTATATTTTGGAAGAAATTAAGTTAATAGACATGTTGTGTCCATTTTGGAAGCCTCAACCTTAGCACTTAATTTTGCATGATAATTGTGTTGACGTTATCATTTTTAGCCCTTCTTCACTCTTCCTCACTACCTGCATATATATATAGGAAAACTATTAAACCTGAAATTTGAATAGTTTTCCCATGAGTTAAAATTATCTATTTTAATTAAGAAATACAACTTGTGATAGACGTACTAGTTTGGGGTGACATGTTGCAACATTTCACGCTAGACACAAACAATGAACAGTTGAAGGAAAGAGTTCGGGATTGGTCTATGAAGAAGATGGCCACACAATTCTAGTGCTATAAGAAGAATATATATAACGACTATATCAGGAAGAACAAGACTCCGGATTTCAACTGTAAGCACTTTGTCAAGCTGCGGCCATTTTGGGACGAGTTTGTACAATTCAAGACGTCGAAAGAGGGTCAGCAACGGGCGAGAAGGAACCAAGAGAATGCCCAACACAAGACCTACCACCATAGGATGGGATCAGGTGGCTACCCTACTGCCATTCCTAAGTGGGAAAAAGCCGAGCAAGAGCTAATTGACAGGGGGTTGGTGCCAGAATCCCTCGACTGGCCTGAGCGCGCCAAGCACTGGTTTTTCGCTCACGAAGGCCGCCTGGACCTAGAGACCGTAAAGGTCATGTATGGGAAACGCATCCAAGCTGTAGCAGAAAGATTTCATCAAGCCCGCTCCGTCGCTCAAAGTGGAGAGTGGCAGCCGAACAGAGATAAAGATGAGATGACATACGCCCTAGGGAACCCTGAGCACGGTGGACGGACGAGAGGCTATGACTCCGTGTTGTGAGAGCATGCCTTCCCTCAGGACAGAGAAACTTATAGAAGCCGCCAGAGAAAGAAGGAAGAGGACAGGGAATGGCTACGCCAGTTGGAGGAGGTTGTTATGAAGACCAGTGAAGTGGCTCATAAGACACTAGAGCGGGAGGAAGCGCTTAAGGCCACTATGAATGAGCAAATCAGAAAGGTCATGGAGGAAGTTGTAAGTTCCCGTCTCCAGAGCTTATCACAGCCGGCCGCCAACATCAGCCCCGGCTCAGCTCAGTTAAAAGGCAGTTGTGCTTCTACGGAGGTGCCTGTGAGGCAAGATGATGACGCAGGGATGCGCTTCCCGGTGCATGACGTCACCGCTCCGTTGACATCCTGTGAGCTGCATATTCCGGAGGGGAATGCCATAATCAAGGTGGCTACCGGTGTTATATCTCATATCGACCCCACCAAGACACCAAGGATCCACTCGGTCGTAATACCACTCGGATATGCTAGTGTCTCAGTGGATAGAGTGGTCAAAGGCCATGAAAATGTGGCTCTGGATATCGAAGGTGGTGATGAGGAGAAGACCCTAGGTAAAGCGGAGAAGACATTCATATGTTGGAAGAAACGGTACATCATTATTACTGGGGTGTCGCCACCACAACCGAACCCTAGGTGTGGATGATTGTGAACGCAATTGCTTTTCAATAATTATGTACTGTATCTAATTACGGTTCACTCATGTATATACCTTGTTCGTTTTTTTTCAAATCCAGGACCTCCCCAAGTTCGTCTATCCATTCACCACATGACCACAGTGCCGTGGGACACGACGACGACGATGATTTCATTCAAGCAGACAGGGCTACATCCCCACCGCTGGCCATATCTCCTCCATGACATACTCCAACGCCGCCAGCGGCCCAATCTCCTCCACAACAGCAAGCTCCAACCACGCCTCCGCCAACGCTGACAACAGCCGCCTCATCGGCACCGGCTGGTCCATCGAGGAACAAGAGGCCCGCTGGCTCACAGAGATCGATCCCACCACCTCCACCGAAGAAACAAGTTGTGGTCACAAAGATCCCAAAGATGACCAAGCTTCCATACGAGAAGACTGATGAAGAACTTAATGCTTCAGTCAAGGCAGAAGTGAAAGTGTTCTTCGAAAAGACCAAAGCTGACGCACGAGCAAAGCAAGAGAAGCCATACCTAATGTATCCTCGTGTAAAGCTACGTCAAGTGGTGCAGGCTATGCAAGACGAGAAGCGTGCCGCTAGTAAAAAACCAGCGCCGCCACTATCAGACCATGAGTGTACTATCACAAAGAAAATCAAGGAGGACAAAAGGAAACAGAAGGCGGCCGGGAAAGATGTTGCACAACTCGGCCAACAAGCGCAGCAATCAGTGCCGCCACTAGTGGTTGAGAATCAATATGGTTCCAACATGAACTTGATGCAAATGTCAGTACCTGATGATGTGGACTTAGATGAACTCGCCAAGTGGATGAATGTGTCTGGGCTTTCATTAGAACAACTTCTCGGTCGGGAGGAACTGACAACTGTTAAAGAGGCCGAAGTTGTTGATGAATGGCGAAGGAAGTACGTATATGGCAGGAGTCTATGCGACCCTGCAAAGGTAAAAAATCTTGGTACACAAATGTACAAGTTGCACGAGTACTACTTGAGATTCTGTGCACAACATCAAAGTGAACAATATCTGGGCGTCCAAGTCAGAGACCGTCACTACTTTAGTGGAGATGACGTCATCTGGGTATAGTTTAGTGAAATACACCAGCTTCTCTATATGGATGCTCTTGACAAATCTCTCATAAGCTGCTACTGTTTGTAAGTGATTCTTCCTTTTAATCAATAATCCCACTCTAGCATATGTACGTATTCGTAATAACTATGCTCACGATGTGCAGACACATGATGAGAGAACTCAGATTGAAACAAGACAATCGAATTGGTTTTATTAATCCGTATGTCGTGTACAAGGACACAAAGACTAAAGATCCATTCAATATGAAGATCAAAGAAATGGAGAAAAATCTCCGGAGGTTCTTGTATAACCAAAGGCATAAGGAGTTGATACTCTTCCCTTACAATATGGGGTAAAGTGTTATGTTATATCATGTCTTAGTCAATCCAACATTAATATATATATATATATATATATATATATATATATATATATATATATATATATATATATATATATATAAGTTGACTCTATAAACAAATGCAGGGATCACTGGATACTCATTGAGATTAATATCAAGGAACAAACTATAAATGTGTGGGACTCAATGAGAAAAGAGCTGACAATGTACCAAGACATGATAGACATGATCCAGAGGTAAATTCTATCATTCGTTAATTATCGTTGCCTGCTCCTTTAATTTACTATGTTATACCTAATCAACGACCGACTTATTGGGCATGGCTTGGGCTTGGCTACAACCAAGATATCGTACGGATCTGAAAGTGTCACTCCCCCTCCTATTCTATATAAGTGGGTGTCGAGACAATCGTACGGAACCAATTTATATGGATACTACGTTTGCGAGTACATGCGGTGTAGCAAATTTACACCTGCTAAAGAGATGCTAAAAGTAAGTAACATGTGTATATAGTAAATTCATATCTTATTTATTTATTGAAACTAAATAAATCTTATGTATATTAATATCTTTTCCTTTAATTAATGCAAATGGAAGGAGTGAGAATTGAAAGAACAAGTGTTTAAGCACACAATACTCGTAGCAATCTAGGAGACGATCGCAGGTTCCATCAACGATCATGTCATCCTGGAAGACGACGAGTTCCACCACAACCCTAGGTTGAATTTGAAGAGTCCAAACAAGAACGAACACTTGTATAAGCTTTGAGTGGCGGACAAACATTTGTGTAACTCATTTACCGGTGGCCGAACACTTCATTACTTGTATATTATTGTAAATGTAATATGTATGTACGTATATGTATAGCTCTCTCTCTATATATATAGTTTCATATTTTATTTGTGTGTAATAATAACGCTCTCGTATAAGTGCAACGTATACGGATAGTAGCAGCGAAGAATAAATTGGAAAACAATATAACTGAAAACCAAAATCAATAATAAATTGGAAAGAAAAAGAAAAAAAAACCTTTAGTCCCGGTTGGTAATACCAACCGGGACTAAAAGGTGTTACGCCACGTCGATGCCTGGCAGCACCTTTAGTCCTGGGCCTGAGAACCGGGACTAAAGGTGGGACATTTAGTCCCGAAACCTTAGTCTCGGCTTGCAGCCGGGGACTAGAGGTCCTTTTGGACCGGGACTACAGCCCCGTTGTGTAGCAGTGGCACGAGCATGCGCCTCCACCGGGTGGTGCGGACGAGCACAAGTTGTGACACGTGTGGCCGTGGAGGTAGCAAGCTTGAGCACAAAGGCGGCAAGAGGGGGGAGGGAGGGGGAGGCAGGCAACTCGATTTTGCATGGTGGCAAAGGGAGGAGGAGAAGACAGATTGAGGAGGAATGGGATGAATTTAGTTCATACGGAAATACTAACGCCTGCAGATGGGCACCCCTAGGGGTCATCAAGTGTATGAACTGGCAAGTTTCAAGTACTTAGGAAATTGCAATAGCATGTTTCCAATATCACGAATAGTAATGGTAGTTCTCAAATCTGTGATAGTTGTAATGGCACCGATCCAATTAACCCGTGCTAAAACGCCTAGCTCTAAAAAAACGAAACAGAGCACCTTGTATGCATGATGTATGAATTTTGGTTGCCTGAGATTAAGAAGGCGTGATGTTTAATTGATAAAAAAAATTACTTCATCTTAAGAAGAAACAAGGTAGATTACACATGGACATATACATAGGAGTATGATTATCTCACACTCTCACCCATTTTCATGAAAGCTTACAAAGATTAACTCCTGCTGTTTAGCACTGCAAAAATCATCAGAGCTGCAAATAATGTAATTAAAATCGTCGCAACCAATTACTTTGCACATCAAAGCACATCAGCGAATTGCCAAGCCCCATGCAAGCCATGTCGCGTAGCCCGATCCAGAAAGGCGCTCGACTAGAATCACTCTGCCTTGGTGACGGTGACGGCGCCGAACCAGCGCGAGCAGGTGTAGACGGAGCAGAAGGCCTGCAGCGTGGTGAGCAGCAACATCATGATGGCGGCGAGGAAGGTGAGCAGCTGCCACGAGCTGAACACGTACTTGCGCATGAATCGCTTCGTCTTCACGCGCCACCGCGAGTTGTAGTAGCGGTTCACCTCCTCGATCGTCCTGTCCATGAACGCCACCTTGGTGAGCCGCACCGACCGCGTCATCCCGTTCCACAGCTTCGCGACCTCGCCGTCGCTCTTCATCCGGTTCAGCACCACCCCGCGCCGCCGCAGCAGCGCCACGTCCTCGTCGGTGTCGATGATGCCGTTCATCAGCTCCGTGTACCGTGCCAGCACAAGCGGGCCCGACGCCGCCGACGCCTCGTAGGCGACCAGGTTCCGGAGCACCACCTCCGTGTTGCTGTCCAGGGTCACCACGGGCAGCTGGAAGGTCGCCGTCTTGGCGTCGAACGCGATGGTGGACAGGTCGCCGGAGGTCGGGAGAAACTTGACCCCGGCGTTGACCAGCTCGGACACCGAGGGGATCATGATCTCCTCGATCAGCGGCGGCCGGGTTAGGTACCCAGCGGCGGATGAGCTCGCGACGCGGGGATCGTTGCTCCCGTCGCCTGACATGAAGGACCCCACGCCCGGCACGACGGCGAGCATCTTCCATGGCGCCTTGATGGCAAACTCGATCGGCTTCGTCACGTAGCGCATGGGCCCGGCCGTGTTGAGCCCTGACACGATGCCCCACACGGCGAGGAACAGCTGCTTCACGTACTCGCAGCCGGCCGCCGGCTTCCGCTCCTCGGCGCCGCCGCCGTCCGCGGCCTGCTCCTCGATGTCGTAGCCCTCGTCGCGGAAGGTCCCGTTGGCGGCGTCGGCCTCCTCCGTGGGGTCATCTGCCGGCTTCGGCACAAGTATGTAGTAGAGCACCTCCAGCAGGTGCGCGTGCTTGCCGACGTCCACCGCCGGGAAGTTGTCCATCATCTTGAATGGGCAGAGCTCCCTCGTGAGCCCGGTGACCATCCGCGCGAGCGTCTCGCCGGCCTCGTCGCCCGACGGGTGCTGCGGCTCCAGGATCTTGCGGAGCAGGAAGAGCGGGACCTGGTTCTCGAGCATGAGCATGTCGCGGAGGATGAGGCTGTGTGCGGACTTCCTCCCGGTGAAGTCAACCAGGTGCGCCATCCTCGACGACACCCTCCGCAGCGCCCTGCCGCCGTCTCCCTCGCCGTCGGCGACGGCGACGGCGTAAATCTGCAGGAACTCGAGCAGGAACGCGCCGTCGACGACCATCATCCACGCCAGCGTCTCGCCGTTGAAGTCGAGGTACCGGTGGTAGTAGGCGCGGATCTTCCGCTCGAGCCGCGCGAACTGCTGGACGAGGCCGTCGAGCTTGAGCCCCGCGCAGAGCCGCTTCTGCGCGCGGCGCGCCGAGGCGAGCTTGTAGCGCTCCATCTCGTACAGCTCGGGACGCCAGTGGTGGTAGGGGCCGAGCGCGATGAACTGAGGGGTGTAGGCCTCGGGCTTGTGCACCCGCAGCTGCTTGGGCACGTTGAAAACGGACACCGGGATGCCGTTGTCGTCGTCGTCGTCGCCGCCGGCGGCGTCGTCCTGGAGAGAGTGACGGATCTAGACCACCCACCGTACCTCGTCGAACACCAGCGGCGTCCCGTGGCGGCTACCAGCTTGTTGATCGGACGAGGCCATTGTTAGTCCTCCGTTGTGTGTGCTTCCTCTCACGGTTGGTTGCAACTAGCAAGGAAAATCACTCCAACTAACCAGAAACGATGGTACTAGCTGTGATTTACACATACATTGATTATTATGTGTGGCGGGAGCCACTGGAGCAGGGGCAAGAACGGTGACAGCGAACAAGAAAGAAGGCAAAGAATTGGAACATAGAGAAATACTTGTTCTATCCTTAAATAAATAAAATTTTTAAGTCGCTGAATAAATAGATTTCTAGTAAGTTTAGGACATATTATGATGACAGAGAAAAGATTATACTACCCTTCATTAATTGGATTCCAGCTGCAAAATAATTAGAGTATTTACTATATCCATCTGCAGAAACTCAAGCCTGGTTCAGTGAAAAACAGAGAGAAGAGAGGGGGTGCAGTAAATATAATGGGACTTCGAGAAAAATAAATGAGTCAGTCGACCGTTCAATCGCATAGAGATTGATTTATTTGTGACAAATATTTGTGCCACAAATCTATTTATTGGACAGAGCGAGTAAACCCTAAACCATGTTCTGATCTGACCGAGAAGCCATAGGGCCAAAACACATGAGTAATGAATAAAAAGGAACACATGAGTAACGAGGACAACAACCTGTTGTTTCGGTATAGCCTAAAATTTTACATTATATCTATATCTAATAATAAAAAGACGAAATTTCAGACTTTTTCTTTCGTCCATCCATTTTTTTAGTTTGTCTCCCTCTAACTACCGAACAATGAAGAGCCTCTTCTGTCCGGACTTATATATTTACAACCCGTGCTCATACGAGTTAGAGCTCTTGACTAGCACGATACGAAGTCTGGTTCCAAAATGTATTGGGCTATGTATAGTCTTTGTTTAACCAAAGAGTCCATACGCCTATGAAAAAAAGTCCATATCCAATACGATTACTATATATAGTAAATTCGATTTTTTTCCTTTTCCGATTCCATCATCTGTTCAGCCTTTTCTCCTTTTTTTTAAGACTATCTCTGATCATTTACTGTATCTTATCCTTTTTCATTTTCATATTCGTTCCACTTCTTTTTCCTGATTTTCTCTTTTTGTTTTTTCTTCTTCTTATGATTACTATATATAGTAAATTCGGTTTTTTCCTTTTCCTATTTCGTCATTTGTTCAGCCTTTTCTCGTTTTTTAGACTATCTCCGATCATTTACTGTATCTGATCTTTTTTATTTTCATATTCGTTCCACTTCTTTTCCTAATTTCCTCTTTTTGTTTTTTCTTCTTCTATTCTTTTGTTCTTTTCTGGACTATCAAGTCCGTTCATGCCCTTTCCCTTATTATTTTGCATGTCATCTTTGTTTTCCCGATTCTATCATGATTTTTCTATAAACAAAAAATAATAATAAACACAATATTATGGTTCTTTGGATCCTTCATCCTTCCCTAATCCTTAATAATCATATTATGGTTCTTTGGATCCTTCATCCTTCCCTAATCCTTAATAATCAAATATTCCTACTACTAAATTATTGATGTAATTTGATTAAGAAAAAAACATTTTTATTATAATCTAGATCAGATAATAGTCTAATTAATTGAATCATGAACAGAAAACTTGGGCAGTTTATTCTCCAATCTAACCGGGAAGCGGCAACGAGGGTTGCGCCTCCGACAGATGTGGCGTCGCGGGAGGCGATGGTGCTCGGGCGGCGAGGCAGCCAAGACAACCAGTTGAGGTGGGGAGGCAAGCAGAGAAGGTGCATGAGGTGGGGAGGAGGTGGCGGACGCCGGCGAGATAGCTGCCACCGACGGTGGGCTGCCTGCAGGGATTCGTCTTTTCCACTTAACGTTTCCGCTCTCTCATGGATAATTAAGTATGTTTATATATTTCTACTGATTTTGCATGGCATAAGTAATTTTCTAATTTGGCTGGTATTATTCTAAATTGCACTTTTACAGACGATCAATGTCCTAATGCAATTATTGCTTCATTACCGATGGATTAAATGTAAAATATACATATTAGTAACTAAGTAGATATTTAAGTTTTGATTTCCTCCCATTGCAACGCACGGGCATGTTTGCTAATAAGTATTATAAATGTTTCATGAATAAATTTAGTAAACTGATTATCTTTACCATCTTCTATTTACTTTCTAACATAGCACTCATTTAGATACTCTATAATCTGTATTAGATTGTGACAAATTTGCCAAATACTCTATATGGGTAATCATAATTTTCGATGTGGGTTTTTAATATTCATTTAGTTGAAACCTTAGCTTAAATTATAGTGGCTCTGCATCCTTTTTGAAACCATTTAATATATATTTTGGCTTATATTTTTTATCTTATTAGTTGTTACAATTTATTTATCCAAGTTCGAACCCTAGTGTTATTGTGTCTTTTATTCGGAATTTCCTTGTATATTTTATGAAAAACATGAATTCTAGGTCCAAAGCTCCACTCTTTATTACGACAATCATGGATAGTTATTTCATCTTGCATTACACTAGTCAAGATGTTGAATTTATTTGTTGTGCTGAAGAATTATACGCATAATATGATTATTTTGTAGAAACATAGAGTGCTTAAAACTAAATTAGCAATGCTGATATGCTCTAATGTTTCAAGTAAAATGTATAAACTTATCTAAAGTATTTGCTCCGTTCTATTGCAAGTAGTTTTAAATTAGTTCTAATTCAAACTTGTCTTAGTTTGACCAAGTTTATAAAATATGATAAATCTACAATATCTAACAAATGCACTATAAAAATATATTTTGTGGTGTATATAATAAATCTACTTTGATGCTATAGATGTTTATGTTTTTTTTTGAAAAATGGTTAAAACTAGAGAAGCTTAGCTTAAGACAAAGCTAAATCAATCTACAATTTAGAATGGAGGGATACCAAATTACAAATACTGCCTTGGAGTATTAAAGTAGTTTAAAGTAAATATCCAGTGTGTACGTGGGTTTGTCAAAATATCTTTCCACAATTGATAAAATATTAAAATTATTATTTATTTTAACGTATCTATGTTTATTTGGTCTACATGGTGGCATATAATATTTTTAATTTAATCATGATAGAACTGTGTAGTTTAGAAACACATATAGCTTTTTTATTATTCAATTATTCTCCCTTATAGATTGTATTGGTATTAGATATAAATTTAGGAATGTTTTAGTTTATTTTTTATAGCAATAGAGTTAGGTAATCTATAAATAAATTAAATTAGTGTTTTAATATTATGTTATAATAGCATAGGTGGGTAATTTAGATGGAAATTTAGTTTATTATTTTAAATTATCTTTTACAATGGCAAGCGTAGGTAACTTAGATCCAAATTTAAGATGTTACTTTATGTATTTTTTATAATGGTAAAGATGGGTAATTCTAGAAATTATAATGGCTCCGATGGCTATTATAATGATTAGAATCTGGAGTATCAAATAAAAGCATAGATGTTTCTGAATATGAGTGTTTATATTATCTATTTTTTTCTCCTAGTATGTCTCCAGTAACTGTTTGAATCCTTCTAATAGTAAGATTGAATTAATAAAGTTGAGTTGGTGGCATGGTCCTTTCAGTTTTGACATGTCCAGATTCAGCTTATTTTTCAGAAGTCTCGTTGCGTGCCCATTCGTAATGATCATCACCATGCCCCAGCTTCCATTTTATTTTTGCCCACATGGTTCTTCTTCTGCAACTGCAATGGATGCAATCAGAGAGCTGCAGAAGTGGACCAGCTGCCCAGCTTGGCCTTCCACTTCCTGTCTCTCTCGGTCCTGCTGCCTGCATGCGTCCTGTAACTGGAGTAGTACCCTGCAGAAAGCAAAACAGGGAGAACAATCATGAACCGAAGCATACTTCACTGATTTGTAGTTTTGTACCTGCCAACACCATTACACCATGACCGGAGGCATATACTTCGTTATAATTGGTACACAAACCAAAACTAGCTGATAAGAACCCTTCAAGTTTGCCAACAATCTCCGATGAAACTCCATAATAAAGGCCAGACAGACACGGCACATACATTACTACAGGGTGGAAACAAGATCGAGTGACCAAATGATACCGGCCGATCGCCTCATCAAGGGAATGATGACACTGACATCCACATTATCCACACCACACATGCACCAGACTGGAAAGAACAGTGATCTGGGTCGTGGACCGATAGCCACCACGGATCAGACGCTAGCTGAAGAATCTTTGCACGGACCCATCCGGGCAGTATACTCTTAATATGAAATTCAGATTCGTGAAACATGCTGGCAGCTGAGCTAGCACGATGATGAAGACGAGCCGTCATTTTCGCGTCTCGGTGAAGATCAGGGAATTAAATCTGTAGAAATTCCGCAGACTGTGTATGCATGCTTCGTTTTCATTTCTGAAGATATAGCCCATGGATTTGTCAAATGCTTTTTATGCGGCCCATTCCGGGATCCATTTCAGAAGCAGCAGGTGTCATGACAAATACTCGCTCACGTCTGCTTGTTTGTCGAGGCACCCAATTCGTACCGGGTTATGATTTACAGAAGACTTATTTAGGTCACGTTTCAACGCCCGAGCATGATCCTTATAATATCTATATATGTGTATCATGTTAGAAAATGAATAAAGAAAAAATTGCATAGGTAAGTATTTTTATTAGTTGTATTCCCTCCGTCCAAAAAACTAGTTTTATAGAAAATATTAGCAACATTTATATCACTTAATAAATTTATTATGAAAATAATTTTTGTGATTTACCTATTGATATTAATTATGCATTATAAATATTAGTATTTTTTTATATATAATTGGTCAAAGTTAAAAATGTTTGACTTCCCGGGAAATGAGAATAACGTTTTTCGTGGGACAGAGGGAGTAGATAGTAAGCATAAAGAGGCTCTTGTATTCTTACCCTTATTTTCGAGTCTAATTTTTTACCCTTATTTCTTTAACTTTGTGATTTTGCTCTTGCATTTCCAAAACAAAGACAGAGTTTACCTTTATTTCGTAATGTCAGTTCATCTAATAAAAACTAGTTTTCCCATGTAAATTTGACCCTAGCTTTTGAGTACTCTATGACAACCTCTATTTTGGCATCAAATGTTTGGACAACATTTTTATAGAGTTATTACAACAAAATTTGCAAAATATTTCAAATCTAAACAAAGTTTAACAAGTTGCACAAGCTTAATCAACTATCACCAGAAGTCGGAGGGTTAGGACAAGGTCACAGTTATTGCCGTCTTTCAAATTTTTTTTTGATTTTTTCCTTTTACTTTAATTCATTGATATGGCCTTTGCTAACATACTATAGAACAGGAGTGGACGGTGCCTTCAGATTCAAAAGTCGAGAGTAAAATTTTAAAGTAGAAGAAACGCGATAAAATCATTATTGGCTTTCAAAGCAGGTTAAGAACACCAATCTCTCTAAATATAAACTCTGAAAGCCAATAATGATTTTATTGACTTTCAAATCATTTTGGTAATATTATAGTCTGTGCTAAGCGAGCACGCATTGATGCACTACCACCTATTAATCTGTGCAATCGGCAATCAAGGTGTATAACCATGTTTGTTTTGCACATTTTACTCGTTCAGTATGGATAATGTTCATGTTTAAGCATGGCTGAAGTAAGAAAACTCACATGGCAAATTATTTTCCTCAATATTATAGGCCTTACCCTGTTGAACTCTCCGGGATGGATTAAAGCAACTTGATATTGTTAGGCTTAGGCATACCAAATGTACGAATTATTGGAAAACATGTCAATTACTTGCTCCATTCCAAATTATAAGTTGTTCTGGCCTTTTTTAGTATATTGTTTTTGCCTATATATCTAGAAAAATCATAGCGACTTACAATTTGGGATGTGAGTACAAAAGCTTTTTTGAAAGACGTTCCCAACCCGTTTCTTTTTTTAATAAGGAAAATGCCACCCTACCATTAAACCTGTGCTTTCCTGGGTGATGAAAGACCACCCCCGGTGGTGGGATCGAGGTTAGAAAAAAAAAAAACGGAAATGCCTTAGGCCTCATTCGGTTTGTCCTCGAACGGCCTGTTTCACCTGAAATTATTTGGCCTGGATTGAAATTGGGACCGACTCGGAATAGCTATTCGGATAGGCCCGATCCGGAATGAAATCAGGCCATTCCAGGCCTTTCCACCCCTTCCTCAGCCCGGATTGGAGCCACACCTAGGCATGGTTCGGTTCTTCAGGAACCAACCCTGAAACAATTTCTACCAAGAATGCTTGGCTAATTTATATAACCTTTGATGAGCTAGAACAATTCCTAGGTACATTCCTAGCTAACCGAACAAGCTCCTAGGAACACTACCAAACCAGGTTTCAGTGAACCACCAAGATCCACTCAATCTGGCCCAGAAAGAGAAACAGGTCTGTTTTCAACATGGAACAAACGAACGAGGCCTTAGATATACTTCCTCAGTCCTAAAATAAAGATATCGATGATTTAAAATGTATCTTTAATTATAAGATATTCTAGATTGCTCAATCCAATCTATACATGCCTGTCTTTTAAACTCCATCCATACATGCTTTTTAAAGAACATCTTGGACGAAATGACTTCTATAATTGGTAACTCAAATCGATGACATGCATGCATGCCTTTTTAAACTATACATTACTACCGGACTCCTTTTGATACTAAAATTGTTTGTATACCTTGTATTTCAATAGGAGTAACCATCTTCATAAAACTCAAGTGCGACAAATGCATCTTAATTATTCTATGCCTTTATGAACTTTCTATGTAGGTGATTTTAACGGTTGGATCTTCAGTTATACTCAAATTATACAGCACTGTTGATGATCACTCCCTCGAATCTAGCAGACTTAAAACCAAAATTTCAATAATCAGGTAAATAATCTATGCAATTTTGATCAGCGATGCAGTAGGATGCATCAATGCCTGGACCTTATCACTCTAACTGAAACATGTTTTTTTCCCTTAATTGAAGCATGTTTTTTCCATGCTACGGGTGCTCTAACATTCTGTCAAAGGTTGTCAGGTACCTAATAATAAATGAATCAAATACCTTTTATATATGTTTCATTATTGGCAAAGATGATGCAAAATTTGAGGCAAAAAAGATCCTGAATTTGCCATAGCGTGTCCTCATGGTCTTAATGTATCTGCAAGTGTTTTTTGAAGAATATTGCTAGCTCTTGCAATGTTGCTTACTGATGCAATAGAGATTTTTATAAGAATCAGAGATTAAAGGATGAATGCAAACTCAATACCATGTCACTTTTCCAGCATAATTTTAAAGTTTTAAGGTGATATCTTACAGCATGCTTTACAAAAGCTGACTGGCTTTACCTTCAAGTTGATGCATCCAGAGAAAGCAACTACAGGTAGCATTTCGCTTCATCACCATATACTGACAAACTTTCGCACTGAAGATCGAAGAACAGTAGCTTACCAACCCATGGAAATGCAGAATACATCTTTCATCTGTTTTGCAGTAGGATGCTAGCCGAACTTGTTATGGATGCCAGTGTCTTGGAGCTCGCCTTCCAAGTGTAACATGGTCTCCATGACAATGAGCAGCATGGGCCATTCACAATACAGAATTTCCTCAATATCGTCGTCGTGGTTGTACTCATGCAAGTGGCTTCTTACATTTCTGTTGAGCCGCAGTAGATCAATTGAAGTCCTTTTGTACTCGTTTTTAACATTTACAACCCACTGGTTGATCTTTGCATTTGCCGTGGCAGTATCCAACCAGTCGTTCTTGTAGGGGAGATTGTACAGTATTATGTTCTTCTTTGATCGGTTTTTCTGACCAAGATAATTGACAATTCTATCGTGTAGCATCAGGAAGACCTCAGTGCTGTGAACACAAGTAATCAAATGAGCCTGTGGTGACAACAATAAAGAGTCAAAGATGATAAAACTGAATAAAAAAATTACCGGTTTTTCATGGGCAGCAGGGCAGCATTGTTTACAATCAAGAATTCATCTTTCCATGTAAGGTTGTTTCTCCTCAAGAGCAAGAGGAAATCCTTGTAGTCCGGAGGCAATTTGTTGATATCCCCACCCGAGATCATAATCAACAGCTCCAGGACCCTGGAAAGGTGCTTGTAGTCATCTCTCACACGCTCAATGCTGAAGAAGCCTTCGCCAGTGAAACTGACCCCCCTTAGCTTGACATTCCCAGTGCTCCCAATCCAGACGTTGGACACCTGCAGAGGAGCAGTGAGGTACTTGCAGACTGAGTGCTGGTTCCTCAGTATCAATGCAAGTTTTCTGCTAATCCTAGTGGCTTCATCAGATAATCGCCAGAATGTCTTTGTTGTTCCTAACACCGACACCTGGATCAGCATTGCGTTGTTCTTCGCATAGCTTATCGCGCCGTGCAGCCTCTCGGCAGAATACTCGTCAATGTCCTCAGTGCTATGAACAAAGAGAGAAAAATGAGTCTGTGGCCAGAGAATAAAACTGAATCGACGAAGAAACAAAGAGCAGCATCTCACTTGCATTTATACTGAGAAGCCACCACTTCATCGCCAATTTTTGGACCAGCAGCCTGCCGAAAATACCCAATCAAGCACAGGAAACCGAAACATTCAGGTGAAAAAATTGCAAGGAGCCAAGGACTGCTCTGGTCCCAGACTCCCAGTAGAAACAGATTGGTCCAGGAGGATCCTCTGTCCCTTTTGAAGAAAGAACAATCTCTTGTATTTTCTTTTCTTTTTTGTTTAAAAAAAATCTCTTGGCACGGGAAGGTCATCAAAGGCTGAGATTCCTCATATCCCTAGACTAAATTAAGGCTGGCACACATAGGCGTTCTACACGATCTGTTAGAGTTAGAGGATGACCTTGCATGCACGGATTCGACTACTTCAAAGAAATCATAACCTTTGATCCTGAGAAGGTAAAAATGTACTGTAAATCAAATGCCGAAGGTAAAAATGTACTGTAAATCAAATGCCATTCTTGCCTCTAAATATGCTGTCAATGGCATAACATTTTACTAAAGTTAATGGCGACACCTTGAGTTAAGAGTCTAAGACCACCACTGCAGCCAGCAGTGTCTGAACAAGCACATACACAGGAGTACTACAGTAGGGACCAAGGGTGTTAAAATCACAACCCTGGATTGCAAATTGTGGGATTAGAACTATTAGAGTCGTATAATCGTAAAAAATCGTAGAACCAACCAGATCAACTAAGACAGTGAAGTCGTAGGCCACATGATAAAATTGTGATTTTAGCAATCATCTTTTCAATATATAAATTATTGCAATATGGCAGGGATGCAAAAGGGGGGAGGAAATGAAGGAAGAACACTATATGTTACTGGCAGTACTTTGCTAACAGCCTAACACCGATGTGGATTCGAACCTGGATCAGGGCGGAGGCGCCGACGGCGAGGCCGAGGCCGAGGCCGACACCTACGCCAACGCCGAGGGTGTTTCCCATGAAGGATCACTATCTTGCTGCTGCTGCGGCTGCTTCTTGTTTAGCTGCGGCCAGAGGTGAGGGAAGAGTAAAGTGAAAGGGGCGAGAAGAAAAATAAAGGAGTCCTTGCTTCTTGCTTGGCTTATAAGTCAGAACTTTTTTCAGCTAACGAACAATATTTTTCTCTCACAATAAATTAGCGAAGAGTACTTTTAGCCATGGGCCTTGTTTAGATCCCAAATGCTGGGTCTCTAAATTCGGCGGTTACTGTTCATGCCAAATTCGGTCCTGTACCAAAAATGAACATCCCAAATCTGCACATTCTAAAATAGTTCCCTGCATGCATGTCCATTCCCTCATGCATGTTGTTAATACATTTGATATAAAAAAACTGCAATGTCAACATTTATTGGTACAAATTGAAATGGACTGAAAATTGTTTTAGTTTACAAAGACAAATACTCTCAAATCGATCGCAATTTGGTACATGTAGAATTCGAACGCAAATTGAATCACATCCTCACAAATTACATCCTCAGCAAGTACCGCAACAATAAAAGATCCGCACTCACGAATTACATCTATTGTACAAATGCTCAGCCAGCCTGTCTCGGAATACATTCATGCTTTCCATATCGGCACTTTCTGGCGCAGGCTCTGTTTCTGGCTGATCTAGAGTAGCTTCAACAGGAATGTAGTTGACATTGCTGTCAACTACAAAAAAGTCACTATCAAATTGAGCATGCAACCTGATGAAGTTGTGCAAGGCCATGCATGCATATATAATTTCAGTCTGTGTTTGTGGTGGATATGCGGGGATGTCCAGTAATATGCGCCACTTCATTTTCAACACTCCAAACGCCCTTTCTATCACATTTCTAAGAGACAAATGAGCATAGTTAAACGTCTCCTTCGTACCTTGTGGTGGTTCGGCGGCGTTTTGAAAGTCTTGGATGTGATACTTGGTCTGCCGGTAAGGCGACAAAAACCCGTGTCGGTTTGCATACCCCGAGTCCACCAGGTAGTACTTCCCTACAACATGGAGTACCTGTAAGTTCACAATGTCCAAATTAGCAAACAGTAATGACTTCACAAAGTTTGTACCTCTAGGTGGCATCGGGAATTTGGTGGCCCAGCGTGTCATTGCATCGTCAAACACTCTCATGTCATGCACCGAACCAGGCCACCCAGCAAGGACAAATGTAAAATACATATCAAAGTCACAAGCGGCCATTACATTTTGTGTTGTCTTGCTCTTTCGACACAAGTGCTGCTGCAACATATCCTCTGCCACTACCACAGGAATGTGAGTGCCATCTATTGCTCCTATACATCTCTTGAATTCTGGGTAGAACCGAGGATTTTGTAGTCTCGGGTGCATAGTGGTAAAATATGCGTCCCTAGGCTTAATTATGTCCGCAGATAGGGCCACCAGACATTTGAGGACTTTGTAAAAAAGGTTATGCACAGTGCCTAGCGACCTCTTAAATCTGTCCTTTGCTTGCCTAACTGACTGTGGTGCGCCACAGATCCATAGGAAGATACCTAGAGCCTCCCTACAGCTAGACTTTGGTGATGCTGTTAGGCCATATTGGGTTGTCAACAAATCATGCAACCTATGAAACATTTCGGGACTCATCCTAAACATGTCGTAGCATGCTGTTTCATCATTAAGCTTATCATTTACCCATTCCTCCCCACTATATGGTGGACTCCTATAAGGTCGTCTACTGCAATACTTGTCGATATGGTGAACATATTCATACGTACCAAAGATAAATGGTGCTTCATCATCGTCTTCAAGCAACAGGTTCCAGAATTCTTCCCACCAGTCGTCGTCGTCACCCTCATTGTCCACTGGACCATCAGGCTCAGCTTCAATTTCCTGCCCATTCCAATAAAGAACATAATCAATAACCGTAATTTATGGCTTAATGAAATTATTCCCCTGCCCTCACACATCGAAATATATCAACAAATACTAAGCATTACAACTTACTACAACAAACAAGCTTCAAATTAACGGCTCAACCACATAGTTCATCACAACAACCAACTTAAAACACATAGTTCAAATACGAAACACGACAAGCGTACACAAAAGCCAACTACAGCCACATGTAGGTGCAATGCATGGATGGAAGGGGCTGGTTCTACACCATATCAGCATAGGACTGAATCATCGGCAGCCTAGCGGTGTACACAGGTAGATATGCCTCAGGCTGTCATTCATGCAGATTTTGACCACTCCAGTCCATAGCTTCGGCTCCATCTTGTGCACCCCTAGCTCTGTAGCTGATTCTACAACTTTGTTTCTGTTCATGTTCTCTTTTTTTCTCTGCCTCTTTCTTGGTGCTCACTTCTATTTGAACACTCTGGTTCTTATGGGCATAGATGTTCTCAATCACTTCAGTCCTACGATCATAACTGGAGTTGAACCTTGTCATGTTGGTATTCATGTTTCGGACTGCTGTATTCCTGGCCTTCTTGCCAGGACTTGTTCCAGTGCTTTGCCAGCTGCTTGTTGTCCTCTTGCTACCACTGTTACTTGGGGTTCCACTGCTAGGGGGGCCCAACATGGCTATGAGGGGTCCCAAAGTCAGCTGTTTCTTCTTCCTCACCGCTACTTATGAAGTTCAGGTGACGGCTAGCCCCAGGAACATATGCGGTTTCTCCCGTCACCGCAACTCCAGCAAACATCCGGTCCATTTCATCAATGTATTCTGGCCATCCGTCCTTCAGATCCAACCACTCTTGCTTGCCCTGCAGTACAATCAACAATGAACATGCTGTTAGTACCTAATAAAACACAAAACTGTGGGCACAAACAAGTGGACAAAGGTCATGCACCTTGTGACGGGCGAGGATGTCCTCCCACCACTTGTCATTCATAACAACGGAACCATCTTCTCGGCGTCCTACGCCGGTGGACTTGTGACGAAGTTCCTCGATGAAAAGCCATTGTTTTTTCAACTCTCTGACCCTATTGCCGAACTGCTCACTGTCATGCAACTTACCAGTAGCATCTCGGAACCTCTTCTGGATATCTATCCATCCCCACTTGGTCATGTTCCCATTTTTGCAGTTACCCAACTCAATTTGGATGCAGTAGATCTCACAGAACTTCTTTGTATCCTCTGACGTCCAGTTGGCCCATGACATCCGATTCTGTCGACATTATAAAGGACAAGCAATGCATGAACAAGCAATGTATGAACGAGCATAATTGTTTGATGTTGGACTACAAGAATTGTACTATTAATTGAAGAGCTCAAAAAGGAGCTAGATAGTAATTTTAGAATTTGATCATGATTTGTGTTCCAGTCTAGGCAAAATGGATCTCAAATGAACCTGCATAACTCAGTGATAATGTATAGCATGCACAGCCTGACAGAGACCAATGAAAAACAAATTTATGTAAAAGGACACTCAGGTAGCATGGACAGGAAAAATGAACGAGGCAAGGGAGTAACGTGAAGCGAAAGGTACCGGGTCTGGAGGGTTCATGTTGGCGGCGGCCTGACCTGCGCCGGCAGCGCCACTGCGGCCACCGCGCGCCCTCGATGGCCTTCGGCGCTGACGAGGCAAGGGAGTCACGTCCACAGCACCGCTGCCGGAAGAACCGCCGACAAGAGGGGGACCCCGACGGCTTGGAGCTCCTCCGTGTTGGTCGCCGGAACGAAGGATCCCTTCGTATTCGTTGAGGTGCGGGTAACCGGCGCTTGCGTTGATGTTGAGGCCGGACAGTCCGAGCTGGCTTGGGGTCGAGGACGAGTGCGGGTGCGGAGCGAAGGCGTCGGGGTTGTACCCACCGGATCCGGCCGTGGGGGAGCCGTAGTGCTGGTACGCACCGGACCCCGATCCCGGCGGCGCCAGGGAGAAGAAGTCCCTCGTGCCTTGGTCGTCGTCGTAGTCAGTGAAGTTGCCGAAGTGGAAGCCGGGGGGGTTGGCGGATCCGCCCGCGTTGAACTCGAAGTCGTCCCCCTGGCCGTTGTAGCCGTCCATCGCCGACGACGCGGTGGATCCGGTACCAGAGGCGGTGGATCCGATACCCTAGGTGGCGGCAAGAGCACCAGAGGTAGAGGGGAAGAGTAGCGCAGGGGGGAGGAACCGGTGCCTCCGTAAAGCAAGGTGGAACCGGAGGTGGTGGATCCGACGGAGTAGGCCGTGGATCCGGTCCCGGCGGCGGCGGCAAAAGCACCGTAGGTGGCGGGGAAGAGCGGCGCAGGAGGGGGGTGAGGAGCCGGCGACTCGGTCAAGCAAGGTGGAAACGGAGGTGGTGGATCCGCCGGACTAGGCCGTGGATCCGGTCCAGGAGGCGGCGGCAAGACCACCGGAGGTGGCGGGGAAGAGCGGCGAAGGGAGGGAAGGAGGCGGTGACGAGGTGACCGACGGTGGATGGGCTACCGGAGTTGCCGGATCCGACGGAGAAGGCCGTGGATCCGGTCCCGGAGGCGGCGGCGAGAGGAGCGGAGGTGGAGGGGCACAGCGGCGCAGGGGGAGAAGGCGGCGGCGCGGCGGCAGAGTGGATGCGTCGAGAGGAGCGGAGGAGGTTCTGGATTTGGGCGTCCAGAGGAGCGGAGCGGCGCGGCGGGTGTTCGGCTTAGGCGTCGCGATTTTGGGCCTTCCTGAAAGCTAGATTCGGGACCAAATTGGGGCAGGGCGTTTAGATCCAACATACCGATTCGGGGCCTAAATACTGTGCAAACCCCGAATTTGGGCCTATTTTCGGGCATCTAAACAGGGCCATGGTTTCTCAGTCAAGCGAATAGGGCGATGTGACTGACTTTTCATGATGGGATGGTAAAACAGTGGTCAATTGGATTCCCTACCGTTACTTTGATAAATTTGTTCATTTTTGGATAAACTTATATATTTTCAATAAAAAAATATCATGTGTACCTTTATTGGTAATTCAATTGTAAGCAATTTACTTTTTTATTAAAAATACTACTACTACGCATAATTCTTTGATAAGAAAATCCAATATTTTCTGCAGAGAAAGGGGTTAATAGAGACTCAAAATAGCTATGAACTCCTTAACTTCTTAATTCCTTTAGTGTAAACAGTATGATCTAAAATCCTTATTTTTAATATACTAAAAGATACTTTTAAATAATATAATATGTGTAACGAGCATAGTGTTTCAGTTTAACTTGAGGACAAACTTAAAATTTTAAAATCCAAATCTAGATTCACGACATCATAAATCAAGATTACAACAAGAGCCACCATAACTTAAGCTAAGATTTTAACAAAATGCATTTTGAAGGTATATGGAGGTGCCATGCAAAGAGAAAAAACTACAGATATGAATGAAAAAATTGCATCTAGTAATTGATAAATTTATCACAACTAGATAAGAATTACATAGTATTTATATGTGTATTGTGTTAGAAAATAATCAAAGAGAAAAAATGTGCAAAGGGAAGTAACTTTTATTAGTAGTAGGTATTAAACATAAGGCCTTTATGTTCTTACCCTTGTTTTGTATTAATCTGTGCAATCTGGGACCAAAGGCGTATAACCGTGTTTGTTTTGCATTTTTTATGGACGCGTTCATGTTTAAGCATTTTTTTTTGATAACATGTTTAACCATGATTGAGTTAGTATGGACAACCTTGACGTAAGAAAACTCGGAGGGCTTTCGTTTTCCTCAATATTTTTTTTTTGAGGGAAACGTTTTCCTCAATATTAGGATTTACCCCTGTTGAACTGCAGGAGGAATAAAGCAACTTGTATTGTTAGGCACACCAATTGTACGAATTATTAGAAAACATGTCAACTAGTACAAAAGCTTTATGAAAGAGGTTCCCAAATCCCAACCGGCTCTTTCTTTCTTTTTTTTTAAAGGAAAATGGTCCCCTACGAGCCTACCCTTTAACCTGTGTGCTTTCCTGAGTGATGGAAGACGGAGTGGTGGGATCGAGGTTAGAAGAGAGGGGAAAAGCTTCATCAGATACAATAATTTGCATAAAACTCAAGTGCAACACTACTACTTCAGATATGTATCTGCAACTGCAAGTGTTTCCGAGGAATATTGCTAGCGTTGCTTACTGATGCAATAGAGATTTTTATAAGAACTAGAGATTAAAGGATGAATGCAAACTCAATAGCAAGTCAATTTCACAACATAATTTTAGAGTTTTAAGGCGATATTTTACAGCATACTTTACAAAGCTGGCCAGATTTGCCTTAGTTAACGGGACCAGATAAAGCAACTAGCCTATTACACAAACCAGGTAGCATCACTCCATCACCATAAACTTTAGCACTGAAGATCGAAGAACAGTAGCTTACCATTACCAACCCCAGGAAATGCAGAATACATCTTTCATCTGTTCTGCAGTAGACGGCTAGCCGAACTTGTTTTCGATGTCTGTGTCTTTGAGCTCACCTTCCAAGTGTAATTGGTTCTCCATGGCGATGAGCAGCATGGGCCATTCACAATACAGAATTTCCTCGACATCGTCGTCGTGGCCGTACTCATGCAAGTGGCTTCTTACATTTCTGTTGAGACGCAGTAGATCAAGTGCAGTCCTTTTGTACTCTTTTTTTTGAACATCTGATTTTACAACCCACTGGTTGATCTCTGTATTTGCCGTGGCAGTATCCAACCAGTCGTTCTCGTAGGGGAGATTGGAGAGTATTCTGTTCCTCTTTGCTCGGTTTTTTCTACCAAGATACTTGACAATTATATCGTATAGCATCAGGAAGACCTCAGTGCTGTGAACACAAGTAACCAAATGACCCAGCGGCAACAGCAACAATAACAAAAACAAAGACAATAAAACTGAGTAAAAAAAATTACCGGTTTTTCAAGGGCAGCAGAGCAGCATTGTTTACAATCAAGAACTCATCTTCCGTTGTAAGGTTGTCCTTCGTCAAGAGCAAGAGAAATTCACTGTAGTCCGGAGGCAATTTGTTGATATCCCCACCGGAGATACTAATCAACTGCTTGAGCACCCTGGACAGGTTCTTGTAGTCATCCCTCACACGCTCAATGCTGAAGCCTTTGGTAGTGAATCTGGCCCCCCTAAGCTTGACATTCCCGGTGCTCCCAACCCAGACGTTGGACACCTGCAGAGGAGCAGTGAGGCACTTGCAGACTGAGTGGTGGTTCCTCAGTATCAATGCAAGTTTTCTGCTGATCCTTGTGGCTTCGTCAGATAATCGCCAGAATGTCTTCGTTGCTGTTCCTGAAACCGGCACCTGGATCAGCATCGCGTTGTCCTTCGCATAGCTCGTCACGTCGTGCAGCTCCTCGGCAGACGACTCGTCAATGTCCTCGGTGCTATGAACAACAAAAAGAGAAAAATGAGTCTGTGGCCACACGACACAGGGACAATAAAACTAAATCGACGAAGCAGCGAGATGTTTCTAGCAATTTAATGAATTGATTATCTGACGAAGAAACAAAGAGCAGCATCTCACTTGGTTTGATACTGAGAAGCCACCACTCTGTTGGCAAGTACCCCACCACTCATTAGGTGTCCAATGTTTGAACCAGCAGCCTGCCAAAAGTACCCAATCACGCACACGTAACTGAAAACATTCAGTTAGAAAGATTTCACGAACTGCTCTGGTCACAATAACAACAGATTGGTCCAGGAGGATCCTCATATCATCAATTTATTATTGAGAAAGAACAACCTCTTGTCTTTTTAGAAAAAATAATAATTCTCTTGCAATGGGAAGGTCATGAAAGGCCGTCCATATCTACTCTTTGCCTTTCAAGTAAATAGATCTCTATGACCCTTGATCGTCCCTCAATCTCATCCCTCTTATTGCATCATTCCCACCCTTCTTCTTCCATGTCTAGGTCCCACGGCAGAAGTCGGAGATCCAGGTTTTATCCTTCTCTAACACGGCGTAGGTTACACGGTAGGAACACAACAGGGGTAAAGATAGAACGAAGAACATTATATATTGATGGCAGTATTTTATCAACACCGATGTGGATTCGAACTTGCATCAGATCGGCGATGTCGTCGGCACGGAGGCCACCACGGAAGCCAAAGCCAAGGCAGGTGTTGCCCATGGAGGATCACTATCTTACTATCTAGCTGCTCCCGCTGCCAAGCTCAAAGCAGCTGCCAGAGGTGTGTGGGAAGAGTAAAGTGCAAGGCGCAAGTAGTGGTACTACTGGAAAATAAAAACAAAGGAGACTAGACTCGAGACCTTCTCTTCTCACCTTCAATCAGGGCGACTGTTCATGATGGGATGGCAGCATGGTAGGCCATTGACTTGAGAGTTGAATAATCCCTCCGTCCTAATGCAGTTTTAGAACCGTAACCATATATTAACGTACGTCAAGTTTAACCAAAATTTATATAAAAAAATACTAACATTTATCGTACTAAATAGATACCATTAGATTTGTCATGAAACATATTTTATAGTATACTTGTTTGATGTTACAAGCATTAATATTTTTAACTATATATTTGTCAAAGTTTGGTCACTTTAATCGATAATGCATTTAGAATTGTATTCTTTTTCGGATAAAGGTAGTACCATTTAGTTTTGTTGTGTTTTTGTCATTGGTTTTTGTTTCATGTACATAAAATTTTGCATAAAGTTTGTTTTAATAAACTGTTAGTTTCTGTATTTTTAATTTGTGATACAAAGGTTATAGACATGTGTTTTTATACGGGTTAGAGTTTTATAAAAGACACAAGTATTTCAGTTTGTGTACACCTAATCAAAAATACTTTTTTATAGGTGTTGCTTTTTATAGGTGCTTTGTCCCTAGATAACGATTATCTACGCATTGTGCGTGAAACGGATCTAGATGGTAGTACACGAGACAGAGTTTATAGATACGTTCAGCACCTTGTGAGCAGAAAACACCCTATTATGTTTTATGGATTCTATTGCTTGTGTGCTCTGTGCTGTATGCAAAGGCTAAGGAAAAGTGGTAACGAGGCCCAGCAAAATGGTAAAGGGGGGGCTAGTCTGGCTAGACAAATACAAGGACCAGCAAAATGTGTGTGTATGTATATAAATAATAAATATTCATATAATCATAATGTTTGTTGTGACAACACATAGAATCAATTGTCCTTTTAGGGGGAACCATTATTTCCTACCTGAATTAGCATACTACATAAGCATACAATGATACAAACTGAATTAAAAATTCGCACGGATGAATGATGATCATTGCAAATTAGCAATGAAAAAATAGGAATCGTATCATGTAAATTATACTTGCTTTGCCTGTGCCTGTGCGTGTAGCGTGTGGCTCTCTTGCTTCTTGCACCTACAGGCTGCAGACTTGCTCGCTCCTGATGCAGATGCGGACTGCAGTGATGCTGGCTCGGCAGCTGCCTGCTCGGCGCTCGACTGATCCAGCCTCCAGCGGGCCACGAGCAGCAACGCCGCGACGGCCGACGGGATGGCGATTGGGTGGCTTCTGATGCAGATGCAGACTGCAGTGATGCTCGCTTGGTAGTTGCCTGCTCGGCGCTCGGCTCGACTAATCCAGCCTCCAGCGGGCCACGAGCAGCGCGTGACCGACGGGATCGCGATTGGGCGGCCAGACGCGGCGACACCTCGACACCTCTCTGCTCTCCGCCTGTACGCTGATCGCGCGGGGAACTGAAGCAGCGCGAGTGGCGAGTCACGCGAGGCGGTTTTCTCTACGACGTTTCTGCTTCAGTGGCCTGCTTGGCTGCGCCTTTGAGAGGGGATTAAAAAAAGTTTTGCCGGTTGTTTTGGTGGGGGGGGGGGGGGGGGGGGGGGGGGGGGGGGGGGGAGTCTTCCTACTCTGCCCTATATTCAAACTAGGATCTGTCTACCCAGCAATCGAGTGTAAAACACTCGAATTTTTTTTTGGCCGTGCCCCCGCCCCACCCTCCTCCTCCATCTCTGCCATCCCCGCCGCCGCCCACTGCTGCCACGCTAACCCGGCTTCGCTGGGCTATCACCATGACGCCCCCGCCTCGCCCTCCTCCATCTCCGAACGGCGGGGCAGCCGCCCACTGCTGCCACGCTAACCTGGCTTTGCCGGGCTCTCACCGTGACGCCCCTGCCCCGCCCTCCTCCATCTCCGCCCACCGCTGCCACGCTAACCCGGCTTCGCCGGGCTCACTGTGATGCCCCTGCCCTGCCCTCCTCCTCCATCTAAGCCCACCGCTGCCACGCTAACCCGGCTGCGCCGGGCTCTCACCGTGACAGCCCCGCCCGTCCCCTGCCCAACCGCCTTCCTCCACCGCCTGGCCAGCAGCGCCACCGCTGCCTCGGCCCCCACCGCCCCCACGCCCGCCACGACCGCCTGTCCAGCCTTCCCACCCTAGTTTTTTTTTTTTCTAAACCTGCCAGAGTTGGAGAAGAAAGGGCACTCAACCCCAAACCCTAACCAAGCTAATCACAGGGCGCAAGAAATCGAGTGTTCTCCAAAACAACCGAGTGTTGTTTAGCATTTGTCTATAACTAACTATTATCTCCTAAGTCCTAATGAAGCTAACAGCGCAACGAAACAAGCATAAAATTGGCAGTTCATGTAAAAATGTCATGACATAATAAGTAAAATCAAACAACCAAACTGTGCTGATTGATGGGAATGAAAGCTTTGTGTTACCCAGCCAATTAACGCTAAAACAAGCACATTAAATGCCTTATTACCAACCTAAACCCTCTGCTTACCTGCTGATCAATAGTCTTAGCACCTTCCTGCACATCAGCCACATTGCTGCTGCTCTTCTTGGCCTCAGCCTCCGCCTTCACTGGAGGCGCAGAGGGGTGCGCCCCCTCGAGCAGGAGGACGGCCCTCCTGATCCCGTTGAGCCTGGCGTCGCTGGGCACTTCGCCCATCACGGCGAAGGGCACCCCGCCCTCATCCCCAACGCTGAAGCCAACGGCCTCCAGGAGCTCCACCCCGCCTTCCCTGTCCGCTACAGCCTCCTTGATCCGCGGGTTGCTCAGTCTAATCCGCCTGAACTTATCGTTGCCGGGCTCCCGGAGCAGATTGCCCAGCAGGCGTTTGACCACCTCTACGGAGGCCGGGGGTGGGTCGGCGGCGAGGTACGTGGCGGCGCGCGCGCGGGCGCCCCCCGCCGACGCGAGGCAGCCGTCGAGATGCTCGGAGATGGCGAGCTCGGACGGGAACGCGTCTCCGCAGATGGGGCACGCCGCGCCCCCCGCCGACGCGAGGCAGCCGTCGAGATGCTCGGAGACGGCGAGCTCGGACGGGAACGCGTCTCCGCAGCTGGGGCACGCGACGGTGGCGGCGGCCACGGTGCCGTTCGCGTCGGGGCGGCGGGAGGAGGAGGAGGAGGAGGAGACGAGGGGTGTGAAGGGGGTGAAATCGGTGGTTGAAGTGGGCGGGGGAGGTGGCGACGGCCGCTTAGGGGCGGGCCTGGGGTTTGGGCTAGGGTTTGAGGGGCGGGCATCGGGGTGGGAGGAGGAGGGGGAGGGGCCGGAGCCGAGGACGTGGGAGGTGCCCTTGAAGGAGGAGGGGGTCCCGGACCCGGAGGTGACCTTCTTCATGAACTCCATCTTGTCCTTCATCATGGCGCCGGCGGCGGAGGAAGCGTGGGCGGCCGCGAGCAGAGGGGACTGGGATTGGGGGCGTGGGCGCGCTCACGCGGAGTAGACGACTTGGTTGGAGTGGCGCTGGTGGGAGTGGTGGATCGCTGTCGCTGCGGGGACGAAGCAAACGAAGAAAGAACGAAGTAGCAATAAAAGCGAGAGGCGATACAGCTTGATTGCAACAAAAAGTTCGTTTGTGCGGTTGTACACTTGTACTTGTGCCTACTGAAGTGGCACCGTTTAGATGCTAAAAATTTTGCCAAAATTTTCAGATTTCTCGTCACATCGAATCTTTGAACACATGTATGAAGCATTAAATATAGATAAAAAATAAAACTAATTACACAGTTTAGACGAAATGGACGAGACAAATCTTTTAAGCCTAATTAGACCATGATTGAACAATATTTACCTAATAACAACGAAACTGCTACAGTAGCATTTCGTCAAAAATTTTGCCAACTAAACAGCCCCTTAGCTGCCGAGGCATCTTCGCTACTATAGACTGTGTGGCGGGCTGCAATACCTTTTGCTGGGCTGCACGGGCTGCTACACAGCCAAAGCCCGGTAGTGGCTTGGGAATCAAAATGGGCCTCTCGCGTTTCTCACGCAGCAGCAAGGGCCTGTTTGTTTCCGCAGTCCTGTCGCGTTTCAGCCAAAATCGTGAGAAAACCCTGCAGAACGCCTCAGGTCGAACGCGCGTCCGCCGGCCGCCGACAACAGGACCAGTGGAGGGGCGTGCGCCATGGTGCGCAGATACAGGCACAAATTTTGAGAAAATAGAACTATAAGACTACCCGCACTCATGGACCTCTATATTCATCCTCTATACGTCCTAGTCAGCAAGATTCTCTCCTCTATACTCAATTCTCCCGCACCCATCCATCCTCTATATCATCATCTATCCACTCTATCCATTATGGAACCCACTTGTCACTTTATTTAAATATATCCATGTGTGATCTAGTTTTGAAGGATTTATTGAGACGAATTTAATGGTGCAATCGAAATTTAATTTGGATTTTTGGTTTGTGAGTTATACCATTTTTTCCTTTGTTTAGCTAGTGGGGCCCGCCACTATAGAGTATAGAGTAAGCACAGTACTACTCTAAATATAGAGTGAGAGAAAGGATAGAGTATCGTTTTAGAGTACCCAGTGCAGCGGTTTTTACTCTATATTCATACTCTAAAGCTTTAGAGTATCGTTTTAGAGTATCCACTGCAGGTAGTCTAACTTGGATACTGTATAACATTGCATAAGCCTTGTTTAGATACCAAATTCACCTCAAATTCCACTATGCAAAAAGAAGATTCTCCATCACATCAAAATGTCGGTACATATATGGAGTACTAAATGTAGATGAAATCAAAAACTAATTGCACAGTTTTATTGTACTTTGCGAGACGAATGTTTTAAGCCTAATTAATCAATATTTGGACAATTATTACCAAATAAAAACAAAATTGGTACAGTGTGACGGGACATTTACTATGCAAAGTTTGGATCCTAAATTTAGGATCTAAACAAGGCCATAATTGGAAATAATATAGGAATAGGCCAAAGCATAATTATACAGCTATTATACATGAAATTATTCCTACAGTACTTGCATGTGCTTTTGAGTCTACAAATGAACAAGGATCCGGTTTGCTAGATGGCAGAGTGGAGTATCTATATAGAAGTTTTACAGAATGTCGAGCAGATATATTATACAAGGTCAGTAGCAAGTTGCCTGGAGCCTCTGCTGACCTTGGAGATTGTCGCAGGAACCATTAGCAGGGCTTTTACCGCTTGTACAAAAGCATTATGGGGTACTTGGGGCAAATATTATACAGGGTCACTTACGTTGATATAGGAATCATCAGTAGTATTTCCAGCTGCGATCAGACTCCCAGCCATGTTCATCATCGTCTGAGTTGTTCAGCGAGGGTTCGGTAGAAATATCTACACAGAGATAAACATGTTGTATGATTTCAGGCTTAATGATGGTGCGTTTGTAGGAATACAAGGAAGCAGAAAGAAAGAATTAATGTAAAGCAGAAAGAAAGAATTAATGTATCTTGTAAGTACTGTGTACATATGAACTATTGGAACACACAGTTGTAGAATTTGTTTTTATTTCTTTATACTCCCTCCGTCCCTGAATAGAGGTCGTTGCAGGAAATGTAGCGGACATTAAGGTTAAGCATGAAAGACCATAGTAGCCCTATAAGCAATCATGCCAGCACTGTTTTATCAAGGTGACATGCTCATTTAATGATCTCATCTCTATTTTCCATCCCACTCACAGCAATGAGTATTTTTCATAAACAAATGATACGGTACACCACTTTTCACATTTCCACATGCACACCCAAGCGGTGCACTTGTCAGAAGCGGCAAAAATCACTGCGCGCCTAAGCCTGTTTAGTTCCCCAATTCTCCCCAAATTTTACTATGCAAAAAGAAGATTCCTTGTCACATCAAAATATCGACAAATGCATGAAGTACTAAATATTGATGAAATCAAAAACTAATTGCACAGTTTTGTTGTACTTTGCGAGATAAACATTTTAAGCCTAGTTAGTCAAAATTTGGATAATTTTTACCACATACAAACGAAATGCTACAGGAATTCTGATACAGTGTTTTTCTCCCCAATTCACCGAACTAAACGAGGCCCAAAACACTGGCTGATACACATGCCAAAACACAAAAATTTAAACAGCAGCTCCACGCGCTATTTTTGTAGTGCAAGGCCCCATAAAAGGCTAATAGCCACAGCTCTGCCAGCACCACTTGAGCCATTCCCCATCGATGGCCATTCCAGACTTGAACGCACCACCAAAGGGAGAGGAGGAGTTGCCTAATCTGAACAAGAATCCTGCTCAACAACAACAAGAAGATGGTGGTCCCTTGCAAGAAGTAGTGAGAGCAGGTGAAGGTGGGGGGCCAGATGGTTTACCTCTCCTCTTTCATCAAGGAGCCGGCCATGATGTCGAAGTCCATGGAGGGGCCACCAGTACAGGACATCAATTTGGCTTCAATCTTCATGAAACTAATGAACAACAAGTATTTCGTCAAGGTAAGCACATCGTTTGTATTCAAAATATTATTGTCCTGCTTCTATTTCTCTCTACTATCTCTTAAGATCTGTGTTTGGTTTCACTGTCTCCAGAAAAGAGTGCCATAGTTCTAAATATTTGGCTCTCTCTCCTAAAGTTAATGTGGGTTGCTTTCATTTTTCTCCTAACACGGGTGTACTATGCTGCCACTTCATTTTTTTCCTAACACACAAATTTTGGTTGCCGAATCAAGTAACATATGTCATTTTGTACAAGTAGTAGTCTGAGCACAGTTTCCTAATTCAAGTACCATGCAACATTTTAAAGTGTTTATCTATCTCACCTAAAACTCTTGTGTAGCAGATCAAAACTGTTGGCATCCCTATCATTTGAGTGATCATCGTCGTTATGGACAACAAGAAAGCCTGCAAACAGGTGATTATTGCAATTAGTACAGAGGCTGGTTACTAGCAAAATTTCTGCATGAAAAGCTTTATAAATTTAAACTACTTCCAAGCAATACAAGGATCCAGTAATAAGTTACTGGTATAGAACATCTAGACTACTCCCAAATTTTGACTTCAATATAACTTTTCTTCTTCTAAGTAATAAAATTTTAGTGTAGTATTGCATTTCTGCAACATGTGTCAGCCCAAAATAATTTGGTACTGCAGTACAGTTATTAGCTTCATGTCCAAAATAATCTGTACTGATCAGTTCTATTTTTATCTAGGTGAGTATAGGCCTTTTGATTTACACAATCATCAACGTAAAGGAGAATTTACCCATCCATTTGATTTAAATGATCATTATCATGAAGGACAATAGCAAAACCTGCATGCAAGTGAATAATTTTGTCAGTAATCATGCACAAAAAACTATTTTTGTATGCACTAACAATATAGAAGAAACATATACATTTTTCTATAGATGATGGTACAACCTGGCATGATGAACAAGATGCCTTGGACGATCTCATAGAGGAGTTAGGAGTGTACCCTAATGCTGTTGACGTCGCATTTGATGAAGAGGAGTTGTCCGACTCAGATGGCAAAGAGGATCAGCAATCACATGACGACGAAGAGGATGAGCAAGCACATCATGAACATGAGCAACCACATGATGAAGATGATGACCAAGCACATCAGATTGAGGCTCGATATAGGACAAAGGAAATAACAGATAGACAAAGATGAGACATATTTCAAGATTTGCTTCGGAGCAGTAACCATGGCAAATTAAAAAGAAACAGTCCAACTGTTATTACAGCGAAGTACAATGTCCATATACGTACAGTCTAGCGTGTATGGAAGAGAGCAAAAAAATGTTGGACACAGGGCATACCAGTAGATGTCAATGGTTTGAAAGCTAAGAATTGCGGCCGAAAAAAATTCAAGTGGACCTCTCTACAATTAGATATTCCCTTAAACAGAAGGGATACTATAAGGTCACTTGCAAATGCTCTAGGTGTCAGTAAAAGCACTCTGCATAGGTCGTTCAAACAAGGATTGCTACGACGACACTCCAACTCACTGAAGCCCTATTTGAAGGAAGCAAATAAAAAGTCTAGGTTGCAGTGGTGTGTCTCTATGCTCGAACAAAGTACACTGCCAAATAATCCCAAATTCAAAGAAATAAAAAATATTATCCACATAGATGAGAAGTGGTTTAATGGGACAAGAAAAAATAAGACTATGTACATGCATCCAGACGACCACACAGGACAGTGCAAAACAAGAATGCCATTCACAAAGTCATGTTTTATTCTGGAGTTACACAACCTAGATTTGATGCTGAAGGTTGATGTTATTTTGATGGCAAGTTAGGCGTATGGCCTTTTGACCGTGAGGTAGCAATCTTGGTCATGTTTTATTCTTGTCTCGCTACATAAAAGCCACTATTCTATTATTTCTCATATGAATCTTTGTACTTTCAGGAATAGGCACAAAGAAGAAGTGGCAATAGGCCCAGGGGCACACCTATCATGAAGACAATGAAGGTTGATAGACAAACAATGAGATCTTATATGATCTCGAAACTTCTTGAAGCTATACGCATTCGCTGGCCTCAAGAAGATGCCCACGAGACAATTTGGATACAGCAAGATAATGCTCCATCACATGTCCGCGCCGACGATCCAGAGTTTGCTGCAGCAGTTGCCCAAACCGGCCTTGATATACGCATAATGAATCAACCTGCTAATTCAACTGATATGAATTGCCTAGACCTTGGTTTCTTTGCTTCTCTTCAGTCGTTGACGGATAGAACGACATCTAGAAACATGGATGAGCTCATGGCGAATGTGATTAATGAATATGAAAACTACAACCCTGTTCTTCTGAATAGGGTATTCCTCACGCTACAAGGATGCATGATTGAAGTTATGAAAGATAACGGAGGGAATAGGTACAAGATCCCCCACATGAATAAGGAGAGGCTGGAGGCAGCAGGCATGCTTCCCAAATCTCTTAGTTGTGACAGGGAGATAGTTTAGAAGGCAATTGAGTTGTTGAACAACTAATGGAATTGTTTGTTTCGCTTTTAAGGTGTGCAACAACTAAGGGATATGGATGTCTAGCTTTTGAGTTCTCAACAATTAAGAGATATGTTTATCTAGCAGATGTAACGCTACTGTGATGCGTGTACTTGTACATACGTTTAGTTTCTTGTAATCCTAGTGGAGGCAAAGGAAAGCCTTTTGTGGTGCATGTATAAAAACTAGTTTGGGTTCTCTGAATACGCCAGTAATTCGGTTCATATTTTCCTAGACTCATTATATTAATATATATGCATCAGACAACAAACAAGCTAGCTAGTACTAGTTCACTTACGAAAGACTGAGAACAAATGAAGAAAAGAAATGGAAATGAACTTGTCAGCTTGCCGAAGGCAGATGCAACCAGCAGTCCGGCCTCTAGCGTGGCACTGCCTTTTTCCAGCAGGTCAAGTAAAGTGGACCAACAGTCCATCACCAAGCCTTGAGCAGCCTGCGGCGAGCAACACGTCCTACTACTCTTGATGCGTTGCAAGTATGGAGTTTGGAGCCGTAAAAAAATGTTGGGCACAGGGCATGGAACAACAACTAGATATATTAATTCAACTAGTACCATCTTCCCATTTATACTTAGTGAAACAGTAGTACCATTTACAGTAGTCAGAACTACTACAATATCCGAAACTACAGCGTGCACCTATCCCCTACATACACAAGGAAGGGCATGGACAAAAGAGGAGAGCACTACATGCTCAACAACAGAACCGTTTGATGAAATACTAGTGAGAACTACTACATTATCCACAACTAGAGCATGCACCTATCCCATACATGTACAAGGAAGTGCATGGGCCAAAAGAAGAGAGCACTACATGCTCAACAGATAAGCAACAAAAGACAGTACAATATATGGTAGTGAGCAGTTGTTTAGCTATCATGGTCGTCCATGGTCTTAGTTATCCGTACCTCTTGCCTCCCACACATTGATTGGTGTAGCCTCATCGTCTGTCTCTACATCAGAGAAGTTGTCCTTATGCTTGTTATCGTCCTTGGCGTCATCCTTATCATCCTTTTCATCGATGCTTGCAATGTGCCTTGTGCATGTGTTTTCCTTGTTGGTTCCAATCTGGCTTGTGCATGCCTTATCACTCTCCAACAGAACCTTGCGCCATTCATGGAACATGGTACTGCACATGAGGTAAACAAAAATGATCAAGTTATAGTGACAATCTAAAAATACCAATGGCAGCAATTAGATGCCTTTGCCTTACCGCAAACAACCATGAGTTTTTTGTGACACCCTGCTTGCCAATGTGCTTCACCACAGGCATATCCTGTGGTTCTATTTCAGGCACAAACTCATCGTCCTCGGCAACAAAGGACTGTTGAGGGCCTTCCTCATCCGAATCAGGGATCAACTCGAATTGATCCGCACCCCCTTCCTGCGTATCCTGAGCAAAATCCTAGCCTTCTACGGCCATACGGTTGAGCTTCTTGTCCCACCAAGTTCCGCAGCGACGATCCCAGCCACGCATCGGTTTGAAGGACTGCATCAGACCTTTCGATTGGATCCCCAAGGCGCGTCGCATCCGCAATCTCTGGAGGAACCGGGCACTCCCGTGCAGGCCTCTACCAATGTTTGTAGTATATAGCGCCACCACCTGCCATCCACCGAGCGCCTTGAAAACCTGTTCGTAAATCGGAGTAGTATGTGTTACAATGTCTTATTATATACGAGTAGCAATGGCTATATATATTAATAGTTGCAATTTAATTTATTTATTTATCTATTTTGTTTTTGGTGAATGGAACATGACATTAACAAAGAAATTCAGACTTAAATTTGGGACCAAACTAGCATCATCTAATAATAAATACTGCCAATGTTTGTAGTATATCTATCATGATACTAGATATCTTTGTGAGATTGTGCTACACGCTGACATGCACATGCATGATGCAGCAGTCATGATGGTTGTAGAAAGCGAACGGAATGGAAGATTGAAGAAAAATAATTGATGTCGGTCACTTATTGGGTTTTAATTTAGAGCTCAAATTACCAGATTCTTGCCGGCCAATGAAACTGAATGGAAAAATTTGTTAAAAAAACGGACGGATAGTTCAGAATCGATGAACCTCACCTTGGCCCTTGGTCCTTGTCGTGCACCGTGGCTAGATACGAGTAGCACACACCTCGTTTCCCTGTGCGCCGGCAGAAGTTTTGATCCAGAGAAGCGACGGGCGTCGAAGATACGGGGCCGCCGCCGCACCTGCTGCTGCGACTTAGTGTGGCACCTGGGCAGCCCGCTTGACCCGTGCACTGGTGTGCTGAAGGATGTGAGGGGAAAAGCGATGGTCGACGAGATGGGCCCCACCTCTGCGCCTGGCCACCAGAGCTCCACCCAGATCTGCGCCCACTCCATCGCCCTTATTCTTCGACTGCGAGGCCTCAATCTGGTGGGTGGCGCAAGACCAGTGGACGGGAAGGCAGACCCGCAAGCCGCCATGGCTCTCGGACGAGGAGAGACCACGAATGCCATGGGAGAGACGGAGGGATGGAAATGATAAGCCTCACCATCTGCTCTTTTTTAAAAAATTTTCTATCTGGTAGTGGATGATAGGATGTCATGAATGGACGGGAGTTATACTCTGGCTATAGGGTGGGACCCACACTAAGGACCTAAAACGACATCTATTGTGGTACAATTTTTTGAATGCTTCGACGACACGTATAATGGAACGAAGGGAGTACTGCTCAATAAATGAGAAAGGATATATGAATGATATATTAGCAAAATTGTAATTATGTTCTCGGTCTCTCTATTTTAAATGAGAATATTATTAGTATCAAAATGGAGTGTATAGATGGCATACCTCGTGGATGGGAGGTTGCCTCGTTGTCGTGACCTGATGAGTCAAATAATTATGTTAGCATGTACTATACAGATGGCCGTATATGTGGTGGGTTAAAGTTAATTGTCATTACCTGCATAAGCAAAATATTCCTTGTGGATTTCCTCCCCGTGTGTGGTGTCAAGATCTGAGGATCCTGTTAATTTTGGGAGGAAGATTGTTAGAAATAGAGGTGGCCGTGTTTTTAAGTGGCGCTGTAATTGTATGAATGCTTACCTCGGCACTGAGACATCGATGTTCTGGTGGGGTCTGCCAAGCATCTCTTCTGTATACATTTCATACCGTAGTGTCCAAACGTTGAGGAATCACCGTGCTCAGTTGTCTTTGTGACACCTATATGTGCAACGCTAGGTACAAGAGGTTCTGATCCGTAGGCGGAGACCTAGTATATGAGCGTTGCAGGTGTCAATGTTATGTCACGGATAGTGCAAATTCCGCTGAGGAGGCGGTGTATTGTTAGTTCACAGCATAGGTGTGGCGGCATCCTAGAGATTTCAATGCTGAGGCGTTCGTTGGGTGGTAGCATGCATGAGCAGGTTGCTATGTTGTGGTTGATGGATCAGAGTTGAATTGGGTGTGTAGAGGCACTGTTGTGGAGTCGTATTTTGGGGTCCATGGCATGAGTGTAATTGTGTAGGTAGAAACATCAGCAAAGCCTTTGCTAAGCATGTGGAAGCTTGCATCCCAAGAGTATAGTTTTATAAAGTAGTCAGGACCGATATGTTCTCTACTTGGATGTCCACCTGGAATTGTTGCTGGATTGCGTCTCTTAAGCTCTGGTGGCCGACTTCCCCTGCAACTGATAATGGAAGCTTTGCAATTACTGCATTGTCAAAGACAATGGGATCCTTGCTATGGAGCTCCGATTTATCAATTATTGTCAGGTTTGGGTAACGGTATCCTGCCATTTGGCTGAGCCTGTAGATCTCTGTAAATGTCCAGTATTTAGTAATATGATACATCAATATAACTATGTTTACATCTAGAAAGTAGTAGTGTTTATAAAGATGTTTAAAGCATGGATTACGGTTTGGTAACTCATAAGTGCAAAAGAGTTGGAACTGAAATTTTGTACCTGAGAATTATTTTTATGTGGCAAACAAATAGGTAAGCGTTTGGTGGTTGAAGGAGATACTACGTATATTTGGGATTCATGTGATATTGAAGGCAGGTTAAATGAAAGGGAGATTCCAGGCTAAGATCATGACAGGGAGTCCTTCACTTTTTATAAGTAAGCAAAATCTTAGGGTTCAGGTCATCATATAAAAATGGTAATTTGTTATTTTTTATATCAGGTTCTAATGGTTGTGCTATTATTTACTTTTTAGGACTAATTAGGTTAATGTTCGGGTAGATTAAAATTGTCTATCTGTGTGGTATTGTATAATATTTCAATTGGAATAAGTGATCACTATTAGTGAATCGATGTAAGGTCCTAGATGGCTAGAGGGGGGGTGAATAGCCTATAAAAATTCTACAAGAACCACTAAGCAAACTTGTTAGAATAACAAGCGGCGTAAAGCAAGTTTTGCTTAGCCTACGGTTGTGATACAAGCCTCCTATCCACAAGTCTAGTAGACTATAATCTCTAGTTCACACAAGGGCTAAGTTACTAAACTTACACTAGTGAGCGAGCTAGCAACTACTTAGCAAAGGCTAACACTAGAGCTACACAAGATAACTAGTAAATGTAAATACGAGAGATAGGATTGTGAATCTTATACCGACGGTGGAGTGAAGATGTTGTCAATCACCAAGATGATATACAATCAATCAATATTGACAACAACACAATATGAAGACCAATCACCGGGAGACAAGTGACACAATATTTTTGTTCACCCGGTGTTCACTTGTGCACCGACAAGCTACGTCACCGGTTCTGTCGACCAACACTTAGATGGTTCCTCGGTGTGACCCTCAAGTCACTTGCCCCTCAAGGCACGCCCCGTAAGGCACCACAAGACACCACTCTCAAGTGAGGTAACTCAATGACACGCGTAATCCACTAGAGTTGCTTTTGGCGCTCCGCCAAGGAAAGCACAAGAACCTCTTACAATCAACCGGAGGTGGCCAAGAACAATCTCCTTCTCTTGCCAACGCCTCTAACAATCTCCAAGCCAGCTAGGAGCGGTACTCTCCAAGAGTAACAAGAAAACCACCGGCTAAACAACCCACAAGTGCCACTAGATACCCTCAAGCTATGCAATGCACTTTGGGATCACTCAATCTCACTTTTGATTTGCAATCAAGCAAAAGAGATGAGTGAGAGGAGAAGCTCTAGCTCAAAGGATACACAAGAATGTTAGAAATCACGAGAGACCTCCCAAGGGCCAGCCAACAAGTATTTATAAGCATCCCATCCGAATAGAGCCGTTATACCCCTTCACTGGGTCCTTTTCGGGATGACCGGACATGCCAGTCAAAACTGACCGAACGCGCTCAACCGTGTCCGATCCTCCAACGGTCACTGCGCCAACGGTCAAACCACATGACCGGACGCGCCTCTCATAACGACCGGACACGCCGATCGCATAGCACCGCGCGCCCGCGAAGTAATGACCGGACGCGCTCCAATCAACGACCGGACGCGACAGTGCCCACGTCCGGTTAGAGTCCAGTAAGCTCCCTCAACGATCGGACGCGTCCGATCGCGTGTGACCGGACGTGCCTCGCGTCCGATCGTCCTTGCGAACTGCTGTTCTCTCTGGGCACCTGACTGGACACGCCGGTCCCACGAGTGACCGGACACGCCGGTTGCAAACCCTAGCACCCGCGCGCCTGACTGCTGTGAAGTACTGACCGGACGCGTCCGGTCATACCATGACCGCGTTCGGTGCAGCGTCCGGTCACCTCTGTGACCTCCGTTCGCCTCCGTTTCTTTTCCGACTTCTAGCATAGTGGAAAATAGGCATTTCAAGTTCCCAAAAACGCCTGAATCCCGCGCTCACAAGCTTGGCGGGAGGGAGAGAGACCCAAACCCTCTCTACCGCTCAAACTCCAACACCTTCGCAAAAGTGCTAACACCAACAAGTGATCACCACCTTGTGCACGTGTGTTAGCATTTTCATAAACATTTTAGAAGGTTTTCCAGTTAGCTCACTAGGCCCTACATGCAATACACTTCATGAATTCACCTAGTGGCACCCATGCGTCGAATAACCGATAAGACTTCCCCTCTTAATAGTTCGGCTATCGATCCTAAACCACTCACACCCTCTATGGTGTCTTGAGTGCAAAACAAAATGGCCCTATGGTTATACCTTTGCCTTGAGCCCATTTTGTTTTTCCAAAAGATATGATCCACTTCATATCATCACATGACCGTCTTGATCCATCGACCTTAACTTCACTTGTTCTTCACCGTTGCATCGGTCCGTCGGCGCCAAGTCTTGCTTCAAGCTTCACCATGGCATGGTCCTTCGCTTCGAAGCCTCGACTTGCCCTTCATCTTCACAACCGGTCCATTGAGCCAAGCATCACCTCGGTCTTCATCATCTTGGTCACATGAGTCAATGTCATGTCTCATATTCAATGACCACCTTTATCTAAATCATCCACTTAGATACAAAGGTTAGTCCTAGGTTTCATCAATTAGTCAAAACCAAACTAGAGACTTTCAATCTCCCCCTTTTTGGTAATTGATGACAACCCTCACAAAGATGATTTTGATAATAAAAGTTTTGAACTTGTCATACTTGTCCACTCATTTTGCTCATAAGTAAATTTTGGACAATTATCACAAGCTCGGTTTTGATAGCATTAGCTCTCCCTACATATGTGCATAGAGTTTGGATTGAAAGCTTTGCACATATGCATGAATACAAGTGTTGAGAGAGTAATTCTACCAAAATGATGCTAAGATGTAAGGAATGGACCTTTGAAGCGTGATACCAATCGGAGTTGCCTTTTACACCATCCTTAGCATCATGAAGTAACTAGACATCCATCACATGAAGTAACTAGACATCCATCACAACTCAAGAACCCCGTGAGATCAACATTATAGTAAAGGTTCTTGGACCACTTGTAAAGTTTAAGGCACGTCTAGATACCACAAGTAAACTATTCCTATGCATGCTAGTAGATCATTTCATCATTCAAGTTCTATACTATCATTGCACCACACAAGCATGTATATTGAATTTAAAATACATGTGCACTGAGCAAGTCATATGAGAGTGCACAAACAAATGCAACAACTTTGTTTATGAGCTTGCTCCCCCTACTTGTGTGCATCAAAATTTTATTTACCCCTTTATCATGTTGAATCATCTTTTTCTCTCTCCCTTTGTCAACAACTTACCCAAAAATGAGATCAAATTGTGGAGAGAAAACAATGTTTAATGGAGTAGGTTAGAGTTTATCAAATTTGGTTCAACCTAGAATACTTGCCAAAGATATTTAATTCGATTTAAACCAAAGGCAAGCTTCTTCACACCTCATGATAAGGGTTATCTTGCCTATGTTGAATTAAACACGTATAGCAAATCTTCTAGATTCAACACTAGGTTTGCAAGCTCACAAACATGTCATATTCCACCACTAGATCAAAATAAGCATAGAAGCAATAGTGGTAACATATATCCATCAAATTCATTTGATTTATCATGAATGCTCATGCATACCACTTATTATGTCTACATGCTCTAGCAAGTCCTTAGCATAGGATGAATGACATGTCAATCAACTTTACCTTGCAATGTCGAAGGAGAGGCATGTCAATAAGTGGGTGAGGTGCATTCAACTCATGTTTGAGAAATCAAGAATGTTCAATTCATTTCTTAGCTTACAAAACCTCTTTTCATCAAGTGGCTTGGTGAGAATATCGGGAAGTTAATCATCAGTGCCAACACTTTCAATGGCAATATCTCCCTTTTGTTGATGATCTCTAATGAAATGATGCCTTATGTCAATATGTTTTGTTCTTCCATGTTGAACCGAGTTTTGTGTCATCTTGATTGCACTTTCATTGTCACATAGCAACGTCACATTCTTGAAGTTGAGGCCATAATTCTTCAAAGTTGATTTCATCCATAGCAATTATGCACAACAACTCCCTGCACTCACATATTCGGCTTCGGCGGTAGAGATTGTCACACTATTTTGTTTCTTTGAGGACCATGACACAAGTGATCTTCCAAGTAATTGACATGTGCCACTTGTGCTCTTTCTATTGATCTTGCAACCCCCATAGTCGGAGTCCGAATATCCAATCAATTCAAACTTTGACCCCTTGGGATACCATAGTCCAACAACTCTTGTTTGCTTCAAGTACCTCAATATTCTCTTTGCGGCCATGAGATGACTCTCTCTAGGTGAGGCTTGATATCTAGCACACATACAAACACTAAACATGACATCTGGCCTTGATGCGGTGACATAGAGTAGACTTCCAATTAAAGACCGATATTCCTTTTGATTCACCATTTTGCCATCAACATCACTATCCAAATTGCCATTTGTACTCATTGGAGTTGAAATTGGCTTTGCATCTTGCATTCCAAACTTCTTCAACATGTCCCTTATGTATTTCCCTTGACTCACAAATGTCCCATTCTTCAATTGCTTGACTTGGAGACCAAGGAAGTAGCTAAGTTCACCAATCATAGACATTTCAAACTCTTTGGCCATCATAGCACCAAATTCTTCACAATAAGCTTGATCGGTTGATCCAAAGATGATGTCATCAACATATATTTGCAATATGAATGGATCATTCCCAATCTTCTTGGTGAATAAAGTTGTATCAACCTTGCCCATCTTGAATCCTTTAGAGAGAAGGAAATCCCTTAGCCTCTCATACCATGCTCTAGGTGCTTGCTTTAAGCCATATAAAGCCTTCTTCAACTTGTATACATGGTTGGATTTCTTGTCATCTTCAAATCTGGGAGGTTGCTCAACAAAGACGAACTCATTGATGATTCCATTGAGAAATGCACTTTTGACATCCATTTGATATAGTTTGATGTTGTGTGCACAAACATAAGCCAATAGAATCCTTATTGCCTCTAATCTTGCCACGGGAGCATATGTCTCATCATAGTCAAGACCTTCTACTTGAGTGTAACATTGAGCAACTAGTCTTGCTTTGTTTCTCACCACAATGCCATCTTGATCTTGCTTGTTTTTGAACACCCATTTGGTTCCAATCACATTGTAGTCATTTGGCCTTTCTACCAATTCTCAAACATCATTTCTTGTGAAATTGTTAAGCTCTTCTTGCATAGCCATGATCCAATCGGCATCCTTCAAAGTTTCTTCTATTTTCTTTGGTTCTATGGTTGACACAAATGATGCATGCTCACAAAACATGACCAATCTTGATCTTGTTTGCACACCACTTCTAATATCACCAATAACACTATCAATGAGGTGATCTCTTGCAACATGTTGTGGTTAGAGTACTTGCACTTGATTGCTTGAGCTTGGTTGATCACTTGATGTATCTTGATGAGATGAACTAGCACCATGATCTTGCACTTGAGGGTCACTAGCTATCTTGAATGGAGAATTGAGCACTTCATTTTTATCATCATCTTGAATATCAATTACTTGCTTTGCTCTAATATCCCCAATGTCCATGTTCTTCATTGCTTCCACCAATTGAGTTCCACCAACATCATCTAGATTCTCTTCTTCATCTTGTGACCCATTGGTTTCATCAAATTGCACATCATGGACTTCTTTTAGAATGCCACTTGAGTTGTTCCAAACTCTATAAGCTTTACTTGTAGTTGAATAACCAAGTAGAAACCCCTCATCACATCGCTTGTCAAACTTTTCCAATCTAGTGCCCTTCTTCAAGATATAACATTTGCAACCAAACACTCTAAAGTAAGAAATATTGGGCTTTCTTTCATGAAGTAGCTCATATGGGGTCTTCTCTAGCAATGGATGACAATATAGTCTATTGATGTAGTAGCAAGCGGTATTGATTGCTTCATCCCAAAATGATTGACTCACATTGTACTCATGAAGCATTGATCTAGCTATATCAAGCAATGTTCTATTCTTTCTCTCAACTAGGCTATTTGATTGTGGAGTGTACTTGGCCGAAAATTGATGTCCAATGCCATAGTGATCACAAAGTTCTTCAATTCTTGTATTCTTGAACTCACTTCCATTGTCACTTCTCACTTTCTTGATTCTAATCTCAAACTCAATGTGAACTCTAGTGAGAAATGTCTTGAAGGTGTCAAACACTTCACTTTTGTCACTAAGAAAGAATACCCATGTGAATCTTGTGAAGTCATCCACTATGACAAATCCATACTTATTACCACCTATGTTTAAGTATGTTGTTGGGCCAAATAGATCCATGTGCATCAAATCAAATGCTTTGCATGTGCTCATTGTACTCTTCTTTGGATGTGAGCTTCCAACTTGCTTCCTGACTTGACATGCACTACAAAGCTTATTCTTCTCAAATTCAACATCTTTCAAACCTTTGATAAGATTGTGAGTTATAAGCTTCTTCAATTGTTTCATGCCAACATGACCAAGCCTTCTATGCCAAAGCCAACTCATGCTTGATTTGGAGATTAAGCAAGTTGTCAAAGAAGTTTCTCTAGCATTGAAGTCAACTAGGTAGAGATTCTCATATCTAAAGCTCTTGAATGCCACACTTGAACCATCCACACTAATGACTTCCTCATCATCAACCCCAAAGATACATTTGTAACCAAGATCACATATTTGTGCCACGGATAGAAGATTGAAATCCAAGCTTTCAACTAGCAACACATTACAGATACTCAAGTCATTTGATATTGCAATCTTGCCCAAGCCAATAACCTTGCCTTTCTTGTTATTGCCAAATGTGATAGAATCAACACCACTATCATTGTCATTGATTGAGTCAAACATTCTTGATGTACCGGTCATGTGTTAAGTGCACCCACTATCAATAATCCAATGCATTCCTCCGGCTTTGTAATTTACCTATAAGCAAATCAATGAAGCTTAGGTACCCATTTTTGCTTGGGTCCTTGTAGGTTAGTAACTAAGCTCTTTGGTACCCAAATAGCCTTCTTCTTTGGGACATCAATGGGTGTACCAATAAACTTAGCTTTCACACTCTTCACACCTTTGGTAAGCAAATAGCAAGAATCAAAAGGTATAGCATTAACAAATTTCTTGCTTTGGTTCTTTTTATTGCAATTATGCTCTAGGTGTCCAACTTGCTTCCATCTATTGCAAAACCGACCATTGCCCTTCACAAAGCTAGGCTTTGGAGTTGCAAAGGCCGACTTGCCTTTCTTGGGGGTGTAGCCCAATCCCTCTTTGTTAAGAGAGAACCTTTGGCTACCCAAGCACTTAAGCAAGTGGGCCTCACCACCATAGGCCTTGCCTAGGGCGTGAGTAAGCTTATCCACCTCTTTCTTGAGAGTCTCATTCTCAACCATTAGTGAGGTATCACAAGTGAAACCATCACTAGTAGTGGAGGTAGAGTCGGTGTTGGTGGATGAAGAGCTACAAGAAGGGTTAGCATTTGACATGATGATAGGTTCGTTAGAGGATTCATCAATTATATCACATGTAACACCTATATCACATGATACAATAACCTCCTTTTTTGCTTGTTGCTCAAGTAGCAATGAGTGAGCTTTTTCAAGCTTGGAATGAGCCTTACCAAGATCCTCATGGTCTTCCACTAGACTCTCATGAGTGGTCTTAAGCTCACTAAGAACTTTCTCAAGTATTGCTACTTTCATTGAAAGCTTCTTACACTCCTTGTTCTTGGCAATAGCTATGTCTCTAGTTTGTTGCATCAAGTCATATAGTTATTCTTTAGTTGGTTCATCATCATCATTTTCATTATCATTATCACTATCGCTATCATGAGCATATTCCATTTCACTTTCATCATCACTCTCATCATATAATACCTTAGTTTCTTTGGCCATGAGGCATGAAGAGGATGAATCAAATAGTGATGGATTCTTGTTGATAGCAATGGAAGCAAAAGCCTTGTTGGATGATGATTCTTCTTCTTCTTCATCATCACTTTCCCAAGTGACCACATAGGCTCTATTTTTGCCCTTCTTGAAAGTCATCTTGGCTTCTCTCTTTTTCTTCTCAAACTTGCCCCTCTTGTTGTTCTTCTTCTTGTCATAGGGACATTCGGCTTGAAGATGTTCGGTGCTATCACAATTGAAGCACTTCCTTTGTTGCTCATTGCTCTTGAAATAGTCATTTCTCTTTTTGAAGCCTCTTCTTTTGATAAACATCTTACCAATATTCTTGACAACTAGAGCAAGTGCCTCATCATCAATTTCCAATTCTTCATCTTCTTCATTGTCATCTTCTTCTTGAATTGAAGCTTTGCCCTTAGAGGAGGTGGCCTTGAATGCCACGGTCTTCTTCTTCTTTTCTTCCTCCTTCTCATCAACATCTTGATCATACTTGTCAAAGGTTAATACCTCTCCAAGCAAATCATTGGGCTTCATTGCATCAAGTCCATCTCTTTGTAGCATCATGATCAACATTTTGAATCTTCTTGGTAAGCTCAACAAGAACTTGTGGCAAAAATCTTGGTTTTGTGTCTTATGCCCTAAGCTCTTGAGATCATTCACAATGACTTGCAATCTATGAAACATCTCTAAGATTGTTTCTTCTTCTTTCATCTTGAAGTTCTCAAACTCACTCTTGAGCCCATATAGCTTGGCACTCTTCACAACCTTGGTGCCCTCATATGTTTCACTCAACCTTGTCCATACTTCATTTGCCAATTCTAAATTTTTAATGCCCTCAAATACTTTTGTGTCAATACCATTGTACAATGTATTGAGAGCCATTCTATTGCATGTTCTATTTGCTCTATGTTCATCGGTGAGATGATCGGGATCAATGATAGCACAATTATTCTCGGTGACTTGCAAAACTCTCTCATGAATAGAACCAAGGTACATTGTCATTTTTCTCTTCCAATGAGCAAAAGAACTTACACCATCAAAGAATGGTGGCTTGCCCTCAACATGATTGAACACAATTTGAGCCATTTTTCACACCGAAGGATGTTAAGCCTTGATTAAAACGGTGACCATGGCTCCGATACCACTTGTAAGGTCCTAGATGGCTAGAGGGGGGTGAATAGCCTATAAAAATTCTACAAGAACCACTAAGCAAACTTGTTAGAATAACAAACGGCGTAAAGCGAGTTTTGCTTAGCCTACGGTTGTGATACAAGCCTCCTATCCACAAGTCTAGTAGACTATAATCTCTAGTTCACACAAGGGCTAAGTTACTAAACTTACACTAGTGAGCGAGCTAGCAACTACTTAGCAAAGGCTAACACTAGAGCTACACAAGATAACTAGTAAATATAAATACGAGAGATAGGATTGTGAATCTTATATCGACGGTGGAGAGAAGATGTTGTCAATCACCAAGATGATATACAATCAATCAATATTGACAACAACACAATATGAAGACCAATCACCGGGAGACAAGTGACACAATATTTTTGTTCACCCGGTGTTCACTTATGCACCGACAAGCTATGTCACCGGTTGTGTCGACCAACACTTAGATGGTTCCTCGGTGTGACCCTCAAGTCACTTGCCCCTCAAGGCACGCCCCGCAAGGCACCACAAGACACCACTCTCAAGTGAGGTAACTCAATGACACGCGCAATCCACTAGAGTTGCTTTTGGCGCTCCGCCGAGGAAAGCATAAGAACCTCTTACAATCAACCGGAGGTGGCCAAGAACAATCTCCTTCTCTTGCCAACGCCTCCAACAATCTCTAAGCCGGCTAGGAGCGGTACTCTCCAAGAGTAATAAGAAAACCACCGGCTAAATAACCCACAAGTGCCACTAGATGCCCTCAAGCTATGCAATACACTTTGGGATCACTCAATCTCACTTTTGATTTGCAATCAAGCAAGAGAGATGAGTGGGAGGAGAAGCTCTAGCTCAAAGGATGCACAAGAATGTTAGAAATCATGAGAGACCTCCCCAAGGGCCAGCCAACAAGTATTTATAAGCATCCCATCTGAATAGAATCGTTATACCCCTTCACTGGGTCCTTTTCGAGATGACCGGACACGCCGGTCAAAACTGACCGGACGCGCTCAACCGCGTCCGATCCTCCAACGGTCACTGCGTCAACGGTCAAACCCCATGACCGGACGCGCCTCTCATAACGACCGGACGCGCCGGTCCTGAGTGACCGGACGCGCCGATCGCATAGCACCGCGCGCCCACAAAGTAATGACCGGACGCGCTCCAATCAACGACCGGACGCGACAGTGCCCACGTCCGGTTAGAGTCCAGTAAGCTCCCTCAACGATCGGACGCGTCTGATTGCGTGTGACCGGACACGCCTCGCGTCCGATCGTCCTTGCGAACTGTTGTTCCCTCTGGGCACCTGACCGGACGTGTCGGTCCCGCGAGTGACTGGATGCGCTGGTTGCAAACCCTAGCACCCGCACGCCTGACTGTTGTGAAGTACTGACCGGACGCGTCCGGTCATACCATGACCGCGTCCGGTGCAGCGTCCGGTCTCCTCTATGACCTCCGTTCGCCTCCGTTTCTTTTCCGACTTCCGGCATAGTGGAAAATAGGCATTTCAAGTTCTCAAAAACGCCTGAATCCCGCGCTCGCAAGCTTGGCGGGAGGGAGAGAGAGACCCAAACCTTCTCTACGGCTCAAACTCCAACACCTTCGCAAAAGTGCTAACACCAACAAGTGATCACCACCTTATGCACGTGTGTTAGCATTTTCATAAACATTTTCGAAGGTTTTCCAGTTAGCTCACTAGGCCCTACATGCAATGCACTTCATGAATTCACCTAGTGGCACCCATGCGTTGAATAACCGATAAGACTTCCCCTCTTAATAGTTCGGCTATGATCCTAAACCACTCACACCCTCTATGGTGTCTTGAGTGCAAAACAAAATGGCCCTATGATTATACCTTTGCCTTGAGCCCATTTTATTTTTCCAAAAGATATGATCCACTTCATATCATCACATGACCGTCTCGATCCATCGACTGTAACTTCACTTGTTCTTCACCGTTGCATCGGTCCATCGGCGCCAAGTCTTGCTTCAAACTTCACCATCGCATGGTCTTTCGCTTCAAAGCCTCGACTTGCCCTTCACCTTCACAACCGGTCCATCGAGCCAAGCATCACCTCGGTCTTCATCATCTTGGTCACATGAGTTAATGTCATGTCTCATATTCAATGACCACCTTTATCTAAATAATCCACTTAGATACAAAGGTTAGTCCTAGGTTTTATCAATTAGCCAAAACCAAACTAGAGACTTTCAATCGATCTGAGTCAGATTGAAGCTCTCAAGAAGAGAGCTCTCTATATTTCAAAAAATCTAAAGACATGTATTAGCCTAGAATCACTAAAACAATGAAAGGAAATAGAGGGATTTGAAATACCTTGCTCTGTGAATAAGCTGCAGAAAGTACATGTGTGAGGGAGACCGATCTAATGTAGCGTCAGGAGCGAAAATCTCAGGGCAGGGTCGCTGGCCAACACAGTAATGACGAGATCTTAAGTGAATAGATCAACATTCCTTAGTGGGCTCTTATTAAATTTAATAGGTTTTGGGAAACTTTGGAAAGGAAATGAGTCGGATTTCATACCTGGTTTGTTGATAGGTGATTGCTCTCGGTTTTTACTTGGAGGCGGTCACCGCCATCTTGTGGAACCCTAGGTCACCGGCGAGAGGTAGCCTGAGGACTACATTGGTACCTGAATTATTGTTACGTATGTATTATAAATTACTTTTCATAAATATAAAGAGATCAACAAGAACATGTAATGCAAAAAATACCAGTATTCATAGAACCAAGCCAGTAGATACTGCCAAATATTTTTTTTAAATTAATGTATGAGTTTGAGAACTCCTCAGAGCCAATGACATGACCATTTCATGTCCCCAATTTTTAATAACCCAACTACTAAACTGAGGTACTACATGGAGTAAGCAAATTTAGAGCAGGAACTAATGTTGCTGGATTGGTAAAGGACAATATAGTGGGTCCTTGTTGAAGCAAATAATTTAAAAGTTGGGCAAGTTCATAGACATATGAATAAGCATCTAAATAGGCAGTAAAGGCAGAAACATACCGTGTACATAAGAACATCTAATCGTATCAAAACAGGATTGAAAAGCAGAATTCGTGGTTGATGACCAAAGTTTTTTAGAATGGAACAGACTGGCTAATCCATCCTAAAGAACCAAATGGCAATTCGAGTAGCACAGTGAAGGCGGTAATTTAGAAGACAAGCAGGCTCACAAACGCAAGATAACTGAAAGGAGCACCTAAAAACAGTTTGTGTTGGCTGGACTAGGAAAACAAGAAGCAGGGGACTAGACAGTCCTGCAGCAATGATAAAGGCAAACACAGCTGTGACAGAGACGACCCTGTGGTAAAATATAGGCAAAAGAAAATAGTGCATCCATGTAAAACCGATCTGTGTGCATGCAAAGACTAAACATATACAATGTAAGAGGAATATATAGTTACAACATTTCTTGTTCAACACAATTGAGTTCAACAATAAGACAACATTGTAGTACATACAAAATAAATTCAAAGATATATACATGGTTCATGCCACAACCATGAGCTAAGCTACTCATAGGTAACCTCTTTACTCTGACTCGACAAAGGGGTTGGGAGCATAGAAGTAGCTGTACACGAAGCCCATCTCACCTACAACAACTCAAAAGTAGCACCATGAAAATAAGAATTGTACTCCTCATGTGATATCGAATAATACTCAAAGGAACATGCATTGAGTCCATAGCAAGGTAAACATTGTGATTTACATTAAAGTAGTTGGAATAAATAAAAGGGTCCACCTATCAAACTACAAACTAGGCATAGCACAAACTTAGGAAATAGCAAGAACTTAAGCATGAGGGTGGATCTCAACATTACACGAGTCATTTCATCATGAGTCTACTCTAAAAGCTAGAAATGAGGAACTTGATCATAATCAAGAGTGTGGCATTCCAAAATGATCCATAACTCTAAGGGGGTGTACAACTTTTCCCATAAGACGATGAGGCCACCACCCATATGACTCATCAATGCATAAGAGGTAAAGGAACTCACCACCTCAACCTTTTCCACGTTTGTCCAAAATGTTTAATGGATAGTTGAGATGTGTTTCTAACTATTCCTTGCCCCAAATCACTTTGAATCCATAAGATCACCCAATCAAACATAATACTTGGCTTACCGTCCCCATAATATGACATATACTAAGTATGAAACGTGTTGTAAGGTCCAAATAGGCTAGAGGGGGGTGAATAGCTTAATTAAAACTTCTACAAGAATTACTTAACCACACGTGTTAGTACAAAAGGTGGCGAAGCAGAATGCACTAGCTCTAACTAATTAAGCAAGCCACCTACACAAGTCTAATACAAGGTTATCCACTAAATACAACAACAACTATAAGCTAGATACAAGAAGTAATGCGAGATTAGAGCTTTGAGAGATTATACCGCCGTGTAGAGATAAGAAGTACCAATTAATCAATCATACAAGAGAAATGCTCGGGAATGAATGACACAAGAATTTATCCCGAGGTTCACTTGCTTCCCGGCAAACTACTCCCCGTTGTGGCAATACACCCACTTATCGGTTCGCGAGCTAATCGACTATCAAGAGTCAAGCCCTCGGCGGACGCCGCACAACCACACACAAGATGGGGATCCTCTAAGCCACGAGCTCCACTAGAGTATCCAATTCGCGAACTCCCATGGGGAAGGATCAAGAACCCCTTACAACACTTGGTGAGGGCTCCAACAATCTCCAATTGCGAGCTCAATCACCTCCGCTGCTCCAAGCCGTCTACCGCGTCAGGAAACACAGAAGAGTAACAAGAAATCTATAGCAACTCGAAGATCAAGTGTCTCTAGAATGCAACTCTCAAGTAATGCACTTGAATCTCACTCAATCTCACTCAAGATATGCAACCAAGCAAAGAGATGAGTGGAGGGGTTGTTCTCTAGCTCAAAGGATGTCTCAAGGTTAGCAAGAATGCAAGAGATGCCCCAAACCCCAGCCAACTTCTATTTATAGCGAAGGGGTACGCAGCTAGCCGTTACTAGACATCGCAGTAAAAAACGTGATGACCAGACACACCGGTCAGGGTGACCAGACGTGTCTGGTCACTACTGGACAAACAGTAACAGTTAGCGTCAGAGAGAGCCATTGCCGTGACCGGACGCGCTTCACGGTTTGACCGTACGCGCTGCACCCGGTGTCTGGTCGGAGTCCAGAGAGCTCCCACCATGACCGGACGCGTCCGATCGTATGTGACTGGACGCGCCACGCGTCCGATCAGCTCTTTGCCACGCTCTACCCCTCTAGGTGCCTGACCGGACGCTCCGGTTCCGTGAGGGACCGGACGCGCTGGTCGTGCGCCTTTCCTCGGCGCCCAGGTGAACTGACCGGACGCGCTGGTCAGGCCAGACCAGCGTCCGGTCATAAACCCTAGGCGCACTGCGCCTCAGCCCTCGACCTGAGCTGACCGAACGCGCAGGTCCACCCTGGACCGCGTCCGGTCCAGCGTCGGGTCACTGTTTTCAGTGAAAAACACACCGAACTAACGCCTCCGTTTCTCCGCCTCTGGCGCAGTAGAAAATAGGTGTTTCACTTCCCAAAAAGTGTTGAATCTCCACCGTCTTCGCAAATATGCTAACACCACCAAGTGTACACCATAATGTGCATGTGTGTTAGAATTTCACAAAAATTTCAAAGGGTTATGTTAGCTCTCTACTAGATCCTAATGCATATGCTCAAGACATTGATCTAGTGGCACTTGATTTCCGAGCTAACCGTGATTGCCCCTCTTGATAGTCGGCTATGTATCCTAAAACCGGTCAATCACTTCTCTACTCATCTTAGACCGGCAAAAGGAAAACCCTATGGTTATACCTTTGTCTTGTGCTCTTAGATCCTTCTCCTCCACTTGATCATCATGTCCATCATTTTATGTGCATTCCTTCATGATCTTGCTCATCATTTCATGCACCAAATCTTGTGGTCTTGTGGCCATCTCTCCATGCCATCTCCACCTCCATCACATGTTGCTTATGCCTAGCTTAATCACATAACATTAGCAACTTTGGTGTCACTCAATTTTCAAAACCAAACTTGGGCTTTCAATCTCCCCCTTTTTGGTAATTGATGACAACCATCACAAAAGATATGAAATGAAATCAATTTTCAATTTCAATAGTATTAGCTCCCCCTACATATGTGCTTCCATGAGTTTGGTTCAATTGTGCACATATGTATGGATTTGAATTTTGGGAGAGTTACTACTATCAAATTGATGCTAAGGTATATAGAATGGACCGTTGAAGCGTGATACCAATCGGAGTTGCCTTTATATACCATCCTTAGCATCGATGTAGCTAGACACCACTTATAATACATCACTTGTAAAGATCACAAACACTAAAGTACCCATGAGATCAACATTATATGCAAAGGTGTCTAGATACCACTTGTAAAGCTACTCTCAACAAATCATCATTCAATTTCTATTTCTAGCATACACCATACAATCATGAATATGAATTTAAGCTTTGCAATGCAATAATTCATCATGTTAATGCACATACAAATGCAACAAATGATTCATAAGCTTGCCCCCCTACTCGTGTGCTCAATTTTAATTGATCCCTTTCTAATGTCATATCTTTTGCTTTCTCTCCCCCTTACTATACCTTTGTGACTTACTTCTCCCCCTTTGCAACTTAAATTTTTTATCTTTGTGACTTTTCTCTCCCCCTTTGTCAACAATCACCAAAAAGGTGCCAATTTTAGGGAGAATTAAGTCAATCAATATGAGGGAGTCCAAATTATGGTTCAATCTAGATCTCTTGCCTAGAATATGTAATTCGGTTTGATCCAAGGACAAGCTTCTTCACACCTCATAAAGTATAAGGGTTATCTTGACCATGTTGAATTACACATCATGAGCTCATTTTCTAGATTCAACACTAGGTTTGCAAGTCCACAAATATGTCATATGCTACCACTAGATCAAACAAACATAGAAGCAATAGTGGTACCATATATACATCGAAATCATTTGATTTTCATGAATGAGCCTATTTGTCATGCAAATATGTCTATATGTTCTAAACATGTCCTTAGCAAAGTATGAATGATATGCCAAACAACTTTACCTTGCTATGTCGGAGGGGAGGCATGTCATATAAGAATGTGGGAGTGCACTCATTTCAAGTTGGAGAAATCAAGTATGTTCAATTCATTCTTCAACTTGTAAAACCTTTTCTCATTAAGTGGCTTTGTGAATATGTCAGCTAATTGATCTTCGGTGCTAATGCTTTCAATGCTAATATCACCCTTTTGTTGATGGTCTCTTATGAAGTGATGCCTTATGTCAATGTGCTTGGTTCTTGAATGTTGAACCGGATTTTGTGTCATCTTGATAGAACTCTTATTATCACAAAATAAAGGCACATTCTTGAATTTGATTCCAAAGTCACTCAAAGTTGCCTTCATCCAAAGCAATTGTGCACAACAACTACCGACACTAATGTATTCGGCCTCAGCGGTAGATAGTGCAACACTATTTTGTTTCTTTGATGACCATGAAACAAGAGACCTTCCAAGCAATTGACAAGTGCCACTTGTGCTCATTCTATCAATCTTGCAACCACCATAGTCGGAATCCGAATATCCAATCAACTCAAAGTTTGATCCCTTGGGAAACCATAATCCAACATCATGAGTACCCTTAAGATATCTCAATATTCTCTTGGTTGCTTTCAAGTGACTTTCTCTAGGTGAAGCTTAATATCTTGCACACTTGCACACACTAAACATCACATCCGACCTAGAAGCGGTGACATAGAGCAAACTTCCAATCATAGACCAGTATAACTTTTGATCTACCATGTTTTCACTAGCATCAACACCCAATTGATCACTTGTCCCCATTGGTGTACTCATTGGCTTAGCATCTTGCAATCCAAACTTCTTGATCATATCCTTGATGTACTTCCCTTGACTTACAAAGTGTCATTCTAAATTTTCTTGATTTGAAGTCCAAGGAAGTAACTAAGCTCTCCAATCATGGACATCTCAAACTCATTTGCCATCATTTTTTCCAAACTCTTCACAAAAGTCTTGATTGATTGATCCAAAAATGATATCATCCACATAGATTTGCAACACAAACAAGTCAATGCCTATCTTCTTGGTGAAGAGAGTGGTGTCAACCTTTCCCATCTTGAACCCCTTAGAGAGGAGAAAGTTCCTCAACCTCTCATACCATGCTCTAGGTGCTTGCTTCAAACCATACAATGCCTTCTTGAGCTTGTAAACATGGTCGGGCTTCTTGTCATCTTCAAAACCGGGAGGTTGCTCAACATAGACTTCTTCATTGATGTAGCCATTGAGAAATGCATTTTTGACATCCATTTGATAGAGCTTGATGTTGTGTGCACAAGCATATGCTAATAAGATTCTAATTGCCTCCAATCTTGCAACCGGTGCATATGTCTCACCAAAGTCAAGACCTTCAACTTGTGTGTAACCTTGTGCTACCAATCTTGCTTTGTTTCTCACAACTACACCATCTTGATCTTGCTTGTTTCTAAAGACCCACTTAGTACCAATCACATTGTAGTTCTTCGGCCTTTCAATAAATTCCCAAACTTGATTTCTAGTGAAGTTGTTTAGCTCTTCATGCATGGCATTTACCCAATCGGAATCCTTCAAAGCATCTTCTATTTTCTTAGGTTCTTCAAGAGACACAAATGAGTAGTGCTCACAAAAGGATGCTAATCTTGATCTAGTTTGAACACCACTTTGAATTCCACTAATGATTTGGTCCAATGGATGATCTCTTGCAATGCTAGTAGGTTAGAGTATTAGAAGTTGGTTGCTTCCACTAGCTTGACCTTGATCTTGCACTTCATCATGAGAACCACTGGAGCTTCCTTGATTTGTATCAATTTGCACGCTTTGGTTGATCATTTGAATGTCATCATCATCATCAACTTGTGTTGGCCTAACATCACCAATATCCATGTTTTCATTGCTTTTGCCAATTGATCTCCTCTCACATCATCAAGATTTTGAGCTTCATTTTGCGATCCTTGGGTTTCATCAAACTCAACATCATGAACTTCTTTCAAGGTGCCATTAGTGAGATTCCAAACTCTATATGCCTTGCTTGTGGTAGAATAACCAAGTAAGAACCCTTCATCACATTTCTTTTCAAACTTGCTCAATCTAATGTCTTTCTTGAGAATATAGCATTTGCAACCAAACACTCTAAAGTATGCAATGTTGGGCTTTCTTCCATTCAATAGCTCATATGGTGTCTTCCCAAGCTTTCCATGGCAATAGAGACGGTTGCTACAATAGCAAGCCGTGTTGATGGCTTCACTCCAAAATGAATGACTCACATTGTATTCACTAAGCATTGATCTAGCCATATCAATCATGGTTCTATTTTTCCTTTTAACTACACCATTGGATTGAGGAGTGTATGTTGGTGAGAATTGATGTCCAATACCAAGATCATCATACAAATCTTCAATTCTTGTGTTCTTGAACTCACTACCATTATCACTTCTAATCTTCTTGATGGTAGTCTCAAACTTATTTTGCACCCTTTTGATAAAAGATTTGAATAGATCATAAACATCACTCTTGTCATAAAGAAAGAACACCCAAGTATATCTAGTGTAATCATCAACAATCACAAAACCATACTTGTTCCTACCAATGCTAGTGTATGTTGTTGGCCCAAACAAGTCCATGTGCAATAGCTCAGATGCCTTAGAAGTGCTCATTTCACTCTTGCTATGATGTGCATTTCCAACTTGTTTGCCGGCTTGACAAGCACTACAAAGTTTATCCTTCTCAAAGATGACATCCTTCAATCCTCTAACTAAGTCATGCCTCAAAAGTTTGTTCAATTATTTCATTCCAACATGACCAAGCCTTCTATGCCACAACCATCCCATACTAGATTTGCTAAGCAAGCATGAAGTCAATTGTGTCTCAGTATCATTGAAGTCAACCAAGTATAAGCTACCATGTCTAAATCCTTTGAATATCAAATTTGATCCATCAACACTAATGACTTCAACATCATCACTACCAAATATGCACTTGAAGTCAAGATCACAAAGTTGTGCCACCGACAAAAGATTGAAATCCAAGCTCTCAACTAGCAATACATTAGATATGCTCATATCATTTGAGATAGTAATTTTACCAAGCTCCTTGACCTTATCTTTCTTGTTGTTGCTGAAAGTGATAGCATCAAAACCACCATTTTGACTTGTATCAATTGATTTGAACATACAAGAATTCCCGGTCATATGTTGAGTGCACCCACTATAAAGCACTCAATGCCTTTCTCCAGCTTTGTAATTGACCTACAAGACAAGATCAATTCTTTTTAGGTACCCAAACTTGTTTGGGTCCTCCAATGTTAGTGACCAAGCTCTTTGGTACCTAAATGGCTTTCTTCTTTGAGCCCATCCATGGTGTACCAATGAACTTAGCATAAACACCATTAGTACCCTTGGTAAGCATATAGAAAGAATCGAACTTAATTGAGGATACATTAGGATTGGATTTCTTATTCATGCAATGTTACTCTATGTGACCAACTTGCTTGTAACTTTTACAATAGCTACCATTGTTTTTCACAAAATGAGTCTTGTGAGGAGCAAAAGCAGCCTTACCTTTCTTGGGGTTATAGCCCAATCCCTATTTATAGAGAGAAGTTCTTTGACTACCCAACCACATAAGCAAGCGGTCCTCACCACCTTAAGCCTTAGCCAAGGTGTGATTGAGCTCTTTTACCTTCTTCTTGAGATTTTTATTCTTAACTATAAGTGTGGAGTCACAAGTGAAACCATCACTACTAGATGAAGATGATATAGATGCGCTACATGAAGGGTTAGTGGGAGCAACAACAATAGGCTTATGAAAAGATTCATCAATTATATCACATGATATGCCTATGTTGCAAGTTTTAGCTTTCTCAATATTAGTTGGCATGTTTTCACATTTTTCAACTAGAGAGGAATGAGCTTCTTCAAGCTTAGTGTGAGACTTTTGAAGCTTCTTATGGTCTACCTTTAGATTCTCATAAGATGCCCTAATCTCATCAAGTTCTTGCATAAGGTTTTTCTTATCCTTAAGCAAGCCCTTGCACTCTTTTCTAGATTCTTTAAAATGTTGAGTGCAATCTTCTAGCATAGTGATTAGTTCATCTTTAGTGAATTCTTCTTCATCACTATCACTAGTAGAAAATAGGCGTTTCACTTCCCAAAAAACGCCAAATTCCGCCTCACAAGCTCGGCGGGAGGGAGAGAGAACCCAAACCCCTCTCTATCGCTCAAACTCTACCGTCTTCGCAAAATGTGCTAACACCACCAAGTGTACACCATCATGTGCATATGTGTTAGCATTTCACAAACATTTTCAAAGGGTTATGTTAGCTCTCTACTAGATCCTAATGCATATGCTCAAGACATTGATCTAGTGGCACTTGATTTCCGAGCTAACCGTGATTGCCCCTCTTGATAGTCGGCTATGTATCTTAAAACCGGTCAATCACTTCTCTACTCATCTTAGACCGGTAAAAGGAAAACCCTATGGTTATACCTTTGCCTTGTGCTCTTAGATCCTTCTCCTCCACTTGATCATCATGTCCATCATTTTATGTGCATTCCTTCATGATCTTGCTCATCATTTCATGCACCAAATCATGTGGTCTTATGGCCATCTCTCCATGCCATCTCCACCTCCATCACATGTTGCTTATGCCTAGCTTAATCACACTTGATCACATAACATTAGCAACTTTGGTGTCACTCAATTTCCAAAACCAAACTTGGGCTTTCACGTGTTCAAAACTCACTGCAACATGTATACAATCCTTAACTAGCCCAAGTTAGTAATGTCATCAGAATCCTGTTTCACCAAGCTTTGATCATATTGATTCTTTTTATTCACATTTTAGACATTTCCCCCCTAGTTGTTCATTAGAACATGTCATATATAGATTGTCTAGCAATACTCATTGGACTGTCCAGTCTGAGGTGTTGGACCATCCATAGGATGGGCTTTGGTGACTTGGCACTACTTAGTTCACGTGGACTGTTAGTTAAGAAGGTCAAACCGTCCAAGTGGAAATTTCTAGACCTAAACAGGGATGCTACTACTCAGTTGGGTTCTAATGGACTGTCCATATGACTTAGTGGGTTGTTTGCCTAAATAGATTGGGCTTGTGCTAGGATTATACTCTTCTGATGTGGTATCATGGATTGTCATGTGATAGATCGAATGGCTCGCCTAAACAGCTTAGGACTTGGTGTCTTTCTAGACTACTTGGTTGTGTCCTCATGGACTATCCATCTATCTAATTAGACTATCTTTCTTGACAACTCTTAGGCGATTTGGTTTTGTATGGCTCTGGGCTATATGGTTTGACTATCCGAGTGTACTCTTATACCATCCCTAGGAACAGGGTGAAAGTCTTATTATTCTGTAGTCATTTGTTTATGGAGGACCATCTATATGAGCACACAGACCATCCTTTTGACCTCCGTAGGTTCACACAAGTCTCTGATGCTCGTCCATGTTGAAAGCCCTAGTTTGGTTTTTGATAATTGATAAAACCTTATGTACTAACCCTTGTCATTAAGTGTTGTGATTGAGATAGGGTGGTACACACCAAGTGATGGAGCTAGATGATGGTCATGGTGATGGCGGTGACCAAAAGAGGTGATCAAGTGCTCCAGCCAGGAAAAGAAGAAAGAGGAAAATAAAAACCAAGTGTTGATCAAGGCAAAGGTATCAAATAAGTTTTTTGTTTTGGCACTCAAGACACTATAGAGGGTGTGAGTGTGTTTAGGATCGATAGCCATACTATTAAGAGGGGAAATCTTTGGCTAAGCGGTTATCAAGTACCACTAGGTGAAGTCATACTTGCATATGCATCAGGACCTAGTGTGCTAACCAATTAACCCTTGAAAAATGCTTCGAAAATGCTAACACACATGCACATGGGTCATACACTTTGTGGTTAGCAACTGGAAGCAAGGGTTGAAAGTCCTATGTTTGGTGTTGGTAATTAGTGACAATGCCTAAGTACTAATCCCATGCCTAAGTTGTATGTAGCATATGAGGATTAGTACACTCCAAGGTTGGTGGCAAGATGGACATGGTGATCATGATGGCCACACTTGGATTTGGACGCAACCCTACGTGATCAAGGCAAAGGTATATGCTTAAGGGTTGTGTTTTAGTAACCAAGACACCTAGTGGGTGTGGTTACATTATAGGATAGATAGTCGTACTATAAAGAGGGGAATGACGCGGCTATTGAACTCCTAAGTGCCTCTAGATGTGCATTTCATGATCATATGCATTTGGATAGAACTAATATCGCCTCGGAAAATGATTGTGAAAATGCTAACACACTCACACATGACGAGATCACTTGGTGATGTTAGCACGTTTGCGACGGCGGTGGAGTTTGAGCGGTAGAGAGGGTTTGGGGTCTTCTCTCCCTCCCGCCGAGCGTGCGAGCGCGGGATTCAGGCGATTTCGGGGATATGAAATGCCTATTTTCCACTACGCCGGAAGTCGGAAAAAGAAACGGAAGCGAACGGAGGTCACAGTGGTGACCGGACGCTGCACCGGACGCGGTCACAGTGTGACCGGACGCGTCCGGTCAGTGTCCAGTGTCTGCGCATTTTTTAGTTGTCTGATCGGACGCGAGGCGCGTCCGGTCATAGGCGACCGGACGCGTCCGGTCGTCCAGGGAGCTTACTGGACTTCGACCGGACGCGGGTACTGTGGCGTCCGGTCAGTTCTTCAGCGTGTCCGGTCGCTGGTTCGTTTTGTGCGACTCAGTGCTGACCGGCGCGTCCGGTCAGTCACGGGACCGGCGCGTCCGGTCATGACCAGCGCGTCCGGTCGTTGCGACCGGCGCGTCCGGTCAGTGTTTCGAAAAAGAACCGTTGCGCGACCGGCGCGTCCGGTCCACGCGACCAGCGCGTCCGGTCAGCGCGAATTGCGTCTGTTCAAATTTCTAACGGCTATATTCGAAGGGGTACGTCTATAAATACTTGTTGGCCGGCTCAAGGCTCCCTCTCTCGAACATTTGACATACTTGTGAGCACTTTGAGCTAAGAAACTCCCCTCCCACTCATCTCTCTTGCTTCTTTGCATATTCGAAGTGAGATTGAGTGATCCAAGTGCATTTGCATTGTGAGATAGCATCTAGTTGGCACTTGGTGGTTGATTTGCTGCGGGATTCTTGTTTCTCTTGGTGGTTGCCGCCACCTAGACGGCTTGGAGCAGCTTGGAGGCATTGGCAAGAGTTGGTGATTGTTCTTGGCCACCTCCGGTGATTGTGAGGGGTTTGTGCCTACCTCGGCGAAGCGCCAAAGGCAACGTTAGTATATTGCTCGTGTCATTGCAACCTTTTGCCATTTGGTAGGTTCTTGTGGCGCCTTTTGAGAGGCTCGGTGTGAGACCGATTAGCCACCGAACCACGTGGTGAAGAGGGACACAACGGGGACTAGCGTGCCGGCAAGTACGTGAACCTCGGGATAAATCTTCGTGTCATCACTTTCATATTGTGATTGATTGATCCCGGTGTTTGGTTATCTTGGTATTCATTGTTGATCATATTAGTTGGCTCAATACTTCGCCCCTCGGTGATATCCTCCTATCTCTCTTGTATTAATTTCTTAGTTATCTTTGCTAGCTAGTTAGCTTAGCTAGAGTAGTTCTCTTGTGTAGCTTGCTAGTTGTAGTTGTACTTAACTTCTCGGTTTGACTTGTGCGGTTGAGTGCAAATACTAGAATTGTGAATTGGATAGGTGGCTTGCAAACACCCATAGGCTAAGCAAAACTCGCATCTCGCTATTTGTTATATTGATAAACTTGTTTAGCTTGTCGTTGTAGAAAATTTTAATAGGCTATTCACCCCCCCTCTAGCCATCAAGACCTTTCAAGGGTGAAGTGGTTGAAGTGTTAGAAAAAGAAAAGGACAATAAGAGGTGAACTAGACCCTGGTGGCCTAGGGGGTCCGGACCCTGGCTGAGGCCGGTCTGAAACCAAACCCTAAGCCAGAGGGCTGCTACAGGTGTTCCGGACCCTCTGCTCGGCAGGGTTTCTGGACCATCTCAGCCAGGTCCGGTTGGCATGGCCGAGAGCAGTGCAGAGGCATGGCTGCTCCAGACCCTGTCGCGTAGAGAGTTCGAAAGCTGGTGCGCGGTCCGGATGTGACGCAAGCAAGCGAGGAGGCGATGTGGCGCAAGGTGGTGTTCCGAACATGCACTATGCGTTGTCTGAAGGCCAGGAGCGGACCAGGTCCAGAGTCTTTTTGGCTCTCGGGGAGCTCTCTGCATGAAAATCGAAGCAACCAGACCCGCGAGTGCTGAGGGTTCGGACCCTACCTTCTGGGTCTGGTCTGGTTGCACTAACTGAGAGCCATTGGCGTTGATCAAGTGACTGTTGAGATCTAGTGGTTGCGTTTGAACGCAGGGACAGGTGGCGTGAATCCGAGAACCGGACCCTCCCTATAGATGGTCCGGACCTTGGGTCCAGTCTGAGGGCCCGATCGGCCCCGAGTGAGTAACGGCTAGTGGAGATCTTGGACCTCTATAAATAGAAGGGGCACGGCTTGGGCTCACTTTCTTGCACATTTTCATCAGTAATACATCCTCATGAGCCTAAGCAAACACCTCCCACTCATCTCTATCATTGAATCATCATCTTTGTGAGATTGGGAGTGAATTCCTAGTGCATTTGCTTGAGTGATTGCATCTAGTGGCACTTGGGGATCGTTGTGGCCGCGGATTTCTTGTTACTCTTGGTGGTTGCCGTTACCTAGACGGCTTGGAGCAGCAGAGGAGCATTGGCACAAGTTGGTGATTGTTCATGGCCATCTCCCGGTGATTGTGAGGGGTCTTGTACATTCCCCGGCGAAGAGCCAAAAGGTAACTCTAGTTGATTGCTCGTGTCATTGAGTTACCTCACTTGTGGGTAGGTTCTTGCGGCGCCCAAGTATTGGGTTAGGTTTGTGAAACACCTATTAGCCGCCGAACCACCAAGTGTTGGTCGACACAACGGGGATTAGCGTGCCGGCAAGCACATGAACCTCGGGAGAAAAATTTATTGTCTCTTGTGAATTGGATTTCTCCCTTGGGATTCATATTGCGATTGATCATCACTTGCCACGTGCGGTATACCTATCTCTATCTCTTGTATTTACACTTAGACATACTTGTGTAGTGGTAGAAGTAACTAGAATTGCTTAGTTGAGTAGCTAGAAATAATTAGGAGTAATTCTTGTGCTAGCTAGCTCATTAGTGTAGAATTAGCAACCTAGACCTTTGTGTGCCATAAAGACTATAATTCGCTAGAATTGTTTGGATAGGTGGCTTGCATCTCTTGGTAGAGCTAGAGCAAAATTTGCTATCGCTATTTATTGTACTAATCATTTTGCTAGTGATTTGTAGATTTTTAATTAGGTTATTTATCTCCCTCTAGCCATTTATGACCTTTCACATGTGAACATAACAGGGATAGACTAGTCTCTAGATTAGCAAGCATATATACGTGGACCATCCATTGAGTGCCACCATAATGTCCTTGGGAATGTATAATGGCTCTATGGTTTTGGTGGGACAAGTTGTGCACTTATGGACTGGGTAAACTACCGAACTGTTTAACGAGTTTGCACATAGGTGTCTAAGTCTCTACCAGCTAGGTTTTGCTCTGGTGGACCAGCTATGTGTGCTGGCAGACTTTTTGTCAATGCATAGTGGAGGCTTCGAAGTTCAATCTTAATCTTGTCGAGATTGGATTGGGGCAAAACTTCACGCAATACTTATTGTAGGGTGTTCCTAGAGGCTTTTAGAACCCATCTAGGAAGGTACATGGTACAATGGTGGCTAGTCTACCATGTGTGAGGGTTCGTGATTCCTAGGGTTAGGGTTGTAAGGGCTAAGCAAGAACTCACCAAGCAATCAGTATCTTACCTTGGGACCTAGGTTTGTGTAGAGGTCGGATTAGGCTTCTTCTTGCCTCCTTCTTTCTCACCACTAATGCAATGGAGGGGAGCACTCCTTGCTCCTCCCAAGCAATGGGGATGAACTTCAGGGTGATGCTGCATATTAGGGCATCATTCTTGTCTTCTCCTTGGTCTCCTTCCCCTGCAAAATAAAAAAAACACACATGCAAATCACATTGCATGCAAAATGAAGAGTACAAGGTCACGTGCAATATTACATGGTAATCAAAATATATCAAGTCCAAAGTTGCAAAATAACAAAGATGCACAATACCTAAATATCACACGTGTATCAATCAAATCTAGAAAAGTATTATTTAATCTAAAACTTTCATTATTTTATCCTATTTTATAAAATAAAAAATGAATAAACATATATTTCACTATTACCGGGTAATATGTGATCATAACCGTCAGATCGAAATAAATGAAGACTCATAGTCATTTCAGAGTACCGCAGTGAAGACCTAACTCATCCGGTGTTGTTGATTTTGTCAAGCTAGTCGCCAGAGATATTTACGGTTCGTTTGTATACACAGGGTAATCCGGCGTTGAGGTGGTCTACACGCCGAAAATGTTGGAATGTTTGGATTATGGCAAATAGACACGTCGGAGGTCCGGCAATGGTTGAATTGTACACACCGGAATATCACTGAGGCTTGTCTACAGACGGTATTTTTCAGTGAAGTTGATCAGTTACACATGCCCGACGATCCGGAGTCACAACTCGCAAACAGAGCAGACCTTTTATAACAATATCGCCACATATCATTCCATTCCTTTACTGGATATATCGAGAAACAGACAGCAGAAGTTCTGTGCTGACTGCTAAGCTTCAGCACAAAAATGACGCATAACCAGGAGCAAGGTGCAGATACTAGAAGCAACATCTATTCTTGTTAGTTGTCATACCAAGGAGATAAAGATGGTAACTACCACAAGTGTTACTCTGCAAAATCTTTCATCACATAACACTTTCACCAGTAAGTTCTGAAGCTGAAAGGCCAATTGAAACCCATCCATTCAGGGGAACGCACCAAACCTAACTAACAGAAACAGAAAGCTACTGAGTTTTCTGAAACTTTCTGAACAAAAGAAGGCAAGCCGATTCTCAAGTCGTTGCATCCGAAGTATTCCGACCTCTGATTCCTGAACAGGGCTTGTGATACTGTTGTCAGAAGTTCTGCTCCCATATCCCTCTATTGTCCTTGTGCATGAACATCTGGGTACACTAACTGCTCAGCACCTATATTCACAAGGGAATAAGTAAAACAATGGGTCACACTTTTGATAGAGAGAGATAGTGAGTGCAGACAATCAGTCTTCAGTCAAGACCAATACTATGGCTAAACAAGTGAAACTACTAAATTTTCTGCTCTGGAGATCCGACTATTAGCACAACTGAATGACGAATTGTGGATCATGTTAAGAAATGAAATCCGACAATTTCTAGAACCAGATCAAATTTAGGATCTGCCCAAGGACTGCTAAATCCCACAAGGCATTGTCAGTACTAGTCCTGAGTTTGCAGCCATTCAAATGCTTCTGCTCAATCTAAAGCATGTGTCAGACTAGTCCAAGCCAAGCCAAACAAAGTAGACAATTTTCTCAAGCACAAGTCTGTGTAACAAAAATGAAAACCGATGCAAAGGATAGTAGGATACTAAACATAGCAACTAGTAAAAGAAGGCAGAATTACACTGAACATATTAGCTATGTACACATTGTCCATTTTCTGTTGTCGTCAGTAGGGTACTATGATCTACACTGTGAATATACTTCACTGAATCTTTTTGCACATCGAATTCAGAACAACAGAAGTACTGTGAGCTACGAGCTATATATGTTGCATTTATTCTCATCAGTATTAATCCCTTGAATTGAACATCTGCCATCACGAGATCACTAAGGGCTACTTTGGCAGCCATAGGGTAGTTAACCCTGGGAACGAATCGGAGGGGAGGGATTTTCTTGGCCAGCAGAAACCCCGTCCAAACCGCAGGGTAGATATCCACGCATGGCCAGTTTCCCTGCTGTCGTTTGGAAGCGGAAGGGCAGGTGGGTTCGGCGGTTCAGCCACAAGAAAATACGTACGGAGCCTCTCTATTCGCTGTTGTCATGTGAGCTATGCGTACAGATCTACAGATTATCACTATACCACACTTTTCCAACAAACATATATACACAAAATAGCAGAAAACATAATATGAAAAAATTAAGGCACCAGAGTCAAATTCGTACAGAAGTTCTACTCAAGTATCATCTTTTCCAACAAAGCTAATATATGGCCTTCCTACTATCATTTCCATCAACATAACGAAAAATAAAATAGGATCACTATGGACTGTCAATTCTCTTCCTGCCTAGTTTTTTTTTTAAAAAAAATCTCTTTCTGCCTTTGATAGCAACTTTAACCGGAGGCCTCGAGCACACAATGTTGAGCAAGTCTGCATCACTTCTCTCAGATCATGCATTGCTTCCATCGATCCCTCTCTGCAAGTAACACAAAGAAAAATATAATATCTTAAAACTGAGCAGCAGTCCATGTGAATAGATCACTTAATTCATAAGAAGTAGCAGTCCACAAATTCACAACTAGACAAAATCAAAATCAGTGATATGAGAAGCTCGGAGTTTGTGCTTAGGCTGAGGACAGGTGTTGCCTGCAGACAAGCTGGGAGCCTGTCCACCTGGACTATGTGCTGATGACTTCATTTGCAGCTCAAAGAAAGATGGTCAAGAACAAGTTCATTTTGCAGCTCAATTGTGACCATGCTCTCACAAAAAAAGAAAGAACCATGCTTATTTCAATGATTATATGATATAATGAATCACTAAGCACAAAAAGGACAGTTTAGCTTTCTCAAAAGAAAAAGAAAGAAATGATTGAAACAGCAAAGTGCCATCTAACATCTTGGATTGACTTATTACTTCCACTGTTTCATACAAGTGCCACAAACAAAACACATTTGTGAGGTCCTGTTAGTATGAGTGAAAAATATTCAGTTCAAACTTGGGTACAAAACAGGGTGAAAATAGTTGGTTCAACTACTTGTCTGGACAGCTTCAGGAAACCAACCATGGGTAGACTCAACTGCACATGCATGCTGTCAATTTTCATTCAGACGGCGTAGTACTGCACACACAAATTTACACATAGTTTTGTATCTATATATATGCCTGCCACACAAATCAATCTGATTCTAGAGTACTGTTTTGCTACAAAAAAGGCCCTTTTCATAACTGTCCCTATACAATCCTCTAAAAAAAGGAATTTATTGTTGGACAGCCCATCAACATTATTTGGGAGAACGAGGACCAATCATTCAAGTTCAACTACAAAATGATGGCAGCTTTGCTGGCTGCATATTAAAAGTAATAAACTGAAATATGCTAACTGTGCCAAGTACTAGACTGGAAGTATGCTAAGTTGCTAACTGTGCCAAGTACATGCTACTGCTATCAATAGAACTTCAAACCAGGCAGAACATAGTCTCAAAAGGAGCCATCTAAGTTAACTAAGATTTAGCAAATCCAAATCCAAAAAAGGAATAATGTTAAAATATATTGTCCAGCTTACATGAACATTCTATTAGGAATGATGAAATATAGAAGCTATACAAGTTTTCATATTTTAATCATTTATCATATAGGAAAAGCTCTGTTTATTCAACACAAAACTAACCATAACTGACAGCGAATTCAGAAAGCTAACATCATCCTTCCTCCTCCAGGAAGCGGATAGCTAAGAGCAGATGGCCCATGTCTGGCTTCTACTAGTTGCAACAGCATGTAAAGAAATTCAATCGATCAGTCAAGGTAGTAGCTGAGATCCAGACAACTAAATTTCACTCTTGCACGCATTCAGTTAGCATACTATACTAAAGTCTTTCCACTGACCAAATGAGGAACCTAACAAAACAGTAGTAATTACTTAGCACATGGGTGACAAATCAGTGGGACTATAAAGCTGCATTGGCGTGACAAATCAGTGGGATCCAGGCTAACAAAACCATGATACTATAAAGCTGGCACAACCACAACCTCCACCTTCACTAGCAACATAATGATGATGATGAAAATAGCAGCAACTGTAGGAATCAAGACAGTAAAGAGTCTAGAAGGGCAGATTCAAATAATATACCTGCATACAATGACTGCAGCTGCGTTTTTCTTCTCAATTCAAACATTGCCTCTACTGAGAGCACTGCAAGTAAGCACAAGGAAAAGCATTAGCAAGTAAGCAAGTAAGCACAAGTAAGCAAGGAAAAGCATTAGCAAGTAAGCACAAGGAAAAGCATTACCTAATCTGTTGTTTGAGCCAAATCAAGCAAACATTTTTGTTTTTCATTTTCATGAATACCTCCCTATCTATCTCAGAAGCCATCTAGTGTTACATATATGAAACTATATTATTACATATTACATATATATATAAACAAGTAGAGAAACATCATTCAGTTAACAGCAAATATAATTGCCAATTCAAGTTTACTAAACTCTGGTTAAAACAGAGGGGAATGAGATGATATCACATAGATGGGTTGCAACAGATTATAGATGTTCTACAACGAAAGGTAAAGTTTAGTTAAGTAGTATACAAACAATCAAGAGATGATATCACATAGCATTAATCCAAACTAGCTAATGGATATCAAGGTGCATATGAACTATTAACACCTATTAGCAACTCCAAACTAGCTAATGGAACTAATAGTTAGCAGCCCCCTATCTAATAATTAGCAGGTCTGTTTGGATCCACCAGTACTAACTTTAGCTGCTAATTGTTAGTGCTAATGGATCCAAACAGGCCGTAAAATGGAATAACAATCAATAAAACAGTATGGCAATAACGCTAGCAAGCGTCAGGAGACGTTAGTATCAAATAAAATTGATGATTAGCCAGATTACAAGGGGAGATGCAGCATGTAGAAGAACAATCAAAACAAGAATAGGCCAAAGGAAAAGTGAAGTAAGCATAAGTTAAAAAGTTATAGTCAAAGTCAACTTACTGAATGTTCAATGAACATAGGACATTATAGCCCCTTCAACTCTTCTAAAGTTCCATAAACACCCTTACCTAACACCCATAAACTACCACAGGAACAACCCACCCCCATGGCACCCACATGACCAGAAATATGTAGCCAAGAGAGGAGAAATAGGAGTTTCAAGATAATATTTTCTTTTTTCTTAATACTCCGTTCCAAATTATAAGGCATTCCGGCTTGTCTAGGTACAAGTGTACATAGCAAAAACTATGTACCTTGAAAAATCTAGAACTCCTTATAATTAACCATAATGCCATATCACATCACATGTTGATTCGCTCATAGAAACATAAACAAAAAAGCTTGCAAATAAATCCACATTGGTGTACTCAAATTCAAAAATAAATTTAACCTCTTATTATAACACCATGAAGTACTGTTAGTATGGTCTACTATGCACCACCTTAGGCATAAATAGTGCCCCTGGACACAACCTTTTTGTATAAACAGCAGTAACCACCTGGATAGACACGTATGCAGTCATCTAAATTCTAAACAGCTAAAGACAGAGAGGACTTGCTCTGGCCTCTGAGCCTGGTTTAGGCACTGAAAAAAAAAGTGCACGTTCCTAGTGCAGAGTGCTTGCTAGCTGCAGGTTCCAATGTGGCATTTCAGTTTATATCCCTTTGTTTGCAATTGACAAAAAAGGCTAACACATATTACATCTGCCTAATGAGTCATTGGCGTACATATTTCTTCAGTTTAGTTTTTCTTGGAAGTTATAGGCACTCATTTTAAAACTTGGAAGTTATGTCATGGGCAGCCAGCAGGCTGCCGCCGGCCCAATAGGCCCAAGAGTCATTAGCTTAGCCGTTAAGTTAGGTCAAGGTTTAGGGTTAGGGTTAGTCTCCTCTCTATATAAAGAGAGGCAGGTCTGTCATTTAGAAGCAAGCAATACATCAGTAATCTAATATCTCTCTCTTCCCCCAATGACTCTCAAGCGCCTAGGGCTGCTACCCTAGAACCAAGCCTGCGGCAGAGGGGTATAACCTCGCCGGAGATGACAGTTATCCCCATGGACCCAAGGTCTATGACATCTGATGGAATCGCGACGGACACACGCAGTAGCCTAGGGCTGCTACCCTAGAACCAAGCCTGCGGCAGAGGGGTATAACCTCGCCGGAGATGACAGTTATCCCCATGGACCCAAGGTCTATGACATCTGGTATCAGAGATCCAGGTACGATCACCATATCCGCCTCCTGGTCATCATCGCCCGTCCGCCCTCCCTCACCAGCCGCCGCCATGCCCACCAACCTGATGGGCCCCCCCTCCTGCGCCAACACCAGCCACAGCCGTGCCACGCATCGCTCCACCGCCGCCTCCGCATCACCATTACCCACCGCGCCACCATCAGCCGCCGTGCCACCATCCCCCACCGCCCTCTCCAACAACAGCCGGATCACTTCTGGGGAACACCACAACGATCGTCCGTCGCGATTCCAGAAGCGGGATTTTCCGCGTTACGACGGTAAATCCGACCCCCACAACTTCATCAACTGCTGCGAATCATACTTCCGTCGGGAGCGCATCATGGCGGAAGAAAAGGTGTGGATGGCTTCCTGTCATCTGGAAGATGGAGCGCGTACGTGGTTCCTCCAGGTCCAGGATGAGGAAACCCCAGCGTGGCGTCGCTTCACCGAGCTGCTGCGCCTGCGCTTCGGATCACCTCCTGCTGCGACCATAAGCCATGCGGATGGGATGCGCCATCTCCAAGAGAACATGGATCGCGTCGCTGAGATGCTCAACCGCTACCGTGCTCACCTGGAGAAGTTCGAGCATGAACGCCTTGCTGCAGTACGCATACAAGCGGCAGCGCGTGGATTCATGGTGCGGCACACCACCCGGAAGCTGCGTGAACACCTGGCTGCGCTGCGGCTTCAGGCGGCAGCGCGAGGGTTCCTGGCAAGCCGCCGGGTGCAGTCCCTTTGTGGGGAGCGGCACCTTGCCGTGGTCTCCAGGGCCACCCCATGGCCGTCATCACAGGAGCAGGCCGCGGTGCACCTGCAAGCCGCAGGGCGCGGCTTCCTTGTTAGGCAGGCGGTGCGGAAGCTGCGCTTGCTGATCAGCTCATCGCTGCACCAACTCGCAGCCTGCGCGCCCAACAACCAGGTCTCGTCTATATTTTTTTGCACCCCCTGCAGAAGTCGAGATCTGGGTATGCAGCCCCCTGCACGGCCAACAAGGGTCGTCTCCTTCATTCGGGCACCTGCCTGGGTGCTGGATAGACCCAACATAAGAATGGGCTGGTTCCTCCTTCACCTTTCATCCAACATGAAGTCCGCAGTTCAGCTCTTTCCTTGGGATCCAGGAGGACAGGAGGACATAGCTATAGTTCAAATTTATATTTTAGTTTCACAATTATTTCGTATTTTTGTCTTAAATAATAAAGGTGAGCCGAGATGTAAAAGGCTTAACCTTACGTCGTGTCAGGTAAGTCTATGGCAGCTCGAGGACGAGCTGGTCCTCAAGGGAGGGGGAGATGTCATGGGCAGCCAGCAGGCTGCCGCCGGCCCAATAGGCCCAAGAGTCATTAGCTTAGCCGTTAAGTTAGGTCAAGGTTTAGGGTTAGGGTTAGTCTCCTCTCTATATAAAGAGAGGCAGGTCTGTCATTTAGAAGCAAGCAATACATCAGTAATCTAATATCTCTCTCTTCCCCCAATGACTCTCAAGCGCCTAGGGCTGCTACCCTAGAACCAAGCCTGCCTTCTCCAGGTGAGCACGGTAGCGGTTGAGCATCTCAGCGACGCGATCCATGTTCTCTTGGAGATGGCGCATCCCATCCGCATGGCTTATGGTCGCAGCAGGAGGTGATCCGAAGCGCAGGCGCAGTAGCTCGGTGAAGCGACGCCACGCTGGGGTTTCCTCATCCTGGACCTGGAGGAACCACGTACGCGCTCCATCTTCCAGATGACAGGAAGCCATCCACACCTTTTCTTCCGCCATGATGCGCTCCCGACGGAAGTATGATTCGCAGCAGTTGATGAAGTTGTGGGGGTCGGATTTACCGTCGTAACGCGGAAAATCCCGCTTCTGGAATCGCGACGGACGATCGTTGTGGTGTTCCCCAGAAGTGATCCGGCTGTTGTTGGAGAGGGCGGTGGGGGATGGTGGCACGGCGGCTGATGGTGGCGGGCATAACTGTCATCTCGGCTGCCCTACGCACGTCGCGGGCGCGTGTCCTCCTTGTATATGGCACGCCGCACATGACATCTCTCCCTGCCTCGAAGTCCAGCTCGTCCTCGAGCTGAAAAGAAGGAAACCGAGCGCGGAAATCGTCCAGGTCTTCCCATGATGCAGACGTGGGGGGCTGGCCTGCCACTCGACGAGCACCTGGCGGACACCGCGGGCCATGCGTCCCTGCGTTACCCGGGATGGTGCAGGCACCACCGCGCCATGCAGGATCGGAGGCAGCGACGGTGGTGCAGCCGGTGGTGACCCCATGAACTTCTTGAGGACGCCCACATGGAACACGTCGTGGAGACGGGCGCCAGGTGGAAGTTGGAGATGCACAGCCACCGGGTTGATGACCTCGATCACCTGGTAAGGCCCGACGAAGCGAGGCTTCAGTTTCCCCTGTGCGGTGGGTGCGGGGCAGGGAAACTGCTGCCCCGTTGCCGAAGGCGTAGAAACGCCCCAGTCGCCGACTTGGTAGGTCGACCGGACGATGATGCTGGTCGTAGGAGCGCTTCTGGACTGCCTGGGCCTGCTCAAGACGGAAGCGAATGTCATTAAGGAAAGCCGCACGCTCCTCCATCTCCTGGGCGACGGCAGCGACGCGGGGCCTCCCCCGGTTCATACGAACGGATGGTCGGCGGGTCCCTGCCGTAGACGACACGGAAAGGAGTTTCCTGCAGCGAGGACTGGTATGCGGTGTTGTAGGTGTATTCTGCCCACGGAAGCCACCTCAACCACTAGCGGGGACGATCGCCCGTGAAGCAACGCAGATACATGACGATGACTCGATTGGCTGCCTCCGTCTGGCCGTCCGTCTGCGGATGAAATGCGGACGACATGTGGAGCTTCGTCCCTGTAAGGCGCATGAGCTCCTGCCAGAACGCCGAGGTGAAGACCGGATCGCGATCCGAGACGATGGACTGTGGTACGCCATGGAGGCGGACGATGTCGGCGAAGAAGGCGTTGGCGACGGATTCCGCAGTGTATGGATGCGCCAGCGGAATGAAGTGGCAATATTTGCTGAAGCGATCCACCACAGAGAGGATGACAGTCTTGCCTTGGACCTTAGGCAGCGCCTCAATGAAATCAATGCCCACGTCTGCCCACACCGCCGATGGCACCCGGAAGGGACTGTAGCAACCCGGCCGGCCGAAGGTGATCAGACTTGTACTGCTGGCACGTGACGCAGGCCTTCACAAAATCCTGCACCAAACGACGCATGTTGGAAAAATGAAAATCGCGCCGGAGCCGATGTAGGGTGCGGTGGACACCCTCATGCCATCGTCGTGGACTGCTGCCACGATCTCGCGGAGGAGGTGGGACGCCGAGGGGATGAACAGGCGCCCCTCGTAGGGCCACCATGCTGTCCACCAGCGTCCATGGCGCGGCCCGGGTGCCTGCCTGGAGGTCCCTGTGCAGGTCGGCCAAGGCCGGGTCCGTAGCCTGGGCGTGGCGAAGTCGCTCAATGAAGTCGAAGCGAGGTGCAGAGATGGCCATAACCTCCCCGTTGTCCTGGTCGCGCCTGGACAGGGGCGTCGGCGACGACGTTCGTGGCGCCCCGAACCTGTACTCCACCGAGAAGTCCAAAACCAAGGAGCTTGCCGACCCAATGGTGTTGCGGAATTGTGGCGAGGCGCTGGTCGAGGAGGTACTTCAGGCTGTAGTGGTCGGTCTTGATGACGAAACGCCGCCCCCACAAATATGGCCGCCAGTGCCGAACCGCCTGGACCAGCCCGATGAGCTCGCGCTCATAGGCGGCGAGCGAGCGATGGCGAGGCGCCACCGGCCGGCTGAAGAAAGCGACGGGGTGGCCGTCTTGGACCAGCACGGCGCCGAAACCGGACGTCGAGGCGTCGCACTCGACGATGAACAGCTTGGTGAAGTCAGCCATGGCAAGAACTGGGGCGGATGTCACGGCGGCCTTGAGAGCCGCGAACGCCGCGGCGGTGGTGTCGTCCCACGAGAAGCCCTCCTTCTTGAGCAGGCCTGACAGAGGCGCGGCGATCGTCCCATAGTTGTGGACGAACTTGCGGTAGTAGCCCGTGAGGCCGAGGAACCCGCGGACCGCCCGGGGCGAGCGGGGTGTCGGCCAGTCGACGATTGCCTGCACCTTGGTCGGATCCATGGCCACCCCAGCCGCCGAGATGACATGGCCGAGGTAGGCGACAGTGGGGACCCCGAAAGAGCACTTGGAGCGCTTGACGAAGAGCTGGTGGTGGCGGAGCGCGTCGAGGACGGTGCGGAGGTGACGCAGGTGATCAGCCCACGTCCTGCTGTAAATCAAAATGTCGTCAAAAAATACCAGGACGAAGCGGCGGAGGAACGGCCGGAGCACATCATTCATCAGGGCTTGAAATGTCGCCGGGGCGTTGCAGAGGCCGAACGCCATCACAAGGAACTCGTACAAGCCATCATGTGTACGGAACGCCGTCTTGTGGACGTCCTCCGGGCGCATGCGCACTTGGTGATAACCCGAGCGCAGGTCCAGCTTGGTGAAAAACTGAGCGCCATGGAGCTCGTCGAGGAGCTCCTCGACCACCGGGATCGGAAAGGCGTCCTTGACCGTCAACGCGTTGAGCGCGCGGTAGTCGACGCAGAATCGCCACGACCCATCCGGCTTCTTGACGAGGAGGACGGGCAATGAGAACGGCGAGTCGCTTCGACGAACGATGCCCTGTTCCATCATGGCGACACATTGCCGCTCCAGCTCGTCCTTGTGCGCCGCCGGATAACGGTAGGGGCGAACGACAACCGGCTGGGCGTCGGACTTGAGTGTGATCCGGTGGTCGTGCGCGCGTTTGGGGGGGGCAGACCAGATGGGTCGGCGAAGACCCCCCCATACGCGAGCAGCAGCGCCTCGAGGAGGGCGCCCGCCTCCAGCGTCGCGCGCAAGGCCGGTGGCGAGGGACAGGCCACGCTGGTCCAGGAGACCGTACGCCCCTGGCGCTGGAACGACATGCGCTGGTGGCTCAGGTCCCAGACGATGGGCCCAAGCGTGCCCAGCCACCTGGTGCCGAGGACGACGTCGTACCCTGCCAAGGGCATGACGAAGAGGTCGGCCGGGAACGACTCGCCATCAACGAGGAGAGGTGCGTCACGGATGACGCCGGCGCAGGCAACGCGCTCCCCGTTGGCCACCAAAGCGGTGAGACGGGGCTGTTGTTGGAGAGGGAGGCCGGATCGCCGCGCTGCGTCCTCCGAGATAAAGTTGTGCGTGCTGCCGGAGTCGAGGAGGGCGACAAGTGTCGTGGCGCCCAAAGACACGGCAATCTGCATGGTGCCCGCCATGGGAACTCCGGCCACGGCCTGGAGGGAGAAACAGGGCGCCTCGGCGGCGTCCTCCGTCTCTGCTGCCCCATCCGCCGCGTCATCGATCTCCACGCCCTCGACGAAGAACAAGCGCCTGCAGAAACGGTTATGGCCGCGGGAATATTTTTCATTGCAGTTAAAACATAGACCCAATCGGCGACGCTCGGCCATCTCATCTGGCGTGAGGCGACGCTTATTGCCCTCAGCAGCCGCCGACGGCGCGGGGAGCGCCAGGAGGGGTGGCGGTGGCGGTAGGGCGGCCCGGCCCGCTGGAGGTGGTGGGACGCGCGGAGGCGCCCTCGGTGCGGCCGGCACCGGCCGTGCCGCCTCCATCTGTTCCACCTGTCGGGCCAGACTCATGGCGGCGGCGAGGGTGTCCGGGTTGTGGATGCGGACGGCGTTGCTGAGCGGTGGCAGGAGGCCACCGGTGAAAAGCTGGACCCGCTGCGCCTCGTCGAGTCGACCGGCACGCGGAAGGAGGGACTGGAACCGATTTGCGTAGTCCTCCACGGTCCCGGTGCGACGACATTCGGCAAGCTCGAACATCGGGGCGGAGCGAAGGGGCGGACCAAACCGTAAACTCAGGAGATCCTTGAAGTTGCCCCACGGTGGCGTGCCTTCGTCGTCCTGCAACTGGATGAACCACAGATGGGCGGCGTCGTCCAAGTGGTAGGCCGCCATGCGCACGCGTTCCTCCGGCATGGTGCGATGTTGGCGGAAGTAGGCGTCACACTTGTTGAGGAACAGCATGGGGTCCGTCGTGCCGTCGTAGTGGGGAAAATCCCACTTCCTGTGCTTCGGGTGGAACTCCAGTTCGCGCGGCGCGTCGGGACGGCGACCGTCGCTGCTTTCGGCCGTAGACGTCTTCTCCTTGATGGAGGCGACATCGGATTGCAGGGATGTGATCATGGCGTTCATGTTCCGCATCTCTTGAATGATGTCGGCGAGGGTCGGTTCGGCCATTGCCAAGGTGGGCGGCGGGCTGGACACGACGGAAGGGATGGGCGGCGGCTGTTGGTGTGGCGGCGGCTGTTGGAGATGCGGCGGCTGGTGGGGGTCTGTGGCTGGAACGGATGGAACGGAACGAGCGGAAGAGGATCTGCTGACTTGTGATACCAGGTTGCATACCTCTCGTATTCTTAAGCCTGCGGCGAGGTTTGCCCCTCCGCCGCAGGCTTAAGAATACGAGAGAGATAGGGTTTGGGATAATACTTTTTCCTTCCTCCTTCAATGTTCTCACGTACAAGATATATATAGCCCATAGCTCAACTAACTTAGCCCGTAGCTCAACTAACTTTGGCAAATAAATAAAAGGGGAAACAAACTTCCTAGACTCACGGTAACAGCCACGGCAACAAATCACTAAATAATCTCCTAGCCACTCTCGTTGGCCTGGGCGTGCACCGCGCTGGACGCTCGCTCTGCAGCTCGGCGGATGTCACGGGCACGACGACGCCGGGTATACGTGTGCCCCAAGCGCCTAGGGCTGCTACCCTAGAACCAAGCCTGCGGCAGAGGGGTATAACCTCGCCGGAGATGACAGTTATCCCCATGGACCCAAGGTCTATGACATCTGGTATCAGAGATCCAGGTACGATCACCATATCCGCCTCCTGGTCATCATCGCCCGTCCGCCCTCCCTCACCAGCCGCCGCCATGCCCACCAACCTGATGGGCCCCCCCTCCTGCGCCAACACCAGCCACAGCCGTGCCACGCATCGCTCCACCGCCGCCTCCGCATCACCATTACCCACCGCGCCACCATCAGCCGCCGTGCCACCATCCCCCACCGCCCTCTCCAACAACAGCCGGATCACTTCTGGGGAACACCACAACGATCGTCCGTCGCGATTCCAGAAGCGGGATTTTCCGCGTTACGACGGTAAATCCGACCCCCACAACTTCATCAACTGCTGCGAATCATACTTCCGTCGGGAGCGCATCATGGCGGAAGAAAAGGTGTGGATGGCTTCCTGTCATCTGGAAGATGGAGCGCGTACGTGGTTCCTCCAGGTCCAGGATGAGGAAACCCCAGCGTGGCGTCGCTTCACCGAGCTGCTGCGCCTGCGCTTCGGATCACCTCCTGCTGCGACCATAAGCCATGCGGATGGGATGCGCCATCTCCAAGAGAACATGGATCGCGTCGCTGAGATGCTCAACCGCTACCGTGCTCACCTGGAGAAGTTCGAGCATGAACGCCTTGCTGCAGTACGCATACAAGCGGCAGCGCGTGGATTCATGGTGCGGCACACCACCCGGAAGCTGCGTGAACACCTGGCTGCGCTGCGGCTTCAGGCGGCAGCGCGAGGGTTCCTGGCAAGCCGCCGGGTGCAGTCCCTTTGTGGGGAGCGGCACCTTGCCGTGGTCTCTAGGGCCACCCCATGGCCGTCATCACAGGAGCAGGCCGCGGTGCGCCTGCAAGCCGCAGGGCGCGGCTTCCTTGTTAGGCAGGCGGTGCGGAAGCTGCGCTTGCTGATCAGCTCATCGCTGCACCAACTCGCAGCCTGCGCGCCCAACAACCAGGTCTCGTCTATATTTTTTTGCACCCCCTGCAGAAGTCGAGATCTGGGTATGCAGCCCCCTGCACGGCCAACAAGGGTCGTCTCCTTCATTCGGGCACCTGCCTGGGTGCTGGATAGACCCAACATAAGAATGGGCTGGTTCCTCCTTCACCTTTCATCCAACATGAAGTCCGCAGTTCAGCTCTTTCCTTGGGATCCAGGAGGACAGGAGGACATAGCTATAGTTCAAATTTATATTTTAGTTTCACAATTATTTCGTATTTTTGTCTTAAATAATAAAGGTGAGCCGAGATGTAAAAGGCTTAACCTTACGTCGTGTCAGGTAAGTCTATGGCAGCTCGAGGACGAGCTGGTCCTCAAGGGAGGGGGAGATGTCATGGGCAGCCAGCAGGCTGCCGCCGGCCCAATAGGCCCAAGAGTCATTAGCTTAGCCGTTAAGTTAGGTCAAGGTTTAGGGTTAGGGTTAGTCTCCTCTCTATATAAAGAGAGGCAGGTCTGTCATTTAGAAGCAAGCAATACATCAGTAATCTAATATCTCTCTCTTCCCCCAATGACTCTCAAGCGCCTAGGGCTGCTACCCTAGAACCAAGCCTGCGGCAGAGGGGTATAACCTCGCCGGAGATGACAGTTATCCCCATGGACCCAAGGTCTATGACAAGTTATATGTATCCATTGCTAGAAACACAGCCACACAGGTGCCATAACTGTATCGACATTCTGCAGGTTGGAAAAAATCATAGCCACTCTCTAATCTCTATCACCCTATTGTGTTGGAGGCTGATGCCATACAACAAATTGCTACATGACCAGGCACCAGCAACTTTGCAATCCCCTTGGACAGTATTCATCGCCGAAGACTTAAGAGACGAACTGCTATCAACTTTAATTGCTTTTAGGCGATAATTGCAACGAGACTCGTTCAAAGCTTTTACATGGTCAATTCACTTTGTTCTTTCCGGATAATGCAACAGCAGATTACTTGGGAAAAAAACAGATTTCGTCAGCAAGATAAACTGTGAACAAAAGCAATTGATGCATTTTCCAAGTTACAGTGTCAGCAATGCGCACAATCCATCCAACGAAAAATAACAAGAGAAGAAAAAGAAAAGCTTAAGCTGGCTCAGCATTCCTCACGTACGCACACTCCTATATCGACAAAATAGGCAGGAGAACTTCAAGACATCTGGTTTGAATAGTCATATCAATCTGACTAGCAGATCAAAAAGCTACGGCAAGCAAGGAGATGAGATGAGGTGCACTCACTTTCGAGACCGATGGCGGTGGAGATGGCAACGGTGGATGAGGAGCGAGGTGGCGGTGGTGGAGGAACGACGCGACAGCAGTGGAGGGGCGGCGGACGGATGCCGGGGGCGACGGCGGCTGGATGCCGGGGGCAGCGGTGGCCTCGACGGGTGCCGGGTCAGCGCCGACCTCGCGGCGGCGGCCGGATGCTCGGGGCGGCGGCGGCCTCGCCACGGAGAAAGAAAAGGAGTCCCTCGCGATCGCGAGTCGCGAGCGGTCTCACCACGGGAAACTCTCCCCGGCCTCAGGAGTCGTGGTTTTCTTCCACGAGGAAAACGCAGGGAAACGGGCTGCAACCCACGCGTGGGTGGGCTGCCAAAGTGCGCCAGAAATCGGCCCGGGGGAGACTGGCACGGGGGAGATTGGCCCAGGAAAAAGGCCGGGATCCCTCCGGGAATCTGGGCTGCCAAAGTAGCACTAAGAAAATTGCAAAGTCCTCACCTGGTGATCCTGCAGTGAAGACAACGATATCCATGCGCTCGTCGCTGCGAGGGAGGTCCGTGACCAGAGGCGTCAGCCGCCCATACAAGCCGGCCTTCACGCACGTGGGTCCCGTTGGGGAATTTGTCCATCGCGGCCGCGGTGGTGGTGGCTCGGTGGCGAGGCGCGTGGGCTTGCTAGGTTCCGCGGCGGCGCTGCTTCGAGGGGAAGGGGACGAGGACGGGGAGGAGGAAGCCGAGCAGAGCAGGTGTTCGTTGCGCGACGGTTTCGTTTGGGCGCCAGGGCGGGGCATTTCAGGGCGACGGCAAGTCGGTTGCGCTGCTCGTGCCGTCTTCAGCTGACAACTGGGGCCACCGCCGTAGCCACGTGAGGGGCCGTGCGGCCGTCTCTGCTTCAGTGACATGTGGGGCCACGGATGGTGGGGGTCCGACGCGGCAGGCACGATCGCGTTACACAGCCCATCTGTGCAATGTGAGCCGATGACGATGATTGTTTGGCCTCCCGGTGCAGACTCACCTGATAGAGTTGTTTGTCTTAATCACGTATGTATACATTGTTTGTTTCCTACTCCATTCATTCTCTATTGTAAAACATTTAAGATGTTGTCGATATATTGCTTTTAATATATATTAGATACGGTGTATATTTAAGTACATAGCAAAATTATAAAAAGCAAAACATCTTACAAATTAAAATAGAGAAATTTTTTTACTGTGCAAACACGTATACTTGTTTAGAGCTTTTTTCTGATTTTAGGTCTGACCGTTGGCGGTCTCATTATACAAAAGGATTGATTGAACGCTAGAGCCCGAATCAAATGCCAACAGACCAAAACTCTCTCAAACAAGGACAATAATAGTTGTAAAGCAAAAAAAAATAAACCATAAGAACCAAGCACAAATGATATCGAAACATACACCTGAAACACTTCAAACATACGCTTGCAACATGCATGTATATGTAACATCTAGAAAAAAACACTTGCAATATATGTATGATATAGACGAAACATTTGGAATATACACTTGAAACATACGTGCATAGCCATTGCAACATGTACAATATTCCGATCTACTTTTGCAACACCGATACAAAACACTTGCAACATACATCTGAAACATACGTTTGCCGGATGCCCTTTTAGCACAACTCTTGTTGCTTGGGAATGGAGGCTCATCGGCATGTGGAGTTCACCGGTAGAGCTCGCCGCTCTGGTAGAGAAAGCCGTGGTGGATCGCTTCGGTGGAGAAGACGGACAGCGCGCCGGAGAGAAGGCCGCGAGACGGAGGATAATACGTACGCAATCGCATTACTTGCTACAGATTCACGACTGATGGTGATCGATTCATGAGTAATCCGGCTGACATTCTGCAGGGACTTCCATATAATATTTGCCGTCCAGCCAAATGAACCATGAACCTGTTTTGGGCAATTTTGCCAACTTCGCAACCTCTTCCCGATGAAAAGCATTATTGGCACCAAGAAGACACACCTCGGATAGCTTCCCATCAGTGAACTGGTTAATCGCCAGTTTGTAGGGCCGATCAGCGTCGTTCACTTGGTGCACAAGCAGAACCGACCTCTTGAATTCATCGAACCGGCGAGCCATCTCGTCACGGTCACGCTCCTGGTTGAAGTGCTTGCACCAGCGCTCGTACAAGGCCCAGAGGGCTTCATCAGACTCGAGATCCTTCTCATCTGCCACGCACTTGTTTGCCTCATCTACCACAGGAGTCTGCAGCTTATCATCTTTAAAGCGCCAAGGTGTCAAGTAATTGCAATTTGGTTCGTCGCACGCACTAGTAATGCTAGAATTTCGCTAAGTCTGGATTTTTGCTATGATTTGAACATTGACAAATTTAAAATTTTATCATGACTTGGATATTGAAAAAGGACTTTATGTTTTGGACTTGGATATTTAAATTTTTACCATGACTTGAACCCTAATTTTACTATAAGATGGAATTTTAAGTCGCGTAAAAAGGGCTTCATGTTAAGTCATGGAATTAGGGTCCAAGTCATGGTAAATTTTAAATATCCAAGTCCAAAACATGAAGCCCTTTTTCAATATCCAAGTCATGGTAAAATTTTAAATTTGTCAATGTCGAATTCACAGTAAAAATCCAGACTTAGCCATATTTCCATCCCCATCCGATAGTAAATTTAAAGACTTAGCCAAATAAATATGGATTTTTGCTACGGCTTGAATATGTTAGAATACCAACTACCATGTGATAGACATATAGAAAAATAGCTTTTTTACCATGACTTGGACATTTATAAATTTGAAATTTTAACATGACTTGGATATTGAGAAATGTGACTAACTCTAGAGTTTTCACAGTAACTTTCTGTTTGATCACTTAGAACAATCTAGAAATGCGAGCCGAGGCCAACGCAGCCGCGCGGGACGCGCGACATGCGGCCGATGCGCTACTGGCGGCGCGCGCGAGCATGGACACCATTGGTGGTGCCATTGCGATGGGAGAGAGCGCATGCCCCACGCTTGGTCTCCCTCGCGTGATCCGCTCAGCCACGACGCCTTCCACGCATGCCGCCACAATCCGTGCGACCGTGAGAGCGCTTCCCATCGCAAGCCGCTCGCCCCCTCGTCGCCCACTCGCACGCGACACGACTTGCCGCGCTGCCGCACTCCATGCTGTCCTACGGCGCTCCACATGTTGGCTACGGTGTTCCTGGCTTCGGCGCCCTGCCTACTTCCAGTACGGGGGAGCCTTTGGCGCGACCTCCCGCCCCAGCACCCTCCTTCACGGCCGCTCCGCTCCCACCGCAGCCCACCGAGTCGAACGTCGACTCCGGCGCCAGCTCTCATATAGCTCACAATGATAGTAATTTATCATCCTCACACTCTCCTTCCTTGTTGGATTCTTCATCAATTGTTTTTTTTTTTGGTAACGGGGCTTGGCTTCCCGTTCGTTGCACCGGGTCATATTATTTTCCTATACCAAATCGTCCTCTCTTCCTTAATAATGTCTTAGTCGTATCTAGCATTATCAAGAATTTAATTTATGTACGTCGTTTTACCACCGACAACAATTGTTCTATTGAAATTGACCCGTTTGGTCTTTCTGTGAAGGATCTCCAAACTCGAGCGTGATCGCCCGGTGTAATAGCATGGGCAACCTCTACCATTTCTTCCCACCCACCAGCACCTGCCCTTGCCGCTGTGTCCGTGTCCACTACCTTGTGGCACCACCGCCTTGGTCGCCTCGGCTCAGAAGCTTTGTCCAAGCTCATTAGCTCTCAAGCTATTTCTTGCACTAAACCAAAAAATGATCGTGTTTGTCATGCTTGCCAATTGGGTCGGCATGTTTGTCTTCCCTTCGATTCCTCACAATCTAGAGCCCTTAATAAATTCGATTTGATACATTGTGACCTTTGGACCTCACCCGTCACTAGTGTGCCCGGTTACAAATATTATCTCGTTACTCTTGATGATTGTTCTTATTATGGCCCTGTTCGCTTCTTTTATAATTCATACTTTTCAGCTTGTTTTTTCGGCCGGAACAGTGTTTTTCTCTCACACCAAATCAGCGAACAGTACTTTCAACCATAGCTTTCCAGCGAAGCGAATGGACTCTATATTTGGACCTTTCCGTTTCGCCTTAAGTCCGATACTTTTGCCACTCAACTCTACAAGAATGGGCAACACTCCAAATATAGAGTATGCAAAGCTATCGCTAACACTTTTTTTACTAAGGAAAATAGCCCCCCTACCCTTTAACCTGTGCTTTCCTGGGTGATGAAAGACCACCCCCAGTGGTGGGATCGAGGTTAGAACAGAACGGAAATGCTTTAGGCCTCATTTGGTTTGGCCTAGAACAGCCTGTTCCACCTGAAATTATTTGGCCCCGATTAAAATTGGGACCGGCCCGAATGGCTATTCGGATAGGCCTGATCCAGAATGAAATCAAGCTATTCCAGGCCTTTCCACCCCCTCCTCAGCCCGGATTGGAGCCACACCTAGGCATCGTTCAGTTCTTCACGAACCTGCCCTTAAACAATTTCTACCATGAATGCTTGGCTAATTTATATAACCTTTGATGAGGTGGAACAATTCCTGGGTACACATTCCTAGCTAACCGAACAAGCTCCTGGGAACACTTGTGTAACACCCCAGGTGTTTGGCTTCCACATTTGCACTTGCATTTCATAAACATGTGCATCATTCATCCATTCATGAGCTTATATTGCATGAAACATGCTTGTGAAACATGTGCAACACATCTTGGACACATGTGGAACACCCTAGTGGGACATGTGTAGCAGGTATCTTGAAACAACCACATGAAACAACTATAGCATTTCACTGAATTCTATGTTTCAATGCATGTGAGGCCTACACTTTTGTGCAACCTATGCATGGTGGGTATGTTTGGCCTCTACAACACCTTAACTACACTTAGGACACTTAATGGAACAATGTTCATGTTGATCATTTTGCCTAAAGGTGCTTCTAAGTGATGGTTGACCATGTATGGACCCTAGAACACTTTTGTTTGACCATTTCAAAAGTGTGACCTAGAAGTTTTGCATGACTGTGCACCCTTTTACAAAGTTCTAGAGAATTTTATAAGGAACAAACTTTGTTTAAGAGTCAAGTCATGAAAATGTGTGGAACATGCTCAAAAAGGGCCCACAAGTCAGAAATAGAGCTGAATTCAGCACTTAGAAAATTAAAGCCCTGATTTCAGTGTCATCGACATTGGCATGTCACGTTCTCCAAAAATTGTTAAGTAACATGGGTAGGTCCAAATGTAAAAGTTGGAGCTCACATGAAGGGAAAGGCCATGCAAGAAGATGGCATAAGTTGCATTTCATTTTGGCCATCAATTCTTGTAGTTGCTAATCACTGTCAACTCACTGACGCTGTCAACTTTGAGATTAATTAGCTGCTAATACATTGCTCTAATGACTAAGGTCCTTAAACAAGAGTTGTAGGGCATCATGAAATGAACAACTTTCCTAATTGGCCCATACCCAAATTCGAACCCCGGACAGCCCAAAAATGGAACCCAAGGTGGTCTCGTCGACGCCCACCACGTGTTCGGTAGTAGGCTTCAATGGGCGCCGCGCGTCCGGACGTGGCACTCATGCCTGGCTCCCTCCCGGCACGCGTCCCTGCCACGCCTGGCCTTGCTGCCGCGCGTCCCACCTTCGGCCACGCGCCCTGTGCCCTGCTGCCGATGAGGAGGGGCACCAGCACGCCCTCTCCTTCCCCTCTCCACTCCCTGCTCGCCCTCCTCGCTGGTGCCAAGCACGGCCACCGCGCACCGACATTTCAGAGCAGAGCTCGCTGCCGCTGCCGCTCTCGCTCCTCCATGCACCCTCCTGCATCCTCGAAAGCAGAGCACCGAGCCGCCATCGCCCACGCATGCGGGCGTAGCCGCCGCTGCCCCTGCGCATCACCCTCGCCGGCAGAGCCGAGCAGCGCCACCGCGTGTCGCATTCCCTGCTGCGGCCGCACATGGCTAGGGCGTCATGGGCCACCTTCGGCAAGCCCAAGTGCTCCCACGGGTGCGGGCGGACGTGTTGGTGCTCGAGCTGCCTTTCCCCGCCGTCGTTCGCCTCCGGTTCATCGCCACCGCCGGCGCGGCCACCACTAGGCCACCCGTGCACGTGGCTAGGAGGCCACGGTCCACCTCCGGTCGTGATTCCACCTCCCTTGGTTGCGGGTGGGCAAGCTGGTGCTCGTGCCGCCCTTGGCCACCACTGCCGGCGACTCCATCGCCGGAGAATGGCCGGCCGGCAAGCCACCGGGCGCCTCCCCTGTTTCCGGTGCCGGGGGGGGGGATGAAGGCCGACGCCTCTCTCTGTCTCTCGGGGTGAGCATGACAGGTGGGCCCGGCTGAGCAGCGGGTCCCACATGTCGGTTTTAGTAGTGACAGATCTGGGGTGGGAAATCGGGTGCGCCTAGCAAATCTAGGGTGGAGTAGTTGGTTTTGTTTTTGAATTTCAGAATTTGATTAAATCATCTAAAATTCATATCTCTTGCTAGGTAAGTCCAAAAATAGCAAATGTGGACTTTTTGGGAACCTTGAGAAGAGATCTATGCAGTGGAGTCATAATATGTTACATGTTTGTAGAAGTTTCCTGATGTCTTTATTTTTGCTTTAAAAAGGTTCCAAAAATGCTTATAAACTTAACCAGAGCAAGATCTGGAGTTTTAGAACCCCAAAAATGGTGATTCTTGTTTTGTTAATTTTGTGATGACTTTTACTTGCTAAGAAAAATATTAAACACACTACTTGTTCACTGTTTTCTTAAAGTTTTGTTTGGACCTTGATAAATAAGGAATTTACATTATATTGCTTGTTATTTTTATATCTTGAGTTGTGTTGCTCCAATTGATGTGAAATTTTTATGGTAGGATTGTCATGCTATGCATGTACTGTGGTATAAATTTCATGGTCATTGCTTATTGTATGCTCAAGTTATTGAGTTAACTTGTTTATGGCTTAATAAATATCTTATAAATTATATATAAATGATAAAATAGAAAATGTTGCCCCATCACCTTATTATGATGTTACTCTATGATGTTGGTTCATTCTATGGTCATGTGTTCACAGAAAATATTGAGTTTTAGGTTTTACTTGCTCTCCCATGATTTATTGCTATAGTCATTTGTCTTTTTCATAGAGGTTGTTATACATGTCCAAATGGTTTCAAATTTGGACAGTAGACTTTTGGGAGCATGTGTAGGTCTCTGTAATTTTGGTAGAATTTATTATGCACTTTTGATAGGTGTTCATAATTCCACCTAATTATCCAAATAAATTAAGAAAATGTATTAAAAGAATTTATTTAGTAATTGACACTATGTTTTCTGGTGTTCATTAGTCATGTGTGACATGTTGGTAAAGTTAGTTTTGTCCAAGTATATGTTTGCAACATAAGTTAATAATTATTCCTTGCAAACAAGGTTTCTGGACAGATCTGGAAACTTGGTAAAGTTCTTCATGATAATGTGCTTTGTTGTGAAACTTATTTATACAAAAGTTGTAGATAATTTATGTATCTAGCTACTGTTAAAATTTGGTGGCATTTGGCCATGTGGTTTATGAGTTATAGCTGTTTAAAGTTGGGGTACAGAATTGCTTGCTCTCTGTCTTGTTAGATCAGTTGCTGTGTTTATGTAAATTCGACATGTTAAACTTTAGAATCATGCTGTGATAATTATAAATGAAATATAGATAATTTCATAAGCTTTCCATAATGTCTTCTTGCAAGTCCTTTAGAGTTATAGATCTCCAGTTATGATTAAATTACTCAGCTGTTGGTCTGATGTCCAGAAGGTAGCAATTTCTAGTTCTAGTACTTTGATTAACTTTGTCATGCTTGGGTATTGAAGTGTGACTCATATCTTTGATGATACTTGGGTGGTACCCTGTGGTCTTGTGAGACTTGTTTCTTGATTGATGTGCTTGCCCTCTTCTATGTTATGTCTTAATGAGGAGTAAGTTAATTAGCTCTAGGGTTTATGTGAACTTTGGTATGCTTGTTGATTATTTTGTTTATTGCACTTCTATGCATTCATACATATGCATTATTGCACCTCATTTAGGTACGCTAGCAGAAACGTGTAAAGGATCTAAGGTGGAGCCAAACCCGAAGATGGAGTTGATCGATCTATCCCGAAGATAGAAGGACCGGACAAGTGATAGATTGGAAGATGCTCGCCAAGCGAACTCATCTGACATACTCTAACTTGAGTCGGATCCCAGGCAAGCCCCGGAGCATTATAAGCCTCCTATCTTTAAAGCAATTAATTCTATATATGTTATAAGTATTGCTGCATTAAGTGATAGGAGTTGGTTGGAAACCCTTGCTGCATTATATCATTCCTTGTCCAGATATATGAATCCCTGAATCCTACATAGACTAGGATCGAGTAGATGCTTAGCCCTGCTTTAAGCGGTAGAAGTCAGGTGATTTCCTGTCACCTGCGAGATATAGGGATATTCATATATGGCACGGTTGGCTATATTTGCTATCGTGGAAAGGAACCATGTGTTAATAAAATGAAATAAGACCGGGCGGGATGATGATAGTGAAGCGACAAGGCATGGAGGTCTTGGGTGTGAATCTATCCCCGTCTGAGTCGTTTAAGGACCGATTCGCTGTACGTCCTTGAGTCATGTTGAACGCAGTCTAACACTTAGTTGGCCGGATAAGCCGTTCCGACCGCGAATCCGAGTAATACAGTTCAGACCGGGAATCGAATGGTAGGTTGCTTCTTGGAGGAGAGAAAGGATGTGCTTGGGGACATTGGCGTGAGACCAAGGGGGGGTTAGAGTCCCTATCACCTGGCAGAGTGTCGCCCTTGGGGTCGCGACATCATTCGGACCCGCGGCTCCTGAACTGTACCAAAGGTGACCTGAGCAGCCCTCGCCAGGCGTGTCTCGGTGAGTGTTAGAAATACCCCTCCAGCTGGATAGGAATTCGATTCGAATCGCCGTCGCTCCCGGTTAGTGAGCACTTGACTTGAGCAGCGGCAACGTAGATTCCATTAAATTGAACGGATGGTTAATTGGATCACGATGGAAAGGTTGTCTTAATTTATACCTGCTATGGTTAATATTGTTTGCTCCTAATAAAGTGAGTGCTCTAGTACAGGTTCTAATATAGATGATAGGTTAATGATAATTAACTTGATGCTTAAGCATTAATGATTAATCATCTATATTAAGCTTTTATGCAAAATGTTATCAAGCTAGCCCCACTTTATATCAGCCTTGCATGATCCTTGGTGTCACCTTATTTCTGGTTTCTGACGGGTAAGTCTAGCTGAGTACTTTGTCGTACTCAGGGTTTTATCCCCACTTGTTGCAGGTTGTGATGTATCATGGCGACTGCAAGAGTTGGTTGGCTCCTGCCATAGAGGCGGAGTGTGATCATGGGCATGATCCTTCTGAGCTACCTTATCTCTAATGCTTTTGTTGGAAGTCGACTGTGGTACTGGCATGTATTTGAAATAAGATTTATGTTAGTTTTAAATTACCTTGCTTCCGCTACTTTTAAACTTAAGTTGTAATAACTATGTTGAACTCCGATGTATATTCAATTACTTGTGAAATGGTTGTAACATATGACTTGTTATGTTGAATCACTACGATCTTGGCTTGTATGTTGGTTGGTTTGAAATCCCTCGTGATTTCATTGGACTACCGGAGTTATATGGGCTCAAGTGCGAGAATTTGATCATTTCGGTGATTGTTTTTGTACTTGTGCTCTTATAATTTGGTCGGTTCCGTTACAGCTGGTATCGGAGCAAGATTCAACATTAAACTTGTCGTATGTGTATTTAAAACAAAGGTTTTGTTTTATAAAATCAGTTTTATCAACTTATAGCTATATATAGGTTTGTGAAATCTGAATTCTAAACCTAGTATGCCAGTGGTCAATTTCCTTATGCCCATATAAGGATTATTGGTGGCTTATATACGTACTAACTTGGGGGTTTTTCATTTATGCATCTACGCCCAGGCCAAGGTATGTATGTGTGATGACTCTCCCACACTATGCTACCCGGTGTGTCAGATCAGAGGTAGCCTTCATATATGAAATAGCCATATATGTTGCTAGTTTACTTTTATGCAACATCGCACCTCCGCTCAGGTAAGTGTGAGTTGTGAGAGCATGACCGTACAAACTGCGGTCTAGGGGAGAGCTAGTTTTGGTTACTAGATTATCTACATGTTACACACATGTATATATGAAGGTACTTAATTGTGGGTGATCGAATGATTCGGGTAGTTTTGGTGCTACATGTACGTATACAGGGGTATATGTATATGGGAGTGCTTAGAATTTTATCTTCCTATTTCATTGTGTGCTATATTTGGGGAATTGTTGGGCTGCAATGAAACTTTTCTGCAGGTACGCTAACCATGAATGCGTAAGTCGAATGTAGTTGGCGACTAGCTATATATCGAAAGAGTGCGTGTTATGCCACCGACATAGAACGTGATCGCCACCTTAGGTTGGCAATCTTGTGAGGACGAATAGGACGGAGCATGCATCTTCATGATTGTTGCCTTATGTATAGCTATGCTCCTCTCACCCTTGTCCTATACGAAGTAACTTATGATTGATGTGGTACACTATCTTTCTTGAATGAAGCTAAATAAGAATGCCTTATTTCATGTTGCTTGAATAGGGAGTGTTTGAAGATAGTGTGTGCTTAGCCTTGTTAGAAATGATTGTGGTTACATGCTTGAACCTATAGATGTCCTCTAGGTTAGCCAAGTGGCGGATATGTTGTCATACAAGTGTTTGCAAATGCTTTAGACCTCACCTAAGTAATTGTGATTCTTATTAATGAATTAAATTAGTTGGTCTAAGGTAATAATATTTAGAGCTATTAGAATAACATGTTTGTGTGCTCTCTTGTTAAGTAGAACAAAGGCAAGTTTAGTTTTGCTTGTCGAATGTGGCTGCTAGAACGGTTTCCAATGTATTGATGCTTTCGTGGTCATAAATGTGTTTTCTGTGGTTATAGAGAATATCAAAGTTGTAGCAAACTTACTTCTCTAGCTTGTCCTAAAATTTTATGACCCTAGGTCTTATGCTTTGAGAGTTATGAATTTTAGAAGTTTACTGTCAGGTTTTACTTATGCTCTGAATAGATCTGAATGTTTGCTTTGTTTGACCTGTGTGCATATGGAATCATGTCTTGGAGATAATAGAAGAAGTGTAGTACTTTTTCTATGCTTTCCAAAGTGTCCTATATCACTAATTGGGGTGGTCTAAATCGCTAGTTGTGAGCTTGCAAAGTGGAATGACAGAATCTGTCCAAATCTGGGCAAAGATGTCTTTTTTTTGTCTTGTTTGGCCTTGTTAGCTGTATAATCTTCTTAATATGATAATAATAAAGTTATAGAAAACTTAATAAGCTTTACATAAAGTTAAGGCTTAGCCTTGTTGTGTCCCTAGAACTCCAGTTATGTAATTTTGAAGTTCTTGTCAGTTTTCTGTCCATATTGGTACAGATCTGAAACTTCAGCATGTTTGACCATGCTAACCTATGATTTAGCTTTTGGTATGAATAACTAATGTGTAGCCATCTTTCTAAGCTTTCTAGAAAGTCTAGGATCACCTTTATGGGATGTCTACAACCTCAGCTATGGTCGAAACAATTAACTACTATGTTGCTGTCCCTGTTCTGTGCCCATGCTAAGTAGCCACCTTAGCTAGCGTTTGTTTTAGGCTAAACTCGTAGTTAGTTCTTGCTTTAGATGAATGTTTGTATGTATGCTTGTTAGTTAATTAGTGTCATAGTTGTCACTTCGTTTATCTTCGGTAAGTATACGAGTGTCGAGTAGCTTTATCTTAGAGCAATACTCGAGTTACGCGAAACGATCTCTTGGCGTCATCCCCAATTAGGTTCTTTTCCTTATGAGCCCAAGTCTAGACCATTAAATATTCGTGTATACCATGGTTGTCCTGCAACCGCACGTGAATACCTTTGTTTGATCTACTAGCCCAGATAGTTTCTCTTCAACTCTTCCTTTTGGCTATAGTTGTTTGATGCCAAGTTGTAAGACCCTTAACTGAATCCTTGTTGGACCTTTCGGTTACCTCTCCTAAAGGTTAGCTAGTGTGACGCAATGTATCCATGCTATGGCCTCTAAATCGTGTGCTTGCAAATTCGTGCATCTACCTTATCAACCCAATGTATGCCATTTGAAATTCCTCATCGGGTGTATATTCAGTAATGGTGTTGTGAGTAGCAACTAATGGTGCCGCGACGAAACCGAGAGCCTCCTGTGGGTGCACACACAAGGTTGTGCTGCTCGGCACGCGCTGGTATCATGGTTTCTAATCATAATCCATTGTAGAACAACACTTATGTGGTTTTCACGTGACCTTCTTCCTTGATTGTTTTCCCATATCTTATCAAGAGACCCTTATATCGAACCAAAAGTAGTAGAGCTTCCTCCTGAAGTTGCTAAGAGGATAACCTTTAAAGAACAGGTTACTGACATAAACATTAACAAACTGCAATAGGTGGTAGACAAGTGACTCTACTTAGTTGTCCCAGTATTGACAACCAGCATCTAGGGAGCCACGTATCTCAGCTCTGTTGGATAAAAAGGACACGCAATACTTACTACTGGACAAGCCATTCGTTGGATAAGAATCAATCGTCATATTATGTAAATCTTAACCTTTGTATGCATAATGGCCATACCGTCGAAATCAACCATCTTTGGTGTGACTCCTTATCCACTGACTTCGATGGCAACCATCTGTTCTGCATCAACCATAGTTGTTGTGGTCGAGAATGAAGAATTGGAACTTTTTAGTGTTGAGAGACAACTAATTAGTTACCAATAGGAAGGTTAATCTCCAGTTAGATAATGACTCTTTGGTAGCTATGAAGGCTATGTCTTACAGAGCAATAACCAATAAGAAGTTAATCAACTAGCCAACAACTTGAGTGATACTCTATCTTCCAGAGCCATTGTGATCAAGTCAATTTAATCTTGGACAATCACACAGATAGTGCAAGATGTTCTATCAGCTAAGGTGAAGAAGTAGATAAAGTATGTGTTTTGCCTTGCAAAAGTAACACGCAAGTTCAAAGTGTGTGCATCCTCGAATTGATATGTAATTTAATAGTCGAGATCTGATGTTGGATGACCCTTTGAGGTCTCACAGATACTAGTTTACACTCTTTCATTTGCTTTTGCTTTCTCGTATCCCTAATGTACGAGCAGCCTTGGTTTCTACAAATCAATGTATGCCATCACGAAACAAAAGCAATTTGAAAAGTGTCAAACAACAGATTTTCCATCTTCGAGCTGCTGTTTGATCCTAAAAAGGAAAATTTTTACTCAATCGCTTGGTGGTAGACTACTCCCCGCGGTTAAGTGAATAAGTACAACTTTTGTTGTCCTTAAGGCCTCGTTACATCTTTCTTTGGGAATTATTTTCTAATGATGACATACTTTGGTACCTTATAAATGTTTTTACCCAAGAGGTTGCATCTGATTCAACTCAGATAACTGTTGTCTTTGGATAAAAGAATCTTTTAGATAGCTGTTGGCAGAAATAGAAAGCCAACAGAGTCAGCTATCACATTCACTAACCTCTCGATAGACTCCGATAATACAGTGTTGTCATCAGAGAAAGAGAACTGCACACATGGAACCTTAAGTAGTTTTCCATTAGTTGGTGCCTAAATAAATGAACATTTACGACCAACATAGACCTTGTCTATTGGTTAGTCAGTATCCTATGGCCTCAGAGTATATTTGTCGTCTATGGTCTCACACTTTTGGAAGGTTGTGCTCAAGCCATTTTGGTAGAGGACTGCTTTTCAAACTTTGTGAACATAGAGTCATTTCAACGAGTATACTTCTGATAATTCTGGTCTAGTGTGGAGTTCATACGGCCCATACTATGTTCACTAGAGAAGAAGAGATACTTGTGTATGGTTAGCTTATGGACCAATTGATCTCTGTACATTGAGAACGAAGTACTACGTTGTCTTGGATTCCTTCCAAAGTAACGATGCTTCGTGAAAGTCAATGAAGGAAATTCTTCAGACAAATTTTACCATGAAGAGGAAGTAACAGAAAGTGCCTGTGGCCAAATTGTTTGCCGATGTTGAAGCTTTATAGCTAAATGCTATAGAAGATGTTGGGAACTAGATAACGTGTCTCTCTTCCTTAAAAGATCTTCCATTCCGAATCTCGGGACGCGATTCTTTTAAGGGGGGAGGGCTGTAACACCCCAGGTGTTTGGCTTCCACATTTGCACTTGCATTTCATAAACATGTGCATCATTCATCCATTCATGAGCTTATATTGCATGAAACATGCTTGTGAAACATGTGCAACACATCTTGGACACATGTGGAACACCCTAGTGGGACATGTGTAGCAGGTATCTTGAAACAACCACATGAAACAACTATAGCATTTCACTGAATTCTATGTTTCAATGCATGTGAGGCCTACACTTTTGTGCAACCTATGCATGGTGGGTATGTTTGGCCTCTACAACACCTTAACTACACTTAGGACACTTAATGGAACAATGTTCATGTTGATCATTTTGCCTAAAGGTGCTTCTAAGTGATGGTTGACCATGTATGGACCCTAGAACACTTTTGTTTGACCATTTCAAAAGTGTGACCTAGAAGTTTTGCATGACTGTGCACCCTTTTACAAAGTTCTAGAGAATTTTATAAGGAACAAACTTTGTTTAAGAGTCAAGTCATGAAAATGTGTGGAACATGCTCAAAAAGGGCCCACAAGTCAGAAATAGAGCTGAATTCAGCACTTAGAAAATTAAAGCCCTGATTTCAGTGTCATCGACATTGGCATGTCACGTTCTCCAAAAATTGTTAAGTAACATGGGTAGGTCCAAATGTAAAAGTTGGAGCTCACATGAAGGGAAAGGCCATGCAAGAAGATGGCATAAGTTGCATTTCATTTTGGCCATCAATTCTTGTAGTTGCTAATCACTGTTAACTCACTGACGCTGTCAACTTTGAGATTAATTAGCTGCTAATACATTGCTCTAATGACTAAGGTCCTTAAACAAGAGTTGTAGGGCATCATGAAATGAACAACTTTCCTAATTGGCCCATACCCAAATTCGAACCCCGGACAGCCCAAAAATGGAACCCAAGGTGGTCTCGTCGACGCCCACCACGTGTTCGGTAGTAGGCTTCAATGGGCGCCGCGCGTCCGGACGTGGCACTCATGCCTGGCTCCCTCCCGGCACGCGTCCCTGCCACGCCTGGCCTTGCTGCCGCGCGTCCCACCTTCGGCCACGCGCCCTGTGCCCTGCTGCCGATGAGGAGGGGCACCAGCACGCCCTCTCCTTCCCCTCTCCACTCCCTGCTCGCCCTCCTCGCTGGTGCCAAGCACGGCCACCGCGCACCGACATTTCAGAGCAGAGCTCGCTGCCGCTGCCGCTCTCGCTCCTCCATGCACCCTCCTGCATCCTCGAAAGCAGAGCACCGAGCCGCCATCGCCCACGCATGCGGGCGTAGCCGCCGCTGCCCCTGCGCATCACCCTCGCCGGCAGAGCCGAGCAGCGCCACCGCGTGTCGCATTCCCTGCTGCGGCCGCACATGGCTAGGGCGTCATGGGCCACCTTCGGCAAGCCCAAGTGCTCCCACGGGTGCGGGCGGACGTGTTGGTGCTCGAGCTGCCTTTCCCCGCCGTCGTTCGCCTCCGGTTCATCGCCACCGCCGGCGCGGCCACCACTAGGCCACCCGTGCACGTGGCTAGGAGGCCACGGTCCACCTCCGGTCGTGATTCCACCTCCCTTGGTTGCGGGTGGGCAAGCTGGTGCTCGTGCCGCCCTTGGCCACCACTGCCGGCGACTCCATCGCCGGAGAATGGCCGGCCGGCAAGCCACCGGGCGCCTCCCCTGTTTCCGGTGCCGGGGGGGGATGAAGGCCGACGCCTCTCTCTGTCTCTCGGGGTGAGCATGACAGGTGGGCCCGGCTGAGCAGCGGGTCCCACATGTCGGTTTTAGTAGTGACAGATCTGGGGTGGGAAATCGGGTGCGCCTAGCAAATCTAGGGTGGAGTAGTTGGTTTTGTTTTTGAATTTCAGAATTTGATTAAATCATCTAAAATTCATATCTCTTGCTAGGTAAGTCCAAAAATAGCAAATGTGGACTTTTTGGGAACCTTGAGAAGAGATCTATGCAGTGGAGTCATAATATGTTACATGTTTGTAGAAGTTTCCTGATGTCTTTATTTTTGCTTTAAAAAGGTTCCAAAAATGCTTATAAACTTAACCAGAGCAAGATCTGGAGTTTTAGAACCCCAAAAATGGTGATTCTTGTTTTGTTAATTTTGTGATGACTTTTACTTGCTAAGAAAAATATTAAACACACTACTTGTTCACTGTTTTCTTAAAGTTTTGTTTGGACCTTGATAAATAAGGAATTTACATTATATTGCTTGTTATTTTTATATCTTGAGTTGTGTTGCTCCAATTGATGTGAAATTTTTATGGTAGGATTGTCATGCTATGCATGTACTGTGGTATAAATTTCATGGTCATTGCTTATTGTATGCTCAAGTTATTGAGTTAACTTGTTTATGGCTTAATAAATATCTTATAAATTATATATAAATGATAAAATAGAAAATGTTGCCCCATCACCTTATTATGATGTTACTCTATGATGTTGGTTCATTCTATGGTCATGTGTTCACAGAAAATATTGAGTTTTAGGTTTTACTTGCTCTCCCATGATTTATTGCTATAGTCATTTGTCTTTTTCATAGAGGTTGTTATACATGTCCAAATGGTTTCAAATTTGGACAGTAGACTTTTGGGAGCATGTGTAGGTCTCTGTAATTTTGGTAGAATTTATTATGCACTTTTGATAGGTGTTCATAATTCCACCTAATTATCCAAATAAATTAAGAAAATGTATTAAAAGAATTTATTTAGTAATTGACACTATGTTTTCTGGTGTTCATTAGTCATGTGTGACATGTTGGTAAAGTTAGTTTTGTCCAAGTATATGTTTGCAACATAAGTTAATAATTATTCCTTGCAAACAAGGTTTCTGGACAGATCTGGAAACTTGGTAAAGTTCTTCATGATAATGTGCTTTGTTGTGAAACTTATTTATACAAAAGTTGTAGATAATTTATGTATCTAGCTACTGTTAAAATTTGGTGGCATTTGGCCATGTGGTTTATGAGTTATAGCTGTTTAAAGTTGGGGTACAGAATTGCTTGCTCTCTGTCTTGTTAGATCAGTTGCTGTGTTTATGTAAATTCGACATGTTAAACTTTAGAATCATGCTGTGATAATTATAAATGAAATATAGATAATTTCATAAGCTTTCCATAATGTCTTCTTGCAAGTCCTTTAGAGTTATAGATCTCCAGTTATGATTAAATTACTCAGCTGTTGGTCTGATGTCCAGAAGGTAGCAATTTCTAGTTCTAGTACTTTGATTAACTTTGTCATGCTTGGGTATTGAAGTGTGACTCATATCTTTGATGATACTTGGGTGGTACCCTGTGGTCTTGTGAGACTTGTTTCTTGATTGATGTGCTTGCCCTCTTCTATGTTATGTCTTAATGAGGAGTAAGTTAATTAGCTCTAGGGTTTATGTGAACTTTGGTATGCTTGTTGATTATTTTGTTTATTGCACTTCTATGCATTCATACATATGCATTATTGCACCTCATTTAGGTACGCTAGCAGAAACGTGTAAAGGATCTAAGGTGGAGCCAAACCCGAAGATGGAGTTGATCGATCTATCCCGAAGATAGAAGGACCGGACAAGTGATAGATTGGAAGATGCTCGCCAAGCGAACTCATCTGACATACTCTAACTTGAGTCGGATCCCAGGCAAGCCCCGGAGCATTATAAGCCTCCTATCTTTAAAGCAATTAATTCTATATATGTTATAAGTATTGCTGCATTAAGTGATAGGAGTTGGTTGGAAACCCTTGCTGCATTATATCATTCCTTGTCCAGATATATGAATCCCTGAATCCTACATAGACTAGGATCGAGTAGATGCTTAGCCCTGCTTTAAGCGGTAGAAGTCAGGTGATTTCCTGTCACCTGCGAGATATAGGGATATTCATATATGGCACGGTTGGCTATATTTGCTATCGTGGAAAGGAACCATGTGTTAATAAAATGAAATAAGACCGGGCGGGATGATGATAGTGAAGCGACAAGGCATGGAGGTCTTGGGTGTGAATCTATCCCCGTCTGAGTCGTTTAAGGACCGATTCGCTGTACGTCCTTGAGTCATGTTGAACGCAGTCTAACACTTAGTTGGCCGGATAAGCCGTTCCGACCGCGAATCCGAGTAATACAGTTCAGACCGGGAATCGAATGGTAGGTTGCTTCTTGGAGGAGAGAAAGGATGTGCTTGGGGACATTGGCGTGAGACCAAGGGGGGGTTAGAGTCCCTATCACCTGGCAGAGTGTCGCCCTTGGGGTCGCGACATCATTCGGACCCGCGGCTCCTGAACTGTACCAAAGGTGACCTGAGCAGCCCTCGCCAGGCGTGTCTCGGTGAGTGTTAGAAATACCCCTCCAGCTGGATAGGAATTCGATTCGAATCGCCGTCGCTCCCGGTTAGTGAGCACTTGACTTGAGCAGCGGCAACGTAGATTCCATTAAATTGAACGGATGGTTAATTGGATCACGATGGAAAGGTTGTCTTAATTTATACCTGCTATGGTTAATATTGTTTGCTCCTAATAAAGTGAGTGCTCTAGTACAGGTTCTAATATAGATGATAGGTTAATGATAATTAACTTGATGCTTAAGCATTAATGATTAATCATCTATATTAAGCTTTTATGCAAAATGTTATCAAGCTAGCCCCACTTTATATCAGCCTTGCATGATCCTTGGTGTCACCTTATTTCTGGTTTCTGACGGGTAAGTCTAGCTGAGTACTTTGTCGTACTCAGGGTTTTATCCCCACTTGTTGCAGGTTGTGATGTATCATGGCGACTGCAAGAGTTGGTTGGCTCCTGCCATAGAGGCGGAGTGTGATCATGGGCATGATCCTTCTGAGCTACCTTATCTCTAATGCTTTTGTTGGAAGTCGACTGTGGTACTGGCATGTATTTGAAATAAGATTTATGTTAGTTTTAAATTACCTTGCTTCCGCTACTTTTAAACTTAAGTTGTAATAACTATGTTGAACTCCGATGTATATTCAATTACTTGTGAAATGGTTGTAACATATGACTTGTTATGTTGAATCACTACGATCTTGGCTTGTATGTTGGTTGGTTTGAAATCCCTCGTGATTTCATTGGACTACCGGAGTTATATGGGCTCAAGTGCGAGAATTTGATCATTTCGGTGATTGTTTTTGTACTTGTGCTCTTATAATTTGGTCGGTTCCGTTACAACTTGGAGTCGAACCAAACCAGGTTTCAGTGAACCACCAGGATCCACTCAATCCGACCCAGAAAGAGAAACATGCCTGATTTCAACATGGAGCAAACGAACGAGGCCTTAGATATACTTCCTCAGTCCTAAAATAAAGACATCGATGATTCTAAATGTATCTTAAATTATAAGATATTCTGGATTGCTCAATCCAATCTATACATGCCTGCCTTTTAAACTCCATCCATACATGCTTTTTAAACATCATCTTGGACAAAATGACTTCTATAATTGGTAGCTTAAATCGATGACATGCATGCATGCCTTTTTAAACTGTACATTACTACCAGACTCCTTATTTGTTACTAAAATTGTTTGAATACCTTGTATTTCAATAGAAGTAATCATCTTCATAAAACTCAAGTGCGACAAATGCATCTTAATTTTTCTATGCTTTTAAGAACTTTCTATGTAGGTGATTTTAACGGTTGGATCTTCAGTTATACTCAAATTATACAGCACTGTTGATGATCACTCCCTCGAATCTAGCAAACTTAAACCAAAATTTCAATAATCAGGTAAATAATCTACGAAATTTTGATCAGCGATGCAGTAGGACGCATCAATGCCTGGACGTTATCACTCTAACTGAAACATGTTTTTTTTCTCTCCCTTAACTGAACCATGTTTTTTCGATGCTACGGGTGCTCTAACATTCTGTCAAAGGTTGTCAGGTACCTAATAATAAGATGAATCAAATACCTTTTATTGGCAAAGATGATGCAAAATTTGAGGCAAAAAATCCTGAATTTGCCATAGTGTGTCCTCATGGTTTTAATGTATCTGCAAGTGTTTTCGAAGAATATTGGTAGCTCTTGTAATGTTGCTTACTGATGCAATAGAGATATTTATAAGAATCAGAGATTAAAGGATGAATGCAAACTCAATACCATGTCACTTTTCCAGCATAATTTTAAAGTTTTAAGGTGATATCTTACAGCATGCTTTACAAAAGCTGACTGGCTTTACCTTCAAGTTGATGCATCCAGAGAAACCAACTACAGGTAGCATTTCACTTCATCACCATAAACTGATAAACTTTCGCACTGAAGATCGAAGAACAGTAGCTTACCAACCCATGGAAATGCAGAATACATCTTTCATCTGTTTTGCAGTAGGATGCTAGCCGAACTTGTTATGGATGCCAGTGTCTTGGAGCTCGCCTTCCAAGTGTAACATGGTCTCCATGACAATGAGCAGCATGGGCCATTCACAATACAGAATTTCCTCAATATCGTCGTCGTGGTTGTACTCATGCAAGTGGCTTCTTACATTTCTGTTGAGCCGCAGTAGATCAATTGAAGTCCTTTTGTACTCGTTTTTAACATTTACAACCCACTGGTTGATCTTTGCATTTGCCGTGGCAGTATCCAACCAGTCGTTCTTGTAGGGGAGATTGTACAGTATTATGTTCTTCTTTGATCGGTTTTTCTGACCAAGATAATTGACAATTCTATCGTGTAGCATCAGGAAGACCTCAGTGCTGTGAACACAAGTAATCAAATGAGCCTGTGGTGACAACAACAAAGAGTCAAAGACGATAAAACCGAATAAAAGAATTACCGGTTTTTCATGGGCAGCAGGGCAGCATTGTTTACAATCAAGAATTCATCTTTCCTTGTAAGGTTGTTCCACCTCAAGAGCGAGAGGAAATCCTTGTAGTCCGGAGGCAATTTGTTGATATCCCCACCTGAGATCATAATCATCAGCTCCAGGACCCTGGAAAGGTGCTTGTAGTCATCTCTCACATGCTCAATGCTGAAGAAACCTTTGCCAGTGAAACTGACACCCCTTAGCTTGACATTCCCAGTGCTCCCAATCCAGACGTCGGACACCTGCAGAGGAGCAGTGAGGTACTTGCAGACTGAGTGCTGGTTCCTCAGTATCAATGCAAGTTTTCTGCTAATCCTAGTGGCTTCATCAGATAATCGCCAGAATGTCTTCCTTGTTCCTAACACCGGAACCTGGATCAGCATCACGTTTTCCTTCGCATAGCTCACCGCATCGCGCAGCCTCTCGGCAGAATACTCGTCGATGTCCTCAGTGCTATGAACAAAGAGAGAAAAATGAGTCTGTGGCTAGAGACAATAAAACTGAATCGACGGAGCAGCGAGATGTTTCTCGCAATTATCTTACGAAGAAACAAAGAGCAGCATCTCACTTGTATTGATACTGAAGTGTCGCCAATTTTTGGACCAGCAGCCCGCCAAAAATACCCAATCAAGCACAAGAAACCGAAACATTCAGGTGAAAAATTGCAACAACTGCTCTGGTCCCAGTAGAAACAGATTGGTCCAGGAGGATCCTCTGTCCCTTTTGAAGAAAGAACAATCTCTTGTGTTTTCTTTTCTTTTTTTGTTAAAAAAAATCTCTTGGCACTGGAAGGTGGAAGGTCGTCAAAGGCTAAGATTCCTCATATTCCTAGACTAAAATTAAGGCAGGCGCGCATAGGCGATCTACACGATCTGTTAGAGGACAACCTTGCACGCACGGATTTGACTACTTCAAAGAAATCATAACCTTTGATCCGGCAATCTACACAATCTTTTAGAGGATGACCTTGTATGCACGGATTCGACTACTTCAAAGAAATCATAACCTTTGATCTTGAGACAGGTAAAAATGTACTGTAACTTAAATGCCATTCTTGCTTGTGGAGCTCTAAATATGTTGCCAAGGACATAACATTTTACTAAATTTAACGGCGAGTCGGCGACACCTTGAGTTAATACCACCACTGCAGCCAGCAGTCTCTGAACAAGCACATACACATGAGTACTACAGTAGGGACCAAGGGTGTTAAAATCTCAACCCTGGATGCGATGTAAACTCAACCAGATCAACATAAGATAGTAAAGTCGTAAGCCACATGATAAAATTGTGATTTTAGCAGTCATCTTTTCAATATAAATTATTGCGATATGGCAGGAATGCAAAAGGGGGGAGGAAATGAAGGAAGAAAACTATGTGGACACCGGCAGTACATATGTTGACACCGATGTGGATTCGAACCTGGATCAGGGTAGCGGCGCCGACGGAGAGGCCGAGGGCGATGCCGACACCTACGCCAACGCCGACGGTGTTTCCCATGGAGGATCACTATCTTGCTGCTGCTGCTGCTTCTTGTTTAGCTGCGGCCAGAGGTGAGGGAAGAGTAAAGCGAAAGGGGCGAGAAGAAAAATAAAGGAGACCTTCCAATCAATGGTGACCGACTGACTGTTCATGATGGGATGTCAAGACAGTGGTCAATTGGATTCTGTCAGTGTTTAGTTCCTTCGAAATTCCAAAAATTTTACAAGATTCTTCGTCACATCAAATCTTTGGACGCATACATAGAGTATTAAATATAGGTAGAAAATAACTAATTGCACAGTTTGTCTGTAAATGTCGAGACGAATCTTTTGAGCCTAGTTAGTCCATGATTGAATAAATTTTACCAAATAACAACGAAAAGTGCTACAAGAACTTTACACCCACTCTACAACCATCTAAACACAATCTCTCAACCGTTACTTTGATAGATTTATTCATTTTAGTTGAAACATTGTTGGATAAACTTATATAGTTTAACTAAAAAATTATCACATGTGCCTTTATTGGTAATGTAATTGTTAGCAATCTATTTTTTGTATAAAACAATATTACTACTACACATAATTCTTTGATAAGAAAATCCAATATTTTCTCTAGAAAAAGGGGTTAATTGAGACTAAAAATAGCTATGAACTCCTTAACTTCTTAATTCCTTTAGTGTAGAGGGTATGATCTAAAATCCTTATTTCTAATATAATAAAAGGAGTCTTTTAAATAATATGTATAACAAGCATAGGGTTTCAGTTTAGCTTGAGGACAAACTTAAAATTTTAAAATCCAAATCTAGATTCACGACATCATAAATCAAGATTACAACAAGAGCCACCATAACTTAAGCTAAGATTTTAATAAAATACATTTTAAAGGTATATGGTGGTGCCATGCAAAGAGAAAAAAACAATAGATATGAATGAAAAAATGCATCTAGTAATTGATAAATTTATCGCAACCAGATAAGGATTACATAGTATTTATATGTGTATTGTGTTATAAAATAATCGAAGAGAAAAAAGGTCCAAAGGGAAGTAACTTTTATTAGTAGTAGGTATTAACATAGGGGGCTCTTATGTTCTTACCCTTGTTTCGAAGTATAAGTGTGATTTTACTCTCATTTGTTTAACTCTATGATTTTGCCTCTTCTTTCCCAAAACAAAGGCATACTTTACCCCTATTCCATTCAGAAGAGTTAACAGTATTAGCTCAACTAAATAAAACTAGTTTTCCATGTGATTTTGGTTTTTTAGTACTTGATTTTAACCTCTATTTTAATATGGACGACGTTCATGTTTAAGCATGGTTGAGTTAGTATGGACAACTTTGACGTAAGAAAACTCAAAGGGTTTTCATTTTCCTCAATATTATAGGCGAACTCCGGGAGGGATTAAAGCAACTTGGTATTGTTAGGCACACCAAATGTACGAATCATCTGTCAACTAGAAAAACTATTTGAAAGAGGTTCCCAACCGGCTCTTTTTTTTAAAAAAAAAAAGAAAATGGTCCCCTACCCTTTAACCTGTGCTTTCCTGGCTGATGAAAGAGCACCCCCAGTGGTGGGATCGGGGTTAGAAGAGAAGGGAAATACTTCAGATATAGTCACTTGCATAAAACTCAAGTGTGACAACACTTCAGATATGTATCTGCAAGTGTTTCCGAAGAAAATTGGTAGCGTTGCTTACTGATGCAACAGAGATTTTTATAAGAATCAGAGATTAAAGGATGAATGCAAACTCAACGACAAGTCAATTTTACAGCATAATTTTAGAGTTTTAAGGCGATGTTTTACAGGCTTACAGCACACTTTATACAGCTGACCAGCTTTGCCTTCAAAGTTGACGGGACAAGAGAAAGCAACTAGCCTATTACATAAACCAGGTACCGGTAGCATATCACTCCATCACTATAAACTTTCTCACTGAAGATCGAAGAACAGTAGCTTACCATTACCAACCCCAGGAAATGCAGACTACATCTTTCATCTGTTTTGCAGTAGGACGGCTAGCCGAACTTGTTTTCGATGTCAGTGTCTTGGAGCTCACCTTCCAAGTGTAATTGTTTCTCCATGGCGAAGAGCAGCATGGGCCATTCACAATACAGAATTTCCTCGACATCGTCGTCGTGGCCGTACTCATGTAAGTGGCTTCTTACATTTCTGTTGAGACGCAGTAGATCAAGTGCAGTCCTTTTGTACTCTTTTTTTTTGAACATCTGATTTTACAACCCACTGGTTGATCTTTGTATTTGCCGTGGCAGTATCCAACCAGTCGTTCTCGTAGGGGAGATTGGAGAGTATTCTGTTCCTCTTTGCTCGTTTTTTTCTACCAAGATACTTGACAATTCTATCGTATAGCATCAGGAAGACCTCAGTGCTGTGAACGCAAGTAACCAAATGACCCAGTGGCAACAGCAACAACAACAAAAACAAAGGGCAGACAATAAAACTGAGTAAAAAAAATTACCGGTTTTTCAAGGGCAGCAGAGCAGCATTGTTTACAATCAAGAATTCATCTTCCGTTGTAAGGTTGTCCTGCGTCAAGAGCTGGAGGAAATCCCTGTAGTCCGGAGGCAAGTTGTTGATATCCCCACCCGAGATACTAATCAACTGCTTGAGCACCCTGGACAGGTTCTTGTAGTCATCTCTCACACGCTCAATGCTGAAGCCTTTGTCAGTGAAACTGGCTCCCCTAAGCTTGACATTCCCAGTGCTCCCAACCCTGATGTTGGACACCTGCAGAGGAGCAGTGAGGCACTTGCAGACTGAGTGGTGGTTCCTCAGTATCAATGCAAGTTTTCTGCTGATCCTAGTGGCTTCATCAGATAATCGCCAGAATGTCTTCGTTGTTGTTCCTAACACCGGCACCTGGATCAGCATCGCGTTGTCCTTCACATAGCTTGTCGCGTCGCGCAGCTCCTCCGCAGACGACTCGTCAATGTCTTCGGTGCTATGAACAAAGATAGAAAAAAAAAATGAGTCTGTGCCTCTGTGGGCTGTGGCTACAGAGACAATAACACTGAATCAATGGAGCAGAGAGAAGTTTCTCGCAATTATCTGACGAAGAAACAGAGAGCACTAGAGCAGCATCTCACTTGCTTTGATACTGAGAACCCACCACTCTGTTGGCAAGTACCCCACCACTCATCTGGTGTCCAATGTTTGAACCAGCAGCCTGCCAAAATTACCCAATCACCCACACGTAACTGAAAACATTCAGTTAAAAAGATTGCACGAACTGCTCTGGTCACAATAACAACAGATTGGTCCAGGAGGATCCTCATATCATCAATTTATTATAGAAAGAACAATCTCTTGTCTTTTTAGAAAAAAAATCTCTTGCAATGGGAAGTACATGAAAGCCTAAGAAGATACTCGTCCATATCTACTCTTTGCCTTTCAAGTAAATAAACCCCTATGTCCCTTGATCGTCCCTCAATCTTATCCCTCTTATTGGCTTATTGCATCACTCCCACCCTTCTTCTTCGACGGCAGAAGTCGGAGATCCAGGTTATCCATCTCTAACACGGCGTCGGTTACACGGTAGGGACACAAAAGGGGTATAAATATAGAAAGAAGAACATTGTATGTGTTGCTGGCAGTATTTTGTCAACAACGATGTGGATTCGAACCTGCATCAGATCGGCGACGTCGACGTCGGCGCAGAGGCCACCACGGCGGCCAAGGATGTGGCCGAAGCCGCAGGTGTTGCCCATGGAGGATCACTATCTTACTATCTAGCTGCTCCCGCTGCTGCTTTACTTGTTCAGCTACCGAGCTCGAAGCAGCTGCCAGAGGTGAGGAAAGAGTAAAGTGCAAGGCGCAAGTAGTAGTACTACTGGAGAATAAAGACTAGACTCGAGACCTTATCTTCTCGCCTTCAATCAGGGCGACTGTTCATGATGGGATGGCAGCATGGTAGGCCAATTTTAGAACAGTACCATGAAAGTATGTCAAGTTTAACAAAAAAAAATATATAAAAAATACTAATATTTATCGTACTAAATAGATAATATTAGATTTGTCATGAAATGATGAAACATATTTTTATAGTATATTTATTTAATGTTATAAGCATTAATATTTTTAACTATATATTTTTTAACTTCATTCACTTTAACCGATAATGCATTTAGAATTGTATTTTTTTAGGACAGATGTAGTACCATTTGGTTTGTTGTGTTTTTGCCATTGGTTTTTGTTGCATGTACATGAAATTTTGCATAAAGTTATTTTATAAACCATTAGTTTCTATATTTTAAATTTGTGATACAAAGGCTATCGACGTGTGTTTTATACGGGTTAGAGTTTTATAAAAGACATAAGTATTTAAGTTCGTGTATACCTAATCAAAATTACTTTTTATAGGTGTTGCTTTTTATGGGTGTTTTGTCACTTGATAATGATTATCTACGCATTGTGTGTGAAACGGATCTATATGGTAGTACACGAGACAGAGTTTAGATAGGTTCAACACCTTGTGAGGAGACGACACCCTATGTTATGTTTTGTAGATTCTATTGCTTGTGCGCCGTATGCAAAGGCTAAGGAAAAGTGGTAACGATAAGGAGTCTTCCTACCCTTCCTTATACAAATACAATCTAGGGAAGTAGGGTTTCAGAAAGATCCTATCATGATCAGTTTACATATTGGTTTTCTAATCGTTTACAACTAAATCAAGGGATGTGTGTGTGCGCCATACAAGGACACTCCAATTAATCATATCAAAATCAAGCTATCACTATTGGTCACACTTGATTTAATACAACTAATCCACTCGTTCCTGTAATCGCATAATCCATGATGTACACTACGTGCAAAATACACATGATACATTGCATATATAAACATCGTATAGCTCTCACACAAGTTCTTATTTCATGAATAATAGTTAAGTTATAGCACTTCTTGTTCAACACAATTGAGTTCAACACTAAGACATTGTAGTAGAAGTCTACAACATACATAACAAATTGAAAGATACATTCATGGTTCATGCCACAACCATGAACTAAGCTACTCATGGGTAACCGCTATACTCCCACTCAGCAAAGGGGTTGGGAGCATAGAAGTATCCGTGCACAAAGCCCATCTCACCTGCAACAACTCAAAAGTAGCACCATGAAAAAGAATCGTACTCCGCATGTCATACTCGAATAATACTCAAAGGAACATGCATTGAGGCCATAGCAAGGTAAACATGTTGGTTTACATTAAAGCAGGTGGAATAAGCGAACTGATCATAGATCAGTTGGTTAGGTTTCTTGTGGTGGAACCTGTCCACCCGGGTTCAAGTCCTCGACTTGGCACGGGTGCTCATATTTTTCTGGATTTATTCTAGGATTTAACGGCGCTATATATGCTTTTAGTGGTAGGCGACGTCCCTGTCGACAGCGAGGCGCCAGTGATGACTTCGTGAATCTCGAGATCTGCCGGCTCAGTCCTTTGGAGGTGTTCATAGGGGTAGGGTTTGCGTACATGTGTTCACAGGGGTGAATGTGCGTGCGTATTGTGAGCGTCTGTGTTGTACTATGTAATTCTAAAAAAAGCATGTTGAAAAAATAAAATGGTCCACCTATCAAACTACAAACTAGGCATAGCACAACCTTAGGAGATAGCAAGAACTTAAGCATGAGGGTGAATCTCGACATTCCACAAGTCCTTTCATCATGAATCTACTCTAAAAGCCAAAAACCAGGAACTTGCTCCAAAATGATCCATAACTCTAAAGGGGTGTACAACTTTTCCCATAAGAGGATGAGACCGCCACCCATACGACGTGTCAGTGCATATATAAGAGGTAAAGGAACTCACCACCTCAACCTTTTACACGTTTGTCCAAAATGTCTAATGGATAGTCGAGATGTTCAGGAATACAGGTTTCTAGCTACTTCTCACCCCAAATCACTCTGAATCCATAAGATCACCCAATCAAACATAATGTTTGGCTTACCGTCCCCATAATATGACATGTACTAAGTATGAAAGGTGTTCAAAACTCACTGCAACATGTATACAATCCTTAACCAGCCCAAGTGAGTAATGTCATCAAAGACCCTGTCTCACCAAGCCTTCGATCACATTGATTCTCTTATTCATATTTTAGACATTTCCCCTCTTAGTTGTTCATTAGAACATGTCATATATAGATTGTATGGCAATACTCGTTGGACTGTCCAGTCTAAGGTGTTGGACCATCCATAGGATGGGCTTAGGTAACTTGGCACTACATAGTTCACGTGGACCATTAGTTAGGAAGGTTGAACCATCCAAGTGGAATTTTCTGGGGCTAAACAATAATGTTACTACTTGGTGGGGTGCTAATGGACCATCCATGTGACTTGGTGGATTGTTTGCCTAAACAAATTGGGCTTGTGCTAGGATTATACTCTTCTGATGTGGTATCATGGATTGTCATGTGATATACCGAATGGCTCACCTGAACAACTTATGACTTGGTGTCTTTGTAGACTGCTCGGTTGTGTCCTCGTGGACTTTCCATCTATCTCACTAGACTATCTTTCTAGACAACTCATAGGCGATTTGGTTTTGTATGGCTCTAGGCTATATGGTTTGACTATCCGAGTGTATTCTCATACCATCCCTAGGGACATGGTGAAAGTCTTAATCTGTAGAGTCATTTGTGTATGGAGGACCATCTATATGAGCACAAGGACCATCCTTTTGACCTCAGTAGATTCACACAAGTCTCTGATGCTCAAGTCTAGTGCATCGTATGACTGTGTAGACCGTCCGTGTGAACATAGCAGGGATAGACTAGTCTCTAGAATAGCAAACATGTATACATGAACCATCCATGAGTGTCACCATAATGTCCCTAGGAACATATAGTGCCTCTATGGTTCTAGTGGGACAAGTTGTGCACTTATGGACTATCTGGATAAACTTCTGAACTGTTTGAGGAGTTTGCACATAGGTGGCTGGTTTTTGCTCTGGTGGACTGGCTATGTGTGTTGGCAAACTTTTTGTCAGTGCACAATGGAGGCTTCGAAGTTCAATCCTGATCTTGTTGAGATTGGATCAGGCCAAAACTTCACGTAATACTTATTATACGGTGTTCCTAGAGGCCTTTAGAACCCATCTAGGAAGGTACATTGGTGGCTAGTCTACCATGTGTGAGGCTTCTTTGGGTGATTCCTAGGGTTAGGGTTGTAAGGGCTAAGCAAGAACTCACCAAGCAAGCAATATCTTACCTGGTGACCTCTAGGTTTGTGTGGAGGCCGGATTGGGCTTCTTCTTGCCTCCTTCTTCTTATTCTTCTTTCTCGCCGCTAATGCACTGGAGAGGAGCATTCCTTGCTCCTCCCTAGCAATGGGGATGAACTTCGGGGTGATGATGCACCTTGGGGCGTCGTTCTTGCCTTCTCCTTGGTATCCTTCCCTCTACAAAATAAAAAAATCACACTTGCAAATCATATTGCATGCAAAATGAAGCGTATACGGTCACCTACAATATTACATGGTAATCAAAATATATCAAAGATTTACCATATCTAAAGATCACATGTGTATCTATCAAATCTAGAAAAAAAATATTATTTAATCTAAAACTTTCATTATTTATCCTATTTTACAAAATAAAACATATATTTCACTTATTACCAGGTAATATGTGTTCATAACCGTCAGATTGAAATAAATGAAGGCTCATAGTCATTTCAGAGTACCGCAGTAAAGATCTAACTCATCCAGTGTTGTTGATTTTGTCGAGCTAGTCGCCAGCGATATTTACAGTGCGTTTGTATACGCAGGGTAATCCGGCGTTGAGGTGGTGTACACTCTGAAGTGTTGGAATTTTTGGACTATGGCAAATGGACACATCGGAGGTCCGGCGATGGTTGAGTTGTACACACCGGAATATCACTGAGGCTTGTCCACAGACGGTATTTTTCAGTGAAGTTGATCAATTACACATGCCCGACGATCCGGAGTCGCAACTCGCAAACAGAGCAGACCCATATCGTTCCATTCCTTTGCTGGATATATCGAGAAACAGACAGCAGGAAGTTCTCTGCTGACTGCTAAGCTTCAGCACCAAAATGACGCATAACCAGGAGCAAGGTGCAGGTACTACAAGCAACATCTATTCTTGTTAGTTGTCATCCCAAGGAGATAAAATGGTAACTACCACAAGTGTTACTCTGCAAAATCGTTCATCACATAACACTTTCACCAGTAAGTTCTAAAACTGAAAGTTCAATTGAAACCCATCCATTCAGGAGAACGCACCAAACCTAACTAGCAGAAACAGAAAGCTAATGAGTTTTCTGAAACTTTCTGAACAAAAGAAGACAATCCGATTCTCAAGTCGTTGCATCCGAAATATTCCGACCTCTGATTCCTTAACAGAGGACTTGTGATGCTGTTGTTAGAAGTTCTGCTCCCGTATACCTCTATTGTCCTTGTGCATGAACATCTGGGTACACTAACCCCTCAGCACCTATATTGGCAAAAGGAATAAGTAAAATAATAAGTCACACTTTTGATAGAGAGGGATAGAGAGTGCAGACAATCAGATACGACCAACACTATTGGCTAAACAAGTGAAACAACTAAATTTTCTGTTTCGGAGATCAGACTATTGGTAGAGCTGAATGTCTGAACTGTGGATCATGTTAAGAAATGAAATCCAACAATTTCTAGACCCCGATCAAATTTAGGATCTGCCCAAGGAATGCTAAATCCCAACAAGGCACTGTCAGTACTAGACCTGAGTTTTCAGCCATTCAAATGCTTCAGCTTAATCTAAAGCATGTGTCAGACTAGTCCAAGCCAAACAAAGTAGACAATTTTCACAAGCACAAGTCTGTGCAACAAAAATAAAAGCCTATGCAAAGGATACTACACATAGCAAATAGTAAAACAAGGCAGAATTACACTGAACATATTAGCTATGTACAGTACACATTGTCCAAGTTACATTTTATGTTGTCGTCAGTATGGTACTATGATCTACTGAATATACTTCGCTGAATCTTTTTACACATCGAATTCAGAACTACACAAGTACTGTGAGCTACGAGCTATATATGTTGCATTTATTCTCATCGGTGTTAATCCCTTGGATTGAACATCTGCCATCACGAGATCACTAAGAAAATTGCAAAGTCCTCACCTGGTGATCCGGCAGTGAAGACGACGATATCCATGCGCTCGTCGCTGCGAGGCAGGTCCGTGACCAGAGGCGTCAGCCGTCCATACAAGCCGGCCTTCACGCACATTATGGTGTTGAAGACGTCCCCTGAGTTCGCAAGGGTCCCCACCTCGTACCTCAGGTTGAACACGGAGCGGCCGTAGAAAGGGAATGCGGGCAAACCCGCCGCCCCAAAGTTCCTCGGGTCCTCCGAACGCAGGTACCGGATCATCCGCCCCCGATCAGCCTCGGGCTTAGTGCGCCGCCGGAGCAGGCCGCTGCGGACTCCTTGATTCTGCTGCAATGGAACACTTGGTTAGGGAAACCAAACGGCCTGACAGAACCGGTGACTGAATGAAGAAGCAAGTCTGAATACACGGAATGTTCAGAATGTTCAGGCCGTAATGAGCACGGAATGTTCAGAAGGTAGATAACCATAACCAGTCCGAACTGTGATCCTGCAAGAATTCAGCATCTCACTCAATCAAGAACCCCATGCAGCCATGCTTAGTTCTAAATCACCCGGATGTCTTGATCCGATGCAGATTAACGAGTGGTAGACACCAAACAGAAACCCGTGAGGCAATCTTAATCTAGAACAGACAATGATTTTTGGATAACTGGTAAGAAATTGAAAGGCGAGCTGATCAATGTAAGCAAGAACTTCTCTCTAAAGCTAACCAATTGCAGAGGAATACGAATTCAAGAACCCAGAACTACAGCCGTGGGCTTCTGAACTAAAACAGTAGAACTATTCTTATTGACAGAACTAGTAATCCTCTGGCAACCAAAAATTCGATCACCGTGAACTTATCAGGAAGAATTCAGCAGTTAACGGCTCCAGTGAGCGCAGACTTTGGCTAGAACAAACGCAGACATCAGATTCAGCAGTTCTTGTGAGAATCGGCTAAAAACAAAACATCCAGGACTGGTTTTCCTCGCAAGCAAAAGCAACCCGTTCCACGAATCATGCTCCGCTCCAATCAGTGCGCGAGTGCGAAGGAGAAAGAAAGGACATGAATCAAACTCACCCCAGTCGGAAGTGGAAGGGCTGGCGGCGGCCCCTGTCTGGGTAAGACGACCTCGACGCTCCAATGCCTCATCGTGCTCCGCGTGCCGAAGTATTGATCCACGGTGACGAGGGTGATCCACGGGCGGAACCTGCCGTTGGCGCGGAGGTTGCCGTTGTAGACGTGGCGCATGCGGACGTAGCCGCCGCTGTTGGCGCCCGCGACCGCGACGGGCCTCCACATGACGGCGTCCAGGTCCCGCGCGTCGTAGCCGCGCTGGATGGCGGGGACGCCGCAGTCAGGGCTGGCCGGCTCCTCCTCTCCGGGCGAGAGCGCGAGGTACCGGCCGTAGGCGGCGCCGTGGAGGAGCACGTAGTCGATGCCGTCGCGCAGGACCCGGTGCACCCGCCACACCGCGTTCAGGGTGCGCTCGCGGCCGAGCGGGCGCAGGGAGACCCCCACCCCGTCCTCGTCGGCGCGGAGGTACGACGCGCGGCGCACGCGGCTCCGCAGCCGCACGTGGGTCCCGTCGGGGAATTTGTCCATCGCGGCCGCGGTGGTGGTGGCTCGGCGGCGAGGAGCGTGGGCTTGCTAGGTTCCGCGGCGGCGCTGCTTCGAGGGGAAGGGGACGAGGACGGGGAGGAGGGAGCCGAGCAGAGCAGGTGTTCGTTGCGCGACGGTTTCGTTTGGGCGCCAGGGCGGGGCATTTCAAGGCGACGGCAAGTCGGTTGCGCAAGTCGGTTTCACTGGTAGCCACGTGAGGGGCCGTGCGGCCGTCTCTGCTTCAGTGACATGTGGGGCCACGGATGGTGGGGTTCCGACGCGGCAGGCACGATCGCGTTACACAGCCCATCTGTGCAATGTGAGCCGATGACGATGATTGTTTGGCCTCCCGGTGCAAACTCACCGGATAGAGTAGTTTGTCTTAATCACGTATGTATACATTGTTTGTTTCCTACCCCATTCATTCTCTATTGTAAAACATTTTAGATTTCGTAGATATATATATTAGATACGGTGTATATCTAAGAACATAGTAAAACTATAAAAAACAAAACATCTTACAAATTAAAACGGAGGAAATGTTTTTTTACTGTGCAAACACGTATAATTGTCTGGAGCTTTTTTTCTAATTTTGGGTCCGACCATTGGCGGTCTCATCATACAAAGGAATTGACTGAACGCTAGAGCCCGAATCAAATGCCAACGGACCAAAACTCTCTGAAACAAGGACAATAATAGCTCAGAAAAAATAAACCATAAGAACCAAGCACAAATGATATCGAAACGTACACCTGAAACACTTCAAATATACGCTTGTAACAGGCATATATATATATGTAACATCCAGAAGAAAACACTTGCAACATATGTCTGATATAAACGAAACATTTGGAACATACACTTGAAACATATGTGCATAGCCATTGCAACATGTGTAACATTCCGATCTACTTTTGCAACATCCCGATCTACTTTTGCAACACCGATACGAAACACTTGCAACATACCTCTGAAACATATGTTTGCAAGATGCCCTTTTAGCACAACATCTCCTTGCTGCTTGGGAATGGATGCTCATTGGCACGTGAAGTTCACCGGTGTAGAGCTCACCGCTCTGGTAGAGAAGGCCGCAGCGGGTCGCTCCGGTGGAGAAGGCGGACAGCGCGCTAGAGAAGGCCGCGAGACGAAGTGAGGCGCGGGGGATGGGGGAGTTGCGTGGCGTGGGATGGGAGCGCGCGTGGGGGATGGAGGGAGCATATGGCAGCAAGGCCGTGTGGCGTGGGCAAGAGCGAGCGGATGGTGCGGGCGAGAGCGAGCGGACGACTGTGGTCTGGGAAGCAGCGTCTGGGCTGTTGGACGCCCTGTTCCAAGCATTTCTGTTCAAAAAGAGTCGGATGGCTAACCATGTGTCTCTCCGGCTTTATTTCTCTAGATGAAAGGGGAAAGGAACAAAAAAAAGACAATGATGCTCTAGCTCCCCGGGGTAAGTTTACAAGTAAATCTAAAACGCATCCACAAGCTTGCCACATCAAAACAACCTCAACAACCGCAGCCACAAAGTGAAGGACCAAACTAGTGCTCGGATGGCTAGTGATCTAAAGGACATCCACAAGCTTGCCACATCAAAACAACCGCAGCCACAAAATGAAGGAAGATGGAGAACCGAGCTAGTGCTCGGATGGCTAGTGTGCCAGGTGTGCTCGCTGCCGGCGCGAGTCCCTCATAGGTATTTATTTCTAAAATTAATCTGCAGTCTCTCTCGTGTGAAGTCATAAAGGGATTGTGACATGCTCGTTGCCTACGGAGTCATAGATGGTCCTAATGATCTCTAGAAAAAACACGTTCTACTAATCTGTGAGTAGTTGTAGGTCTTGTTGTGTACGTGTGGTGTGAGTGGGGTGTTGTGCATGAATAGCGTTGGTGCATGCTTGTGCAATGTGCATAAACAGATAGTCAGATACTACAACTACCTAGATGAGAGGCTTTAAAAAAATGAAGGAAGATGGCCCCGAACTTCCAATCTGATCCTAAGCACAATTTTTTTAAAAAAGCAATGGTCATAGCAGCCAGATTAACATTCTATGGCCTAGAAATTTGGCCAAGAAATCCATCACCCATCGGTCACATAAAGAGGAGCAAATCTGATAGCATTCTGAACATCATGACCTGTTAGCAAAGCATAACTTAGCACACATGCCTACAGACATAACACACACATGCTTATATAACTTACACAAGACAGTCCACACATCCTTTATTGCAGAAGGGTAATAAGTACGCGATCGCATTACTTGCTACAGATTCACGACTGATGGTGATCGATTCATGGGTGATCGGGCTGACATTCTGCAGGGACTTCCATATAATATTTGCCGTCCAGCCAAATGAACCATGAACCTGTTTTGGGCAATTTTGCCAACTTCGCAACCTCTTCCCGATGAAAAGCATTATTGGCACCAAGACGCACCTCGGATAGCTTCCCATCAGTGAACTGGTTAATCGCCAGTTTGTAGGGCCGATCAGCATTGTTCACTTGGTGCACAAGCAGAACCGACCTCTTGAATTCATCGAACCGGCGAGCTGTTAGCAACCCTAACTGATAGCTCACAACAACTCAGTTACAAGTAGCATAAACCAGGTACAGAGAGGAAGAAAGGGTTAGGAAGAAGAACAGTAACAAAGGTAAAGGTAAAGGTAAAGGTAAAGTAATGTTCTGATAATTTGGTTGTTGGTCCTTCGCTGCTGCCCCCGGTATCCTCTTGTTGGTGATGCCCAGCTGTCTGGCAGGCCATTGCTCGACTTGGTCCAAGCCCACGGCCCACATCAAGGTCCCATCATGGATAGTCCCTGACACGAGCCATCTCGTCACGGTCACACTCCTGGTTGAAGTGTTTGCACCAGCGCTCGTACAAGGCCCAGAGGGCTTCGTCAGACTCGAGATCCTTCTCATCTGCCACGAACTCATTTGTCTCATCTACCACAGGAGTCTGCAGCTTATCATCTGTAAAGTACCAAATTGAAGTAATTACAATGGTTCGTCGCACGCACCAGTAAATTAAAAACATGCTCCCGTATAAAGCCATATCCAACTAACACAAGTTAAATCCTATCACCAATATCCACTAACTCAAGTTAAATCGTCAACCCTAGCTGATCAATCCAAAGAAAAATAATTGATGTTCAGATTGGGGAAGATCGCATATATATGATGGTTGATGTTCAGATTGGGGAAGATCACATATGATGGCCGACCAAAACTAGAATCGCCATTCAGGTTCCTTACCTACCGATGCATGCAAATTTCTGCCACGAACAAGAATATCGTTTGAAGAGAGGAAATAAGTTACGTACCTGGGACAGCCGGACAGGTCTCTCACACACACATCGCCTCTCCCGAACTCTCTCGTCCTGCTACAGTCCGGAGAGGCGAAAGCGAGCGATCCAATCTCCGCCGGGGGAGCCGACAGTCTTCCTCGCCTCCGATGGCCTTCAGGCTTGTGCAAGGTGATGGAGACGGCTGGCTTCTTGCCGGTCGGAGGTATAGGTCCTAGTAGATCTAGGTTTAGGTTTCCAGCGCCGGCGTTGAGACGGCGGCGGTGGCGGCGGCGTCAAGGAATAAGGTCCTCTCACTCTCTTCCCCGTCTTGGTGGTGTTGGTGCTCCGCTCCGGTGCCGTCAACGAGGGCGTGGAGGTGGGGTTCCCTTTGTGGATCCCCTGTACAGGAGTCCGGTGCTAGCGGCTCGTCGGGAGGTGAGTTCGCTGGCCTTGTGTTCTAAGGATGGAGAAGCAGCTTCGGTTTGTGCGGATGGTAGGAGAGTGGAGCTACAGACTCGGTTGTTCCATGGCGGCGTCAGTCGGCAATGGCAAGTTTGCATCCAGGGTCACTGGGGCTTGGGGCGCGTCCCCGGCCGATGGTTTCTCAGCGTTTGTTTCATCTCGTCCAAGATGGCGGGTGTCTACTGCGGCTCTTCTTAAAGCTTGCTGGCGATGGAGCTCTGGTTGACCTATGGTTGGTGGCGATTGGCTTCCGGCGATGGCCGGCGACGATGGAATCTGGAGGACTCGGGTTGCAGAGGTTCCAAGGACTGGATTGCAATTTCTTTGTTTTTTAGGGACCTTTGTGCTTTTAGCTCAGTTCCTTTGTCAACGTATCTGTATTTGTACGAGTCCCTGTACGGTATCCTTAACTATCAATACAGGTATGTTGGCAAAAAAAAGTTACGTACCTGGGAAAAGACAGCTGTCGCTATGCATGGAGTCGCTGCCCAGAGGGAGGCGGCCAATCGTGGAGGCGTCGCATAAGAACGAACGCGCTTCGCGGGAGGAGGTGCCCAAGGCTAGATCTGCGGCGGCAGGGGAAGCGGCGTCTGTGCTTGAGCGGGCGGCGCGAGATACAGCCGTGGCCGCCCTGCGCGCGGCAGCCGCTGAGCGAGCGGCTTGAGCTGAGGCCAACGCAGCCGCGCGGTACGCGCGATATGCGGCCGATGCACTACTGGCGGCGCGCGCGAGCATTGATGCCATTGGTGGTGCCATGGCAAACAAGACGAGACAAGGAGTTGAAACGGACGAAAAATTAGACTAGTGTCAACTGGAGTTTCATATCTCAGTTTTCAACGCACATCTAAATTTTAGAAACAGTGCAGAAGAGTTTTATCCTCATTAAACTCTCTACTTCCACAAAACTCTTATCACCTCTCTCTTCGTTAATACAATGCCATGTCGGTATATTTAATGTCCATAAAACTTTATAAAATCCCCGTAGAAGAGAGAAATTTTTTCGTGCATCTCACTGGTGCATTGACGCCATGTCAGGGTGGGGCATCGATCTCAAGGCGACGGCAAGCGCAAGTCGGTTGCGCTCGTGCCGGTCTTCAACTGACAAGTGGACTGTAAGCCACATGATGGGCCGTGGGTCTACTCCACTAGCACCGGCGTACTCACGGCCACGGTCGTCGGGAGCCCAGAGAATACTCTATGGGCTTTTGCACAAAAGATGGGCTGGTGCGTGACGTGGGCCCAGGCCCACCTGATGGCTGCGCCAATATTTCAAAAAAAAAGGAGACATGTGGTGGCCGCGTGGGCTATATGATGCATTGCAATGACTAACTGCTCAATAGGATCTTGTCAAAAAAAAATTGTTCTATAGGAAAAGTGTAGTATAAAACATGTTGTAGATATGTATTATCTCTACGTGAAGTCGTTCTCACTTTTTGAGTAATCATTTTTTTTTAATTTTGACCAATTATATATAAAAGAATATTAATATTTGTAATATATAATTAGTATCATTAAATATACTTTCATACTAAAATTATTTAAAGACATAAATGTTGCACGTATTTTCTACAAACCTAGTTAAAGTTGAGAAAATTTGACCTCCACACGTTCCATAACTTTCTATGGAGGGAGTAACCAATAGGAGCACAGGTTGTTTTCTCCGACCATCTGGAATCAATGCTGCACGCTGCAAACACAACGGTCTGATCATTACGATTGCCCATAGGCCATAATCCCAAATACTGCTCGAAACGGAAAAGGCGGCCGATCTTGCGACCACTTGACCATACATTAACCGGTAGGTCGGGCGATGAGGCCAAAAAAGCACGTCTCATATGGCTATACCCCGTATAATAAATCCATAGGATATATGCATCGGATAAGGCCAGTTTCAATGAGGTTTCATCTAAGTTTCATGAGCATTAAATATGCTAATGTGGTATAGTATTGATGAAGAGAGAGATAATAGAAGTTTCATGAGAGTAGAGATAGTTTTATTTTTATGAGAATGAAACTCTTCTGTACTGTTTTCAAAATATGGATGGGTTAAAAATTGTGACATGAAACCCACTGACTACTGAGACTGACATGAGTACGCATGCAGCACAGCTGCACAAGCTAACTCCATGCAAAATCAGTGCCAGGGGAGAAAACAATCAAGTGCTTGCAGGTTACTGTTCTTAACTTTCCAGCCTGGTGTGTGATGTGGATCGGATGGCAGATTGTTATTGCCGTATTCGTACTGGGCGGTCGTTGCGTTTCTCGCGCCTGATCTCATCTGATGACCAGTAGTTTATGCCCCAGTTGACCATTGTCATTACCCTCGACACCGTGTCACTCTCCGTTGCCGGCAGTTCAATATAGTAGCTTTTCACACGAAGGTTTTTTTTAATAAAAGAATCCAAATGTTGAGAAGTCGATCTGTATATGGACTATGGACGCAGCATGATGGCACTGTCCAAAGTGTCCAGCTTTAACAGTGAGGACCTCTTGCACATCCACGCAGCAAGCTGCTGGCGGCTCCATATGCATGCCAAAAATAAGGGAAGTTAAAACAACCAAGTGGTGGAGAGATTCTTCAGCGTCCGGAACGAATCGATCGGTCCAAGAAGAAGGCCAATCGATCACTGTTCTTTCCTGTCCGGTGATCGACGACCCCCAAACAATTTTCCTGTTCGGCAGTAGCCGGTTGGCCGCCTGATCTAAAATGACTAAAAGTTTATTTTATACACCAGTTGATCGTTGTCACTGCTAGATCGTATCATCGCTCTCCAGTGGCAGCAGCTGATGAGCAGATGACCTGTAAAGCTGCTAATGCTTTGAGCCAAAACCGGTTCATATGGTTTGGTTTCTGTTTTGGGTTTGATCTAGTTCGGTGCAAAATGGGTTAGGTTTGGGTTAGCATGTAGATTGGTTCGGTTTGGGTTAGCATGTAGAATGGATTGGTTGGCACTTCTTCCTTGACACCTGGTCCGGCTACTTTGCACCGTCGTCGTGGGGCAGGTTGCATTGGGAGCCTAGATCGGGACATCGACATCGCCGTGGCGGCCGCTTACCAAAATGGTGAAATTCTCCTAACATTTTAATTAGTAATAAAACACTACCACTAGTTATAACATATGGGAAGACGTTTGGTAGGAAAAGTTTATACTAAACTTTGAATACTAAAACACTAGGAGAAACCCACATCACTAGAAGAAATCTAAAATTCAGTTGTGCTGGATCCGCGGATGAGGCTAGGGCCGACGGCTTCGCAGGCACGCACTGCTCCCTTGCCCTCCGAAAGCGAGCCGATGATGTACTACCACAACCCCTCGCTCAAGAAGCCACACCGTGCGTTGCTGCGTGTTTGTCAACGACGACCACCTCCTGGCCACGCTCTTTGACGACTGTCGTGCCCTTCAAGAGCTCCAGTTAATATTGTTTTTGCTCCATGAAGCCTGTGTTGCTATTGTGAGTACACGAGGAATGGCTCCAGTAGTATTCCTGTTTGTTTGGGATGGTCGGATGAGTACAAAATCGAAGTAATGGAAATGGTTCTGGATTGGTTTGGTTTCAATGTTTCGGCCTGGTTTGGGTTGGTTTAGGAGAAGACAGAATCGGGGTGGAGCCAGCGTGGGTTCAACTGCATTAATCAAATGGTCTGGTCTGGATGTGTGGTGCAGATTTCAGTTCATTAGTAGGTTTACTAGCGTGCTACCAGATCTAGAGTTCCTGGCTTCTGCATTGTAGCCCCGAACTATTTCTTTGTCAGAAACCTGCAAATTTTGGGAAAAAAAATTGGGTGAGGATCCTCCTCACGCGGACACCATGCAAACATGCGGCTGATTCACCGATGTGTGGACGATGATACACTCTGGCTGACGATGCGGACTTCACGGACCAAAGCTTCCTCATGCAAAATCTTTGGCTCTCCTAGACACGTGCGTCCTAGGTGCTGCCGCGGTCCACGCATTGTAGCACGTCCGCACAGTGTCTAGGTGAGGACGGTCCTCACCTAATTTTTTTCTTCAAATTTTGTGGTTCTCATCTCACAATTCGTACCCTGGTTTAACTTGTGGCATGTTCCTAGTGTTTAGACTGACAATTACCACAAGCACTATACCAACTACTAATCCCCTTTAATTTGGCAACTGCTGGTAGCCAAGGAATCATACGCCCATAAGTGGGAAGTTCAAAATCCACTCTGACTGATAACATTATTGTCTCCTCTGCATAAAGAAAACGTGTGGAATAGCAAAGGATAAGACACGGACAGTTCGACAACAGGAGGGGAAAATATGAGGCATGGTGATGGTACCTAAGAATGGACACCCGAATTTTACATGTGAAAAATGAAGACTCTACATTTCAAAAATTCAAACCAAAAGCACTGTGCCACCAACTTACACTTTATTCCTTATTGTTTTTTTAACGAAATTAAGTAATCGTAAAATCACAGCTGCACAGCAGTATATATTCCAACGAGTGGTCCAATCGATATGCAACAAACCTGCAGGCTGCAGCTAAGCTAAGCTAAGCTAAGCTTCTCTCGTAAGTGAGCTTAGTAGTCAGTGATCGTGATAGGCCCGCAGCACCTACGTACGTGGCCAGTACGTGCAGGGCCGGCGAAGGACGACTAGCAATGGCTTCCTCCGATCATCCAGACACTAGCCGTCACGGGACGCCGCTGGTGTTCGACGAGGTCCGGTGGGTGGTCCAGATCCGGCAGTCCCTGGAGGAGGACGGCCCCGGGGACGACGACGACGACGACACGGGCATCCCGGTGTCCGTCTTCAACGTGCCCAAGCCGCTGCAGGTGCACAAGCCGGAGGCCTACACTCCGCAGTTCATCGCGCTGGGGCCCTACCACCACTGGCGGCCCGAGCTGTACGAGATGGAGCGCTACAAGCTCGCCGCCGCGCGCCGCGCGCAGAAGCGGCTCCGGGACGGCGGGGTCAGGCTCGACGCGCTCGTCGACCAGTTCAAGCGCCTCGAGCGCAAGGTCCGCGCCTACTACCACCGCTACCTCGACTTCAGCGGCGAGACGCTCGCGTGGATGATGCTCGTCGACGGCGCGTTCCTGCTCGAGTTCCTGCAGGTCTATGCGGTCGCCGCGGCCAACGACGGCGGTGACGTCGCAACCGCCGGTGGCGACGGAAAGGCTCTGCGGAGGGTGTCGTCCAGGATGCAGCACCTGGTCGACTTCGCCGGGAGGAAGTCGGCGCACAGCCTCATCCTCCGCGACATGCTCATGCTCGAGAACCAGGTCCCGCTCTTCCTCCTCCGCAGGATCCTCGAGCCGCAGTGCGCGTCGCCTGGCGAGACCGGCGAGCTGCTCCCGCGGATGGTCACCGGGCTCATGAAGGAGCTCTGCCCGTTCAAGATGCTGGACAAGTTCCCCGCGATTGACGTCGGCAAGCACGCTCACCTGCTCGAGGTTCTCTACTATCTGCTTGTGCCCAAGCCAGCCGATGACGGCGCGGCGGAGACCGACGCCCACGGCAGTCGCCGCGAAGACGGCTACGACATCGAGGAGCAGCAGCCGGTGGACGGCGGCGGCGGCGGCGATGAAGAGCAGAAACCAGCCACCGGCTGCGAGTATGTGAAGCAGCTGCTGCTCACCGTGTCGAGCATGGCGTCGGGGGCTCAACAGCGGCCGGATGCGCTGCGTGACGAGGTCGATCGCGTTCGCCGTCAAGGCGCCGTGGAAGATGCTCACCGTCGTGCCGGGGTTCTCGGCGATGAAGCAGCCCGTCGAGGCCTTCTTCATGTCCGGCGCCGACGGGAGCACGCACGCCCACGACGCCAACGGCGCGGGGTACCTCACCCGGCCGCCTCTGATCGAGGAAATCATGATCCCCTCGGTGTCCGAGCTCGCCAACGTCGGCATCCAGTTCTGCCCCACCTCCGGCGACCTGTCCACCATCGCGTTCGACGCCAGGACGGTGACCTTCCACCTGCCCGTGGTGACCCTGGACTCCAACACGGAGGTGGTGCTCCGGAACCTGGTCGCCTACGAGGCGTCGGCGGCGTCGGGCCCGCTGGTGCTGGCACGGTACACGGAGCTGATGAACGGCATCATCGACACCGACGAGGACGTGGCGCTGCTGCGGCGGCGCGGGGTGGTGCTGAACCGGATGAAGAGCGACGGCGAGGTCGCCAAGCTGTGGAACGGGATGTCGCGCTCCGTGCGGCTCACCAAGGTGGCGTTCGTGGACAGGGCCGTCGAGGAGGTGAACCGGTACTACAACTCGCGGTGGCGCGTGAAGACGAAGCGGTTCATGCGCAAGTACGTGTTCAGCTCGTGGCAGCTGCTCACCTTCCTCGCCGCCATCATGATGCTGCTGCTCACCACGCTGCAGGCATTCTGCTCAGTCTACACCTGCTCGCGCTGGTTCGGCACGGTGACCGTCGCGACGGCGGAGTGATTAGTGATCAGATTATTCTTGCACCTTTCTTGATCTGGCTACGCGACATGATGTGCGTGGGTTTGGCTTGGCTGGAAATAGTACAGTACACGGTTCATGGATAATGTGGTCGGCCATGCTGCTTTTTGTGTTGCTATTTGTTCGGATGTGTAAAGGGAATCCTTGTTTGTGATTGGTGAGATTAATAAAACTTGCGCATTCGCGCCATTTGTTTGAGGTTGTCATTATTGTTGTGTCCATTTAAATCTTATGATAATCAAAACACATCTTCTGTACTACAAGTACTTGAAATCAGGCGTTGCTATCCTCGGAAGTTTTCTTGTATGTTTCTAGGTGCTGACTACACTTGCCCCTCGCCTCTCGCGTCCAGGGTGACATGAGTAGCTCTCTGTAACAGTTACAATCTCTTTCCTCTTATTAATGAAACACTTGTCTAAGTGCGTGTTCAAGAGAAAAAAGGGGCCTGGCCACTTGGGGGAGGTAGGGCGTGTAGGTAGAGGAGGCGGGAGCAGTAGTAGAGCGGCTAGGCCATCGTCAACCATGGGCGGAGGAGGATGTTGGTGGGTGAGGGAGTTATGGAAATGGCTCAGCGAAGTCGGTTAGTGCGGTGGGAGGCAACGGACGTATACTCGGCAATGAGGTTGCCGCTGGGGATGGGAGACGGTCGGCGGCAGGGGAAGGAGCCAGAATTGGGAGTTGGTTCGCTCCGAGGAAGAAGAAAGGGATATTGAAGAAAAACAACACCACCTAAGCTAGGAACTGTTGGACTGACATTCAATAACTCCTATTCATTACCTGAAAAAATAAATAAACAAGCGCCTATATAGTATTACTAATTTCCTAATCAAAATTAGGGTAAGTAGTCCTCCATTGATCGGTGCTTGCTACGGGCTAAAATCTTATATAAGGTAATAATTTGGTAATTTAAAAGTTAATTGGAGGTATATCTTAGTTTATTTTATAATTGAATGACTTTTTAATTTATATACAAATTTAGCTCCTTACACTCACTTTAATGTTGATAACTTCATCCAAATGTCCAATCAGAAACAATGATAGTCAACCTAACAATAGGAAACAGATTAGTCTCGTCTAGTTGATTTGACAAAGGGTTTGCTTGCGACCATCAAATTGAAAGATAATGATCCAAGATACTTAGCTAGATAGCTAGCAATTCATCATGACATGGACAACTTGATCAGAGAAAAGTTGCCAGAGAGCTATTCCCTTGTGTCCCCACGGGAAGTGCTGGGCACTTAACATGATTTCTGCATGCTCCACACATTGCATGGATATAGTTTAGACTACAGGGCTGAGATGAAGTGTTCCTCACCAAATAATTGTCCACTCTGTAAAGAAGCAATAAGAAATTTTTGTAACTACTACCCATTCTTTGCTTCGAACATGAGTATCACCCGTCAAGTAGGAATACTATCAAACTAAAATCGTTTTTGGTGTAATAAGTACGTGCTTTGATACATTAAAATTCATAAATGGGAACAAAGTGCATGAACAACTCGACTAATGATGCGTGCTATACAAGAAGATGTCTCAACTCTCAAGAAGAAGGAAACTCTATTGCTGAAGAACAAGGTAGCAGATGCTGATCCCACCAGCATATTTTTTTTTCAAACACAGTATAATGTAGATGTTTACATACAAGCATGAATCATGCATACTAACTTTTTTTTCTCTCTCTTTTCCAACCAGCTTAACCCCATTTCCATTAGAATATGGAAATCGCTTATGGAAAGAGAAAAAAAAGGTCCGAAAAGAGAAAGAAGCCAAAGTCCTTATCTAGTGTCTACGCATAGATCAAAGTGCCTATTGTTAAATAAGTAGGCAATTTCATGATTAATTTCAAAACATAAGTCATAGCAAAAATAAATAGTAGTATTTAAATCTCTAACATACTAGTTAAACCGAACAACATCAACATGGATAGCAACATGATAGAAACAACATGCATATTGACGCGCTCTCCCGATCGCCGCTCCCACAAGGCCACGGGAGAAATTCCAGACCATTCACGCGTAGGTGTCCCACGTCCGCGCCCCATCTCACCCTGCCTCGGCGAGGCGAGCAAGCACGTGTGGTGTAACACTTCAAGTGTTTAGTCCTTAATTGCATTGTATTTGCATGGCATAAACATAAGCATGCATCATTCATGTTTGTTATTTTATGTGATGCAACACATGTAATTATTCTAGGGTTTGTTTGATTTATTTCATGAAGTATTTGATAGATGGTGTAACAAAAAGGTAAGGTAGCCAATCATGACCTACAACACCTTAGTTATACTTAGGGTAACATTTGGAACAAGGTTCATGTTGACCAAAATTACAAAATTGCCCTCCAAGAAAAGTTTGACCACCATTTGACCCTAGAAGGCTCTAGTTTGACCAATTAAAAAGTCTAATTTAGAGACCTTGCATGGAAGAGCACCCTTAAGTAAAGTTGTAGAGAAATTCATGAGGAACAAAAGTTCTAATATGGCCATCTCATGAAAATGACCAGAGCATGCTCAAAAATGGCCCACAAGTCAGCTTGAGTGGTGATCAACACTTAGAAAAATTCTAAGTCTGGAAATTGGATTTTTCAGTTTCACTGTACCTCACTTTAGCAACTTGTAACTCACAAACCAGGCCAAACCAGCCTTTGAGCCAATTGACAAAGTTGTTGTCCACACATAGCTCTACAACATTGTCAATATCACCATCACCTGGTTCTCAATAGTTTAGGAGATATAGTGTCAAGAAGTTAGGGTTTCAGTCGGCGTTGATCTCTGAAACTGCATTTCAGTTTCAAGGGGCACCACTTTGGAGCTCTGTAGTTTCAAATCTAGGCCGAACCAGTCCAAACTCCAATTGACAAACTTGTAGACCTCATGTAGCTCTACAAAATTGGTGTAATCATCTTTGACTAATTCGAACCGGTTTGGGAGATAATCATCGTGGAAGTCGCTCTGTCAGTCGGTCATCGCTGTCGCCATTCAGCCGATTCAGTTTCGTCAGTCGGGGAGTGGCCGACCGGCCGCAGGCCGTCGTCGACGCGTGGACGCGCGGTGGCGCCCGTACGCCGGCCCTGGCCCCACCAGTCAGGCCGCGACGCCTTCAAGACGCCACGACGCGCGAGCCGGCCTCTATTCCTCCGCCCCCTCTCTTCCAGTTGCCAAGAACACCGAAACCGAGCCGCCGTTGCCGTTCTTCTCCGGCGAGCTCAAGCGCGAGCCACACCGCATCCCCGGCCGCTAGACCTCGCCAATCCCTCCGCCTCACCACCCTCCATCTCCCTGACCCGCCGAAGCCAGCGATTTGACTCAAGGTGAGCCGCATTGCTTTCTTCCCCGTCTCCGAGAGGTCGCCGGAGCCCGCCATGGGACCTCACCGTGGTCGGGGTGCTTCGGGTCTCTCTCCATCCTCCCTTCCTAGCAAAATGGATCCGCCTAGCTTCGGTGAAGCTCGTACCGAGCCTAGACCGCACCGTACATCCTCACCGGCGACGGTGCGCCGCCACCGGACATCACCGGCCGCCGCTCGCGATGACAAGCCCCTTCCATCCCATCCCCATCCATTCCACGAGCACCAATCGACGCACCGGATGACGGAGAACACGAGGCGGTGCTCAATTGGCCGAGCGAGCTCTTCTCCGGCGAGCTCGAGCTCGTCGGAGCTCGCGGGTCTCCGCCTCCCCTGTCCCTCTGTCCCTGACTGCGGGGGCCCGCCTGTCAGTTGCCAAGCGCGGGCAGGAGCGCTGAGCGGGCCGCGCGCGCGCGAGTGTGGGCCGAGTTTTTCCGGGCCGGCCCAGTCATCCGAAATGAAATTCATTTTTATTATTTTGTCACTGATTTTTGTACAAGTTGGAAAAATATAGATCTAGGGTTTTAATGATCCATAAATCATGAGATAATTTTTATTGGGGTCTACATGATGTGTAGTATTTTAGAAAAATATGGATCTGGCATGAGATGTTTAAATTCTGTAAGAATTTAATAGATCCTTTAAATGTGTTTTGGAATGCATGCAAATTTGTTAAATTTATAACTTGAGCTGTATTGTTCCATAAATCATGAAATTTGGTGGGTAGGTTACTCTATGCTAGCCCTAGCTCTGGTAAAAATTTGGGCATCAGTGCTTAAGTAATCTCCAAGTTATAATGCTATCTTGTTATTCTAGGAAATACTTAAATGAATTTTTGTAATTTTTCTATATGTGCAATGTTCATATAAATTTTTGGAGAATGTCTTGGTACCCTAGAGTGTCCAAGAAAATTAAGAAATCTGTTGTTTGACACTTTTTACTATGCTTTGTTATTTATACAAAAATCAGCCTTTTTGGCTTGGGAATTTTGTGTAGGAAGTTCCTGTGAATAAATTGAGTTCAAAATTTTACAGTAGCCTCTTTGTGGGTCAGAGAGTCCCCTGTAATTTTTGTAGAATTTTAGGAGCAGTTTACACATATGTTTGAAATTCCACTTAATTACTTAAGTAAATTGAGAAATGGGTTTAAATAAATGTTCTAGGTGGACACACCTTACTTCCTGGTGTCTTTGTGATATTTGTGAACTTGTAGTAGCATTAGTTTGGTTTTAGAGAATGTTTGCCACATCAATAAATGTTTAACCTTTGTAATTTTAGGTTTTCTGGACAGCTAAGTAGTAATTCTAAATTTGGCTTTGATAAAAATTGGTTGCTGGACAACTTGTAAATACCAAAGTTGGAGTAAACTTGATGAACTAGCTTGTGTTAAAATTTGGAAGCATTTGGCTTGGTAGTTTGAGAGTTGCTGTTGTTTAAAGTGGCAGTTCAAAATCTGCTACTCTCTGTGTTGGAGAAGACAGATTCTGGAACTTGTGAAGTTTAATATGGAAAACTTAGGAGTTTGGAGTTGAGGTCTGAAAATGAATTGTAGTGCATTTCTTAGGCTTTCCAGATTGTCTTAGATAATATCTTTTGGAATTGTAAATCTTCAGTTGTGATAAAAACAAGTAGCTGCTGTCCAGAATGCTTACTGTGGTGTTTTGCTGATTGATATGGTGTATTATCCTAAGACATGCTACTTTTGTAATTGTTAGGTGTTAGGGCCTTAACTGAGGATGAGCAGCTTTATCTTAGGTTAAGTAGATTAGGTGAGTACTTCTCTACTGGAGAAGAGATTTGCACGTACTAATAAAATAACTTGAATAGAGTAATTTATTCTGAAATGCATTTCATTCCGAGCATGTTGCACCCATTTCTGCATCCATTATATTTATTGTGCATTCATGCAATAGGTGCACCGGAGGGGGTAACTCTCCTCGAATTCGAGCCTGTGATTCCGGAGGAGGACCAGGAGCAGCAGGAGCCCGAGGATCCAGCAGGCGAAGGAGTGCCCGCAGACAACCTTCCTGAGTGTCCAGACCACCGGCCCTCGACTTTTCTGAAAGGCAAGCCCCGGTGCATGCTGAACCTACTGATTTATAAATTAATCTTGAGTACTTTTAATTGTTTACTGCATTAAGTTGTAGGAGTTATATGAAAACACTTGTTGCATTATACCTGTCCTTGTCCAGATATCGTACTGAATCCTATATTAGGTGTAGGCACGTGTCAATGCTTAGCCTTGCTTAGTACGGTAGAAGTCGGGTGATTTCCGGTCATCCGCGAGATGTAGGAAGGAGTCGCGAGTGGCTTATGGCTATCGTGATGGAACCATGCTTAAAAATGAAATCGAGACCGGACGGGAGTTCGATAGTACAGCCGCAAGACACTTCACGTCTTGGGTGTGGAGCTATACCCGTCTGAGTCGTTTAAGGACCGATTCGCTGTACGTCCTTGAGTCATGTTGAACGCAGTCTAACACTTAGTTGGCCGGATAACCCGTTCCGACCGCGAAGCCGAGTAATGTGGTTCAGGCCGAGAATCGAATGGTAGGTTGCTTCTTGGAGGAGAGAAAGGATGTGCTTGGGGACATTGGCGTGAGACCAAGGGGGGGTTAGAGTCCCTATCACCTGGCAGAGTGTCGCCCTTGGGGTCGCGACATCATTCGGACCCGCGATTCCTGAATCATATGAAACGGTGGCTTGTGCGACCCTGGCAGGGGCCTGCGCGGTGAGTGTTAGAAATACCCCTCCAGCTGGATAGGAATTCGATTCGAATCGCCGTCGCTCCCGGTTAGTGAGCACTTGACTTGAGCAGCGACAACGTAGAACTCATTAAATGAACTGGTGGTTAAGGGAATGATACAATGTTGCCATAATGATATACCTGCTACGGATATAATAATACTGTTGTTTGATTATAATCAAGTGCATGTTTAGTACAGGTGCTAAGATAGATGACAGGTAAATGCTAAAAATAACTGCTAGTACAGGTTATAAGAGTTTCAATTACTTATGCCTTTATGCAAAATGTTATGTCAGCTAGCCTCTTGTGTAAGCCTTGCATAATCCTTGGTGTCACCTTATTTCTGGTTTTCGACGGGTAAGTCTAGCTGAGTACATTCCAGTACTCAGGGTTTATTCCCTCCTGTTGCAGATGACATGCTTTATCAGGGATTCTGCCAGACGTGTCTCCACCCTGCGGGTGATGATGACTAGATCACTTGGGCGTGATCATCTTTATGTACTTTCCTCATGCTTTTGCGGGTTGTCGATCATCCAGACTGGCAGTACTTAATTAACTAGTGTGTGTTATGCTTCCGCTACTTTCAAACTTGGTTTGTAATATTTGCTACTCCGTGTGTGTAAACTTATTTCAGAACTACTTGTGAAATGTAACGTACGATGTTGTATGTTGAATGATGTGATCCTGGTTGTAAGCAGTTTGGTTTGAAATCCTTCGTGATTTCGATTGACTACCGGGATTATATGGGCTCAAGTTCGAAAATTTGAGCGCTTCGGTGCTTGTTTTTGTACTTGTGCTCTTATAATTTGGTCGGTTCTGTTACAGCTGGTACCGGAGCATAATTCAACATTAAACACATCTTGCGGGTAATTAAAAACAAAAGTATTTGTTTGCGAAAAGGGTTAAACTCAAAAAAATTATTTTATAGGTATGCCAGTGATCACATCCCTTAGCCCAAATAAGGACTCTTAGGTGGCTTATTATAAAGACTAACTTGGGGGCCTTGTTTGTTTCTGTTTCGTCGTCCATACGGCGTGATATTGTATGGATGCCATCCACTTGGGTGGTAATGTATGGATCAAGTGCCTCGACGCTCTGGTAAGTGTGAGTTGTGAGAGCATGATCGTCCAACCGGCGATCTAGGGGAGAGTAGTTTTGGTGACTTGCATACTTACATGTTTAAACCATGTAACTATGTAAAAACACTTAATTGTGGGCATCTATCAATTGGGTAGCTGTGATACTGAAATATATACATCCGGGGATGTGTATATGGAAAGTATTTAATTTACTGCTTTCTTGTGTGCATATATTGGGAATTGTTGGGCTGCAATGAAATTTTCTGCAGGTACACTAACAGCGTAACGAGTAGACCGATAGTTTCGCTTATATGAGAGAACGTATGTATGCCACCGCCTAGCGTTAGAACTTTAGGTTTCTACTAAGGTGAGAGGGCGTACGGAACGTGCATGCATCATGTTTAATTATATCATACATATCATTTACTCCCTCCTTAAGAATTTCTGTACTCCCGACTAAAGTAAATTTCGTATCCCCTAAATGATCCTCACTTTAAGTCGTATCTTATCTTGTTGCTACAGATGGCACGTACCAAGAGGACCGCTCGTAAGTCCACTGGGGGTAGGGCACCGCGTCACCAGCTCGCTCCACGTGAGCCCCGCCCTGAGCCTACTGAGGTGGAAAGGCTGAGAGCAGAGTTGGCTGAAGTGACTGCCGCCAGGAATGCAGCACGGCAACAATTGGAACAAGTGATTCATGATCGTGATCAAGAAATGCTTGCAGTCCAGAGGTTGACAGTGGCAAACCGCAACTGTCAACGCATGTTGGTCCGTGTGATGGAACAGAGGGATGAAGCCTGGCACGAGGAGAACGTTCTGAGAGCTCGTCAGTTTGAGCTCGAGCAACAGTTGGAGAATGCTGAAGAATACAATGATAATCTTCATGAAGAAGTGCACCGCCTGAACAACGAGCTTAATCCCCTGCTGCCTCAAAACAACAACGCCGATGAGGACATGGGTTCGGGAATCTTCATGGCTGAGGATGATGATGAAGTGGAGGTTGATGGACCACAGGATGCCCCACCTGCAGAAGCACCAGAGGAAGAGCCAGAAGAAGAAGAAGACGAGGAGTTAGAGCCTGTCAGTGATGAGGACGGCGGGGAGATCCTTGACACTGACTCGGAGGATGATGCTTAGAGTAGTCATCACGTGCCCATAATGTTAGGATCGTCTTTTGTGCCCTCCCTGTGAAGGAGTGAGGCCTTGTAATAACTTGACTTTGAGATGTAAGGTTGAACCGTATGTTTCCTAATGTAGTTTGAACCTGTTAATTTCGATCACAACTTGATGTCTTATTATGTTGCGTTCGATGATGGTGTCACGATTAGCACCCTTCGGTGCCGCGACGAAACCGAGGGCCTCCTATGGCGCGCAACATAAGGCTGCTGCTTGGCACGCGCAGGTATCGAGGTGGCTAGTCATGATCCACCATGGAACTCTTCATTGAGAAGTCTCTTTGTGGTCAGTTTGAAGTAGCCTTTCACAGTCAACTAAAAATCTTGAGATCGAATCCAAGTACCGTGCAAAAGGTCAAAAATCACGTAGATAGCAACGCAAACGGTCCGGTAACCGTTGTGCTCCCTGTGAGTGAGCCTTTATCAAAGAGCATCTTGTTGGATTACCAAGTATGATCTCGTCAAAAGATGCGCTAGAATGGATTGTGCGGTTGTGATGAATTATTGTGCCTTAATTATTATGAGAAATCTATTCATACAGTCAGATTGACATTTCGCAATAACTCATCTACAAATTTCCCACATCGTCAGTGCTCATTGGCTATGCATTTTTGTAGATGTCGTACAATCTACGTCGGGGTCGTGGAAATGAGGAGGAGGAACAGCCACCCCCTCCGCCACCACCTACTCCGGCTGAGCTGATGCAGACAGTGGTCGAAGGGCAGCGCATGTTGGCAGATGCTATGCGCCAGCTGGCTAACCGGGAAGCTCGTCCTGGCCGCCAGGGCCCAGAGCCAAATCAGTACAGCGATTTCAAGGACTTTTTGGATACAAAGCCCCCGCTCTTCAAGGAAGCGGAAGAACCCCTGCAGGCTGACGAGTGGTTGAATACAATTGAACAAAAGTTTCGTCTGCTACGCCTGACTGATGAGCTGAAAACTGAGTATGCTTCCCATCAGTTGCATGGTCCGGCGGGCATTTGGTGGAGCCACTATCGTTCCACACTACCTGCCAATGTCCCGATTGCTTGGGATCAGTTTAAGGCGGCATTCCGGGGAAATTATATCCCTCCCGGTCTTATGGCAATCAAGCACACAGAGTTTATGAGGCTGTCGCAAGGAAACAAAAGCCTGACTGAATACTTGCAGTCCTTCAACAACCTGGCAAGGTATGCCACAGAGTTTATGGATACCGATGCCAAAAAGATTGCTAGCTTCAAAAGGGGCCTCGACCCAAAACTGATGAAAACAATGGGCACTAGCAAATGTACTACTTTCAATGATTTCATCAGCGATGCTTTGACCCAGGAGAACAACAATACTATTTATTCTGCCTCTAAGAGCCGTAAAAGGGCCCTTGAGGCAAGTGCTTCTCAGTCAAGGGCCTCAGCGACACCGAGGTCTTCCCCTCGCCCTCCTGCCACAAATGCTAAGTTCCGTCCTCCACAAAAGAAGGTGCCAATGAAAACTGGGTTTCGTAAGGCATATACAGTGGCTCTGCCAAAGAGTAATGCGGGCCAAGGCAGCTCCAGTGTTCCTCCTAGCAACATGCCTTGCTGGAACTGTAACAAGCCAGGCCATTGGTCCAGGAACTGTCCGTACCCGAAGAAAAATGTCAACCAAGGTAGTCGTCAGGGACACGCCCATTATAACAGCATTGAGGAAATTCCATCTGGTGAGGTGGTCACCGCTGGTAAGTTTCTAGTTGACCAACACCCCGCAGTGGTACTTTTTGATTCAGGTGCTTCGCATTCCTTTATCAGTCCTAAGTTTGCATCTAAATTTGCACACAAGTTGCATACTGTTGAAGGTGTGGGTTATTGTATTAGCGCTGCAAGTGGGAATATTTCCACAAACAAAGTAGTGGGGAACCTTAAGTTTGAGATAGAAGGGCGAAGTTATTCGCTTGCCCTATTGGTTTTACCTGGTTTAGACATAGATGTTATCTTGGGCATGAATTGGATGAGTCAGAACGGGGTACTCCTTGACACATCCGCGCGGGTAGTTATGCTCAGAGATCCTACAGATCAAAAAGGTTTTCTAGTACAACTTCCCAGAAAGGTTGAATTGTCAGGGGAAATTCATGCTGTGCAAGCAAAGGCGTTGGCCGAAATTCCAGTAGTAAATGAGTTTCCGGACATTTTTCCCGATGATTTGCCGGGACTCCCTCCGGATCGGGATGTGGAGTTTAAAATTGAGTTGTTGCCTGGCACGACACCCATCTCTAGGAGACCCTATAGGATGCCTCCAAATGAACTAGCTGAACTTAAGGTGCAATTGAATGAACTTTTGAAGAAAGGGTTGATTCGTCCTAGCTCATCGCCGTGGGGATGTCCTGCTATCTTTGTAAAGAAGAAGGATCAGTCGTTGCGGATGTGCGTGGACTATAGACCTCTCAATGCAGTCACTGTCAAAAATAAGTACCCTCTACCGCGAATCGACATCTTGTTCGATCAGTTGTCTAAAGCTAAAGTTTTCTCCAAGATCGATCTAAGATCGGGCTACCATCAAATTAAAATTCGCCCGGAAGATGTTCCAAAGACAGCCTTTTCTACCAGATACGGTCTTTATGAGTATCTTGTTATGTCTTTCGGCTTGACAAATGCCCCCGCACACTTCATGTACTTGATGAATTCGGTGTTTATGCCTGAATTGGACAAGTTTGTGGTGGTATTTATTGATGACATCTTGGTATATTCTGTGAATGAGGCGGATCACGCTGAACATCTGCGTATAGTCCTCACAAGACTGCGTGAACACCAACTATATGCAAAGTTCAGTAAGTGCGAATTCTGGCTTCGAGAAGTACCTTTCCTTGGGCATGTGTTGTCCGATGGAGGAATTATGGTGGACCCCGCCAAGGTACAGGAAGTACTGAACTGGAAGGCTCCTATCTCGGTTCACGAGGTCCGAAGTTTTCTTGGGTTGGCTGGCTATTATCGTCGCTTCATCCCGGATTTCTCCAAAATAGCCAAGCCAATGACTCGGTTGCTGCAGAAAGACACCAGGTTTGTCTGGACTCCTGAGTGTGATGCGGCTTTTCACCAACTGCGAACCCTCCTAACCTCAGCTCCGGTTTTGGCACAACCGGATATCGAGAAACCATTTGATGTTTATTGTGATGCCTCAGGCATAGGTTTGGGAGGCGTTTTGATGCAGGAAGGCCGAGTAATTGCATATACCTCGCGGCAACTTCGGAAGCATGAGGTGAATTATCCAACGCATGACTTAGAACTGGCTGCAGTTGTTCATGCTTTAAAGGTATGGCGGCATTATCTGCTGGGAAATGTCTGCAATATCTACACCGATCATAAAAGCCTCAAATACATCTTCACTCAACCCGAGCTAAATATGCGTCAGAGAAGATGGCTCGAGTTGATTAAAGATTATAATCTTCAAGTACACTATCATCCAGGAAAGGCAAATGTAGTTGCGGATGCTTTAAGCCGTAAGTCTCATTGTCATTCCTTAGTTGAAACTGATTTTCATCGATCTCGCCTTCTACATCCAGCAGTCTTGTACAACATCACTGTCAGTTGTACTCTCAAAAGCAGAATTATTGAGCTCCAAAATACTGACACTGGTATATTCCACATCAAGCGTAAGATGAAAGAGCAAGAAACTACACAGTTCAGGATAGATGAAGAGGGTGTACTATGGTTCAAGGATAGGTTAGTTGTGCCTAAGGACCGAGAGCTTCGAAATGATATTATGTCTGAAGCACACTCCTCTAAGTTGTCCATCCATCCTGGCAGCAATAAGATGTATTATGATTTGAAACCGCTTTATTGGTGGACCAAGATGCGGAAAGAGATAGCTGCATATGTTGCTAGATGTGACACCTGTTGCAGAGTTAAAGCTGTGCACATGAAAGCTGGGCTACTTCAGCCACTTTCCATTCCAGGCTGGAAATGGGAAGAGATAAGTATGGATTTCATTGTCGGACTTCCTCCTACTGTCAAAAATCATAACTCTATTTGGGTAATTGTTGATCGTTTGACCAAATCAGCTCACTTCATCCCAGTGAGAGTGGACTATCGTCCCACTGACTATGCTGAGTTGTACTTCAATCAGATAGTCCGGCTTCATGGGATACCTCGTACTATCATATCTGACCGTGGTCCCTAGTTCACTGCTCGCTTTTGGGAGCACTTGCATCACCTTCTGGGAACCAAGTTAGTGAGAAGCTCTGCTTATCACCCCCAGACATCGGGTCAGACAGAACGAGTTAACCAAATCTTGGAAGATCTGTTGCGAGCATGCGTCATTTCATCCAAGGGTTCTTGGGAAAAATGATTACCTTTAGCCGAATTCTCGTACAATAACAGTTATCAAGAGAGTATTAAGATGGCTCCATTCGAAGCTTTGTACGGTCGTAGGTGTAGAACCCCACTAAATTGGATCGAATCTGGTGAGAGAAGATTTTATGGTATTGCTTTTGTTGAGGAAGCTGAGGAACAAGTCCGTACCATCCAGAAACACATGGCTGCAGCACAAGCGAGACAGAAAAGCTATGCGGATCGTCGTAGAAAACCACTCGAGTTTGAAGTTGGAGACTTCGTGTATTTGAAAGTTTCTCCAATGAAAAGTGTCCAACGTTTTGGTGTTAAGCGGAAACTTGCGCCAAGATACGTGGGTCCTTTTCAAATCATAGGCAAGAGTGGAGCTGTTGCGTACAAAATTCAGTTACCTCCAGAAATGAGTGCCATATTCAACGTCTTCCATGTATCTCAGCTTAAAAAGTGTCTTCGAGTTCCTGAGGAACAAGTTCCTTTAGGTGATATCAGGCTGGAATCCGACCTAACCTATGAAGAAAAGCCAGTCCGAGTGATCGATACTCAGGAACGAGTAACTAGAAGTAAAGTGGTTAAGTGGTACAAAGTGATGTGGAGTAATCAGGGAAGTGAGAGTGATGCTACGTGGGAACGGGAGGATTATTTGCGGGGTGGTTATAAGGAATTCTATGAAAAATGGTACGCTTTCCAAATCTCGGGACGAGATTTTTATAAGGGGGGAGGGCTGTAACACTTCAAGTGTTTAGTCCTTAATTGCATTGCATTTGCATGGCATAAACATAAGCATGCATCATTCATGTTTGTTATTTTATGTGATGCAACACATGTAATTATTCTAGGGTTTGTTTGATTTATTTCATGAAGTATTTGATAGATGGTGTAACAAAAAGGTAAGGTAGCCAATCATGACCTACAACACCTTAGTTATACTTAGGGTAACATTTGGAACAAGGTTCATGTTGATCAAAATTACAAAATTGCCCTCCAAGAAAAGTTTGACCACCATTTGACCCTAGAAGGCTCTAGTTTGACCAATTAAAAAGTCTAATTTAGAGACCTTGCATGGAAGAGCACCCTTAAGTAAAGTTGTAGAGAAATTCATGAGGAACAAAAGTTCTAATATGGCCATCTCATGAAAATGACCAGAGCATGCTCAAAAATGGCCCACAAGTCAGCTTGAGTGGTGATCAACACTTAGAAAAATTCTAAGTCTGGAAATTGGATTTTTCAGTTTCACTGTACCTCACTTTAGCAACTTGTAACTCACAAACCAGGCCAAACCAGCCTTTGAGCCAATTGACAAAGTTGTTGTCCACACATAGCTCTACAACATTGTCAATATAACCATCACCTGGTTCTCAATAGTTTAGGAGATATAGTGTCAAGAAGTTAGGGTTTCAGTCGGCGTTGATCTCTGAAACTGCATTTCAGTTTCAAGGGGCACCACTTTGGAGCTCTGTAGTTTCAAATCTAGGCCGAACCAGTCCAAACTCCAATTGACAAACTTGTAGACCTCATGTAGCTCTACAAAATTGGTGTAATCATCTTCGACTAATTCGAACCGGTTTGGGAGATAATCATCGTGGAAGTCGCTCTGTCAGTCGGTCATCGCTGTCGCCATTCAGCCGATTCAGTTTCGTCAGTCGGGGAGTGGCCGACCGGCCGCAGGCCGTCGTCGACGCGTGGACGCGCGGTTGAAAGCCCAAGTTTGGTTTTGGTAATTAATGACACCAAGTTGCTAATGCCATGTGTTAAGTGTTTTGAGTTAGGCATAAGCAACGCATGTGATGAAAGTGTACGTGGCAAGGAGTGGTGGCCACAAGATCACAAAGAAATGGTGCATGGACATGAAATGACGATCATGGTGGAGATGCACATAATATGATGAACTTGATGATCAAGTGGAGGAGAAAGATCTAAGAGCGCAAGGCAAAGGTATAACCATAGGGTTTTCCTTTTGCCGGTCTAAGTTGAGTAGAGAAGTGATTGACCGGATTTAGGATACATAGTCGACTATCAAGAGGGGCAATCACGGTTAGCTCGGGAATCAAGTGCCACTAGATCAATGTCTTGAGCATATGCATTAGGATCTAGTTGAGAACTAACATAACGCCTTGGAAAATGTTTGTGAAATGCTAACACACATGCACTTTGTGGTGTACACTTGGTGGTGTTAGCACATTTGCGAAGGCGGTGGTGTTTGAGCGGTAATAAGGGGTTTGGGGTTCGCTCTCCCTCCCGCCGAGCGTGCGAGCGCGGGATTCAGGCGTTTTCGAGAAAATGAAATGCCTATTTTCTATTGCGCCGGAGGCGAGAAAAGGTGGCGAAAGTCCGAAATATTTTTTCACTGAAAAACGGCGATCGGACGCTGCACCGGACGCGGTCTCGGTTTGACCGGACGCGTCCGGTCAGTTCAACGCAGCGCGAGCTCTAGGGTTTGTGACCGGACGCGGGTCTGGCCTGACCAGCGCGTCCGGTTAGTACAACTGAGCGTAAGAGAGAAGCGCGCGACCGGCGCGTCCGGTCCTTCACGGGACCGGAGCGTCCGGTCAGGCGTCCAGGAACATAGAGCGAAGCGGAGTGACGATCGGACGCGCGGCGCGTCCGGTCACGTACGATCGGACGCGTCCGGTCGTAGCTGGAGCTTACTGGAACGCGACCGGACGCTGGCACTGTCGCGTCCGGTCACTCGGTTCAGCGCGTCCGGTCAGGGCAACGGCTAGTTCTGACGCGCACAGTTCACGGTTGTCGTGTAGTGACCGGACGCGTCCGGTCACCCTGACCGGAGCGTCCGGTCAGCACGATTTTCGCTGCGTCGTCCGTAACGGCTAGCTGCGTACCCCTTCGTTATAAATAGAGGATGTCCGGGGATTGAGGGTAACTCTTGCATTTTTTGAGATATAGAGACATCCTTTGAGCTAGAGAACAACCCCTCCACTCATCTCTTTGCATAGTTGCACATCTTGAGTGAGATTCAAGTGCATTGCTTGAGAGTTGCATTCTAGAGGCACTTGATCTTCGAGTTGCTGCGGATTTCTTGTTACTCTTCCGTGTTTCCCGACACGGTAGACGGCTTGGAGCAGCGGAGGTGATTGAGCTCGCAATTGGAGATTGTTGGAGCCTTCACCAAGTGTTGTAAGGGGTTCTTGATCCTTCCCCGCGGGAGTTCGTGAATTGGATACTCTAGTGGAGCTCGTGGCTTGGAGGATCCCCATCTTGTGTGCGGTTGTGCGGCGCCCGCCGAGGGCTCGACTCTTGATAGTCGATTAGCTCGTGAACCGACAAGTGGGTGTATCGCCACAACGGGGAGTAGCTTGCCGGGAAGCAAGTGAACCTCGGGATAAATTCTTGTGTCATTCTCTTCCCGAGGATTTCTCTTGTGTGATTGATTGATTGGTACATCTCATCTCTACACGGCGGTATAATCAATCAAAGCTCTTCTCTCATATTACTTCTTGTTTCTAGCTTGTAGTTGTTGTTGTGTTTAGTGAATAGCCTTGTACTAGACTTGTGTAGGTGGCTTGCTTAATTAGTTAGAGCTAGTGCTTTTGCTTCGCCACCTTTCGTACTAACTCGTGGTTAAGTAATTCTTATAGAAGTTTTAATTAGGCTATTCACCCCCCCTCTAGCCTATTTGGACCTTACAAGTGGTATCGGAGCCGTGGCATCGTTTATTTGAGGCTTAACAACCTACGGTGAAAAAGAAATGACTCAATTAAGCTTGCACATCAACAACACCAAGAAGGCACCTCACTTTGATGGCACAAATTATGCATATTGGAAGGTTAAGATGACCGCACACCTCAAGTCAATAAATAGAGAAGTGTGAAAGGTCACCGAAACAAAATTTGAGGTTGCTAATCCAGAAGTACCTACACCGGTGGAAGAGAAGAAACTCCAATGCAATGACATTGCCATTAGTGCTCTTCATGAGGCACTAGATGACAAGACCTTTGAGCAAGTGAAGAACATTGAGATCGCTCATGATGCTTGGGCCAAGCTAGAAGAAACATTTGAGGGCACCGAAGGCACAAAGACCGCTAAAGCATATATCTTGCAAGAAAAATTTTCAAGCTTCAAGATGCAAGAAGATGAGAGTGTACCGGAAATGTTTCATAGATTACAAGTCATTGTGAATGAGCTCAAGGCACTTGGTGAGGAGGTCAAGGACAACCAATTCTCTATGAAGTTCTTGAGAAGCTTGCCCAAGAGATTTGATACATTGATCACCGTGCTAGTGAGGACTACATTAAAGGATTCAACTCCTCAACAAATATTTCAAGAGGTAATGACCGATGATTCATATAGAGAAGATGATGAGAAGGATGAGTTGGTCAAGAAGAAGAAGAAGGAAAATGAGAAGAAGGATGATGAGAAGAAGAAGAGTGTGGCATTCAAAGCCACCACATTCAAGGGCAAATCCAAGATTGAATCATCAAGTGAAGAAGACTCAAGCTCTTGTGATAGTGATGACATTGATGAGAAGATGGCTCTCTTTGTCAAGCAATTTGGCAAATTCATGAAGAAGAAGGGCTATCGTGCAAGAAGGAGAAAGAACTCATCTAAGAAGAATGAGCATACCATGAGATGCTTTAGATGCCATAGCAAAGATCATCTCATTGCAAAGTGTCCTTATGATAGTGATGATGAAGATGCTATCAAGAAGGAGAGGAAGAAGCAAAAGAAGAAGCAAGAAAAGAAGGAGAGCTCTCATAAAAAGAAGAATGATTCTCATGTTGCTACATGGGATAGTGATGATTCCTCAAGTGATGATGAGGATGACTACAAGAGCAAGAAGAAGGGACATGCTAGCATTGCCATCCAAGAGAAGGTCTCCCTCTTCGACACTCCATCGTGCTTCATGGCTAAGGCCGCTAAGGTATCATCCGATGATGAGAGTGATCATGATAATGCTAGTGATAGTGATAGTGATGAAGAAGAATTCACTAAAGATGAACTAATCACTATGCTAGAAGATTGCACTCAACACTTTAAAGAATCTAGAAAGGAGTGCAAGGGCTTACTTAAGGAAAAGAAAAACCTTATGCAAGAACTTGATGAGCTTAGGGCATCTTATGAGAGTCTAAAGGTAGACCATAAGAAGCTTCAAAAGTCTCACACTAAGCTTGAAGAAGCTCATTCCTCTCTAGCTGAAAAATGTGAGAACATGCCAACTAATGTTGAAAAAGCTAAAACTTGCAACATAGGCATATCATGTGATATAATTGATGAATCTTTACATAAGCCTATTGTTGTTTCCACTAACCCTCCATGTAGCTCATCTACATCATCATCATCTAGTAGTGACGGTTTCACTTGTGACTCCACACTAATAGTTGAGAATGAAATTCTCAAGAAGGAGGTAAAAGAGCTCAATCACACCTTAGCTAAGGCTTATGGTGGTGAGGACCGCTTGCTTATGTGCTTGGGTAGCCAAAGGGCTTCTCTTTATAAAGAGGGATTGGGCTATAACCCCAAGAAAGGCAAGGTCGCTTTTGCTCCTCACAAGACTCGTTTTGTGAAGAACAATGGTAGCTATTGCAAAAGTTGCAAGCAAGTTGGTCACATAGAGCAACATTGCATGAACAAGAAATCCAATGCTAAAGTATCCTCAATTAAGTTTGATTCTTTCTATATACTTACCAAGGGTACAAATGGTGTTCATGCTAAGTTCATTGGTGCACCATGGATGGGCTCAAAGAAGAAAGCTATTTGGGTACCAAAGAGCTTAGTCTCTAACCTTGGAGGACCCAAACAAGTTTGGGTACCTAAAAAGAATTGATCTTATCTTGTAGGTCAATTACAAAGCCGGAGGAAGGCATTGGGTGCTTGATAGTGGGTGCACTCAACATATGACCGGGGATTCTTGTATGTTTAAATCAATTGATACTAGTCAAAATGGTGGTTTTGATGCTATCACTTTTGGCAACAACAAGAAAGGCAAGGTCAAGGGGCTTGGTAAAATTGCTATCTCAAATGACATGAGCATATCTAATGTGTTGCTAGTTGAGAGCTTAGATTTCAATCTTTTATCGGTGGCACAACTTTGTGATCTTGGCTTCAAGTGCATATTTGGTAGTGATGATGTTGAAGTCATAAGTGTTGATGGATCAAATTTGATATTCAAAGGATTTAGACATGGTAGCTTATACTTGGTTGACTTCAATGATAGTGAGACACAATTGACATCATGCTTGCTTAGTAAATCTAGTATGGGTTGGTTATGGCATAGAAGGCTTGGTCATGTTGGAATGAAACAATTGAACAAACTTTTGAGGCATGACTTAGTTAGAGGATTGAAGGATGTCACCTTTGAGAAGGATAAACTATGTAGTGCTTGTCAAGCCGGCAAACAAGTTGGAAATACACATCCTAGTAAAAGTGAAATGAGCACATCAAAGGCATTTGAGTTATTGCACATGGACTTGTTTGGGCCAACAACATACACTAGCATTGGTGGCAACAAGTATGGCTTTGTGATAGTGGATGACTACACTAGATACACTTGGGTGCTCTTTCTTTATGACAAGAGTGATGTTTATGATCTATTCAAGTCTTTTGTCAAGAGGGTACAAAATGAGTTTGAGACTACCATCAAGAATATTAGAAGTGACAATGGTAGTGAGTTTAAGAACACAAGAATTGAAGATTTGTGTGATGATCTTGGTATTGGACATCAATTCTCACCAACATACACTCCTCAATCCAATGGTGTAGTTAAAAGGAAAAATAGAACCTTGATTGATATGGCTAGATCAATGCTTAGTGAATACAGTGTGAGTCATTCATTTTGGAGTGAAGCTATCAACACGGCTTGCTATTGTAGCAACCGTCTCTATTGCCATGGGAAGCTTGGAAAGACACCATATGAGCTATTGAATGGAAGAAAGCCCAACATTGCATACTTTAGAGTGTTTGGTTGCAAATGCTATATTCTTAAGAAAGGCACTAGATTGAGCAAGTTTGAAAAGAAATGTGATGAAGGGTTCTTACTTGGTTATTCTACCACAAGCAAATCATATAGAGTTTGGAATCTCACAAATGGCACCTTGGAAGAAGTTCATGATGTTGAGTTTGATGAAACCCAAGGGTCTCAAAATGAAGCTCAAAACCTTGATGATGTGAGAGGAGATCAATTATCAAATGCAATGAAGAACATGGACATTGGTGATATAAGGCCGATGCAAGTTGATGATGATGATATTCATGTAATCAACCAAAGTGTGCAAATTAATACAAATCAAGCAAGCTCTAGTGGTTCTCATGATGAAGCTCAAGTTCAAGGTCAAGCTAGTGGAAGCAATCAACTCCCAATACTCCAACCTACTAATATTGCAAGAGATCATCCAATGGATCAAATCATTGGTGGAATTCAAAGTGGTGTTCAAACTAGATCAAAGCTAGCATCCTTTTGTGAGCACTACTCATTTGTGTCACTTGAAGAACCTAAGAAAATAGAAGATGCATTGAAAGATTCCGATTGGGTAAATGCCATGCATGAAGAGCTAAACAACTTCACTAGAAATCAAGTTTGGAAACTTGTTGAAAGGCCAAAGAACTATAATGTGATTGGTACTAAGTGGGTCTTTAGAAACAAGCAAGATCAAGATGGTGTAGTTGTAAGAAACAAAGCAAGATTGGTAGCACAAGGTTACACACAAGTTGAAGGTCTTGACTTTGGAGAGACATATGCACCGGTTGCAAGATTGGAGGCTATTAGAATCTTATTAGCATATGCTTGTGCACACAACATTAAGCTCTATCAAATGGATGTCAAGAGTGCATTTCTCAATGGCTACATCAATGAAGAAGTTTATGTTGAGCAACCTCCCGGTTTTGAAGATGACAAGAAGCCTGACCATGTTTACAAGCTAAAGAAGGCATTGTATGGTTTGAAGCAAGCACCTAGAGCATGGTATGAGAGGTTGAGGGACTTTCTCCTCTCTAAAGGGTTCAAGATGAGAAAGGTTGACACCACTCTCTTCACCAAGAAGCTTGGAAATGACTTGTTTGTGTTGCAAATCTATGTTGATGATATTATCTTTGGATCAACTAACCAAGACTTTTGTGAAGAGTTTGGAAATATGATGGCTAATGAGTTTGAAATGTCTATGATTGGAGAGCTTAGTTACTTCCTTGGACTTCAAATCAAGCAAATGAAGAATGACACTTTTGTAAGTCAAGGCAAGTACATCAAGGACATGATTAAGAAGTTTGGATTGCAAGAAGCTAAGCCAATGAGCACACCAATGGGCACTAATGATCAATTGGGTATTGATGCTAGTGGCAACATGGTAGATCAAAAACAATACCGATCCATGATTGGAAGTTTGCTCTATGTCACCGCTTCTAGGCCGGATGTGATGTTTAGTGTATGCAAGTGTGCAAGATATCAAGCTTCACCTAGAGAAAGTCACTTGAAAGCAACCAAGAGAATATTGAGATATCTCAAGGGCACTCTTGATGTTGGATTATGGTATCCCAAGGGGTCTAATTTTGAGTTGATTGGATATTCGGACTCCGACTATGGTGGATGCAAGATTGATAGAATGAGCACAAGTGGCACTTGTCAATTGCTTGGAAGGTCTCTTGTTTCATGGTCATCAAAGAAACAAAATAGTGTTGCACTATCTACCGCCGAGGCCGAATACATTAGTGCCGGTAGTTGTTGTGCACAATTGCTTTGGATGAAGGCCACTTTGAATGACTTTGGAATTAAATTCAAGAATATGCCTTTGTTTTGTGATAATGAAAGTGCTATCAAGATGACACAAAATCCGGTTCAACATTCAAGAACCAAGCACATTGACATAAGGCATCACTTCATAAGAGACCATCAACAAAAGGGTGATATTAGCATTGAGAGCATTGGCACCGAAGATCAACTAGCCGACATCTTTACAAAGCCACTTGATAAAAAGAGATTTTACAAGTTGAAGAATGAATTGAACATACTTGACTTCTCCAACTTGAAATGAGTGCACCCCCACATTCTTATATGACATGCCTCTCCTCCAACATAGCAAGGTAAAGTTGTTTGGCATATCATCCATACTTTGATAAGGACATGTTTAGAACATATAGACATATTTGCATGACAAATAGGCTCATTCATGAAAATCAAATGAGTTTAATGTATATATGGTACCACTATTGCTTCTATGTTTGATTGACCTAGTGGTAGCATATGACATGTTTGTGGGCTTGCAAACCTAGTGTTGAATCTAGAAAATGAGCTCATGATGTGTATTTCAACATGGTCAAGATAACCCTTATACTTTATGAGGTGTGAAGAAGCTTGTCCTTGGATCAAACCGAATTACATATTCTAGGCAAGTGATCTAGATTGAACCATAATTTGGACTCCCTCATATTGATTGACTTATCTCTCACTAAAATTGGCACCTTTTTGGTGATTGTTGACAAAGGGGGAGAGAAAAGTCACAAAGATAAAAAGTTAAGTTACTAAGGGGGAGAGAAAGCAAAAGATATGACATTAGAAAGGGATCAATTAAAATTGAGCACACAAGTAGGGGGAGCAAGCTCATGAATTATTTGTTGCATTTGTATGTGCATTAACATAATGAATTGTTGCATTGCAAAGCTTAAATTCATAATTCATGATTGTATGGTGTATGCTAGAAATAGAACTTGAATGATGATTTGTTGAAAGTAGCTTTATAAGTGGTATCTAGACACCTTTGCTTATAATGTTGATCTCACGGGGTACTTTAGTGTTTGTGATCTTTACAAGTGATGTATTACAAGTGGTGTCTAGCTACATCGATGCTAAGGATGGTATATAAAGGCAACTCCGATTGGTATCACGCTTCAAAGGTCCATTCTATATACCTTAGCATCAATTTGATAGTAGTAACTCTCCCAAAATTCAAATCCATACATATGTGCACAATTGAACCAAACTCATGGAAGCACATATGTAGGGGGAGCTAATACTATCGAAATTGAAAATTGATTTCATTTCATATCTTTGTGATGGTTGTCATCAATTACCAAAAAGGGGGAGATTGAAAGCCCAAGTTTGGTTTTGGTAATTAATGACACCAAGTTGCTAATGCCATGTGTTAAGTGTTTTGAGTTAGGCATAAGCAACGCATGTGATGAAAGTGTACGTGGCAAGGAGTGGTGGCCACAAGATCACAAAGAAATGGTGCATGGACATGAAATGACGATCATGGTGGAGATGCACATAATATGATGAACTTGATGATCAAGTGGAGGAGAAAGATCTAAGAGCGCAAGGCAAAGGTATAACCATAGGGTTTTCCTTTTGCCGGTCTAAGTTGAGTAGAGAAGTGATTGATCGGATTTAGGATACATAGTCGACTATCAAGAGGGGCAATCACGGTTAGCTCGGGAATCAAGTGCCACTAGATCAATGTCTTGAGCATATGCATTAGGATCTAGTTGAGAACTAACATAACGCCTTGGAAAATGTTTGTGAAATGCTAACACACATGCACTTTGTGGTGTACACTTGGTGGTGTTAGCACATTTGCGAAGGCGGTGGTGTTTGAGCGGTAATAAGGGGTTTGGGGTTCGCTCTCCCTCCCGCCGAGCGTGCGAGCGCGGGATTCAGGCGTTTTCGAGAAAATGAAATGCCTATTTTCTATTGCGCCGGAGGCGAGAAAAGGTGGCGAAAGTCCGAAATATTTTTTCACTGAAAAACGGCGATCGGACGCTGCACCGGACGCGGTCTCGGTTTGACCGGACGCGTCCGGTCAGTTCAACGCAGCGCGAGCTCTAGGGTTTGTGACCGGACGCGGGTCTGGCCTGACCAGCGCGTCCGGTTAGTACAACTGAGCGTAAGAGAGAAGCGCGCGACCGGCGCGTCCGGTCCTTCACGGGACCGGAGCGTCCGGTCAGGCGTCCAGGAACATAGAGCGAAGCGGAGTGACGATCGGACGCGCGGCGCGTCCGGTCACGTACGATCGGACGCGTCCGGTCGTAGCTGGAGCTTACTGGAACGCGACCGGACGCTGGCACTGTCGCGTCCGGTCACTCGGTTCAGCGCGTCCGGTCAGGGCAACGGCTAGTTCTGACGCGCACAGTTCACGGTTGTCGTGTAGTGACCGGACGCGTCCGGTCACCCTGACCGGAGCGTCCGGTCAGCACGATTTTCGCTGCGTCGTCCGTAACGGCTAGCTGCGTACCCCTTCGTTATAAATAGAGGATGTCCGGGGATTGAGGGTAACTCTTGCATTTTTTGAGATATAGAGACATCCTTTGAGCTAGAGAACAACCCCTCCACTCATCTCTTTGCATAGTTGCACATCTTGAGTGAGATTCAAGTGCATTGCTTGAGAGTTGCATTCTAGAGGCACTTGATCTTCGAGTTGCTGCGGATTTCTTGTTACTCTTCCGTGTTTCCCGACACGGTAGACGGCTTGGAGCAGCGGAGGTGATTGAGCTCGCAATTGGAGATTGTTGGAGCCTTCACCAAGTGTTGTAAGGGGTTCTTGATCCTTCCCCGCGGGAGTTCGTGAATTGGATACTCTAGTGGAGCTCGTGGCTTGGAGGATCCCCATCTTGTGTGCGGTTGTGCGGCGCCCGCCGAGGGCTCGACTCTTGATAGTCGATTAGCTCGTGAACCGACAAGTGGGTGTATCGCCACAACGGGGAGTAGCTTGCCGGGAAGCAAGTGAACCTCGGGATAAATTCTTGTGTCATTCTCTTCCCGAGGATTTCTCTTGTGTGATTGATTGATTGGTACATCTCATCTCTACACGGCGGTATAATCAATCAAAGCTCTTCTCTCATATTACTTCTTGTTTCTAGCTTGTAGTTGTTGTTGTGTTTAGTGAATAGCCTTGTACTAGACTTGTGTAGGTGGCTTGCTTAATTAGTTAGAGCTAGTGCTTTTGCTTCGCCACCTTTCGTACTAACTCGTGGTTAAGTAATTCTTATAGAAGTTTTAATTAGGCTATTCACCCCCCCTCTAGCCTATTTGGACCTTACAGCGGTGGCGCCCGTACGCCGGCCCTGGCCCCACCAGTCAGGCCGCGACGCCTTCAAGACGCCACGACGCGCGAGCCGGCCTCCATTCCTCCGCCCCCTCTCTTCCAGTTGCCAAGAACACCGAAACCGAGCCGCCGTTGCCGTTCTTCTCCGGCGAGCTCAAGCGCGAGCCACACCGCATCCCTGGCCGCTAGACCTCGCCAATCCCTCCGCCTCACCACCCTCCATCTCCCTGACCCACCGAAGCCAGCGATTTGACTCAAGGTGAGCCGCATTGCTTTCTTCCCCGTCTCCGAGAGGTCGCCGGAGCCCGCCATGGGACCTCACCGTGGTCGGGGTGCTTCGGGTCTCTCTCCATCCTCCCTTCCTAGCAAAATAGATCCGCCTAGCTTCGGTGAAGCTCGTACCGAGCCTAGACCGCACCGTACATCCTCACCGGCGACGGTGCGCCGCCACCGGACATCACCGGCCGCCGCTCGCGGTGACAAGCCCCTTCCATCCCATCCCCATCCATTCCACGAGCACCAATCGACGCACCGGGTGACGGAGAACACGAGGCGGTGCTCAATTGGCCGAGCGAGCTCTTCTCCGGCGAGCTCGAGCTCGTCGGAGCTCGCGGGTCTCCGCCTCCCCTGTCCCTCTGTCCCTGACTGCGGGGGCCCGCCTGTCAGTTGCCAAGCGCGGGCGGGAGCGCTGAGCGGGCCGCGCGCGCGCGAGTGTGGGCCGAGTTTTTCCGGGCCGGCCCAGTCATCCGAAATGAAATTCATTTTTATTATTTTGTCACTGATTTTTGTACAAGTTGGAAAAATATAGATCTAGGGTTTTAATGATCCATAAATCATGAGATAAATTTTATTGGGGTCTACATGATGTGTAGTATTTTAGAAAAATATGGATCTGGCATGAGATGTTTAAATTCTATAAGAATTTAATAGATCCTTTAAATGTGTTTTGGAATGCATGCAAATTTGTTAAATTTATAACTTGAGCTGTAGTGTTCCATAAATCATGAAATTTGGTGGGTAGGTTACTCTATGCTAGCCCTAGCTCTGGTAAAAATGTGGGCATCAGTGCTTAAGTAATCTCCAAGTTATAATGCTATCTTGTTATTCTAGGAAATACTTAAATGAATTTTTGTAATTTTTCTATATGTGCAATGTTCATATAAATTTTTGGAGAATGTCTTGGTACCCTAGAGTGTCCAAGAAAATTAAGAAATCTGTTGTTTGACACTTTTTACTATGCTTTGTTATTTATACAAAAATCAGCCTTTTTGGCTTGGGAATTTTGTGTAGGAAGTTCCTGTGAATAAATTGAGTTCAAAATTTTACAGTAGCCTCTTTGTGGGTCAGAGAGTCCCCTGTAATTTTTGTAGAATTTTAGGAGCAGTTTACACATATGTTTGAAATTCCACTTAATTACTTAAGTAAATTGAGAAATGGGTTTAAATAAATGTTCTAGGTGGACACACCTTACTTCCTGGTGTCTTTTTGATATTTGTGAACTTGTAGTAGCATTAGTTTGGTTTTAGAGAATGTTTGCCACATCAATAAATGTTTAACCTTTGTAATTTTAGGTTTTCTGGACAGCTAAGTAGTAATTCTAAATTTGGCTTTGATAAAAATTGGTTGCTGGACAACTTGTAAATACCAAAGTTGGAGTAAACTTGATGAACTAGCTTGTGTTAAAATTTGGAAGCATTTGGCTTGGTAGTTTGAGAGTTGCTGTTGTTTAAAGTGGCAGTTCAAAATCTGCTACTCTCTGTGTTGGAGAAGACAGATTCTGGAACTTGTAAAGTTTAATATGTAAAACTTAGGAGTTTGGAGTTGAGGTCTGAAAATGAATTGTAGTGCATTTCTTAGGCTTTCCAGATTGTCTTAGATCATATCTTTTGGAATTGTAAATCTTCAGTTGTGATAAAAACAAGTAGCTGCTGTCCAGAATGCTTACTGTGGTGTTTTGCTGATTGATATGGTGTATTATCCTAAGACATGCTACTTTTGTAATTGTTAGGTGTTAGGGCCTTAACTGAGGATGAGCAGCTTTATCTTAGGTTAAGTAGATTAGGTGAGTACTTCTCTACTGGAGAAGAGATTTGCACGTACTAATAAAATAACTTGAATAGAGTAATTTATTCTGAAATGCATTTCATTCCGAGCATGTTGCACCCATTTCTGCATCCATTATATTTATTGTGCATTCATGCAATAGGTGCACCGGAGGGGGTAACTCTCCTCGAATTCGAGCCTGTGATTCCGGAGGAGGACCAGGAGCAGCAGGAGCCCGAGGATCCAGCAGGCGAAGGAGTGCCCGCAGACAACCTTCCTGAGTGTCCAGACCACCGGCCATCGACTTTTCTGAAAGGCAAGCCCCGGTGCATGCTGAACCTACTGATTTATAAATTAATCTTGAGTACTTTTAATTGTTTACTGCATTAAGTTGAAGGAGTTATATGAAAACACTTGTTGCATTATACCTGTCCTTGTCCAGATATCGTACTGAATCCTATATTAGGTGTAGGCACGTGTCAATGCTTAGCCCTGCTTAGTACGGTAGAAGTCGGGTGATTTCCGGTCATCCGCGAGATGTAGGAAGGAGTCGCGAGTGGCTTATGGCTATCGTGATGGAACCATGCTTAAAAATGAAATCGAGACCGGACGGAAGTTCGATAGTACAGCCGCAAGACACTTCACGTCTTGGGTGTGGAGCTATGCCCGTCTGAGTCGTTTAAGGACCGATTCGTTGTACGTCCTTGAGTCATGTTGAACGCAGTCTAACACTTAGTTGGCCGGATAACCCGTTCCGACCGCGAAGCCGAGTAATGTGGTTCAGGCCGGGAATCGAATGGTAGGTTGCTTCTTGGAGGAGAGAAAGGATGTGCTTGGGGACATTGGCGTGAGACCAAGGGGGGGTTAGAGTCCCTATCACCTGGCAGAGTATCGCCCTTGGGGTCGCGACATCATTCGGACCCGCGATTCCTGAATCATATGAAACGGTGGCTTGTGCGACCCTGGCAGGGGCCTGCGCGGTGAGTGTTAGAAATACCCCTCCAGCTGGATAGGAATTCGATTCGAATCGCCGTCGCTCCCGGTTAGTGAGCACTTGACTTGAGCAGCGGCAACGTAGAACTCATTAAATGAACTGGTGGTTAAGGGAATGATACAATGTTGCCATAATGATATACCTGCTACGGATATAATAATACTGTTGTTTGATTATAATCAAGTGCATGTTTAGTACAGGTGCTAAGATAGATGACAGGTAAATGCTAAAAATAACTGCTAGTACAGGTTATAAGAGTTTCAATTACTTATGCCTTTATGCAAAATGTTATGTCAGCTAGCCTCTTGTGTAAGCCTTGCATAATCCTTGGTGTCACCTTATTTCTGGTTTTCGACGGGTAAGTCTAGCTGAGTACATTCCAGTACTCAGGGTTTATTCCCTCCTGTTGCAGATGACATGCTTTATCAGGGATTCTGCCAGACGTGTCTCCACCCTGCGGGTGATGATGACTAGATCACTTGGGCGTGATCATCTTTATGTACTTTCCTCATGCTTTTGCGGGTTGTCGATCATCCAGACTGGCAGTACTTAATTAACTAGTGTGTGTTATGCTTCCGCTACTTTCAAACTTGGTTTGTAATATTTGCTACTCCGTGTGTGTAAACTTATTTCAGAACTACTTGTGAAATGTAACGTACGATGTTGTATGTTGAATGATGCGATCCTGGTTGTAAGCAGTTTGGTTTGAAATCCTTCGTGATTTCGATTGACTACCGGGATTATATGGGCTCAAGTTCGAAAATTTGAGCGCTTCGGTGCTTGTTTTTGTACTTGTGCTCTTATAATTTGGTCGGTTCTGTTACATGTGGGTTTTCCTTCTCTCTCTCTATATACTAGACTTGGAGAAGTGGAGAGGGTTCTGTATTTAATTATGACAATCTCTACTTCAACTAGCAAAGTGGGACTAAAGTTCCCTACTTCCCCATGTGCATATATAAATGGGTTTTTAGAGATTGACGAAGGAATCACAGATGCCTCATTATTGAGGCACATTGCCTATTGTTGAAAAGATAGTGTTCATAAATCACAACTTTAATATTAAGATAGTCCACTTTCCACTCATCTACTTAGTGAATCCATGTTTTCCGGATGTCACCTCCATCTTCGATTTCAATTTAGGAAACCTCATGTTTAAAATATGAAGTTTCAAGATGAGAATTCAACTTTTTTTTCAAAAACCAAGATGAGAATTCAACTTCCAACGACCTTTTTTAGGCAGGATAGCCAAAACCATCCCGTTGCTTAAAATTTCTCCTCTCTTCTTAGACATATAAACAGTGGCGAGCTAGAGCTAATATGAGGGGGACAGGGCCGGCTCTAAGGGGAGGGCAGGTAGTGCGACCGCCAGGGGCCCAAGGAGCTAGGGGCCCAAGACCATATAGGTAATTAGTACATATAATTTTCTATTTGGCATAATAAACATTTGAAGGCCATCACAAACTAGCCCAAGCCGTAGGTATCTCTTCCTTCCAGTCCTATTCTACGTAACTTGATCCATTGAGCGGAGCACAAGTAAAGTTTCATTTGATCGTTTCCTGTCGCCGCCCATCGACGTGCTATCCTGCCTGAGGAGAGAAGACGCCGACGCCCATCCAATTCGCTCCTCAGTCCTCACCCGATGACCGGCAAGCGACCATGGCAAGGACGCCGATCCGATTCGCTCTTCACAGTAAGCAACACCAACACACCGATAGATTAATATTTTCCAATTTATTTATTTGCCTAGGGTTATAAATTTCTAATTCAACGTATTTATTTGAATATGATAAATGTTGCCTAAGAAACATTTGTTGGGTGCTCAGAAAAGAAAAAAAAAAGAAAACATGAAGAAGGATATTTTAGACGATATTAATCTTGATTCTGTTCTTGAAGATTTTGCATCAAGAAATGCTAGAAGACGGTTTTTTACAAGGCACTGAAGCATTATATTTCTATTTTAGGTAATCATAATGGTTACTGTTTCTAGTTTTTTTTTGTTACACTATTGTTATGTTTTATGAGCTATACATATATTGCAAAGTAATTTTTATTATTCGTACTATATACTGTAATTTTGATATTAAAAATTAGTTCAATGAACCCTTATCTTCTTGCTTGCCCAAGGGCCCTTAAAATTTTAGAGCCGGCCCTGGAGGGGGGGAGGGCGTGAGCTTGCCTCCCAATAAGCTTGCCATGCGAGGGGAGCAAATTTGGCTGGCTCGTTGTAACAAGGAAAATTATGAAGAAACCTTGCCACCACATGCCCTGACACTAGCTAGCTATCCAAACACATTTCTAACCTCAGTTTCTCGCTTGGTAAGGTCAGGAAAGATTTGCCAAAGTAACCAAACACGCCCTTAGACTTTGTACAGCACGATTCCAGATTTAAACTTCATTCGGCACAACTTCAAATAGTTGTGGCTCCTTACTAGAGTACATGGAGGATTTTTTTTGTGAGGAAGAGTACACGGAGGTGTTAGAGTTGTGAAGCTAAAAATAATGATTTATTGGCTCCTATTTTATTTTAAGAAAAGAGATAAAAGTAGCTCCTTACTATAATGTATACAGGAGGTGACTGGACCTCCACTAAACCAGGCCTTAATCTTGATAAGCAATATTTACATGGTAAAATTTGATTTTTCTAAGGTAATATATATGGTTTTTGAAAATTATATATATAAATAGAGAGAGCTATACAAAATCAATAAATATATATACAAAATCAAGAATACTAGATGTATAGAAACAAATTAAAGAGTAGTGCTTAGCTTGAGCAAACAAATTATTGGCGCTAGGCTGATCAGTGGATTAGTATTGGTTTGCTCAAGTTTTCACGCTTTCATGTTGCGCCGTGGGGGGGTGCATGACCCTAGATTGTCGAGGTGCACACGTGGTAAATTGAGATGATTAACACTTATAATTTCGTTTTCACCGCGGGTGCATCGGCACCCACACCATACGCAGCTTTGCCCCTGCATATAAACTTTTAAATGTGAAACCATAAATTTTAAAAACATTCGTTTTCCAACTCTGGCACTCATCCACATGGGGCTTGCTACTTTTGCTTTCCTTTCACACTTGTGAACTCATTCTCAAAGAATTTTTTCTCCCAAATCCCAACCAAATTCCTTGTCCATCCAAGGGAATGAGCCAGAAATGGGCCATCCATTGGGCCCCAGGCGATCTCGATGGCGACAACTGGGCTTGGGTTGGTTTGGATTAGAAGGATACATGCATGCTAGAGTTACAACGCTCTGGGAGAATTTTGAGTTCCCAAAGCATAGATGGCTAAAGGAGTGGCACAACCCTACACGGGAATATGCCTCATGGGGCATGACACAGGCATGCACGATTATCTAACTGTGCCATGTTGTGCCAACACGCGGTAGGAACCTAAGCATGTCACAGTAGTAAGGACCATGTAATCCATGATCATATCTCTTAGGTTTGGTGATTTAGATGGCAACACAAGTTAACATGTGTGTTAAAGATGTGTTAAACAAGTCAATAGGGTCCTAGAGATACAAGAAAAAAGTGACACAAAAGACTAGTGAAGAAATAGAGCAAAAAGGACTTAGTGTGTAGAAGTTGCACTCACCGAACAATATTGCGCCCACAAAAATGCATGCCCTGGACAATTTGGAGGAGGTGTCTAGCTAGACTCCATATGGATCAACTGACCGGGTGGTCTGGTGAGAAGAAAAGAAAAGCGTCGGACAATTAAAGGACAGAAGCGTCTAAGGGAATATTTCGTGGCGGAATATACACCGGAACATTTGACGGATGGTCCGGCGTGAGGACTTATGACCAACATATCATCCAGTGATGATCAGAGACTTGGCTTCGGTGCATAACTATATGACAGAGAACACCAGACCATCTAGCATAGGAAATGTGAAGGTGGCGTATCATCTGGTGTTGTCCAGAGAGGTGGCCAAAGAACGACGCACCGGTGGTCCAACAGAGAAGAGGGTGACCGGGGCTAAGGCTAGGTGGGCTCTTAATGGGTTGACAATTTAACCATCTTGTGCTGATGCTGGCACTATGGGCCAAGGGAGCGGTCCAAGCATGGACTAGTAAACGGGTCGTGCCGAGCAGACCACAATGTCGGGCCATTGCGAGTGTCGTGCTTATATGGACCATGCTAGTCACTACATTTTGTCTCTACATAAGTCATACACTTAATCATTCATCATATAGTTTCAACATTTTGCTAATTAAAGTAAGATATACAAAAACCAAAGAAAATTATAAAAAATGCAAACTCAAACAACAAACTAAGCACAAAACCTATTAAAAGACAACCATCCATACTCGACGAAAAATCTTCATTGTTAGGGTTTCTAGCAATAACATGCACACTTCAATCTTAGTTTGTTACCATCCTTTTGTCAAAAGTGTATAGATTTCCAGCCGGCCCATGGGCCGCCGACACGGCACGCGGCACGGCGGCACGGCCGGCGGCGTGCCCGTGCCGGCACGGCACGCACCCCGTGCAGTGCATGGGCCGTCACCCTGGCCCATGGGCCAGCACGGGGCACGACACGGCCGAAGGCTGTGGCACGGCCCCGACACGGCGGCAATTTGGCCCAGCCGGCCCACTGCCACGGCCATATAAAAGTCGGACGCCGCGACACCCTCGCCCCCACCCCAAACCCTAAATCATTTCCCCCCGGCCGCAGCCGCGTCGCTCTCAGCTCTCTCTCTCGCCTCCGTCTTCCTCCAGTCTCCAGATCCGTCGCCGCCGTTCGCCTTGAGCTCGTCGGTCCTGCTCCGGTGGCCTCGACACCTCGCCGGCCACTCCTTCTCCCTCTCCTTTCCGGCCTTCCCTCCTCCTCCTCCTCCTCATCAGTCTACGGTGGAACATCCGAACATGTGAGTCGTCGAGCTGTTTTTCTTCCCGCCGCCATTCGCCGTCGGTCTAATCGCGTCGTTCTCTCTTGCTTGGATGCTGGCTCCCTGGCCTCCTCTCCGGCACTGGGCTCCAGTGGCGTAGGTGAGTCTGGAAACCCTAACCCTAGTTTCTTCTTCTCTTCTTTCTCTGTTCTGCATCTAGATCTCAGTCATCTCACTGCTCTTCTCTGTTGTGTTCTTCGTAGGTTGGTGCCTGACGCTGCTTCCTCCTCCTCTGGAGGCGCGATGACAAGAACCAAGCGCCCCTGCCCACCGTTGTCGAGTGACGGTGTTGGAGATGCGGCTAGGGGCCGGAACCGGCCTCCCCACCCTCCTGTGTTGATCCCGGTGGCTGCGGATGAGTACAACCACCATGCCGACGGTGAGCACCCCGAGTACCCCGTGGAGGAGGTGGAGATGGAGAACGACGTCGAAGGAGCTGCTGCTGCGATCGATGTCAATGCCGGCGGCGACGGCTCCTAGTCGCAGCCCATCGATGTCGAAGCCGGCGGCGGCTCCCAGTCCCAGTCCCTGAACACACATGGGGTACTGCCAGGATACTTGAAGATCGGCGACGACGGTTGTTGCCAGAGCATGTGGAGATGCTCACCTGCATCAAAGACTGGGATCAAGCAGCAAGAAAGGCTCAGCATGCACCTGAGGACAAAGCACTAGAAGAATTCTTCGAGGACATGTACCTGGATGAAGGTGATGGTGAAGGCAGCGGCAGCGGCAGTACTACTGCAGCAACTCCTGGCGCTGGGGCTGGGTGAAGATGAAGATGGTGGACATCTGGAGAAGGTATAGTAGAGTAGAGTAGACTGCAGTCCTTCATGTTCATTTCCATTTGGATCATGTATTACATTAGAACCTAATCATGTATCTGTCTTCTGCAGGAATTTCTCCATCTTTTGGTGCTACAAGACTCAAGTGGTAGATGTCTGACATTTGCATTCTGGAATCTGGAGCTGGAGACTTGACTTGCCATTGCTGTTGGCTATTGTAATAGGATAGATGAACATGAAAACTTGTGAAACTTGTGAAACTTTTGAGCTGGTTGTACTCTTTTTCTTTCTAGGGTTTCTCACAAAGGGTGAGTTTTACCTAGAAAGGTTTTTAATGAGGCAACATTGCACATCAACTCATTTTGATAATCATTTTCATCCACTTTGTGTCTTTGTCTCTGAATTGTCAATTTCTGTTGAAACTTGAAAATTTGAAATGTGTTCATGTGAGTATGTGACATTGTGACTTGTGAAAATTTGTGTAAAATTCTGATTTTGGTGAAGTGTTTCATGGGGCCGTGTCATGGGCCGCACGGCACGGCGAAAATGGCCGCGGCCCGTGGACGGCACGGCCCGGCCAACCGGCCCATGGCACGCCCCCGCACGGCACGGCCGGCACGGCGGCACGGAGCAGTGCCGGCACGGCACGGCACGGTGGCCATATATACAAAAGTGTGTGCACTATGTATCAAAAGCTACATTATTTCAACTTAACCAATAGACCAAATGATTGCACTTGCTCCCACGTAAACTTGAGTGTGCAAATTTGAGTCTACTCCTTGTTGCTAAAGCCCCAAAAATAAGTAGCGTCCCTTGGTGATCCTAAACCCATGCAACTTAAACTACTCTCCAAATAAAGTGTATGACATGACAGTAAAAGCAAGTGTTCAATAGTTTCCTTGCATGACTCCACCCCACTAAGCCTCAAACCGTGGTGTCCACACTATTTGGGTGTTTGTAAAATTAATGGCTATATGCATGGTGGCTAGATATGTTCATTTAATCAGCCTATCCCATTTAAATGACCATTTATTAGCTCAGATAAATGAACAAATGATATTGTTTAGTGTTTAGATGAACATAAGCTGCTACTACATCTCTAGTTGGTGCAAAGGCAGAAGATCATATTTGGTTCGATGGTGACTACAAAGCATGGCCAAATAAAAAAGGTGATAAATGTCTAGTGACTTTATTTGTAAAGTGCAAAGCATAAAAAATAGTAGAAAATGATATGGAATCCAGAGTAATAGGCAACTTATTATGGTATAGTATGTTCTATCTATGGTCATACTATCCTGGCAAGGGAAACAAGGGGTGCATGTCTTGTGCAGATGGTGCAAATACACCATTTGACCCATGTCTTTGAAAAAAATTGAAACTTAGAACATCCATAGTTCATCTTTTGTACTTTGTTACAAAGTTGAGATTTAAAACCATTTTTTCATGTACCACATCTGTCCTGAACTTTGCCATTTTTATGTTATATTTTCATCTTCGCCACAAGGTACATATATATGGATGGGCTATGTTTGTGCCAAGTTTCAAAATTGTTTGAAGTTTTGGAGTAGGAATTTTTGGGTGTATTTGCGCTGTTTGCAAGATGAGTTGCATTAGCATAAGATATGTGCCCGCTGGGAAACAAAAGATGGATGATTGAGATGTGCGATAAATTTCATTTCAAAAACCGCTTGGTTCATCTTCCATTTTTTTGAGACAGGGTTTATCTTCCGGTTTTATGTACACATCTAATTGGCATGTCAAGCATCAACTATTAAAGAGCTAATGACTAGCTACTACAATCACTAGCTTTGAAAAGTATACATGTCTCGTGTTACGGCTTAGGTTGCGAAGGGCGTATGAATGAGAGGTGGTTGGCCGAGGCTTGAACCCTCGACAGCGTGGTGGCGGCGCCGTGACCGGCGCCTAGGTTGAAAGCGGTGGAGCGACAAGAGCAAGACGATGTTGGGCGCCCAAGGGAGACAACTTGTCTCAATCCCAGACTTATCCTTTCATTAACCAAATGTTCAGGCTATATAGCCAATGCGAATACAAACTGGTGCCACGAATAGCAAACTGACTAACACATGCAAATCTGAGATCCTGGTCGTAGAGAACTGGAGCCGCTCGGTTCACGGTCACCATGTGAACCGTGCGTGCCTATTATTCAAATGCATGCGCTCCTAATTCTGGCGTGCTGTGACTTGAGCTCAGCCACTAGCTTTGTTCGGGTGCTGCCAACCATAACATCTCGTCTTTAACACATTAAGAAGACTAATAGCGGTTACTTACATGAACCATCTGGTTGTTGAATGAACCATCTGCTCAGCCATATGCGAGGAACACTGCAGCATATCCAGCAATGCTCAGCCATATGTGACACCGTCAACTGAATCTACGCATACAGTGTTGGAGTAAGTACACGACGCCGCACATATTCTTCTGCTCCATAAAGCCGACCAAGTGAACTACCATTTTATCTTTTTGCCCCAATATAGAAGTGGGATATTTTTGCATTTAAAGAAACTGCTAAATAAACTTATGAAGTGTTTGGTCTAAAGAATGACCTTATCTAGAATGAAATGGTCCATTATGGAGTCATTGCATCAGGATAAATCCATTTCTCGTTATGAAGCTAACTTGTGGGGGATTATGTGGCAATAGACTAATAGATTTCATTCCTCGAAGGCTCGAACCAAACAAAAATGTAAGGAATGAGAAACCCTATTCCTTAAACTAAACACCTCCTTGGTGAACCATTCCACTTGGAGAGTAACAGTTACCCCCTGGTGATCTTACTAATACCGCAGTTTGAACCTGGACACCCAGCTGCAGTTCTTTAGTAATCCTGGAATTTGCTATTTCTTGATTGATTTTTACTTCAAGAAGTTAGTACATCAGTGGTGTTTCTTCCCCTCTTCAAAGGGGGCAAAATGGAAAGGGGGGAAACAATAAATGAATTACATCTTGGGTATTACTATCTTCTAGAGTAGGCAGCCTCAAGTGACGCGCTTACTAGTTTAAGGGGGTTCATCTAAAAATAGACAAAAAAAAAAAAAAACTGAACAGATGAAGAAAATTTTGCTCACTGGTGTGTAGGCTTATGACCCCTTGGACCATAGTAATCGACATGAATCTCTGGCAGATTGTGACCAACTCTAGCTTTCTCTTCAGAAATGCTTTCCTCCATTTTTCCACCAGATGGCTCATTGTCCGTGTACCTCACTCCCATCTCCCCAGGTTTCTGAAATAACCAAAGAATGCACAACAGTTAGGAACTGCAGAAAGAGTCACTGCACGGTGTGTATGAAATAATGCGTATGCGAATAGCGGTTACTTACATGAACCATCTGGTTGTTGAATGACTCATGGCTCTCTGCATCCAGCCGAATACCCTGCACCCTTGCCGTCACCAGGAACAGAACAATGACAACCACCACCAACGGCAAGGAGTTCTTCATCTTATCTCTGTGTGAGGATTTTGGAACAGTTCAGTAGTGAAGCTCAGTTGGAATAGTGAAGACAGATGAGCTATGGTCTTTGTTGCTTGAAGCTGAACCATTTGACTCAGAGATGAATATATAAATCTTTGCTCTGGAACACTACCCTGGCCCCATCCAGTGATTGGTGTACTCATGTCTGCAGCAGAGGGGTTACCTGAAGTACCAATGCAAAATGTGGCCATAGTTTATGTTCTCCGTGCCGGCCTTTGCAGAGGTATGTCTGCCCAAAATATGGTCCTTGTTTAGGCCACTGGCCCCTGGGATTAGGTGCTAATGCCATGCTTGAAAGTACCAAAGAGAATTATAACTTTGGCAAGTACTCTGCCTGGTCTCAGGTATGACATACATCTGCCCCTAGAAACGTGTGTTTGTCTGTAGAGAAATGTACACGAGTGCGTATATTTGTTCGTGCATTCCTCCAATAAAGTACAAGCGAACTTGTCAATTCGGTTATTTTACTGGCATATCGAAAATGCATTATTTTGACCATATTGCAAACAGACAACACTAGTCAGGCGACAAGGATCGGTGTTTGCGCAACCAAACCATTTAGCTTACATTGTTCTCAACTGTGTTAAGCTTCATAATTTTTGTATCATGGGAGTGAGACCAGACAAGTGAACAATCATGTGAGAAGAACAGGAAATTTGACCCAGTCTTGACACATTTCAGTCAATGAATCGTTTGTTACATGATGTAAGGTCAATTTCAGGCTAGGCAGTGACATTTTTATTTACAAAAATGGGGGCAAACATTACACAGTGAGCTGGGAACTCACAGCTTCTTTGCCACATTTACTTTAATCTGTTTCAAATCTCTCACAAGATGGAGCTCAAATTTGTTGGTTCAATCACCAACAAGAATAATATCAAGTTTGTTGGTTCAATTACCAACAAGAATTGTAACGTGTGTCGCAGCAATGGGTAACAACTAACAACAATGAGGCGCCGAGATGACTACATACAATTACAACTCGGCAATGCAACACAGCACCTAATTGCGACAAGAATGCGGCTACTGCCTACCCAGGAGTATCCTGAGGCTATTGAGCCCATCAGCTGATATGCTCCGTGCCACCCTACCGGGACGGTCCACTTTGATCTGAGCAGGGGCCTCCAGGTGGAACGAAACCAACACCACGGTTAAGTTGTCAGTGGCCCCTCGCCTTATTGCCTCCTCAACGATTTCCTTACAGCATAATTTCACATCATTGTGCTCTTGGAGGCGCTTCCGTGCAAAGTCCACGGAGTTTTGATTTGAGAAGACATCCCAGATTCCATCACTGCCAATTATCAAGAACTCATCGTCCTTTGTTAGTGTGATCATCTTGAGCTCTGGGTCAGCACTCAGGGGACCTCCTGGCTCTCCAACTTCTTTCATACCCTCAAGATGCCAGTCACCAAGCGCTCTAGTGACTCCTAGCAAACCATTCAGATAACCATCATCCACATAGCCACCAAGCGATTCTATGCGCAATTTTTCACTGAGGCTGCAAGGCCTGTGATCCATGGACATTTCAATTGCAGTGCCACACCGGGAAAGAACTGCCCTACAATCACCAGCATTAGCGACCAGAAGAGACCTGCACGAATCATGCAAATTTTTTAGCATTGGTCATAAAGGTTCAACAGATAACAAGTGCAAATAAATTTAAATATATAAATATAGTATAAAGTTAGAGAGCGACACATCACAAATGGTGTGTGCCTTGGCAATTCTAAAACAAGATTATAAATCTGAAAAATTCTAAAAGAAAGTAGTAGATGCTGGGTAAGCTGCAAACCTGTACCAAACCTATGAGGATCCATCAATGGTCTAAAGTTTAAACCATGGGCCTCTAAGATTCCGAATCCCAAATTCTCATTAAAGGGGTGCAATATTGAACGTTCTCAAGGAGAACAAACCGTGATTTATGTTTTTTGGAACTCAACCGTGATTATGTTGAGGACAATCAGTTCAATTTATATATGAACAGGTGAGTATCTAAAAGTCAAATAATCTTTTCTGGTTCACAATACCTCACCTAATATTAGCTACTTTGCCTAAATATTTGCACACTTTTAAAAAAAGAAGAGTAAGCACATACCATCCCACGTTGGATAATTTTTACAATTTGATTTAGAATTGTGTTACTTGGCATAAATAGAAGTCAACATTCAAATGTTTGCGTAAAGATTAGAACACGTTGAAGACTAGACCTAGTACAGCACAGTTTCTGAACAGCCATGGTACTAGCTCTATACAACTTCAAAAGGCAAAACTTAGGGCCTGTTTGGATCACTAGGGCTAGTTACTAGTTGGGGTAAAAATTAGCCCAAATTAGCTAGAGCCAACTAGCTAGTTGGCTAACAACTAGTAGAAAACCTATTAGCCCTTGTATCCAAACATGCCCTTGAAATGAGATGAAATATTGTACAGACATGATTGAACACTGTAGCTTCAGTTCTAAAAGATACTTGATACATTTTGACCAGATGTCCACTAAAATATTTCTTATGTAATCCATATGGTAGACATTGAACAATAAGGCTTTGAGGAAACCGATTATATACATATACAGCTCATGATATGATAAAGAACTCTTAAATATACTATGAAAAGCTGGGGATCATCATACTTATGACAGGAGTACCTTCCAAAAATCATTGCTGTAAGTGCAGTTGTGCCGGAGGATGTTGCTCTATGGAGAGAGCATGTCTCAGCAAACTGGCAATCAATCTGCATAAAGGACCTCCTCACAACCTTTTCAAGCTGAAGAGGGAAATCTGAATCTTCCACAATCACCCTTGGTAAATTATCACAAACGAAATGGGCAGCATCTTTTCCACCATGACCATCAAAGACCTGATTATTGAAATGGAGAAAATAGATACCTAAGAGAAATATCAAGTTGTTGTGAATCGTGCATGCAGAATGATAACATGATTATCTAGGTTACCAATGATGAGCAAGTGTGCAACTCAATGAAATTATTGAGAGCACAGATCTGTATACTACTAACTGTACATATGTAGAATAAGTTTACTAAGACATGAATTTGTTCCATTGAACTTAAATAACTAACCAAGGAAAACAACTGCATACATCATAAAGAAGCAGACTCATTTTCTGGAAGGAGAAAAAAACTATAAGCCTATTTTCAGCTTCTGATATTGCAATGAACTACACATATGATCTACTTGACTCAATGAGTGACCTCAACGTTCTACTGCTAGGCTGGTGGCCTGGTGCAGTGCGGACCAAATTTGTTATTAAGTCCTCTTCTTTATATGGGGTACTCTAGTGATGTACTCAGAATTTACCATTAGACTGCTTATTGATGTGCATGTTTGGCAATATGATTGGTCTATCAAACTAGGAAAGGTAAAATAGAAGTGGGCAAGACGGCAAGTGTTTACCCCATAGAAGGAAACAACTTCATTATCTAACGATGGGAAGCCAAAGTTCTTAGCAAGGTCTGGAATGCACACGTGGGTATCTTCCATATATTGGCGACCTCCGATATCAGACCAATCCCCCGATCGGATTACTGGAACAAAATTGCTTAACTTCTGCCTGAAATCAGCAGAAGTTGTGTTTTCGCAAACTCTCTCCATCTGCATGTAAACAGGATCAGTGCACAAGAATGCAATACAGGAAGCACCGAATGTGAATCTATAGATAAGCTGATCTAAATTACATGAAATCACAAAGTCAAGTTAGCGCAAGTAGCATGGAACATACTAATATAAGGAAACTCCATTACTTCAATTAATCACAAACCCAAATCCAAATGGCTATCAATTCTACTTTGGTGCTTGCACTCAAACAAATTCAGAAGTTCCCGTCAGAAAGAAGCACATTAAGCTATAGGAGACATTAACTCATCTATTTTAATGAATTAGTTTCCACCTTAGTAGGAACAGTAATTTTTTTAGAAATAATTTCCCTTGATATGCAGAGCACAATTGTCATGTGCGGCGTGCCATATACAAGGAGGACACGCGCCCGCGACGTGCGTAGGGCAGCCGAGCGGGCCGCTAACTTGGGCCAGGCCGCACATGCAGTAGAGCCGCAGCAGCAGCGTGGCTAATTTAGAAATAAATCAAGTCAATTACCTAAAGTTAGCTACAGGTTATTTCCTTAAGTTTAGGAGGTTAGTTTCCTTTTAGTTGCAGCCGCAGGGCTATAAAAGAATTGTATTCGGCACTTTGAGAATTAAGCAAAGATTATTATCTCCTACCTTCTTCTCTTTAACCTAAGCCTGCGGTAGAGGGGCATAACCTCACCGGAGAAGACGGCCGAAGGCTACGAGCTTCGTAGCCGAGGCCCAGCTCGTCGAGGGTTCGACGCCCTTGACAACCTGGTATCACAAGTCAGCAGATCCTCTTCCGCTCGTTCCGTTCCATCCGTTCCAGCCACAGACCCCCACCAGCAGCCGCATCCCCAACAGCCGCCGCCACACCAACAGCCGCCGCCCATCCCTTCCGTCGCGTCCAGCCCGCCGCCCACCTCGGCAATGGCCGAACCGACCCTCGCCGACATCATTCAAGAGATGCGGAACATGAACGCCATGATCACCTCCCTGCAATCCGATGTCGCCTCCATCAAGGAGAAGACGTCTACGGCCGAAAGCAGCGACGGTCGCCGTCCCGACGCGCCGCGCGAACTGGAGTTCCACCCGAAGCACAGGAAGTGGGATTTTCCCCACTACGACGGCACGACGGACCCCATGTTGTTCCTCAACAAGTGTGACGCCTACTTCCGCCAACATCGCACCATGCCGGAGGAACGCGTGCGCATGGCGGCCTACCACCTGGACGACGCCGCCCAGCTGTGGTTCATCCAGTTGCAGGACGACGAAGGCACGCCACCGTGGGGCAACTTCAAGGATCTCCTGAGTTTACGGTTCGGTCCGCCCCTTCGCTCCGCCCCGATGTTCGAGCTTGCCGAATGTCGTCGCACCGGGACCGTGGAGGACTAACGCAAATCGGTTCCAGTCCCTCCTTCCGCGTGCCGGTCGACTCGACGAGGCGCAGCGGGTCCAGCTTTTCACCGGCGGCCTCCTGCCACCGCTCAGCAACGCCGTCCGCATCCACAACCCGGACACCCTCGCCGCCGCCATGAGTCTGGCCCGACAGGTGGAACAGATGGAGGCGGCACGGCCGGTGCCGGCCGCACCGAGGGCGCCTCCGCGCGTCCCACCACCTCCAGCGGGCCGGGCCGCCCTACCGCCACCGCCACCCCTCTGGCGCTACCCCGCGCCGTCGGCGGCTGCTGAGGGCAATAAGCGTCGCCTCACGCCAGATGAGATGGCCGAGCGTCGCCGATTGGGTCTATGTTTTAACTGCAATGAAAAATATTCCCGCGGCCATAACCGTTTCTGCAGGCGCTTGTTCTTCGTCGAGGGCGTGGAGATCGATGACGCGGCGGATGGGGCAGCAGAGACGGAGGACGCCGCCGAGGCGCCCTGTTTCTCCCTCCAGGCCGTGGCCGGAGTTCCCATGGCGGGCACCATGCAGATTGCCGTGTCTTTGGGCGCCACGACACTTGTCGCCCTCCTCGACTCCGGCAGCACGCACAACTTTATCTCGGAGGACGCAGCGAGGCGATCCGGCCTCCCTCTCCAACAACAGCCCCGTCTCACCGCTTTGGTGGCCAACGGGGAGCGCGTTGCCTGCGCCGGCGTCATCCGTGACGCACCTCTCCTCGTTGATGGCGAGTCGTTCCCGGCCGACCTCTTCGTCATGCCCTTGGCCGGGTACGACGTCGTCCTCGGCACCAGGTGGCTGGGCGCGCTTGGGCCCATCGTCTGGGACCTGAGCCACCAGCGCATGTCGTTCCAGCGCCAGGGGCGTACGGTCTCCTGGACCAGCGTGGCCTGTCCCTCGCCACCGGCCTTGCGCGCGACGCTGGAGGCGGGCGCCCTCCTCGAGGCGCTGCTGCTCGCGTATGGGGGGGTCTTCGCCGACCCATCTGGTCTGCCCCCCAAACGCGCGCACGACCACCGGATCACACTCAAGCCCGACACCCAGCCGGTTGCCGTTCGCCCCTACCGTTATCCGGCGGCGCACAAGGACGAGCTGGAGCGGCAATGTGTCACCATGATGGAGCAGGGCATCGTTCGTCGAAGCGACTCGCCGTTCTCATCGCCCGTCCTCCTCGTCAAGAAGCCGGATGGGTCGTGGCGATTCTGCGTCGACTACCGCGCGCTCAACGCGTTGACGGTCAAGGACGCCTTCCCGATCCCGGTGGTCGAGGAGCTCCTCGACGAGCTCCATGGCGCTCAGTTTTTCACCAAGCTGGACCTGCGCTCGGGTTATCACCAAGTGCGCATGCGCCCGGAGGACGTCCACAAGACGGCGTTCCGTACACATGATGGCTTGTACGAGTTCCTTGTGATGGCGTTCGGCCTCTGCAACGCCCCAGCGACATTTCAAGCCCTGATGAATGATGTGCTCCGGCCGTTCCTCCGCCGCTTCGTCCTGGTATTTTTTGACGACATTTTGATTTACAGCAGGACGTGGGCTGATCACCTGCGTCACCTCCGCACCGTCCTCGACGCGCTCCGCCACCACCAGCTCTTCGTCAAGCGCTCCAAGTGCTCTTTCGGGGTCCCCACTGTCGCCTACCTCGGCCATGTCATCTCGGCGGCTGGGGTGGCCATGGATCCGACCAAGGTGCAGGCAATCGTCGACTGGCCGACACCCCGCTCGCCCCGGGCGGTCCGCGGGTTCCTCGGCCTCACGGGCTACTACCGCAAGTTCGTCCACAACTATGGGACGATCGCCGCGCCTCTGTCAGGCCTGCTCAAGAAGGAGGGCTTCTCGTGGGACGACGCCACCGCCGCGGCGTTCGCGGCTCTCAAGGCCGCCGTGACATCCGCCCCAGTTCTTGCCATGGCTGACTTCACCAAGCTGTTCATCGTCGAGTGCGACGCCTCGACGTCCGGTTTCGGCGCCGTGCTGGTCCAAGACGGCCACCCCGTCGCTTTCTTCAGCCGGCCGGTGGCGCCTCGCCATCGCTCGCTCGCCGCCTATGAGCGCGAGCTCATCGGGCTGGTCCAGGCGGTTCGGCACTGGCGGCCATATTTGTGGGGGCGGCGTTTCGTCGTCAAGACCGACCACTACAGCCTGAAGTACCTCCTCGACCAGCGCCTCGCCACAATTCCGCAACACCATTGGGTCGGCAAGCTCCTTGGTTTTGACTTCTCGGTGGAGTACAGGTCGGGCGCCACGAGCGTCGTCGCCGACGCCCTGTCCAGGCGCGACCAGGACAACGGGGAGGTTATGGCCATCTCTGCACCTCGCTTCGACTTCATTGAGCGACTTCGCCACGCCCAGGCTACGGACCCGGCCTTGGCCGACCTGCACAGGGACCTCCAGGCAGGCACCCGGGCCGCGCCATGGACGCTGGTGGACGGCATGGTGGCCTACGAGGGGCGCCTGTTCATCCCCTCGGCGTCCCACCTCCTCCGCGAGATCGTGGCAGCAGTCCACGACGACGGGCATGAGGGTGTCCACCGCACCCTACATCGGCTCCGGCGCGATTTTCATTTTTCCAACATGCGTCGTTTGGTGCAGGATTTTGTGAAGGCCTGCGTCACGTGCCAGCAGTACAAGTCTGATCACCTTCGGCCGGCCGGGTTGCTACAGTCCCTTCCGGTGCCATCGGCGGTGTGGGCAGACGTGGGCATTGATTTCATTGAGGCGCTGCCTAAGGTCCAAGGCAAGACTGTCATCCTCTCTGTGGTGGATCGCTTCAGCAAATATTGCCACTTCATTCCGCTGGCGCATCCATACACTGCGGAATCCGTCGCCAACGCCTTCTTCGCCGACATCGTTCGCCTCCATGGCGTACCGCAGTCCATCGTCTCGGATCGCGATCCGGTCTTCACCTCGGCGTTCTGGCAGGAGCTCATGCGCCTTACAGGGACGAAGCTCCACATGTCGTCCGCCTTTCATCCGCAGACGGACGGTCAGACGGAGGCAGCCAATCGAGTCATCGTCATGTATCTGCGTTGCTTCACCGGCGATCGTCCCCGCCAGTGGTTGAGGTGGCTTCCGTGGGCAGAATACACCTACAACACCGCATACCAGTCCTCGCTGCAGGAAACTCCTTTCCGTGTCGTCCACGGCAGGGACCCGCCGACCATCCGTTCGTATGAACCGGGGGAGGCCCGCGTCGCTGCCGTCGCCCAGGAGATGGAGGAGCGTGCGGCTTTCCTTAATGACATTCGCTTCCGTCTTGAGCAGGCCCAGGCAGTCCAGAAGCGCTCCTACGACCAGCATCATCGTCCGGTCGACTACCAAGTCGGCGACTGGGCGTTTCTACGCCTTCGGCAACGGGCAGCAGTTTCCCTGCCCCGCACCACCGCGCAGGGGAAACTGAAGCCTCGCTTCGTCGGGCCTTACCAGGTGATCGAGGTCATCAACCCGGTGGCTGTGCGTCTCCAACTTCCACCTGGCGCCCGTCTCCACGACGTGTTCCATGTGGGCGTCCTCAAGAAGTTCATGGGGTCGCCACCGGCTGCACCACCGTCGCTGCCTCCGATCCTGCATGGCGCGGTGGTGCCTGCACCATCCCGGGTAACGCAGGGACGCATGGCCCGCGGTGTCCGCCAGGTGCTCGTCGAGTGGGCAGGCCAGCCCCCCACGTCTGCATCATGGGAAGACCTGGACGATTTCCGCGCTCGGTTTCCTTCTTTTCAGCTCGAGGACGAGCTGGACTTCGAGGCGGGGAGAGATGTCATGTGCGGCGTGCCATATACAAGGAGGACACGCGCCCGCGACGTGCGTAGGGCAGCCGAGCGGGCCGCTAACTTGGGCCAGGCCGCACATGCAGTAGAGCCGCAGCAGCAGCGTGGCTAATTTAGAAATAAATCAAGTCAATTACCTAAAGTTAGCTACAGGTTATTTCCTTAAGTTTAGGAGGTTAGTTTCCTTTTAGTTGCAGCCGCAGGGCTATAAAAGAATTGTATTCGGCACTTTGAGAATTAAGCAAAGATTATTATCTCCTACCTTCTTCTCTTTAACCTAAGCCTGCGGTAGAGGGGCATAACCTCACCGGAGAAGACGGCCGAAGGCTACGAGCTTCGTAGCCGAGGCCCAGCTCGTCGAGGGTTCGACGCCCTTGACAACAATGGATAGTATGATACAACAAGCAGAGCCTGAGTTTGTAAATTGATAAAAACCATCTGAAACTACAAGCTTCAGTACTATTTGGTTATTCCTTGGCACAAATTAATGCTGGCAATCGACATTACCAGTCTATAAAAGGACAATCCAGTAATCCACCCATGACAGCAACACCTAAAATCCAACTACAGTAGCTCACAAGCCATGGAAGAAAAATCTAGCAGTTTCTATCACGATGTGGGTAGCAAGCCTTTCAAAGTCAGTAGTAATCACATGGACCACTTCAGGAAAATGATGCAGTTTCTATCACGATGTGGGTATCAGCACGGAAAAAACACGTTTTGTTTCATTACATTTCAGTCTTGATAGAGAAATCAAGTACATGTGCCCTTGGCAAGTACGTACTACTCTGAAGAAATTTCAGCTACAGTCAGAAATACACGAAAAGTATGCTGTCCTTGAAATATGTTCTGAAGAAATTTCTGTCATTTCCTGTTTGCTACGTACAATAGTCAGAAATTAGTTGTACCTCTCTGTCACAGCACCTCAGAATGAGCAAGCAAATGATCGGACAGTTCGACAAATTTAGTATACAGTACAAAATCGAAACAACTTGAGAAATGATGAAAAGCGTGGGCCAGCCGCCTGCCACCGTTCACCAGGAAACAGCCACCGAACATTCCAGCCACAATGCAAGATTAACTGTACAATGCAAGAAACCTAACTCTGCCTTACTGAACAGTTCAAATCACCTTCTGATCTACACTTTCATTAGCGCCAACTAAACACGAAATCGCCTAGATTCTTGCAGAATTCAAGAAAAAAAGAGACAGATGGATGAACAGAGGCGTGTACTCGAAGCAAAGACAATCATTGTTTCCTTTTTTTTTAACACCGCCAGGAGCACTGGCATATCATATAAGACTCGTATTAGACACCTATACTGACCGCACGCTCAAGTACAGATGAAACTGCTCGAGATTTCTCGGAACGCGTCCACCGAGCACACACGCACGCACACACTACTCACACACACCGCCCGGCTCCCTCTGGGGAAAAGTCCCCAACGAGGCGCGCGTAATTCGGCCCAGCCCGGGCTCGAACCCGTGAGCGGCTGCTCCGCACCTGGGAGCGAACCACCCTCCCCAGCGAGGCGCGCGTAATTCGGCACGGCCCGGCGCGTAATTCGGCGCGGCCCGGGCTCGAACCCGTGAGCGGCTGCTCCGCACCTGGGAGCGAACCACCCTCCCCAGCGAGGCGCGCGTAATTCGGCCCAGCCCGGGCTCGAACCCGTGAGCGGCTGCTCCGCACCTAGGAGCGAACCACCCTCCCCAGCAAGGCGCGCGTAATTCGGCCCAGCCAGGACTCGAACCCGCGAGCCGCTGCTCGCGCACCTGGGAGCGAACCACCCGAGCTATGCTCGGTCCTCCATTGTTTCCTTTTGAATCCATCTTTTATACCAGGATCAAGCGCTCAAACGAACCGACAGAAAAGGGATACCAGATTCACAGATATACATCGAAAGTTTTATCCACGCAACAAAATAACCACCCGAAATCGAATCTTTAATTTTGCACCGAGCAGTCGACACGAACCTGAGCCAAGGGAAACTTAGCGGGCTCCTCGACCCCTGCGTCTCCAAAACCAAGCCTTTCCGCGTCCTCCGGCTCCTCCACGCACATGGCACCGCGGTCCGGAAAGCTCTGCCTACGGCGTTCCTCTAGGCACGAGGCACAGCGCGCAGCTGGAGCTCCGCTGGTAGGAAGAAGAAACACGAGGTGGGAGGAGAGGACAGAGATAACAGAGAAGCAAAGCAAGTCAGTAGGGAGAGGAATAATTGGAGTGGGAGGCGAGGAGGGGAAGAGGAATCCGAGGAGGAGAGCAACACAGAAGATTCTTTGGGAATATCTGTGGGGAAAGAAAGAAATCCTGCAGTGAAAAAGAGATGGTGTGTGGGGGAAGGCAAGGGGATAGATATTGTGGTGGTTGTTTGTAGGAGCTCGGATTTTTTTATGGAGGCAGTCGGGTGGGGACTGTGGGCAGTGGCGACTGTGACTTGGCGAGGAGAGGAGAGAGAAACGGAGGTGCGGTGCGCTCAGGTCCGGCAGGAGAGTGAAGAGCCAAGGAGGAAGAAAGGCACGTGGTGAACAGGCGTCAGATCTGACGTGTTTATTCAAGGATGTCACAGCTCACGGTTCTCGCCCAGAGTATCTTCCTGAGTTTTAATAGATTCTAATGACAGTTCGATCTTTAAGCAAAATTCACAATTACGCCTTGTTTAGTTCGTGAAACTTTTTGAAAAATGGTATTGTAGCACTTTCGTTGTTATTTGGCAATTAGTATCCAATCATGGTCTAATTAGACTTAAAAGATTCGCCTCGTGAATTTCGTCTAAACTGTGTGATTAGTTTTATTTTTTATCTATATTTAATGTTTTATGCATGTGTCCAAAGATTCGATGTGACGGGAAATCTTGAAAATTTTGCAAAATTTTAGGAACTAAACAGACCCTTGAGTAAAAGTCTGAGAAAGATGAATTTGGATTGTTGTAACCTAGACTAGAAAATCATGAAAACTTTGTCACAAGTTACTTCGTTGGATCGCCCAGAGCTTTTAAAAGTTTTATTAGTTGGTTCAAACAATACATAAACTAAAATGATTACCAAACATTGTATAATTTTTATGAGAATAAAGTTTTCATTCTTAGGTCTTTGCACAGTGAAAATCTTCTAGTAGTAGATATTGTTTCTAGAATCTTATTCTAGAATCCAAGTGTTTGGATCCCATTTTTATTTTTCTAGTCATTCTCATTTTTAGGGGTCTAAATAGAATTTTACTCACGGACGATCTAGATTAGTGTATATGCATTGAGATAGAGTATGTTTGTAATTGAAATAGAGTCATCTCACGGACGATCTAGATTAGTGTATATACCTTGAGATTACAAGTTTACGACAAATATCCAAAGTTTCGAACTTTTCTCTTCTATGGGTGTGAGGTGATAGGATGGGAATGGTCACGATGGGTTGTGTTCTTTGAGGATGTGTTTGGTTCGTAGACAGGAGTTGCCTTGTATAATCTGCATGAGTGGACGCGGACTAGGTAGAACTATATTTACAAGAAGAAGAAAACGCTTTTGTGAGGTTGCATGAGATGATGAAAATAATTTGAGATGTTTAGTTGCTTACAGAACATATATAACTTATCTAAAAGGTGAGGCTGACCTGTCACATGTGGGTCCATCCTCTATAACCTACATCCATCGAGCCATGCTTCGTAGTGAACCTTGTTTCGGTTGGTCTCCATCGAATCAGATTCAGACCCATATACCTCTGCATGGGTGAAGTCAAGTTAGAATAGTGGAGGGATGCAACCAAAGAGGCTTTGTTTCGCACTCGACCTGACGCCCTCAGCGTCCGGTCAGTGCACCAGACCGTCTGCTCCTCAGCGCGCGCCACCAGAATTGACCGGACGCGTCCGATCACCCGATGACCGCGTCAGGTCAGTGAAAAAACAATCGTTTCACTTCCCGAAAAGCGCCGAATCCCGCCTCGCAAGCTCGGCGGGAGGGGGAGAGGATCCCAATCCCTTCTCCACCACTCAAACTTTACATCCTTTGCAAATGTGCCAACACCGACAAGTGTTCACCACCTTGTGCACGTGTGTTAGCATTTTCACAATCATTTTCTCAAAGGAGTTAGCACCACACTAGATCCTAATGCATATGCAATGAGTTAGCATCTAGTGGCACTTTGACAACCGCATTTCATAACAAGTTTCACCCCTCTTAATAGTATGGCTATCAATCCTAAATGTGATCACAATCGTTAAGTGTCTTGATCACCAAAACAAAATGGTCCTATGGTTATCACCTTTGCCTTGAGTCCATTTTGCTTTTCCTTCATTTCCAAGTCCAAAACACCTTGATCACTTGAGCCATCATGATCATCACCTCTTGCTTCACTATGTGGAATTGTGCTACCTATCTCATTCACACTTGATCAAATAGGTTAGCACATAGGGTTTCATCAATTCTCCAAAACCAAACTACGACTTTCAACCGGTGACCACTCCGAGCGCGCTCGGCAAGGCGACGCGGAGCGCCAAGCGAGTCTACCTCAGGAGAAGCATGTTTTGCGTCGTGCAAGCCGGCAGCATAGGAGCTGATGGCTGTTCTGTCACGTGACGGTGTTCACGGTGATCGACTCCGAGATGCCGGTGACACTGGTGGAGAGGAGGCGCTGTCGGCGCCGGGAACGCGGGATGGGTGGTCGCCGAGCTGGAGCGCGCGTGCGCGGACAAGGCGTCCGGATCTGGTCGGAGGAGGAAGCTGTGCAGGGTGAACATGTGGAGTCGCACGTACATTGCGCGCGGAGGCGCCGATCGCTGTCCATCTCTTCCTGGGGTGCTTTGGATGGTGGTTTGGGTTCAACGTTAAGGGTTGGCGAGTTCGATTAGTAGTACTGTAGCATGGTCTATAGACATGGGACCTGCTGGTTATTTGTCATCAAAGAAAACTTCTACAGTGAAATATCTTGGGCACTTGAGTTCTAGTAAAACTATCTTTCAAAGTTTTGAAAGAAGTGATAGTCTGTTATTTTGGGTTTTTGAAAATCCTGTAACTTTCAATTCATTGGAAAATAGTTTTGCAATTTCAGGTTTACCCTGATGCCTGATCCAGTTCAACAAGTTTACCCTTGTGGTCTGGTTGGTTTGCACTACCAGTGATCCATAAATAGTAATCCAGAGTAAAGCAAGATGCACAACACAGTAACGAACTTTCTCAATTGTGTTCATTGATCTCTGAAATATATTTATACATATGAATGTGTCTTGAACAGACACCTACTGGGAAGAGAACAGTTTGGGAAGAGACAACAGTTGAATGAATGGACATGTCCCATCAGAGACATGGTTAACTAACTAATCCTATCTCTAACTGCTCCTGTGAATGGATGAGATCATCACTTGAAAAGGTGCCTGTTGGCAACAGGCGTCATTTCACAACAAATTGCATCTAACATCTATTTTCCGTGTTGCATATTATATGGTACGACTTTAGATTTGTTCTAAGTCAAAGTTTTAATCGTGTTAAAAAAATTAACATATATAATACCAAATTAATACACTTTCAAAATATATTTATGGTGGTTAGGAATTAATTTTATGTTTAGATGTTATGTCTTTTTTTTTGATAAATTCAGTCAAAATTAAAAACATTTGACTTGTGAAAAGGCAAAGTGACATATTTTGCCGGACCAATCTGCATCACCTATAAAGTAGAAATACTTATGACATTTTTATTTATTACTTTGCCATGAATAAAGCATGGCATGAAAGCAAACAAAGTACAAGGTTATTTTTTTATTCTTCCTTGGGTTTCTGTATCATGAAGTCTCACAGATCTGCCCTTGGTAGTGAGGGATATATAGTCAATGTCCAACGGTTTGAGCTGAGGAAAAAAATTCATATCAGATTTCACATCTATATTGCACTAAACATTTTTGTAACAATAAGACACAGGATGTACTATCAAATACTTACATCCACATTTACTTCCCGCTGGCGGCACTGGTCTGTTGTACTCAGGGTTTTTTTTACCGACCGGTCACCCCAAACCGCCGGCCTCCGGTTCCGGTTTACCGGTCCGGTTTACCGGTAACCGGTCGGTAACCGGTCGAATTTGAATTTGAATTCAAACGCGCCTTCGGTTCGGTTTGTCACCGGTTTACCGGGCGGTTTGGAGCGGTAACCGCTCGGTTTGAGTTTGGAATTTTCTTTTTTCTTTTTTTTTTCAAACTTCTATACGTATAAATAAATACTAAACGAACTCGAATTTTAAAAAAAAAATTACACCATTGGCTTCTATAAATCATGAACTATTTTTAGGATTTTTTCAGCATTTCTTGTTTTTTTCAAATTTTAAATTTGAATTTGGGGGCCTTAACGGGCCAGGACTGGGATTTTTTTTTCTTTTTTTCAAACTTCTATACGTATAAATAAATACTAAACGAACTCGAATTTAAAAAATTTTTACACCATTGGCTTCTATAAATCATGAACTATTTTAGGAATTTTTTCAGCATTTTTTTTTCAAATTTTAAATTTGAATTTGGGGAATACCTAACCGGACCGGACCGGAACCGGTCCGGCCCGGTTAGGCCGGTAACCGCGGTAAACCGCGGTTTACCGAGCGGTTTTTTTAACCCTGGTTGTACTCCCCTTCAAGACGAAGAATCTTACATACGCTTATTTCGCTCTCGTCTGCAGGGGTGAGAATATGGCAAATGCAAACAATGTCAGATAGTTTGATAGCACGAATGCACTCAGCGGTTGGAGGGTTGTAGGCTGATTAATGTCAAGTATCCTCAATCAAATCCATAGTATTGCATTAAAACAAAGTTGTATATAGCAAAAAGTTTAGAAATCTTGAATAAACTATGAATAATGCATCAAACTTGAGCTATGAAGAAAATTAATAATCAGGAATCGTTGAACCAACATGCAAGCAACATGGATATGACTAAATTAATTTTGATATCTTAGGAGCACGCCCTCAACTAACAAATTCATGGGTCATTTATTTTTGATATCTATGGAGTATCTCTTTACTTCTCAATTCTTAATCTAGCACTAATAATGCAAATATTGCAATAACCTAGCACTAATAACTCCAAAATAAAGCCTTTCGTAGTTGCAGTGTAATGGCCAAAGGACTTGATCGCCGTCAAAATCCATGGGTTGATGTATTTTTCACATGATCCAATGAGTAAGTTTCCTTAGTTACAGAAGTGGCATGACATTATAAATGTCAATGCTTTGTTCCAGCAGAAATTGTGGTTTGGTAGCCCCACGTATCACTGAATGTCAATGCTTATTTTTTGTATTATCTTGAAGGAAAAGAGTTACTATAATACGTGTCTATGGTTTCCTAAGCAATGCGATGCAGACTATCACTATACACTCTCCTAAAAAAAGATTATCACCATACACTATCTTGCTATCTATATCATGTAGATATCTATCCGTGGATTTATAACCGTGTCAGATCAGAGTCCTTGTGATACATCAAGTGTTTACACTGTTTTATCCTCTAAGGTTTCCATATCAAAGTCTTTTGGTTGCTTGTTCAAGATAGGCTTAGCACAAGAAATATCTTGAGAACAAAGAATATGCAGTGTTCTCTACATTGACTCCTGCGAGGAAACGGATGAACACTTGTTCCTTTATTGTTAGTTTTGCTAAATCTTGCTGGAACCTTTTTGGGATTCAAGTTCCAAACTCTTCAGACTCTCTGCAAGTTCTGGGAAGCTTCAGAGACCAGCTTAGGGTATCCTTTTCATGGAGGTCATCGTCCTTATGTGCTGGAGCATTTGGTCAGTTAGAACCTGTCTCATCTTCAGAGGAGAAGCAGTCTCGCTTAATCGCTGCAAACACGGCTTCAAAGAAGTCTGCGGCTGGGTTATCCTGCACGCAAAAAAGAAGCACTTCCCCCTTATTTTTGAATGACTAGAGCAGCTTGTGCAATTTGCCTCATTTTCTTTCCTTCCTTTTTTTGTTTCTTGAACCCTCTTCTCTGCACTGTACTCTTGTTGTTTATGCTTTTAATATATTTCAGTAGGGATTGGCCTTCAATCCCTCCTGTTTCCTCATATCTGGTAGCCGGGTGATGACTAAGTTCCAGTCTTATACTACTTAGGACGTCTTGGCATCATTAGCAGCCCCTTGAGCTAACCTACTAAGAGCAACTCCAAGTGTCTAGCTAAAACATTTTGTAAAATTAAATATAACTATTATTGGAAAAAACATCTTCGACGTTTCCTCTCCAAATTTGATCGCTCTGTATCCTAGAAACTTCGGTCACTACTATTGGATAACCAGCGTCGCTTGCTACCAGGGCTTCTTGCACGCTCGATGGCCCCTCCCGCCTAATTTGTCACCCCCTTTGATGATTGGGCAATGATGGTTGGGTTGATCGGTTGCTCAACTATTTCAATTGCAAAGAATCGATTTATGTACTCCCTCCATTCCAAATTATAAGACGTTTTTGTTTTTTTATATACATAGTTTTTTCTATGCATTTTGACATACACTATGTCGAGATATATAGTAAAAATAATATATCTAGAAAAGTTAAAACATTTTATAATTTGGAATTGAGGGAGTAGATTACATACAATTTGGTAGTCTAACCGGTGCCGAAGCATTTCTAGGAGTATTTGATTGCATAGCGTGTTTTTTTGATGCAATAGTTAAAATTGCTCTAGGTCTGTTTCTAGGATTTGGCCATACTGAAATTAAGAAGCAATTTAAATATTTTGTACCGAATGATCACAAGTTCTAAAATGAATTTTATGTTCTACACTATAAATATGCCTTTGCATTGAGCATAGAGGGATTTGCATTAGAGTTTTTAATATCAAACTTTATATTTTCACAAATTTAAATGCATCTATTTTCTCATTGCAGTTTTCTGAAGATGAACATGACAAGGGGAGGACGATGATGAAGAATTGTTGAAAAAAGCGTTACTATTCCTCTATTGCTTACTAGTATTTTTTATAGACACGTGCATGTATCTACTAGTGGCAACAAACAGCCAATCTAAATACAGGACGCAAGAAATGGCCTAACTAAGCTCCTGCTAAGTACCTACAATCTGACATTTGAAGCATCCCCAATTCAACTAATATTGCTACTTTAATTTCATGTGCTAAGCTTGGTTACTATCTCATCCTTTGCCAACCGTATCAAAAACAGGATGGCAAATGATATGGAAACAATCAACATGAAAAATACACTATTCCATCCTCTAGTTGAAATGTAACTCGTAAGCAAGGGGCCCAGAGCTACCCCAACAGAACCAGTGCCATCAACTGTCGCAGAAACTGTCGCTAGCACCCGTGAATTTCCCTTGATCGCGTATTGGGTGCCAAGATCAGTTGCTACAGCTGTGGTGATGAGAGAGTATGGACCATTCACAAAGTAACCAGAGAGGAACATGAGACCAATGTTGTGATTGCATCTAACATCTATTTTCCGTGTTGCAAATTATATGTGAGTTTAGATTTGTTCGAAGTCAAAATTTTTAATCATGTTAAAACAACTAACATATATAATACCAAATTAATACACTTTCAAAATATATTTATGGTGGTTATGGAATTAATTTTATGTTTAATGTACTTTTTTTGATAAATTCGGTCAAAATTTAATCATTTGACTTGTGAAAAGTCAAAGTGACATATTTTGCTGGACCAATCTGCATCCACCTATAAAGTAGAAATACTTGTGACATTTTTATTCGTCACTTTGCCATGAATAAAGCATGACATGAAAGCAAACAAAGTACAGGGTTATATTTTATTATTCTTCCTTGGCTTTCTGCATCATGAAGCCGCGTAGATCTGCCCTTGGTAGTGAGGGATATGTAGTCAATGTCCAACTGTTTGAGCTGACAAAAAAGTTCATATCAGATTTCACATCTATATTGTACAAAACATATTTGTAACAATATAAGAACATGAATACTATCAAATACTTACATCCACATTTACTTCACACTGGCACTGGTCTGTTGCAATCCTCTGCAAGACGAAGAAGCTTAGGTACGCTTATTTCCTTCTCGTCATCGGGGGTGAGAATTCGGCAAATGCAAAGCACGTCAGATAGTTTGACAACACCAATGCACTCAGCGGTTGGAGGGTTGTAGGGATGATTAATTTTGATGGTTTTGTCGCAATCGCGCTTAACTAAATCTCTCTGGTGATAACAGTCTTTCTCGACCCAAGCTTGATGAGTCGTAAACATGGTAAAGACTAAAGAAAAAACCATGAGTGGAAGCATTACTTTTGGAGACATCGTCATGTACCTCTACAGCGTTGATGGTATAAGGGCCAATTACAACTTCTTTTCTAGCACATATAGCTTATGCTGTGAGTCATGTTTGCACTGTGCAGTTCTATTTATAGGATACAAATGATGTAGAGCTGGATTGCATATTAATGTCAAGTATCCTCAATCAAATCCATAGTATTGCATTAAAACAGAGTTGTATAGCAAATATAAATGTTTAGAAATCTTGAATAAACTATGAATAATGCATCAAACTTGAGTTATGAAAGAAAAATTAATAATCATAAATCGTTGAACCAACATGCAGGCAACATGGATATGACTGAATTAATTTTGATATCTTAGGAGCACGCCCTCAACTAACAAATTCATGGGTCATTTATTTTTTATATCTATGGAGTATCTCTTTACTTCTCAATTCATAATCTAGCACTAATAATGCAAATATTGCAATGCAACTCCAAAATAAAGCCTTTCGTAGTTGTAATGTAATTGCTAGAGGACTTGATTGCCGTCAAAATCCATGGGGTTGATGTATTTTTCACACGATCCAATGAGTAAGTTTCCTTAGTTACAAAAGTGACATGATATTATGTCGTTGCTTTGTTCTGGTAGAAATTGTGGTTTGGTAGGAATCCACATACTAATGAATGTCGGCAACAAAAGAACAAACGAGGATTTTATCCTGGTTCAGCCTCTTGTTCGGATAATAGTGCCACATGTCAGTGAATGTCAATGCTTATTTCTTGTATTATCTCGAAGGAAAAGAGTTACTGTAATATTTGTCAATGGTTTCCAAAGCAATGTGATCCTTGATTATCACCATAGACAATCTAGCCATTTATATCATGTAGATATCTATCCGAGGATTTGTAACTGTGTCAGATCAGAGTCCTTGTGATACATCAAGAGTCTACACTGTTTTATCCTCCAAGGTTTCCATATCCGGTAGCCGGGTGACGGCTAAGTTCCACTCTTATACTACTAGGTCATCTTGGCATCATTACCGATCCCTTAAGCTAACCTGCTAAGAGCAACTCCAAGTATCTAGCTAAAACATTTTGTAAAATTAAATGTAACTATTATTGGGCAAAAAACATTTCTGTCATTTGTTCTCCAAATTTAATCGCTCTGTATTCCAGAAACTTAGGTCACTACTATTGGATAACCAGCGTCGCTCTCTATCGGGGCTTCTCGCACGCTCGATGGCCCCTCCTGCACTGATCTATCATCCCCTTTGATGATTGGGGAATGATGGTTGGGTTGATAGGTTGCTCAACTATTGCAATTGGGAAGAACCGATTTCATGTACTTCCTCCATTCCAAATTATAAGATATTTTTGTTTTCTATATACATAGTTTCTGCTATGCATTTAGATATACACTATGTCTAGATATATAGTAAAAATAATATGTCTAGAAAAGCTAAAACATTTTAAAATTTGGAATTGAGGGAGTAGATTACATACAATTTGGTAGTCTAACCGGTGCCGAAGCATTTCTAGGAGTATTCGATTGCATAGCATATTTTCTTGATGCAATAGTTAAAATTGCTCTAGGTCTGTTTCAAGGATTTGACCATACTAAAATTAAGAAGCAATTTAAATATTTTGTACCGAATGATCACAAGTTCTAAAATGAATTTTATGTTCTACACTATAAATATGCCTCTGCATTGAGCACAGAGGGATTTGCATTAGAGTTTTAATATGAAACTTTATATTTTCACAAATTTAAATACATCTATTTTCTCATTGCAGTTTTCTGAAGATGGGCATGACAACGGGGAGGACGATGATGAAGAATTGTTGAGAAAAGCATTACTCTATTGCTTATTAGTTTTTTTATAGACACGTGTATGTCTAGTGACAACAAACAACCAATCTAAATGCATGACGCAAGAAATGGCCTAGCTAAGCTCCTGCTAAGTACCTACAATCTGACATCTGAAGCATCCCCAATTCAACATAGATTACTACTTTATTAATTTCGTGTGCTAAGTTTGGTTACTATCTCATCCTTTGCCAGCCGTATCAAAAACAGGATGGCAAGTGATATGGAAACAATCAACATGAAAAATACACTATTCCATCCTCTAGTTGAGATGTAACCCGTAAGCAAGGGGCCCAGAGCTGCACCAACAGAACCAGTGCCATCAATTATCGCAGAAACTGTCGCCAGCGCCCGTGAATTTCCCTTGATCGCGTCTTGGGTGCCAAGATCAGTTGCTACAGCTGTGGTGATGAGAGAGTATGGACCATTCACAAAGTAACCAGAGAGGAACATGAGACCAATGTTGTGCTGCATGGATATGCTTCCATATGTCCGGTACACAATGAGTGCTGGGATTGACAGAAAGAGGAACAGAACTGATGTTATTGCACGGGCACCTATGGCATCCGAGAGAAAACCAGCCGAAATCCCTCCTAAGACGCCTCCAATGTCGAATAAAATTGATAAAATTCCTGAAGCCTTGTGTGACAAGAACTGACCTGCTATGGCTGCAAAATCAAAAATAGGTTGGCGTCAAGCAAAAGTAACGACTCCCTGACGTTTCATGCTAAATTGAAAATGACTGATACTCCACAAATGAATTCTACAGAAGCAACACATCCAAGCAAAAGCAATCCTCTAATTTCTGAAATATACATTTCAAGGTTTAACCTTGGAATGGAAGGACAGGTATGTTGAAAGCTACTTGTGTCAAACTCTACTATCTCTACCAAGAAAATTAGGTTCCCATCATAATAGATGTGCACAAGTACACTTCATTTGAAATTTCGATCACCAATTAAAACAGTTCAACATGCAAGCAAAAGAATGTTATCAACAATAATGGGGTGTTTGGTTTGTGGAAACACCTCATTCTAGTCTCTAGATGAGGTAATGCATCATGAGTTCATTCCTATGATTTTAGTGGAATCACCCTATTATTATCTTGTCCATTCCTCAAACCAAACACCCCTCTAGGTTGGCATCTTATTATAAACTTAAGAACAAGCTAAAGCTGGTTCATAATATCAACAGATTTGCTATGCTTAAAAAAAGGGAGCCCAAGAAATAACTTAAGGTGACAATGTTCCAACTCACAATATATAAAACAAGGTTTTGTAGAAAAACAAATTCAGACTGTTTGGCGATTGTATCTACCAATTCAACTGATTGAAACTATAAGAATCATCGTTCCCCAAAAAGAAAAAAAAAAGAAACTATAAGAATCATATATCTAGTCTGAAACATGAAACTGCAATTGCTGGCAAGAACAGAATTCGTTGACTGATACTTGAACAGCTCAATCCTTGGAAATACAGTACCATCAGATTTGAGTGCGAACTATGATCAAGAAACAAGCACATACACTACCATTGTTAATGCGATAAATGTATGAGCAAACAAGCACATACCATTATTCCTGATATAGAATGGCAACCAGTAGAGGAAGGTGTAGGCAACGAGCTTGGAGAAAAATAGGCAGAATGCATATGGCGCCACGCCAGGCAGTTTCCATGCCTCCACGAACCCGATTGCTCTCGGCAATTGTGATCCCATTTCCAGCTCGAACTCGTCATCCTCATTCCCTTGAACCTCTTTCTTATCCTCCCCAAGGAGCCCTACCTCCTCCCCAGCATCCCCATTCATCTCAACCTCCATTACCTCCACCTCCAAGCCAGCCTCGCTCGGGTGTGCGACCAAGAACACCAGCACGACAACTCCGAGAGCGGCGATGACGACCGCAGGAACCAGGAAGGACCAGCCCCATCCGAACTCGAGCACGGCCGCGGCGAGGACCGAGCCGGCAATGTTCCCGACGGAGGTGTGCGAGTTCCACACCCCCATGATGGTGCCGCGCTTGGAGGCGTGCCCGAACCAGTTCCCGACAACGGCGACGACGCAGGGCCACCCGGCGGACTGGACGACGCCGCTGGCCACCTGCGCGGCCACGAAGAAGGCGAGCGCGTGGACGTCGAGGAAGTAGGCGGCGCCGAGCGCGGCGCACGCGGCGCCGGACGCGAGCATGGCCGCGCCGAGGAGGCGGCGGAGGTCAGCGCGGTCGGCGAGGTGGCCCGCGGCGAACATGGCGAGCGCATAGGAGGAGAGGAAGGCGACGTCGAGCTCACCGAGGCGGTGCGGGCCCCGGGCGCCCGAGAAGGGCGCCCAGTCCGCGGAGAGCACGGCCTTGACGATGCTCGGCGGCTTGCGGGAGGCGTGGAACGACGCGTAGGAAGCGAAGGTGAGCGCCAGCACCGCGTACTCGTGCCGCCCGAGGGCCCGCGCGGGCGCGGCGGCCGCGGCTTCCATCGGAGGGGCTGATGCTAGTGGGGAGAGAGGTTTGAGGGCATAGGAGGTGAGATCTGGCATCGAGGTCAGGGAGACGAGTAAAGACGACGACGACCCTGGTGGGACAAGCAAGGAGCTTTGACTCCGTTGCACTTCTTTGAAACCTGAATTTTTCCTGCCTTTTTTCTTCAGAGACTACTGATTAGCTGTTGCACAGCGCACAAGATGGAGGAGTTCTAATTTTCTGAAGTCTGAAGAACAGGAGACAAAGGATGTCCAGATTCAGACTTCGGACTTCCAAATCCAAGTTTCCAACCCAAATCCTGAAGCCAGGAGGCAAAGGATGTTTCTGAAGCCGGACGCAGATTCACTTAACTTTGCATTAGAGCAAAAAGAAAAATAATTACATAACAACAAATAAGTATCTCACAAATCGTGTTGATACCTTCAAAGTGCAAGCGGCTTACATTGCATATTGAGTTTGGTTAACACAACTTTTCACAGTTTTATTCCAAATAGATAACTGAGTAAACTATGCATTCAGGAAAAACAGGTACACAGGAGGTATATGTCTGTACGAGCAGTGACTGACATTTTTTTTTCTTAAAGCACGCTCAGAACCAGATAAGAAGAACACACACACACATCTCTCAGTCATCTACATTGCAACTTTCACCAAAGGTGCATGTTTGACATACGGAGTAGTGTATGTGTTTGACAAAATAATAAAAAAGAAACAGTGGCATTGCGCCAGACATTCTCAGGAAAATTCAAGCAGAAAAGGTAAGGAACCGGCAGCCTTGGGTAAAACCTCTATGCATTCCATGGTATCATCGACTCATCTTCTATGTTTGGCAATTATCATGTATCAAAGTCAGCTGGAATGGAAATTTCTGGCAAACTAAATTGTGAGCCAAATTTGTAAAAGATTAATTAGCGGCGTAAGAGTCCCAGTTTGGTATGTTGTCTGTTGCTTCATTGACCATTTTCACAAGCGTCACCTGTGCACAGCACAAAAATCCATCGCATGGGTTAATAACTACTCCAAGAGTTGAAGAGTATAGCAAACTGGGGCAGAAGCAAAGAATCATAGCCATGCTCTATATCACTGAAATATCTCAACAATAGAAGAAAATTGTTGGGATTTATGGACAAACAACTTTTTATCATAAGTAAATGCCTTATATAATTCTGTGATAAAGCATACAGAATGTTTAGTTATCTCATAGGCCTTAAGTGTTTCAATGATCCTCCTTGTTTTGCAACTTCAATGGCTAATTGGCTGTAATAATACTTTTTTCCTCTCGTTTTTTATGTACCGTAATATACTAACAATTTCATACTAGCACTCGAAAGACTAGATTGCCAAGGAACCTTGTTTCACATCTGAATGAAATGGTACACAAATATTGAAACAAAAATGTCAAATATTTGCAAACAGAGCAGAACCATACCACACTTTGGGGCACACTATTTGGCGGTAATGGCAAATTTCTAGGCGGAGGTTTATCCTCGTAAGATCTCTTGTCAAATCTCCATTCTCCAATTTTGCCATAAGTCGACTTATCCTAGTGCAAAAGAAGAACATGCTATAAGAACAGAATCACGAGTCAGATTCCCTGAAGTTCTGCATCACAATATGAATCACGTACCGTCATGTCATAATCACACCCATAAGTATAATGTATAATAAAAGCATCACCAACTTCCAAGTCCCAAGGTGGCTGAAAAGTGAAAACAGAATCAAATTATCATCTAAGAACAGAACCGCACAACTTCCTGATATGGATGGCCACATGATATAATTAACTGAACTCCAAACCTGAATCATAAAATCCTTGTGTAAGATGTTGCCCACTCCATGGAGAGCAGATGCCACGGCATAGGCATACCTATTTCACAGAAACACAATATAACAAATAATTAGATACCTACTCACATTACGAATGAAATAGCATAGAACTTGGGATGCATAAACAGACCAAAAGCTTTAGACAATAAGAAATTGATTGGCAGGACGTTACATTTCAAGAACCCAGCCAAAAGATTTATCAGCATCAGGATCTTTTTTCATTGCTATTGAAACATTCATCCATGTCGGGGCAATCCTTCCAAGAGATTCCTAGCAAAAGAAGGAGAAAGCAATAGGATTAGTTCTGTAATTTCAAGTAGATGCTTTGGGTACATTCAAGAAGAAAATAGCTCACCTTCTCAATAATGACAGGAGAATTTCCTATAGGATCAATCTTAGTGATTGGCCCCTTGTCTTCAGGGAAGAACTTACGCAACGCATTCTCGTATTTTTTAGGCTCAATATAAAAGAAATGGAAAGCTGCTGCCTGACCATCTCTCGACAAGTTTGGGATAGGCTTGTGACAATTATATGATCTGGCTCTGCCATCAAGATATAGCTGCACATAGTATGAAATTAACTAGCTATTGAGTCTGGACTCTGGAGGGTGATTATTGCTTCTCAAATAAACTCACTATAAACTTACTCTTCCTTTATGTCTGCCTTTTGGAGCCACTGAACAAATGCCCATGGCCTGTTGAGAACGATGTATCCCTGAGATTTAAGATGAACTCTGTTAGTAGAAAATTCCAGCAGCATTTCTAGTAGTAAAATTGAGCCACAAATTCCTGTATGCTCTCGAATTGCTAATTCTTTTTGAACAAAACTCGAATTGGTAATTCATCAAATTACTTTGCACCAACGAAAAATGAGCAATGGACAGGATACAGAAAAGCAGCAATGGTTGCAATTCACAATAGACCGCCATGATGACATGGCTACAACTGACCATTACTAGCAGCTGGCATACTACACCAATGATGATTTTTAACTTTCTTCAGACGCAATATGATGAAAAGCTGGTATCAGCAGGGTCCAGTCATGTTTACAAGGCTGACATTACAAGCCTTTTCACCATAAGATATCCTCGCGGCCAATCTGTTTTTCACCTATCAACTTGGCCCTCACAACTTTCTCATTTCATTTGTCCACATTCTTTTACAAAACAAAGGAGCACAGTTGTTATTTGTCCATATGTTTTATGTTTTCATGATTTTTTTTTCAGTGTTTCCAGAACCTGTGTTCAAAATATTTGTCTAATCAGATACCCACACGTGTTGGAACACCTATGTCACATTCCAAGTGGTATTTGGCGCATCCCAAAAGAAATTGGGACACCTGCGTCCAAGTCGGTCACAGACGCCCGCACCTGTGTCCATATGTAGCAACGGATTTCTTGCCTCAAATTTTGCAGTGAAGCAGGAGCAGGACTGCAGGACTTTGTCAGGACCTTGGATTTGTACATGGTACTTGCAAATGATAACGTGATATGAAGCTGAAGCCAAACAACCAGACAAAGGAAACCACTTCTGTATTCATAGCGGCAATGTAATCCTCTTGCTCTTTAAAATGCTGTAAAACTTTTAAAATATCCGCCGGGCCAGCTTTGGGCTATCAGTGAATTCAGGTGGGGGACTCTCTCCCCTTCCGTTGCCCTGTTGCCACTTCAAAAAAAAAGGAAACCACGCTAGATTGTAGATATACTCCAAGAAGGCAAGAACTACTGTGAGGTTCTTACTTTTCTGCTACTCAGTTATCCATTTTTTTTGAAAGAAATATCCTTTTTTTTAGGATACTCAGATGTCAACTGGCACCATGAAAGCTGAAATGTCTTCCATGTGCCTTTTGAAAATTGAAACATCAACTAAATCACGGAATTCCACCTTGACTCCTTGAGAAATCTAAGCATTTTCTCGATTTCGTGTAACTTTAACAGTTACATTTCTCAACAATTCCAACTAACCAACAACAATAAAACAGAGAGCCAACGAATAAAGCAATGAAATATGACGAACTTTGCCGTTTCGCGAAGCAAAAAAGCAACAATATACCTGATCCCCATCGGGTAGTGGGTCGGCGACGAATGTGGGGATCTCATCCATGAACTCGTCGGGTTTCCCGGAGTGCAGGACCCTGGTGAACCCACCCATCTCGCCGCCGCCCGGCGCCCGGCGCGCCTCCTTGAACCAGTGGTACATGACGCGGCATTGCCACGTGTTGTACGCGTTCCCCGACGCGGTCACCGCGGTGTGGAACGCCCTCCGCCTGGCGCCGAAGCGGCGGGAGGTGGCGGTGGGGAAGGAGGAAGGGAGGGGCTGGAGGGAGGAGCGGAAGGAGATGAGCACGTTGTAGGTGAGGAACGCCGCGGAGAGGGACACGAGCACCAGCGTCAGCGTGCCGCCGCCGCCGCGGCCGCACGGCGCGGCCATGGCGGGGCGCGCGGGCGAGGGAGAAGGCGGCGAGAGTGAGACGTCCCGAGTACCGAGTGTGCGAGTGTTTGGCAGTTTTTGAGATTTTTTATTTATCAATTTGATTCAGATATGCATTGAATTCTCTTATATATTTAAATAATAAAAACCCATTAGTCCACAGAGAACAAACATATGTTCTCTCTTTTTTCAGCAAAAAAAAACGTGTTATTCGAGTGTGTTGATAATCCTATATTAACGAGCGAATTATATTTTGTTTGTCTTTCATGTAAATTAATTATTATTACTTTCGATCTAGATCCAACTATATTCCTTTTTTTAAAATTTTACTGATATCAATGTGTTGTAATATAAACTTATACTAGCTTGTTGCACGGTTATTTGGATGATTTGCGGCTCAGAAATTTATTCAACGATCGTCATATATTTTGGTACATTTTGTAATGAACTCTGTATCAGTGTGCCTTAGAATCAGACTTTATACTATTGTTTGGACTTTCGTTGTTCTAAGTAGAACAAACATAGGCCATGAGTCTAGGTCAGATATAGACAGATATAAAAATCGATTCACTCTTAATACTAGAGATATAGATATAGATATAGATATAGATAGAGATAGAGATAGAAATATAGATTTAGATTTTATCCCTAACCCATCCATATCTCATGCTCTAAATCCTATTCTAAGGGTATGTTTTGCACGGTTCTAGCTCCAAGTTAAATATATAGTTTGTAAAATAAAATTAAAACTCTTTAAATATTTATATTTGATCTCAAATATGAACATAATTGTTTGTTTTAGATACCCCCTCCATATTCAAAAGTTTTTAGAGTCGGAGTTCAACCAAGAAGGCATAATGCCTACCTATAACCACCTCAATGGTGCAAGTGAGGTCCATTGGCAGCCTCTTTCTTCCACAACCTTATCTCATGATGTTAGCTTTAGTTATTATTTACTCTCCCCTCTAGCGCTTCATTGGCCACCCTGCTACACCACCATCAAACGCTATCCTCACATGGTGCCATTATCGTACAATCACTACAACACATTTGGTGTTATGTGATTTTCAGAAATTGTCCTGAATGTTTTTTCATCATAGACGCTTCCATGACAAAAACTCTGTCATCACAGGTGTGTCAGTAAACCCCTTCTGTGACAAACTAGAGAGAAATGTCACATAGTTAAAACGAGCCTATTTTGTCACAAACATTGACAATGCTTCAAAATGGCATAACTCGTTGCACATGTCTTTGACCCATGGATGATGACATGTCTAGTGACGTTTGCAGATGAGGTCCATTTGCATGCTGGGCCTAGGTTGGTTACTTAAACCTGGCAATGTGGGCTTAGCCCAATTTTTAGGCCCAATTTTCTAGCTCCACTAATCCTTTTTTAGTACCCAATTCAGCAATCTGACCTCATTTAGGAGGCCCAATGATAATGATGAGAAAATTTATTTGGCCCTCAAAATAATACTCTTTTCTCATTTGACATTGAAACTGAAAATCTTTCCTATATGTCCTCAACTCGATTTTTTTCTTTTCTATTTGATACTTCTGTCAGTTCAGGGTGTTAACCGTGTTAAGTCCTATGTGAAAAGTCTTTTTTACCCCTAAGATTTTTTACCACTACTGCAGCGCCTTGTGTGTTCCTGGGCGCGCCGGCTCTGCTTGCGCACACCTGGGAAAAAAAATGTGTAGGGACCGTCCACACCCACGCATGGACGAGTATCCTTCCGGCTGGCTTGGCGTCCAGGCGTCCGTATCCGCTACCCTCCCGGCTAAGGGCCTGTTTAGCTGCAATTTTTTTTTTTGCAAAATGACACTGTAACAAATTTTGTTGTTATTTGATAATTAGTGTCTAATCATGGTCTAATTAGACTTAAAAGATCCGTCTCGTTCATTTTGTCTAAACTGTGTAATTAGTTTTATTTTTTACTTATATTTAATGCTTCGTGCATGTGTCTAAAGATTTAATGTGACGAGGACTAAAAAATTTTGTAAAATATTTTGGAACTAAACCTGGCCTAGCTGACTCGGCTCGAGGCGACGCCCGCGGCGGCTGAGCAGCTGGCTCGGTCAAATCTCGTCCCGGAAAAATCCCCAACGCAACGCTGCTGCCTTTTCTCGGTCACCCCGCTGCCTCTCCGCTGCACACCGCTGCCGCTGTCGCTTTCTCCTCCATGGCGGTCTGCAACCGCTCCTCGCCGTCCTCCGACCTGCAACTGCTATGTCGCCGTCTTCACCCGATTCGGCGGTGCCGGAGATGCCGCAGCTCGCTATCCGTCTCACCCGATTCGATGGTGCCTGATGCAGCAGCTCTCCATCCGCTGTAGTTCATGAAATATAGTAATTTGGCACTTCGTGCTAGTACTGATGTGGTCATAAATCATAAACTATAGTAGTAATTTGGCACTTCGTGTGAATATAGTCAACTATATCTGTGTGACTATGTCTAATTTTGGGCTAGCCTGGAGTTTTCTGAAGTGAAGGAAGAGAGAGCAGTGTCCACCATCGGATTGCAAGGAAACTCGTGAGAGTCCAGGCCCAAAATGCAAGTTAGGCCGCGTTCACTTGCCATGCATACTCAAAATATTTTCTCTTTCACCCATCATATCGAATCCTTTAGACGCATGCATGAAGCATTAAATGTAGGTAAAAAAAATAACTAATTGCATAGTTTGTCTGTAAAGTTCGAGACGAATCTTTTGAGTCTAATTAATCCATGGTTGAACAAATTTTACCAAATAACAACGAAAAGTGATACAGTAACTTTTCACCCAAAATTTCTCAACTAAACACACCCTTAGGAAGATTCGTAGCTCTGAATACCAATTGAGTAGTAATATGCAGCTGCTTTCAAGAAACAACAATCACAGTAAGTAGGCCGGCCCTGAGGCCGCGGTGCTGGCATCGGCCGCCCCACAGACCGTGCAGACTGCGTCCATGACCGCGGCGCCCTCGGCCGAGATGGCTCGGGCAGCGCCCGTGGCCACGCCGCGCACCGCCTGCTTGGGCGCGCGGACCTCCACCGTGACCGCGCCACGCCCCGCGCGGACCTCCGCCGTAGCCGCACCGACCTCCTCCATGGCCGCAACACCATCAACTGAAGTCGCGCCACCCTCCCCTGAAGCCGCACCGCCATTCGATGAAGCCGCACCGCCCTCCGCCTCCATTGCTACGCCGCCCTCGATGTAGGGTTAGGGGAGGGAAACGGCCTGCACGACCGCGACTCGAGACCAGAGCAAAAAATCCACTTCCCATAGCGGCCGTGGAGGTTATCCGACGCCCAAGATTCATCCAGTTACATTGAGATTCGGTCCAGGGTCCCCACTTTACATGCGAAAGTATAGCATCTTTAGATATTTTATCTGCACGGTCAGCTTTACATGTGAAAAGTACAACATCTTTCGAATCCTAGGCAAACAAAAGATGACTCAGATAAACTCACCGGTCGCTACTAGAATCGGTGATGCATTTCTGGACTCGAGACGTGTCGACCAAATTACGAACGGCCACGACTCGTTTTCTTTACTGAAGGGCATTATGGTCTTTTCGCATTGTCTCAGTTGGAAAACTAACGGTGTTGGCTCATAGATCTAACGGAAGTGTCAAATAGGAAAGGAAAACTCAATTTAAGGACATATATAAAAGATTTTTTTAGTTTCGATGTCAAATAAGAAAGGAGCATTATTTTTTGGGTCAAATAGGAAATTCTCTCGATAATGATAGTGACACCAATTTTTTTTTTCTAAGATATTATTTCGAGCCAAAAGATTTATTGTTCAAGAGATACACAATGCAGGGCAAAGAAGTCAATGCTTCATCGTGTTATGCAACTGATTGCGTAATGATGCATCAAAAGGAGAGGGAGCCAACCCCCCTACAACATGGCTCTCTGTGGCTAAGGATGCACACAAAGGAGAGGGAGCCAATCAGCCAACCCTCTTACAACATGGCTCTCTGCTCTCTGTGGCGAAGGACCCAATGGTCACTAGATGAGAGGAGACGGTGGGGCGCCAGGACTATAACTAGCCTAATCTTCCCATGGCCCCTAATGGAGGAAGATGTATCCTCCATGCAGGGGCAGACCCAACATATTAGGAGTGGAGGCATAGTTCGCCACTCAAGTTATTTGTTTTCAAGGAAATTAGGACCTTTAATTTGCTCCATAGCTAGAGATTTAGTGAGAAAGGTGTTGCCACTCATTTTTTTGGTTGGGTCCGCACCCCTGCCTCCATGATGCCCCCAAAACTCACCAAAGTGTTAAATGGTGCGGAGGAGCAGTGGAGGTGGCAGTCCATGGTGGATTGCGGCGAGGTTGGACACAAAATGGATCATGTTACGGGCCTCTACGTGCGATGAGTTGCAAAACTAAGAAATGAAGTTTGTATATAGGGGTCAAGTATGGTGCGGAGGAGTAGTAGCTACTTGCTGCAGAACAGTAAATTATTATTAATGGCATTCGTACACATTGACAAGTATAGGGCGTACGTCCAAAGACTCCAATTACACATGTTGGCAGTACGTTCGTAGACGGATGGCTGCAGCCGCGTATGGAATGGTCAAGGTGAAGTTGAAGCATGCATACCACCGCCACAGATAAGAAGAGGCCAGACATTCATGCAACACAGGACGGGAAGCTCTCACAGGTCGCAGCAGGCAGCAGCAGAGGCCACCCTACTACGCCACCAAATATTTATTTTGATCTAAAATATGAATAAAATGGTTTGTTTTAGATACTCCCTCCATATTCAAAAGTTTTTAGAGTCAGAGTTCTACCAACAAGGCATAAGCATCATCTTAAACCCTAACTCTTTTGTTCAACAACATTGTTTGCCCAATGCATACCTATAACCACCTCAATGGTGCAAGTGAAGTCCTTTGGCAGCCTCTTTCCTCCACAACCTTATTTCATGATGTTAGCTTTAGTTGTTATTTACTCTCCCCTCTAGCGCTTCATTGGCCACCCTTCTACGCCACCATGAAGCACTAATCCTTACATGACATACAATCACTACAGCAAATTTGGTGTTATGTGATGTTCAGAATTGTCCTGTGTTTTCATCGCTGACGCTTCCATGACAAAAACTCTGTCATCACAGGTGTGTCAGTAAACCCCTTCTATGACAAACTAGAGAGAAATGTCACATATTTAAAGACGGCCCTACTTTGTCATAGATCCGTTGCCATATCTTTGACACGTGGATGGTGACATGTCAGGTGACGTTGCAGATGAGGTCCATTTGCATGCTGGGCCTAAGTTGGTTACTAAACCCAGCAATGTGGGCTTAGCCTAGTTTTTAGGCCCAATTTTCTAGCTCCACTAATCCTATTTTAGTACCCAAATTCAGTTCAACCTGACCCCATTTAGGAGTCCCAATGATAATGATAGTGACATCACTTTTTTCTAAGATATTATTTGAAGCCAAAAGATTCATTGTTCAAGAGATACACAATGCAGAGCAAAGGAGCCAATGCTTGGTTGTGTTATGCAAGTGATTGTGTAATGATGCACACAAAGGAGAGGAGCCAACCCCACTACAACATGGCTAAGGACAGGGGCGTACGTCCAAAGACTCCAATTACACACGTTGGTAGTACGCTCGTAGACGGACAGCTGCAGCCGCGTATGGAAAGCTGAAGCTGAAGCATGCATACCACCACAGATAAGAAGAGATGAAGAGGCCAGGCATTCAGGCAACACAGGACGGGAAGCTCTCGCAGGTCGAAGAAGCAGAGGCCCAGCTCGACATCACACCAGCGAGCATCGTCCCAGGCCTGTTCCACAGCGGCGACGGTGGCGACGACCACGGCGACCTGTCACCCAAAGACCGCCTGTTCCAGATTTCCCTCTGGCCACGGGAGGCCCCGCCGCTGCCGGCCGCCGCGACGGCACCGCCCGCGGCGCATGGCTCGTCGTCCCTCGCATCCCCATCCGCAGCAGCTACATTTCAGACACGATACATTAGTTGACGCCGTCGCCTAGAGAAATCCAAAACGAAACTTGATTAGTCGCCGGAATATACCGAGAGGACGCGAGGAGCAGACTGCTCTGGCGGTGCAAGACCTCACGAGGATGGCGGCCACGAGCATCCAAGCAAAGAACCTGCTGCGACTCATGGCGGCCAGGTCGTCGTGAGCGTCTGCGTCTCAGCTGGGAGCCAAGGACTGGGGAGCCTCGTCAGCGCTTGGCCTGTTAATGTACTTGCCGATCGGTTTCGGATCGATGCGAGAGGGTGTCGACCACCGAACTGCCGAAGCCGATCGATCTGGAGCGCTAAGCAGGCTGGTTAGTAGGTGATGGCAGCGTGTGTGCCACTCGTGTGGGACCTCTGGCACTGGGTCTGTCCTTTTTTTATTTGTAATTTTGTATAATAATACCACTGTTGTTGATATATGGGGCTGGTGAAACGTATTAGACAATAATTGCAGCTCGTGCGCGGGTTTTTAATTGAGATTAGCTAATGGTATTAGATTCATCAGTTGACCCCTGAACTGCAGGCCGCGAATGCGGGTCAAATATAGTACAAAACAACGCTTGCACTTTGCCATTTTCACTAAACTTCATGAAAATTGCCAAAATACCTGTTTGGAACAAACTTCATGAAAATGGCCAAAATACCTCTTTGGACAAAAGCAAGCAATGCCTGTTTGGCAGAACTTTGATTTCTCGAAAATATGTACACCAACTCTGATTCTAGTTTACATTACAGGAGAATAAGAGGAAGTTTCTGATTTTGACTCTTCTAAATCCCAAAACTGTTGCTGCTAGGGATTCCTCTGGTTTTCATTTCATAGGATTCTCAATTCTCATATTCTTTTTTGAGAGGAGCGGCTTGAATTATTCCTACCAAACACACCCTTAGAAGTTAGAACGTCAGGGGATTTTAAGAGAATACCTTGCATGTAGTCGAATGAAGCCCCAGATGATTACTGTCAGTTATTTACACTGTAGTGTGATAATGGTGACTAATCATTTCCGGATTCGAGAAATCTGAAAGTCATTTGCCCGCCACTGGCTATAACACCTGGAATATAATTGAAACCCTTGCAGGAGCAGGAATGGTCACCCGACATACTCCTATATAGCGACAAAATTCATGGAAAGCTACCGATCATCCGTTGGCTGTTCGTAACGTACGCAAACACGTGCTCGTTTTTATAAGCTTCCTCGCAATCGCAAGTGATCGATAATATCATAATAGTCTATTATATGGTGGACTTTGCTGCAGACGATGGTCATGCATTGCTAACGTCGGTTTGTTGTTTAGGACCTAGATATGCTGATTTGTTGTGAGAGAAAAACACTGTAAGTTCGCTAAAAAGTAATATGGAAGCAGTTCGAGCGAACAAGGAATCATAAAAAAGGAAGCTTGATATCCTTTATAAGTCACTGGATCATGCACTAAGGACATCAGCTAAAGACCAGAGGGCTCATATCACCCTAAGGCCTTGTTTGGATGCATGCATATCCACTTCAATCCATATGTGTTGGAGTTGATTAGTATAGAACTTAGTTTAATTTTACTTCAATCAACTTCAACACATATAGATTGAGATGAATAAGGATTAGTTTGGCAGAGCTTCATTTCATCTCTAAAAGGGCTTAGATTTTGTCTTCTCTCATGGAGCAGCTTCTCTAGCGAATTTGAAGCCTTCCGAAAAAAAACGTTTGGCAAAAACGGCTCAAATGGCATGCTAAATTTGTATGTAGGAACCGAGAGAAACCACGTTTACACCACTCCTCCCGTTAGCTCACTTTGATATTGGAGATTAGAAGTGCATTTTTTATGTTATTTCACTTTGGTTATTGATGAACTTAGTAGTAAAATTGTATTTGAATTTAATAATATGCACTTTAATTAAGTTGAATTGAATAAATGTCCGAATAGAAATCCGAGTCCAAGACATCATTTTGTATCTGTATTCAAATTCGAAGTAAAATATGGTAAAAGATGATATTCAAGTCTGATTCCACGGGTTTGCTAGAGTCTGGACGTCCAAATGGACAGGGCATCCAGACACCCGCGCCTGCAGTACTTTTTCCACGCCGTTTCGCACACCCACACGGGGCCTAGGGCGTCCCGAACATCACCAGCATTGAGAAGATGGGGAGGGAGCAACATATGCCCAGCCAGTGCCGAGAAGAGGAGATACCGAGGCAAGGCAGCAGAAGGCGAGGAGAGAGATACAACACCCGATTTACTTTTGAAACATTCGGATGCAACACTTGCAATATACATGTCAAGGCAGATGAAACACTTGAAACATGCATCTGAAAATACTTACAAAAACACCTGAAAACACTTGAAACTATTGCAAAAATATATGCAACATCCAGACAAAACACTTGCAACATATGTGTGAAACATATGCAACATCCAAATAAACACACTTGCTACGTATGTTTGGAAAACAGATGAAACATTGGGAACAGAAGCTTGCAACATACGTGTACAACCGTTGCATATGCAACATCTCGATCTACTTTTGCAGCATCCATATGAAACACTTGCAACATACCTATGAAACATCTGAAACACATGAAATATAGGCTTGCAACATGCGTTCTTCACCATTCTTCCGTACGAGGCAACATAGAGCGGGGGAACGGCCGGTTCTGGCCAGTTGACGACCGAGGATGGTGGACGACGGCCGATGGGAGGTTGCGTCGGCCAAGCCGACAGTGGACCGGGTGCTAGAGCTGCCAAGGATGGAGGACGACAGCCATAAAGCGCTGGCGGAAGGCCAGGAAGACGAGCGCGTGAGCAGGAGGACAACGACGGCCACAGGGGAGATGGGAGGTCGCGCCGGCCGAGGTGGAGGAGAGCCACCGCTGTCGGCGGACCTCCCGATTCGGTCGATGGGAGGTCGTGCCAGCCAGGTCGGTGGCGGACTGAGCGCCAGAGCTGCTAGGATGTTGGATGACGGCTACGAAGCGTGAGCAGAGGCGAAAAAGACGAGCGCGGTGGAGTTAGGCGAGGTGGATAGGGCCATGAGAGCGAATGGGCATGCAGGTTTTTTTAATAGAGAAGCCGTCCGAACGGACGGACGCCCTGACTGAAGCATTGCCGATGATTCTATGCAAATTTTCCATCCCTAGACCCTAGGGAATGAGCAGGAGGAATGGACTGCGAGCTTGAATGCCTGTTAGGCCATCAGGCACGGTTTAGCACTGTAGTTGACGTCATTCGTGTACTGTTCATACTGTAGATGGCTTTTTTTTTTTGCTCCGCTAATTTTTTCACACACACAAAAGGCCGGCGCAGCAAAGCGCGCCTCCATGTGCTAGTATTCTATACACATCGATGGATTGATGGTCCGTCGATGAGGGTGGAAGCGGAATCGCAGATCCAAGCTGATCTGGGTCTTCGGAGCTAAGCTGGATTTTAGGTAAGTGGAGCACTATGCAACTAATCCTGCTGGCCTGGTGCGATGTATCGTATGCAATAATGGTAGCTCGTGTGCAAACTTACTTCAAAACTACATTGGAGTTTAGGACTCTGGCTTATGCTGGTTACGATCTAGACTCTGTTTGATAGGATATCTTTTCAAACGGCTTCACCTGTAAATCTAGAGAAACTGTGTTTAGGTGATTTTGTCCTTATAGAAGCAAGAGAAATCAAAGCTATAAAGTCTGTTGAGAAGCACCGTCGAAGAGAGACTCAGGTCCTATTTGTGAGAGACTTAGGTCCTATTTGCCAGAACTTCCAGAGCCGATTCTTTGCTGAATCTGGTTACAGCTCTGCCAAATAGTTTTTCTAAATGATAAGAGGCTGAGAGCTGAAAAAGTAGCTTCTCCTAATTCTGTGAAGTGGTTCTCCATCGTGATTTTGAGAGTTTATTCTAAAGAATCAAAGAGAATTACTTTTAGCCACAAAATCACTTCTCTCAAAGAATCAGCTTCAATAGAGAATTAAAATAAAATAAAGCTCTATCAAACAGACCCTTAGGCTCCTCTGGTAAAGCTTCACTCGGCTTCAATGAAATAAAAAATAGTGACTTCAGCTGCTTCTAATTTTTAATAAAGAGAGAAAAGAAGACTATTCATAAATAGTCATGCTATTTTGACGCAAACAGTACACCGTTCAGTGAAACGTAGTAGATAGATATGCAGCTACAGATGGAATCCTAGGCCTTGTTCGGTTCCTTGTTGGGAACCATTCCCTGAAAAAATTCTCAGCCAGAATGGTTAGCTAATTTGTATAGGTTCGATCAAGTTAGCTAATTTGTATAGGTTCGATCAAGTCGGAATGGTTTCTAGGCTCCTTCCAGGCTAACCCAACGAGCTCTAAAGCGGCGACAGATCCATGGAAAACTACGTGGCTTCCATCGGCGGTTGACGACAGGTGGTCCATAGAAACAAAAAATACGGTGCAGGGTACGTACTTTTCCATGGTCATAAATTATTTAGGTCATGGAAAACCACTGTTTATTGAAGACGAGGGTGGACTTTGCTACGCCATGATCATGAATTATTTAGGTCGGCTGGTGACCCAGAATAAAATTTTGTTGATAATAAACAGGTATAAAGATGTACTAATTCGAGCTGTGCTAGCTGTCCCCTGCTAGCAAACCATGAGCAACGGCAGTCAGGCATGAGAACAAGTGCCTACTCCTATCAGCATTGCGCGGCAGGTGCTGCACGTAGCACAACGACGAATAACTGACTGAGGAGAGGGAAGCAACTGGTGCAAAGCTGGCGGCGAATGAATGTGTGAAGGTCGCTAAAATATGGTTTTGAACCGGTTCAAAACTCTAGTGTTAGGATTGCAAATCATAGAATCATAACTAATAGGTTCGTGCTATAGAACTATATATATTAACTAAGACTGTAAAATTGTACCATATAATGGCAATGTTAACAATTATTGGCCTGTTTGACATAGCTCCACCAACAGATTTATGAGCTGCTGTGAGCTGTTTTTTGCCAAACATTTTTTTTCTTCAAAATAGCTTTATGGATGAAACTGTTTTTTTTTCTCCTCACACAGGAATGAGTTGAGATGAAGCTAAAAAAAAAGTAGTTTATCCTAGCTTTATCTCCCACATGTGGATCCCACTATTCGCAAGGACTGTTTGTGCCCCTCTCGGGGAAAACCGCGTGGGTGTGAGGACCTGCCGGGGGAAGAGCACGCGTGGCTGCCGGGAGGGCTCACACCGCTGCCAGGAGAGCACGCGTGGCCACCGGGAAAGCACGTGTAGCAACAGGGCGGTGGCTCGCGCCCGCCATGGTGCGGATATAGAGGAGAGCACACGCAACCGCTGGGAAAGCACGAGCTAGGATGCACAAGCACAGTTGCCGGGACCACGCACACGGCCGCCAGCCGGGCACGAGCAGTGCGCCCACCGTGATGCGCAGCGCGACCATCGTGGGGGACTTCGCCGTCAAGGGCACGGGGTTGGGACTCCGCCACCGGGACTGGGGAATTGGGCTGGGGGCTGTGGCAGTCGGGACGGGGTGCAGTCTTCTAGGGGCTGCGGCCACCCGGGGCTCGGCCAGCCGGCTTTTTTTGCGTGGCCTTGGGAAGAAGATGGCAAAAAGGGCAATAAACAGAGAAAAGAAGACTATTCATAAATAGTCATGCTATATTGACACAAACAGTACACCGTTCAGTGAAACGTAGTAGATGGATAGATATGCAGCTATAGCTCAGTAGCAGCTTGAATCCTAAGGCTGTCTGCACCCACGTCCGCTACAGTCGTCCGGTAAAAATTTAGTAGGACAAAAGTGCTGCAGCGGGATCCGCTACCACCTACGTGCGTCCGCTATTGTCGTGGTCGTCCGGGAAATAAAGCGTGCATACCGGACCTCCGCTAAAAGGCCGCGGGCCCACACAGCAGTGACGGCAGGACATGGCGCATGCGCGGGCGAGCACAACAGCGCAGCTGACAGAGCGCAGCAGCGGGAGGGAAGGAGGAGAGAGGTGACATGCAACTGTGGGCCCCATTGATTCAACAAACAAAAAATGTTATAACTCACGAAAAAAAATCAAATTAAATTTCGATTGCACCATTAAATTCGTTTCAATAAATTCTTCAAAACAAGATCTCACATGGATATATTTAAATAAAATTTATAGAGGATGACAAGTGGGGCCACTGTTGGGAGTTAGTATAGAGTATGAGATATAAAGGATGGATGAGTGCGGGAGAAAGTGATATAGAGGAGAGAATCTTGATGACCAGAACAGAATATTCCTTTTAGAGGATGATGAGTGCGGATAGCCTAAGGCGACTTTGCTACGCCATGATCATGAATTATTTAGGTCGGCTGGTGACCCAGAATAAAATTTTGTTGATAATAAACAGGTATAAAGATGTACTAATTCCTTGTCAAAAAAAAACTTGTCAAAAAAAAGATGTACTAATTCGAGCAGTGCTAGCTGTCCCCTGCTAGCAAACCATGAGCAACGGCAGTCAGTCATGAGCGGCAGGTGCTGCATTGGTCGTAGCACAACGACGAATAACTGATTAAGGAGAGGGAAGCAACTGGTGCAAAGCTGGCGGCGAACGAATGTATGAAGGTCGCTAAAATATGGTTTTGAACCGGTTCAAAACTCTAGTGTTAGGATTGCAGATCATAGAATCATAACTAATAGGTTCGTGTCGTAGAACTATATATATTAACTAAGACTGTAAAATTGTACCATATACAAATGAAATGGCACAGGAAGTTCAGAAAATGGCAAAGTGTAAGTTTTTTTTTGACGAGAGCAAAGTGTAAGCCTTTCATGAGAACTGGCGAAGGACCTTGTTTGGGCAGGGATCCGGTTTCTTAAAGATATGTTTTTAGATAAACTAACTCTCTGAATCTCTCATTGAAGGCAAGGTTTTCTGATTTCTTGAATATATATAGGAGAATCAGGGAAAGTTTCTAGTTCTCACGCTGAATCCTAAAACTGTTTGTAGGGATTCCTCTGTTTTTCTTTGGTAGCTAGTGATTCTTTTTTTTAGAGAAGCAGTTTGGATAATCATAATCTATATATCAAATATCACAGGATTGTAAGAGAATATTTTGCATTTCAAATGAAGCCCAAATGATTATTACTGTCAGTATTTTAGACTAATCATTTGTCAGTTTAAGAAATGCGACATGCCATGTAGCGACGAAGCTAGAGACCTAGTTGAGGATTCAAGATTGCGGTGTCAACGACGGAGGAAGGCGGTCAGAAGGAAGGCGTAGGCGTGGCAATTCGACGGTCTCGCATCTGTTGGCAGTAGACCACAAATTTGGCGAGGAGGCCAGCGTGGGAGGCGCCCATGAATTTGGCAGAGATCGGCGTGGGAGGCGATGGCCAGCAAATGAGTTATCTAAGATGACCTGCGTGATTGGCGGCAGACGGTTTCGTATTGTGGCGGCTGTTTTCGGCGTCAAGAGGTGTTCTGACAGGCAGCTGGAGGATATGTGTAGCACTTTTATATTTTGATGAGTTAACTAGGTCGAGAAACTTTGGTGTATGTGACTTGGGTTTGGGTTTGTGTGAGTTTGAAGTGTTGTGTAATACTCCCTCTGTCTCTAAAAGGATGACTAACTTTATAGAAAAGAGCAGCAATATTTATGTCATAAAATAAATATTTTATAAAAATATATTCTATGATAAATCTAATGATATTAATTTGGTACCATAAATCTTAGCATTTTTTTCTAAAAATTTGGTCAAAGTTTAAAAAGTTTGACTTAAGACAACTCTAGAAATCCATCCTTTCAGGGACAGAGAGAGTAAGGAATAGCTATATGCATCGGTCGATGCAAAGGCTGGGATATTAATATATTCCTTTTTTATAAAAAAAAAGTTATCCATCATCCGTAGGCTGTTCATAACGTACGTAAACAAGTGCACGTTTTTATAAGCCTCCTCGCAAATGATCGATAAAATTAATCACAATAGTTTACTCTATGGTGGACTTTGCTGCATGATGATCTTGCAATTCTAATGTCGGTTCCATCATCTGGGACCTAGATATGGATCGGATTGGAGCACAAGAAAGGAGGGGGAAAAAAGAACAGAGCTAGGAGATGGCAGAGGAATGATTCATTACGGAAGGTCACAGTACATTTTTCATTTTTTTTAGAAACGTACATTGTATTATTGCGTACTCCTTTTACGACAGTAGCTAATATAGCTATTACATGGGCCAGGCCCTTTAGACGCATGCAAGCGTGTTAATTCATTCGGGACTCATCACACGTGTTAATTCATTCGGGACTCATCATACAACGAGGCCCAATACCAGGAGACGGAGACAGAGCTTGCTGCTGCTTGTCCCAAGCGGATGCAAACGGGTAGGCTTGTTGGAGTCGTTCAGCATCTTCCCAGGTAGCGACTCGCGAGTTCCACCGGTCAATGTGACTAGGACACCAGAACTTGGTCAACCAGACGACAACCCTTCTGAACTTGACGGCAGAAAGCTGGAACACGAGGCGGATCAATGTCAACTGAGAATACCTTTGGAAGAGCAATTTTGGTTGGCTTGAGTCGTGAAACATGGAACACCGGGTGAAGTTAAAAATGAGATTGAAGAAGCAACTTGTATGCCACTAAGCCAATGCGATCAGCAATTTCAAATGGACCGAAGTACTTGAAAGTCAACTTCTGATTGGAGCCAGAGATGACAGATGACAATGAAGACTGCACACATGGTTGCAATGACCAAATCACCCACATGGAACTGAGATTACCCGCACTCATCGTACTCTATATGCAACCTCTATAAGAAATATTCTATCCTAGTCATCGCTTTATATTCAGTTTCTCCACACCCATCCATACTCTATATGAACCTTTATCCCAACAACCCATGTACAGGTCCCACATGTCAGCCTCACCTTCTTCTTTTTTTATTTTTCCCCTTTTTTCCCTTCCCTTTTCTTTTTTCCCTCTCCTCCTTATCCATTCGGCTTCGAGAGCAACACCGTGAGATGGCCTCCACCTCTCCGCCTCCGCCGGCCGCCTCCATGGGCCAGCTCCTCCACGGCCGGGTGCGAGCTCCACCATGCCACTCCACCACGGCCTCCTCTCGTGCGGCGGGGTGCGAGCTTCCTCCAGGCGGCGCCAGCGAGGGCGGTGCGCGGCGGCCCCAGCGAGGAGCAGCAACCACAGCGGCGCAGGCGGGCTCCGGGGACGAGGACGGCAATGGGGAGGAAGATGGCGAGCGCGCGCGGAGCACAGCCATGGGGCGCGGCTCGCCAGGACGCCCGCCTCCCCGTCGTCGGCACGAGAGGGCGGCCTGCTCCTCCCTCTCCGGCGAGCGCGGCGTGGCGGCGGCGGGCGCGCGCGCGGCCATGGCGGGCGGCCGGATTCGCGAGCGGGTGGTCTCCTCCTCATCCCCTGCGCGCGCGGGCGGCCTGCTCCTCCCTCTCCGGCACAGCGCGGCCATGGCGGGCGGGCGGGCGGCCGGCCGGATTCGCGAGTGGGTGGCCTCCTCCTCGTCCCCTGCGCATGCGGGCGGCCTGTTCCTCGTCGTCTCCGGCGGCTCTCTCCTCCTCCCTCTCCGGCGGCGCGGCGGCCCTCTCGCCCTCTCTCTCTCCGACACGACCACGAGGTGGGGACGGCTCTTGCTCCCGGCGGCGGTGGAGGTGGAGGCCGCTCCCCCAGCGGCGGCGCATCCCGGGCATCCCGAGCGGCTGCGGAGGGGTTCGCGCATCCTCCCCGGTGGCGCATCTCGGTGGCGACGGCCTTGCGCCTCTTCCCTCCCCACCGGCTTCTCCAGTTCCTCCGGCGAGCAGCGCGCGGGCGGGCGGAGGGCGGGCCCCACGCCACGGAGGCACGTAGCAGGAGCGCGCTATCCCGCTAGGAATAGCGGGAGCGCTAGCATAGCGCACGCGATGGCGTATCCCGCTGCAGGGCATTTTTACAGTAAATCGAACGGGACGATGGCGTAGCGGACGCGATGCAGTACCCAGTGCAGCTCGTCTGACATTTTGAATGATGGCGATCAGCCTGTCTTCGTCTGTTGCTTAGAGCGGAGAAAATGTTGACAAAGGAGGTCATTCATAACTAGACCTGATTTTGGAGAGAGAGAGAGATACACAGAGAGGGAGGGGGAGGGGGATTCATCACGGCAGTAAGCCAGTAACGTGTGACATTTTGGCCTGTTTATTTTCTTCGAACACTTTTAGCCCACGTTTTGGACAAATGGATCTAAATAGGTGGAGCAAAAGGGGGGAGAGGCTAAAGTTTTACCATTTGCACCTCAAGAGGTGCAAAACTGAGCTCAAAGTATTAGGGGTGCGAAGGACACCTCATTTTACACTTTTAGCCTAAACTTTTGCCATGGATCTAAACACCTCAAGCAAGGCTAAAGTTTAGTAGCAAAAGTTTGGGGGCTAATTTTTTTGCCATGGCAAATAGAACTAAACATGATCTTTATTTCACCATCACAACCTATATATGGTCGGTTTCGTTCGCAGTAAAAAAAAATAGAACAACGATGTATGAACAGCGCTACGCGAGCCAGCTTTAGCCGTGCCTGCATTTTGGCAGGGCAACTGTGTTGCCTCGCACTGCTACAGAAACAATTTTATGAAGATGTTTGGTTTTTTCAGCAGTCACTAGCCATTCTTATCGTGCCGGTACTCGGGTCCCACTAAATTAGCTGCCCATGGGTTAGTAGAGGCGGCTATTGTTATCGGCTGCCCCTGAAAATCAACCCATTTTCAGAATTAGTTGGCTATTGAGCCGACACTACTAATGTTCCAAGATGGTAACGATAAAGTTGGCGCCAATGACCGTGGAGGACGTGTCGAGGACGAGGAAGATGGTGATTATTTGGAAGAAATGCTTTGAGTCATTAGACCATAGCGATACTAAAGAGCGCAAAAAGGTCTAGAAAATTTGGAAATGGTGGAAAAAGCTGTGAAGGAGAGTTTGTATGGTGTCGAAAAGGGTTATCTAACACACTGGACGGTTCTATGTTTTGTGCTTGAGCTGCTCATCTTGAATGCTAAGTATAGTTAGTCGAACTGCAGTTTCAATGATCTATTTCATCTCTTATCATGGTTGCTTTCGTAGCCAAACTCTCTCCTGTTTTTCAGCACTACTTCAGCAATACTTTTCAGTGAAAGAGCAGTGTTTTTCTCTCACAACAAATCAGCATAAGCAGTAACATAAGCCAAATTTCATATTGTTTTCTTACAGTGGCCTAATCGAACATAACTATATTAGTAACAAACGGCGATGATGATCTCCTACAGCTCATCGGGGACCTTTGAAAAAGTTCCTTATCGAAGAGATTGTACACAAGGATGTGGCACGTACCACAACCCAATGTCCACGATAATAGGACATCAACCTGAGTGTCGGGCTCTTCATGAGTCGGAAGGATTAAGCATATGTTGTTGATGATGACAATGTGTATGTAATGTGACATTAGTCTCGGACGTGTCCTTTGGATTTGATCAGACATATCGATGGTACATTATATTATGGCCTATTTGGCAGGGCTTCTTCCCAGCTCCAGCTCTGGCTTCTGTGGAGGAGCCCTGCCAAACGTTTTCCTGGAGGAGCCGTTTTTCAACGAGAGCAGAGGGGCCAGAGCCGTTTTGGAACCCCTGAAGAGAAGCCGTGCCAAACACCCCCTTAGTGGTGAATGTGATATATTAGCGAATGTGTTATATGCGTTATGTCGATGACATATTAGTTAATCATGTGGTGTTTGGTGGATCTGAATATATATGTATATATACGTTTTGGTGACATTTTGTATTTAAATTGTGAATTTAAAATTTTGTGAGAAAATGAATTGCTGGGCAGCTAGAAAGTCAAGCCGCCTCTACAAATCTCTCTCTATAGACAGCCACCCTTGAAAAACAAATTCGTAGAGGTGGCTTTTGTGTGAAAGAAACACTTTCACGTAGCTGACATTACAGACGCACAGAACATGTGTGTTACACGTGTAATAAGGGTTTTTTTGGCAGGGGTTTACCACGAAAAAAGTGAATTTGGATGTGAGATTCACCGTGGATCTATCAGTGAACTGTTTGCAAATGCAACAACTCCAGATCCACACAAGGGTATTTTCGTTGGAATGGCCAAAATTGCCCTTGGGCACCAGTGCTCTCTCTATCTCACTGCCAGCCCGAACCCGCACGTCAGCTCTTCTTTCCTCTTCCTATCATAGCAGAGCCGCACGCAAGCAGATCGGCCTCACCGGAGCCCCTGGCCACGGCGTCCGGGGACGCCCTCGCCTAGTGCAGCCACGGCAGGCTGGCGTGGAGCGCGCGGATGCGGGCCACGGCAGCTGGGCTCGGCCTTGCGGGCGAGGAGGCGGAGCTCGCGAGCAGGGAGGCGTGGGGCGCACGCGGAATCGGCCATAGCGGGCAGGGTGCGACCGCGCCAGAGCTCGCAGCCACGGCGGCCGGGCGGGAGGGGCACGCGAGCGGCCGAGGTGGGGCTGACTCGGCGGCAGGAGACGGGGCTGGCAGGGCGCGGCTGGGGCTCGAAGTGGGCGGTGTCAGGGGCGGCCGCGGCCGCCGCCGCGGCCTGGGTGGTTCTCCGGCGGGCGGGGCGTGGCCTGGGCGGTGCAGGGGCTCCGATGAGCGGCGTTGGGGGTAGACGGAGCTCCGGCGGGCGGGGCTGGGGTCTGGCGCGGCTGCCCAACCGGAGGGCTGGGGGCGTGGCCGGCGGTGCTCCTCGGTCGCGCTTGCGTGGAAGGAAGAAAGTCGCGAGAAAGAGGAAGAAGAACATGAACCGTTTTTTCCCACTAATAAGTGGCAGTGGTGGGTAATTTGTCTCAAATCCACCGAACTCAATTTGATGGAGCACCCCTGAGGAGATATACAAAAATGGTGAATTCAGCCACGAGATCTACCATTTTGCTGAATCTGAATTTGGTGGACTAGTGTGTTTGAGAAATTTTTAGTGGATCTAACCTCGTGAATCTGAATACGATGAATCCGAATCTCTACCAAGGCCCTAAGTGTAGCAATACCCAAATAGTAGCAGCATCGTTATTACAGAAGAAACATTTTCACATTGGTTACAGACGCACGAACGTCCAAATTAGACGTGTGTAGGGCTGTAGGCACAGATGGACAACGCGAGCAACCTCGAGGTGCATGGAACGCTGCAGATCGAGCAGAGCACGTCCAAGGGATACACATGGGAAGACACGCACGCGAGCAGTATGGTTGGGTTGGCCTTGGCGTCACTGGAGGGGCGGCGGCGGGGGCGCGATCACCGTAGCCTTAGGCTTGTTCGGCAGCGGCGGCGGCGGCAGACCCGTCGTCGTCCTCGTCCCCAACAATCGCCTGTTATGACTAGGATTATTACCCTTGCTGGAGGGCATCCGCCTGTAGCGGCTGGCCGTCGCAAAGCCAGCGGCAGCCAGTACCCGCCTCGTGTCACCGTCCTCAGCTGCATTCCACAATCCACATGATATGTTATCATCAAGCAGTCAGTTAGCAAGTCGAAGTGAAACGTACCGGTAGGGCGCGAGGAGAAGCGAACGTGGACAGCGCACGAACACACGAGAAGGAGGAGGACGGCGACGACGAACAACCAGGTGACGAGCCGGCCGGTGCGGCGATTCATGGCGGCGACGGCGAGCTCTTGCATGCAAATTAAGCTGCTAGTTGCCGCGCGCGCGGAATGGACTGAGCCGAGCCGAGCTGGCTCGATATCCAGACGAGTCATCAGCTCGTGCTGTACGTATATCTATATACGCCGATTGATCGAGATGATCAATCGACGACAAGGCTGTCTGCTGGGACCTGCTGGATCGAGCTGCCGATCGAAGCTGATCTGGAGCTACGAAGGATTTAGGTGGTAAGCACTATATTATAGTAATCCTGCTTGCTAACGCGGCTGGTGCGATGTACTATCGAGAGTGCAATAATTGTCGTAGCTCGTGCAGAGTAGGCTACTTACTTTTCGTCGGAGTTTGGGACTGGCTTATGCTTATGTTTTTTTTTTCTCGATCACACAAAAGTCTTGCGCGTCTTTGTATTAAGATAGAATTGGTTTGATTACAAGTACTGGGCTTTTACAAGATATACAATAAAGCTTGAGGCCTCTCCAAACGACTGGCTTATGCTTATGTTAGAATTTAGATTCATCGGACAGACGGCCGGCCGGCTGGCCGGTCTCCTGATGCTGCGCGCATATAATTGGAGACATCGACTGTGTTTTCCTTGTTCTAGAAATCCATTCCATGTAAATTTGAAGCCGACTTCGATGGATGGATGGATAGATAGATATATAGATATGTAGCCGTAGACCGTAGTAGCTCAGTAGATGGAATAACCCTGAAGCAGCGACAGATCCATGGAAAACTACGTGGCCTCCTTCGGCGGTTGATGACATGGAACAAATAATACGCTGCTAGCTGGTACTAGCTAGTTAATCGCTGTTTATTGATGCATGAGAGTGGACTTTGCTACACGATGATCATGCATTATTTAGGTCGCCTGGCGATCCAGAATAAATGTGCTTCGTAAACAGGTAAAATATATGTACTAAGGGCTGGTTTAGATGCAAAATTTTTTGCAAAACAGCACTGTAGCTCTTTTCGTTGTTATTTGGCAAATATTATCCAATCATAGTCTAATTAGGCTTAAAAGATTCGTCCCGTCCATTTCGTCTAAACTGTGTAATTAGTTTTATTTTTTATCTATATTTAATGCTTCATGCATGTGTCTAAAGATTCGATGTGACAGGGAATCTGAAAAATTTTGCAAAATTTTCTGGAACTAAACAGGGCCTAATTCGCGGATCTCGAGCAGTGCTAGCTGTCTCCTGCAACGGAAGTACGGAACCATGAGCAACGGCAGTCAAGCAGAGCAAGTGCCTATCAGCCTATGATGATGAGCATTGCGGCAGCAGGTGCAACACATTGGTAGCACAACGGATAATTGAGGAGAGGGAAGCAACTGCTGCCAAGCTGCCTACGTGCGTGGAATGTCACTTTTCCTGAACAGTTCTTTTCAACAGATCAATCAAATAGCAACCTTTTGTGATTCATGCATGGATATGTGGATGAATCCTTTGACTTTGGGCTCCTGAATTATGTTACTGGCCGGTGGTCCTGATTGCAATCAGACCCACCTAGCAGTAGCACAGTTGCATGGAGATGGAGACAAAGTCAGAAGAGAGCAGCCTCATCCTGCCTGGAATCATGTTAGGGCCGGGGCGACCTCATATTCTCCTCAACTATCGAAGTTGGGACTTGGGAGGCAATGCAAGGGCCCAAATGATGAAGATGGAGCGAGGTAAGGGGATGTTTGGGCATATAATAAGATGTATCTATAAGATTTCATTATAAAACACTACTGTCACGGCCAACCACAGGCAAGCTTTACATATATAGAGAGATTTGTACAGAATGTCCAAAGCACACGATCGAGTACGTGCCCGGACTGCGACAGATTGATTCAATGCTAGCAGCAGTTTGCGTATGCATATGCATGCCCAAGGAATTGGACACGCATCAGGAGAAGTCGACGGCATCATCACGCTCCCGTCGGCGACGATGGTGGCCCAGGCATGGCCGCGGCCTTCATCTTGTTCGGCACCGGCGGTGGCGGCAGCTTCGGCTTCGTCGCCCCCAAGGAGCGCCTGTTCCAGATCTTCCCGCCGCGGTAGCCGCCGTAGGCCCAGTCGTCGTTGCCCGCCGTCACAACGCCGCCGCCGGCGGCCCAAACACTCCTCCCATCCTCTTGAGAGGAGTGGACGGAGACGGCGAAAGAACCCACGAAGACGACGACCATGAGCAGCCAAGCTAAGGCCCTGTTTGGTTTGGACATGTATCAATGTTGCGGTAAATGTACGGAGTACTAAATGTAGACTAATTACATGTATGTCGGCACAGATTAGGAATAATTTACGAGACGAATCTATTAAGCCTAATTAGTCCAAGATTAGAAACTTTTTTATCAAATAAGACAAAAATACTACAGTATTTTTTAAACTTTAACACCCAAACCGATCAGGCCCTAAGATTCTGCGACTCATGGACATGGCGGCTCCTAGCGCCAGCTCAGCTCAGGAATGCTTTTGGGAGTTTGGAATGAAGTGTGTCCAAACTCATCAACTCGTGATGTATATATAGTACTGCACATGCGATTTTGCGATGGATGCGAGGGTGTCCAAGGCTTATCGAACTGCTGATCGCCAATCTGCTAAGCAGGCTATTAGTCAGCTGTATTATTATACTGCATGCGCCTACTGGCTGCTGAGATGCTGATGCAACGAATGAGTGTACTGGTACAATGCTTGTAGCTCGTGTGCTGTTTTTTTATTGACTCTAATTTATGATGATAGATCATTAGATTCATTGGTTGACCTCACATCGAATGGCCGACAGATTTTGGTGGCCCATGCGATTGAGGCAGGCAGTGTTATACCCCGCGAGCTCTGCCTTCATTTGTCTCAAAAACCATTCCTGAGGATACTACTTCCTTCATCCAAATTATAAGGTCAGTTTCTGTGGGAGTTTCATTAGAGTTTCATTTATATTTAATGAGCTATCACTTAAGCGGTTTTGATGATATGACAATGTTTTTTATAAGAGAGAGAATAAGTGAGTTTTATGAGGATGAAACTCTCTTGGCACGAATACCAACTCTCTATGAGTCATTTAATTTAATGTCTATGAAACTCTAGAATGAAACTCACCATTGAGAATAGGTGTTTCATCCATATTTCATTCCATTCTATATGATGTGGTTGTCTTGAAAACAACGTAATGACACTCTCCACTGAGACTGGCCTAAGACATCTTTGGCTTTTCTAAATCGATAGAATAAAATGCACTCTGGATTCTTAAACTTTTCAAGAATCCATGAAAAGTTTAATTAGTACCACCCACCGTCTTTTTTGTTTTTTAGCCTTTTTCGAAAGATTTTCTCAAATACGTCCCTGAAGGAAAGATTTCAGGAAATGGACCCAGGGCTTGGCGCCATCCATGCTGGCGCCAAGGTAACACAGCTTGGCGCCGTTGATGTTGGCGCCAAGCTCCCATGCCACTTGGTCGACGACGCCGAGCTGGAGCTAACGTGGCAGCACCTTGGCGTCGTCACCATTGGCGCCAAGCTTGGCGCCATCGTCATTGGCGCCAAGCCTGGCGCCATGAATCTTGGCGTCGAGCTGTTGGAATTTCTTAAGTTTAGAATTTTATCATGAGAAGGACATATGAAAATTTGTTAAGTCTATAAATTTACCATGAGATGAGACATGTTGGAATTTGTTAAGTCTGAAATTTTATCATGACATTGATAAATTTGATGCTATCGCATAGTAGTTCGTATTCTAACATATCCAGGCCGCAGCAAAAAATCCTGACTACCTAATTTTACCGTGAGATGGACATACAAAGCTCTAAATTAACATGACTTAGACCCTAATTTTTCTATGAGATAGACATACAAAATTTTGGCAAAGTCTTGATATTTACCATATGATGGGCAACCTAGAAATTGGCTAAGTCTTAATTTTACTATGACTTGACTATGCTAGAATTTGGCTAAGTATGGATTTTTGCTATGATTTGGACATTGATAAATTTAAAATTTTACCATGAGTTGGATATTGAAAAGAGGCTTCATATTTTGGACTTGGATATTTAAAATTTTACCATGACTTGGGCCCTAATTTTACTATAAGATGGAATTTTAAGTCACGGTAAAAAGGGCTTCATGTTATCTCTAATCCTAACCCTGACGAGCCTTTTGTGCTTCCGATCTGGCCTGTAACGTTAACCTGAATGCCCATGACATTTACTTTCTGATGTTGGCCAATGCAGGCAGAAGCACATCCAGGACATAATATTGTTGGATTTCTTCTACGACCTGAAAGCAATACCCAGAAGCGAATACATGAAGTATGATCTATTCTTGACAACCCTATGGTTTTATTCTGTTGAAACATCCTTGAGAGCCATCTCCTTGTTAAACTGTTGGCTTCATTCACACATGGCACGAAACTGGACCTTTCATTCAGATATATAGGCCTACAAAAATATCTATGGACAAAAGTATATTTTGAAGCTATTTTTAGGAGCAATTTTTAAACGCTTTGTTCCATTTCCCAGTATTTTTTCATCATAATAGTTTAGTCTTGTTGTCCGTTGTCCTTACAGTTCATTAGAAACTCCTTTGAACCCACAGTTCCTATTCTTTATCAACATCTTCTCGCAAATAAGCAGAAGAATATGCTCCTAAACAAACTATCTTGGTTCAAAATGGTTTGTATGTTTGCACCTAAGATGTGATTTGCACAAGAGGAGAAAAGGTAAAAGTGTTTTTGTTCTCTTTTCTGGTAGAGTGGGGCCTACATCATTACTAGAGAACAGACCTTTCGTCGATATCCAAAATGGGTATTATTCCCGACGAAATTTATGTCCGGGACAAAAAACGACTTTAGTCCCGGTTGGTACCCTGCCCAACGGCCGGACCACTTTTAGTCCCGGTTTGTAACACCAACTGGGACTAAAAATCATCTTTTAGTCCTGGTTGGTATTACGAACTGGGACTCAAGCTCCTCCAACTTTTAGTCCCGGTTGGTATTACCAATCGGAACTAAAGGGTGACCTTTTAGTCCCGGTTGGTGTTACGAACCGGGACTAAAGGTCTCCGACCCGGGACTAAAGGTCCCCCATGAGTCAAATCAAAAGGAAGAGCACAAAGGACTTTGTCACATGTTGTGTTCAGTTGAGTTGGTAAGGAATCTACGCGCGAGGTGAGAGGTCCTGAGTTCGATTATCACGCACCACAAGAGAGGCCTCTAGAATTTCATTTATTTTTTCACCCGAGGACGGACTTTAGTCCCGGTTATGTGTACCTGTGAAAGCCCAAGTTTGGTTTTGGTAATTAATGACATCAAGTTGCTAATGCCACGTGTTAAGTGTTTTGAGTTAGGCATAAGCAACACATGTGATGAAGGTGTATGTGGCAAGGAGTGGTGGCCACAAGATCACAAAGAGATAGTGCATGAACATGAAATGATGATTATGGTGGAGATGCACATAAAAGGAAGGACATGATGATCAAGTGGAAGAGAATGATCTAAGAGCGCAAGGCAAAGGTATAATCATAGGGTTTTCCTTTTGCTGGTCTAAGATGAGTAGAGAAGTGATTGACCGGGTTTAGGATACATAGCCGACTATCAAGAGGGGCAATCACGGTTAGCTCGGAAATCAAGTGCCACTAGATCAATGTCTTGAGCATATGTATTAGGATTTAGTAAAAAGCTAACATAACGCCTTGAGAAATGATTATAAAATGCTAACACACATGCACATTATGATTTACACATGGTGGTGTTAGCACGTTTGAGAAGGCGGTGGAGTTTGAGCGGTAGAGAGGGGTTTGGGTTCCTCTCTCCCTCCCGCCGAGCTTGCGAGGCGGGATTCGGCGCTTTTTGGAGAAGTGAAACGCCTATTTTCTACTGTGCCGGAAGTCGGAAAAGAAACGGAGGCGAACGGAGGTCATAGAGTTGACCGGACGTTGGACCGGACGCGTCCGGTCAGTGTTCAGCGTCTGTGCGTCTTTCAATTTAAAGATCGGACGCGCAGCGCGTCCGGTCACTGATGACCAGACGCGTCCGGTCATCCAGGGAGCTTACTGGACTCTAATCGGACGCTGGCACTGTGGCGTCCGGTCAGTTCAACAGCGCGTCCGGTTAGTTCTCCTGAGCGAATCAGAGCGCGCGACCGGCGCGTCCGGTCCCTCACGTAGCCAGAGCGTCCGGTCAGGCGTCCAGAGGGGCAGAGCGAAGCAGAGTGACGATCGGACGCGCGGCGCGTCCGGTCACGTGCGATCGGACGCGTCCGGTCTCAACGGGAGCATACTGGAACGCGACCGGACGCGGGCACTGTCGCGTCCGGTCAATCGGTTCAGCGCGTCTGATCACAGCAACAGCTAGTTCTGACTCGCACTGTTTCTTGCTGTCGTGTAGTGACCGGACGTGTCCGGTCACCCTGACCGGAGCGTCCGGTCAGCGCGTTTTTCGCTGCGTCGTCTGTAACGGCTAGCTGCGTACCCCTTCGTTATAAATAGACGTTGGCCGGGGTTTAAGGGCAACTCTTGCATATTTTGAGAACTAGAGACATACTTTGAGATAGAGAACAACCCCTCCACTCATCTCTTTGCATAGTTGCACATCTTGAGTGAGATTGAGTGAGATTCAAGTGCATTGCTTGAGAGTTGCATTCTAGAGGCACTTGATCTTTGAGTAGCTACGGATTTCTTGTTACTCTTCCGTGTTTCCCGACACGGTAGACGGCTTGGAGCAGCGGAGGTGATTGAGCTTACAATTAGAGATTGTTGGAGCCTTCACCAAGTGTTGTAAGGGGTTCTTGATCCTTACCCGCGGGAGTTCGTGAATTGGATACTCTAGTGGAGCTCGTGGCTTGGAGGATCCCCATCTTGTGTGCGGTTGTGCGGCGCCCGCCGAGGGCTCGACTCTTGATAGTCGATTAGCTCGTGAACCGACAAGTGGGTGTATCGCCACAACGGGGAGTAGCTGCCGGGAAGCAAGTGAACCTCGGGATAAATTCTTGTGTCATTCTCTTCCCGAGGATTTCTCTTGTGTGATTGATTGATTGGTACTTTTCATCTCTACACGGCGGTATAATCTCTTAAAGCTCTTGTCTTGTATTACTTCTTGTTTCTAGCTTGTAGTTGTTGTTGTGTTTAGTGAATAGCTTTGTTATAGACTTGTGTAGGTGGCTTGCTTAATTAGTTAGAGCTAGTGCATTTGCTTCGCCACCTTTCGTACTAATGTGTAGTTAAGTAATTCTTGTATAAGTTTTTATTAGGCTATTCACCCCCCTCTAGCCTATTTGGACCTTACAAGTGGTATCGGAGCCGAGGCACCGTTTATTTGAGGCTTAACAACCTACGGTGAAAAAGAAATGGCTCAATTAAGCTTGCACATCAACAACACCAAGAAGGCACCTCACTTTGATGACACAAACTATGCATATTGGAAGGTTAAGATGACCGCACACCTAAAGTCAATCAATAGAGAAGTGTGGAAGGTCACCGAAACAAAATTTGAGGTTGCTAATCCGGAAGCACCTACACCGGTGGAAGAGAAAAAGCTCCAATGCAATGACATTGCCATTAGTGCTCTTCATGAAGCACTAGATGACAAGACCTTTGAGCAAGTGAAGAACATTGAGATTGCTCATAATGCTTGGGCCAAGCTAGAAGAAACATTTGAGGGCACCGAAGGTACAAAGACCGCTAAAGCATATATCTTGCAAGAAAAATTTTCAAGCTTCAAGATGCAAGATTATGAGAGTGTACCGGAGATGTTTCATAGGTTGCAAGTCATTGTCAATGAGCTCAAGGCACTTGGTGAGGAGGTCAAGGACAATCAATTCTCTATGAAGTTCTTGAGAAGCTTGCCCAAGAGATTTGATACATTGATCACCGTGCTAGTGAGGACTACATTGAAGGATTCAACTCCTCAACAAATATTCCAAGAAGTGATGACCGATGATTCATATAGAGAAGATGATGAGAAAGAGGAGTTAGTCAAAAAAAAGAAGGAAAATGAGAAGAAGAAGAGTGTGGCATTCAAAGCCACCACATCCAAGGGCAAACTCAAGATTGAATCATCAAGTGATGAAGACTCAAGCTCTTGTGATAGTGATGACATTGATGAGAAGATGGCTCTTTTTGTCAAGCAATTTGGCAAATTCATGAACAAGAAAGGCTATCGTGCAAGAAGGAGGAAGAACTCATCCAAGAAGAGTGAGCATACCATGAGATGCTTTAGATGCCATAGCAAGGATCATCTCATTGCAAAGTGTCCTTATGATAGTGATGATGAAGATGCTATCAAGAAGGAGAAGAAGAAGCAAGAAAAGAAGAAGAGCTCTTATAAGAAGAAGAATGATTCTCATGTTGCTACATGGGATAGTGATGATTCCTCTAGTGATGATGAGGATGACAACAAGAGCAAGAAGAAGGGACATGCTAGCATTGCCATCCAAGAGAAGGTCTCCCTCTTCGACACTCCATCATGCTTCATGGCTAAGGCCACTAAGGTATCATCCGACGATGAGAGTGATCATGATAATGCTAGTGATAGTGATAGTGATGAGGAAGAATTCACTAAAGATAAACTAATCACTATGCTAGAAGATTGCACTCAACATTTTAAAGAATCTAGAAAGGAGTGCAAGGGCTTGCTCAAGGAAAAGAAAAACCTTATGCAAGAACTTGATGAGCTTAGGGCATCTTATGAGAATCTAAAGGTAGACCATAAGAAGCTTCAAAAGTCTCACACTAAGCTTGAAGAAGCTCATTCCTCTCTAGTTGAAAAATGTGAAAACATGCAAACTAATGTTGAGAAAGCTAAAACTTGCAACATAGGCATATCATGTGATATAATTGATGAATCTTTTTTAAAGCCTATTGTTATTGCTCCCACTAACCCTTCATGTAGCGCATCTACATCATCCTCATCTAGTAGTGATGGTTTCACTTGTGACTCCACACTTATAGTTGAGAATGAACATCTCAAGAAGGAGGTAAAAGAGCTCAATCACACCTTAGCTAAGGCTTATGGTGGTGAGGACCGCTTGCTTATGTGCTTGGGTAGCCAAAGAGCGTCTCTCTACAAAGAGGGATTGGGCTATAACCCCAAGAAAGGCAAGGCCGCTTTTGCTCCTCACAAGACTCGTTTTGTGAAGAACAATGGTAGCTATTGCAAAAGTTGCAAACAAGTTGGTCACATAGAGTAACATTGCATGAACAAGAAATCCAATGCTAATGTATCCTCAATCAAGTTTGATTCTTTCTATATGCTTACAAAGGGTACAAATGGTGTTCATGCTAAGTTCATTGGTGCACCATGGATGGGCTCAAAGAAGAAAGTCATTTGGGTACCAAAGAGCTTAGTCTCTAACCTTGGAGGACCCAAACAAGTTTGGGTACCTAAAAGAATTGATCTTGTCTTATAGGTCAATTACAAAGCCGAAGGAAGGCATTGGGTGCTTGATAGTGGGTGCACTCAACATATGACCGGGGATTCTTGTATGTTCATTTCAATTGATACGAGTTAAAATGGTGGTTTTGATGCTATCACTTTCGGTAACAACAAGAAAGGCAAGGTCAAGGGGCTTGGTAAAATTGCTATCTCAAATGACATGAGCATATCTAATGTGTTGCTAGTTGAGAGCTTGGATTTCAATCTTTTATCGGTGGCACAACTTTGTGATCTTGGCTTCAAGTGCATATTTGGTAGTGATGATGTTGAAGTCATAAGTGTTGATGGATCAAATTTGATATTCAAAGGATTTAGACATGGTAGCTTATACTTGGTTGACTTCAATAATAGTGAGACACAATTGACATCATGCTTGCTTAGTAAATCTAGTATGGGATGGTTGTGGCATAGAAGGCTTGGTCATGTTGGAATCAAACAATTGAATAAAATTTTGAGGCATGACTTAGTTAGAGGCTTGAAAGATGTCACTTTTGAAAAGGATAAATCATGTAGTGCTTGTCAAGCCAGCAAACAAGTTGGAAATACACATCCTAGTAAGAGTGAAATGAGCACATCAAAGGCATTTGAGCTATTGCACATGGACTTGTTTGGGCCAACAACATACACTAGCATTGGTGGTAACAAGTATGGTTTTGTGATTGTTGATGACTACACTAGATACACTTGGGTGTTCTTTCTTTATAACAAGAGTGATGTACATGATCTATTCAAATCTTTTGTCAAGAGAGTGCAAAATGAGTTTAAGACTACCATCAAGAAGATTAGAAGTGACAATGGTAGTGAGTTCAAGAACACAAGAATTGAAGCTTTATGTGATGATCTTGGTATTGGACATCAATTCTCACCAACCTACACTCCTCAATCCAATGGTGTAGTTGAAAGAAAGAATAGAACTTTGATTGACATGGCTAGATCAATGCTTAGTGAATACAATGTGAGCCATTCATTTTGAAGTGAAGCTATCAACACGGCTTGCTATTGTAGTAACCGTCTTTATTGCCATGGGAAGCTTGGGAAGACACCATATGAGCTATTGAATGGAAGAAAGCCTAATATTGCATACTTTAGAGTGTTTGGTTGTAAATGCTATATTCTCAAGAAATGCACTAGATTGAGCAAGTTTGAAAAGAAATGTGATGGAGGGTTCTTACTTGGTTATTCTACCACAAGCAAGGCATATAGAGTTTGGAATCTCACAAATGGCACCTTGGAAGAAGTTCATGATGTTGAGTTTGATGAAACCCAAGGATCTCAAAATGAAGCTCAAAACCTTGATGATGTGAGAGGAGATCAATTGTCAAATGCAATGAAGAACATGGACGTTGGTGATATAAGGCCGATGCAAGTTGATGATGATGATATTCATGTGATCAACCAAAGTGTGCAAATTGATTCAAATCAAGCAAGCTCAAGTGGTTCTCATGATGAAGTGCAAGTTCAAGGTCAAACAAGTGGAAGCAATCAACTCCCAATACTCCAACCTACTAGCATAGCAAGAGATCATCCATTGGATCAAATCATCGGTGGAATTCAAAACGGTGTTCAAACTAGATCAAGATTAGCATCCTTTTATGAGCACTACTTATTTGTGTCACTTGAAGAACCTAAGAAAATAGAATATGCTTTGAAGGATTCCGATTGGGTAAATGCCATGCATGAAGAGCTAAACAACTTCACTAGAAATCAAGTTTGGGAACTTATTGAGAGGCCAAGAAACTATAATGTGATTGGTACTAAGTGGGTCTTTAGAAACAAGCAAGATCAAGATGGCATGGTTGTGAGGAACAAAGCAAGATTAGTAGCACAAGGATACACTCAAGTTGAGGGTCTTGACTTTGGAGAGACATATGCACCGGTTGCAAGATTGGAAGCTATTAGAATCTTATTAGGATATGCTTGTGCACACAACATCAAGCTCTATCAAATGGATGTCAAGAGTGCATTTCTCAATGGCTACATCAATGAAGAAGTCTATGTTGAGCAACCACCCGGTTTTGAAGATGACAAGAAGTCTGACCATGTTTACAAGCTAAAGAAGGCATTATATGGTTTGAAGCAAGCACCTAGAGCATGGTATGAGAGATTGAGGGACTTTCTCCTCTCTAAAGGGTTCAAGATGGGAAAGGTTGACACCACTCTCTTCACCAAGAAGCTTGGAAATGACTTGTTTGTGTTGCAAATCTATGTGGATGACATTATCTTTGGATCAACTAACCAAGACTTTTGTGAAGAGTTTGGAAATATGATGGCTAATGAGTTTGAGATGTCTATGATTGGAGAGCTTAGTTACTTTCTTGGACTTCAAATCAAGCAAATAAAGAATGACACTTTTGTAAGTCAAGGCAAGTACATCAAGGACATGATCAAGAAGTTTGGATTGCATGATGCTAAGCCAATGAGTACTCTAATGGGTACTAATGATCAATTGGGTGTTGATGCTAGTGGCAACATGGTAGATCAAAAGTTATACCGGTCTATGATTGGAAGCTTGCTCTATGTCACCGCTTCTAGGCCGGATGTGATGTTTAGTGTGTGCAAGTGTGCAAGATATCAAGTTTCACCTAGAGAAAGTCACTTGAAAGCCACCAAGAGAATATTAAGATATCTTAAGGGCACTCATGATGTTGGATTGTGGTTTCCAAAGGGGTCTAATTTTGAGTTGATTGGATATTCGGACTCCGACTATGGTGGATGCAAGATTGAAAGAATGAGCACAAGTGGCACTTGTCAATTGCTTAGAAGGTCTCTTGTTTCATGGTCATCAAAGAAACAAAATAGTGTTGCACTATCTACCGCTGAGGCCGAATATATTAGTGCCGGTAGTTGTTGTGCACAATTGCTTTAGATGAAGGCCACCTTGAATGATTTTGGAGTAAAATTCAAGAATGTGCCTTTGTTTTGTGACAATGAAAGTGCTATCAAGATAACTCAAAATCCGGTTCAACATTCAAGAACCAAGCACATTGATATAAGGCACCATTTCATAAGAGACCATCAACAAAAGGGTGATATTAGCATTGAGAGCATTGGCACCGAAAATCAATTAGCCGATATATTCACAAAGCCACTTGATGAGAAAAGGTTTTACAAGTTAAAGAATGAATTGAACATACTTGACCTCTCCAACTTGAAATGAGTGCACCCCCACATTTTTATATGACATACCTCTCCTTCAACATAGCAAGGTAAAGTTGTTTGGCATATCATTCATACTTTGCTAAGGACATGTTTAGAACATATAGACATGTTTGCATGATAATAAGCTCATTCATGAAAATCAAATGTTTTTGATGAATATATGATACCACTATTGCTTCTATGTTTGTTTATTCTAGTGGTAGCATATGACATGTTTGTGGGCTTGCGAACCTAGTGTTGAATCTAGTAAACGAGCTCATGATGTGTAATTCAACATGGTGAAGATAACCCTTATACTTTATGAGGTGTGAAAAAGCTTGTCCTTGGATCAAACCGAATTACATATTCTAGGCAAGTGATCTAGATTGAACCATAATTTGGACTCCCTCATATTGATTGACTTATCTCTCACTAAATTGGCACCTTTTTGGTGATTGTTGACAAAGGGGGAGAGAAAAGTCACAAAGATATTGCAAAGAGGAAATAAGATAATAAGGGGGAGAGAAAAATCATAGGGGGAGAGAAAAGTCACAGGGGAGACAAAGATAAAAAGTTAAGTTACAAAGGGGGAGAAAGGGATCAATTAAAATTGAGCACACAAGTAGGGGGAGCAAGCTCATGAATTTTTTGTTGCATTTGTATGTGCACTAACATGATGATGTGTTGCATTGCAAATTTAATTTTGATATTCATGTTTGAATGGTGATTGCTAGAAATAGTACTTGAATGATGACTTGTTAAGAGTAGCTTTACAAGTGGTATCTAGACACCTTTGCTTATAATGTTGATCTCACGGGGTACTTTAGTGTTTGTGATCTTTACAAGTGATGTATTACAAGCGGTGTCTAGCTACATCGATGCTAAGGATGGTATATAAAGGCAACTCCGATTGGTATCACGCTTCAAAGGTCCATTCTATATACCTTAGCATCAATTTGATAGTAGTAACTCTTCCAAAATTCAAATCAATACATACGTGCACAATTGAACCAAACTCATGGAAGCACATACGTAGGGGGAGCTAATACTATCGAAATTGAAAATTGATTTCATTTCATATCTTTGTGATGGTTGTCATCAATTACCAAAAAGGGGGAGATTGAAAGCCCAAGTTTGGTTTTGGTAATTAATGACATCAAGTTGCTAATGCCACGTGTTAAGTGTTTTGAGTTAGGCATAAGCAACACATGTGATGAAGGTGTATGTGGCAAGGAGTGGTGGCCACAAGATCACAAAGAGATAGTGCATGAACATGAAATAATGATTATGGTGGAGATGCACATAAAAGGAAGGACATGATGATTAAGTGGAAGAGAAGGATCTAAGAGCGCAAGGCAAAGGTATAATCATAGGGTTTTTCTTTTGCCGGTCTAAGATGAGTAGAGAAGTGATTGACCGGGTTTAGGATACATAGCCGACTATCAAGAGGGGCAATCACGGTTAGCTCGGAAATCAAGTGCCACTAGATCAATGTCTTGAGCATATGCATTAGGATTTAGTAAAAAGCTAACATAACGCCTTGAGAAATGATTATAAAATGCTAACACACATGCACATTGTGATTTACACATGGTGGTGTTAGCACGTTTGAGAAGGCGGTGGAGTTTGAGCGGTAGAGAGGGGTTTGGGTTCCTCTCTCCCTCCCGCCGAGCTTGCGAGGCGGGATTCGGCGCTTTTTGGAGAAGTGAAACGCCTATTTTCTACTGCGCCGGAAGTCGGAAAAGAAACGGAGGCGAACGGAGGTCACAGAGTTGACCGGACGTTGGACCGGACGCGTCCGGTCAGTGTTCAACGTCTGTGCGTCTTTCAGTTTAAAGATCGGACGCGCAGCGCGTCCGGTCACTGATGACCGGACGCGTCCGGTCATCCAGGGAGCTTACTGGACTCTAATCGGACGCTGGCACTGTGGCGTCCGGTCAGTTCAACAGCGCGTCCGGTTAGTTCTCCTGAGCGAATCAGAGCGCGCGACCGGCGCGTCCGGTCCCTCACGTAGCCGGAGCGTCCGGTCAGGCGTCCAGAGGGGCAGAGCGAAGCGGAGTGACGATCGGACGCGCGGCGCGTCCGGTCACGTGCGATCGGACGCGTCCGGTCTCAACGGGAGCATACTGGAACGCGACCGGACGCGGGCACTGTCGCGTCCGGTCAATCGGTTCAGCGCGTCCGATCACGGCAACGGCTAGTTCTAACTCGCACTGTTTCTTGCTGTCGTGTTGTGACCGGACGCGTCCGGTCACCCTGACCGGAGCGTCCGGTCAGCGCGTTTTTCGCTGCGTCGTCTGTAACGGCTAGCTGCGTACCCCTTCGTTATAAATAGACGTTGGCCGGGGTTTAAGGGCAACTCTTGCACATTTTGAGAACTAGAGACATACTTTGAGCCAGAGAACAACCTCTCCACTCATCTCTTTGCATAGTTGCACATCTTGAGTGAGATTGAGTGAGATTCAAGTGCATTGCTTAAGAGTTGCATTCTAGAGGCACTTGATCTTCGAGTAGCTGCGGATTTCTTGTTACTCTTCCGTGTTTCCCGACACGGTAGACGGCTTGGAGCAGCGGAGGTGATTGAGCTCACAATTAGAGATTGTTGGAGCCTTCACCAAGTGTTGTAAGGGGTTCTTGATCCTTCCCCGCGGGAGTTCGTGAATTGGATACTCTAGTGGAGCTCGTGGCTTGGAGGATCCCCATCTTGTGTGCGGTTGTGCGGCGTCCGCCGAGGGCTCAACTCTTGATAGTCGATTAGCTCGTGAACCGACAAGTGGGTGTATCGCCACAACGGGGAGTAGCTTGCCGGGAAGCAAATGAACCTCGGGATAAATTCTTGTGTCATTCTCTTCCCGAGGATTTCTCTTGTGTGATTGATTGATTGGTACTTCTCATCTCTACACGGCGGTATAATCTCTCAAAGCTCTTGTCTTGTATTACTTCTTGTTTCTAGCTTGTAGTTGTTGTTGTGTTTAGTGAATAGCTTTGTTATAGACTTGTGTAGGTGGCTTGCTTAATTAGTTAGAGCTAGTGCATTTGCTTCGCCACCTTTCGTACTAACGTGTAGTTAAGTAATTCTTGTAGAAGTTTTTATTAGGCTATTCACCCCCCCTCTAGCCTATTTGGACCTTACAACCTGGGACTAAAGGCTGAGACCTTTAGTCCCGATTTCTTAGTCCTGGCTTTGGACCCGGGACTAAAGGACCTGTCTGTAGTAGTGCATAGATTGCTACACACTAGACCATTTTATATCAAGGTAGAACCGAGTTCCAAAAAAATGGATGGCCGAAGTATGATTTTTGGGAATGGTTTGTATGTTTGCACCTAAGATGTGATTTGCACAAGAGGAGAAAAGGTAAAAGTGTTTTTGTTCTCTTTTCTGGTAGAGTAGGGCCTACATAGATTGCTACACACTAGACCATTTTATATCAAGGTAGAACCTCTTGATGTGTAAGCTAAAAATAGTATACCCTAAAGTTTCCCTTAGAGCAAGTATAATAAAGGGGCTGTAAGTGAGTTGTATGCTAACGTGGAGGAGACAGGGGAGGAGAGTGAAGAGAAGCGGGTTGTAAGCTTACAACCAGCTTATGCACAAGAACCAAGAAGTTATGTGAGACAGACAAGTGGACCGTAAGCTAGCTAACTATTATACGAGTTGGCTGATAGATTAGCTGTAAGTTTTTTTTTTACAGCCAGCAACCGACTATATTATTAGCCTTGCTCTTATAGGTTTGGACACTCGGTGCGCTGGAGGGAAGAGGTCGAGGCGATAGAGGAATGGAGATGGCGGGAGAGCCTATAAGATGCAGTATACACTTCTCCTATATATACCTATGATGAGGTGTCTGTTAGAAGAGTCAAGGGCCTATTGGGCCTTAGCCCGTTAGGGTTAATTAGTCGCTTGCTTAGGGATTAAGTAAGACCTCTTCTCTATATAAGGAGAGGAGATGTATCAATCTAATAAAGCAAGAGATTAGAAGGAAAAACCTTCTCTCTTGCCGGCCGTGGGCGAAGCCCGCGGCCGGCGTTCTCAGCGCCCCTCACAGCCCTAGCCGCTGCTCCTCTGCCTCTCGCCGACATGAACAGTACCCACGCGGGTACTGTAGCGTGCGGGTACTGTAGCGCCGCCGCTCTCTTCCTCCTCGATCCTCCAAATCTCAACCGCGTCCATAACAGTGTCATTGTAGAAGACTACAGTCATGGCCCAACCCGGCAGCAAAGCTTTACATATTATAGATATATTTATACAGAATGTCCGAAGTACACAAGTAATAATGAAGTAAATGGGGACTGTGTGGCAGGTAGATTCAAGGGGTAGTACTGCTAGTAGCAGTTTACGCAGCGGAAGATACACAAACGTTCACACTACTCGCTGGTGGTACATATGCATGCGGCATGCCCAAGGAATTAGACACACATAAGGAGAAGGAGCAGGCCAAGTCGATGACATCACATTCTCGGCGGCGACGGTGGCGCAGGCATCGCCGCGGCTTTCTTCTTGTTCGACACCGGTGCTGGCGGCAGCTTCGGCCTCGCCCCCAAGGAGCGCCTGTTCCAGATCTTCCCGCCGTGGTAGCCGTAGGCCCTGCCGTCGTCGTTGCCCGCCGTCGTTACAACGCCGCCGGCGGCGGCCCAAACACTCCTCCCATCCTCTTGAGCGGAGCAAAGTGGGGCGGCGGAAGAACCCACGAAGACGACGACCATGAACAACCAAGCTAATTTTCTGCTACTCATGGCGGCTGTACTGCTGGCGCTAGCCGCTAGCTGATCAGGAATGGTTTTTGGAGTTTGGAAGTGTGTCGCTGTGTCCAAACTCCTCAACTCATGTTGTGTATATATAGTACTACGTACACAGGCGATTTTGTGATGGATGCGAGTGTGTGAAAGGCTTATCGAAAACTGGCCGGATGCTGAAGCTAATCTGCTAATTAAGCAGGCTAGTAGTAGTTAGCTGTAGTATTATACATTTATACTGCACTGCACCTACTGGCTGCTGAGCTGCTGATGCAACGAACGACTGTATGTATACTGGTACAATGTTTGTAGTTCATGTGCAGGCTTTTTTGTTGACTTCAATTTATGATGTCAGATTCACGTACAGGTTGACCTCATCACATCGAATGGCTGCCCGACAGACTTTAGACCTTTGGTGACGCATGCGATTGAGGTTGGGGCCACTACTGGACACTGGGACTTTGCCGAGTGTTTTTACACTCGGCAAAGAGTCATTTGCACTCGGCAAAGACTTTGCCGAGCGTAGCCCTCGGCAAAGTCCGCTCGGCAATTTTTTTCACGGCAAAATTGCTTTGCCGAGTGCTTTTTATCGGGGCGCTCGGCAAAATATTGAAAAATTTTGCCGAGTGTTTGTAAAGGCACTCGGCAAAGTTTTTATTGCCGTTACGGCACCAGCCGTTAACGAATATTTTGCCGAGTGCCATACATCGGCACTCGGTAAACTTACTTTTTATTTTTATTTTTTTAAAACTTTGCCGAGTGCCTCCGACATGGGCACTCGGCAAAGATTTTTTTTATTTTTTCCCAGATATTATCTTTGCCGAGTGCCCCTGTCCCAGGCACTCGGCAAAGTTTTGCTGAAATTTTTTAAAAAATATTCTTTGCCGAGTGCCTCCGACATGGGCACTCGGCAAAGACCCCGAGGATTGAAAAAAGTAATATTTATTTTTTTACAATCCATTGTAACAGACTATATATATATATATATATATATATATATATATATATATATATATATATATATATATATATATATCATCACAGCTATATCACCAGCATGCAATATATATCAAAAGCACACGCATATTTCATAAATCCATCGAAAATCCATCACAAGTCGAGCAAAGTTCAACAACTGAAGTTTATTATTACAAGTTCAACATCCCTACTCCGGTGGCGGAGACTGCAACTGCGCTGAAGGACCGTCGACGGAGGCCGCACAAAAGAGAAGTGTTAGACTCAAAATTGAAAATTTCGGCAGCACCTCCCCTGCACGGGGAGGTTTCCAACCTGCAAGAAACAACGGCACGAAGGCCGACAATCCAAATGGCACGAAGGCCGACAATCACAACGGCGCGAAGGCCGACAATCCAAACGGCACGAAGGCCAACAATCACAACGGCACGAAGGCCGACAATCCGAACGGCACGAAGGCATTAAACTTTCATACTCACAGGAGTGAAGTGTCGACCCGAAGCTGCAGCTGGCAACGGCACTACGACACCCGATGCTTGCCCGATGGTTTGCATGATCCGGTACATTTCCGCCATCTGCTTCTATGTGGCCTCCAACTGAGCGGTCAGGTGCGCGGTCGTCTCCTTTGTTTGTGACAGCTCGGCCTGTAGTGTAATGTTATTATCATTGTTGTTTGAGTAGTGAATTGGGTTATGTACTTATATGATAGCTTGATCATCAAAATATCACAAGAATTAATGGCTGGTTATGGTTAACTTGTACTGATCCGCTGTGCGGATGATAAGTACTAGAAGCAAACAAGGACCTGACTGTAACTGCAATATGTATATCCCATCCATTTGTATTGTACATTACATATGGAACATGCAATGCATTGCTACATGTAAATAAATTACTATAAATGCCTGTACAACATGGAGTGGAGATCGACATTGCCATTGCCATGAGAGATCGACATCAAGGAACAGTTGTTACTCACACACACCATGCCATTACCATAGCTTATTAGCAGCTGCTGGAGATAGAGAAAAGACTACATCTTGATCGGTGCAAGCATGTGGGTTTATATCTCTCTCTAGGGCACCACTGTTGGAGAAAGAGAGATGTGAGAGAATAGTGTGGGATGGTGGAGGGCAGCAACATGTTTGGTTGGTGTGAGAGGCTAAGGACCCCAATCCTAAGAAGAATATAGAACTGGAACACTACTCCAAGCCACAGGCCACAGCCAAACCCTCTCTCTCTCTTGATGCAGTTAGTTGTAGACAGGTACCCTGGTATAGTAGTGGTATGTAGAGAGCACGCGGCAGCTGCAGGGCCTAGACAGAAGTAGAGTGATATATGCAGTACCTATACAAGTATAAATCTCACACATGTACATGCATGTAGAGACATGGATGGCTTTTTCAGAAAAGAAAGCCTCGCAGGTAGATCATCACTTGGATATTGCTGGAATCGAGGAGGCCCTGCACAGTGCCATGACTGTTGTGAAGTGACTGCTTGTGCAGTGAGTGTATTTGCCCCGGTACAACAAAAGTGGCTCTACTAAATACCTACTGCTTGTGCACAGTGCCATGTCAGAGCATGATTTCTATTAGATTTACTAATCTAATCCACACCCACAAAATGGAAAGTTGAATTCACAAGCAAATCATGTACATCCAGAAATACGGAGTAGTAAACAAAGGACTAGACTTATTGGCTCAATCAGTTCAGCCCCCCTCGAATATTTGACATTCTGTAGAGTGGAAAGGAATTTTATTAGGCGCAGCTGACTATCAGAAGAACAAAATGTAGCCGCTGAAAAATAGGTACCATCCTTCAACTCCTGATAATTTCTCAGCACATTTCCCAATTTTCTAAAACAGAGAAGTGTTTGCAGCTTGTAGGGTTAGAATCTAAAACACACCCATCTAGATACCTCTGAACAGCGACAAACATACTGGAATATGATAAACTGACCCTATTGGATAAACTGACCTGAAGTTCGTCGACCCGCGACAGTGTTGGAGTAGGTCGTGCACGTATGGGAAGGCTGCTCTGTGCCCTCACGTTGGAGAGAGAGGGTGCAGAGCTCGAGGAGTCGACGTTGTCATCCATAAGTTAGTTTTTTTCCTTCTATTGTAGTTTTATTTTATTAAACGATGTTTCTCATCAGCAATCTTATATTGTGGTTGCTCTGCATGTCATACAGACAAATGAACTACACCAGCTGGCAGCGGTTGCATTTTGCTTGTTATTTGCTTGGGTGACTTTCTACTACTAGTAGATTGCTATGTTGTGAAAGTTGTACAGTAACATAGAAAGCTGCTTGTGAAGCTGTTATCCAAAAGACCAGGGCACTAGCAGGAGCACTAGCACCACACATCAGGCAAGGCTGCCAATGCAAGAATTCGAGACGTGAAAGCAGACAAGCACCTAGATAAGCTAGCCAGGTAGCACACATATAGTCTGCAAAAATGGATATGAAAGCTACTCCTAACGACTAATCAGCTACAACTGTAAAAAGGCCAACTGCTGTACTGGTAAGTCAGTAGGTAATCCTAATTTCTCCTTTTCTATCAGTTCTAAATTCTAGTACATTTTTCTTCCTTGTTTTCATTACAATGAATTGTCCACAAGCAACCTATTTAATACCTAACACAATACTGAACTAGTAGTGCTAAGACACAACATAAGTGAAGAACTAAATCAGCATAAGAAAAAAGCATAACGAGATTTCACCTAACAAAAGTTTACCAGACTCAACACGGATCTGAGTCTGACACCCAGAACGAAGTGTAACAGATTATTTTAAAAAAAATGCAAGGGAAATGTATTTTTTGTATGCCAGTTTTGTTAGAACTTATGGCAAATTACTCTTCAAATCGTGTAGCAGGGAGTACAGAGATGCACGCACAGTTTCAGATTTGATTCTGGGCCAAAATGAAATGATCCATAGTTCAGTAATATATGAATCCATCTAGACAGGCGCGGAGCCACTGAGCAAGCGCTAATTGCGATTCACAAACAAGCTTCAGGAATCACGAGTACCTCGAACTCCTGCAGCCAGCAGCGTCGTCTCGTCTCCGCAGCAGCCCAGCCGCCGCCGCCGCCGCCGCGTCGGCTCGGAATCAGGCACAGGCCCCCGCCCGCTGCAATCTGGCCTTCGGCGGAGGAATCAGGAGGGCGTTGCCGAAGAGACGACGGCCCAATCCGAGCACGCTCAGCTTGCCGTCACGCTGGCCTCACCACCTCACCGGCTCACGCCGCCGGGAGCGACCTTGTCACGGTGACAGTCGCCACTCGATTCGAGGCAGAGAGACCAAAGCGCGGAAGCAGAGGAAAAGCAGCCGGAGCCGGATCCGTGGGCGGGCGCCGCCGGGCCGCCGGATCCGCGGGCGGGCGGGGGCGTCGGAGGGAGCCGGACCGCCGGTGCTCGGGCGTGCTCGTGGGAGGGAGCCGGACCGCCGGTGCTCGGGGAAGAAGGGGCGTCGTGCGCGAGCAGTTCAGGGGAGGGAGCCGGACCACCGGTGCTCGTTGGACGGAGCCACGCAGCCGACCGCCGGCAGGGAGAGGCGCGCGCGGGCGGCGGGGTGGCGGCGCGGGCGGGAGAGAAGCAGCCCGGCCGGGCGAGTGGAGAAGGAGGAAGGAGTGGGGTGGGCCGGCCCAGACTTTTATTTAGGTTACAAGGCTTTGCCGAGTGCCTGGCCCGGCGGCACTCGGCAAAGAGTTTTTTTATTTTTTTAAAAAAATCAACTTTGCCGAGTGTTTAACTTAGGCACTCAGCGAATTTTTTTTATTTTTGCCCCAAATTTTTTTGTGTAGCCTTGTGACAGTATTTAGAACCCTACTTTAAAGTTTGGTGTAATTTTAACTTTCTTTAATATATTTCACTCATTTATTTCGTTTCCTGAAATTTTTCCGCATATTTCAAATTATAACTACAGTTACGTGGAATAATGGAATTCGGTCATCCCAAAATTTATATTCATGATATTTAGCGTATGTTGATGCCGTATCCAGGAGGTCAAATGAAATCTTGAGCACCTCGTTGACGTAACATGTCGAAGTACTTGCGGGGAAAGTGATGTAAAATTATATAAAATCCAAATGAAGTCTGAAAATCATGAAACTTAGCGAGACGTCGTCTTATCGCATGTGGAGGGTGTGGTAAAAATTTAAGAATGTTTTGAGGAAGTTGGGACGTCGGATGCTAAAAACGCACACATCTCCACGTACGATAACCATCTCAAATTTTTGGAGATGTGTGATTTTTTGGCATCCGACGTCCCAACTCCTCGAAACCATCTTAAATTTTTACCAGACCCTCCACATCCGATAACACGATGTCTCGCCAAGTTTCATGATTTTCGGACTTCGTTTGGATTTTATATAATTTTAAATCACTTTCCCCGCAAGTACTTCGACATGTTACATCAACGAGGTGCTCAAGATTTCATTTGACCTCTTGGATACGGCCTCAACATATGCTAAATATCATGACTATTAATTTTGGGATGACCGAATTCCATTATTCTATGTACCTGTAGTTCAAATTTAAAATATCTGGAAAAATTTGAGTAAACGAAATAAATTAATAAAATATACAAAAAAAAGTCAAAATTGCCCCAAACTTTAAAGTAGAGTTTTAAATACTGTCACAAAGCTACACAAAAAAAATTGGACCTAAAATAAAAAAATTAAAAATAGTTTGCCGAGTGCCAAAGTGAGGCACTCGGCAAAATATTCTTTGCCGAGTGCCAGGCCCAGGGGGCACTAGGCAAAATACATTTAAAATTTTTTTTTAAAAAAATTGCCGAGTGCCAGCTATTAGGCACTCGGCAAAATATCGTTGTAGGTGGCTGCCGTCACGGGTCGGGCACTGTTTGCCGAGTGTAAACTTTGCCGAGTGCCGCGGCACTCGGCAAAGTAACGGTTTGCCGAGTGTCTTACTTTGCCGAGTGCCTGACACTCGGCAAAGTATGCTTTGCCGAGTGCTATATTTTGCCGAGTGTTTTTTATCAGGACACTCGGCAAAATATATATTTACCGAGTGCCCCGATAAAAAGCACTCGGCAAAGTCTCAGACACTCGGCAAAGTCTCAGTTGTCAGGCAGATGCCAGTACTCTCCGCGAGCTCCCTTCGCCTGTCTCCAAAAAAACGTTCCCATCCTCTGAAAGTTAATCTGCTAGCTTGTCTCCTCTGAATTTCGTGGCTTTTGAAACCACTCAGAATTTCGAAGCTCTGAAAGATTTCTTTTTATAAGTTTTGGAGGACTACGTGGCGTCCGCCGGCTGTTGACAACCCACGCCGATAGATACATGACTACATGTTTAAGCTTCGTGCAACCAATTATTCGTTGATGTTGACTTTGCTCCATGATAATCACGCAAGAATAAGGTAGGTCAGTTCATGATCGAGCCAAAATTTGTTTCTTCAGATGGGTTTAAAAGACGTACTTATTGGCGGATCCTGAGCTGTGATGTCCCCTCCTACGGTACCGCGCTTGCAAACATGTGGGTGTGGAGCGGGTACCTATAGTTATTTTTACTGTTGGTGGGTTTCCATATCCGCACTCTAAATGCACATCTACTGCTACATCAAATCGATAGGTTTACACATTCAAAATAGGCATGGTCTGCTGCTAGTTATCCTATAAGAGCAACTCAAAAAGACTCTTATATCTTTCCTAATTTATAGAAAAATAGATTTTTGGTGGAAAAATACCCTCCAACGCACTCTTCAATTGGATCTCCAAATATAGACATACTGTATTTTGGGTTTCTCACTAGCTAAAGATGGAGCGCGAGGATGACTCTAGAAAAGTTTTTTGAGGGTACAAAGATATAGAGATCAATTTTTACTCAAATAGGTCTCCAAACGATGCTTTGGAGAGTAAACTTTAGAAAAACTCTTGTAGATGCTCTAATGATGGAGTTCTGCATCTCCAAACATATCTCCCTATTATGCCATGTTTTGAACTACTCTGCTCTAGGTCTTTTAAGTTGACTCAAAATTCCGCAAGCCAAACAATATTACTCAAAAAACTAATATGGGCTAGCACAACAGCACTACGAAAAAAGCATCTAGGCTCTAAGTAGGTTTTGGTGGATTGAATGACAAAATGATTAAGGTACTAATGAATTTAATGAGAACTGTAGGTGTATTTAGTCCCAAGTATAATTGATATGTGTTTGGGCTCACTTATGAAGCAAATGACATAATTGAGAAATGAGTCCAAGATTATCGATGAAATGCATGAATGATAATCATGTGGTGAATATGATGAAGAAGACATGGTTTGATGGATATTCATGGTTCTCTCATATGAATCTTGGTTGCGATTTGGAATTTGGGTTTCATAATGCATTACACTAACTTCAGAATAGCCTCTTGAGAGCTCCCAATTCACCCCTTGTGAAATTTGAGTGATATTTTTCATATCCATTGATGTGGAGAGCGATATTTGAGCCTTTGTAACCACTAGAGAGCTAAACACAGCCTTGAGCACTTCTTGATAGTGTCAAGTCCATAGTGAAGCATTTGTTACTCTTGGAGCTTCGCTCCTAGACAGCTAGGTGCCACCGGTGAGTATCCAAGTTTGTGGAGTGCTGCAGAGCATGGAAAGTGGTTGAGAGCAACCCAGCTAGAGTGCACCCTGGAGTGGTGACTCACAACTTCCACAATGAAGACAAAGGATCCAAGTCGGGATCTGAACTCCGGGAAATACATCGATGCGTCTCCCTCTTTGGTTTCCTCATAATTGCATTTAATTCTTATTTGCATTGCATATTTGTGCTTTCGCCTGTGTCTACTAGGTTATGCTTGTTTGTGGGTGTAGGGACACTTTGACTAAGTCGCATAACACCTAAATACACCATCAAGCACCTTGGTTTGAAGTGGAGAAGGAAAGAGCAAAAATAGTGTTTTGTGCATGACCAGTGAAAGCAGGCCTAGGCTAATTTCTCCAAGGACGTTCAAACTAGCTTCAGAACACTGCCCTGCTAAACCGATTTTGGTAGGTTGAGCTCCAACTTGTTGTTTAATTGCTAATTTTGCTTGACAAGTTTTGTAGAGCCTATTCACCCCCTATGGGCATCAACTCGGTCCTTTCAACTACATTGTTTGTGGAGCTCCTCCTTAAAATTTGAGCTTTGAATTTTCTCATGTAGTTGGGGAAATTTTTCAGCACTTGGAATGATAAAATATTGTGTGTTGTTTTGTTATTTTCCCCTTAAGGCCACCCCTGCACCCTTGATCATCCATTCTCTTATAGAAACCTGCCCCCTAGCCACTTCCTCCAACCCTAGGGACACCGGCCAAAACCACATGCTACAAGGTTTCCCTATCAAGCTGACCACCACAAATCCACAATGGATGGATTCAAACAATGATCCTCCACCAGCCAACCCTATTTTTTCACCCCTGAACTCCTCCGTCATGGCTGCTCATTGGCCACACCATCAAATGACCTTCTTCTAGGGACCCGATCGCCCAAAGCCTCCTCGCATTTGGTCAGGCCATGGCCATTGGCAGTGAAGAGCGTGGACCAGACCTTAGCAAGGTAAATCTTAGATTCGTATTGTATTTGCATCTGAAAGTAACAGGATTGATTAGTGAATAAGCCTCAAATATCAAAAGAAGCACCGCACAACATCCTAGGGGCATATATATATGAGACCATTCACATGTAACATTCTACTAACCAAACAACTGTTGTTGCTACATAGTGTATTGCAACTCCAAAGTGGATATACTCCATGGTGAAGTGGAGTTGGTTTTATTGAAGTTGAGGAGTCCCAAACAGGTGCTTAGTTTCACTGTTATCTAGTTTGGGCAAGTGATTATGGATAATATTCAAGTGGGCGAAAAATATACAATAATGATCCTAGTTTATATGTTGGTAAGCATGTGTGTGTCCAAACACTCTCAGTGACAGGTATACCAAAAGTGCATAGAAGATATTGTCGGGGTTATGATACCCTGGGTATATTAGTACACCGATTAGTTAGCCTCTTGGGCGGCCCAACCAGCAGAAGCCCAGCAACTACGGCCCATCTAAGCCACGCAGGACTTGAGCCACATACCAAGGCAAGCGGTCGACCACAACCTCTCCCTTCTCCTTCCACTGCACGCTTTGCAGCACCGCATGACCTCTCCTCCGTCTCAACCCCAGGAGGGAGCGAAGGGAGGTTGACCTACACCAAGTGCGCCAGCCCTAACAAGGGTAGGCATGCTCCACTCACTCCGCTAGGGCTGAGAGGACAGTTATCCTCTCAGTCTAGATAGGCATCATCCCTACGCCACCCTGCACAAACAAGACAGCACCGCCAGACGGTGACGGCCGGCACGGCATCTCGCCGTCCAAATACAGCCCAACAAGACGGGCGTACGGCCCCACCCACTATGGGATGGGGCACATGACCACGACCTTGACTTTCAAGGCCGGCCAAGCCACCAGGGACCTTGACCCCACAGCCTGGGATCCAGGCCATCGGCATCACGATCAGCAAGGCAACCGACGACCCAAGAGCGGCTACCTACTCCCAAACTAACACCACGATGCTACCAGAAGAACGGGAGATGATGACGAAGGCCACGGCAAGCTCACGTCGCACAAGACGGTTGGCAAATCACCACCGTGCCAATAGTGTCGTCACGACCGGCACTATAGCACCACGCCATGCCATGCTACGACGTGGGAACAAGACCATGACGACAACCATACCAGGACATGGGCTAACGCCAAGATAAGATAGCCTTCCTTGCAAACCAAGCTTACTAGTTTCTCCCTCCCTTAGGCTCACGACCACCTAGTCGGGAGAACCTCTCTCTCTCTCTCTCTGTGTGCAACCTGGCCCCCGGACTCTATATAAGGGCAGCCAGGCCTCCTTTCCAAGGGAACAGACTCTCGAGACTTCGTTCGGTCTTCGTCCACCTCACTCCTTCTACCTCTTTTTCTTAGCTTACACACCCCATTATAAGAACTTCAGAGTATTCAACCGAGGAACACGCACTCGAACTCTCTCTGAGACTGGATGTAGAACTCCGGCTTGAACCAGTATAATTCCTTGTGTCTTTGATGCTGCCATCGTCTTCCTAGAGCAGTGCGACACACGTATAAATTCACTAGTCGGTTGACAAAACGCTGACAGATACCGTAAAAGAATGCAAAATATAGGGTGGCATGAAATTGCTTTAGATCAATGCATGATGCTACATGGAAGGTTAATTATGATTTTCTTTAGATAACAATACCAATTCTTTAATGGATCGACAAATGACCAAAAACTGGTGTGTCGAGAGTCGAAGGTCCTCCACTATTCTACAAAATGAGGTGAAGTGACCGAAGATATAGGTGAAACAAAAATGCATGGCAGTGAAGAATATGCTGAAAGCATATTAGGGTTTAGTTACAAGCTTAATTTCATTTTTTGTCACGGATATGCCTAGAATATATTTGTGGATGGATTTTTTTGTAAACTAGATCGGGTCATTCTATCCCACCCCCACCTATGCCCTCTATAAATAGTGCAACCCTGCACCCGACATGACAAGTTAGTAGTAGATAGGATGCCAACATTTTTCATTGATATCTATCCTTTCTTGATAGTCAAGGTTTAATTCCTTGGCTTCTTCATTCTTTGTTGTTTGAGTTTCCTTCTAGTTCTATTAGAGCAAAGAAAACATTATTCTTCGTCCCTTTCATTTTCATGTCTATGCTATTCATCTTCTCAACTAGTGTCCTAACTTCGATCCTAGCCTTGATATTCTATGACGAGGTAAGTGAATAAGATAAGGAACATAGCGACAACCATGGTTGGCAGAATGAAGAATCTTTCTTAATACCACCATGGAACAAACATACACAATATAGGCTGATGTGTCAACCTCTTGGAACATAAGAAGCAAACAGAGCAAACCAATTATTGGGTCATGTTGTTCAAGTACTGTCAAATCTTCAAAAGACACCAACAAATACTCATGGAATAAACCAATTGGGTCATACTTGGCCCTTACCAGTGCATCCTTGCGAGGGACTCCAAGGAGGACTAATGGAAAGTGTGAGTTTTCCGATACCTTGAGAAAAAATATTGTGCGGGAGTTTGCATTCTCTAACTCAATTTACGTTCCCGTATTAATTGCTTTGCATTTCTTGGTGTGTATTTTACCTTTCTAGTCTAGCTTGTTAGGTTAGTTGATAAGATTGGAGTCTAGGGTGTAAAACACTTTTTGTGTTAGAGATAGCAAACACTTATAAAACTTAGTGTACATTTAAATAGACCTTCCGTAGGTTTTATGGCTTTGAACCTTAGTTTTTAAGTGACATGATTTATCCCCTTCTTAGGCATCACGGTCCCTTCACAATGAACTAGAAAAAATTATGCCTGGCATGGACAAACAAATCAAGTCCCACTTTCATTTCTAAGACAACAATATCAATACACCTCTTATGAAGAGATACCTAATCATTCAAGTGACTCTCAAGAACTTAGACAGTTTTGAACACATCACGACCAAGATACACCGGCAATCTCAATTAACAAGAAATCAACACTATCCATCAAATTACAGGACCATCTGTAGACAATTGGGCATAACCCACAGAATGTGTCCAAGTTCAATGGAGCCTTTGACCCTCGACAATTTGTCATGAGTTTCGAAGCAATTGTCACTTCGGCTGGACTGGATGAATAAACACTAGTGAAAAATTCATATTTTATTATTGAAGGATCAATGTATAAAAACTTTCAAGGTTTCAAAAAATTGTCGCTTAGAATCATAGGTACGTTAACTGTAAGCAACTAGACAAAGATCCATTAAAAATTATGTCTACAGATTTGTTCAGATCAAAGCCCAAGCTCCAGATGTTGGTGTGATGAAACAATTATTTCATTGGTAGTTCAAGTTCTTGGCATTGGATAGTGTGCTTTGCACTTCTCAAGAGAACCTCAATGAAAACAATCTCAGAACTCTTGAAAGCCATAGAAAAGAGTTGTCGATCATACAACGATTACTAAAAATAACATAATCGTATTGAGGTAATCAACGAAGCAGTTAAACAATGATGTGCAGTCGAAGCCTCAGTAAGGAAGAAACAACCAACCTCAATAACTGTTTATGAATGTTAGTAACATTATTGATAATGAAACACCCCACTACCACTGACATTGCCACCACGTACCAAACATCAAAAACTCAAGAAAAATTCAAATCGTGGAGATCATTCAAACCGTAGAGGTCACCAAGATCGAGGATCAAACAAGAATGCATATTAGCAAGAGGAAAAAAGAAAAAAAAAGAAAGAACTGAAATTACAATAGATGGTCTGCCTATTCTGAAATTCTAGGGCGGTACTTCTTTGCTCTATAGAATAGCATAAACAGCTTTTTTTCTCTGTTTTTTTTTCTGCAAAGAGGATATGGATTATTTTGAAGTAATAATGATGGTGGTTATAGCTGTTTTACATGAACTGACACGGTTTTAAAATCAGTAGTATTATTTCGGTGAAAATACAGGGATAGATGTTTTAGTGAACAATCAAAGCGAATTTCAAATAACACAAGTATCATAGATTCATTCATAGTGACGGGTACACAAATAACAACCTTTATGTGGCGATAAATACACAAACGTTCAAACCAGACATCTTTTTAGGCTTAAGTTCTACTAGGAAGGAATTGGAGAAGTGGAGAACACACATACAACTATACAAGAGGAAAAGCTAATTAGCACCTAGCTCGATGATGTCAGGCTTTCTTCACCGATGGCATCCGCACAGGCATCGTCTTTGACCTCATCATGTTCGACAGCTCCGGCGGCCCCGCGGTCATCCTCGTCCCCAGTACCACCTCCTGTTCCTGTTGCGCGCTGTTGGCTTACGCCCCGGCCCCTCCGCCGCCGGCCAGGGTAACGCCGGCGGCGGCCCATGCCTTCATCCCAACTAGAGCTGAATCATATATATGTAACACAGATCGATTAGCTGCTGCTTGCATGATTGCAGTTTAGCCGCAGTAGTAGAAACTAGAAATCCAAACCCAAAACTAATTATGCAAGTGAGCGTGTGACGGCGTACCGAGAGTGCGCATGGAGCAGATTGGGGATCCGGAAGCACATGAAATCGGCCTTGAGGAAGACGACCACGAGAACCCATGCGATGACTTTGCGATTCATGACGGCAGCTGGTTACGTTAGCTCAGGAATGAATTTGGGAGGTTGGAAATATGCCGAGCCTGCTGTATACATGTGTAGTGTCTGAAATGACAAAACCAATCTCTAGCTAACAGCTAGCAGGTGCGGGGTACTTCATACTTCACATGCTTTGCTGATGCTGCTGAACTGCTAGTGCAATGTACTATTACATATGTTATATGTACAATAGCTCGTGTATAGATTTTTAATCGAGACCACAGCTCGACGGTCTCATGGAGAATTAGCTACGTGCTGTCCGTCGTCGGAGGTTGACAAGGCACGGCAACAGGTGAAAAGTTTGTGCGAGTTTTGATCAGGGTTGTCATGAGTTAAAAAAGGAGACATTAAAGCGATTATTTAGACTATTTTGATGAGACTATGCGTGGGTACAACTTTTTATTGCATGGATCATTCTTGGAGTCGATTTTATTTGCATGACATTTGCTTCTTATATGAGTCTAAATACATAAATCATATTGAGACTAAACATATATAGATAGTCTCATCAAAATATATAGGTTAATTCTTTAATTTAATCATGTTGTCATTGGCAAATTCGTGCAGAGCAATGCTAAGGTACAAAATTCTTTAATGTAATCGTGTTGTCATTGGCAAATTCGTGCAGGGCAATGCTAAGGTACAACCTTTATCTTCAAGGAGGTAATATCTTAAATCAATCTGAGCCATTGATTTTTCATATTTTATAAATTATTTAATAAATTAACAAATCTAGCAAAAAAACATAATCACTACGGTTTCCCCTAATCAAGGAAGAAAAGATCACCCTGTTCGTTTGAGCTATTCAGCAGAATCAGCAACCATCCAGCAGTATTTTTCTCTCACAACAAACCAGCTAACACTACTTTCAGCCACGATAAACCAGCGAAACGAAAAGACTCTCGTCTCGATTCCCATGCGATTTTGACCGCGCACGGAAGCGGTCGAGCGGCCGGACAGACTCACGTCGGGTGCAGTGCAGAGTGCACGCTCGATCATCCTCGTGCAGGGTGTGATCTACTGATCTGGTTGACATTTGTTTTTTTTCAAATAAATTCACCCCCTGTTCGGCTGAACTTATCAGCACGGCTTATCAGCCGTGGAATAGTATTTTCTCTCACAGCAAATCAGCCACCGAACAGGCCTCAGTTTTGTGAAATTGTCCATATAGCTATTCGCATTGCCAGCCACGTACTAACACGTATACACACGCTACCTACATGTAAGTCACGTACACATACTCACATTACCGGCCACTCGCTAACACATACTCCCTCCGTATCGGATTTAGAAGTCGTTTTGAACAAGGTTTGGGTCAAATATTGGGAATATAAATCATCAATAACTTTTAAGTTGTTGAGTTTGCAAATATAAAAATTATATGAATAAATTTATCTTGAAAAATAATTTCATAAAAGTATACATATATCATTTTTTCATAAATATTTTTTACTAAAACAAGAAGTCAAAGTTGTGTTTTGGAGACCGTATCGCTATCTTAAACGACTTCTAAATCCGATACGAAGGGAGTACTCAAATGCTATTACTATCACACGTACAAGTCATATTAAATAAAAAATCAAGTGTATCAGGCTACATACAAAAATACATGGTAACCAAAATATATCAAGTTTAAAGTTGCAATTTTTATAAAAAAAAATTGCCATATCCACCGGATCGTGCATGCGTCAATCCAATCTAGAAAAAAAGTGTATCTAAAACTTCCTTTATTATTTAATTTTACCAATTAAAAAAATAAATATTTATTTCATCTATTACCTCCTAGGAGGTAATATGTTGTCATAACCATCCGATCAAAATAAATGAATGACTCACAGTTACTTGGAGGTACCGCAGCAAATCCCATCGGTGCATATAAGGCACAAACATAGCTAATATGGTAAAATATGTACTCACTAGTTAGGTGCTATAATTAATGGATAATCCAACCTATATGAACATCCCAAACCAAACTTAATACTAGATTGGTTGCAATCTACTAAACATGATCACACTTGCACTAGAAATTTTGAACCTTCTATTTCTGGACAAATAAGATATAATATTTTCATCTATCCTACTTTATTCAAAATTGAGTAGCAATATTCACACGATAAATCATTGCCACAGTCGTATCAATACCCTATGCTATTACCCTAGTATCCGATAACAAACTATTGGTCACCTTTAAGTAAAAACACAAACTTATACGATCACAATATTGGACAAGAATATAGTAGTTGCTGCAAAAACACAGAAACAATATGGTTCCGCTCCTAAAAAGTTTATGAACTACTAGCAGTAAAACCAGATTCGTGTTGTAAACCATTAATCATCTAGTGTGAAAAAATCACCTTGGCATGATTAGAGTGCAGGGTTAAAATTCAAGAACAATAGACACTAGCTATATTCACGAGGGGCGGCATCAACTTTTTGGTGATGCGGTTCCATCGCTAGTGGCTTGTGTGATGGGACGTTGTAGAGCACCCGCTTCTTTGTGGTGCGAAAACCACCTGCTTCGTGATAGCCGTCTTATAGTGCAAAAACCATCTTAAACAGTTTCATCATGTATGCAGCAAACCCATTATTAATCCTAGCTAGGGCCTAACGAGTTTATCACACTATAGTAATGTTTGTGCACACATGCACCAACTTTTCAGTTACAACCCATTGGAGCATTTTACAATTTATTGGAATAATCTGCACCTCATACGTTGTTGTATGATAAATATATAATTTTATCTTAAATTTTAGATTAAGTATAGTTGGAATATAATTTATCTTAAATTTTATATTAGTATATAGGGGCTAGGTTAGTATAGTAGGTTATAATTTATCTTAAATTTATTTATTTAGTATTATAAAGTAGGGGCTAAAGTATAATAATAGAAAATATATATAATCTATCTCAAATTTTATATTAGTATAGTAGAGGCCGCGCGAACACGTACCCATTATAACAAATTATGACATCCACTCCTAGAAGGAGATGGTAGATCAACACATCCACCATGTGCAATGTGGGTTATTGATCTAGATTATGGGTCTCTATGATCATCCATCGACCCTGTCTAGGTAAGAATGATTCCAAGTCCAAGGTAGCCTAACCTTTGGTTTTATATCGACGCCCACGTCTCGCATCATGTTAAAGTTTCCGTTTGGGACTAAATCCAAAGCGTCTCAATCTCGGCCTTCTAACAGGCTCCATGGACAATAGGGCAGCAGATAGCCAGACGTTGATGGCCCATCGTCAGCATATGCGTTCCGGGCCCATGGCCCAGTAACAACAACCGGCTCTCATTCTTTTGAGGAAAAAGTCTCCTCCAACTTTCGCGAAAGTCTGCTTTTCCTCCCTCAACTCCAAAACCGGACAAACTACCTCCCTCAACTTTTTAAACCGTGCATTTTACCTCCCTGCAGCGGTTCTAAATGCGGTTTTGCTACAGTAAACGGCGTTATGCTACAGTATACGTTTGTTTTGCTACAGTGCCCGTTTTGCCTTTTCCTTTTTATTTATTTCGGCTGAATCTTTGAAAAATCATAGTAAATTACAGAAAAATCATAAAATGGAAAATCAAATTTTGTTAGTCTCCACATGAGCATATCTATACAGTGAATATATAATATGCTATGCTTTAGTACAAAATTTTTGTTGTAGCTTTAGATGTATGCTTTTTTAATTAATTGCAATAATTCATAGCTGCAGCTTCTATAATTATTTTGATGGACTAAAGCATACCATATTATATGTTCACTGTGTAGATCTACTCATGTGGAGTCCAACAAAATTAGATTTTCTATTTTATGATTTTTTTGTGATTTACTATGATTTTTCAAAGATTCAGCCAAATAAATAAAAAAGAAAAAGATAAAACCTTCATAGCAAAAACTTTATACTAAAGCATATCATATTATATATTCACTGTGTAGATCTACTCATGTGTAGTGCAACAAAATTGAATTTTTTATTTTATAATTTTTCTGTGATTTACTATGATTTTTCAAAGATTCAGACAAAATAAATAAGAAAAAGAAAAGACAAAAAACGGACACTGTCGCAAAACCACCGTTTACTGTAGCATACCACCGTTTACTGTAGCAACCCGCCTTCAAAACCGCTCCAGGGAGGTAAAATGCACGGTTTGAAAAGCTGAGGGAGGTGGTTTGTCCGGTTTTGAAGTTGATGGAGGAAAAGCGGACTTTCGCGAAAGTTGGGGGAGAAAAAGTAGACTTTTCCTTCTTTTGAAGAAACGATGAGAATGGAAGCCGATCTGGTCCGCCATGATTCAGACTTTCAGAGTGAGCAATGCCAAAATTAGGAGGCAAACTTTGCATAGTAAGTGTCATGTCACACTGTAGTAATTTTGTTTTTATTTGGTAATAATTGTTCAAATCTTGATTAATTAGGCTCTAAATGTTCGTCTCGCAAAGTACAACAAAATTGTGCAATTAGTTTTTTATTTCATCTATATTTAGTACTCCATATATGTGTCGGTATTTTGATGTGACGTAGAATAGGAATTCTACATAGTGAATTTCGAATCTAAACAAGGCCGTAGTACACCTGCAGGCTTTGGACACGAGGCATAGGTCTCTCCGTCTCTAGTACTCTCTCGAATGCAATTTTCACATTTTGAGGTTTCACTAAAATTATAAAAAAAAACTAATAATAATACTCATGGATAGTTATAGAATAATAATTTTATTTTGATACATAAATACTAATATTATTTACTATAAATTTAGTCAAATTTGAACAAGTTTGACTGACACGGTTCTTATAATTATATTTTTTTTTCTGGATGGAGGGAGTAGATAAGTACAGAGACTAGAGAGATCCTACCACTTGCGCGCCCACCACCAACACTCCTAACAGCCATTTCATTTTCACCGCCATGGCGCCATTAGAGGTGTGTGTGGAGGTGATAAGGGCGGCGCCATCGAAACCGATGTGATGCATGCGCCATCAGAGGCGTGGCGACAAGAGTCAAGAACTGCCGCTCCGGGGTGCAGGGCACGTGATTACACGTACGCGCGCCCAGATGGATTATTGCATGTCTCCGGCTTGTCAATGCCAGCGTTCAGACTTCAGAATCGTGCAGGAAGGACCTGTCGCAGAATCGTGTCGTTCGGCTGGCCTGCGCTCCAGCAGGCTGCAGCTACTGACCTGAGAGCCCCCGGAGCAGTCTGTGGGAGGAGATTTTTTTATTTTTAGCTCAAATTTAAAACAAATTTTAAATTTAACACAGGTTTGAAATTTTTTTAAAATCTAACCCGTTTGGACCCGTCACCATGCATGGCGGGGCAAGTGGCGGGGCAAATGCACTGAACCCCGCCATGCATGGTGGCGGGGTGCAGGTCCCACGTGGCACGCTGCAGGCCAGCGTGGAAAGGAGTACCCCGCCATGATGCATGGCGGGGTACCCCTAACCCGCCATGCATCATGGCGGGGTACAACCCCGCCCATTTAAAAGCCCGGACACTTCTTGTTTTTGACCATTCATCCATTCCATTTCCCGCAGCGTCCCTCTCCGCCCCAGGACCGAGCTCCCCTCCCCTCAGCGCCCTTCTCCGATGCCCCTCCCTCCTAGGGCCCCTCCCCGTCGGCTACCGGCCCATCGTCGGACCTTGTTCCGGCCACCCCTTCTCTGCGTCCATCGTTGTAGTATGTTTGGTTAATGTAGTTAGTAAAGTTATATTAGTTTTTATCGTATTGATATTGTACATTATATAAGTGATATGTGTTTTGTGTTGAAATCATTTCATGTTATTAGATGGAGGACTCGTATCGTGTGTCGATTTGGAGGAAAAAGGGTCGTCCTAAAGAGATGTACCCCGACGTGTCTTGCAAGGATGCGCCCGTTCCTCCCGAGGAACCTTTCCCTAACTGTGACTGTGGTCATCCGGCGCACGTGAGCCAGTCGAGACATCCAGATACTGCGGCTCGTTGCTTCTACACATGTTATAGTTGTAGCGTAAGTAATTGTGCCCTTAGTTTTTCTTATTGATTTCTGATGTTGTATTCGCGATGAGATAATTCAAACTTTTTTGTAGCCGTACTTCCAGTGCTTTTTCTTCCAATGGATCGACGGTCCGGACAAGTTTGACCTAAGGATTCTCCTTTTCTACCCCGGCGTTGATCATTGCAAGCGTGAGGTGTTTACTCGCTGGGTTTCGCCCCCTCCTAACCCTCCTCCTATGACGGAGGAAGAGAAGGCCGTAGCATCGGCACGGCGGCTCGAGGATCCTCCAAAGTGCCATTGCGGAGAGCAAGCCGTGATAAACCCACGCAATGAACAAGAGTTCATTTGTCCTCTACGACATGAGGTAAGGTTTGAGTGAACCTTGGAATGTCATGTCCTATATGTGTGTTTTACTGTTTTGATTTTGTAGGATCATGATTTTCCAAAGTGACGTTTCAAGGAATGGGTCTATGGTCCAAAGAGCCATTGGCCGGAGCCAGAGAAGAATGAGGAGGTGCCAGACTGGAAGAAGAAGAGGAGGTCTATTGCGCCTCCTGTGATGTGCAAATGTGGTGTTGAAGCTAGCTACGGGCTTGTCCCTTTAGGCCTTGAGATTGGGCACTTCTGTGGCCACATGATCGATTATGACGAGGTTTGCTAGGACTGTTGACACTTAGTGCTAATGTTTTATTTTGTTTGCTTTGGTACGCTAACTTTGTATTCATCTATTTGTTGCAACAGAGCACTCAGAAAATGCAAATGGGAATCATATGATGATGTGTTTAAGTTCAAGGATAAGTATAAGACAATGGTAGCACTTCGCAAGATGAGAGGATATCCTGCAAACTACGACGGGCCCAAGACCTGCGTATTCGTAACCCGGAGAGTATTGCGTGGAAGAAGTGGTACGAGAAGAAGAAGAAGAAGGATGTAGAGGAGTACCAGGCACGGAAGGCTAAAGAGGATGCAAGGAAGGCTGCAGAGGAGGCTGCGAGAGCAGAGATGCAAGGCTTGAATGATACTATTGACTCATTATGTGCGAGTGAGTCATTGTGTTTTTAGAAACTCAATCTTCTTTGTTTGACTATAAATAAAGTCATTACAAAGATCGTGTTAATTGTTTGCATTTTGTACTTGCAGAGATTGGATGCACCAGCAACTGGCAAGCAGATGTGGCTCGTGCTAGGTACACGGAGAATAGGACACTAAAGCAGGACGCATGAGTTGGTGGCACCGCAAGCCGTCCGATTATGGTTGAAGAGGAGGCCGAGCCGGAGGAAGACGACGACACCGGGAGGATAGGCGAGCTCATTCGTCTAGCCGAAGAGTTGGGCTACCCTCAGGACAAGGATGCCTACGACATGGGAAGGATAGCCGAGCTACTTCGTCTTGCAGAGGAGTTAGGACCGATGCCCGAGGAGGATGTTGAATTAGAGGAGGGTCAGGCAGCGTACCACAGCCATAAGACACCGTTGTTCGACGCATGGGGGCCAATAGACATGATCGAAGAAGAGGCTGAGTTGTACTCTCAGGACACGGATGAGGCAGAGGCGGCTTACTACCGGCGTCAGGCCTCTCAGGCCAAGGCAGTCGAGGCCAGCAAGGGTAAGGAGGTTGTAGTGAAGGATTCAGAGTCCAAAGACGGGTTGCTTACGCAGTGGTGCATGCAATTTGATTGACGTACAAGTGTCATTGTTATTGCCTTAGTGCTGCACGTAGGAGGCTGTTAGTGCAATAGAAACTTGTCATTGTAATAATTTGCATTGTCACGTCTTCACGTCGTCGTTGTTAGTGTTTGTCATTTGTAGTGGCTTAGAAACTTTGTGTGGTGTAGTTTGTCAGTGTTGTACTTTGAAACATGTCATTGTAATAATTTTTATTATCACATCTTCATTCGTTTCATTTGTTGGTCCACTCACTAAGATTGTTGTGTGGTTTATCCGTGCAGTTTATAAATGTTGTTTCTTAGTGCAGTTCCTACGTGCCAGCAGTTTCAGGGCCACCCCGCCATGGGTGGGGACGGGTTAGGGGTACCCCGCCATAGTACATGGCGGGGTACCCCTAACCTGCCCCCACCCATGGCGGGGTGGCCCTGAAACTGCTGGCACGCAGGAACTATGCCTACATTTTGCGTCAACTGAGCGTGACAAATGTAGACATGTCATGTTGAGTTATTTACAGCAAGTTTACGGAAGCCATGACACGAAGAATTGCGTTTACGCCAAAGATTAAACGAGTGTTACCAACTACATTAGTCCAATCGAAATAACCAAGTAGAGTACTGCTGCTACACCTACACATAATTTAATTGTTCTAGCACTACATAACTATGATAACATGTGTCCGGCGTCTGCTAAATATGACTACTCTACTAATCGCCAGGGGTGTAGGGGTCTTGCGGTCTCTGTCGCCTCCTCGGATTCGTAGGGACCACGTTGCTTCTCCAGCCAACGTCTATGCAGTCCCGTTGCTGCCTCTCGCGCTGCCGCCTATGTCCACGATCGAACTGCTGCGTCGAGACGGCCCCTGCAAGAAAGCAACCTGATGAGCTACTCTAAATGTTGAGCTACGAACAGTAGAATTAAAGAAAAAGCAAAGCATAGGGACCTGTTGCTCGGCTGGTGTGTAGTTCTCCTGCTGTGTGTAGTCGACCCCCTGTGTACCAAAAGGAGCACCGTATAGCTGTGAGGCACCCATCTCCTCGTGACCGGTGTACTCCCACTGGGGAACGTCCTCGTCGTCATCGTCGTCATCGCCACTCCTTGTGTCATACTGAAGTGCCTCATCCACATCGTCCGCAGCCGCTGGACCCTTCCCTCTGTCCTGCGGAGTACGAATAGACGAGGACGCAGCCCTGGTGTCGATAGCAGAAGCAGCTGCGGTGGACATCGTCTGCATCCTGGACCACGTGGGGTTGTACGGTACGTCCAAAGTCGTGTCCGCACAGCTCAGCTTCTGAGCTAACTTTTTGCAGCCTTTTTTCATTCTCTACAGGTTTAGATGACAACAACCATTATTAAGCGTGAATTTTAAAGGTAACTGAGTTGTAGTCACGAATGTTACTATCAAAAGTACCTTGACAAAGGCGCGAAGAGGGTTGGTCTTGTCGTTCCTAGTCCTAAAAAGTTACCTGGAAGCTTCCTCGGAGTAGTTCGACAACTGTTGTGCCTACAACATCACACAAGGTTAACTCGATCATTTTGATTGAATTTTAAAACCCTTACCTCGTTTGAGGATGTAAGTGCAAAGTACTTGCCACGTATCTATTTAGAGGGCCCCTAAGAAGTTGTGTTTGCACCCTTTGCGCATCGTCGAACGCATCGGCGATGTCATCCTCACCGGCCGCATCTGCAGGCATGTTGGTGTACGAGACCATGAGATGAGTCCTTGTACTTCGCTGCAGCCATTGCAGGTACTCCATCCATCTTGCCGAGTGGTGCTGTGGAAGTTCGTTGAGGTGGCGAGGATGCCTGTTATACCAATTAAGCAAATGTGGTTCGTGCGTCACCGCTCAATCCTTTTGCGTGGTCCGAAGCCTTTGATCGATCATGCATTGCCATATTGCATTAGAAATGAGGCACTTAAGTAGAATAAACATATTGGCATCGTACCCATGCAGCTGAGCGTTGGTGGAGTACAGCGGTGGAATTCCCTGCAACCTCCCAAACTGTCTGTAAACCCTAAAAGGGTAGTGCATCTCGACGATGTGGAAGAAGATAAGTGGCTCTTCGTAAAGCCACTCGTCCCCTTCCTCCTCGCAGCGCGGACTAAGGTAGTCCTCTAGCTCCCACCTAGACCACGGTGTCCATGTTACCTGCAAAGTAAAAAAACTTAATTTAGTATCAATCTCATTGATAGTGCCTTTAGTAGGAAATGTGGATTGAACTTACGTAGTTGTGTGTCAATACGTCTATCGCATCCGTGTACTACTTGTACCTCCTTTCCAGCTCGCCCCTCACTACCTTAGCGTCTTTCCAGATGAAAAGGGCGGTGGGTAGAACATCTTCATGCTACCAAACCTTCCAACGTCTGTGCAGTCCCATTGCTGCCTCTCGCGCTGCCGCCTATGTCCACGATCGAACTATTGCGTTGAGGACGGCCCCTGCAAGCAAGCAACCTGATGAGCTACTCTAAATGTTGAGCTACAAACAGTAGAATTAAAGAAAAAGCAAAGCATAGGGACCTATTGCTCGGCTAGTGTGTAGTTCTCCTGCTGTGTGTAGTCGACCCCCTGTGTACCAAAAGGAGCACCGTATAGCTATGAGGCACCCATCTCCTTGTGACCGGTGTACTCCCACTGGGGAACGTCCTCGTCATCATCGTCGTCATTGTAACACCTCAGGTGTTTAGCTCCTTAATTGCATTGCATTTGCATAAGCATAAGCAAGCATCATTCATTTCATGCATAAGCTTATAATATGTAAAACATGCTTTGGAAACATTGCCACATATGTTTATATTTCATGTGAAGTGAGAAGTGAGTAGTGTGCAAAACATAAGTACCTTATGTGCAATTTCCTTTGTGAGACATGTCAACCACTTTAGTGTAACATAATTAGCAAGTGTTATGCAACACACTCATGCAACATGTGCAACATGAGCTTGCAACATTTGGGTGAAAGTATTGAATTACTTGTTCCAAAGTATGTGACACTAGGAATCTTGTGCAACCAATGTGTAGAGTGGCTAATTAGGTCTTATAACACCTTAATTACATTTAGGGTAAGTAGTGGAGCAATGTTCATGTTGACCAAAATTACCAAATTGCCCTTCCAAATGTTGTTGACTAAGTTGGACCCCTAGAGTGATCTGGTTTGACCAATTAAAAAGTCTAGATTAGAAATCTTGCATGGAGGAGCACCCTTAAGCAAAGTTGTAGAGAATTTCATAAGGAACAAAAGTTCTAATATGGCCATCTCATGAAAATGATCAGAACATGCTCAAAAATGGCCCACAAGTCAGTATTAGAGGCTGTTTTGGGACTTAGCAATTTTGGCTAAGTGTGAAGCTGAAAACCGTTTCACTATACCTCACTTTGGCAACTTGTAACTCACAAACTAGGCCGAACCAGTCCTTGAGCCAATTGACAAAGTTGTTGTCCACCCATAGCTCTACAACATTGTCAATATCACCATCACCTAGTTCTAAATGGTTTAGAAGTTGTGGTGTCTTGAAAATAGGGTTTCAGTCGGTTTCACTGACTGAAAATACGTTTTAGTTTCCAAGTACACCACTTTGGAGCGTTGTAGTTTCAAATCCAAACTGAATCTGTTCTTGACCAAATTAGCAAAGTTGTAGCCCTCACGAAGCCCTACAATTTTGATGTTATCACCTTCTCCTAACTCGAACCGGTTTGGGAGATAATCATCGTTTAACTTTCGCTGTCAGTCGGCTCGATGGATACTGAAACGAAAAGTTCAGACGCTACAGTGCTCGGGCGATTCAGAACTCGGTGGCCACGTGTACGCCGCGCGTCGACGGCCGGATGACCGCGCTGGCCACGCGTCGTGCGCATTCTGGCGTCGCAGCCACGTCTTGAAGCCACCCCGCGCCTGCCGACACCCTCACCCGCTCTAGTTCGCCTTTCTTCTCCTCCACCGCGCGCTGCACCAAGCAAGCAGCCGCTCCGCCATTGCCGCCGTGAGCTTCGGCAAGCTCACCGTCGCACCCCGTCCTCCAAATCCCGTCCACCGCTCCACCTGAATCCCCTCTACCTCCTCCACCCGTGACTTGACCGGATTGTATCGAGGTGAGGGCAAATTTCGGTTTCCGCCACCGTGAGTCCTCGCCGGCGCACTGTCCGCGCGGCGTCTCACCGTGGTCAGATCCCTACGGTCACCATCCAGTCTCCCCGCCAAGTGTTCTGGGTTCCGGGGTGGGTAGAGCAGCCTAGGTGATGACGCTACCGGATGGGATGGCCGGTACACGTCGGAACACCGTCGTGCGCTGCCGCGCCATGGCCGTCGGTGCGGTGCTCACGCGGCCAGTGGCACTCACTCCACCTCTGTCCTCTTCCTTGGCATGGAGAGGTCCGCCATGTCCTCAGGAAGCCGTAGTACACCTCACTTAGGTCACTGGTCCCCGGAGCTCGCCGGACCGCCGTCGGGTGCCGTCTCCGAGCCGCGGCCACCACGGCCGTCGTAGCTAGGGTGGGATAGGGTCAGCAAAGCTAGGTTTGGTCGATGCGGAAAGTCACGGGGAAACCGTCGGTGATCTTCCCGTCACCGGAGACGCCGTCGTCGGCGAGCTAGACCTCGCCGGAGTCGCGGCCGTCTCCTCTCCTCCGCTCTTCTCTCTATGACCTACGGGCCCACGCTGTCAGCCCCCGCGCGCGCGGGCGGGATGGCCGAGCAGGCCGCGCGCAAGAGCGGGCCGCGCGCGAGTTTTGGGCCGCGTCGGTTCCCAGGCCGGCCCAGTAGCGAATAGGAATTTTGTCATTTTATTTATTCTGTCACAGTTTTGGTTAAGTTTTGGAAATTGTAGATCTAGGGTTTTACTTGCCTAAAAATCATGAGATAAATTTTGTTAGGATCTACTTGATATGTAGTATTTTAGAAAAATATGAATTGGTTATGTGATGTCTGGTTTTCTGGATATTTAAATAGGTCTTTGAAATGTGTTTTAAATCACATGCAAACTTGTTTAAATTATATCTCGAGTTTCAGTGTTCCAAAAATTATGAAATTTGGTGGGTAGACTAATTTATACTTGCTCTAGCTCTGGTAAAAATTTAGACAGTAGTGCTTAAGTACTTTTCAAGTTATAATGCTATCTTATTATTTTAAGAAATACTTAAATGAATTTTTGTAATTTTTCTACATGTGCAATGTTCATATAACTTTTTGGAGAATGTCTTGGTACCCTAGAGTGTCCAAGAAAATAAGGAAATATGTTGTTTGACACTTTTTACTATGCCTTGTTATTTATACAAAAATCAGCCTTTTGGCTTGGGAATTTTGTGTAGGAAGTTCCTGTGAATAGATTTAGTTCAAATTTTTACAATAGCCTCTTTTTGGGTCAGAGAGTCTCCTGTAATTTTTGTAGAATTTTAGGAGCAGTTTACATATATGTTAGAAATTTCACTTAATTACTTAAGTAAATTAAGAAATGAGTTTAAAGAAATATTCTAGGTGGGCACACCTTACTTTCTTGTATTTTTGTGACCTTTGTGAACTTGTAGTAGTATTAGTTTGGTCTTAGAGAATGTTTGCCACATAAATAATTATTTAATCTTTGCAATTCTAGGTTTTCTGGACAGCTGGTAGTATCTTTGGGTTTGACCCTTAATAAAAGTGGTTGCTGGAAAACTTGTAAATACCAAAGTTAGAGTAAACTTGATAAATTAGCTTGTGTCAAAATTTGGGAGCATTTGGCTTAGTAGTTTAGGAGTTATTGCTGTTTTAAGTGACAGTCCAGAATTGACTGCTCTCTGTTGGGGAGGACAGATTCTGGAACTTTGGAATTTCGACTAGGTAAACTTTGGAAGTTAGTGTTGTGGTATGAAAACATTTTGTGGTACATTTCTTAAGCTTTCCAGATTATCTTAGATCATATCTTTTGGAGTTGAGATTCTCCAGTTATGTTAGAATCTTTGAGCTGCTGTCCAGAATGTCTTACTGTGGTAACCTAAGTAATATTACTCTTGTATTGTTAGGTGTTAGGGCCTTAACCGAAGAAGAACAGCTGTATCTTAGGTTGAGTAGCTTAGGTAAGTACTTCTCCACCGGAGAAGAGATTTGCACGTACTAATAAAGTAACTTGAATAGAGTATTTTATTTCTGAAATACATTTCATTCCGAGCATGTTGCACCCAATTATGCATCCATGATATTTATTGTGCATTCATGCAATAGGTGTACCGGAGGGGGTAACTCTCCTCGAATTCGAGCCTGTGATTCCGGAGGAAGTCCAGGACCAGCCGAAGCAGCTAGAGGAACCAACCGGCGACGAAGCTCCTACCGAAGATCTACCCGAGTGTCCTGACCACCGGCCTTCGACCTTTCTAAAAGGCAAGCCCCGGTGCATGCTGAACCTACTGATTTATAAATTAGTCTTGAGTACTTTTAATTGTTTACTGCATTAAGTTGTAGGAGTTATATGAAAATACTTGTTGCATTATACCTGTCCTTGTCTAGATATCGTACTTAATCCTAAATTAGGTTTAGGCACGTGTCAATACTTAGCCCTGCTTAGTACGGTAGAAGTCAGGTGATTTCCGGTCATCCGCGAGATGTAGGAAGGAGTCACGAGTGGCTTTATGGCTATCGTGGATGGAACCATGCTTAAAAATGAAATTGAGACCGGGCGGGAGTTCGATAGTACAGCCGCAAGACACTTCACGTCCTGGGTGTGGAGCTATGCCCGTCTGAGTCGTTTAAGGACCGATTCGCTGTACGTCCTTGAGTCATGTTGAACGCAGTCTAACACTTAGTTGGCCGGATAAGTTGTTCCGACCACGAAGCCGACTAATGTGGTTCAGGCCGAGAATCGAACGGTAGGTTGCTTCTTGGAGGAGAGAAAGGATGTGCTTAGGGACATTGGCGTGAGACCAAGGGGGGGTTAGAGTCCCTATCACCTGGCAGAGTGTCGCCCTTGGGGTTGCGATATTATTCAGATCCGCGATTCCTAAATCATATGAAACGGTGGCCTGTGCGACCCTGACAGGGGTCTGCACGATGAGTGTTAGAAATACCCCTCCAGCTAGATAGTAATTCGATTCGAATCGCCGTCGCTCCCGGTTAGTGAGCACTTGACTTGAGCAGCGGCAACGTAGATCTCATTAAATGAACTGGTGGTTAAGGGAATGATACAATGTTGCCACAATTCATACCTGCTCTGGATATAATGATGGTAATTGTTTGATTATAATCAAGTGCATGTTTAGTACAGGTGCTAAGATAGATGACAGGTAAATGCTAAAAATAACTGCTAGTACAGGCTCTAAGAGTTTCAATTACTTATGCCTTTATGCAAAATGTTATGTGAGCTAGCCTCTTGTGTAAGCCTTGCATAATCCTTGGTGTCATCTTATTTCTGGTTTTTGACGGGTAAGTCTAGCTGAGTACATTCCAGTACTCAGGGTTTATTCCCTCCTGTTGCAGATGATATGCTCTACCAAGGCTTCTGCAAAAATTGTCTCCACCCTGCGGGTGACGAAGACTAGATCACTTGGGCGTGATCATCTTTTATGTACTTTTCTGATACTTTTGTGGGATGTTGATCAACAAAACTGGCAGTAGTTAAACAACTGGTGTGCGTTTGCTTCCGCTACTTTTATAAACTTGGTTTGTAATAATTGCGACTCCGTATGTGTAAACTTATTTTAGAACTACTTGTGAAATATAACGTATGATGTTGTATGTTGAATGATGCGATCCTGGTTGTAAGCAAGTTGGTTTGAAATCCTTCGTGGTTTTGATTGACTACCGGGATTATATGGGCTCAAGTTCGAAAATTTGAGCGCTTCGGTGCTTGTTTTTGTACTTGTGCTCTTATAATTTGGTCGGTTCTGTTACAGCTGGTACCGGAGCATAATTCAACATTAAACACATCGTACGAGTATTTAAAAACAAAAGTATTTGATTATAAAAAAGGGTTAAAACACTAAAAATTATTTTAGGTATGCCAGTGATCACATCCCTTAGCCCAAATAAGGACTCTTAGGTGGCTTATTATAAAGACTAACTTGGGGGCCTTGTTTGTTTTTGTTTCGTCGTCCATACGGCGTGATATTGTATGGATGTCATCCACTTGGGTGGTAATGTATGGATCAATTGCCTCGACGCTCTGGTAAGTGTGAGTTGTGAGAGCATGATCGTTCAACCGGCGATCTAGGGGAGAGTAGTTTTGGTGACTTGCATACTTACATGTTTAAACCATGTAATTCCGTAAGCACTTAATTATGGGAACCTTTATATCGGGTAGCTTTGATACTGAAGTATATACATCAGGGGATGTGTATATGGAAAGTATTTAAATTACTGCTTTCTTGTGTGCATATATTGGGAAACTGTTGGACTGAAATGAGGTTTTCTGTAGGTACACTAACAGCGTAACGAGTAGACCGATAGTTTTGCTTATATGAGAGAACGTATGTATGCCACCGCCTAGCGTTAGAACTTTAGGATTCTACTAAGGTGAGAGGGCGTACGGAACGTGCATGCATCATGTTAATTATATCATACATATCATTTACTCCCTCCTTAAAAATTTCAGTACTCCCGACTAAATTAAATTTCGTATTCCCTAAATGATCCTCACTTTAAGTCGTATCTTATCTTGTTGCTACAGATGGCACGTACCAAGAGGACCGCTCGTAAGTCCACTGGGGGCAGGGCACCGCGTCACCAGCTCGCTCCACGTGAGCCTCGCCCTGAGCCTACTAAGGTGGAAAGGCTGAGGGCAGAGTTGGCTGAAGTGACTGCTGCTAGGAATGCAGCGCGTCAGTAACTGGAGCAAGTGATTCGTGATCGTGACCAGGAAACCCTTGCAGTCCAGAGATTGACAGTAGCAAACCGCAACTGTCAACGCATGTTGGTCCGTGTCATGAACCAGAGGGATGAAGCCTGGCACGAGGAGAATATTCTGAGAGCTCGTCAGTTTGAGCTCGAACAGCAATTGGAGAATGCTGAGGAATACAATGACAATCTTCATGAAGAAGTGCACCGCCTGAACAACCAGCTAAATCCTCTGCTGCCTAGAAATATCAACATAGATGAGGACATGGGTTCGGGAATCGTTATGGCTGAAAATGATGATGGAGTGGAGGTCAATGGGCCCCAAGATGCCGCACCAGAGGAAGCACCAGAAGAAGAAGAAGAAGACGAGGAGTTAGAGCCTGTTAGTGATGAGGACGGAGAGGAGATCCTTGACACCGACTCTGAGGATGATGCTTAGAGTGGTTATCACGTAGCTATGATGTTAGGATCGTCCTTTGTGCCCTCCCTGTGTTGGAGTGAGGCTTTGTAATAACTTTGACTTTTCAGATGTAAGGTCAAACCCTATGTTTCCTGGATGTTTAGTTGGAACCTGTTAATTTCGATCGCAATTGGATGTCTTATTGTGTTGCGTTCGAGGATGGTGTCACGATTAGTACCCTTCGGTGCCACGACGAAACCGAGGGCCTCCTATGGCGCGCGACATAAGGCTGTGCTGCTTGGCACGCGCTGGTATCAAGGTGGCTAGTCATGATCCACCATGGAACTCTACCGTTGAGAAGTCTCTTTGTGGTCAGTTTGAAGTATCCTTTCTCAGTCAACTAAAAACTTTGAAATCGAATCCAAGTATCGGACGAAAGATCAAAAATCATGTAGATATTAACGTAAACGGTTCAGTAACTGTTGTGCTCCTTGTGAGTGAGTCTTTATCAAAGTACATCTTATTGGATTCTCTTGCATGATTGCGCCAATCGATCCGCTTGAATGGGTTGTGCGGTTGTGATGAATTATTGTGCCATGAGTATTTTGAGAAGTCTATTTCATGAAGTTAGTTTGACATATTTACAATAATTCATCTACAAATTTCCCACATCATCAGTGCTCATTGGCTATGCATTTTGTAGATGTCGTACAATCTTCGTCGGGGTCGTGGCAATGAGGATGAGGAACAGTCACCCCCTCCGCCACCACCTACCCCGGCTGAGTTAATGCAGACCGTGGTCGAAGGGCAGCGCATGCTGGCAGATGCTATGCGCTAGCTTGCCAACCGGGAGGCTCGTCCTGGCCGCCAGGGCCCAGAACCCAATCAGTACAGTGATTTCAAGGACTTTCTTGATACTAAGCCCCCGCTCTTTAAGGAGGCGGAGGAACCACTGCAAGCTGATGAGTGGTTGAATACTATTGAACAAAAGTTTCGTCTGCTTCGCCTGACTGATGAGCTAAAGACTGAATATGCTTCTCATCAATTGCATGGTCCAGCGGGTATTTGGTGGAGCCACTATCGTTCCACACTGCCTGCAAATGTCCCGATTGCTTGGGACCAGTTCAAGGCTACATTCCGTGGGAACTATATTCCTCTAGGTCTTATGGCTATCAAACACACAGAGTTTATGAGGCTGTCGCAGGGCAATAAGAGCTTGACTGAATATCTGCAAGCTTTCAACAACCTGGCAAGGTATGCCACGGAGTTTGTGGATACCGATTCTAAGAAAATTGCTAGCTTTAAAAGAGGCCTCGGCCCGAAGCTGATGAAGACTATGGGCACTAGCAAGTGCACTACCTTCAATAAATTTATCAGTGATGCTCTGACTCAAGAGAACAATAACTTGATCTATGCTGCTTCTAAGAGCCGCAAGAGGGCACTTGAGGCAGGTGCTTCACAGTCTCGAACTCCAGCTGCCCCGAGGGCTCCTCCTCGCCCTCCTGCCACAAATGCTAAGTTCCGTCCTCCGCAAAAGAAGGCGCCAGTGAAGACTGGGTTTCGCAAGGCATATATAGTGGCTCTGCCAAAGAGTAATTCGGGCCAAGGCAGCTCTAGTGTCCCTCCTAGCAACATGCCTTGCTGGAACTACAACAAGCCAGGCCATTGGTCTAGGAACTGTCCTTACCCCAAGAAGAATGTCAACCAAGGTGGCCGTCAGGGGCACGCTCATTATAACAGTATTGAGGAAATTCCATCTGGTGAGGTTGTCACCGCTGGTAAGTTCCTAGTTGACCAACATCCTGCAGTGGTACTTTTTGATTTGGGTGCTTCGCATTCCTTTATCAGTCTTAAGTTTGCATCAGAGTTTGCACATAAATTGCATACTGTTGAAGGTGGGGGTTATTGTATTAGCGCAGCAAGTGGGAATATTTCCACAAATAAAGTAGTGGGGAATCTTGAGCTTGAGATAAAAGGGCAAAAGTACTCGCTTGCCTTAGTGGTTTTGCCGGGCTTAGGCATAGATGTTATCTTGGGCATGAATTGGATGAGTCAGAATGGGGTACTCATTGATACATCCACTCGGGTAGTTATGCTCAGAGATCCTACAGATCAAAAGGGTTTTCTAGTACAACTTCCCAGAAAAGTTGATTTGTCTAGGGAAGTTCATGCTGTGCAAGCAAAGACATTGGCCGAAATTCCAGTAGTAAATGAGTTTTCGGACGTTTTTCCCGATGAATTGTCGGGGCTCCCTCCGGATCGGGATGTGGAATTTAAAATCGAGTTGTTGCCTGGCATGGCTCCCATCTCTAGGAGACCTTATAGGATGCCTCCGAATGAGTTAGTTGAACTTAAAGTGCAATTGAACGAACTATTGAAGAAGGGGTTGATTCGTCCTAGTTCGTCGCTGTGGGGATGTCCTGCTATCTTTGTAAAGAAGAAGGATCAGTCGTTGCGAATGTGCGTAGATTATAGACCTCTCAATGCAGTCACTGTCAAAAATAATTACCCTCTACCGCGCATCGACATCTTGTTCGATCAGTTATCTAAAGCTAAAGTTTTCTCCAAGATTGATCTAAGATCTGGCTATCATCAAATTAAAATCCGTCCTGAAGATGTTCCAAAAACCGCCTTCTCTACCAGATACGGTCTTTATGAGTATCTTGTTATGTCTTTCGGCTTGACAAATGCCCCCGCACACTTTATGTACTTGATGAATTCGGTGTTTATGCCCGAATTAGACAAGTTTGTGGTGGTATTTATTGATGACATCCTGATATATTCTGTAAATGAGGAAGATCATGCTAAACATCTGCGGATAGTCCTCACAAGACTGCGTGAACATCAACTATATGCAAAGTTCAGTAAGTGCGAATTCTGGCTTCGAGAAGTACCTTTCCTTGGGCATGTGTTGTCCGATGGAGGAATTATGGTGGACCCCGCCAAGGTACAAGAAGTACTGAACTGGAAAGCTCCTATCTCGGTTCACGAGGTCCAGAGTTTCCTTGGTTTGGCCGGCTATTATCGTCGCTTCATCCCGGATTTCTCCAAAATAGCCAAGCCAATGACTCGGTTGCTACAAAAAGACACCAGGTTTGTCTGGACACCTGAGTGTGATGTGGCTTTTCACCAACTGCGAACCCTCCTAACCTCAGCTCCGGTTTTGGCACAACCGGATATCGAGAAACCATTTGATGTTTATTGTGATGCCTCAGGCATAGGTTTGGGAGGTGTTCTGATGCAGGAAGGCCGAGTAATTGCATATACCTCTCGACAACTTCGAAAACATGAGGTGAATTATCCAACACATGACTTAGAACTCGCCGCGGTTGTGCATGCTTTGAAAGCCTGGCGGCACTATCTGTTGGGCAATGTTTGCAATATCTACACAAACCATAAAAGCCTCAAATACATCTTCACCCAACCCGATTTAAATATGCATCAGAGAAGATGCTCGAGTTGATTAAAGATTATAACCTTCAAGTGCACTATCATCCTGGCAAGGCAAATGTGGTTGCGGATGCTTTAAGCCGTAAGTCTCATTGCCATTCCTTAGTTGAAACTGATTTTCATCGATCTCGCCTTCTACATCCAGCAGTCTTGTACAACATCACTGTCAGTTGTACTCTCAAAAACAGAATTATTGAACTCCAAAAGACTGACACTGGTATATTCCACATCAAGCGTAAGATGAAAGAGCAAGAAACTACACAGTTCAGGATAGATGAAGAGGGTGTACTATGGTTCAAGGATAGGTTAGTTGTGCCTAAGGACCGAGAGCTTAGAAATGATATTATGTCTAAAGCACACTCCTCTAAGTTGTCCATCCATCCTGGTAGCAATAAGATGTATTATGATTTGAAGCCGTACTATTAGTGGACCAAAATGCGGAAGGAGATAGCTGCATATGTGGCCAGGTGTGACACCTGCTGTAGAGTTAAAGTTGTGCACATGAAAGCTGGGTTGCTTCAACCACTTTCTATCCCTGGTTGGAAATGGGAAGAGATAAGTATGGATTTCATTGTCGGTCTTCCTCCTACTGTCAAAAATCATAACTCCATCTGGGTAATTGTGGATCGTTTGACCAAATCAGCTCACTTCATTCCAGTTAGAGTGGACTATCGTTCCACTGACTATGCTGAGTTATACTTCAATCAGATAGTCCGGCTCCATGGGATACCTCGTACTATCATATCTGACCGTGGTCCCCAGTTCACTGCTCGCTTTTGGGAGCACTTGCATCACCTTCTGGGAACCAAGTTAGTGAGAAGCTCTGCTTATCACCCCCAGACATCAGGACAGACGGAACGGGTTAACCAAATCTTGGAAGATCTGTTGCGGGCATGTGTCATTTCATCCAAGGGTTCTTGGGAAAAATGGTTACCTCTAGCCGAGTTTTCGTACAATAATAGTTATCAAGAGAGTATTAAGATGGCTCCATTCGAAGCTTTGTACGGTCGTAAGTGTAGAACTCCACTAAACTGGGTAGAAGCTGGTGAAAGGAGGTATTATGGTATTGATTTTGTTCATGAAGCTGAGGAACAAGTCCGTACCATCCAAAAACATATGGCTGTAGCCCAAGCTAGACAGAAAAGTTATGCTGATCGTCGTAGAAAACCACTCGAGTTTGAAGTTGGAGACTTCGTGTATCTGAAAGTTTCTCCAATGAAAAGTGTCCAATGTTTTGGTGTTAAGCGGAAACTTGCGCCGAGATACATGGGTCCTTTCCAGATCATAGGCAAGAGTGGAGCTGTTGCGTATAAAATCCAGTTATCTCCAGAAATGAGTGCCATATTCAACGTCTTCCATGTATCTCAGCTCAAAAAGTGTCTTCGAGTTCCTGAGGAAAGAGTCCCTTTAGGAGATATCAGGCTGGAATCTGATCTAACTTACGAAGAAAAGCCAGTCTGAGTGATCGATACTCAGGAACGAGTGACTAGAAGCAAAGTGGTTAAGTGGTATAAAGTAATGTGGAGTAATCAGGGTAGTGAAAGTGACGCTACATGGGAACGAGAGGACTATTTGCGGGATGGCTATAAGGAATTCTATGAAAAATAGTACACTTTCCAAATCTCGGGATGAGATTTTTATAAGGGGGGAGGGCTGTAACACCTCAGGTGTTTAGCTCCTTAATTGCATTGCATTTGCATAAGCATAAGCAAGCATCATTCATTTCATGCATAAGCTTATAATATGTAAAACATGCTTTGGAAACATTGCCACATATGTTTATATTTCATGTGAAGTGAGAAGTGAGTAGTGTGCAAAACATAAGTACCTTATGTGCAATTTCCTTTGTGAGACATGTCAACCACTTTAGTGTAACATAATTAGCAAGTGTTATGCAACACACTCATGCAACATGTGCAACATGAGCTTGCAACATTTGGGTGAAAGTATTGAATTACTTGTTCCAAAGTATGTGACACTAGGAATCTTGTGCAACCAATGTGTAGAGTGGCTAATTAGGTCTTATAACACCTTAATTACATTTAGGGTAAGTAGTGGAGCAATGTTCATGTTGACCAAAATTACCAAATTGCCCTTCCAAATGTTGTTGACTAAGTTGGACCCCTAGAGTGATCTGGTTTGACCAATTAAAAAGTCCAGCTTAGAAATCTTGCATGGAGGAGAACCCTTAAGCAAAGTTCTAGAGAATTTCATAAGGAACAAAAGTTCTAATATGGCCATCTCATGAAAATGATCAGAACATGCTCAAAAATGGACCACAAGTTAGTATTAGAGGCTGTTTTGGGACTTAGCAATTTTGGCTAAGTGTGAAGCTGAAAACCGTTTTACTGTACCTCACTTTGGCAACTTGTAACTCACAAACTAGACCGAACCAGTCCTTGAGCCAATTGATAAAGTTGTTGTCCACCCATAGCTCTACAACATTGTCAATATCACCATCACCTAGTTCTAAATGGTTTAGAAGTTGTGGTGTCTTGAAAATAGGGTTTCAGTCGGTTTCACTGACTGAAAATACGTTTCAGTTTCCAAGTACACCACTTTGGAGCATTGTAGTTTCAAATCCAAACCGAATCTGTTCTTGAGCAAATTAGCAAAGTTGTAGCCCTCACGAAGCCCTACAATTTTGATGTTATCACCTTCTCCTAACTCGAACCGGTTTGGGAGATAATCATCGTTTAACTTTTGCTGTCAGTCGGCTTGATGGATACTGAAACGAAAAGTTCAGACGCTACAGTGCTCGGGCGATTCAGAACTCGGTGGCCGCGTGTACGCCGCGCATCGACGGCCGGATGACCGCGCTGGCCACACGTCGTGCGCATTGTGGCGTCGCAGCCACGTCTTGAAGCCACCCCGCGCCTGCCGACACCCTCACCCGCTCCAGTTCGCCTTTCTTCTCCTCCACCGCGCGCTGCGCCAAGCAAGCAGCCGCTCCGCCATTGCCGCCATGAGCTTCGGCAAGCTCACCGTCGCACCCCGTCCTCCAAATCCCGTCCACCGCTCCACCTGAATCCCCTCTACCTCCTCCACCAGTGACTTGACCGGATTGCGTGGAGGTGAGGGCGAATTTCGGTTTCCGCCACCGTGAGTCCTCGTCAGCGCACTATCCGCGCGGCGGCTCACCATGGTCAGATCACTACGGTCACCATCCAGTCTCCCCACCAAGTGTTCTGGGTTCCGGGGTGGGTAGAGCAGCCTAGGTGATGACGCTACCGGATGGGATGGCCGGTACACGTCGAAACACCGTCGTGCGCTGTCGCGCCATGGCCATCGGTGCGGTGCTCAAGCAGCCAGCGGCACTCACTCCACCTCTGTCCTCTTCCTTGGCATGGAGAGGTCCGCCATGTCCTCTGGAAGCCGTAGTACACCTCACTTAGGTCCCTGGTCCCCGGAGCTCGCCGGACCGCCGCCGGGTGCCGTCTCCGAGCCGCGGCCGCCATGGCCGTCGTAGCTAGGGTGGGATAGGGTCAGCAAAGCTAGGTTTGGTCGATGCGGAAAGTCACGGGGAAACCGTCGGTGATCTTCCCGTCACCGGAGACGCCGTCGTCGGCGAGCTAGACCTCGCCGGAGTCGCGGCCGTCTCCTCCCCTCCGCTCTTCTCTCTATGACCTGCGGGCCCGCACTGTCAGCCCCCGCGCGCACGGGCGGGATGGCCGAGCAGGCCGCGCGCAAGAGCGGGCCGCGCGCGTGAGTTTTGGGCCACGTCGGTTCCCAGGCCGGCCCAGTAGCGAATAGGAATTTTGTCATTTTATTTATTCTGTCACAGTTTTGGTTAAGTTTTGGAAATTGTAGATCTAGGATTTTACTTTCCCAAAAATCATGAGATAAATTTTGTTAGGATCTACATGATGTGTAGTATTTTAGAAAAATATGAATTGGTTATGTGATGTCTGGTTTTCTGGATATTTAAATAGGTCTTTGAAATGTGTTTTAAATCACATGCAAACTTGTTTAAATTATATCTCGAGTTTCATTGTTCCAAAAATTATGAAATTTGGTGGGTAGACTAATTTTTGCTTGCTCTAGCTCTGGTAAAAATTTGGGCAGTAGTGCTTAAGTACTTTTCAAGTTATAATGCTATCTTGTTATTTTAAGAAATACTTAAATGAATTTTTGTAATTTTTCTACATGTGCAATGTTCATATAACTTTTTGGAGAATGTCTTGGTACCCTAGAGTGTCCAAGAAAATTAGGAAATCTGTTGTTTGACACTTTTTACTATGCCTTGTTATTTATACAAAAATCAGCCTTTTTGTCTTGGGAATTTTGTGTAGGAAGTTCCTTTGAATATATTTAGTTCAAATTTTTACAGTAGCCTCTTTTTGGGTTAGAGAGTCTCCTGTAATTTTTGTAGAATTTTAGGAGCAGTTTACATATATATTTAAAATTCCACTTAATTACTTAAGTAAATTAAGAAATGAGTTTAAAGAAATATTCTAGGTGGGCACACCTTACTTTCTGGTGTTTTTGTGACCTTTGTGAACTTGTAGTAGTATTAGTTTGGTCTTAGAGAATGTTTGCCACATAAATAATTATTTAATCTTTGCAATTCTAGGTTTTTAGACAGCTGGTAGTATCTTTGGGTTTGACCCTTAATAAAAGTGGTTGCTGGAAAACTTGTAAATACCAAAGTTGGAGTAAACTTGATAAATTAGCTTGTGTTAAAATTTGGGAGCATTTGGCTTAGTAGTTTAGGAGTTATTGCTGTTTTAAGTGACAGTCCAGAATTGACTGCTCTCTGTTGGGGAGGATAGATTCTGGAACTTTGGAATTTCGACTAGGTAAACTTTAGAAGTTAGTGTTGTGCTCTGAAAACATTTTGTGGTACATTTCTTAAGCTTTCCAGATTGTCTTAGATCATATCTTTTGGAGTTGAGATTCTCCAGTTATGTTAGAATCTTTGAGCTGCTGTCCAGAATGTCTTACTGTGGTAACCTAAGTAATATTACTCTTGTATTGTTAGGTGTTAGGGCCTTAACCGAAGAAGAACAGCTGTATCTTAGGTTGAGTAGCTTAGGTAAGTACTTCTCCACCGGAGAAGAGATTTGCACGTACTAATAAAGTAACTTGAATAGAGTATTTTATTTCTGAAATGCATTTCATTCCGAGCATGTTACACCCAATTATGCATCCATGATATTTATTGTGCATTCATGCAATAGGTGTACCGGAGGGGGTAACTCTCCTCGAATTCGAGCCTGTGATTCCGGAGGAAGTCCAGGACCACCCGGAGCAGCTAGAGGAACCAACTGGCGACGAAGCTCCTGCCGAAGATCTACCCGAGTGTCCTGACCACCGGCCTTCGACCTTTCTGAAAGGCAAGCCCCGGTGCATGCTGAACCTACTGATTTATAAATTAGTCTTGAGTACTTTTAATTGTTTACTGCATTAAGTTGTAGGAGTTATATGAAAACACTTGTTGCATTATACCTGTCCTTGTCCAGATATCGTACTTAATCCTAAATTAGGTTTAGGCACGTGTCAATGCTTAGCCCTACTTAGTACGGTAGAAGTCGAGTGATTTCCGGTCATCCACGAGATATAGGAAGGAGTCACGAGTGGCTTTATGGCTATCGTGGATGGAACCATGCTTAAAAATGAAATTGAGACCGGGCGGGAGTTCGATAGTACAGCCGCAAGACACTTCACGTCTTGGGTGTGGAGCTATGCCCGTCTGAGTCGTTTAAGGACCGATTCGCTGTACGTCCTTGAGTCATGTTGAACGCAGTCTAACACTTAGTTGGCCGGATAAGTCGTTCCGACCGCGAAGCCAAGTAATGTGGTTCAGGCCAAGAATCGAATGGTAGGTTGCTTCTTGGAGGAGGGAAAGGATGTGCTTGGGGACATTGGCGTGAGACCAAGGGGGGGTTAGAGTCCCTATTGAAGGGTCGAGATGGCGGACTAGAGGGGGAGTGAATAGTCCTTTCTAAAATTAATCACGTCGGCAAACCGAAACAAATGCGGAATTAAAACTATCGGTCTAGCCAAGACTACACCCCTCTATCTAAGTTCACAAGCACCTCACAAAGATCCTAATTATGTAACTAAGGTGCTTTCCTTAACAAGAGCTCTCCTAAATAATTCTAGAGCAAGGTCACACAAACCTATGCACTAGTACTTTAGCAAAGCCGAGGAGCTCCTACACAATTCTAGTAAGCAAAAGCACGAAGCCATCTATGCTCACTAGCAATACTCAATAGCAAGGCAACTAATGCCAAACTAGAGAGCGCAAATTACTTAGCTACACAAACTAAGCAATATGACTAACAAGGTTACACAAACCAAATTAGCCACGCAACGGGAGCTACTTCTATGCTACACAAGCAAGAAGGTAATTAGCTAACTACACAAGCAAACTAGTTACAAGAGCAACTACACAAGCACAAGTATATGAATGTAAATACAAGCTTGTGAATCGAAAGCAAACCACCGAGAAGATGTACACAATGTTGACACGGCGGTTTTTCACCGAGGTTCACTTGGTTGCCACCAAGCTAGTCCCCGTTGTGGCGATACACCCACTTGATGGATCACGAGCTAATTGACTATCAAGAGTCAAACCCTCAGCGGGTGCCGCACATCCACTCTCAAGATGGGGATCCTCCAAGCCACGAGCTTTACTAGAGTTGCTCTTCGCGATCCTCGCGGGGTGAGCACAATTCCCCTCACAAATCCTCCTCCAGAGCCACGCACAATCTCCACGCGTGCTTCAACGGAGTCGCAAGCCACCAAGCCGTCTAGGAGGTGGCAACCTCCAAGAGTAACAAGCACCACCGGCTTGCAACACGATCACCTAGTGCCACTCGATGCAATCCTCTCGATGCAACGCACTAGAGTCGCTCTCTCACTCGATCCGATGAACACTATCAAGCATGAGTGAGTTAGAGGGCTTCCAAGCACTACCACATAAGCCACCAAGGCTAAAGTGTGCTCAGCTACCGGCCACGGCCAGCCAAGGCATCTATTTATAACCCCGTGGTCAAATAGAGCCGTTACCCCTTCACTGGGTCATTTTCGGGATGACCGGACGCGCCGGTCATAACTGACCGGACGCGCTCAGCCGTGTCCGATTCTCTAACGGTCACTGCGCCAACGGTCAAACCCTATGACCGGACGCGCTTCTCATAACGATCGGACGCGCCGGTCCCGATGACCGGACGCGCCTGTCGAACGACCGGACGCGCTGAACGCACTGACCCACGCGGCCACGACGCTACGACCGGACGCGCTCCTTGCGATGACCGGACGCGACAGTGCCCATGTCCGGTTAGAGTCCAGTAAGCTCCTTCAACGATCGGACGCGTCCGATCATGTGTGACTGGACGTGCCCCACGTCCGATCGTCCTCTGCGAACCTCAGTTCCTTCTGGGCGCAAGACCGGACGCGCTGGTCCCGCGAGTGACCGGACGCGCCGGTTACAAACCCTAACACCCGCGTCTGCGCTGTACTGATCGGACGCGTCCGGTCATACCATGACCACGTCCGGTGCAGCGTCCGGTCACCTCTGTGACCTCCGTTCGCCTCCGTTTCTTTTCCGACTTCCGGCATAGTGGAAAATAGGCTTTTCAACTCCTCGAAAACGCCTGAATCCCGCGCTCGCAAGCTCGACGGGAGGGAGAGAGAGACCCAAACCCTCTCTACCGCCCAAACTTCATCGCCTTCGTAAATGTGCCAACACCAATAAGTGATCACCACCTTGTGCACGTGTGTTAGCATTTTCATAATTATTTTATCGAAGGAGTTAACCACTCAACTTGCCACGCCACTCGATCCTAGCAATGATGCATAGTTAGATCACACGAGTGGCACTAGATGACCGATATGCAAACAAGTTTGCCCCTCTTGATAGTACGGCCATCTATCCTAAACCCGGTCATAAACTTCTCTATATACCTATGACCGGTGAAATGGAAATGCCCTAGGTTATACCTTTGCCTTGCGCATTCCACTCCATCTCCTCCGACGTTGATGCAACATATGCACCAACCATATCACAAATGATATGATCCACATCATATCATCATGTGACCTTGGTCCATCGATCTTGACCTCACTTGCTCTTCACCGTTGCGTCGGTCCGTCGGCGCCAAGTCTTGCCCAAGCTTCACCATCGCATGGTCCTTCGCTTCGAAGCCTCAACTTGCCCTTCACCTTCACAACCGGTCCTTCGAGCCAAGCCTTATCTTGATCTTTGCCACCTTGGTCACATGACTCCATGTCATGTCTCATATGCAATGAGCTCCTTCATGACATAATCATCTGTGGACTAATTCTCTGTGTATCTCACATAAACACAATTAGTCCACCTAAGGTTGTCACTCAATTACCAAAACCAAACAAGGACCTTTCACCTATCACCTGGCAGAGTGTCACCCTTGGGGTCGTGACATTATTCGGACCCGCGATTCCTAAATCATATGAAACGGTGGCCTGTGCGACCCTGGCAGGGGTCTGCACGGTGAGTGTTAGAAATACCCCTCCAGCTGGATAGGAATTCGATTCGAATCGTTGTCGCTCCCGGTTAGTGAGCACTTGACTTGAGCAGCGGCAACGTAGATCTCATTAAATGAACTGGTGGTTAAGGGAATGATACAATGTTGCCACAATTCATACCTGCTCTGGATATAACGATGGTAATTGTTTGATTATAATCAAGTGCATGTTTAGTACAGGTGCTAAGATAGATGACAGGTAAATGCTAAAAATAACTGCTAGTACAGGCTCTAAGAGTTTCAATTACTTATGCCTTTATGCAAAATGTTATGTCAGCTAGCCTCTTGTGTAAGCCTTGCATAATCCTTGGTGTCATCTTATTTCTAGTTTTTAACGGGTAAGTCTAGCTGAGTACATTCCAGTACTCAGGGTTTATTCCCTCCTATTGCAGATGATATGCTCTACCAAGGCTTCTGCAAAAATTGTCTCCACCCTGCGGGTGACGAAGACTAGATCACTTGGGCGTGATCATCTTTTATGTACTTTCCTGATGCTTTTATGGGATGTTGATCAACAAAACTGGCAGTAGTTAAACAACTGGTGTGCGTTTGCTTCCGCTACTTTTATAAACTTGGTTTGTAATAATTGCGACTCCGTATGTGTAAACTTATTTCAGAACTACTTGTGAAATGTAACGTATGTTGTTGTATGTTGAATGATGCGATCCTGGTTGTAAGCAAGTTGGTTTGAAATCCTTCGTGGTTTTGATTGACTACCGGGATTATATGGGCTCAAGTTCGAAAATTTGAGCGCTTCGGTGCTTGTTTTTGTACTTGTGCTCTTATAATTTGGTTGGTTCTGTTACAGTCATCGCCACTCGTTGTGTCATACTGAAGTGCCTCATCCACATCATCCGCAGCCGCTAGACCCTTCCCTCTGTCCTGCAGAGTAAGAATAGACGAGGACGCAGCCCTGGTGTCGCTAGCAGAAGCAGCTGCGGTGGACATCGTCTGGCTCCTGGACCACGTGGGGTTGTACGGTACGTCCAAAGTCGTGTCCGCACAGCTCAGCTTCTGAGCCAACTTTTTGCAGCCTTTTTTCATTCTCTACAGGTTTAGATGACAACAACCATTATTAAGCGTGAATTTTAAAGGTAACTGAGTTGTAGTCACGAATGTTACTATCAAAAGTACCTTGACAAAGGCGCGAAGAGGGTTGGTCTTGTCGTTCCTAGTCCGAAAAAGTTGCCTGGAAGCTTCCTCGGAGTAGTTCGACAACTGTTGTGCCTACAACATCACACAAGGTTAACTCGATCATTTTGATTGAATTTTAAAACCCTTACCTCGTTTGAGGATGTAAGTGCAAAGTACTTACCACGTATCTATTTAGAGGGGCCCTAAGAAGTTGTGTTTGCACCCTTTGCGCATCGTCGAACACATCGGCGATGTCATCCTCACCGGCCGCATCTACAGGCATGTTGGTGTACGAGACCATGAGATGAGTCCTTGTACTTCGCTGCAGCCATTGCAGGTACTCCATCCATCTTGCCGGGTGATGCTATGGAAGTTCGTTGAGGTGGCGAGGATGCCTGTTTTACCAATTAAGCAAATGTGGTTCGTGCGTCACCGCTCAATCCTTTTGCGTGGTCCGAAGCCTTCGATCGATCATGCATTGCCATATTGCATTAGAAATGAGGCACTTAAGTAGAATAAACATATTGGCATCGTACCCATGCAGCTTAGCGTTGGTGGAGTACAGCGGTGGAATTCCCTGCAACCTCCCGAACTGTCTGTAAACCCTAAAAGGGTAGTGCATATCGACGATGTGGAAGAAGATAAGTGGCCCTTCGTAAAGCCACTCGTCCCCTTCCTCCTCACAGCGTGGACTAAGGTAGTCCTCTAGCTCCCACCTAGACCACGGTGTCCATGTTACCTGCAAAGTCAAAAAACTTAATTTAGTATCAATCTCATTGATAGTGCCTTTAGTAGGAAATGTGGATTGAACTTACGTAGTTGTGTGTCAATACGTCTATCGCATCCGTGTACTGCTTGTACCTCCTTTCCAGCTCGCCCCTCACTACCTTAGCGTCTTTCCAGATGAAAAGGGCGGTGGGTAGAACATCTTCATGCTGCCAAACCTGCAAGTCACACAAACACGGTGTCACTAATCTCTTTAGTCGTATGAATATATCAAAGTAGTCAATGTACTCACAGGCAAATGCGGAGGTTTAGTAGGCCTCCCAACCGGAAACCGCTCCCAAATCCATACTTGAAGTAGGTATGAGCAGCCACCTAGGTTGGCATTGGTCGACTGGCGACGACAGGCGGTACAAAGCTGACGGTATGTCCAAGCAAGGACCGCGGTACCCCAGCTATAGGTTCCAATGTTCTCCAGTGGCTGGATAAGGATCCTCAAGAAAATCCAACTGATGCTGTCGCCTGAGGAGTCGGGGAATAAGAAAGCACCCAAGAAGTGCCACAACCACACCTTTGTATACACCTCAACCTCGTGATCTGGAGCACCGATCGAAGGCCCTGCACCAAAGTGCTGGGTTATCCATGACGTCGACACTCCTGAGGTCTTCCTGCAATTACAATTGAAGCATTATTCTACAAAAATAGATGTAGCTAAAATGGTTGTATTAGTGATTTCAATGGGGCGCAAATATGAACTTACTTTGTGCCTTTAACTTCAGCCTCTAATGGCCTCCTACCACAGAACTGCTCCACCAAGTCTACCCAATTAGACTCGTCGACGACCCCAGTCACCGGATGACCAGCCAAACTAAGACACAATATCATCTTGACATCCTGCATCGTGATAGTCATTTCCCCACATGGTGTGTGGAAGGTGTGCGTCTCCGGTCTCTACCTGCATCATTACAAGTTTCTGGTTATAGGCAAGTTGACGGCCCAATTTTACAAAACAAAGACAATAAATGCAAAATACAATGTTACCTATCAACAAAGGCAGTAAGAAGTGCAGGGTCTAGTGTGGGGAGTGTACTGTTGTAGACCCGAATGATCTTAAGGAAGCCTGCCCGCTGTATGTAGGTCACGTATCGGTCGTCCCAGCTATGTACGCGGTGTGTGCGAACACGAAGCGCACGCAACGGCCTCTGCTGCTCCGACAAGGCCTAGGCCCGATGGTCCTTGTCGTAGTCCGCCTCAATGAGGCTAAAGCGCGGATGAGGAGCCCGCGCCTCCATCTTGCAACCCTGAACCTGCCTGTTTGAAAAAACAAAGACAACATTAATAACATTAGAATAATTAATAATGTTATAAAAAACAAAGACAAGTAAATTTGAAGATTAAAATATCATAAATGCATGTTTACAATATAAACCACCTCTTGTCTCGCCCGCCTATGAAATCTAGCGTTATGACCAGGATTCTTGCAAATGGAGCAAAGGTTCTTCACACGTTCTTCGTCAAAGTCCCCGCCACCATACATGTCGGCGCCGTAACCTTTCATATTGTCCATATCGCCTTTCAGTCGCTTCTTCTTCCTCCTTTCCTTCCCTACCTTCTTCAGGTCCGGATAAGGCACGTAGTCCTCACCATAATATGGAGGCCACTGCGACTCGTCAAGGTATGGTTCGAAACTCTTCTCCCAAACTTTGAGGGTGTTGGCATGGAGATACAAGGGGGACATGTATGGTGCAACTGTGTGGTCAAAACCTCTAAGCCAACAAGAGGTGATCATGTGTGAGCAAGGGGCATGCATGATCTGAGGGACGTTGCAACTGCATTATACTTTATCAAGATCGACACGGTACGTTCGCCCACCAAATCGTTCGCCGCCCAGGTTTGTGCCCCCTCTAGCTAGTACGCAGAAAACAAGCATGTCCCATCCATAAACCTCGGCAACCTGTTGTTTGGCCAATTCCTCAGCCTCCTTCAAATATTCGTGTGCAGCCTTCCCCCATCTTCCAAGCTCCTCTTCATTCCTCAGGGCTAGGCCATATCGCTTAACAAAATACTCATTGCACTTCCTAAAAGAGAACTCAACAATACCATACATTAGGAGAGATCGAATGCCTTTGAACACACGATTAAAAGACTTAGAGGAGTTTGTTGTCATGATGCCATACTGGAAGCCGCCCTCATCATATGCTAATGCCCACTTGGCTTTATTTTCCATCTTTTGGTCTAACCATGCCTTGCCAGCTTGGTTGAGCATCTTCTCTAGTTCTGCCATAGTCTCGTTGAACTCGCGTTCCGTACATTTATTACAAAGCTTCTTTAACTTATCAGCCACATCCTTCTTGCGTTGATGCCGCTAGAAATTGGCGGCAAAATGCCGCATGCACCAACGGTGCACTAGGGGCGGGTGACCATCAATGTGTTCACCGGCTGCATTAAGAATTCCAATGTGACGGTCCGAAATCAAACAAATGGTGCGAGAAGGGCCAAGCACATGAACACGGAGCAGACGCATAAACCATGACCATGAATCATTGTTTCCCCCCTCCGCCAAAGCAAAAGCCATTGGCACTATCTGGTTCTCTAGGTCTACAGCAGCAGCCATCATCAATGTGCCCCTGTATTTGCCGGTGAGGAACGTGCCGTCAACAAGAACAACTGGCCGACAATACTGAAATGCATGTTTGCACTGATCGAAATACCAGAACACACGGTACAGAATATGCCTCAATGGGTTCTGAAGATACAACCCTCCTATATATATGAACGATCTCATGCCAGGGTTGAAGTGTTCCATCGCACACAAAATGCGTGGAACCCTGTTATAGGCTTCCTCCCAGCTACCCCAGCGAATTGCCAGGGCAATTTGCTTTGCCCTCCAAGCCTTTCCATACGTGACCTCATACCCAACAAATATGACTATGGTCTCCTGCAAGAAAGACATCGATACGTCGTTGTCCTTATCTACAAGACCCAATATACGACGGGCTAGGTACCGAGCCATCAACTGCGGATGGTACCTTTTACCCTCATTAGTCTGGCATCTGTGCGGCTGTTCCACTGAAGTTACCTTCTACTTACCATCACTCCGCCTCTTTTGTGCATTCAACTTCCATGAGCACGGGAATCCAGCCTTACATAATATGTGGAATTTTACCTCCTTGTCAGAATGTCGAACCGTGTAAGGCCTATGATGACACACAGCATAGTCCTGAAGGAACAACTTCATCTCAGACATCGTATTGAAAAGCATTCCCTTCCTCAATATTAAATTTTTATGGTTGTACAATGATTCCTTACACATCTGCAAACCCGTGTCACAAACTGCCATATGTGACATACTTACATCGTTATAATTTGGCACACCGGTAAAGGGCAAGCCAGCCTCCCTCAGCTGTGTAAGCTCTGCCGATGTATAAGAGGGTGGTGCAACGTATTGTTGTGGCTCCCTAACCCTGCTCCATCCTTCATATTCCACTCCATCATCTGGATAACCGGTGACTAATGTGCTCTGACTCTGCATGCCATGAAGTACCTCAAGCGGTACTCCTACACATGGTAGGTGCACCTCCAGAGGGCATGGCTTCAACCGGTGCTCGCATGGCATGTGGACCTCCTTCCTCATTTCCTGAATCGTCAGAATCAGTGCTAACATCATCACCAATCATTTCCTCCTCTGTCGCCTCCTCTTCCTCCTATTCAAACTCGTCTACATCAAAATCATTGCTTATATGACCAACTGGAGGAGAATGAACCCGCTCCTGCGTCAAATTACCATCCAAGTCCATACTCTCTATAGTTTGTTGCATCTGCACACCACAATCTCCTAGAGTACCACTGTCGAAGGACGACTCCTCATTCTCAACATTCTCCAGCACCAACTTAGCCATGCCGACATTCAAACCTTGGATGACCCTATTGTATCGGGACCACTCTGCTTGGTTGCACAAGTCCATCATCACATAGTGTGCCCTATTCTTTCCAACATCGAACCTACCCTTTAGTGTGAAAGCCTCGCCAAACTTCAAACTCAAACGGTCACATAGATCGCGGAAACTAGGGGTGCCATCAAACCATTCCAATTCTTCATACATATCCTCAAACTGGCAATCCTCTCTCCTAACACTTCCTCCGTAAAAAACTCATACACCGTAATCCATCTACAAAACAATTTAACATCCGATTATCAACTGACCAATATGGTAGCACTAATTACTACATAACTAACTAACTAACCGTACTTACCTACCACGTAACTAACTTACTTAGTATCTAAATAACTAATATTAACTAATAACATCCGAATAACTAATAATCGTTAACTAATTAACTAATAACTAAATAACTAATACGAACCCATTAACTAAAAACTAATATTAACTATCTATCAAAAATATCGTTAACTACAAATGATCGTTAACTAACTAAATAACTAATATTAATCGTTATCTAACTAAATAACTAACTAACTACAAATAATATTAACTAACTAACTAACTACAAATAATCGTTAACTAACTAAATAACTAACTAAATAATTCAATACCTAACTAAATAACTAAATAATCGTTTAATACAAAGAATATTAAAAAATTAACTAAATAAATAATAATAACTTAATAATATTTACTACAAATAAATAATAGTAACGATAAAATAAAAAAATTTACCGTAAAACGGGTTGCGGCGGCGCGACGAGGTTGGCCGGGCGGCCACGTGCCGGGGCCGGGCCGGGGTGCGACGGTCCGCGGCCGGGGTGGCGGCGCGGGAACAGCGGCCGGAGACGCGGCCGAGGGCGCGGTGGCCGGGGACGCGCCGGTGGGGCCGCGGCGGCGGGGGCGCGGGGGACGGCGCGGCGGCGGGGGCGCAGCGGGGAGCGGCGGCGCGGCGGGGCGCAGCGGGGCGCGGCGGGGGTGGCCGGGGCGCGGGGGAGGGGCTCCGGGCGACGATGGCGGCTCCGGCGGCGGCTCGGCGTCACTGGGGCGCGGGCAACGGCGGCGGCGCGGCTGCAAATGCGGGGCGTCGGCCGAGCGGGCGTGGCGGGGCGCGGCTTTTATTTAGGCCGTGCCCCGCCATGATGGGTGGCGGGGTGTAACCCGCCATGATGGGTGGCGGGTTTGGCATACCCTACCCCGCATACACCCGGGTGGCATGCCACGTCCCCCGCCACGTGGGACCTGTACCCCGCCACCATGCATGGCGGGGTTCAGTGCATTTGCCCCGCCATGCATGGTGACGGGGCCAAACGGGTTAGATTTAAAAAAAAATTCAAACACAGGTTAAATTTAAAATTTATTTTAAATTTGGACTAAAAATAAAAAAAAAACGTGGGAGGACTGGCACTCTCAGTATGGTAGTGCAGACCCACAACCACTTGGACATGTATGGCTATGGCATGTGTACATCACCAACGAAATGGGCATCATGATCATGCAGCATTTTTTTGGGAACAAGATCCTGCAGGAATTTTAACCGAAAAAATTCCGCGAGAATACTGCAGGAATTTTATCTGAAAAAATCAGTTCGAACTTCGAATCGTGTGTGATTAGGGGGAACAAGAACAAGATCCTAGTACTACGTTCTAAAGGGACCTGAAAACAGTGGGACTACGTGATCTTGAACTGATCAAACAAACAGACAATTATTAAGTTCAAAGTAACAACAACACTGTACACAGAGCGCGATTGATCTAAATCACAGTTAATCTAAATCACAGTTCTTTTTTTCCAAGATCAGACGACCATTTTCATCACATGCATTACGTGCTGGAACCGCCAACACCAAAAATAGAAGTGCCCGGCGGCGGCGCCCCAGCAAAGTGCAAACGGCACAACCACAACCTCTGCCGAACTCTGCCTTGTGCGTCGCCCAAAGCGTGCAAAACCGTCGAGGCACCCGCGGGTTCTTCGTGCGCGTTTCGCCGTCCTCCGCTCTGCGCCACACAACACAAGGCCAGGCACCACTCCACTAGCGTGGCAATGGATTCTGTGTGATTACGGGGAACAAGAACAAGATCCTAGTACTACGTTCTAAAGGGACGTGGAACACTGGGACTACGTGATCTTGAACCGAGCAAACAGACAATTATTAAGTTCAAAGTAACAAAACTGTACACAGAGGCTGGCGGCAACAAAAACGCTCATCAGTTGCTCGCGCGATCGAGGACACGGCAAAAGTGCAAACGGCACAGCCTATGCCGAACTCTGCACACCAAAACCGTCGAGGCACCCACGGGTTCTTCGTCCGCATTTCGCCGTCCTCCGCTCTGCGCCACACAAGGCCAGTCACCACTCCACTAGCGTGCCAATGGCATGGGCCGCATGGCTGGCGTGGGTCGACAGCGACGACGAGGCGCTCGCTGGGTCGCCCCAATCGAGCCTCTGTCTAGGCTTTAGGCGGCGGCGGCGTGGGGATTAATTATTACTGGCGGCGGCGGCGGCGGCGTCGACGGCGGCGGCGGCGTCTACGGCGGCGCGGCAGAAGGGGCAGCGGGAGGTGCCCTCGAGCCAGGGCAGCGCGCAGGCCCAGTGGAAGCGGTGGCCGCAGGGGAGGTGCGCCAGCACGTCGCCCGCGCGGAACTCGTCCAGGCACACCGCGCACTCCGCCTGCTCCGCCGCCGCCCACCGCGGCCGGCTCCACCGCATCAGGCGCCGCATCACGCCCTTCTTCGAGTACACCTCCCGCTGCACGCCCGACATCGCCGGAGCAAGCGCCGACCTATCGCCGCGTTCGTCCGCCGCGCCGGCGGCGGTACCGCGTCCGCTGGTGCTTCGGTGCGGTCTGCTCAGCTTTATGCTCCCCGTGCTGTGATGCCTGCAAGATCAGATCTTTAGGAGTCTGTTGTTGTTCAGGCTGGCACGGAACAAACGACGACCTCTGGATGCATCGACCGACGTGTCGTGTCGGTTGGCAGCCTGGCAGGTCTACCTCTTGATGGCGGCCTCCCTCTTGCTCCTCAGCTTCTGGTCCAGCCGCTCCTTGGCCTCCCGGGCATTGCTGTCCAGCGTCCACCCGTGGATCATCTCCATCACGCCGCCCCGCTGCTGCAAACAAAAGCTCCCAATTAAGAAACCAATCACCCCACCGTCTTTTACCGCTTACTGTGACAACACAAGCAAGTGATGGTTGTGATTCTCGATCGTACCTTGCCAGAATTGGCGGCGCCGCCAAGGCCAGCACCACCGTGGCCGGCCGCGTACAGGCAGAAGGAGGACCGCCTCGTGCCTCCGGCCGCCTCCGCCCCCACCCCCGCCCCGGCCTGCCGGAGCCGCCGCCGCCGCGCGCACTCCACGCCGGGGAGCATCCCAGCCATGATGACCATTCACGCAGCACACCTCCGGTCCTCAGTAGTCCTCTACTACCACAAGCCGCCGCCGCAGCAACGATCGAATCGTGGACGCGGCGAGCCGGGGCCCACAGCGCACCTAATTAACCGCGGGCGCGTTTCCGTGCCGAGGATCCAGCCGCTCTCGCGAGACCCATGCGGGCGCCGGCCATTTGAGGCAAGCGCTCGTCCGCCATCTCGTCCTCTTGCTCCTTCTGGTATGGATGGGGTGGGGTGGGTGACTGAGCAGCAGTGATGGCAGTGCCTCTGGTTGCAAGGATCCGCCCTCGCCGCGCTTTAATAGCCGCCACTCGTGTCATGACAGGGGCGGGGGCGCGCGGCGCGGCGCGGCCAACAACCTCGCCACGACTACATGGGGATCGAATCATGGCATGGGTTGGGTCTGGTGCGGCGGGCCCCGCGTCGTGATGGCGAGGAAATCCACTGGTGAGTGAGACTGCGAGAATTATTGGGGTCGGATCAGGTCGTATCAGTCCACACACCACCACACTGATGTGATCGCCGGCCGACCTGCACTGCATCTATTTCGCGGTGAAAGATACTCCTATGTCACTGCCACCTCTGGAAAGATCTCTCCCTGCCGAGTGCCGACCTGGGAGATACTCCTATGTCACGCCCATCAGGTGTTGCTGCATCTGAAAACTACAGAAAATTTCACAGAAACGCCATGGTCGTGGATGGATTTGCAGTGAGACTAAAAACACAAGCACGAGAAGAGCAGTGCTTTCGAGCTCCGATCTGGTGGTCAGTGCAACCGCAACAGGCAACAAGTCGAAAGCAGGGTTGGTCGACCAGTGAGATCGAACCCAACCATGCGACTCGATACGAATGAATGGGCCAACCTGACAGAACAAAGTAGCGGACATGGTCCCTGAGATGAGTGAGCTCAGAGCGGAGCGTGTCGTGTCGTCGTCCGGTCCGGGCGCCCCGGGCCGTGGCAGCTGGTGAGAGGGACCATGCGGCGCCTTCGCCGAAGCTTCCGGGTAGCCAGACAGGACATGCATATGCATGGCACCCGCCATTAACCTTTATTTCCTGGCTGCTCGCACCGTGCTGCCCCACGTCTCGTTGCTATCGGCGCAGGCAGGACTACAGCGGTGTGCATTAGTGTGTTGTTAACCCCGGGCCCGGCCCGTTCCCCATCTCGATTGCTCACTTGTTCAGGCATTTGGCATTTGGCATTTCTCTATCGCTCTCCACTCTCCACCCAGACTGGGCATTCGGTTTAAACCGAAAGTTCGGTTCGGTTTGTTCGGGTCTAGTAAACTTCGGTTTCCAGGGAGGAACAACCGATCGGTTGCCTACAGAAGTGAAAACCGACGAGCTCGGTTTCGATTTCTTCGGTTCGGTTTTCGGTTCCAACCGAGTTTGTGACAGCAGAAGATGAGAGAGTTGAGATTCCGAGATTCGACACCACGGCAGCAAGAAATTGAAGCGCCGACCACTGAGCATACCTCATTTATGCAGATGCCCACTCGATTCGCAGATGAGCAGAGGGCCAACCTGAGGCATCGCTAGCTGCAGTCGGCCGGTCACACTGCCTTGCTCCCGATGTGCCGCACTGCCGCCGGTTGCGGCCGTGCCACCCCAACGCACCGCAGCGTCGCTGGGCCCTCCGGCCACGGCTGTGATGCGGGGATGCGCCGCCGCCTGCTGGCCTCGGCTCGCCTCCGATGCGCCGCAGCCGCTGGCCTCTCCGCCCCCAAGCGCCGTCGCACCGCTCGCCGCTTGCCCCTCCGGCCTCCGCCACGAAACCGCGATGCGGAGATGCGTCGCTCCTCTCCGGCCTCCGAGCAGATTGGGACGAATGCGGTGTAGCGTGTGGGGCTGCGGTCCGTGCCAGGGACGGGAGTCGGGAGGGATATGCTTGCGGCTGTGCGTGCGATTATTGGGCCTTGTTGGGCTCTTGCCTGTGCGTGCACTCTCCGTGCTCCTGTCTGCTACTCTGCTCGAATGAGAGTTCGGTTTGCACGGTTTTCGGTTTGATCGAGAGCAGCAACCGAAACCGACACTGAGCACCGAACTTCACCACCACCAAAAACCAAACCGAAAACCGAAAACCGAAAAAAACGACATATCGGTTCGGTTCGGATCGGTTCGATTCGGCGGTTTACGGTTACAATGTGCCCAGGCTGACTCTCCACGCATCATGACGCTCAACTGGTGGTGGTGGCGGCGAATGGCGATAGGACAGACACTGATGAGTGATGGGCCTGCACTGCGTTCAAAATGAGATTGGAATGCCGTCGCGGCCATGTGAGCGTGACCTGCCGACCATTGGGAGCCTAGCTATGCGTCTTTTGCTTCTATCTTTTCGCCAGACCACGTACGCGCGCGGTGTGTTCCTTCCTGAGCTCTCGAATTGTTTATCCAGACAAGTACTATACCATATCGCGATGATTGCTAGGTGTATCGTCATGATCGCTGATCCCCGTATTATAATCTGATGATTCTGCTCACGGAATCGGAGTTAGGTGTGTTTAGTTCCATTGAAGAGTGCACTATGCAAAAAAAAAATCGTTACATCAAACTTGTGATACATGCATGAAGTATTAAATGTGGATAAAATCAAAAACTAATTGTACAGTTTGGTTGTACTTTGCGAGACGAACGTTTTGAGCCTAATTAGTCAACGATTGGACAATTATTACCAAATACAAACGAAATACTACAGTATTGCTACAGTAAATTTTGGCACTCCAAATTTGGGAACTAAACACACCCACCGGCCAGCTCTAAACATTCAGTCGATCAGGCATCGATCGGACGGGGCTACCATAGCATCTGAGATCCCAAAGATGAGCTGTGGCCTGGTTTAGATGCCAAAATTGGGATGCAAAATTTGCATAGTATATATCATGTCATACTGTAGCAATTTTGTTTTTATGTGGTAATAATTGTCCAAATCTTGATTAATTAGGCTCTAAATGTTCGTCTCGCAAAGTACAACAAAACTGTGCAATTAGTTTTTTTTATTTCATCTACATTTAGTACTCCATATATGTGCCGATATTTTGATGTGGTGAGAAATCTTTTTTTTACATAGTGAAATTTAGGAGTGAATTCTAAAATCTAAACTAGGCCTGTATCGGAAACGAGCAAGCGAGCAGACCTTGGTAACGTCTCACGGAGCCGGCGAGAGCTTCTCGAGGATCGGCAGTGCACTGACGACGTCATGATCCCTGATCCCGTATTACGATCTGACTCTGCTGGCTCTAGGAATCGGATCGAGACATACCGCATACGTCATGGGAGCAAACTGCCATCCTAGCCATGTCATGATCACCGGCAACTGGGACCACATCTCCATGATCTGGACATTCTCAGACGAGCTCTAAACATTCAGTCAGGCATCGATCGGACAGAGCTATAAGCCTATAACATAGCATGAAGCATCTGAATTCCAAAGTTGTGCTGTATCATCGTAAACGAGCAAGCGGGTATCTTGGACCCGGCGAGCGCACTGGCGTCAGATGAACGAACGTCTTCTGTGACGTTTGCCACTGCTTCAGTTTGGAACTAGTTGGGAAAAAGTCTACTTTTCCTCTCCCAACTTTCGCGAAAGTCCGCTTTTCCTCCCTCAACTCCAAAACCGGGCAAATCACCTCCCTCAACTTTTCAAACCGTGCATTTTACCTCCCTGGAGCGGTTTCGAAGGCGGTTTTGCTACAGTAAACGGTGGTTTTGCTACAGTGAGGCGGTTTTGTCTTTTTCTTTTTTTATTTATTTTGGCTGAATCTTTGAAAAATTATAGTAAATCACAGAAAAATCATAAAATGAAAAATCCAATTTTGTTGCACTCCACATGAGTAGATCTACACAGTGAACATATAATATGGTATGCTTTAGTACAAAGTTTTTGCTATGAAGGTTTTGCCTTTTTCTTTTTTATTTATTTCGGCTAAATCTTTGGAAAATCATAGTAAATTACAGAAAAATCATAAAATGGAAAATCCAATTTTGTTGCACTCCACATGAGTAGATCTACACAGTGAACATATAATATGGTATGATTTAGTACAAAGTTTTTGCTATGAAGGTTTTGCCTTTTTTCTTTTTTATTTATTTCGGCTAAATCTTTGAAAAATCATAGTAAATTACAGAAAAATCATAAAATGGAAAATCTAATTTTGTTGGACTCCACATGAGCATATCTACACCGTGAATATATAATATGGTATGCTTTAGTACAAAATTTTTGCTACCAAGGTTTTGTCTTTTTCTTTTTTATTTATTTGGCTGAATCTTTGAAAAATCATAGTAAATCACAGAAAAATCATAAAATACAAAGTCTATTTTTTTTGGACTCCACATGAGTAGATCTACACAGTGATCATATAATACGGTATGCTTTAGTCCAACAAAATAATTATAGAAGCTGCAGCTACGAATTATTTCAATTAATTACAGAAAAGTATAGATCTAAAGCTATAATAAAAATTTTGTACTAAAGCATACCATATTATATGTTCACTGTGTAGATATGCTCATGTGGATTCCAACAAAATTAGATTTTCCATTTTATGATTTTTCTGTGATTTACTATGATTTTTCAAAGATTCAGCGAAAATAAATAAAAAAAGAAAAAGACAAAACCGCCTCACTGTAGCAAAACCATCGTTTACTGTAGCAAAACCGCCTTCAAAACCGCTCCAGGGAGGTAAAATGCACGTTTGAAAAGTTGAGGGAGGTGATTTGCCCGGTTCTGGAGTTGAGGGAGGAAAAGCGGACTTTCGCGAAAGTTAGGGGAGGAAAAGTAGACTTTTTCCAACTAGTTGACGCCCGAGGGAAGGGACAAATTGCAGCGCCTTTCCAATATCGTCAGTAATTCAGATCCAGATAGGCTATCTGGCCGGGCCCGTTCATGGCTTTCGTACGGCCTCACAGAAGGCCCAAATTTCGGTTCTAAAGTCCACACTCCACCGCGACTGTAGCCTGTGAAAACCAGCGGCGTCTACGGGCCGACGAAGATATCTGCATGGGCCGGGGGAGAACGAAGGCTCAGCCTGACCGGGCTTCTTATCGTATCGTCGTCGTCCTAGCAGTGTGGCAGTGTGGGCCGCACGGAAACCCGCCGGCTGGCCAGGGCCACGACCTCCGCCCACGCACGGGGCCATCCATATGGACACGGGCTTTCCTCAGAGGGGGGGGGGGGGGGGGGGGGGGGGGGGGGAGAGGACTCGGGCCCCCACCCCCCGCGCGCACGCCGACTGGCCGAGGCGAGCTGACAAGCTACGTACTACACGGCACGCCGGACAGCAAGCACGCCACGGCTACGCTAGCTCCACAACTTCCGTGCAATTTCGCGCGTGGCAGTGGCACTGGCACCAAGAGAGCATGTCCCCTGTAGGGGCCCAAGTGCAGCAGACTCTCCACGTGGACAACCATGCCGATATACTTTGGCCTCACGCCGTGCGTCCGTTCGGGTTCGAGCTCTTCCCAGAAGGTCGGCAGTCCACGCGGCATGGGCCACCATGGCAGCATGCCCATGCCGAAAGCCCGGTTGGTTTTGTGGATCTTGCCGAAAGCGGAGTACAGTACGTACATTTGGGTGGCCAGTGACAACGACTGGTCCACGAGATTTATTACCTGATCTGATGCGTAATTTGGACTTGGAGCGTCAGATGATTTGGGCTTGTCTGCAAGTAATCTCGGTTCCGGAGAGAGGGACGGACAGGGCCGGGTCCCGTGGAATGGAACACGAGTGACACTGAGATATCGGCGGGGCGGTGACGTGATGTCGGCCGGCGTGGCGCGTGCGCGTGGGGCCCCGGAGCCTGGACACCGCGGTCGGTCGTGCCCCATCGTGATCGTCAGGTGGTGCGCTCGCTCGCTTTCCCGTTTTTTAGAACATGGTCGTTGTCAGTTTGTCACTGAGATCTTTTGCGAATATTTATATATATTGGAGTTATATTTTGCTCTACTTTGTGGCCAGACGTCTCGGTTTCAGGATGACACCGAACTTTACGGCCTACTAGAATATGTTGTTGAGTGACGTCAGCAACGGAGCTCATGCACGACTGCTCCGCCGCTGCTCGTGTCACCACTCACCAAAAGCTCTGCGGCCTGCGGCTCCAACACGCAGGATAGCTAGCTAGCTGGTCAAGGACAATTATCCGCGGAAGGGAAAAACGGGCACGAATTCCTCGTCTTCCCCTAGGAAACTACACGCCCAGTCCGAAATGAAATGTGAAGGCGGAATTGTTCTGCCCATTCGCCCAGAACTGACGAACCGTCTCGCCGCAGCCGTGGAAATCTTGGAACCACACACCACACCGGGGCACCGGCACATCCTCCACGGCTCCACGAGTTGTCTGTCGCCAAGCGCACGTCGGGGAGGCGCGTCGCCTGTGACCCTCGTTGCGCCGACGTCGGCCGAGCCACACGGCAGACGGCACACCATCCAACCTGGCCCCGCGCCCAGTGCTCTGCAGCAGCCGGACCGCGACGCGTAGCGGAGATGGGGGGCGGGTGCCGCCGCCGGCTCCCGCACACGTCGTCACGCCGCGCTTGCCACGCGCCGTCCCCTCCGAGCTTGCCTTCGCGCCGAAGCACTTTCCTTCGATTTGATTAATTATTAATGGGCGAACGGGTCACCGAGGCGTGGCGGGCGACCTGGCAGCGGCAGGCGTTGGGTAGTGCTGGCGGCAAACGGACGCCTTGTCGCAACGCCCGGCGCCGTCGCGCGCCCCCGCGCCACGCCCTGGTTCGGGTTCCCAGACTTTCCGTATGGCCTTGTTTGATTCCAAAGTTTGGCCTCGTTTAGTTTGGTGAATTGGAGAGAAAAACACTGTATCAGAATTCCTGTAGCATTTCGTTTGTATTTGGTAAAAATTATCCAAATTTTGCCTAACTAGGCTTAAAATGATCATCTCGAAAAGTACAACAAAACTGTGCAATTAGTTTTTGATTCACTATGCAGAATTCCTATTCCTCGTCACATCAAAATGCCGGCACATATATGGAGTACTAAATATAGATGAAATAAAAAACTAATTACACAGTTTTGTTGTACTTTGCGAGACGAACATTTTAAGCCTAATTAATCAATGTTTGGACAATTATTACCAAATAAAAACAAAATTGCTACAGTATGACGTGCCATTTACTATGCAGATTTGGGCTCCAAACTTTATGATCTAAACAAGACCTATGTTTGACCATGGTGGAGGGAGCGGGGAAGGACGATAAAGTGCTGCTCGAATAGAAAACAGTCGGTTAATGTGGTGTTTAGGAATAAGAAGTTAGGAACAGCTCCTTACTGATAAAAATTCTACATAAACCGTTAAAAATTCTAGGAAGTTACGAATCTATTTGAAACGTAGAAATTCTACCTGAACCGTTAAAATTTACCCTAGAATTAATCTAATTTTACACAAAAACACACTATAATAGGAAAAAAATTTCGTGCGTTCCAAATAAACCCGTAAAGTTGGGCGGAGGGAGTAGAATATACTCCTAGTTCGTACTGTACATGGCTGCACAAACATTAGATAGCACAATGAATTAGTGATGCCACACTGATCCACCCTCTCGCAGACTCGCACATGGCTGCACAAACATTAGGGAGCACAACGTAGCATACCATTCGTCGGTCCCTAGTCCCAACACAGACTCTGGAGTAGAAAAACACCATCACTGTGTCTGGCCATTGGTTTATTGCACCGCGCAATATTTTATGTCCCGATTCCCGAACCAAACCGGCCGATGCAAAAGTGCGTCGAAAACTCGAGATTACGAAAAGTCAACAGGAGCACGCGCCGCCGGCATTGGCACGTAAGGACACATGGGTACACGTAAGCAGTTTCATAGGTTATTTCATACAGTGCCACATCGGATTTTGGTGACACGAGAGAGAGGTAAGACTACCCGCACTCGTGGTCTAAATCCATCCTCTAAAAGGAATATTCTGTCCTGGTCATCGAGATTCTTTCATCTATATCACTTCCTCCCGCACTCATTCATCCTCTATATCTCTACTCTATACTAACTACCCTATATTTTATTCAACCATCCTCCTCTTTCCTCATTTTTTCTTTTTCTTTCCTTTTTTCTTTCCTTTCCCCTCCTCTATTTTCTCCGCCCGGCTTCTCCCCTCCCTGCTCCTCGCCGTGCTTCTCCTCGTGAGCGCGGAAGCCGGTGCGGGCGACCTCGCGCAGCGGAGGACAAGGCCTGGGCGGCGCTCCCTCCCTCCACGTTCCCTCCACGGCGGCGAGGCCTGGGCGACGTGGCCTGCCTTGGGACTGGCTCCGTCGTCCGCTACGACGGAGGAAGGGGACCGGCTCCGTCGGTCGGCGTGGGAGTGACTCCGCGGCCACGGGCGCGAGCTCCCCACAAGCGACCTCCACCAGGCACGAGCGAGGCCATCCGCTCGCCGTCGCGAGTCTACTTTCCCTGCCCACGCCGACCTCCTCTGCTCCCCTGCGGTCCAAGAAGTGGGCGCGACCGGTCCCCTGCTCTCCGTCGCGGTCCCATCTGCTCTGTCGCGGCGACCCGCAGAGGTGGCCCGTCCCCTCTGCCCCTGGAGCCGAATCGGAGCCGCCGCTGCTCCAATCGGCGGCGTGGGTGTGTCGTGCGCCACCTGTTGGGGAAGGGGGCGCCACCGGCCGTGGTGGGGAGGGGGGCGGCCATGGGGAGTGGGCCTGCGGGTCGCCGTGATGAAGGAAGACGCGTTGTCCCCATTGCCAGATCCAGCGCCGCTGCACCTTGTTCCCTCGGCGGCGCGGCGCGGCAGAGCAGAGGCACGCGTCGACCATCCCCGCCGGCCATCCCCTTCTCTTTCCCCCTTCCTCCTTGGCACGTCCACGGCGAGCGGAGGACAAGGCTGCGCGGGGCCCACACGCGTAGCGTTCGCCCTGCCGGTCTGCCAGGAGTAGCGGCCGACCGGTCGTCCACTTCGATAGCGTGCCTGGTAGCGTCCCCCGCTGCAGCTCTTCCAACCGCTATATCTGTTTAGCGTATCCATTTGGCGTACCTAGTGCGGAAGGTCTAAGGCCGGCCTCGATGAGAAAGTACAAATCGTTTGCCAAGTGAAAATAAAAAAAATGAAAAAAAGTCCAGCTAGGCAGTACATATGCGAGTGGATCGTGGAGTCAGAGAAAGTGAATGCACAGGGAATTGTGCGAGCTAGGCGATGAGTTTCGTCGCTTCTGATTGAAATTTCTAGTTCTCTCTCATCCACATCATCAAATAGCTAGCTCAAATAGACTTGATGGGGAAGTCCTAAGAGAAAGAAGTGGCTGTTTTGCGAAGCAACTACTTTATAAACTAAAATTTAGGACTATATGACAACTTATACACCATTGTACAAGTGGTTGTTGTCATACAACTCATAAACGTTTCTTTGTTGTATGCATAAGGACCCTTGAATTACTATGAGACAACTTAAAAGATAAACTATTGTACATGTTAGCTCTTAAGTTATCTTTAAATTTCGTGGCATTACATGAGACTATCTACCAGATAATACCAATGTACTTGCCCTAATCTCTAGCTCGTGGTTCGGAACTCACGTGGGACCCATTGGTCAGCTTCTAGTGGAGTTAATCGAGCCTGTGACAGTACATACCTTGCGCTAGATACGGCACGTCAAATGTTTAGCAATGTCGTGCCGAACCAAACCGAGATATCGTTCGTGGTTCATGACTCACGTGGGACCCGTTGGTCAGCCTCTAGCGGAGTTAATCGATTACGAAACAGCGCACTGTCTGCCTGTGACGGTACGTACCTTGCGCAAGATACAGCGTTTCACGTGTTTAGCAACGTCGTGCCGGACCAAACCGAGATATTTTCTGGTCTAATCTCTAGCTCGTGGATCGGAACGCACGTGGGACCTTCTAGTGGAGTTAATCGATTATGAAACAGCGCGTTGTCAGCGCGTAACGGTACATATCCTACGCTAGATACGGTGCGCCACGTGTTTTGCAACGTCGTGCCGAACCAAACTGAGATATTTGCCGGCCTAAAATCTCCCAGATGTAAGGCTTGTTTGGATCAGTTTCGGATTTTTAAAAACGAGTTTTTATCTTTAGTTTCTAAAATCTGGATTCTGAATAAAAACTGGTAGTGTGTTTGGATCCCCTAGTTTTTAAGAATCTGGCTTCATTTATTGCTCTATAGATCACAACAACTAACAAAAGCTATGTATCAATAGCTTCCTAGTTTTTAAGAATCCCACAAAAACTATGAGTGTTTGATCCCACCCAATTTATAAAAACCAAATTCTTAAAAACTGACAAAAACTGGAAGGATCCTAATAGGGTCTTAGCCACCTAATCGCCCCCGCCGCTCGACGCGACACGGTAGCCGTGTTGCAGTAGCAAAGCGTTTCCGTTGTTAAGGGGCTGTTTGGTTTGCCACCGTAGCCTGCCTCGCTAGGTGTGGCGTCGCCACAACTTTTCCTGTCTGCCCATGGCTCGCCACGCTCGCCACAACGCCAAAGGTGAGTCGACGAATTCCGACGCCACAGCTGTGCGTGTTTTTGTGCTGAGAGCCGTGGTGGCAGCCACACCTTTGACTGGAACCAAACAGCAGGCGTAGTCTGTGGCGTGGCGCACTCGGCACAGAACCAAACACCAGCCTAGCTCTCCGTGGCTGCCGCAGGTGTGGTGTGGCGGACAGCGGCGGGCAACCAAACAACCCCTAAGGTCTTATTTAGTTCCTCCTCCTAAAGTTTAGTCCCTATCACATCGGATGTTTGGACACATGCATGGAGTATTAAGTATAGACTAAAAAATAACTAATTGCACATATTGCGACTAATTTGCGAGATGAATTTTTAAGCCTAATTAGTCCATGATTAGACAATGTGGTGCTACAGTAAAGTTACAGTAACATATGCTAACAGTAGATTAATTAGACTTAATAAATGTATCTCACGAATTTCTGATGACTCATGTGACCCCAATGTAACCTCCTAGACTTTAGCCGCCGGATTTTTAAACGCCACCGAAATCATCCAGCGCACGGGACGGACGGCGGTCAGTGGGTCACGGTCACGGGCTCACGGCCAAAAGCAAGCGCGCCTGTCAGACACGAAGTTGCAGTGTGGACTGTGGAGGTCGCGGGAGGGCCCCGGAGAACTTATCCCCCGCACCGCCCGTTTCCCACCGCCGATTCCGCGATTCGTTTCGGTGCCGCCGCAGTGGAGCGGAGCCACCGGCCCACCGAGCCAGCCTCCTGCCGTGCCGGTGCCGCGCGCGTCCGGGGCCGAACCGAGCCGAGAGTGGCCAGGCAAGTGGGGATTGCGGGAAGGAAGCAAAACCCCCCGCGCGAGACTCGCGTCGCGCCTCCGGCCTCCTCCTCCTCCTCCTCTCCCCCCGCGCTTCGGATTCTGTTACGCCCTCGCCAGGGCCTCGGCGAGCGGGCGGTGCGCGCGAGTGGCGGAAACCCTAGGCGGCGGCGGTGATGGCGATGGCGAGCAGGGCGCCGGCGGGGGACCCCAGCAGCCCGAGCGCGAGAGCGTGGGGCGGCGGCGAGGACGAGGCGGCGTCCGTTGCCGGGAAGGTGAAGCTGATGTGCAGCTACGGGGGCCGGATCGCGCCGAGGCCCGGGGACGGGGCGCTGCGGTACGTGGGCGGCCAGACGCGGCTCATCTCCGTCCCGCGCGCCGCCTCCTTCGGGGAGCTCCTGCGGAAGGTGGAGGCGGTGGACGAGGCCTCGGCGTCCTCCGGCGGCGGGGTGCTCGTCAGGTACCAGCTCCCCGGGGAGGACCTCGACGCGCTCATCTCCGTCTCTGGGCCCGAGGACTACGACAACATGATGGAGGAGTACGAGAAGCTGGCCGCCGCCGCGCCCGACGGCTCCGCCAAGCTTCGGGTCTTCCTCTTCCCGGCCTCCGGGACCGACGCGGCCGGCTGCGGCTCCGGCTCCGGCGGCGGCGGCGGCGGCGGCTCGGGGCTCCACCACCTCGCTGCAGCCGCGGTGGACGAGTCCGGGCAGCGGTACATCGACGCCATCAACCGCGTCTCCGCCGAGGCCATGCGGCGGAAGGACAGCGTCGCCAGTGCCGGTTCCTCCGCGCACAACTCCGAGGCATCCGAGTACAGCGGCCTCGTGGAAGGTATGTCGTCGCGTGCGGTGCCGCCGCCGCCTGCGTCCGTTGCCACTGAGTATTCGTATTCAGGTGGGGGCCATTACCTTAGTGCTTTCCCGGACTCGGTTGGGTTCACTGCAGTCTCTGTGTCACCTTCGGCGATGGGCATCCCAGCGCAAAATCCCATCCTGGTTAGGACAGAGCCGTCAACGTTGCAGCCTCATCAGGTTGCTGCTGCTGCTTATGCAACACCGCATCAGCAGCCTCAAGTAACCACTTATGTGCAGCAGCAGCACCAGCAGCAGCCTCAAGTCACCCATTATGTACCACACCAGCAGCCGCCTCAGTCTGCTTCTTATGTGCAGCAGATGCCGCAGTCGTATATAGAGCCACAGCAGATACACTACATCAACGCCCAACAATTTGGTGTGCATGGGGTGCCACAATCTGTCAATTATGTGCCTGTGCAAATGAGCCAATTCATGCCCAGCATTCCCGCGACAGGTTCTATGGCGACCACCGCTGCTCAAGTGGGTACGTTCAGGCCTGCTTCCGCAGGTGCAGAACCTGTTCTGGAGACCACGCAGTTCACAAGGCCAGTGCAAGCTCAGTTTGATCAGAGTTACCGGGTGGTGCAGACTCCACTGTCGCAGCTTCCTCCTTTGTCTTCTGTGCATCTGCAGACAAATGATGCGCAGAGGCAGAGATTTGGTGTTCAACAAGCGATGACAAGCGCAGTAAGCATGCCAGTGGTGACCAGCTCAGGCACAATTCCCGTGGTGGTTAGCTCGGCCACTGTTCCATCGTTGAGGTATGATGATTGCACAATGTGCCAAAAAACATTGCCGCATGCCCATTCGGATAATATTATCTGGGAGCAGGGAAATTCTCGTGCAACGGGAAACCTTGAGGCAGCTCCGATGTTTTACAGCCCGCATCAAGACAGTGCATCCAACAAATCTAGTCCAGGTGGAAGCTCAGGAACACCCACGAACTATCTGGCGGAACCAAGAGCTGGGAACACAGCAGTGATGGCACAATTTGATCCGACTCTTCCTGCCAGAAAACCTGCAGTTCAGGCAACTGCATCTCCAGATACAGGCGTGCCGGTTCAACCCACCATGATTGCTTTACCAGTGTCTAGTGCACCTGCTCCAAATGGAGTATTTGTGGGTCATTCTCCTCTGGCTGGGGCTGAAGATCATATCAGGTACCAGCAGCAACCGTTCTCTTATAGCATGCAGCCACCACAAGTTCCAGTGAATGGCCCTCAAGGCATTGATGCCAGTGCATACAAGGATTCAAATAATCCAGCAGCGGAACCGCTTAGAGAATATGTACGTGATCTTCCTCATGACTATACCAGAGCTATTGATGCTCGTATGCAAGCTGTTCATTTGGGTCCTATTGCACCACCAGAATCTAGTGTGCAAGGAAAGACTTCTATTCCTCATGGTGTCATTGATCATGCCAAAGTTGGGAAGCCACCTGTAAATATTGATGGTAGTTCTATCTACAAATCTCAAGCTGGAGGGTATCATATGGGGATTACAAATGCCTTTACTGCTCCTGCTTTGACCCAAGAGGACAACATTGCCAGGCACAGTGAGCAGCCACCTTATGCTTTTGATGTTGGTGCACAAAATGTCCATCCTGACATAATCCAGCGACCACCCAATCTGCCTGTCCAGAGCAACCTTAGAGTTCCCATTGAACCACCTGTTTCCAATGAAAAGTTTACTGTACAACCACCAAACTCTGGTGCTCAGGTTCCTGCTGGGCCTCCTCTACAGCATCCTAATGAAATGCCCGATCACTTGGTTTCTGCTCCCCCCAATGGAAGCAGTAAATTTCCATTGCAGGCTACTGTTGGAATTGATCGTGTTGAAGCTACACAAGAACCAGCTTACACAGATTCACTTTTCTCAAATCAGGATCCTTGGAAAGCAGTGGGCAATGCTTCTTTAGTGCCTCCAAGACCAACCAAGTTAACTAAGGAGCATGTTGTTTCTGGAGGTCAATATAATGATGGCCATATGCCTGATATGAACACGCATGCTGCCGTACTCTTTGAAGAAGACCCAAGTTTTAAGGATATCCACACAGTGAAATTGAACAAAGGTTGGTACACTCTGTCATCTTATACTATTTGGGCAGTTTTACTTGCTATCATATTATTTCAAAATCATAATGGACTAAGCAACAATTCCTCTGCCACTCTCTTTCATACTTCTTTTACTTCTGAAAGGATTTGGAGAAGATAATATTAAGCGACAATTACAAACTGTTGCTGAAGGGGTAGCAGCATCAGTTCTTCAGCCACCCTTTCCTGAAAAACCAGCTGCATTCTCTGGGGATCACATTGATTCACATGGAGCAGTAGTTGATGCAAAAGTTCAGGTGGGAGATGTTTCTATCTTCGCTGACATAAATCATTGTTCTTTGGTTAGTTGTAATCTTTTGCTTTACTTTTGGGTTCAGGATGCAGGGAATAATCAGTCAGACAAAACAAGCCAGGGGGTTCAAGTTTTAGATGACATCGATAACCTTCAGGTTTTTGTCTAGCTATTATTTATTTCCACATTTTATGCGAAATTTTAAATGTGCTATCCTTATTTTCCACTCTGTTGATAACAGATAATAAAGAACAGTGACCTTGAAGAATTGCGCGAACTGGGTTCTGGAACCTTTGGTACTGTTTACCATGGAAAGTGGAGAGGTTCGGATGTTGCTATAAAGAGAATCAATGATCGATGTTTCGCTGGGAAAGCATCTGAGCAAGAGCGTATGGTATGAAATGTTTTGTTCTAAATTGAATCCACAATGTTCTAACTTTTCTTTTGTTTGTAGAGGACTGATTTCTGGAATGAGGCAGGCAAGCTTGCATCTTTGCACCATCCAAACGTAGTAGCATTCTACGGTGTTGTTCTAGATGGACCTGGTGGATCTGTTGCAACGGTAACGGAGTACATGGCTAATGGCTCACTCCGACAAGCATTGCAAAGACATGAAAAGTATACTACTCTTTTCAATGCCAACATAATGCTTTTCATATGATGACAACTTTAAGTTCATCTTATTCTATCAGTAGGATCTTTGATCGGCGTAGGCGTCTATTAATTGCAATGGACGTTGCATTTGGAATGGAATATCTCCATGGGAAGAATATTGTGCATTTCGACTTGAAGAGTGACAATCTGCTTGTCAACCTAAGGGATCCTCAACGGCCTATATGCAAGGTGCTTATCTTCATAAACACCCTCCCCCCTAATTGTGCATGCACAGTAAACTAGATCAGATAACCCTTAATAACTTATGCCAGTGAAGTAATGCACTTGTACCTTATGCTTATAATTGGATGCGTAGGTTTTTTTATTTGTCTTTAAGGCAGCAAGTGACTAAGTAAGATCCAATCTTTTTTTCACTTGTATTAATTAATCAAAAGCACACTCCCACTCATATGGACTAATGTGTTTATGGAGTACAATATTATATTTGTTTTATAGAGTGTGCAATCTTTGAATGTGAGAAATGTCTTCGACTCTTGCCATACCAAGTATGTAGTAATTCTTTAGAGAATTGTTGGTTCCAGCACTAGCAGAACAACATGCAAGGTTTTAAGCATCTCTGATATTCTTGGTTGCGTTCGGACATGAGGATGACCTTCCTATTTTTGTAGGTTGGTGATTTGGGGTTATCAAAGGTCAAATGCCAGACACTAATCTCTGGTGGAGTAAGAGGAACACTTCCTTGGATGGCCCCTGAGTTGTTGAATGGCAGCAGCAGCCTTGTCTCTGAAAAGGTTTGGTTCAGTTGCACCCTTTGGCCTAATGTGTGCACTCCGTTTTCTTTGACATGCGTCTGGAGGAATGTGTGCCTGTTCCCTGGGTGACCTTCATATTCTTTGGATGTAGGTTGACGTTTTCTCGTTTGGCATTGTGATGTGGGAGCTACTTACGGGTGAAGAGCCTTACGCCGAGCTGCGCTATGGTGCCATTATAGGTACACGCACATAACTTATGCTGTTATTATATCTTAAACTTAGGGAATCCAATGCCATTCTTGTCCCTGAACTTTCTGCCAACTTCACTCAGGTGGAATCGTGAATAACACGCTGCGACCTCCGGTGCCCGAGTCCTGTGATCCCCAGTGGAGGTCACTGATGGAGCAGTGCTGGTCAGCCGAACCCTCGGAGAGGCCGAGCTTCACCGAGGTCGGCAAGAGCCTGTGCGCCATGGTGGCGGCTCCTACCAAGGCACAACAACAATCGAAATAGATGCTTTAGCCTTCTTCTGCCTCTCGCGCCCTTCTGTTTAGCAGACGGACTGTTTCAGTCTTCAAGCCGAGGAGGTGCCATGACTAGCTTCTGTACATGAATAAGTTGAAGAAAGATAGGAGAATGTGGCATGCTTATAGAGTCGGTGGATGGTTGATGCTTCTTCCTGTCTTGCATTTGGCATGGATCGTGGAAATATATAGTATATAGTAGCACAGCGTAGTGTAAGAGTGAGCCGTGAGCATGTAGGTCAATCATCAGTACATTTGGCGAGTGATGCTCGTGCGGTTTCGTCCATTATGCCCTCGTGTTCGTCGTTTATTTCTCGGTTCTGTCCGGGATTTCTTTTTCGTCCGTGTTGATGTACCAGTGCCGTGGAAAAGAAGTGGAGCATTTCAACAGAAAACAAGCGGAGTGACCGCAAACTTTCTGCGGTACAATCCAAATGAAACCCGCCACGTTTGTACTCTTTGGACTGATGGTTGTCCACAAATGACAAAATTGTGTTACGTCCTCTTTGGACTGTGATGTTGCCCGCAGATGACAAAAGTATGGTACGGCGTTTTCTGTTTTGTGGTGGAACTGGAAAATGCGACGTAATGCCGTCAGTCAAGAGGAACAAGACAGGCGTCTTCTGTTTTGTTGTGACGTAATGCCGTCAGTCAAGAGGAACAAGACAGGCGTCTTCTGTTTTGTTGTGGTACCGGACGTGTCTAACGCGAAATGCCGTCAGTCAAATGGAACAAGACAAATGAATGAACTTGAGTTAGTTGCCAAATCCAAGCAGCCATCAAAGCGACGAAAACTACGGACGTGAAAAAAAAGGCAGGCTAACTGAAGCGTTGATTGTCTGTCATTTTTTTTTGGACTGACCTGTTTCTATTGATGTAGCAGAGAGTATAGGTGGGTAACACTAGTTTCATCAGCCTCAGGGTGCCTGTTCGTTCGGACGCCGCGCTCGCCGGGGGGCTGCCGGGGCTCAAGCCCCCCCTACCCTGGCAGAGCCAATGGAGCCCCCCTTAAAAATTTGAGCCATTAATCACAGGGAACGAGGGGCTGGAGGCGCTGCTCATCGCTGACGGAGGTTGAAGACGAGCAGGTCGTGGTGCTGGCCGCCTGGCCTCCTTCCTGGGTCTTTTTTATGTGTATTTCAGTGGCCCAAGATGTAAAATAGAGAAGCAAGTTCGCAGCCCATTAAGAAACCGGTCTTTTTTTTTCTTGCTTTCATCCCATCAGTCACGGGAGGGGGGAGACGGACGGGGCGTGCGAGAGTCGCGTCGAGCACGAGCGGGCGAGCGACAGCGGCTCCAGCTAGGGTTAGCGGCGCGGCCAGGGCCAGCCGACCAGCGGCATGGCGGGCAGAGGAGCCTGCGTCCCTCACCCGGCGGGCGGAGCTGCGGAGGCAGCAGGCGAGCAGCCGTGCCGCACGCGCATCGCAGTCGCAGGCGCCTGGGTGACGCGGCAGCATCGGACCGGCGGCGCCGGGAGGCGGCCAGGCGAGGCAGCAGCACGCCACACGCCAGCGAACAGGCCAACGGCAATGTGAGCAAGGCAGCAGGCAACAGGCCAACAGCAGGTATATACGTATATACTTTGATTCACTAATTTTTTTTTGCTGGTATAGATTGCTTCTAATGAATCATGAAGAATACGACAGCGACACTTTGTGAATGCGTCATCATCTATCGATTTTTTTTTGTTGGTTAGTTCTAAAAATTGTATCTTTTTTACTTCTATTTATGCGTTTTATGATGTACTTTTGATTGATTATCATAGTTATCACGTAAAAGGTTTAAAACTGCTATATCTTAGCTTTGAACGAGATATAATTGAGTGAAGTTGGTCTAACTCTCTATTGCCTAGCCCCTCCTGAAATTTTTTTTCTAGATCCGTCACTGGCGCTTCCTAGGTCTGCACACTACCGGCCCAACAACGCCTGCTCCCTCTCAAAAATATCTCTCCCACCCCCTACCGAGAGTCATCCCCTTCACTCCAACAACGCTGGCTCTCTCTAAAAAATATCTCTCCCGAGTCCCACCTCCTACCTAGAGTCATCCCCTTCACTTGTCTCACTCCTTTCGAAGCAGATAAGGTCTGCCACCGTGCCCGCGCCCGACCACGGCCAGCTCGCTCCAGGCGTCGCTCGTGCCGACAGTGTCCTACGTGTCTTTCTGACCTAGCGCCGCCTTCCACGCCTGGGGCCCTCCTCGTTGGTGCGGTTCCTAGCCAGGCCGTGGGTGCGGACGCCGCTGACAAGGCTCATGGTGGTCGTGCGGTGCTTGCTCTCATATGAGAGCGAGGAGGAGGAGGAGGAGGGGTTTTGGAGGCGGTAGAGGATGGGGAAGGAGGGACCATGAGCTTGTTGGCTACCGCAATTCCGCACCAGGTAGGTCGACGACGCTGTGTTTCAAGTGTTTCAGGCGTTTTAGACTCATGTTTCAAGTGTTTCATCTGGATGTTGCATAAGTAGATCCTGGAATGTTGCAACGACAATATACGCATGTTGCAAGCTTATGTTTCAAGTGTTTCAGTTGTTTTCCAACGTATATTTCAAGTGTTTTATCTGGATGTTGCATAGAATGCATGCTTCATCTGTTCATACATATGTTGCAAGTGTTGTTTCGTCTGGATGTTGCACATGTTGCTATGGCTATACACGCATGTTTGATTCAAATATTTCATCTGTTTTCAGTCATATGTTTCAACTATTTCAACTGGATGTTTCAAAAGTAGATTTGGAGGAGCATATGCTACAATGGCCCCGGTGGCTGGGGGACAGCGGCCTACCGCAGTCACCTGCTACTACTGTTGGGGCGTCGTTGTGAGTCACCGTGTGGCGCCTAAGGCCGGTAGACGCCTCCGCGGCTCGCATCCGCAAGCGGGGTGAGGCATGTGCGCTTCTGTCTGTTACGGCCCTGTTACGCGGGCGAGGTGGGCGCGATGCATTCGAATGGGGAGCAGCATCCGGATTCCTCCTGCAACTGGACGTTCGGGCGCCAGCACTTCCGTATTTTCATTGTTATTGTTGTTGACGTTGATTTGGGTCACACACTAGTAGGGGCTAGATCATCCGGAGTTATTTTCATTGTTATTGTTATTGTTATTGTTATTGTTATTGTTATTGTTGTTGACGTTGATTTGGGTCACACACTAGCAAATGGCCTAGCACGCAGTGAGGGGAGGTCCTAACGGGAAGCCGACCAGTAGGTCAGCGAGGCCGATTAGACGCTCGTTCTTCACCTAATAAACCCATGAACGCCTTCCGGGTAGACCCATCGAGAAGACGCACGACGGGTTGAAAGGCCACCTAGAACGCCCACAAATCCTGTTGGGAGACATGTAAGACAACATGGGTTGGAAGAGATAATAAGGGTAAAAAGTGGATATAAATTGATAATAGTACCTCAATTGCCCGTGTACTCCATATTTTATATGGAAAAAGTCTATTTGACCCTTCCAACTACGGGGCGGGGCGTCTATTTTACCCCTGAACTTTGCAAAACCGGTCAAATCACCCTTCGAGCGGTTTTAGGCGGCGGTTTTGCTACTGTAACAACGGTTTTGTCTTTTCGTTTTTATTTATTTCGTCTGAATCTTTGAAAAATCATAATAAATCATAGAAAAATCATAAAATAGAAAATCTATTTGTTGGACTCCACATGAGTAAATCTATACAATGAATATATAATATAGTATGCTTTAATACAAAGTTTTTATTGTATGAATTATTCAAATTAATTACAGAAAAAATAGATCCAAATTTATAGCATAGGCGCCGCATACTCTCGCGCAAAAGCTGAGCAGGCTGCAACCAAAACCTCACAAAGCAGCAGCCTCCCACCTTGCTCGAATCCCCGCCGCGGCGTCTCCAATCCGCACGAAGCGCCCCCAAAATGCCGCGGGTGACGCCGGCGGGCGCGAGGCTCATCCTGGACCACGTCCTGGGCGACCCTTCGGTCCCCGCCGCCGCCGTCGACAAGCTCCTCGCCGCGCTCCCCTTCCCCTCCGACCCGACCCCGCGCCTCCGCCGAGCGGTCCTCCTCCGCCGCCTCGCCGCCGACCCGGTCTCCGAATCCTCTCTCGACACGCTCCAGCTCCTGGCCTCGCTCCCCGCCCCCGCCTCCCCAATCGCCGCCGCCCACATCGCCGTCGCGGCCTTCATCGCGGCCTCCGCGTCCGACTTCGACGCCGCCGCGAGGGAGCTCTTCGCGCGCCCCAACGGCCGCGCGCGCCTCGCGGTCGACGAGGGAGGGTCCCCCGCGCTCGCCTCCGATGAGGTCATCGCTACGGCGGACCAGTTCGAGGCCGCCGTCGGGAACTCCTTCTCTCAGACCGTCCTCAGGGGCCTGTGGGGCGACCGGTCCGCCACGGAGGAGCGGGTCAGGGAGCTCCTCGCCGCCGAGTGGGCTGCGATTGGGCCGTCGCTGCTCGTGGCGGCGGCTGAGCGGATCGTCGGGGATGGGGCCGTCGAGACATGGCGTGCCGCGGATGAGGCCACCCGTGTCAAGTTGCACATTTTGGGTGAGGATTTTTGTTTTTTGGTGCGTGGTTTCCCGGGCATTGTGGTTTGATGAGTAAATTTGTCGGTAGCCTCTGAATTGGATGAGTCACGATGCTATAATTTTGCTCATGCCATGGAGCAGCGAAGATAACCTAGATAGTTTACAATAAATGCAGATGCAACTCAAGGTTATATACAAGCAATGTACTCGTTGCCCATTGTATTTTGCAGCAGCATTGTGATATTTGAGTAGATTGCTTTATATCTGGTGCAATTTAATAAAAAATGGGAGCATTGAGTCAGAATTTAGAGTTCATATTCATCTTGGGCTAGAAATCTATTTGCCTTAAAGTGTTATCTCTGAAAGTTGAAGCTATCCCAAACAGGTAATTGGAGTGTGCTTGCTATTTTTGCATCTTCTAGTTTCTTGTTTATCATAGATCAAACTACATAATTTTAATCTTGTGAATAGTTTTGACGGTGCCACTACAATATTTTAATGGCTTTATACCACTCACATCAGTTATTATAGTATCTTTTTGTTTGTCTGCATCTATGTTTCTTATTGGTTTTGCAATTCTATGCATTCCATGTAGAGCAGTTTGCGTTTCATCTCTTTTGGGCCAGCTCTAGGTCTTTATGTGCATTGTTTTGCAATTCTGGTGTTCACAAGGTCATGGCCTTCATAGCCTATAATTGATTATATGAAATGAAATTTACAGCTGGGGAAGAAAAAACACGTGAGATTCTGGGCAAACTAGAAGAACCTACCTGCAGTGCAAATCCAATTTCAACACCAGCTGTTGAGAAGGTGATTGACGCGCTCAAAACAAGCTGTGCTGACCTTCACAGTGTTGTGGAGGATCCGCTTCCAGCTGCGAAGGCAGTTGCAGATGAGGTATTGGCTGCAAGGATGGAGAAAGCCGTTAGTTTGAATGCTGAAGAAGTAAGAGGTCAACCAACAACTTGTGGCACTGCAGGCCCGAGTGCTCCTAATTATAAAGACAAGGGTCCAAGTACAGGTAAACCTCACAACCTTATGGATTGGAACCCAACAGCACGGACCTTTCAGGTGAGCATTTGTTTTTGAAAGAGTTATCTTTGCTTTTGAACTTTCTCCATACTGAACTTGCTTTGATTGGTAAATTGAATTTGTGATTGTAATAACTAGCTTTCGTTTCCATTGTGATTGAAAATGATATCAGTGCCTATATCATGTCAATATTTTGCATTAAACCTTGTGTGTGTACATTTTATTCATTTCTCTACTGATTGAGTTTTCAGTACGAATTGTTCTCTACATTGCCAACTTTCTGCTCCTGCCTACATTCCCTATGTTTTCTACAAAATCTGGATGATATTTGTTATGAAATATTTTGAGGATATATGCGTTCTTGGTAAGATGCTCTGACCATGACAAGAAATAATCAAATGGGGTCACAAAACCTGATAGTTGTAGGATTTTGTTTCACTTCAGTAAGGTAGCTACTGAAATTTGGATTTCGGATCATGAATGCTCCACTAAAGTCCCTCTTTGTGTTGCACTCAAATGTAAACTTACTATAGTCTAATTTAAGCTCAATCTAGATACCTCATAACTTTTAGTTAGCCTATAGGATAGCTTAGTATCACAACCGCAAAATGTTAGATTCTGGTCATGTTTCTGAAAAGAAAACACTTGTTTGCAGTGGGAGGAGTCACCTGGTCCTGAGAGTTCAAAATCATCATTACGTAGACCGCACTTGCCTAGCCCAAGGAGAGCACCAGTTTCTCCTTTGCCACTGGGAGAAAACAAGAATAGGCGTAGAAGGGCAAGGAAGTGGTGCTTGTTAGAAGAAGAAACACTAAGACAGGGTGTTGAACAGTATGTATCGTCTTGATGTTCAGATATTATTGTTTGACATCTCAGATATCTTGTTCTAAAACACTGGTGTTTAGATTGCTGTTGTTGTATGTTCCTCGTCGTTATATTGTGCTTGTTTCATGTGTAGGTATGGTAGTGGCAATTGGAAGGATATTTTAAATAACAATCCTGACGTTTTTAGCGGCAGAACACCGGTGGGTACTTGATTACGGAGTATTACATTACAACGAAGTTGCTGTGGTTGCCATTGAAGGTACTGACGGGTTTTATGTATGATGATGTATTGTAGGTGGACTTGAAGGATAAGTGGAGGAATATGATTAACCGATAATGTAATTGAGAAACATGTAGGTGGACGCTGGAGCCCCTACTCCTTCGGACAGGACTACTTCACGCTCTAGAGCAGTACTACTCCGTCCCTTAATGTTAGTCGTTCGGAAAGCGTGTCTGTGAGGGAAACACGGTTTTCTAGAGACAAACATTTAGGGATTTAGGGACAGAGGGAGTAGAGCACCTTCTAATGGTTTACTAGGGTGAAGTAGCTAGCCTGTTTACCACTTACCACTGTAGTCGTGATGCATTTAGCGACGTCACCAAGTGAGCACACTAGACTCTATCGAACTCCAGTTTCGCTAATGTCGGCCAAACTTTATGCAGAATGCTTATCGAGTGGCTGATTCACCGCACAGGTGTATTATGAACTCTATTTTATACGGAGTATTTCTTATATGTATGCTGTTATCGTTCCTGCATGCTTTGCATTGTAGCTTACTCGTATATGTAAAGTATACATACATATACAGTAGATCAACATTACCCTGCGTATCTGCGGCGGGTACACAAAACGCGTACCTGAGGACGTGTTTCCAGTAAAAACCGTCGCAGCGGGGTACTCTATCGTTCCGGACCGGCCTCCACCCGGGGTCTGTGGCGGACATACGGAGCTTCCGGTATCACGCACGCGGGCCCGCGCTCGTGGGGGGAGAGAGAGAGCAGCAGGCCAGTGCTTGGGGGACGGCTGCCTGGGGACGTCGTGCCGTGCTCCAGCGGCCGGCCGTCGTCGCGCGGAGCTCCGCGGGCCAGGACGAGCTCGTGGCTGCGACCGAGCTCGCCTCGCGCCGCGCCGTGCTCGCCCGCACCGGAGGAGGCGACCGTCCCCACGCCGGGCCCGTCGGAGGGACTAGAGGAGCTCCGCGGTGGCTGGCCCCGCACCCGCCGGAGGAGGCGGCCGCCCCCGCGTCGTGCTCGCCCTCGCGCCGTGGCCGTGCCCGCCGTGGCCCACGAGGAGCGCGGGCGACACGGCCGGGAAGAAGGGGAAAGGATAAGGAGAGAGAAGAGAGACATGAGAGAATAGGGAGGGAGGGTGGCCGGTGGGAAAAAAAAACTGACCCGTGGGTCCCACTGATATAGAGTAGAGATATAGAGGATGAATGGGTGCGGGAGAAAGTGATATAGAGGAGAGAATCTTGATGATCAGGACAGAATATTCTTTTTAGAGGATGAATTTAGAGTACGACGAGTGTGGGTAGTCTAAGACTAACTGCACCGGGTCCGGTAAACACGTCCGCTACGCGCGGATAGCGTACCGAATAGCTGCACCGGCGTCCTGTATACGGCCGCTTCATCCGCTATCGCTTCGTCCGTCCGCCAAATTTGGCGACGTAGCGTTCATCCGCTATCCGCCGCGCGGGACCCACGACGGAGGGGGGGGAGAGAGGAAGCCGCCGACGCCGCGCCCCTGCTTCCCCTCGCCTTGGCCGCCGACGGCGCGCCCCTGCTCCGCCGTCGCAGCTCGAGGAGGCCGCCGTCGCAGCTCGCCCGTTTGCCTCCGCGCTAGCTGACCGCGCCCGCGAAGCTGTCGCCGAGGCTCGCCGCTCCGCGCGCTCGCCGGTGCCGCTCCGCGCCCTCCGCCGAGGAAGCTCCACCGGGCCGCCGATTCGAGACCAGGGAGGAAGCGGAGAGGGAGGAGGGGGAGCTCCGCCGACGCCCGCCTGCTCCGGCCCCGGCGCCCGCCGACGCCGCGCCCCTGCTCCGCCGCGCGGTGAAGGAGGACGAGGCGTGGAGGAGGAGGCGGTGGCGCCGCGCGGGCGAGCTCCGCCGAGCCGCGTGGGGGAGCGCCGCCGCCGGGCCACGCGGGCGAGCGCCGCCGGAGCACGAGGGGCTGCCGCGCGTGCTTGCTGGAGAGGGAGGTGGAGGGCGGTCGAATGGATAAAAGAGGATAGGGGAAAAAGAAAAGGAAAGAGAAAAAGGGAAAAAAGGAAAAAATCTGACAGGTGGGTCCCACAGTGGATAGAGGAAGATATAGAGTATGGATGAGTGCGGGAGAAATTGATATAGAGGATGAAATCTCGATGACCAGGATAGAATATTCCTTTTAGAGGATGAATTTAGAGGACGAAGAGTGCAGTCAGTCTAATGCGGATGCTCGACGGCCGGAAAGGCCCAATAAATGGCCCGAACGTTGACCATTGATGACTGGGCTTCCTGATTCAGTACCTGGAAAATCCAATCAGTCCTGGAAGGGAATCCTACGGGCTGAGAATGCGCCAGGCCCACCAAATCCTCGCCACCATCCCAGGGGAAAAAAAATCCTCACCCGCACGCTCTTTCTCTCAGCAACGGCAGCTGGAATCCAGGAACCGCCGCCGGCAGCTTTTCTCGTCAAAGCCCGGAGCGCTGGACGCCATGTTGCCCCCGCTTTCTTCAGCTCCTTCCCGTCTGCTCCCCAGGCGAACTGTCGCTTCCGCCACCGCGGCCACCGCCTCCTCGCCCTCGCCTGCGCCTTCGCCTTCGCCCGCAGGAGGGCACGGCCACCGCCCCCTGCGCTACGCCGTCCTCGGCGCCGGCTTCGCGGGTCTCTCCGTCGCGTGGCACCTCCTCAAGGTCACCCTCCACTTCCCCTCTTCCTCCTCCCTCCCTGTGGGTGATACGACAAGCAGAAATCGGCTGAACCGACGCTGGCGCGATTTCAATTTTCAGCATAGCCCGAGGGATTCCCGCGTGTCGGTGGACATCTACGACGAGAACGGGGTCGGGGGAGGCGCGTCGGGCGTCTCGGGAGGGCTCCTCCATCCCTACTCGCCTAAAGGTCCTTCCTCCATCGTCTCAACCAAACCATCTGACAGTCATTGGTTTCGTACCCCACCTATGGCTACTCAGCGAATGACCTGGCATCCAGCTTACTTCATTTCTGTTATGCGTTTGAATTCTTTGTTAACTACAGTGAAACTTCTCTGGAGGGGTGCTGAGTTCTGGAAAGAGAGCATGGATCTCCTTCGAAGTGCAGAGCAAGCAAACAGAACCATGGGGTCAGATACAACTAATGAAGATGATAACCTTATCTGGAGAAGGCAATGCATACATTACATCTTTGCAGCTACTGTAATCTGTAGTCCTTTACTTCTTGTCTCCACCTGCTATATATTTAAGGAGAGCTTCTAACTGAGCAGGGGAATTGTACGGCCACCTACAACTGAGAAAGCTGCAGACATATTGCTGGAGGTACTGCTGGATTGAGATTATGCAGATGCGCTAAGGTGCTTCTTTTGTGTTTCTTGGCGCATCATTTTAATTGCTTCAACCTATTCAAGATAGAATGTTCAGAGTTGCCTCGAGAGTTGCAGCCTTCAACTGCTTGATTCTGATGCCGCACAGCGCCTGATCCCTGGGCTGTGTACCCCATTTGACTTCGCAGTTTACATGCCACTGGCACTGAACATCAACCCTAAGAAATATCTACAGGTTCTGCATTGCTTCTTGCTTTCTGTCATTGTCACTTGTTTTGCCATTCTCTGTAGCCTGTACCTTGATAAGCAGACCTATTTCTTTCTTGGGTTTGTACAGGCACTGTTCTCTGCATGCCAAAATCTGGCAGATGAAGCATCCTCATTACAAAGTGAGCAGAAAGAATTCAAGCTTTACAAGCAACATGTTGATAATCTACACCATTTGGCAGGTAAATTCTGGTAGTATGCAGTGAGAATAATGGATATATTTCAATGTTCAGTAACTTGTATTTTCTGTTGTGTCATTATCCTTCACATTTTGGCTTCCAAAACTACCATTTGTATTTTTGGTCACCACTTAATCATTTTAAGTAATGACACTAAATTGAAACTCTAATAGTGTCAGCTTACACTTAATCGGTGTGGTACACAACTAGAAAGGTTAATGGATTGCATATATTTGACAGTTTGTATGGCTCTTTGAAGCAATTTCACTGCAGTAAGAATTTTTTTTATGCCTAAGGCACTTCAAACATGTGCAGGCAATTATGATTCGGTGATCATCTGCCTTGGGGCCAAGGCTCACTCACTTCCTGAACTTGCAAATAAGTTGCCACTTAGGACCTGTAGAGGAGTTATCGCTGAATTTCAGTTGCCATCCAATACAGTGTAAGTAGGTTCTGCATAATGAAAATTTACACTATTAGTTTGGCAAATCTGATTGATGCATATTGCGTTTACTTCCTGCAGAGAAGAGTATAGCAGTCAAAGCCCTTCAATCTTATCTGATGCATGGCTGGCATTCCAGGGACCACGAACTGTTTCTATTGGGTCAACTTGGCAATGGAAGTCTGAGAACGATTCTTCAACTGTATCTGTTGAAGAATCTCTTACAGCAATGGAAGAGTTGCTCCCAAAAGCTTCTGGCGTATATCCAAGAATAAATAAATGGGATTTTGTACGTGCAAGAGCTGGAATACGAGCCATGCCTCCACTTACAGCTAATGGGTCATTGCCACTTTTGGGTTGTTTGGACAATTTACTAGGCAAGAAGAGCAACTGCACATTTTGGCTTGTTGGTGGACTTGGTGCCAGAGGTCTTCTGTATCATGGTTTAGTTGGAAAGTTGACTGCCAAAGCTGTGATTTCATGTGATGAAAACATAATACCTTCTGAGTTCACGTGCTGGAATGTAATTAAGCCTTAGTGAAAGCTTAGATGCGGTTCAAACTTCAAGCATGCCGTTCTTCATCTGTAGGAAATGGAACCCTTGTAGATGAGCCAAAATCTGGCAAGGATGGTGCAAAACCCATGGTGTCATCCTGGTGCAGTGAGCCAGTCACTACTGCATATTGAAATCTGCCCAAGGCATTCCACGTCCGTCCATGTAAACACAAATGCCACCACAACTCTGCAAGTAAGATGATGTTCTACTTCAGATGCCTCCAAAGAATTGTGCCGAGCCTGTATGTTTCCCCTGGTGAACTCAAATGGCAGCGCTGAGGCTTTGTTGAGGTGCAAGTCTCTTTCTGTCCTAGGAAACAATTGGCTGAGTGGAGCAGAGGTCCGTTGACACATGTTCCTATACTTTCATATTACTCTCAGATCCCTTTGTGTTTCGTTTTCTAGTTTCTTATGTATTTCCTACTGTTTGTTGAATCGTCACTTCTGTAAACCTCTCAAAGGTTATGAGTTTTGCATGAGTAGAGTATTCAGATCAGTAATGTATTCTGGCATTCACTAACCAGTTAGAGGGATTGTTACTTTCAAACTAGGAACCATTTAGCATTTACCATGTTCGATGCTAGTTTCTCATGATTTAATGGATTTGGAATTGTAAGAAATATTTTGAAATGTAGGTTTATGATTAGTCATCCATTCGCTAATGGACTTGTGATACACTTCAACTTTACCCATAACTCCAAATCAGGGAATCAAACCAAAAAAAAAATGACTGGCAATATGATGATTAGATGAACAGAACTAAGTATATTGTATGGATGTTACACCTCAGCATTCCCGTACCTTTGTATAGTGTATAGCTGTACAATGTGGAATTAAGAACACAACAATACGTAGGTACATATTCACTTGATCAGATACACCAGATCTCAGAAAAGCTCTCTTGCCGCCCAAAAAACCACATAAGTACACCTAAGGAAACGAAGAACACAGGACTCCCCCTCCGTCCACCGCTGGACGCCGTCGGTCACGCGGTGTAGCTCTACGGAAAGGTATCGACGCCGATCCCCTTCTGCTAGCTTCACCACCGACTCGACGTGCCTCTTGAGTGTCTGCAGCTCCACAAGTCTGCAGGCATCAAGAAGGCCGTTGAGATCAGCGGCGCTAGCGATGGCTAGTTCATCGCCGGAGATCGAAGACGGTGGCTAGGCTAACGTACCTTGCGACCTTGGCGGAGGAGGGTGGAAGGTCGGAGGAGGTGGCGAGCTGGTTCAGGCCGTGGAGTGTCCTCTGCTCTACCGCCCACTGTGCCTCGCGCTCGCCCTTGCCGCAGTCCTTGTTCGTGAACGCCGTCCGCGCGAGGACAAGCACCAAGAAACGTATCACTGGAGACGACGCGACACAGACAGAGAGACAACGGCAAGGCGACCGATCAAGGCTACGTCATCGTCAGCTCAAGATCAAGGCAGAGTAGACGACAACAGTGGAGCAGTTTGAGTGAGAGTGGCCAAGCTTGCCTTGTTCTGGACGTTGTTGCCCGTGGCCTTGCCTCTGAGCGCTGCGCGGATCATGAACTTGAGCACGTCGAGCGGGATGTAGGTGACGACGCTGAAGATCCAGATGGCGCCGCCCCACGCCCAGCCGATCCCCTGCATGCGGCAGAAGTCCCAGTCGGCGTACACCGCGATGCACGTCGCCACCAGCTGGGCGGCGAAGAAGGCGAAGAGCAGGAGGAAGCCCGGCCGCTCCACGAAGGACCAGCTCCGGGACCGCGTCACGAAGATGAGCGCCTGGCTGATGATGCTCACTTGGAGGTACAGCGCCGCCATCAGCTCCCTGTCGTTCTCCTTGATCGACGTCACGCCGAACACGTCCTGTGCATCATATCGCATGGAAATGGAATGGCTGCTGGGTGAGTGAGGTTGCTACCAATGCAAGGACAATGGACCTGGCAATGGCAATGGGTAGGTGTACCGTGAAGAAGTCGGTGTCGTGGGCGAGGTAGAAGAAGACGGCGGTGACGATGGCCATGTAGGTGCCGAGCACGACGCCGGTGGCGAAGATCTCGTCGAGCTTCCACGAGTCAGGGGTGGGCGACGGCTTCACGCGGTCCTTGGAGATGGTCATGATGGTGCCGTCGTTGAGGATGGCGATGATGAGCACCATGAAGGGCGCGAAGTCGAACTTCCAGATGAGCGCGATGAGGAGGAAGCCCAGCACGATGCGGATGGTGATGGACACGGCGTAGATGGTGTAGTTCTTCATGCGCTGGAAGATGGAGCGGCTCGTCAGCACGGCGCTCACGATCACGCTCAGCCCGGGCTCCGTCAGCACGATGTCCGATGCGCTCCGGGCCGCGTCCGTCGCGTCGTCCACGGCGATGCCGATGTCCGCCTTCTTCAGCGCCGGCGCGTCGTTCACGCCGTCCCCGGTCATGCCGCAGATGTGGTTCCGGTCCTGCAGCCGCTTCACGATCTCGTACTTGTGCTCGGGGAAGACCCCCGCGAAGCCGTCGGCCTTCTCGATGAGCTCGTCGATGTGCATGCCGTTCACCGTGCTGTTCTTGTCGCCCAGGAGCGTGGTGGAGGGGTACATGTTGGTGCCCATGCCTAGCCGGCGGCCGGTCTCCTTGCCGATGGCGAGCTGGTCACCGGTGATCATCTTCACGTTGACGCCCAGGTGGAGCGCACGGCGGATGGTCTCCGCGCTGTCGTGCCTCGGCGGGTCGAACAGGGGCAGGAGGCCGATGAATTGCCACGGGTCACCGGCGCTCTCCTTGCTCTTCTCCGGCACCTGCTGGTACGACACGCCGAGCGACCGGAGGCCGCGGTCGGCGTACCCGTCGATCAAGGCATGGACCTTATTCTCGGCCTCGGCGCCCATGTTGCAGAGCTCGATGATCTGCTCGGGAGCACCCTTGCTGACCCTGTGCCAGTCGCCATTGCCGTCGATGTAGGTGATGGCCGTGCGCTTCTCGACCGGGTTAAAGGGGAGGAAGTGGACTTCCTGGATGCCAGCGCGGGCCTCCTTGGGGTCGGCGAGCATGTTCACGATACAGGTGTCGATGGCGTCCTGGTTCTCGACGCGGGAGGCCCTCGCGGCGTAGAGGAGCACCATGTCCTTGTCGACGCCCTTGGAGTACACCTCGATGAGGGACTTGTCGACGGTGAGCTTGTTGAGGGTGAGGGTGCCGGTCTTGTCGCTACAGAGCATGTCCATGCCGGCCATCTCCTCGATGGCCGTCATGCGCTTGGTGATGGCCCCCTGCTGCGACAGGCGGTGGGAGCCGATGGCCATGGTGACCGAGAGCACGGTGGGCATGGCGATGGGGATCCCGCCGATGAGAAGCACGAGGAGGTTATCGATGCCGTCGCGGTACGCGCGGTGCTGGATCGGGTACATGACGACGATCTCGACCAGCATGCCAGCGGCGATGGAGATGATGCAGAAGTTGCCGATGGCCGTGAGCACCTGCTGGAAGTGGCCGACGTTGTTGGTGCTGTCGACGAGGTGCGCCGCCTTGCCGAAGAAGGTGCGCACGCCGGTGGCGATGACGACGGCCTCGATCTCTCCCTGCTTCACGGTGGAGCCCGAGAACACCTCCTGCCCAGGGTGCTTGTTCACGGGGAGCGACTCGCCGGTGAGCGCCGACTGGTCGATCTTGAGCGGGTCGCCCTCGAGCAGCCTCGCGTCGGCGGGGACGATGTCGCCGAGCTTGATGCTGATGATGTCACCGGGCACCAGGATCGACGCGTCCTGCTCCTCCCAGCTGCCATCCCTCAGCAGCTTGGTCTTGGGCGCCAGCCCGGCCATGAGCGCCGCCGCCGCGTTCCCGGCGTTGGCCTCTTCGATGTAGCTGATGGTGGAGTTGATGAAGAGCAGCGAGACGATCCCGACGAAGTCCTGCCAGTCGGGCGGCCTGCCGCCGCCGTTGGCGAGCGCGATGGCCATGATGGCCGCCATCTCCATGACCCACGAGAGCGGGTTCCACATGAAGCCCAGGAACTTGAGCAGGTTGTTCTCCTTCTTCTCCTCCAGCTTGTTGGGTCCGAACGTCCTGAGCCGGTTCTCGCCCTCCGTGCTGGACAGCCCCTTGCGGTCGCATTTCAGCGTCTTGAACACCTCCTCCACCGGAATCTTGGACTGCAAATCCCAAAGCCATCATCAAGCTAGCATCAGTGCGCGCGCGGCGTGGTCAACAAGGACGGTGATCGCGGCTGCGCACGTACCAGATTGACGTCCCCGCCTATGGTCTCCGGGGAGATGGACGCCATGGTTGCTTCTTTTTCTTGTTTTCTTTTATTGGAGTGCGTGCGGGGAGCCTCGCTCAAGCCAAAGGGGCGGGCGCCGTCCGGCCGGTCACGAGCTCACCGCGCCAGGGGCGGAGGTCTTCGGAGCGCACGGAGGGAGGGCGGGGCACGCACCGCTGCCTGCCTCTGCCTCTCTCTCCGTGGATGGACGAAGACGGCATTGTCCGTAACACGGGCGCGGCCGCCTTATAGGGAGCAACGGGCGCGGGCGGTGCCCCCGCGACACCGAGCTCTTTTTTTGGCTGCCCGTGCCCGGCCTTCGTGGAGCGCCTCTAGTTCGCGGCTTCGTCTCGGCGTGCGCTGGCTCCGAGTGCGCGGATCTCGAGGCGTTCCGGGTGCTCGGCGAGGAGACGACACGCGGAAATACCAAACCGCGACGCCATGCGGCCGCATACGCTCCTGGCATAGTGCTGGTCAACTCCTGTTCTTAGAGCATCACCAATATGTTCAGAAAACAGTCCAAAAGGCATGGTTTTTAGTTGTCTCAAAAAAAAAGGCATGGTATTTAGTTCCTTGCCAAAAACTATATCAACTGACTCTGGGATTCTGATACAGAAATGCATACAACACTCGAGTATTTTGGAGCAATCCAACGCTCGATTTTTCTCTTCTCTTTTCTTTCTCTCCCTCCCTTCTCCAGCTCTGTTGGGCTTAGAAAAGGGAATTAGGGGAGGGAGGCAAGCCAGGCAGTGGGGATGAGAGAGACGGCAGCGAGGCGGAGGTGGCGGTGGCGTCGCCAGAGCGGGCGACGACGGAGGTGTCCGGGCCAGGTTGGGGCGGGAGCGACTATGGCCATGACAGCGGCGGGGGGATTAGGAGGAGGTTGCTGCGGGCACGATAGGGTCTCGTCGGAGTTCCACAGCCACGACGTAGCTACGGAGCTCCGATGATACCCTACCATGCCACGCGCGGGGTGGTGGGCAGCAGCAGGGCGAAGGCAATGAAGGAGGAAGGACCATGGACCAGAGGTAGAAGAAAAGAGATGAAGCGTCCATCTTCATCTCCGACAGTCAGAATGAATCGAGTGTCCAACGGCTTCGAAACACTTGATTACTGTGTAGACAGACTCTTATGATATATCCACATCTCCATATAAATAGGTCTAAGCTCTTACGTTCACTTTTAACCACTTAAGCTCTTACAAGCACTTTTAACCACAACTCTTATGCCCACTTTCAATCACTAATATTTGGGACAACTCCATAAACTTTGTTCCACAAACTCCATCATGGTAGCTCTAAGAAAAACTTAGAGGGTGTTTGGGACTGCTTCACTCCAGGTTTTGCAACTCCGCTCCAGTTTCATCTTGCTAAACACCTCCGGCTCCTAAACTCTGCTCCGTAAAAAAAAAGAAGTTAGGGACTAATTTCACCTTTCGTACTACCTTTGGAAAAAGATTACCCACACTGCCATCCATTACACACGTACTGTTTCGTTTTTCTTTTGCTTCTTCCTCCGTTCGTCCGACTCGCCCAACGCCGCCATGCGAGTTCCTGCGCCGCGCCGCCTAGCGTTCCGGCCACCACGACGACCCCTCAATGCCGACATGGAGGCAACGAGATCGCGGAGCCGCCCCTCTCTTTGCCTGGTGCCGCCGTCCAGTCTTTCTCCTTGGTGCCGCGTGGGGGCCTGCGGGGGCGAAGCCGTACCGTGGCCATCGACACCACGGTTAGCTGCCTCGCCGGCCACCGGAGCTGACCGGGAGGCCCCAGATGCGGTCTGCTTCATCAAGGGTGGCAGGCTGGCCGACGAGCTCGCACAGGTGTTTGATTGATTGGTTAGAGATTTCCTGAAGCATACAACCTGTTTGACCGAATGCCTCTGCCAAGAAATAATTACGGACCAGTATGAATGTGCAAAAGAAGACAAAAGTAACCACGGAGAGTATGCAAATATATGATTTTTTTCACTTATCTTGTACCAAAGATTGCAAATATTTTTTTAGGATAATAAGAATCACTTAGAAAAGCTAAATATAACATAAAACATATGAAGGGCAGAAATGGTTATTCTCACCAAAATAGGTACGAGCTAGAGCAGAGCTACATCACCTGCTTCAGCAACTCTACAGTAGAGCTGTTGCATAGCAGATTTGGTGGAGCATAGCCGAAAAAACTAGAGCAAGAGCAAGCAGTCCCAAACAGGCCCTTAGATTTTGTGAAGCACCTCTGTAGATGCTCTCATAACTCCACATAGGTTTTTCTTTTCCAGAGTAGAATAGCTTTTTTTTCATAGAGTAGAGTTGCATGGAACTGTAAAAAAACGTGGAGTGGAGGAGTCCCAAACAATCCTTAATGTGAGAAAAATGTATGTTTGAGAGTAGACATGGAGGCCCTTTTCTTGCTGGTTACTAAGACAACAGAGCATTAGTAAGAGAGAGGACATTTCATGACAGAGCATTAGCAGACCCAAGCAATACTCCCTCCGTGGCTCCGTTTCAAATTATACAACAACGTTTTGACTATTGTACATATATTGTTTTTCATCTGTATCTAAACAATTATATATAACATATATAAAAAAGTCAAAAACATCTTATAAATTGAAACAGATGAAGCTGTCGACTTCAAAACAGGCCCAAGATGAAAACAGAAAAATAGTGAACCACATTTGAAATGTGGAACTCAATGCCAGTCATATCATAATAGAAGGAACTAATGGCCCGTTTGGTAGAGCTTCGGCTCCAGCCAAAACAGCTTCAGTTATGACTTCATCTGTGAAGCAGATTCACTTGGGAGCTGAAGCAGTTTCTTTGGACCGTTTGCCAAAACAGCTTCGCCTGGTAGTCCAAAACAACAAAATGTCCATATTGCCCTTTTTTTTTTTTTCCTTTTTCTCCTTTTCTTTTCTCTTATTTTTCCTTTCCAATTTCTCTTTTCTTTCTATATTCTCTATCTTATCCTTATCCCACATGTCACAGCACGGGACCTTCCTTCATGCGGATGAGATCTCCGAGTGCCGCCCCGTCGTTTCTCCACGCGGACGCGGATGGGACTTCTCTCTACCTCCCGTCAGTTTCTCCGAGCGTCTGAGCGGTGCCACCTCCTCGCCGGCGCGCGCTCCAGCCGCCACCCCTCACCGGCATGTAGTCCACCGCCACCTCCTCGCCGACCCTTCTTCCTCCTCCCCGCCAGGGCTCTCCTCGCCGCTGCACCTGCCCCCACCTCCACCACACCGGGTGCTCGCCCTCCCTCACCGCATGCAACTCCCTACCGTCGGGGGCAGATCCAGCCTCCACGCGCTGGGGTCCACCGGTGGCAGATGGGAGCTAGGAGAAGCTTGATTTTTCAGCTCCACCCAACGCAACTGGTATGTGAGAGCGCGTTTTGTGGAGATCTTCGTGAAGAGCACCTGCAGAAAGAGCCGTTTGGTATGAGGAGCTGGAAAATGGCTCCGGTAGCTGCCTCCGAATCCATACTAAACGCCCCCTAAAGAAGACCCTCCAAGATACACAACTTGACCCCCCCCCCCCCCCCCCCCCCCCAAAGCAGCTGAAATCGATTCAAGATGTCAGTGCATTCTATTCCTACGTTTTTGCTGTGTTCCAAAGAGGCCATTACCCTCAGCAGCTGAAATCAAAAGTAACAGATGAGCTAGATAAGCAGCCTGATCGTTATTCACATGAATTGTCCAGTTCTGATTGTGAAATGATCACCAGGAACGTAGGTTTACACAGCCATCCACCGAATAGGGAAATCATCTTCAGACAATAAACCATGCATACTAATTCAAGCAACAACGCCTCTACTGATTCACAGCTTTTCTATGGAAAACACAGGTCAGGAACATCTATCCAAGTAATCCAGTGTCAGGAGTGAATGCAATTTAAACAGCAACATAAAATTTGTCGCAAGTGCTCCAGCAGCCAAGAAAGAACATCCAATGTATTATTCAAAAGCACCATGGTTGTACTCGTGTAACAAGTGTACACATACAGCAACCAACTCGTAACATGTTTCTGATCTACATACACACATATAACCAAGCAATATAACTCCATTAGGAACCTTGATGGAAACTACTAAACTATCATGCCAGATCATATAACATTGCACGGAAGAATGCTCTTACTATCATAGACTATAACTGGTACAAACAACCAGCACGAAGCATTGGCCAATTGCTCATCCATTATAACTAGATACTACACCATTTTGAGTACAAGGAATACAGGACTATACAGACAATCCGAATTCTGAAATTTTGAGTACAAGGAATCCAGGAGGATACAAACGATCCGAATTCTGAAAAATTGCACCATCTTCAGCACAAAATAGCACAGGAGACATAACTGTAATAACACCCAACACTATGGCCCCGTTCGGCTGGAATTATGAGCCGGCTGAAAAATACTGTTGGCTGATTTTTTATGAGAGAAAAATATTGTTCCGGCTGAAAAAATAAGCTGAATAAGACAGATTATAAGCCAGATAAACAAAGTCTGAATTATAAGCCGGCTGAAAAATATTGTTGGCTGATTTTTTATGAGAGAAAAATACTGTTCCGGCTGAAAAAATAAGCTGAATAAGACGGATTATAAGCCAGATGAACAGAGTCTATTCACATGCCTACAGCATGCCAGCAAATAGAGGCATTCAAATTATCAGAAAATTAGCAGATCAAGTGCATACCAAATCACGAGTAAACCACCCTAAATCATAGAAAAGTGTTGAAACCAGACAGTTAGGTGAGGAATGGACACCCATGCACAATCAGAGAAGCATAGCAAACTGGCGAAATAATTGGCTCGGGATCAACTGATTAAGGCACTGCAGGTTAAATAAATTCAGCATAACATAAAGGCGGTTCTTTAACCATCAGACAAACATGATATTCTCAGTATGCTACTACAAGCAAACTGATAAGATCCCTTTTAACACAAACAAAATCTTAAACAAGAACTTCCTAGCTTGCAGAGCCCTATCCTCCCCAAGCATCGTTGGCCAGCATCTCTTCCACCGCTCAGAAGCCGAGCTTGGTGCGGCGCCAGTGCCTGCGCTTGGCGTTGTACCTGACACACAGAACCAAAAAAAAAAGAACAAATGATCGATGGAAACACGGGACAACTAGCGAAACAGGACGAAGGTGCTTATGCCAACGAACCTGATGGTGTTGTCGGTGCGCATGCGGATCCAGTAGGGGATGGGGCGGTTCTGGCGCATCTTCTTGGCCAGCTTCTTCTTGATGCGGAAGGTCTTGTGGGACGGCTGCGCGGGGAGGCAACACAACACGACGGGAGAAAACGTGAGATCAGCGAGGAACACCACGACTAGCCCATGAATCCAAGAGCTTAAGCGCAAAGGTCGGAGATACGTACCATGGCTTCGGCGGCTGAGACGACGGAAGTACCGGTGGCGGCGGCGGCGGCGGAGGAAACCCTTGGATGGGAGAGATCGAGAGGACGGAGGCCGCTAGGGCTTTTATCGGGGAGTCACGGGTGGAATGGGCTGGATGGGCTCGGCATATTTGGGCCTTGTTAAGCGAGGGAGATTGGGCTTTTATATATGTCCTATACAAAAGGCCTCATGTCATACCCTCAATTCGGGTCCGCCCCTGCTCAAGCTCACGTGAAAGAAAACCGTCGTCGTAGTTTAGATATTCCTCAACTCAAAACATACCTCTCAACTCCCAAAGCCATTTAAATTACGATAATGCTCCCATGCAGGCATCTCGCTGTCTGTCCGGACACTGCGCGCCACACTTCGCTTCGCACGCTTCCGTCCGTGCTGCTTGCTCCCGCGAGCGATGCGTGTGTCGTCCGTGACAGTTGCTCCCTCCTCTCACTCACCCTGCCCGTCACGCACCCGTTCTGCAGATTCGACCCCCGCATCGCGCGGCCCGCCGGTTGCGCGGCCCGCCAGCCACGGCCATCCCTCACCGCGCCCCTAACCGGCACACTTCCTCTCTGCTCTCTCCCTCTCTCGCTCTTTATCTCGCGTCCGCTAACAGCAGAGCACCTCCCCAGCCTTTTTCCCAACCCCCAACGCCGCCTGGATGACTCGTTGCCGCTGCCCCAACTGATCCGTTGGGCACACGTGTCGGGCGCCTCGGGTCATCCCCGGCCAAGCCTAGGGCACCCACGACGCGACCAGATGCTGGTGGTGGTTGCGCGCCGCCGACTCCCACCCTTATAGCCGGAATCAACCAGCCCGGGCCTCCCTTCCTCTATGTTGTAAATGCATGTTTCAAGAAACGTTTCTAAGTTATGTTGCAATTGTTTCATATGGATGTTGCAAAAGTAGATCGGGGATATTTGCACATGTTGCATCAAGTGTTTGAGAGGTATGTTGCAAGCGTTTGTTCAAAATGCTTCATCTTTTCTAGACGTATGTTGCAAGGGTTCTAATGTTTCACACATATGCTACAACGTTATGTTCTAAATGTTTCAGTTTGTTTGAATCTTATATTATAAGTGTTTTCATGTTGTAAGTTGCAAGTGTTTAATCTGAATGTTACATATGTCTCACACATATATTGCATGCGTATATTCCAAATGTTTCATCTCCTTCTGACGTATGTTGTATTCAAGTGTTTTCATGTCGTAGGTGTTTCATGTTTCAGAGATACGTTCAGATAGTCATGGGGGCACGGGCTGCGCGCCAGTGGATAGGGCAAGGCAAGCCAGGGGGCTGTGGAAGGGGTGCGCGGCGCCCTAGGGGTTGCGGACGGGGCGGGCTCGGGGTCGGCGAGCGCCGCGCTTGTGGACCCGGCTTGTGGACCGGCGCGCTGTGGGGACGGCGAGCCATGCGCTGTGGGAAGGCTAGGGCGAGTCGCCCGTATCGAACGAACTCGTGTGGATCGTACCGTATGGGTGGGGAGCTACGTCCGGACACGCTCCTGGGACCAGACATCCGGGCGCTAGTGGCTCCCCTTTAAATGATCTTCATGCTCTAGTTAGAATTAGCTATCATGATGTTCTTTTCATAATTAAATAATAATATTTCAATAAACGCTTCATAAGGTTTTGAAACCAGAAAATGACCTATAGGCTTGTCAAATTTTAAGAAAGGCCCTAAAGATAGATTGGGATATGATAAAACCTAAATAAAATATTCTAAGATTGTTAAAATATATCTAGAATCTTCCCGAACTTAGATTTAAATCATAGAAAATTGAAAATATATTCAGAACAATATGGAAACTTTTTTCAAAACATTATAATCAATGTCTAAATATGGTTTACCAACTTTCGACTACAAAAAGGCAACAACTTCATACTGGTTGCATCTCTTGTTTTGTTGTCGAAAGTATATAAACCACATTTAGACATTGATTAGATTGTTTTGGATTTTTTAGATTTTTGTTGGATATTTTTCTTTTGCTATAGCTAAATTTAATTTATAAAGTTTCTAGATATATATTTATGATCTCTAGACATTTTATTTAGGTTTATCGTGTCCCAATCTATCTATAAGTTTTTTTCTCAAAAAAAAGCTTAGAGATATTTTTCATAGTTTAAAAACCTTTTACAAGAATGAATTTAATTAGATAATAAGACAAAGCCACCTTGAAAACCACTTCTAACCTAGGCAAGGAATCAATGTTCACCTAATAGTCGTTTAAACATTGTACAGTGTATTCCATTTTCATTTAATCTATATCGTTTAAACGACCATTTTGCCCATTTAAGTGGTTGTTTAGCCCAATAAGGGTTAAACTTAATATCTAAGATGACACTAGGAGATAGTTCAAATGTTTTGGGAGTTAAAGGAAGACAATTTTCCTGATCTTAAAGTTCAAAGAGGAAACCTGGACTACAACAATAGTTCATAGAAACAAAAAAGGCTTTTCCACCGAAAATTCTATTCAGTGAGAAAGCTATGAATTGTGAGTTAGGAAATAAAAGGCCATTTTTACCTCTCTGAATTGTGAGTTTAGGTTCTCCTGACCGAAATTAGACAAACTATCTTCCTCAACTCACAAAAAGATTCCCTATCCCATTTAGAGGTGGTTAAAGTCTAAAAAATATGGTAAACAACCGATGAGTTTTTTATACCATAAACAATATCTTTGAGTTTCCAAAAATTTGGAGGAAAATTCTAGAGATATATTGGTAGGCGAGAAGCCTAATAACACTTATAGCTCGTGAGAACATCTAGAAGCTTCCAAAAATGGTTTGGCCCAAGGAATATGAAAAAAGTCCATTAATTATTGAAAATTGCTAAACATGGTAATCGATGTCGACTTTCATTTTGAAAACTTTCATAAATGAAAATAGGGGATGCAACTAGAATGAATATAGTCATAATTAATGTTGCATTCATGCTGGTTGCATACCATTATTTTCATGTGGAATTTTTTTTGAAAAAAATGCATGTAGATATTTTTTTTGTGAGACCCAGTTACAGACGCAGACGCTCATATCACGAGCGCACACTCACCCGACCCTATAAGCACCTCCGAAGAACTGAATTGGACCGACAAATCTCGAGATTAACGAAGTTACTATAGACATCTCGTTGTCGACGAGCATGTCGCCTACCACTAAAAGAATAGCGCCGTTAAATCCTGGAATAAATCAAGGAAAATGCAAGCACCCAGGTCAAGTCGGGGAATGCAAGCACCTGGGTCAAGTTTGGGACTTGAACCTGGATGGATAAGTTCCACAACAAGGAATCTAATCAGCCGAGCTATGCTTAGTTCATAATGCATGTAGATATTGATTAGAATATTATTTTTAGAATATTTTGGGAATTTGCTAGATTTTTGGGATATTTTCCTAAATACAATTGCTTGAAGCTTCTAGTTTTCCTTAATTAGATTTTCTTTTTGAATAAACAGGAGGGCTTTCCCCTTACTGGATTTTATATTAAACAACAAAAAGGGATATAGAGTCTACAACAAACGTTCAGGAGACGAAGAAAGAGACAAAGAAAATAAAGAAAATTACACAAAGGAGGCTAGCCATAAATCAAGAGATGGATTGTATTTAGTCCTAGCCCGTAGCCTAACTAGAGCTAGCTCTTTTCTCAAGACTTCTTTGCACCGACGTGTCGAATGTTGTTCTCCTCTAAGGCACCGTTTGGATGCCGAAATTTTTGGCAAAACGCTACTGTAGCGTTTTTGTTGTTATTTGACAAATATTGTCCAATCATGGTCTAATTAGGCTTAAAAGATTCGTCTCGTCTATTTCGTCTAAACTGTGTAATTACGTTTGTTTTTTATCTATATTTAATGCTTCATGCATGCGTCCAAAGATTCGATGTGACGGGGAATCTTGAAAAATTTGGCATTTTGGGGTGCAACCGAACAAGCCCTAAAGATCAAGTCATTTTGGAATTCAGACCGACCAAATTCCCCATCACATCACCACAATTATTTCCATAAAGAAAGGCCTTTAGAGAGAAGACTTAAACTGGGATAACATTTGGAAGGGATCATCTTGGATGAGCCGAGCAAGCCCCCAGCAAGTTCCAACAGGTCATTTTTTGTGGTTTATAAAACTTTATTAGATGTTTACTGGGTTTTAATTTTAAAAAATGAAACTACCTTGAATACCACTTAATCATGGTAGGGAGGTAATTAAACCCATTTTGAGAGTTGAGGGAGGTACTTTGCCCTATTTTGCAGTTTGTAGAAGAAACCTAAACTCTAATGATAGTTTATTGAAGCAAAATGACTCTTAATATTTAGCCTTTCTCAAACACATTAAGGAAGTCTGATATTGATGCCTCACGCTTTGGGGACATTACTAAGTCGAAGTACCCCTTCAGAATACCATGGCAGAGTGATACTCCATCGGTCCTCTGGAATATAGTGGGATTAAGTTGTCTTTGTTTAAATTATTTTTAGTTTCATATCAAAAAAATAAATAAATTATTTTAAGTTTGACCACGGTTTTTGGAAAAAAAAATGACATATCAAATGAGTATCATAACATACATTATCAAATGTATTTTTATAGTTTACCTCTTTGATTCTCTAAATGTTAATCCCACAAAAAATTATTTTCCACTATACATAAGGTCAAACTTAAGATGATTGGACTTAGGATAAAATCAAATCTATTTTATTTCAGGATAGAAAGAAAAGGGGTTGTCTCGTGTTTTTTGTTGTCTGGTGCAGGTGTACAAACAGCATGGACAATATTGACCGGAACTGGAACAGCTTGAGAGAGTGGGAGAATGCGCAAAATATGAAAACACAGGAAAATAAGACATTGATACACTTTTATTGACACTTACACATAAGGGGAAAAAACGATTATACATGATGAAACTATGAAATCGAGGGATGGAGTTGCACAACACAGTAAATGCGCAGGCCGTGATTCGCAAGCGCGGTTTCCAGCATATAATTGAGTAAACATGCATATGCGCGCAGCAAGCTACTATGCTGGATCAAGCACTCGTATCGTATGCAACGCTAGAAGAGCAGCACCCATGCTGCCAAAGGGAGTGCCATCATGAGCAGAGAGTGCGCCGCCGGTGCTGCCGCAGCCGCGGGCGCCACCGTCTCGAAAATGAGCTGCTGGGACTTGGCGTTGCCGATGTCGTAAGTCATGGTCCTGCTCCTGCCCGTCTGCAGCAAGCTGCCCAGGAGCGACACGCCTTGAGACGGCAGCATGGTAAGACATGCCAGGCCGGTGCCGCCGTTGCTGGTGTCGTCGGTGTAGAAGTAGTTGTACTCTTTCAGCTCCATCATCACCTCTCCGTCGAACACCAGTACCATCTCCGGGACCGCCACGACGGATTGGCTCTTGTATCACAGGTCGGTCAAGGCCAAGCGCCGAGCCGTCAACAGGCTTCACCGATGAGTTTTGTTTGGCGAAGGCCTGCTTCACCATGTTGTACGCGGTCTCCTCGAGGAACGTGACCGGCATCGTCGTGCTCAGGAACACGCCGCCGGATCCGTTGGCACGGAGCTCGAACGTCCCGGCTGGGATGTCCACCAGGTCCTTCCCGACTTTTATGCCGGTGAGGTTGACGCAGTAAAGCTCAGGGTATAGACTACTGGTGAGAAGAGGGGCCATCGTCGTCGTCGTAGTCTGTTTCACGTCGTCGCCGCCGAACCGGAAGAAGGAGCTGCTGCCACTCTGGGAGTCGTCGTCGGACGCCAAGAAGTAGGAGAACCAGGAGAGCTGGAGCTGCGACACCAGGGACAGGGGGCCCCTGCTGAAGCCGAAGACTCCGGAGGCACCCGCGAAGTCGCCGACGCTCGCGACGCTGCAGCCAAACACCAAGTTGGGAACGGATATATCACCAAACGTGAGCATGTCGTTGGCGAGGTAGCCGGTGGTGTTGGTGTTGGCGCCGTAGACGCCAATGCACCCGCAGTAGTCCTGGTCTGCTTCCGTGGCATTAGCGGTGCATGTCTGAGTGAGCATGCTCTGGCAAGTGTCGCTGCCGCAAGGAAGCGCCGCGAAGGTGGGCGACTGGTCGGGCTGGAAGGTGGGCGCCGGCAAGCAGGCGCTGCAGGGCGCGCACTGCGACCACACAAGCGGGCTGGTGATGTCCAGGATACCGGAGATGTTCTGCGGCGACTATGCACCGGTGCCGACGGAGAGGTTGAAGATAAAGAGACCGGCCGTGTCGGCCGCCTTCACCTCATCGGTCTTCTGACCTCCGGAAGGCGGCACGAGGTCATTTTTGTGCTTCCAGAAGCGCTTGATGCCTCTGACTATAGAGTTCGTTCGCTGTGTGCGAGCGCCACCGTGGTAATTAACCTTAGGATTACGAATATACATACCGGCCAACACGAGCTGCGCCGGCACGAGAACCAGGAGAAGAGCAGCTACTGCTGCCACTACCAGTGGGAGGCTCCGACCCATTGTGTCGAGGAGCCTTGCTCGACAGTAGGAACAAGGTCGTTGACTCGTTGTTTTCCTTTCTTGCTATCTTGAATTCTTGATAGAGGAGTGGAAAACACACACGCATTGCATACAGGATGTGCTACGGTTTTTATAGCCGGTACCAGCTGCCGAGATGCAGATGCACACTTTCACGGGTTCTGTTTCAGAATTTTGTTTCTCTCAACAGCAGCAGATACGCGCTTCACTGGATGTGTTCAGGAACTTGTTAGCATGAATGGATCGTTTACTTACGATATTTAATTTTTGGTTTTATATGCTAGCTAAATTAGGGGGCATCATTCGTTAGTTAGACAACTACATCTTGATCACAAATGGTTAGTACTTTTGAAGGGATGGATTTAGAAATTTTCTTATATACCAGCACAAGCAATCGTTAAATTTGGTGAATGCCAAACAAAAAAAATGAGCGGTATTCCCCTAAAAAAAAAGAGCGGTATTGCTTTGACACAGGCGTCCGGACGGATGCACGCTCCGTCCAGAGATGCGCGTGCTTCACTCCTTTGTGTGCTGCCGCCGCTACCTCCACCCGCGCTCTGCGTCATCGCTGCCGCCCCGCGCCCACCTGACCCTCTGTGCCACCACTGCCATTCCCACCCGCCCTCTACGTCGTCGTTGCAGCTACCGCGCCCACACCCACCTTCTGCTCCAGTGCTGCCGTGCCTACCCACCCTCTATGTTTTCACCGCCGGCCGTGCCGCCCCCACCCGCCCTCTGAGCGCCGCCGCCTAGCTCTGCATTTCCGGTGAGCTCCGCGCCGCCGGCGAGCCCTACCCGGTGATTTCCACGTGCTGACGAACCTCCATTCGCCGAAGCAGTAAGGAGATGTTGCGCTGAAAGTGTATGTTGCAAAAGTATGTTTCAAAGGTACAGTGCAAGTGTTTTATATCGATGTTGCAAAAATATATCAGAATGTTGCATATGTTTCAAGTGTATGTTTCAAATGTTTCATCTGTTTCAGAGGTATGTTGCATGTGTTTCTGTCTAGATGTTACATAAGTAGATCTACATGTTGCATATATATGCAATGGATATACACATATGTTGCAAGTGTATGCTCCAAATGTTTCTTCTGTTTCATACGTACGTTGCAAGTGTTTCATCTGGATGTTGGAAAAGTAGATTTGAAAGTTGCATATGTGTGAAATGGCTATACACGGATGTTGCAAATGTATGTTCCAAATGTTTTCTGTTTCAGACGTATGTTGCAAGTGCTTCATTTAGATGTTGCAAAAGTGGATTTGAATGTTATATATGTTTTAGGTGGGGTATGTGACCCACAGGGTTTTCCGTATGCGTGCGGGAAATGAAGTGGGCGCTGGTGGTCAGGGCATGAAGCAGTAGTGGGGTCCACGTGTAGGGGGTGAAAAAACAGGCAGCACACATGCATCACGGTTATTCGCGCGAGGCGGGGAAGGTGACCCACGAGGTTTCCCGCGTGCGCGTTGAAAGGTTTTGATGGCTAGAGGGGGGTGAATAGCCTAATAAAATTTTATACAAAAAGTGCTAGACAAGTTGATTAGTAATAACAATTAGCAAGATGCAAGTTTTGCCTAGTCTAAGAGGGGTTTGTGTCGGGTACCAAAAACAAGGGGCCCCCACAATCAACGATTAAAGAAAACAAAACCAACGGGACTAGCCGAGACAGCGAACGAAACGCCTCGACCATGATACGACTCGTACGAGGCTCGCTCGACGGAATGCCTCGACCACGTTCTGACTCGTACGAGGCTCGCTCAACGGGACGCCTCGACCACGTTCTGACTCATACGAGGCTCGCTCGACGGGACGCCTTGATCACCGAAAAATCTCCGACTCGCACAACCCAAGGTCAAGCCGGTCGACCCACCTCATTCACCAACTCTGGGACAAAAGTTAGAGCATTTAATGCGAACTGCCAACCACTTCCTACCCTCATGGCTACAGCGGTAACCAGCATGGAAGCAGTACCGGTGTCAAATCTCACTTTTTACTGCCCATCTCGGGATGGGTGGTGAAAACCTGTCACTGCACGCACCATTTTGGACACTATTCCGCCACTGATCACCCTCGAGGGTGAATACAACGAGTACCGTACCCCGTGATTCCAGGGACTCAGCCTTATCTGTTCACTGTCAACCCACCTCGACCCGACCTCGACCCGGCCTCGACCAACCGACGATCAAGGCTTGCGTGACACAGGACTCGAAGTCTTTTTACCGTCTCATCCTCTACGTCACCATGGTGTCTAGGGATGGCTGGCCATTCTCAGGGTACGTTGCTACAGCAATCTCCACAACGATCGATAAAACTTCACCTCAAAGGCAAGCCTGGTGTCCCTGCCTCCTCTTACCCTATAAAAGGGCAGGCAGAGGACTCTACAGAGAAGACGGGGAACAACGGACGATGAAAAGAAAACCAGTCTCCATCCCACCACAGAGATCAACATCTCAAGCAATCTCCTTTGTACTATCACTTTTTCTCTGAGACCTGGGATCGGTTTCCTCTCTCACAGCTTGTAACCCCTACGCAAGCACTTAGGTGCAAGGAAATACAATACTCCCCCCTTCCCCGCTGGACGTAGGGCCTTCTTTTGCCCGAACTAGGATAAACCTCCGTGTATTCTCCTTGCATCACCATCCAGATTAGGGACACGCAGCATTGATTCACTCGTTGGCTTAGGACCCTCATATGACCAAACGCCGACAGTTTGCAAGCCACCTATCCAATTGGCAATTCTAGTTTTGAATCACTCAACCGCACAAGTTAAAACCGCAAGAGTGACAACTAAGACAAACTACTCTACTAAAGCTAACAAGGCAACTAGGCAAGACAAAGACTACATCAAGATAGTAACAAAAGTAATGCAAGAGTAGGTCTAGAAGTGATTTTACCGAGGGGCGATGAATAGAGCCAACCAATTGATATATCCAAATGATGATCCAATCAAGTAGCCAATCACCGAGATAAACCAATCACAATCACGAAATGATGACAAATAATTTATCCTGAGGTTCACGTGCTTGCCGGCACGCTAATCCCCATTGTGTACCCTTACACCACGTGGTTCGGTGGCTAATCGGTCTAACACACCGAGCCTCTCAAAAGGCGCCATAAGAACCTACCAATGGTTAAGAGTTGCAAAGACACGAGCTATCCACTAGAGTTGGAATTTGGCACTCCGCCAGGGAACCACAAGAACCCCTCACAAGACAATCACCGGAGCCGGCCACGAACAATCACCAACACGTGCCGGACCTCTACCGCTGCTCCAAGCCGTCTAGGTGGCGGCAACCACCAAGAGTAACAAGAATTCCCGCAGCAAAACAATCCCTCAGGTGCCTCTAAATGCAAAGCAATGATCAATGCACTTAAATCACTCAATCTCACTCAAGAATCGCAATCGAATGCAAGGAGATTAGTGGAGAGAAGTGTGAGGGCATTGGCTTAGCTCAAGATGCTCACAAGTATGTCAAAGTGCCAAAAGTCAAGCCCTAGAGCCGACCAACATATATATAGACGTACCCCTTCGAATAGAGCCGTTATCTAAAAATGCGCAACAGACGCGACATCCAGCGTCCGTCGCTCACGAGGCCGCAACGTGTCCTGCGCAGTCAAATTTCCAACAGACGTTTTCGCGCCAACAGACGCGTCCATCGCTACGGAAGTCGCGCGTCCGTCGTTCACCAGACGCAGTCCAGTAAGAGTCCGTCGTTCACCAGACGCAGTCGAGCACCCATCAGACGCGTCCGTCGATGGTGCACCAGACGCACCCAGCGTCTGTCGTCGCTGAGGCTGCAGAGCTGCTGATGTAGCTTGCGACGGACGCTGACGCACGGCGTCTGACGCCGTTCCACCGGCGCGTCTGATGCTCGGACGAAAACAACGTGCAAACGAGGGTTAGCCAACAGACGCTGACGTCAGCGTCCGTCACTCCCGAGACCAGCGTCTGACGGGTGTTACTCAGTGAGAAACACTCCCGCGACTTCGCCTCCTTTTCCATCATTCGGCGCAGTGAAAAATAAGCATTTCATCTCCGTGAAAACGCCTGAATCTCGCCTCGCAAGCTCGGTGGGAGGGAGAGAGGACCCCAAACCCCTCTCTACCGCTCAAACACTACCTTCGCAAATGTGCTAACACCACCAAGTGTACATCACCATGTGCATGTGTGTTAGCATTTTCACAATCATTTTTCAAGGCGTTTCGTTAGCTCTTTACTAGATCCTAATGCATATGATCAAAGAATGACACCTAGAGGCACATGTAGGACTCAATTGCAAAGAGAATTCCCCTATTTATAGTACGACTATGTATCCTATGTCATCCACACCCTCTATGGTGTCTTAGATACAAATCGAAAAGTCCTATTATATACCTTTGCCTTGAGCATCATGATTTGGCTTTGCACCTCCATCCAACTCCATCATGGCAAGCACTTGATCACATCACAATTGCTTGATCTTTGCTACACCATGTCGTCGCACCAACCACATCATAGCTACACACGTCTTTGCTATGTGGTTAGTACTAGGTATTGTCACTAATCACCAACATCAAACATAGGACTTTCACGCGTGCAAAACGAAGCGAGCACGAGTTGTTAGGGCAAGAAGCAGCGGTAGGGTCCATGCGTAGGCGGCGAAAAAAACGGGCACCACGCGTGTAGCGTGATTATTCGTGCGAGTTGTGTTTGGACGGACGCCCGCATCCAAACGTTCGAGCGGCTAGCTGTACCAAAAAACGAGGCCATATTTGTTCGGGCACAAGCTAGCTATATTCCCTTATTTTTGTCCTACAGCGACAGGCATCAGCCATCCACCCCATTCCACGTACAATTGCCCGGCCTCTCCCGGTCACTTTTTTCTCCAACCATATGCTATTTTTCTCTTCTGCCTCTACTGATCCTTAATGGAAGAGAACTCACTGCCTCTGCGTGACCGCACATAGCGTTTACAATGTTACATAGTTTCAGTGGTATTACTATTGAATCAGGGAAACAAGAGATTAGAAGCCAGCCATGCATGACAGAGTCTATTATTAAATTTCCATCGTCCGTGAGAGGTGAACAACTCCAATATAGTGGTATCTAATTTCTAACTTTGCCTAAAACCGCAGCCAGTACTTTGTCTCGAAAATAGCCTGTATAAAAGATGTATATTTATAATTAATTTTCTTTTCAGAATATTCCTTGCACCGAGACTGTCTTTCATAAGTAGACAAAAGAAAAAGTTTTGCACTTCATCTAACAAGTACTTTTCCACAACCGATTCTAATAAGATTCATGAATACTCCTATGGCCCTTCGATTTTTTGTAAGCTCTGCTTGAGCTGAAAAGAAATTTGTACCCGAAATAATGTCCAGTTATCACATAATACAATACTGTGTGGTTTACTGTACTTGCTAGGAGTTCGTCTTTTATAATACGCTTTTTAATGAATACCATAAGTCAAACAATATTATTGGCATGATAATCAGACAATAGGTTCGGTAGCTAATTTTGTTTATACAGCACCTCTAAACTAGGCTTCAACGGCGATAGAAGGAATTGTTTATTTCCCATAATTATTAGTACCAGCAGCCATTTTCAAATCAACCTGAATCAAAGCAGTGGCCGGCTTTTCCTTGTCGTTATGTGACTATATTTCAGTTTTGGGGCTTAAACGTTTCTACCCCTGTTTTGATGTCCATTTATGATTTTGTCCATATTTTTTAAACTTTGTGATTTTCGGTCAAACAAGATGCCTGAAGAATGGAGGAGAAGTATATTAGTACCTATCTTCAAGAACAAGGGAGATGTTCAAAGTTGTACTAACTACCGTGGGTTTAAGTTGATGAGTCATACGATGAAGCTCTGGGAGAGGGTTATCGAGCATCGCCTAAGGAGAGTGACACATGTGACCCAAAATCAGTTTGGGTTCATGCCTGGTAGGTCGACCATGGAGGCGATTTTCTTATTACGACAATTGATGGAGAGATATAGGGAGCAGAAGAAGGACTTGCACATGGTCTTTATTGACCTCGAGAAGGCATATGACAAAGTACCGAGAAATGTCATGTGGTGGGCCTTGGAAAAGCACAAAGTCCCAACTAAGTACGTTACCCTCATCAAGGATATGTACAGGGATGTGGTGACGTTTGTCCGAACATGTGATGGCGACACCAGTGACTTTCCAATTAAAATAGGACTGCATCAGGGGTCAGCTTTGAGCCCATATTTATTTGCTTTGGTGATGGATGAGGTCACAAGGGACATACAAGGTGATATCCCTTGGTGTATGCTCTTTGCTGATGATGTGGTGCTAGTTGACGACAGTAGGGCGGGGGTTAATAGGAAGTTAGAACTATGGAGGCACACGTTAGAGTCGAAAGGGTTCAGACTTAGTAGGACTAAGACCGAGTATATGAGGTGCGATTTCAGCGCGACTAGGCACGAGGAGGGAGACGTTAGCCTCGATGGGCAAGTGGTGGCCAAGAAGGATACTTTTCGGTATTTAGGGTCGATGCTACAAAAGGATGGAGACATTGATGAAGATGTTAGGCATAGAATTTCAGCCGGCTGGTTGAAATGGCGTCAAGCTTCTGGCGTTCTCTGTGACAAAAGGGTGCCTCAGAAGCTGAAAGGTAAGTTCTATAGGACGGCGATTCGTCCGGCGATGTTATATGGTGCTGAGTGTTGGCCTACAAAAAGGCGACATGTCCAGCAATTGAGTGTAGCGGAGATGCGTATGTTGCGTTGGTGTTGTGGGCACACAAGGAGGGATAGAGTACGGAACGACGATATTCGGGATAGGGTTGGGGTGGCACCAATTGAGGAGAAATTGATTCAACATCGGTTGAGATGGTTTGGACATGTCCAACGGAGGCCTCCTGAGGCGCCGGTGCGTAGTGGAGTTCTAAAGCGGGCCGATAATGTAAAGAGCGGTAGAGGTCGACCTAAACTAACTTGGGACGAGTCCGTTAAGAGAGATCTTAAGGAGTGGAATATCCCCAAGGATTTAGCTATGGACAGGAGCGCTTGGAGATTAGCAATCAACGTGCCTGAACCGTGACCTCTTTTGTCTTGTGCCCTTTATGTCCCTTTATGTGTCTCCCTGTTTCTCGTCTCTTTTGGGTTTCATCTCTAGCCTACCCCAACTTGCTTGGGACAAAAGGCTATGTTGTTGTTGTTGTTGTTGTTGTTGTGTGATTTTACCCTTCCTATTTTTAAACGAAGGAAGAGTTTACCTTTAGTCTGTTAAGTCCCTCTAAAGGTGTTGCTTTTGGACAAAACGATAACTTTGCCCATGTGTTTTTACCCCTGTTTTATTATGTTATTTGTGTTTTTACCCCTAGTTTCAGATGGCAAGTTGACATTTTTTATATAGAATTTTTAGAAAAATTCGACAGCAATTCAACTGACAATCCACATAAACACAATGTAATATCACACAACTAGTACATATAAACCAGATCCATGCAACATGTCATCATAGTACCACAATAGAAGCCAACATACAGATCCAAATGACATGTCAAACACTAACATATAGGTCTAAATGACATGTCAAACAAAAGTAGGAGCTACTAGTGAGTTCTCTAGGCAACTAGTAGTGAGCTATATATCAAGCATCGAAACCTAACAAAGTAGCAAGCCTCCCAGAAGTTGCTCCTCTTCCCCTCCTTCCTCTTCTCCTTCCTGAAGCACTTGCACTTTATATGAAAAAGAGAAGAATTATGTTAATAAAGTTACTAAATTATGTAGTAAAGAGAAGCAATGTTGGCTTGTCTTACTTTGTCTCATTGTTGGCCTCTGCTGACCCTCTTGCTCTAGATGGCAGTTAGTTACGAACTTATACAGATGGCACGTAGAGTGCCGATTCCCGAATATGTCCAAATCAACTTAGCGTATTTAATGGACTAGAGATCAGCAGTCTTGCCATTCATTTCATCTCAGATTGGAAGCATGATCCACGGGGCTCCCAACAGATGTCAACCTAAATACGTCCAAACTGACTTAGCACAGTATTTGACACTCTGGGATCAGCATGATTCTGCTACTCCATTCAGTCCATTGACAGTAGAAGACAGCCTTGATCCATGGGCTCACAAGTCACAACAGATGTCAACCAGGGAATTATAACGAAACTTCACAGAGAGTGCAGGCCACTACACTACTGCCATTCTAGGTAAGGTCAAGCAGCCAAGCACCACCAAACCTGACTACCCCGTTGACAATGCAGCAAATTCACATAGCACATACTACTTGTTGCAGATCAAACAACATCTCCGAGCATGCACTTTCCTATCATTAATAGCTGCACCATCATATCTCCAGCATATACTATTACCTACAAACGATCAGAGATGAAGTGAATCACCCCCAGTTTGATCTATGCCGATTTAGCCATTCATAAGGGTTAACGATACACTGAGTGGCTCACTCTCCCACTCCAAATCAGCTCAAATCTCGCTGAAATTTGCAAAGCTACACTAGGATTATGACTACATGGGCCAAATTCTACCAGAAACAAAGCTTAGATCCATGCTTTCCCAACGAAATGGACATACTGCACTGCAGATCCATACCTTAAACGATCTTTTCAGCGGGGCCTCCACTGCACTCCAGATCCATACCTGAAACGATCTCTTCAGCCGGAGCAGCGGGCGAGGCCCCAGCCGTGCCGCCGCGGGCGCGAGCCGGGGCGATGGGTCGGGGCGGCCTCCGCTGCGCGGGCGCCCCAGCCGGTACTCGCGACGCCGGGGGGGGGGGGGGGGGGGGGGGGAGCAGGGCGGAGGGAGGACGAGTCGCAGGCACGAGCTGAGGGGGAGCAGGGCGGAGGGAGGAGGAGCCGCGCCGATGCCGGTAGCTGCGCCGACGCCCGGACGAAACCCTAACTCGGGAGTTGTCGCAACTCTGTTTCGCGACTTCGGGAGCGGACGAGCGATTCGACTGAGGAAGGATAAATAGAGTGAAGGGTAAAACTGTCTTTTGGTGTAGGTGCATTTTATTTTTCTTTTTTTAGCCATTTAATCCCACCATTTCTCACGGTGTTAGTAAACGGGAGCTTCATCTGGAAAAAAAAACAGTGTAAAATCGCAAAGTTAAAAAAAGAGGGATAAAATCACCATTGGACTATGGAATAGGGGCAGAAATACTAAAATCCCTTCAGTTTTTTGCTTTCTCGTGGAAAGGTTTGCTTTCCTTTGACATAAACTAGAAAAAATAGAACATCCATTTTATGCTCTTGGAAATTTTTCTACATATGAATGGAAAGATGTGCCGGTTCTTATTCACTAGCATGGAGGAATAAACATGTACTTATATTCTTGTGTTCTAAACACCATTCTTATAAGTGTGTTTTTCAATCCTCTGTTTTCTATCTATACTAATTTCCTGTTTCTATATTTTTTTTATTTTCCTATGTTCTGTATTCCTTCATTCAAAATAGGTGAAATATACTGTTGAACCAACACTTCTTACTAGTTTTTTTAGGGAACTTCTTACTAGTAGTTCTTAAACATGCCTCATGGAGTCATGTACACCCTCAAGATTTGGGCCTACCCCATGCTCAGCTAAATATCTGTTCAGTGGAGAAGAGTTTATACGTGGGCCGAGAATTGGTAGCAATCTCTAGTCCGGTACGAACCGGACTTTTATTTGGACCAGCCTTGCGTGCTCATGTTTCGCGCGTGGAAAGGGGGTGTGCCATCATGATCACGATGAAGTTCGGCCCAGTTTGTTGGAGGCCAAGAACGACCAATCAGCAATAATAAGAGACCATAAAATTCTTCTCTACCAAAAAAGGAATCAAATCTGCTAAAAATAGGAATCAAATATCGTCTACAAATAAAATAACTTTGAAACCACCACCAGTTAGAGGTGTGATCTGTCCAGTGGTAAATAGTTTAGGACATAAGATATATGGTTTTATACTTTCATAAAAAAATCAGATGATGTCCATAGTTAAGAAAAGCATCTCTAAGAGTTTTTTTTTCTGAAACTCACTCTATAAATATTTACTTAGAGATCCATTTAAATAAAAGTCATTCACTATATCTTTTTATCCTCCAACAGTTATGTATATCTTGTACGTACTCTGAAGAGCTTCCTGCGCTTTGTGTATTTGGCTAGTGAGAAATAAAGAATAGAGAATGAAAATATTTGAGGTCTAATTCAAGAAGTTGTTAGAGGACATTTTGTTTACCTTGAAGGCGTACGACGAAATGTTCAGCGGTGACCCCACTCATACGTAGGTGCTACGTGAGTTGTTTCCAGAAGATGGCGAGGTGGGCTCGTGCAAGCAACGCCGCCACTGTTCGGCAGCCTAGGCATAGGCCTCTTAGCCGGCGTCATAATTTGGGTTGATTTCTGTCCAATGTAATAGCATAGCTTGCAGTACACTAGGTAGGGTCCAAACATTCATGTACAATTTATTGACCCCTAGAGCACCGCTAAGGCACGTTGTATTAAACATTTTCTCTACCTTAATACAAATATGCACAAATCTTTTGTGTGCTCGAGAAAACAGGACATTTTGTTCACCAAAATCTCTACTTCTTGTTAGAACTCTAGGACCGAATAGCAGTAGATCAGTGGGGTGGATCTTTGTATTTCGGTTAGGAACATCAAGATTCTAGTGAAACAACTACCGGATCCGAGAGGGAGAGAGGGAGAAAGGGGAGTGAGGTGGTGCAAACCGTCTGTAGGAAGGGTGGAGTTCGATCCGGACGCCATCACGAACGTTGATGGTGGCTGCGTACGGGCAGCGACGTTCGGGGAAGGGAAGGTCGGTGCACTGAAGATCGTTGACGGCGGCGGTGCTTCCCGTCGCTCATAGCGCGACCCTCGAGATCGGTTAGGGTTGTAGGTAGGGAAAGGCGGCTCTGACGAACCTCGTGACTCGAGCCCCGGCTCCCACCTCCTTTATATAGCGCTGCGCGACGGGGGCCCACCAGCGATTGTTGGGCTGGGCGCCCCCGATCAGGGCGCGGATCAAAGGCCTAATGAGCCGTTGGGCTCATTAGAGGAGAGATCAACCTAACATTCTCCCCCTTGATCTCACTTATACTTTAACATTTCATCTTTAACTTCAATGCTTTTAACTTTACTCGTTTCATCACAAATAAGTGCATAGAGCATGTTTCATCGTCACGGTCAATCGCCGATAGATTTGACAGCTACAATGCACGTCTCTGATCGGAAACAGTTACCTTAACTTTTGGACCCTTTATTATAGTCCAGGAGTCATAGGCTTTCCCTTAAACCCATACCGGCTACATGTTCTCTGAACACGTTGGGTGGTAAGCCTTTTGTAAGCGGATCCATGAGCATCTTTTCAGTGCTTATATGCTCAAGATTTATTACTTGATCCCGGACTTTATCCTTCACAACATAATACTTTATGTCAATGTGTTTGGCAGCACCACTTGACCTATTGTTGTGAGCGTACTGTACTGCTGGATCATTATCGCAGTATAACTTTAGTGGTTTATGTATGCTGTCGACCACCTTCAAACTAGGTATGAACTTCTTTAGCCAGTTCACCTGCCCCGTTGCCTCATAACACGCTACAAACTCGGCATACATTGTGGACGATGTAGTGACGGTTTGTTTCGAGCTTTTCCATGAAATTGATCCTCCTGCGAGAGTGAATACATATCCTGACGTGGATTTTCTATCATCTCCCACATAATCTGAATCTGAATACCCCACTATCTGAAGAGAATCTGATTTTCTGTACGTCAACATGAGGCCTTTCGTACCTTGCAAATATCGTAAGACTTTCTTTACCAATTTCCAGTGTTCAATTCCTGGATTACTTTGAAATCTGCCAAGCAACCCGGTAACAAAAGCTAAGTCAGGGCGTGTGCACACTTGAGCATATTGTAGGCTTCCGACAGCAGAAGCATATGGAACCACTTTCATTTGATCGAGCTCGTATTGGTTCCTAGGGCATTGAAAATCCCCATATCTGTCGCCCTTGACCATGGGTGCAGGTGAGGCACTACATTTATGCATACTGAATTTCTTTAAAACTTTTTCTATGTATGCCTTTTGTGATAGTCCTAATACCCCTTTACTTCTATCTCGGTGAATCTCTATGCCCAAAACAAATGAAGCTTCACCAAGATCTTTCATATCAAATTTTGAAGATAAAAACTTCTTTGTTTCCAGTAGTAGACTGACATCACTACTAGCGAGTAAGATATCATCTACATACAGGATTAGGAAGATATATCTTCCATTCTTAAACTTTGTATAAACACAATTATCCTCAATATTTTCTTTAAACCCAAAATTCTTTATTGTTCTGTCAAACTTCAAGTACCACTGTCTCGAAGCTTGCTTTAACCCATAAATCGATTTCTTTAAGCGGCATCCCATTCGTTCTTTTCCTTCTACGACAAAACCTTTCGGTTGTGCCATATAAACATTTTCCTCCAGATCCCCATTCAGGAATACCGTTTTTACATCCATCTGATGCAATTCTAAATTATAGTGTGCCACTAATGCCATTATAATTCTGAAGGAATCCTTACATGAGACTGGAGAAAACGTCTTATTGTAATCAATCCCTTCTCTTTGCGTAAAACCTTTTGCCACAAGTCGCGCTTTAAATCTTTCAATATTCCCTTGGGAGTCACATTTTGTCTTGTAGACCCATTTGCAGCCTACTGTCTTGGCTCCTTTAGGAATAGACTCTAAGTTCCAAACTTTGTTGGTACTCATTGACTTTATTTCATCTTCCATGGCCTCAAGCCACTTGGATGAATTATCGCTTCTCATGGCTTCTTCAAATGAAGTGGGATCACCCTCCATTTGAAATTCTTCAGTGTTATACACCTCATAATAATCAGGTATAGCTGATCTTCTAACTCTTTGAGACCTTCTCGGGGCCTCCACATTTGGCACACCTTCTGTTTGAGGCTGTTGTTGCTCCCCCTCATCTGTGGCATCAGTTTGTATAGGTTCCTGAAGGACAGGTTCCTCATCATTGTTTACCGTCACCACAGGAGAACTGACAACAGGTGTTGGCACTATAGTATCTGGCACTATTGGTGCAACAAGAACAGGTAGTTCAAAGAATGGTTCCTGAATCATCGGAGTGGGCACACAAACCCGCTTCTCCTCAAGAACAATTTCTCGAGCCACCATGCTCCCCCTTATCATTTCATCCTCTAAGATAACAGCGTGTCTTGTTTCTACAAATTTTGTGTATCTATCTGAACAGTAGAAACGAAAACCTTTTAACTTTTTAGGATAGCCATTAAAATGGCAACTAACTGTTTTGGGATCTAACTTCCCAATATTTAGGTTAAATACTTTTGCCTCAGCAGGACTCCCCCACACACGCAAGTGTTTTAGTGAGGGTTCTCTTCCTGTCCACAACTCATATGGTGTTTTGGGCACCGCTTTACTTGGTACTCTATTTAGAATATGAATGGCGGTTTTTAACGCCTCCATCCATAGACTCAATGGCAAGTCAGAGTAACTCATCATACTACGTACCATATCCATTAAGGTACGGTTGTGCCTTTCAGCTACTCCGTTCTGCTGAGGTTCGCCCGGTGTAGAATACTGGGCTACTATGCCATTCTCCTGTAGAAACCATGCAAAGGGTCCAGGAACTTGGCCATATGGGGTATGCCGACCGTAGTACTCCCCACCACGATCAGACCGGACCACTTTAATCTTTAAATTATGCTGATTTTCAACTTCAGCTTTAAATATTTTCAATTTATCCAACGCTTCATTTCCTTCTTTAATTGGATAAATGTAACCATAACGGGAGTAGTCATCTGTGAATGTTATGAACGAGTCAAAACCATCCACACTTTTCATAGGAAAAGGACCACAGATGTCTGTGTGAATTATCTGTAGAATTCCTGTGCTTCGTTTATCATCCTTTTTAATTTGCTTTGTGTATTTTCCTTTAATACATTCTCTGCACTGTTCAAAATCTGAGAACTCTAATGGAGGAAGAATATCATTCTTAACTAGTCTCTCTATTCTCCCCCTCAAAATATGGCATAAACGACAGTGCCATAATTTCGACGACGCATCTTGAGTTCTGTTTCGTTTTCTATTCGCGTTCACAAACGAGAATACGTTATCATTCGCATCACATACGGAATTCACATTTTCACGAAGTGATAACAAATAAAGATCTTGCTTTTGAAAAGCAAGGCCAAGACATTCATTATTACATAATATTTCACATTTGCTATCTCTAAAATGACAATCAAATCCATCGTTGTCCAAACATGACACACTAATCAAGTTTCTTTGTAATGACGGAACAAATAAAACATCTTTTAACAAAAGAATGAATCCATCAGCAAGCTCTAAGGAGACATCGCCAATAGCTTCGACGTCTGCTTGGACTCCATTTGCGACTTTAACGTGCCTTTCGCTTCTTTGCGTAGTTCTCGTCGAACGGAATCCCTGTAAAGAATTTGCAATATGAACAGTTGCTCCTGAGTCAATCCACCAAGTAGATTTCGAATACTGTACATACAGGGATTCATTTATAAACGTAATCATGTTCTCACCTTGCTTTGCCATGATCATCTTTAGGAAATCGGGACAATCTTTCTTGTAATGTCCCGTCTTCTTGCAGTGAAGACACTGATCTTTGTTCACTGTAAATTTATTCTGCTGAGGCTGATGCTGCATGGGAGCTTTGCCCTTTGACTTTGAGGGAGAGTTGGCATTGGCATTGAAATTCTTTCTTTTGTTGTCTTTAACAAAATTGAGAGTACCACTATTGGCGGCTTTTATCCTCTCTTCCTCCTGTGCACACATCGCCATACAACGTTCTAGATCCTATTTCTCGGGCTGAATGTTGTAGTTGACAACAAATGTGTCAAACTCTTTTGGTAAAGAAGCAAAAATCAAATGGACAAGAGACTCTTCCGTAAGAGCCAGATCTATTGGTTTTAGCTTGTTGTTCAAATGGTTCATTTTTTATATGTGCTCTCTTATGTCATTGCCATGTACACCTCCAGTGTATTTTTCTGTTATCAGCTGCTTTATCAGCTGAGTAGCATATGTCTTTGAAGAGCCATAGAACTGACTCTTTATCCTTTCCAAGTATTCTGTGACAGTGTCACACTCTTGGGTTGAGCCCATTATGGTAGGCTCAATTGTGTTCTTTATGACAGCAACACACTTTTTGTTGGCATTGACCCACTTTTGCTTTTGTAGGTCATATGCCATCTGTATGGGAGCATGGTCCCTCTCTTTTTTCTGCCATTCAGCATCAGACTCATTGGCCTCCCTCACCGGTGCCACAGGTTCACTGGGGCATGGTGTGGTGACCACCCAGTCCACCTTAGCCAAAACAAAGGCGAGGTCAATTTTCTTTTTCCATTCGTTGTAGTTGTCACCTTTGAGGGGTGTGATATCTTTGATAAACCCCATCAAAGAGTAACCTCCTGAAAATATAAGTCATATAAAGTGAGAACATAATTATAACATGAATAATTGCATGCTTTAATTCCAACGTTGGTCAAAATTAAAACATACAAAAAAATCATCCTTTTTACACTAATTCTAGATCACCGTTGGGCAGAAATAGAATTAATGCATGATAAAATCATGATAACATCATAATACTGCTATTAATCAACGTTGGTTAGAATAATAACAATATTATAATCAATTCAAAATTTATCTATTTTTCAAAATTAAATTCTCCCGTTGGTTCGAATTTAATAATGAAATAACATCTTTAAGTACGCAGCGGAAACACTTTTAACATAAATATTCCCATAATTATTTTTTCAGAAACATGAAAATACTGTACTGTTCTCCGAAAATTTATCGTTGCACAAAATTTATACGGAGATCTAACATCAAAATTCAAATCAAAACATTCAAAAATGCATTAACATTGTTTCTAGAAAAATAAAAAATGAGAAAAAAGATTTTAGTTTTCATTTTGACCCATGGTTTGCTCGCTGCAGCAGCAGTGCAGCCCACCTAGCAGCCAGACTCAGTCGCGCGCGTCGCGGCCCATCACAGCAAACGGCCCACTTGGCCGACCCGCGTGCGCGCGCAGGCAAGCGCTATCGCGCACAGGCTTTCTCTTTTTTTTATTTCTGTTCACGGCCCAGCCGATGGAAAACAAAAGTGCGTCCCACTATGCAAGTGGCCCAGCCACCCGGTGCTGAACCGCCCGCGCCCAGGCCGCAACCTGGGCCTGGGCCGGGAAAGCGGCCTGGAGAGCGCGCCCGCCTGGGCCAATTTCGGTCCAGCTAACCAGGAGCTCGTTTCGGCCGTCTGATCTGCGTTGTTGTAGATCCGACGGCTACGCGCGGCGTTCGCAGAAACAAAACCCGCCACGCTCTGTGAACCCTAATCCCGATTTCATTTCGATGTTCCTCACTTCTCGCTCTCAGCCGCATAGCAGCAGCCACGGCGGCGGCGCCCATGGCGCCCGGCCGCACCGTCGAGAGGGGAATCCGGCGGAGCAGATCCGGCGTTCCCTTACCCTCTTCTTTCTCCCTTTCCTCTTTCCCGTTGTTCCGAGCACCCGCATCGAGCACCAGCAACAGTCCTCGCCATGGCGAGCGGTGGAGGAAGGTGGTGGTGCCGCTACCGGACCCCTCGCCGGCGCGTGAGCTCGCCCTAGGCGGAGCTCACCGCCGTCGAGCGGTCTGGGCAACGGTGCCGTGAGCATGCGCGCGCACCACGGGATCACACCGGCGAGCGGCATCTCCATTTTTTCTTTCCCGCACGGCATCCTTGAGGCCGTGGGTGGTGACGCGGGTAAGGCCGACGGTAGGTCAGCCATTTGCGTTCTTTATTTTGATAGGGTTAGGGTTCCAGTGTACTTTTCCGATCCGAGATCGGTCATTCGTTTCTTTGTTTTAACCATTCTAGGGTTTCGTAGTTAGGGTTGTTCCATTTTCTTTCCCCATTCAGCTAGATCTACATGCTATGTAGGCGTCCGATACCATTGTTGGAACTCTAGGACCGAATAGCAGTAGATCAGTGGGGTGGATCTTTGTATTTCGGTTAGGAACATCAAGATTCTAGTGAAACAACTACCAGATCCGAGAGGGAGAGAGGGAGAAAGGGGAGTGAGGTGGTGCAAACCGTCTGTAGGAAGGGTGGAGTTCGATCCGGACGCCATCACGAACGTTGATGGTGGCTGCGCACGGGCAGCGACGTTCGGGGAAGGGAAGGTCGGTGCACTGAAGATCGTTGACGGCGGCGGTGCTTCCCGTCGCTCACAACGCGACCCTCGAGATCGGTTAGGGTTGTAGGTGGGGAAAGGCGGCTCTGACGAACCTCGTGACTCGAGCCCCGGCTCTCACCTCCTTTATATAGCGCTGCGCGACGGGGGCCCACCAGCCATTGTTGGGCTGGACGCCCCCGATCAGGACGCGGATCAAAGGCCTAATGAGCCGTTGGGCTCATTAGAGGAGAGATCAACCTAACACTTCTACCAATACGGAAGCATATATATAGAGAATCTTGGACTTCTCTAAACGCTTCATGGCTCTGTCGCGTCTCGCTCGTGGAAGATCTGTGCCAGCATGATAAATTTAGTGGTGTGGCCAAGAACAACGAATCAGCAATCAGAGACCATAAAATCCTCTACAAAATCAAATACCATCTCTCTCATTTATACATTATATACCATACTCGATTTGCTAATCAGGACACATGCCAATCTCGAGGTTGTTTTCTATGATCCCATTGGCCGCTCTCATCGTTGATCTCATGATTAATTTCTGGACATGGCATTATGGCAAACAATCATCACGCATGGCCACATGGCGTCTCCAGATGCTGTCTTCGCAACGCCAGGAAACAATGGCAGGTTAGTAGCAGTAGCCAAGCAACAAGAACAGGATCTGATGCTGATGTGCTGACCGAGATTAACAAGCGATCGACACGCGGAAATGCGCTTGGTTTCAGTCAGCGACGAGTCCAAAACCAGCACACGTGCATTCCAATTTCCAAGCCAGAGCGCGACGAGGGCAGGACACGTCTCATGTTTGCATGCGAGCATTGCAATTAGCTGAAAATCTGGTTGCGTCAAGGCACGCACATGCCCTCACATAATTTTGTCGGCTTTATTAAATTAAAATTGTATGCATTATAAAGAAAAGGGTTTGTTAATTTTCTGTTTGCAGTGTACTGCTTCTCCAGATTCCCCTGCTCCACTGGAAAGGCAGCGTGGCGTTGCCGCGTTAATTTGTTAGTGGGCAAGCCTCTTATAGCCACCGTTGTTACCTCTTGTAGTTTCTGATTTTGAGTCTCGCCAATATAAAACGTTTTGAATTTAATTTTTGTTGTATAGCAAAACTTTAAGTTTTGAAATTTTGAGCAATTTTTTGTATTCAAAACTTTTTGGCGTAAAGACGTTTCGGTGTCTGAACTGCAGGTACAATGGATCCTATGTAAATATTTCCGCGGATAAATTATAAAAGTGCTTTGAATTTGGAATTTTACTCTATAATAAAGCTGTAGGTTTTGAAATTCTAAACAACTTTTGTATTGAACACTTTTTTATTTGAAAATGTTTCGATGTCCAAATTGTAGGTACAACGGATCGCATGTAAGCATTTATGCAAACGCATTGCGAAAGCATTTTCATTTTAAAAATTTGCTCTATAATAAAGTTGTAGTTTTTGAATTTTTGAACAAATTTTATATTGAACAACTTTTGATTTGAACGCGTTTTGGTGCTCAAATTGTACGTATAACGTTGCTCGTATAAAAGAAACGGATGGAACGGGTTGTGGTTTGGTTTTAATTAAAATCCGAGGGTTTTCTGAAAAAATCATAAGAGAGGACCAGAACGGCGTGTTAATTTAATGAGAACTTAAGGGTTTCTTTGCAAGTTTTCCTGAACCGTGGATGTTGGACTGTGGGTTGATTTGGGAAAAGATTTGGGTTTTTTCGAAAAAGAGAGGAGGCCGGACTACGGGTTGATTTCTTTAAATATCAAGGACCTTTTTGCAAAATGACTGAACCTCGCAGATCTGTGCCGTCCGCGCGCCCGATCCAACGGCCGGGAACTGCAGGCGACGTGGCCACCTTCGTTGCCCGCGGTTCCCCCTGAAGATTCGATATTAGAAGATAAATGAATTTGCATGTATAGTATGCAGAAGACACAGTATCCGGGGTTAAGTCTGAGTTGTTAAGGCATGCATTCGGATTTGAAGAATCGAGTTAGGCTAGTAGAGTGCTGGCAGTGGCTGCGGCTGATTTGTAGAGGTGATTTGTTGTGAGAGAAAAACATTGTTTCATGGTTGAAAAGTAGAGTTGATTTTGGCTGATAAGCTCAAGTGAACGGCAAGCAGATCGTCGTGTCAGGATCGTCATCTGCCTGATAAGCTCAAGCAAACGTCGTCGTGTCCAGATCATCATAAGATGCACCGTGCTCCCTTGTTTCCTGCCGGCAAACAAAAAACACCAAGAAACGTTGGCCGTCACACATTAATTCAGAAGATGTTGATCAGTTAACAGCTGCATTCGGTTTGGGTGTTTGACCACCTGTCCCGTTTTATCAAATCCTACTAGGGGGTGTTTAGATGTTTTTTTTAAAAATTTTGCTACTGTAGCACTTTCGTTTGTATTTGGCAATTAGTGTCCGATCATGGACTAATTAGACTTAAAAGATTCGTCTCATGATTTACAACCAAACTGTGTAATTAGTTATTTCTTTTATCTACATTAAGTGCTTCATGTATGCGTCTAAAGATTGATATGATGAAGAGAATATAAAAATTTAGAATTTGGAAGGGAAGTAAACCAGCCCTAGGAGCAAACCGAAAAACACACTTTGTTGCAATGAAGCAAGGCTACTTTAGCGTGTGTATAGTTCGCGAAAAATTTTGGCTTTGGTTACTGTAGCACTTTCGTTTGTATTTGTCAATTAGTATCAAATCATGGACTAATTAGGTTTAAAAGATTCGTCTCATAGTTTTCTACCAAACTATGTAATTAATTTTTTTTCGTCTACATTTAATGCTCTATACATGTGTCCAAATATTCGAAAAATCTTAAAAAAAATTTAGGAACTAAACATGACCTTAAACATGACCTTAGGACGCTGTTTGTAATGGTGAAAGCTCAAAGCTCACAAGTGAAGAAAGGACAGAGATTGATAGTCCTCTTTGGATGCGAAATGCGCCGGTGATGGACTGACGTGACTTCATGGAATACGCGGAAAGCTTCAAACTTTCAGCTACCGGCGCATGTGTTAGGTTAGGCGACAAGATGGATGGACCCGCACCATACATCTATTCTCTGCAACTTTCAGAGACGACAAGAGCGCGAAAGACAGGAGGGAATTCAATAAGAGGATGAATGAGGTTGCGTTCAGATCCGAAATTTCCGAGCGAAAAGTTTCTATAGCATTTTTGTTATTATTTGGTAAAATTTGTTTAACCATAGACTAACTAGGTTCAAAAGATTCGCCTCAACATTTACCGACAAACTATACAATTAGTTATTTTTTATCTACATTTAATGCTCCATGTATGTGTCCAAAGATTCGATTTGATGGGTAGAATAGAAAATATTTTAGGAAGTAAACGGGGCCTGAATTGATAAATAAACAAGGAGATGAAGAAACACTAGGCTGGTAGCCCTTGAACAGGGATAAAACAGCACAAGGAGTCAAGGACATGCTGCATGCAGAGAACAGGCAAGGCAGCTCTCACAGTCACATGGCTGACTGGGCATGGAAAGAAACATGACATCTCCCTGTTCGTTTAGCTTATATACCGTACTTTTTCAGTTAATAAATAATATTTTTCTCTCCTAACAAATCAGTGAATAATACTCTCAGTCATGATTTTTTAGCTAAACGAACAGGACGATCTATAGGTTAATGGATCTTAATCCCGAAGTGTTCAGTGGGAACTGGTCATTGACCAATCACTTGTTTCAGGTGAGATCATTATCCTTTGCTACTGCCATACTCCTCCATTTTCAAGTCTGTTTTTATTTTGAAACAAAGGGTCAGAAGTGTGCCCCTCTATCACACGCTTATGTATATAAGCCACTAAAACCAATTCTTAGTAGAGGTGTGTGCGCGTTTGTTTATGGGTCTGATTGGTTGCCTGCATTAGCATGCATTAGCATGTATCCAGGCTTGTCAAGTGCAGTTTTTTTTTGTGTTTGGTTGTCTGCATAAGTTTTTATGTAATCTTGCACAGTGTTCAAAGCAGGCTCAATGCAGCATTAGCTAGTACGCCATATTTAGTCGTATAAGGCAAATGCAGATTTGGACAGGCCAATAAACAAACTAAAAATGAAATATTCTCACATCCCTTAGTGTAACAGAAATATGAGACCTCAACTAGAATATGAAGATGACTACATACAACAACATATAAATAAGAGTGAAGTGCACAAGCGGTCCTCTAATTTGTTCGGTTGTGTCATCCTGGTCCTTAAACTCGTAAATCGATCGTTCAAGTCCTCAAACTTGTTCATCCGTGTCATCCCGGTCCTTAAACTCTCAAATTATTCGTTTAGGTCCTCAAACTTGTTCGGCTATATCATCTAGGTCCATAAACTTGCAAATAACCCGTTTAGGTCCTCAAACTTGTTCAGCTGTATTATCTCGGTCCCTAAATATTATAAACTTGTAAATTCAATATATATTTATAGAACTGTCCACAAAATTATAAATCTAATTTTGTTAGACTCTTGATAACATGTACTTTCTATTTTTAACTCTATAGTTCAATAACTAAATAGACACATACATTTTTAGGATTTATAAAAATATATGTGCCTATTTAGTCATTTAACTACAGAGTTAAAAATAGGAAGTACAAGGTGATTTCTTTTATTCTAATTTAAAGTACATATTACCAGGAGTCTAACAAAATAAGATTTATAATTTTTGGATAGTTCTATAAATGTATATTGAATTTACAAGTTTACAGTATTTAGGGATTGGGATGACATAATTGTTCGAGGACCTAAACGGTTGATTTGTAAGTTTAGGGACCTAAATGATACAACCGAACAAGTTTAAGGACCTAAAGGAGTGATTTGCGAGTGTAGGGACTGGGGTAACACATATGAGTAAGTTTGAGAACCTAAATAGTCGATTTGCGAGTTTAGGGACTGGGATGACACGGCCGAACAAGTTTGAGGACCGTCAGTGAACTTTACTCTATAAATAATCGAACAAAATTGTACCAAATGCGGTTTGCCTGTGTAGGACAACCAAACATCAAGACACTAAACACCCCTGATGTTACGAGCTCACTTAGCCACGAGGTTAAGACCTGAGAGAAATTATTAAAATGAGTTCCTCGATTTTTAGAATTAAAACACATGAAATGATAAACTAATTCTATGTGACTCGCTTTTGTGGTTGAAGGAGATCAAATAAATATCGTAAGTTAGCTTACTTAACGCGAGGAGGTGCTAATGAAAGTCCTAACGGGAAGGATAGGATAAGTAGTTTCAACCTTTGGCGCGAGAAACAATTTATATGAACAAGATAAAATATAACATGAGCAGGTTATGTAGGTGAAAATGCAACTTGGATTTTTGGAGGATAAATATTGTTAACTAACATTTTGGGGACTCAAAAATACCAATTTGAAATTAGGATAAACTCTTTTCGTTAAGTCGGCAAAGCTTGAACTTATGTTTAAAAGCATCCTTTCTGGGGAATTATAGTAAGCAAAGTAATTAAATAAGTGCGCTAATATTTGATCCCATGGCTTAGCATAAGGCATGGGTTGTGGTATGAGATGCTTGTTGGGTGAAATCGCTGAGGTTTAGACCTTTTAAAAATTAGAGTTAAAGTGCTAATAATGGTTAGCTCGAACTGACCCCTAGTTCTTCCTAAGTCTGAAGGAGCAATAGGCAATGCTACCTTGGCATTTAAATTCTAGCAAAAACGTTTAAGCAATGGCTTCATGTTTTTACACTATCGATTGCTTCTAAGTAAGCACTTGGGCATAGTATAGGTTGTGGTTGAGTTGGGGTCACGTTGCTCTCTTATAAATTGACTGAACATCGCTAGAACGTGCTGTGGGCCAGCTAGTTCCTGACCTTGGGCACTGGTTGTAACACCCCAGGTGTTTATCACCAATTAGGCAGTAGGTTTGAGCTCAAACATGATAGATTAAGGGGAGATGAGCCTAGTCTAAACTTGGAGTTGCACCATTGCTTTACATATAGGCCCTTTTCAAGATATATTCTTGGGTAGTGTTATTGCAATATCTTCAGGTGTCTCACCTTAGTACCTATCCATATTGATCCCTAGAAAAGTTTCATGAAATTTGGAATCAAAAAGTCACATGAAATGATAAGTTCTATCCCTATCGGAATTTGCACCATTAAGTTAATGGAACTGTAGATCATCAACCAAACCATGTAAACTTGCCCAAATGACTCTAGATGAACTCTACAACAAAAGTCATGAAGGGTTCATGTTGAGCAAAAGTCAAGAAAATGCCCCAATTGGCCTAAAACCCTAGTTTAGGCTTTACCGAGTTGATACTTTGACCAAAGTGAAAGTTTGACTTCTGTACCTGTTATGAGGTTTGACCTTAAACAAAAGTTGTAGTTCATCTTGTGTAGAACAAACTTTGTTTAATGGTCAAGAGCTAGTTTGGCTTCTTGTTTGGTCAAATAGAGCTCACAAGATTGTTTCAGCTGCTGTTTTTGAAAGGGGCAGAAATTATTCTAAGTCCTCGAGTGGCAGCAATGAGTTGACATGTTTGGTAATGTTTATCTCCCTAACCATGCTGAACCAGTCCATGGACCTTTAATAGAAGTTGTAGATCAAGTTGGGTACTACAAATTTTGTTCAAGCCTCAAGGCCTAGTACAGCATCTAACCTAGTCATATAAGGAACCCAAGTTTGAATGTTGCTGTTACTTTCCAGTCCTTAAGTAATCCTATGTCCGTAGATTGGCATTCCGCGTTCTCTAAATTTTACTAAGCAACTCAAGTTGATCCCAATGTAAAAGTTGGAGTGCATTTGATGAAGAAGAGTATGCATAAAGTTGGACTTCTTTGGAGCAAGTTGGGCATCCCAAAATCATCAAAAACCGAGCTCTAACTTAGCCCTAGTAAGTTGTTGACGCTGTCAACTTTGGGCTTAGTTATCTCCCAATTTGGGTCACTTGTGACCTTGGCCCCTAAATGAAAGTCGTAGAGCATCATGCGGGCTTCAACTTTGCCTTTTGAACCATGTCCAAACTCGGCCCGTAGCCAGCCCAAACACGGTCTGCAACACAAGCACAGCGAAGCACGCCAGCTGCTCGACGGCGGGCCCCTTAAGGGACACGCGGTCACCATGCCCTCATATCTCCTCCACGCGTCGAGCACGCCCCCCCATCTCTTGGCAACGTGCCCGAACTCCTCCCCATCCTCCTCCACTCGCTCCCCTTGCCTCTCTTCGCACCGCGCTCACGTCCACCATAGATGGCCGAGCGGAGCTCGTGTCCGCGCTGTTGTTCTCGATGAATGGCCGGTCGCAAGCCAAGCTAGGCCTACCACCATGTCCGCCTCACCTCCCTACTTCCCTCATGTGCTTTCGTCACGGCAACATCCAACGAGAGCCACCGCTGTCGCTCGCGGTCGCGGACGCTGCCATTGCAGGCAGAACAGAGCTCGCGGCCGCTGGTGTTCTTGCTCCTACATGCACCCTCCTCGCTCATAGAAACCTCCCTCGGCCTTGTGCGGGCCAAAGCTACCCACACCACTGCCGCTCAGTCGCTGAGCCGCGCCTCCGTGCTGCCGCCGCGGCGAAGCCGCTATCGTGCGTCCTGGCTCGCGTGGCCAGAGGACCACGGAGGGTCGTCGGCCATGCTGCGGGTGGCCACAGGTGCGCCTCACCACCACGTAGCTCCCGCGCCGCTCCTCCGCCACCGGCGAGCCATAGGCCAGTCTTTCCCCTCGCTGGTGCCCCCGCCCCTGCTCGGCCGTCGAGAGGAAGAAGAAGGCCAACATCTCCTGTCTCGGTGTGTCTCTGTGTGAGTGACTGACGAGCGGGCCCGGATGAACAGTGGGGCCCACATGTCGGTTTTAGTAGTGGCAGAGATTGGGTACCGAATCGGGTGCACCTAGCAAAATTAGTTAGGGTTGTTTTAATTCTGAGTTTGAATTTCCAATTCATGTTAATCTTTGAAAATTCATATCTCGTGCTAGGTAATTCCAAAAATGGAAAATGTGGACTTTTTGGAAACCTTGAGAAAAGATCTATGCAGTAGAGTCATAAAATGTACATGTTTGTAGATGTTTTCTGATGTTTTTATTTAAGCTTTAAAAATGCTCTAAAATGCTTATAAACTTGACCAGAGCCATATCTTGAGTTTTAGAACTCCAAAAATAGTGATTCTTGTTTTGTTAATTTTGTGATGACTTGTACTTGCTAGGAAAAATATTAAACACACTACTTGTTCACTGTTTTCTTAAAGTTTTGATTGACCTTGTTAAATAAGGAAATCTACATTATATTGCTTGTCATTTTCATATCTTGAGTTGTGTTGCTCCAAATGATGTGAAATTTTTATGGTAGTCTTTCCATGCTATGGATGTACTGTGGTATAAATTTCATGGTCATTGCTTACTGTTTACTCAAGTTATTGATTAAACTTGTTTATAGCTTGATAAATAGCTTATAAATAATATATAAATGATAAAATTGAAAATATTGTTCAATTACCTTAGTATGATGTTTCTCTATCATATTGATTCATAATATGGCCTTGTGTTCACAGAAAATATTGAGTTTTAGGTTTAATTTGCTCTTACATGAATTATTGCATTAGGTATGTGTCTTTTTCATAGAGGTTGATATACTTGTCTAAATGGCTTGAAATTTGGACAGTAGACTTTTGAGAGCATTTGTAGATCCCTGTAATTTTGGTAGAATTTATTGTGCACTTTTGGTAGGTGTTCATAATTCCACCTAATTATCTAAATAAATTAAGAAAATGTATTAAAAGAATTTATTTAGTAATTGACACTCTGTTTTCTTATATTCATTAGTCATGTGTGACATGTTAGTAAAGTTGGTTTGGTCTAATTATATGTTTGCAACATAAGTTAATAATTATTTCTTGCAAATGAAGTTTCTGGACAAATCTAGAAACTTGGTAAAGTTCTTCATGATAATGTGCTTTATTTTGAAACTTGTTTATACAAAAGTTGTAGATAATTTATATATCTAGCTGCTGTTAAAATTTGGTGGCATTTGGCCATGTGGTTTAGGGGTTATAGCTGTTTAAAGTTGGGTTACAGAATTACTTGCTCTCTGTCTTGTTAGACTAGTTTCTGTGTTTGTGTAAATTCGACATGTTAGACTTTGGAATCATGCTGTGATGATTATAAATGAAGTGTAGAGAATTTCATAAGCTTTCCATAATGTCTTCTTGCAAGTCATTTAGAGTTGTAGATCTCCAGTTATGATTAAATTACTTAGCTGCTATTCTGATGCCCAGAATGTGGCAATTTCTAGTTCTAGTGCTTTGATTAACTTTGCCATGCTTGTGTATTGAAGTGTGACACCTATATTTATTGGTACTTGGTTTGGTACCCTAGGATCTTATAAGACTTGTGTTTTGATTGATGTATTTGCAATCTTCTATGTTATGCCTTAGTGAGGATTAAGTTAATTAGCTCTAGGTGTTTATGAGAACTTTGGTATGCTTGTTTGATTTCTTTGTTTATTACCCTTCTATGCATCATACATATGCATTATTGCACCTCATTTAGGTACGCTAGCTGAAGCACGTGAAGGACCTGATGTGGAGCCAAACTCGAAGACGGTGTTTGGTGGATCTATCCCGAAGATAGAAGGACCGGACAAGTGATAGATTGAGAGATGCTCGCCAAGTGAATTCATCTGACATACTCTAACTTGAGTCGGATCCCAGGCAAGCCCCGGAGCATTATAAGCCTCCTATCTTCAAAGCAATTAATTATATATATGTTATAAGTATTGTTGCATTAAGTGGTAGGAGTTGGTTGAAAACATTGCTGCATTATATCATTCCTTGTCCAGATATATGAATCCTTGAATCCTACATAGACTAGGATCGAGTAGATGCTTAGCCCTGCTTTAAGCGGTAGAAGTCAGGTGATTTCCTGTCACCTGCGAGATGTAGGGATATTCATATATGGCACGGTTGGCTATATTTGCTATCGTGGAATGGAACCATGTGTTAATAAAATGAAATGAGACCGGGCGGGATGACGATAGTGAAGCAACAAGGCATAGAGGTCTTGGGTGTGAATCTATCCCCGTCTGAGTCATTTAAGGACCGATTCGCTGTACGTCCTTGAGTCATGTTGAACGCAGTCTAACACTTAGTTGGCCGGATAAGTCGTTCCGACCGCGAAGCCGAGTAATGTGATTCAGGCCGGGAATCGAATGGTAGGTTGCTTCTTGGAGGAGAGAAAGGATGTGCTTGGGGACATTGGCATGAGATCAAGGGGGGTTAGAGTCCCTATCACCTGGCAGAGTGTGGCCCTTGGGGTCGCGACATCATTCGGACCCGCGATTCCTGAATCATATGAAAAGGTGGCCTGTGCGACCCTGGCAGGGGTCTGCACGGTGAGTGTTAGAAATACCCCTCCAGCTGGATAGGAATTGGATTCGAATCGCCGTCGCTCCCGGTTAGTGAGCACTTGACTTGAGCAGCGGCAACGTAGATTCCATTAAATTGAACGGATGGTTAATTGGATCACGATGGAAAGGTTGCCTCAATTTATACCTGCTATGGTTAATATTGTTTGCTCCTAATAAAGTGAGTGCTCTAGTACAGGTTCTAATATAGATGATAGGTTAATGAGAATTAACTTGATGCTTAAGCATTAATGATTGATCATATATATTAAGCTTTTATGCAAAATATTGTCAAGCTAGCCCCACTTTATATCAGCCTTGCATGATCATTGGTGTCACCTTATTTTTGGTTTCTGTCGGGTAAGTCTAGTTGAGTACCTTCTCGTACTCAGGGTTTTATCCCCACTTGTTGCAGGTTATGAAGTATCATGGTTACTGCAAGAGTTGGTTGGCTCCTGCCGTAGAGGCGGAGTGTGATCATGGGCATGATCCTTCTGAGCTACCTTATCTCTAATGCTTTTGTTGGAAGTCGACCGTGGTACTGGCATGTATTTGAAATAAGATTTATGTTAGTTTTAAATTACTTTGCTTCCGCTACTTTTGAACTTAAGTTGTAATAACTATGTTGAACTCCGATGTAAATTGAATTACTTGTGAAATGGATGTAACATGTGACTTGTTATGTTGAATCACTACGATCTTGGCTTGTATGTTGGTTGGTTTGAAATCCCTCGTGATTTCATTGGACTACCGGAGTTATATGGGCTCTAGTGCGAGAATTTGATCATTTCGGTGATTGTTTTTGTACTTGTGCTCTTATAATTTGGACGGTTCTGTTACACTAGTTGCCGGTTCCAAGTTGGCACGTCTCTATCTTCCTCTCTAGTTCATCCTTGTCTGAGTTTGTTGCTCCTACTAGTAGCCGTATATCCCTTCTTGGGCCTTGTCGAGATGATTTGGTCTCTACCGAGCTGGGTTCGAAGTTTGGCACGCTTCAAAATTCGCGCACACCACGGTTTTGGCTGTTTGGCCCCGTGGGCGCGGTCACCGCGAGCGTGCGTGCATGAATGGCGTCGGCTTAAGTCGTGGCACGCCGGTTGCCGCTGGCCAACTTCGGGTGCCGGTTATTGCCGCGCAGCACCCCGGCTGGCTGCGGTCTGGTTTCCACAGCTGCTCTATGAGCGTGCCATGCTCGGGTGGTAGGCCGCCAGGCCGTGCATAGGTTGAGATGAGATTACGGTTGTGGTTGCCTGATCGACATGGTGCTCGCTCCGCCTTCGTTTTACCTACCACGCCAAGCTCCCGGACATGTGCCACTGCCGCCATGCTTGGGTCGTTGACCCGATCATAGTGGCGATGGGGCATCGCCCTGCCCTGCTCTGCCGCAAGCCGACACCGGCGCCCCCACTCAGTCCTACCACTTTGTGTCGTGTGCATCGCGCCTAGCCCTCCTCATCTCATCAATTGCACCACATGCTCGTTTTGCCAACCGGAGCTGCCCACCTTAATTGCTTGACTCGCTTGTGTTCCGTCCTCATCCATGTCGCACTGTGCTCCGTTCCTTTCCTTTCCTAATCACCTCGCTCGCGCTTCGCAATGCAAACCCTCACGCCACTGCGTAACAAAGGAAGTCGGCTAGCTGTTCCATCCCCCTCTTGCCAAGCCGAGCAATGTCAACCGCCAATTTGGTGTTTCACTCTCCACCGGCCGGATATGTTGCCGCGCTTGTGTGGTTGGGGTAAGGCACAAATTGGTTCAATTGCTCATACCCCTGAACTCTTACTGACCCCCCGGTGTTGGTGCTCACCTTAGCTCTGCCTAGGATGTCGCCGGTGGTGAGCTGATGTGCCGGTGTCCGCCTAGAGCACCGCCGCCCCGCTAGCTCGTACGTGGCCAGACCACCTCGGTCCTTCCCCGCTTCAACCGGTTGCGCGGCTGGTTTCGTGGTAAGCCCCTTCTACTCCCTCGTAATCCCTACCGCTACGCTAGTCGTTAGGCTGACCGGAACGGCATCGCCACCGCCGTGAATCGCGGCTCTCCGCCACAGCTCACGCTAGGGCGTATCCCAGTTTCCTATTGCCACCTAGCATCCTCGTTCAAGCCAAAGATGGCGGTCGGCCCTCTAGTTGGTCGGAACGGGCCCTTTCCGCTCGGCGCACCGTGGGATGCCCGCCGGAGCCGCGCCGCCGCGCGCAGAGCCGTCGGGGACCGCCCCTTGGTGAAGATAACAGATGTCAAGGTCCTTAGTGCAAAACCTGAGCCTATGGGAATAGTGACTCACCGTGTCGAGTGATTATCCAAGAGTGTGAGTCCTCTTTTGTAAATTGCGCTGGGCGCTCCCGCGGTGGGCCAATTGGGCCGGCTGCTAGCGCGTGGTCCTGCTCCCGCCGTGGGCCACTGTTGGGCCGACCTGTTGTGCGCGTAGTCGCATCCGCGCTGGGTCAAATGGCTGGTGCCGGACCGTTTCTCTTTTTCCAGCAAATTAAATTGGTTTTACTTTTCTAATAATGCTTTGAACTTGTAAATTCAAAATAAAATGGGGGTAGAGATCCAAAAATTACGAAACCAATTCTGTTAGGTCTATGGAGTCATTAGCTATTTAAAGGTGTAATTGGTTCACGTAGTTGTATAAAATTTTAGGCTTGCTCTAATTATTTTGAGGTGCTTAATAATATTATCAAACATGATCTTATAGGAATTTTTATGATTAATCCGTGATAGTATTAATTCTAGAATTTTTACAGTAAGTTCCTAGTATTAGTATATGCTCACTGTGATTTTTGTATCTTCAGAATAATTAGTTTGCTAAGGTAGTTGAGCCCTAGTTCGGATGTATATTGATCGATGAATAAATAAGGGAAAATTTGCTGTTGGACATGCTAAATGATGGCTCTTTCCTGGCTGACATGCAAATTTTGACGATTTGTTGGACACTCTGGTTCTTGACAAATTTGCTGGTGGACACTGGACCGAATAAAATATTCATTTTCGGGTTTTTAAGGAGAGAGAAGCATGGAAAATGTCCTTTCTGCCCCTGCTGTTTCTTCTTCCTTGGTCTCCTTCCTCTGGCCACGGTAGAGCACCTTTCTCACCGGCTTGCTCGATTCAGCCCCAACCAGAGGCGTGGCTCGCATGCGGTTTGGCGACTACCGGCGGCGGCGCGGCTCCCGTCGGCATCCTCCTCCCTCCGCCCCGCTTCCCCCTCTGGCTCTCACCCGCAGCTGATGGGGCGCCACCCGGCCTGTGGCGGGCTCTGCCTCGGCTCGCGCTCCGCCCCGGCTCGTGCTCGCTCTCGTCATTTTTGTGGAGCTCGGCCTGAACCGGAGAGCGGCGTGCTTGGGCGAGTGCGGCCGGCGCAGGCGAGCGCGACCGGCGCCGGCGGACGCGGCAGCACGGCCAGCGTGGGCGAGCGGGGCCGGCGCGGACACGCACTGAGCAGACGCCCGCGAGCTCCGAGCTCCGAGGGGTGGAACGGACGCACGAGCGGACTCGCTCTGAGGTCGCGCCATGCAAGCTCCGAGCTCTGAGCGGACGGAGGCGAGCTTGTGCCCGTGCGCGCCAGTGCCCGTGCACAACCAGAGGCGGCTCTTCTGCGCACCGGCCACCGTGGGAGAGAGCTGCTGCGCCGCCGCCGCGCTGGACGCCGCGTGCACGAGCTGTAGCTGCGCGGCCACGTGCAAGAACTGCTGCAGCGTCGCTCGGCGCGAAGAGCTGCCGCCCGTCGTGGCGCAGATGTGCCGCCCGCGTCCTCGTCGCCTTCGCGCGCCACGGCTGCCACAGGCACGAGCTGTAGCTGCGCCGCCGCGTGCACGAGCTGCTGCAGCGCCGCCACATGCTGGCCTCCGCAGTCTCGGGCGGCTCGGAGGAGGGAGCACGCGCTCGCCCGCAGGTTGCGCCGTCCACTAGCCCTCGCCGCTCGTCCACCCGCGCTCAGGAGTCAACCTCATGCTGAACCAGGGTAGAAGAAAGAGGCAGGGGCATAACGGACATTTGACCACTCTTCTCTCTCCTCAGCAATCTAAAATTAATATTTTATTGGGTGAAGTGTCCACCAGCAAATCGTCAAAATTTGCATGTCCGTCAGCAAAGAGCCATCACTTGGCATGTCCAACCGCAAATTTTCTCAATAAATAAAGAAACACCTTGGAATTTCACGACTAAAATACTCGCCGGGAAATAACGTCTGGTTCGACAACGTGGGTACGTCGCTGAGTACATTAGAGTTAGCTCGTTAGCTTGCAAAGCATATTGTATTCTCCTAGTTGTAATTATCGTTGTCTATTTACGTCTCTGTGTTGCCTCCACGTATATCTTAATAGGAATGATGATAGATCGCGGAGTCGACCGGAGTAGTGGAAAAGGTAGTGCCTTGAGGATCGTGTCACTTCAATGAAATGCTAACTTTTGGTTAAATCTTACCCAGGCAAGCCCTGGTGCATAATCCCTATTATTCTGCACTTTACTTTATGCTTATGCATTAAGTTTCAGGACTTGAATCAAATCCACTTGCAGATATATATCCTTATCCCATGAGTTTTACTAGTATGACATGATCGCGTAGATTGCTATGCTATAGGACCCCGGTAGAAGTCGAGTGATTACCTGTCACATAGAAAAAAAAATATATTAATACTATTATTATCATGTTACTATCACATAGAATATATATGAATAATAATTGAAGACCGTGCGAGACTAGGCTTGGAAGGATTTGGACTAGGATGGGCAACAGGGCGGAGCTCTGGTTGCATTTGTCCCGCCTGTATCGATTAAGGACCGTCCGTTGCTCTAGACACAAGTCAGGTCACAAACTTATTATTCCGAGCGCATACTTGCTTATGGGAGCGGGAAGGCTTGTTACTCTCTTGTCATGGGTTCCGGCTCTTTTCGGACCGACTATTAAGGGTGGATTATTGGGAGGAGGTCTAAGCACCACGCTGAGGTCGGGCCTACAGTGTTGGGTGCTTGGAGTCCTAGTTTAGACTGGGACCTGGACCCCTTGACAGGAGTGGAATGAGTTGGTCTTGCTTGTGCCTAGGGTACAAGCGAGACATGTGTTTTTCAGGGTACTAGCTGGGCTACATTGATTCGCGAATCGCCATTTCTACGCGGCGATACGACTTGGCTATGGTCTAGCACCGTAGTAAGAACTGGAATATGGAAGATGATAAAATGGTTCTGATTGCTTACCACATGCTTGAAAGTAGCACAGGTGCTTACCTAGAATGGTTAGTTAATGAATTAAAGATGACTGCTAATAAAACTGAATATAAGGATGCACATTTAGTAATGTTTCTTGTAAATGCAATAAACCCACATGCCAGATAGCCTTGTATGTCCTTGGAGTCTTTTCTTTTCTTCTGATGGGTAAGTCTTGCGGAGTACAATTGAGTACTCAGGTGTTGCAGGTGATAGAAACTCGTGGAGCTGACACTTATGTGTGCAAATCTCCTAGTGGGCTCAGAGAGGATTTCCTTACGTTACAGACTTTATTTAAAGTTTCTACAAAAATGTTATACAAAGAAAAAAACTTATAACCTGTTATCATTTCATGTATATAAATGTTTATCATGTTAATGTTAACTTGTCATTAAATGATTATCATTTCCATTGAAACTCTATATATTCCGTTGTCACAATCAATTGATGAATTACTCTGATATTGTATCAAGATTGACGTAAGAAATGACTAAAAATGTTGTAAGCTTTGTTTCTCATTTATGATCCTGATGGGAAAATGTGGATTTTCGAGTTCTTCCGTTAGGTGTGCTCGACAGAATCGCATAGTTTGGTGTTCTCTCTTTGGTACTTAGTGTCTAGTGGAAGACAAGTACGTTTAGGAAAGCATTAGATTAGGCGGTTCTACCACACATGTATGTTTGTGTTGGCTTGGGTTATGCTGCGTAAGGTCTAATGCAGGCTAAGCTAATACAAGCAACCAAATACCCAGGCCCAGTTCAGTTCCCAGAAAATTTTGCAAAATTTTTCAGATTCCCTGTCACATCGAATCTTTGGACACATGCATGAAGCATTAAATATAGATAAAAATAAAACTAATTACACAGTTTAGACGAAATGGCCGAGACGAATCTTTTAAGCCTAATTAGACCATGATTGGACAATATTTGCCAAATAACAACGAAACGCGCTACAGTGCTATTTTGCCAAATTTTTCGGAACTAAACCGGCCCCTAATATGAATGAGCATGTACATATGTATATCAGCATCTATATTTTGAACCTGATTTTTTTAATAAAAAAATTACGATATGTCTCCTACGGTAAAAGTAGAAGAAGAAATTAAAAACAATTGAAATCTAATATGTGTGCTACTGCTACCTGCAGCCTGCTGCTGCCGCTGAACAGCGTGGTTTGTGTAGCCACAGCGCTGCAGATCGGGAGATCCGGCCAAAGATCCGCCGTCAGATGTCTTCTTCCCAAGCGCTGATGAGCCCCCGATCCTGTGCCCTGACACGCCCATCTCTCTCTCCTCTCAATATCTCGCGCATGCCGGCAGGGGGGCCGTAGGGGCCGGAGCGCTGCCGTGCGGCCACGTCAGGCGCGCACCGTGCAGAGAGGCCCAGTGGTCGTCTGGCGCGAGATCCCCCGATGCATGCGGCTGTGTTAGGGCCGGTTTAGTTACAAAAATTTGGTAAAATGGCGCTGTAGCGCTTTTCGTTATTATTTGGTAAATATTATCCAATCATGGTCTAATTAAACTTAAAAGATTCGTCTCGTCCATTTTATCTAAACTGTGTAATTAATTTTATTTTTTATCTATATTTAATGATTTAATGCATGTGTCCAAAGATTCGATGTGACGGGAAATCTGAAAAATTTTGCAAAATTTTCTGGGAACTAAACTGGGCCTTAGTTGCCTGAAAATACCGAAAAGTGTACTGCAGTAAGTTTTGGTTTTATTTGGCAAATAGTGTTCAACCGTTGACTAATTAGGTTCAAAACGTTTGTTTCGCAAAGTACAACCAAGCTATAAAATTAGTTTTTGATTTCATCTACATTTAGTACTCCATGCATTTATCGTAAGTTTGATGTGACGCAGATTTTTTTTGCATAGTGCACTGAACTAAACACAGGCCTCGTTTAGTTCAGTGAGGCCCTGTTTAGATCCCAAATTTTTTCCCAAATTTCACTATGCAAAAAGAAGATTCCCCATCACATCAAAATGTCGGCACATGTATGGAGTACTAAATATAGATGAAATTAAAAACTAATTGCACAGTTTAGTTGTACTTTGCGAGACGAATCTTTTGAGCCTAATTAGTCAATGTTTGGACAAAAATTCACAAATACAAACGAAATGCTACAGTGTGGAAGAATCCACTGTGCAGATTTTGGAGGGCCCAAATTGGGCGAACTAAACACGGCCTGAATTGGGGAGAAAAACACTGTATCAGAATTCCTGTAACATTTCGTTTGTATTTGGTAAAAATTATCCAAATTTTGACTAACTAGGCTTAAAATGTTCGTCTCGCAAAGCACAATAAAACTATGCAATTAGTTTTTGATTTCATCAACATTTAGTACTCCATGCATTTGCCGATATTTTGATGTGACGTGGAATCTTCTTTTTGTATAGTAGAATTTGGGGAGAATCGGGAACCAGGGGACAGCCGATCAGCCGTGACATGACGGCTAGTATTGGACAAGCAGATAGCAATAGCAGCTGGCCATGGCAGACTGTGAGTGCAGAAATGGTTCGGAGCTGGCGAGCTGCAGAATCCTACTAGACCGCTAGACGGCTACTAGACCCTAGCATATCTCCTCAGGATTGTTTAGTTCCTCCTATATTACCCGTACTCATGGACCTCTATATTCATCATCTATACGTCCTAGTCAGCAAGATTCTCTCCTCTATACTCAATTCTCCCGCACCCATTCATCCTCTATATCATCCTCAATCCACTCTATCCACTATGGGACCCACTTGTCACTTTATCTAAATATATCCATGTGTGATCTAGTTTTGAAGGATTTATTGAGACGAATTTAATGGTGCAATCGAAATTTAATTTGGATTTTTGGTTTGTGAGTTATAGCATTTTTTCCTTTATTTAGCTAGTAGGGCCCGCCACTATAGAGTATAGAGTAAGCACAGTACTACTCTAAATATAGAGTGAGAGAAAGGATAGAGTATCGTTTTAGAGTACCCAGTGCAGCGGTTTTTACTCTATATTCATACTCTAAAGCTTTAGAGTATCGTTTTAGAGTATCCACTACGGGTAGTCTAAGGTCTTGTTTAGATACCAGATTTCACCCCTAAATTCTATTATGACTGTATTTAGATCATTGAAAAGTACACTATGCAAAAAAAGATTCTCCGTCACATCAAACTTGCGATATATGCATGGAGTGCTAAATGTGGATAAAATCAAAAACTAATTGTACAGTTTGGTTGTACTTTGCAAGACGAACGTTTTGAGCCTAATTAGTCAACGGTTGAACAATTATTACTAAATACAAACGAAATGCTACAGTATCACTACAGTGAATTTTGGCACTCCAAATTTAAGAACTAAACACAGCCCATGCAAACATAAGATTTTCCGTCACATCAAAATGCCGGCACATGTTTGGAGTACTAAATATAGATGAAATAAAAAATTAATTACACAGTTTTGTTGTACTTTGCGAGACGAATATTTTAAGTCTAATTAATCAATGTTTGGACAATTATTACCAAATAAAAATAAAAATTGCTACAGTGTTGCACAGTATTTGCTGTGCAAGGTTGGTGCACCAACTTTGGTATCTAAACAAGCCCTAGAATTTTTCACCCGTCATATCGAATGTTTAGACTTTTGCATAGAGTATTAAATATAGATAAAAAAATAACTAATTACATAGATTATGATAACTTTGCGAGACAAATTTTTTCAGCCTAATTAATCCATGATTTGACAATGTTGTGCTACAGTAACATATGCTAATGACGGATTAATTAGGGTTAATAAATTTGTCTCGCGGTTTCCATGTGACTTATGTAATTAGTTTTTTTTTATTAGTATCCGAACACCTCTTCTAATATTCCATGAAACATTCGATGTGACATCCTAAAATTTTTCAGCCAGGAACTAAATACCCTCTCAATGTTCAAAGTTCAGCATTCTACCGGCTAGGAGTACCCTCTTATTCAAGAAAGAAACTTTATTTTCTTCTTGATAGCATGTGTGATCATGTTCTGAGGTAGCCAGATTAAGACTGATCGCACTGGGTCCGGTAAAACAATCCGGTAAAGCATATAGCGTACCAAAACTGCCGCAGCAGAGTACTCTAAAGAGTGTGCGACCGTCGCTCGCACGCTATATATGGCCGGATGCAGGGCATCCGGTATGTACAGCGCCGGCCCCACCACCACTCACGCGAGAGCATGCACGGGAGAGGGACATGGAGCCAGCGGCGGCCCCGCTGCTGCTACTATATCGATTAACTAAAAAAATGTTATAACTCACAAACTAAAAAATAAAATTAAATTCCGTTTACACCATTAAATTCGTTTCAATAAATCTTTCAAAACAAGATGTCACATGGATATATTTAGATAAAGTGACAAGTGGGCCCCACAGTGGATAGAGGATGATATAGAGGATGGATGGGTGCAGGAGAATTGAGTATAGAGAAGAGAATCTTAATGACCAGACCTTTTAGAGAATGAATTTAGAGTACCACGAGTGCGATCAGTCTAATGTCCCTGCCAGTACTATGGAGCACTACCAGTACTATGGAGCAGAGGGATATCCAATTCCTTTTAGATTCGTGCATGTAGTTAGTTTTTTTTACATAGGCCTTGTTTAGTTTCTCCCTCAAAAATTTACACCATATATCTCATTGAATGTTTGAACATATGCATGGAGTATTAAATATGGGCTAAAAAATAACTAATTGCATATATTGCGACTACTTTGCGAGATGAATCTTTTAAGCCTAATTAGTCCATGATTTGACAATAAAAGTGTTACAGTAATACATGTGCTAATGACAGATTAATTAGACTTAATAAATTCGTCTCGCGGTTTACTGACGGATTCTGTAATTTGTTTTTTATTAGTATCCGAACATCTCAGGCAACACCCGATGTGACACTCAAAACTTTACACCCTAAAACTAAACAAGCACAACCGGAATATTAAAGTTCTCCTAGTGTTTTGGTATTCAAAATTTAGTATAAATTTTCCCTAATAAATGTCTCCTAGTGAGTTTTTCATGTGCCATGACTAGTGATAGTGTATTATTACTATTTAAAAATACTAGGAGACTTCCACCATTTTAGTAGTGAAGGCTTGGAAGTTGCACTGTACAATGTATATATGAGTAGAAAAATCAGCTTGTTGGACACCAGTGTATGTGTCAACAACTCTTTCTTAAAAGAAAGAGTAAAAAAGTTTGGCAAGATCCTTTTCTTCAAGTGATTATTGGACTAGCTAATGCATGCTTTCTTACCACCATTGCCTACCTGAAAACACTACTGCAACTAGTCAACTACTGCCGGAACCTGCCCACATGGCTCAACAGTTTATCTGCTATATGAGCCCATGACCCTCCAAAGGAGCAGAGCAACCCTGCCTGCTCCAATGATCCCCAATGCTATGCTCCCCAGAACATGACACACCAGTCCTCCTCCCGAGTCCTGACCCTTCCTGAAACATCCTGTATCTAGATCAGATCAGATTACCAGCTAGCATGTACACATGAAAAAAGAACATAACACCAGTATGTGATGTATATATATGTCAGCATGGCTCTGAAAGCCTGAACCCAATGGACCATTTTTGCATACATTGCTGAGGTAACCACTTGTAGAACCCCAATTGCCTAGCAGTAGCAGAGGACACCAACGCTAGCGTCCAAGCTAGAGACGCCGACGAACCAAGATCGCGTGGTGGATACGGTGCATGCACGAAGGCCGGCCAGCAGTCCATGATGGCATACCACACATGCATGCAGAATTTGCAGCGGCAGAGGTGGTATGCTTGCCTCGTCAGCGGCAGGCATGCATGCACTGGAATAGTGGGCGTGCTGTTGCCTTGCCTTTGATATGGGTCTGGTTTAGTTCCCGAGTTTGGCGTCCGATTCGGCGCCTGTTGCTACAGTGTTCCGATCAGAACACTGTAGTAGCTTTTGTTTTTTTAGTATAAAAAATTATCCAAAAATTGATTAATTAGACTTAAAATGTTCGTCTCGCAAAGTCCAATAAAACTGTGCAATTAGTTTTTGATTTCATCTACATTTAGTATTCCATGCATTTACCGGTATTTTGATGTGATTGGAAATCTTCTTTTTTATAGTAAAATTTAGGCACGTGAATTAGAACTAAACATGGCCATGATATGATACGATCCATCGTCCGCTCTGCTCTTCCCAAGGCGCAGGCAGCTCTTCCCAATGCGACACTTCTGGATCCATGGATGATGCCAAGGGAGCTACGATGTAGCAGCCCAATGGGCAATGGAGGTGATTTCAGCGTCATCATCTGCACAGCCACTCCGAGTCCCCAATTGGTGGGGCATGGAGTTTGTGATCGTAACTACGAACAGTGGTGGAGCCAGAAATTATCGATAGGGGGCCGGTCGAAAAGTTTCAACCATAAAATAATTGAGTGTAGCTTATTTGTTTGGATTTTTGCACCGTAGATGAGCTTATCCAAAGATAAAATACAAATTTTTATGATTTTATTGTCCACAAGTCATCAAAAAATATATATTACAAAGCTTTTATTATATCTTTTTAATATAGATTATTAAATTATATATTACATACAAAATTTTTGCTGTGATGTGGAGCGGGGGGGGGGGGGGGGGGGCATGGCCCCTGGCTCCGCCAGTGACTACGAATGTGATCTGATACTCCTGCTCTAGAAGTGAATCTCTACCCAAAAATGTTTCTCTATGTTTCTCTAGATAAGCTCTATGCATACATGGCCTCATATATGGAGTGACGGCGAGAAGGAAATCTCCAACCGAAATGTTTCTTCATGATTCTCTTCTCTAGATAACTCTATGCATACAGTCTCCATGTATGGAGTGATGGGGAGAAGCTATTTTTTTTAAGCTCCCAACCTCCTGCATCATTTCAGGGAACACATCACAGAATAGTAGAATCAATTCTCACTACATAAACTGTTTAGCAAAGCTCCGCCTATATTTATACTAGAAGCTGCTTTGGGAGGTCTACTAAACAGGCTCTTAGATGCAGTTGCATTAATGTTTTGTTTCAATCTATGAAGTGGACACCAAATTAGGTTTTAGGAAGACAGGTGGTTAGGTACACAAGCTTTGAAATTCCGATCACATACCCATCTTTATTTAATATTCTTCGTCGAAAACATGCAATGACAGAAGTGCTTAGTTCGAGTTCTCTCAGCGTCTCTCCTTCAAGAAATCTTTAATGGAGAACATGATAACTGGCCAATACAATATTGTTGTTTGTCTAGCTTTTATATTAATCTAAATGAGGGTTTGAGTCATTTTGGCTAGAGTCTTCACAAAGATGGCATTTTCACAGTCAAATCTATATGTAGCTATCTTGTCAATAATGGGGTTAAGGTTCCATAGGAAATTTGGCATTTGAAAAAAAAACTCTCAAAATAAAATTGTATGCGGTATTTTAAAAGAGGGGTCACCCTTACTAAAGGTAATTTAGCTAAGAGAAATTGGAAAGGTAATAAAATGTGTTGCTTTTTGTCACAGAACCTCCTAATTACGATGGCCCACAAGTACACTTCATTGTCATAATGACCTCTGACAGTCGTACTTATGTTCACCATAACTTAAAAGGCCTGCTTTCCTCCGAACAGGATCTAATCACAGGAGTATTGCAATATTACAACAGTTTATTCAAAATATTCAACAGAGTAAAGTAGCGGAAGTCTTACAATAACATAGATTACAAACCAGTTTTCAAACTTCAAACCTTATGTAACATTATTACAAACCATTAGTAGAGAAGTATCGGTAGTAACTTTATTACATCACACAAGCGAGATGCCTTGCCCAAAGGCCACACAATCTACTCGTCGTCACTGTCTTCAACCACGACGGTCATGCAACAAGGCTCGAAGCAGACTTGTTCATGAACCGCACCTGCAACAAGGGGTTAACAAACCCTGAGTACGAGAGTACTCAACAAGACTTACCCGACTAAGACAAAGACTCCAAGGGCATGCTAGCTTTAGGGAATCAAGGTACGGGTAATCAAGAATCAAATTTTCTTTTGCAGAAAAGCTTACTAAGGTAAGTCCTTATCTTCAATATTTTACTTTTACCATTGATGGTTCATTAACCAATTCTAGGTGATCCTAATCTAGATCAAAGTAATTATCATCAAAACCTTTCTTATTCTTTCTTTCAATTCCAGTTCTTAACTACGATGTAAGTCAGGCGATCGAGTCTCCATAACCGAGGAGCAACGACGATTCGAACCGATTATACCCAGCTGGGGATCTCTAACTTCACGACATATGTAGAACCGAATCTTGCATATATCAACCCTCATTTAGATCTCCCAAAACCAGAACGTGTCCATCGCCACCCGAGAGTACAGTACTCCTCGAACCCGGCCCGATTCTAGCCCCGAGGGTACACGCTACTCTCGCCATCTCTCCACTCCCAGTGCGAGGTTAGACGTTCTCGTAATGGAATCACCAACATTTTGGGCTTACCCAAGGCATGAGGTTAGTTGCAAAGTCTCGAACACAACAGGCTTACAACGAACGGGCCTTAACTGACAAGGCGGAAACAATACATTGGGACTCCTTTCCCAATGCATGTTAGCAGTGGCCAAACCACCCGCCCGATCTTTCAAGTTCATTCTCATATTTCAATATTCATTCGATATGCCGTCATGGCTATGTAAACATTTCATTTAAAAGCTTAACTTCTAAGCATAGCGAAGCATACTACGCATTTTCAGTAAAAACAGGTATCAAGGTTGATATCGCAATAATCAAGGATGATAATGCAGCAATTAGGTTATCACTCAACTCCTAATTACCTAATGCAATAAACCATAATATAAAATAATAAAACATTTGTAAAATTCAAGGTAGGGTTTAAATGCACCGGGGCTTGCCTTGTTCGCACACTACGACTGACTCGGACTCGAGGACTCCACTGTCTGGTCCGGAACCCACCGACGATCGCTCTTCTCCGGAAGCTTGATCGACGACTTCGGCTTCTTCGAAAGCGGAGACTACACGAATACATAACATGCTTTAACATGATGCTCGATGATAAACATGATGCTTGATGATAACATGCTACGAGTTACGACTTGAGTACAACTTACTTCTACGGTACAGTCGCAAACAGAAAACCTACTAACTAGAAGCGACGATTCCAGCGATACCAGCTTTTAACCTAACAAGTTACTAACGAGCTCAATCATGAAATTAAGGTGCCAAAGATCACCAAAGGGTAGTGACCTAAGGACATCACTCAATCAAAAGGCACACAACACTTAAAGTTCTCAAATTAACATTTATTTTCTATTTAACTAATTAGGGCATAATTAGGAGTTGATCAAATTTTACCTAATCAAGCTCAAACTTTTTCTATGGGTTAAGAATGAATTACAACAGTGTTATAATAAATTTCATAATTTTTGGATCAATAAATTAATTATTAAAATTCTAGAAAGTTGCATTTAATCTTTAATGAAACTAATTAATTCTACTGCACAAAGTATTCAAATTCATGATTTATCATTTTTCCTAGATAGTTTATACATTGAGAAGCTTACACAAAAATTTTCATAAATTTTGGAACTCTACACAATTTTTAATGAAATAAACAAATAGCAACACTATTCATTTATTTGAAAAAGAAAACAAAAACGAAAATCCGAACCGGGCCGATCTCCTTTTCTCCCGCGGTCCGGCCCAGCCGAGCGGCCCGCTCGCGCGCGCCCGCGCTCGCGCTCGCGCTCGGCCCAGCGACGCGGCCCAGCAGCGCGGCCTGCCTCGCGCCCGCGCGCTGGCTCTCTCTCTCTCTCTCTGACACCGCGTCCCTACATGTCATCCCTCACCTCCGTCTCCCCCTCGCTCTCCCGCGCGCTCACTCGCTCTCCCACGGTGGCCGGCCGGTGACCGGCGCTTCGGTCGACTAACCGACCCTACCAACACCTTCTACACCTCCCCACGATTCCATTTTGCTACTAAACACCCTGGCTCGAGCTCCGGCGACAGCTCACCGACGACGGTGGCGGCTCGACAACCACGGTGACCGGCGACTCGATGGTACAACACGGTAGCGGTTAAATTAGTGCGAGGAAAACGATCAGGAGCTCACAGCGGTGACGATGGCGGTCTCGGGGAGGACGGAGAGAAGCCGGAGTGGTCTGGCCACGGGAAGGCGATGATGGCGGTGCTCCGACCGGAGTTGGGCACGGGAGCGGGCGGCTGTGGTGATCTAGGCGGAGTTAAGCTCGCTCGGGTGGTTCACGAGGTGCGCGAGGATGAGGCGGAGTTAATGGTGCGGTTGGCGTGGCTGGAGGTGGCTCGACGGCGGCAGCGGCGAGCGGCGGAGCTGCGGCGGCGGTGGTGGCGAAAACAGGGAAAATGAAAATCGCCACTGTGAGCTCGACGTATATATAGGGAACGGTGGCGGTGACTGTGCTGGAAGACGCGCGACGTCGCGCTGGCGATCGAGGACTCGCCTGGAAGCCGGCCGAAGCCGCCCGGCGTCTCGCCGGCGCCCATACTGCGCGGTGGTCGGCGGTGATTGGTCGGACACTGTAGCTTTCCCCCCCCCAAACTTTGAATTTTCAAACTATTTTCTCAAATTCATGTAACAACTTGAAAAACTTCCAATCTATGAAATCTTCAGATTTTCAAGCTCTACAAGTTTTGTATTGAACACTTTTTCAAATTCTCACTGGATTTTGAAATTTGAATTTAAACTCAAAAGGGGACACATTTTTCAGATTTGGTAATTTAGAAATTACTTTTGATTTTATATTGAAACTTCAAAATCTCCCAACATCAAAGTTGTATATCTTGACCAGACCTACAACTTTGCTGTTCAAAACTTTTTCAAATTCAGCCTTCATTTTGAAATCATAGTTTGGGGACAAAAATGAATTAAATTTGAAATTTGTTTATTTTCAAAATTGCTCCACATTTTACACTAAAACTTTGAAAACTCAAAACACCAAAGTTGTAGCCCTTGAAAAGTTCTACAAACTTGGTTTTGAACTTTTTCCCAAATTTTGCTTAGATTTTGAATTATTTCAAAAGGGGGTAAAACAGGGTTTTGAAATTTAAGCTTTTCGGGGAAATTTTAAATTGAAATTTGTTGCTACTTTGATTGGTGATTACTTAGTGATCAAAACCTCACCCAAGGGCATAATTTGGACCAACATAACATGGTTGACCAAATGCCACTCTTGGTTGACCAATTAGCTTTTGAAATTCTTTTACATTTCTCCCCATATTTGAATTTAAATTTGAATCGGAAAACTCGTGATAAGTTTTGGGACTCCAATTCAAATTCAAATTTGGAGCTTCATTTTAGATGTTGTACTTGAGCTCATACCCTACACTTGACACTAGTGTGCAACACAGTCGCACACCTCAAATTACGCAGGGCATGGACTAAGTATTTGCGGTGGCATTAGAAATTAGGGTTTTCGGGTTCGGAGCACACCACTGAGAAACACATTCAACCTAGATAAGTAAACTCGTTTTAGTTGATGCATAACAAGTTTAACCTAACAGGGATGCTTTGCAATGCATTATGATGACATGGCAGATTAATTAGCACTATAACACCCGGGGTGTTACAGCCCTTCCCCCTTAAAGAAATCTCGTCCCGAGATTTAAAGCCTTGAGTTAAGTAATAGAAAAGGAAACGTGTCAAGCAAACACGTCCAAGACTTGTCTACAAAACAGGTAGGGGTTTTCTGCATTACAACGATTTTAAAAGGATAGGTTACAGTTTAAAGAGGAAATTGCAACCTAGATAGAAGCGAAGAACTCCGAGAAATTCTCCAATAGGTAATCCTCCGATTCCCAGGTGGCTTCCTCTTCTGAATGTTGATTCCACTGTATTCTGTACCATTTAGTTGTTCTACTGCGGGTAACACGATCTTTTTGATCCAAAACTCGGACAGGATATTCAGAATATGTCAAATCCGGTTCAAGTTCAACTCCCTCAACATCAACCACTTGATCATGTACTTGTAGACACTTCTTCATTTGTGATACATGAAATACATTGTGCACTGCTGATAGTTGTTCAGGCAACTTTAACTTATATGCCACCTTTCCACATTGTTGAATGATTTGAAAAGGACCAATATAACGTGGTGCGAGTTTGCCTCTGACTCCAAATCTGCTAACTCCTTTCATGGGTGATACTTTTAGATAAACATAATCCCCTACTCGGAATACCAAAGGTCTACGCCTTTTATCAGCATAACTCTTTTGTCTGGACTGAGCAACTTTTAAATTATTCTGGATCTGTCGAACTTTTTCTTCTGTTTGCTTCACAAGATCAACACCGAAAAACCATCTTTCTCCCGGTTCTGACCAATTCAATGGAGTTCTGCACCTGCGGCCATACAATGCCTCAAACGGTGCCATTTTGATACTCTCTTGATAACTATTATTGTAAGAGAATTCTGCTAACGGTAGCCACTCATCCCAAGTGTCTGAATAATTAAGTGCACATGACCTTAACATATCTTCTAGAATTTGATTGACCCTTTCAGTCTGACCACTTGTCTGTGGATGATAAGCGGTACTGTGCAAAAGTTCTGTACCTAGGGACTCATGTAGGTGTCTCCAAAATTTGTTAACAAACTGCGTACCTCTATCTGATACAATGGTCTTTGGTACCCCATGAAGGCTCAGGATTCGTGCAATATAAATTCTTGCATAAGTTATAGCAGAATAGTCCACCTTAACTAGAATAAAATGAGATGACTTTGTCAGTCGGTCCACAATGACCCAAATTGAATCAAAGCCTCTTGAGGTCTTAGGTAACCCAGTAATGAAATCCATACTGATATCTTCCCATTTCCAGGATGGAATGGGCAAGGGTTGTAACATTCCTGCCGACTTCAGGTGTACTGCCTTTACTTTACAACAAGTGTCACATCTGGCAACATATTTGGCGATCTCAATTTTCATTTTGGTCCACCAGAATTGCTGTTTCAAATCTTGATACATCTTATTACTCCCTGGATGAATAGAAAACCTTGTCCTATGTGCTTCATCAAGAATGAGTCGACGTAACTCTGGAACCTTTGGGACCACTAGCCGGTTCTTAAACCACAATATATCTGCATCATCAATACTAAAATCTGTCGGTTGACGAGTTCTAACTTTTTCTTTGATGTGAGTTATTCCGGAATTCTTTCTCTGAGCAGACACAATCTGATCTTTGATTGTTGATTCCACTGTGACATTAGTCAACTGACCTTGTGGAACTATTTCAATATTCAACCTTTCCAACTCATAACACAAACTGTAATCCATTGGCTGCACAGTCGTACAATGGCAACGATTCTTTCTACTGAGTGCATCAGCAACTACATTCGCTTTCCCAGGGTGATAGTGTACTTCTAAATCATAGTCCTTTATTAACTCAAGCCACCTTCTTTGCCTCATATTCAATTCTGACTGAGTAAAGATATACTTTAAGCTCTTGTGATCTGTATACATGTGGCAAGTATTACCTAACAAGTAATGACGCCAGATTTTTAATGCATGAACCACAGCTGCTAGTTCAAGATCATGTGTCGGATAATGTTCTTCATGGCGCTTCAACTGTCTCGAGGCATAAGCAATGACTCTGCCTTCTTGCATCAATACGCAACCAAGGCCAATACCTGAGGCATCACAGTAAACATCAAATGGCTTTTCTATATCTGGTTGTGCCAAAACTGGAGCAGTTGTCAATGATTTTTTTAAAATTCTAAAAGCTTTTTCACATTCTGGAGACCATATGAACTTAGTTTGATTCTTCAACAACTCTGTGATTGGCCTGGCTACCTTTGAAAAGTCAGGTATGAATCGACGGTAATAACCCGCCATTCCCAGAAAACTTCGAACTTCATGAACTGAGATTGGTGGTTTCCAATTCAGAATATCTTCCACTTTGCCAGGATCTACTGCTACTCCTTCGGCTGACAACACATGTCCTAAGAATTGCACTTCTCTTAACCAAAACTCACATTTACTGAACTTGGCATACAGTTGGTGATCTCTCAGACGAGTCAGAACGACTCTGAGATGCTCAACATGCTCTTCTTCACTTTTGGAGTATACCAGAATATCATCAATAAAAACAACCACAAACTTGTCAAGTTCCGGCATGAAAACTGAATTCATCAGATACATGAAATGTGCCGGTGCATTAGTGAGACCAAAAGACATAACTAGGTACTCATACAGTCCATATCTGGTGGTGAATGCAGTCTTTGGGATATCTTCAGGTCGAATCTTGATTTGATGGTACCCTGATCGAAGATCAATCTTGGAAAATACCTTTGCCCCCGCAAGCTGATCAAAGAGTAGATCAATGCGAGGCAACGGATATTTATTCTTAATGGTTACTTCATTCAGCGGTCGATAGTCAACACACATCCTTAAAGTCTGATCCTTCTTCTTGACAAAAAGAGCTGGACATCCCCATGGTGAGGAACTGGGTCTGATAAAACCTTTGTCACGTAACTCTTGCAATTGATCCTTAAGTTCTGCCAATTCATTGGGTGGCATTCTGTAAGCTCTCCGGGATATTGGGGCAGTACCCGGTTTTAACTCAATCACAAACTCTACATCTCTGTCCGGTGGCAGACCTGGTAGATCATCTGGAAACACATCCGGAAATTCACAGACTACCGGTATATCACAAATCTCATGTACTGAAGTTGCACATATACTTTCAACTGTTCTCCTCGGGATAGGAAGTTGGATAAGAAGATGAGATTTATTATCTGGCAGGTTCAACCTTATAGTTCTATGCAGTGCATCTATAAGGGCTCCTCTTTGGTACATCCAATTCATACCCAGGATTACATCTATATCCTGTTTCTGTAATATTATCATTGAGGTAGGGAATATATGCCCACCTAACTCTATAGGTACGTCACGTACCATCTCCTTAGTACACAGTCGTCCCCCGGGCGACTGGATAAAGAAATCCTCTTGTGTTCCCATAATTGGAATGTCATACTTAACAACAAAGGTGCGATTTATGAATGTATGCGATGCACCTGAATCAAATAACAGTACTGCTGGATGATTAGCAACAGGGAACATACCCATCATAACAGGTTCTCCCTCTGGGATTGCACTTGCTTGAGTGTAGAATACACGTCCGGTCTTCTTCTTCTCACCCTTACCCTTCTGAACATTCAGATTATTGTTCTTACTCTGAAGTTGTTGCTGTTGTGGTACGGGAGCTCTGGGATAATTAGGATTGTACTGCCTTGGATACGGGCAATCCTTGGAAAAGTGGCCTGGCTTTCCACAGTTGTAGCAGGGAAAGTTATGGGTTACTGGAGTTTGGTTTCGAATACCAGGGGCATTCGGCTGCTGTGGATATTGCGGAATTGCGGCAGGACGGAAAAACGTCTGCGGCTGAGCTTGGTACTGTGGTGGACGATAAGTTGGGCGGAAATGGTTCTGAGGGTGATAAACAAACTTCTGGCGTTTCTTAATGCCGCCAGACGGACTTGAAAACACTGGCTTCTTTTTCTTCGACTCCTTGTGCAGTCGGGACTTCTCTTCTGACGCAATAGCCACATTGACTATCTCATGGTAAGTAGCATTATAGCAGGTGACTAATGCTTCCTGGATTCTGGTACTCAAACCTCTCATGAAACAACTCTTCTTCTTTGCATCGGTATTCACATATTCAGCTGCATACTGGGACAGATGATTGAATTTGCCCACATATTGTAGAACTGTCTGGTTCCCTTGCTTCAGTGAGAGAAACTCCTCTAGCTTCATGGCCATGACACCATCTGGGATATAATGTGCTCTAAAGGCTTCACGAAACTCCTGCCAAGTGACACGGTGGCCAGCAGGCTGTGTGGCGACTAGATTCGCCCACCACGCCCCTGCGGCACCTCTGAGTTGTTGTGCTGCAAACACAGGCTTCTGGTGCTCTGTGCACTGTAAAAGTTCAAACTTCTGCTCCATGGTTCGGAGCCAGTCATCCGCCTCTAGCGGCTCATCTGCCTTTGAGAACACTGGTGGACGGGTATCGGTGAAATCCACATAAGTGGTTTCCCCTCCATTGTTACGGCCTCGACGGCCCTGATTCCCATTCTGATTCTGATTCTGAGCCAACAGGGTAGTGGCATTAACCAGTGCGGCAATAGCTTCTGCCAAGGTAGGTGGAAACGGTGGGGGATTCGGATTATGGTCCCCTTCCTGGGAAGTTCCAGTACCGTCCATCTGTTGTACACAAACCATGTTTATTTACATTGCTTTATTGAATTAAAAAGCAGTTAGGACAGAACTTGTATACAAACACAAACTTATCTTACATTATTTCATTACAAACTTGCTCACAAGCAAGAAACTACCCACTAAGGTTCTTAGAAAGCAGGAAAGACTACTATATTACACAACCATCCATGTCGACCCTTCACTCCTCATCATCATCGCTGATCACGATCACTTCCTCCTCATTCTCTGGAGCACTTGCACCAGTGACATGACTTGCATCATCCCCACTTTCCATCACGGGTTCATCTTCTTCTGGATCTTCTTCATTGTCCTCTCCATCAGGAACAACCACGGCACCAACATCATCTTCCACTGCCTGGGGCTGATGATTGGGATTCATCAGATCATTTAGCCTATGCACTTCCTCATGCAGAACTGTGTTGTACTGCTCCAGGTGTGTCACATAAAGCTCCAACTCACGAACACGAGCCCTGGCTTCTGTCTCCTTTTCCAGAGACTCATTCAGGAACTGTTTCCAAAAACGCATGTTGCGCTTCAGTCGCTCCACTTCTGATGTAAGCCTTGCAACCTCTGACTCCGAATCCGGGTTCGGATTACGGCTACTGCTTGCTCCATCAACTCTGGCGGCCAACTGATGACGCGGCACTCCTTGCGGACCCGTTTTCTTGCGAGGAGTCGTCTTCACACGTGCCATCCTAAAGCAAGACAGAATTAGGACGATAAGAACAGATAGGAGGGATCTGAAGGTTAGCATGAATAGGATTGAACCTTACTTAACCCAAACCACTTTAAAAGGGAAGGTAACTTAAGCAGGTTAATTAAACATGATGCATGCATCGTACTTACGATCTAATAGAAAGATTTAAGTAACACAAGCAATCTTTATAACATAGGGCACTATACATGATACTTCACTACGAAGCTTTCAAATATGAGCTAAGGAAACTATAGAATTGATTAAGATAAGCAAAAGCAATTTGGACCAAAATATCAATATTAAGTTTGTTGACCCAAATTATTTTGAAGTTTTACAAAGTAATACTACAATAACTCGAGTGATTATGCTCTGGTACAAGCTGTCACAGAACCTCCTAATTACGATGGCCCACAAGTACACTTCATTGTCATAATGACCTCTGACAGTCGTACTTATGTTCACCATAACTTAAAAGGCCTGCTTTCCTCCGAACAGGATCTAATCACAGGAGTATTGCAATATTACAACAGTTTATTCAAAATATTCAACAGAGTAAAGTAGCGGAAGTCTTACAATAACATAGATTACAAACCAGTTTTCAAACTTCAAACCTTATGTAACATTATTACAAACCATTAGTAGAGAAGTATCGGTAGTAACTTTATTACATCACACAAGCGAGATGCCTTGCCCAAAGGCCACACAATCTACTCGTCGTCACTGTCTTCAACCACGACGGTCATGCAACAAGGCTCGAAGCAGACTTGTTCATGAACCGCACCTGCAATAAGGGGTTAACAAACCCTGAGTACGAGAGTACTCAACAAGACTTACCCGACTAAGACAAAGACTCCAAGGGCATGCTAGCTTTAGGGAATCAAGGTACGGGTAATCAAGAATCAAATTTTCTTTTGCAGAAAAGCTTACTAAGGTAAGTCCTTATCTTCAATATTTTACTTTTACCATTGATGGTTCATTAACCAATTCTAGGTGATCCTAATCTAGATCAAAGTAATTATCATCAAAACCTTTCTTATTCTTTCTTTCAATTCCAGTTCTTAACTACGATGTAAGTCAGGCGATCGAGTCTCCATAACCGAGGAGCAACGACGATTCGAACCGATTATACCCAGCTGGGGATCTCTAACTTCACGACATATGTAGAATCGAATCTTGCATATATCAACCCTCATTTAGATCTCCCAAAACCAGAACGTGTCCATCGCCACCCGAGAGTACAGTACTCCTCGAACCCGGCCCGATTCTAGCCCCGAGGGTACACGCTACTCTCGCCATCTCTCCACTCCCAGTGCGAGGTTAGACGTTCTCGTAATGGAATCACCAACATTTTGGGCTTACCCAAGGCATGAGGTTAGTTGCAAAGTCTCGAACACAACAGGCTTACAACGAACGGGCCTTAACTGACAAGGCGGAAACAATACATTGGGACTCCTTTCCCAATGCATGTTAGCAGTGGCCAAACCACCCGCCCGATCTTTCAAGTTCATTCTCATATTTCAATATTCATTCGATATGCCGTCATGGCTATGTAAACATTTCATTTAAAAGCTTAACTTCTAAGCATAGCGAAGCATACTACGCATTTTCAGTAAAAACAGGTATCAAGGTTGATATCGCAATAATCAAGGATGATAATGCAGCAATTAGGTTATCACTCAACTCCTAATTACCTAATGCAATAAACCATAATATAAAATAATAAAACATTTGTAAAATTCAAGGTAGGGTTTAAATGCACCGGGGCTTGCCTTGTTCGCACACTACGACTGACTCGGACTCGAGGACTCCACTGTCTGGTCCGGAACCCACCGACGATCGCTCTTCTCCGGAAGCTTGATCGACGACTTCGGCTTCTTCGAAAGCGGAGACTACACGAATACATAACATGCTTTAACATGATGCTCGATGATAAACATGATGCTTGATGATAACATGCTACGAGTTACGACTTGAGTACAACTTACTTCTACGGTACAGTCGCAAACAGAAAACCTACTAACTAGAAGCGACGATTCCAGCGATACCAGCTTTTAACCTAACAAGTTACTAACGAGCTCAATCATGAAATTAAGGTGCCAAAGATCACCAAAGGGTAGTGACCTAAGGACATCACTCAATCAAAAGGCACACAACACTTAAAGTTCTCAAATTAACATTTATTTTCTATTTAACTAATTAGGGCATAATTAGGAGTTGATCAAATTTTACCTAATCAAGCTCAAACTTTTTCTATGGGTTAAGAATGAATTACAACAGTGTTATAATAAATTTCATAATTTTTGGATCAATAAATTAATTATTAAAATTCTAGAAAGTTGCATTTAATCTTTAATGAAACTAATTAATTCTACTGCACAAAGTATTCAAATTCATGATTTATCATTTTTCCTAGATAGTTTATACATTGAGAAGCTTACACAAAAATTTTCATAAATTTTGGAACTCTACACAATTTTTAATGAAATAAACAAATAGCAACACTATTCATTTATTTGAAAAAGAAAACAAAAACGAAAATCCGAACCGGGCCGATCTCCTTTTCTCCCGCGGTCCGGCCCAGCCGAGCGGCCCGCTCGCGCGCGCCCGCGCTCGCGCTCGCGCTCGGCCCAGCGACGCGGCCCAGCAGCGCGGCCTGCCTCGCGCCCGCGCGCTGGCTCTCTCTCTCTCTCTCTGACACCGCGTCCCCACATGTCATCCCTCACCTCCGTCTCCCCCTCGCTCTCCCGCGCGCTCACTCGCTCTCCCACGGTGGCCGGCCGGTGACCGGCGCTTCGGTCGACTAACCGACCCTACCAACACCTTCTACACCTCCCCACGATTCCATTTTGCTACTAAACACCCTGGCTCGAGCTCCGGCGACAGCTCACCGACGACGGTGGCGGCTCGACAACCACGGTGACCGGCGACTCGATGGTACAACACGGTAGCGGTTAAATTAGTGCGAGGAAAACGATCAGGAGCTCACAGCGGTGACGATGGCGGTCTCGGGGAGGACGGAGAGAAGCCGGAGTGGTCTGGCCACGGGAAGGCGATGATGGCGGTGCTCCGACCGGAGTTGGGCACGGGAGCGGGCGGCTGTGGTGATCTAGGCGGAGTTAAGCTCGCTCGGGTGGTTCACGAGGTGCGCGAGGATGAGGCGGAGTTAATGGTGCGGTTGGCGTGGCTGGAGGTGGCTCGACGGCGGCAGCGGCGAGCGGCGGAGCTGCGGCGGCGGTGGTGGCGAAAACAGGGAAAATGAAAATCGCCACTGTGAGCTCGACGTATATATAGGGAGCGGTGGCGGTGACTGTGCTGGAAGACGCGCGACGTCGCGCTGGCGATCGAGGACTCGCCTGGAAGCCGGCCGAAGCCGCCCGGCGTCTCGCCGGCGCCCATACTGCGCGGTGGTCGGCGGTGATTGGTCGGACACTGTAGCTTTCCCCCCCCAAACTTTGAATTTTCAAACTATTTTCTCAAATTCATGTAACAACTTGAAAAACTTCCAATCTATGAAATCTTCAGATTTTCAAGCTCTACAAGTTTTGTATTGAACACTTTTTCAAATTCTCACTGGATTTTGAAATTTGAATTTAAACTCAAAAGGGGACACATTTTTCAGATTTGGTAATTTAGAAATTACTTTTGATTTTATATTGAAACTTCAAAATCTCCCAACATCAAAGTTGTATATCTTGACCAGACCTACAACTTTGCTGTTCAAAACTTTTTCAAATTCAGCCTTCATTTTGAAATCATAGTTTGGGGACAAAAATGAATTAAATTTGAAATTTGTTTATTTTCAAAATTGCTCCACATTTTACACTAAAACTTTGAAAACTCAAAACACCAAAGTTGTAGCCCTTGAAAAGTTCTACAAACTTGGTTTTGAACTTTTTCCCAAATTTTGCTTAGATTTTGAATTATTTCAAAAGGGGGTAAAACAGGGTTTTGAAATTTAAGCTTTTCGGGGAAATTTTAAATTGAAATTTGTTGCTACTTTGATTGGTGATTACTTAGTGATCAAAACCTCACCCAAGGGCATAATTTGGACCAACATAACATGGTTGACCAAATGCCACTCTTGGTTGACCAATTAGCTTTTGAAATTCTTTTACATTTCTCCCCATATTTGAATTTAAATTTGAATCGGAAAACTCGTGATAAGTTTTGGGACTCCAATTCAAATTCAAATTTGGAGCTTCATTTTAGATGTTGTACTTGAGCTCATACCCTACACTTGACACTAGTGTGCAACACAGTCGCACACCTCAAATTACGCAGGGCATGGACTAAGTATTTGCGGTGGCATTAGAAATTAGGGTTTTCGGGTTCGGAGCACACCACTGAGAAACACATTCAACCTAGATAAGTAAACTCGTTTTAGTTGATGCATAACAAGTTTAACCTAACAGGGATGCTTTGCAATGCATTATGATGACATGGCAGATTAATTAGCACTATAACACCCGGGGTGTTACACTTTTATAGTAAGTCAGAGACTACCCAACATCTTTTCTTTGAATATCATTATGCCAAAGCCTTGTGGCATGTTGTGCACCTCTTTTAGGCAGCTCTACCTTTTTCACTTAGAGCATCTCTAAGAGTTTTCAACAACTTTTTCCCAAAACCATGACGTTTTCCAACTCGCCAAAAATTATTGGGAGGAATAAATAAGACAATCTTCAACAATTTTCAATAATTCAATTCTAAAATATAGAAGACAATTTTACATCAGAAATCATATACTATTTCTAAATTATCCTAACAACTTTTATATATTTTTCCTCTATTGTACATTAGCATCAGGAACCATTTCCTACTCTTCATTCTTTCCACGCCCTTCCACCTTTAGATTGGCCGAAGGATATGGGCGTGAGAGACGTGCGGATATATCCGCACGATCAGTCTATTTTTCCAAGCGCGGAAAGATTGGGAGGTGCGATTGAGAACGGTTGGAGATGTGTTTTTTCTATTCTTGCCAAAAAAAAAATCCTCGATTGGGAAGCTTTATTGGGAACTCTTAGCTCCAACGGTTTGAGATCAGCAAGCTCATATATAGCAATTCAATGCAGTATTTATTTTGCTTAGGTGACAAAAGGGAAGAGAAGAAAAAAAAAGCTATACCTCTTGTTTCCACTCCAGGCTATAGCCTGATTACATATCCACGCAGGCCCTAGATATACATACCAAGTTCCCTTGTTTTCCAATCTAAGAAAATAGTATATCAGATGCCTGATTATTTTTGTTTTAATAAGAGAACAAAGTTCTAGTCTCTGCCATTCGGAAATGGTACATACTTGAGAGCCACCGGTAAAAAAAAAAAACACCATGGGACAGACACGCCCAAACATAAAACAAGACAGAGTTCAGCTGTGAGCCCGGCACCAAAACGGATGCCTGATTACCTACCATATGGGTTGATCAATCATGGACTGTACTGTACGTTAGGATTAGTCAGTCAGTTCTAAATTACCACATTCCTCATCCTTGTGGTCGTCGGATCAGATATGATATAAATAATGATATGGTCACACGGGCCTGTGCCTCTAGGAGAGTTAGACAAATGCTGGCCGTTTTTTTACTTCTTTGGACACCCTTTAGTTCAGAGTAGACAATGTCAAATACAGGGAGCGAGAAGATGGATCACACATGTTAAGTGGAAAGAGCAACGAGATTGTTGTATTTTAAAAAGAAGAAAAAAAAGGCCATCAAGTAAATTGCCCTTACACGGAGGTTAAAAAGGAGCCCAAAACACTGGACTACAAAGAGGCTCTATCAGTAGTTGGGATGATCTCACACACTCATCAGCCTTTCCACCGGTGCTCGCCTCTTCCTTGATTTTGGCAAGGACGACCAACAAGGAGACCGTCAACCATAGATTGGCGACGGTCAAATCTTGCATTCTCTCCTTACATTGGATTTTATGAAGATCTAATGGTTTTGATTCAATTAAAAAAGACCTTATCTAAAACAATTAATCATATCCATACTAATAAAAAGGAAAAAAATCTAAACTATTGAATTCATGATGATCTAACGGCGTAGATTAAACTAAAAGTCTAGACATAATACAGTTGACAAACAGTAAATTCAGAATATTAAGTTCAAGAAATTAGCAATTTGATTTTTATTAAGAGATAGAAATGAAAATATAGATGAAGAGGGCATGTAAGACACAATCAGTAAAGGTGAAAGAAACTCTGAATAAAAACTAAGAAAACTAATATTTTGGTATCTAAACGAATTGGTAGAAACACATATCTAAATAAATAGTCAGTATAATTATAATTAGTAAATGAGCTTTGTTATGGTGCTTGGGAGGAACCACTGGTTTCTCGTTGGGAAAATATTTACTGCAGCTATTAATTAAGAAAACTAATTAATTATGCTTGAGGGCAGTTTAGTACTTATCCTCTCCTATACAGAATCTCTTACTCCCTGAAACATCCACGAATGGGAGTCGCTCTGCCTGCGTCATCTCGTTGACGAAGACGTCGACCTCGCCGCCGTCCTCGATTTCCTCGGCATGGGCATGGCGCGAACGGCCATCTTCTTGCCACCGCCACGGGCACGGCGCCGCCGTGGCGCCTCGGCTTGCTACTGGACGCGTGGTCGCCCGCACGGCCAAAGTGGCCATGTCGGCGGTCGAGAGCGGCCTGTCGAGCATGGCCGCTGGGAGCACGAAGTATATCTGCCCCAGCAGCAGCACCTCGACAGGGGCCAGCGCCGGCGAGCGATCGTTGAAGTATAGCACGTCGGAGTTGCACACGAACAACGACGACGCCGTGTCATCGTCGCTTCGGCCAAGCACGTCCCAGACGCTAGATGAGAAGCAGTCCTTTTTCTTGATTTAGAGAAGCAGCCCCTGAGACATCAAAATACTGTTATACCCTCCAAATTTATTTAGAAACCAGTTCCGGGTCCATCCATTTCGTGGTTCCGGCCCACAACTTAAGTTCCTCCTATCTGGTTATTTTTATTTCTAAACCATCCGATCTAACGAAACGAAGAGTTCCCACTGCTTCCAAGCGCTGTAAAATTTCACTTAGTAAATACATACTCCCTCCGTCATGTAATATAATGAATTCTAGCATTCAAAATTTGTCCTCAAATATAATGCACTCTAGAGGACAAAAACCAAATTTACGTTAAATACTTTCCATTTATCAATCCACCACCATTAATCATGTTGATGATAGCATCTGATTAGAAAATAAAATGAGGGTACATGCGTCTTTTATATTCTCTCTTAATTTGTCTTAAAATATCTAGAATGTACTATATTACAGGACAGAGGGAGTATAATAGAAAATAAAAGATGCAAAAAGGAATAGTAGTTTGATTATTTCCATAAAATGGGAAAAACACATAAACAAAATAGTTACTACTATAAGTGAAAACTCAAGTTTGATTTTGGTAATCGATGACACCAAGTTGCTAATGCCATTGTGTCAAGTGAATTGAGTTACGCATAGCAACACATGTGATGAAGAAGCAAGAAGTTTGATGGTACATGCACATGAAACGATGATCATAGTGATCAAGCATGAGGAGATAGACATGGAACAAAGGGATCAAGACAAAGGTATAATTATAGGATTTGCTTTTGTCGGTCTAAGATGATTAGAGAAGTGATTGACCGGGTTTAGGATTGATAACCGACTATCAAGAGGGGCAATCACGGTTAGCTCATGAATCAAGTGCTACTAGGTCATCATCTTGAGCATATGCATTAGGATCTAGTAGAGGGCTAACATAATGCTTTAAAAAATGATTGTGAAAATGTTAACACACATGCACATGATGGTGTACACTTGGTGGTGTTAGCACATTTACGAAGGCGGTGGAGTTTGAGTGGTAGAGAGGGGTTTGGGGTCCTCTCTCCCTCTCCGCCGAGCTTGCGAGCGCGGGATTCAGGCGTTTTCGAGGAAATAAAATGCCTATTTTCCACTACGCCTATGGCGGAATTTTTCTCTAAGTCATCATGGACAGAAACGGAGGCGAACGGAGGTCACTAGGGTGACCGGACGCTGAACCGGACGTGGTCTCGGCTTAACCGGACACGTCCGGTCAGTAGCAGCTGTTGCAGAAGCGCGCGGGCTAGGGTTTTGCACCGCCGTGTCCGATCACTCGCGGGACCGGCGCGTCCGGTCAGGCGCTCAGAGGGTCTGTAGATCGCGTGGACAATCGGACGCGGTGGCGTGTCCGGTCACGTGCGACCGGACGTGTCCGGTCGACGAAATCGCTCTCTGGACCCTTACTGGACTCTAACCGGACGCCGGGTGTAACGCGTCCGATCATCTCTAGCATCGCGCCCGGTCTTGCTTTCGGCGTTGTCGTGCAGGTGCGACCGGACGATGTGGCCGTGTCCGATCGATGAGACCAGCGCATCCAGTCAACGCGCGCAGAGCGGCATCTCAAGCCTAACGGCTCTATTTTTTGGGGATGCTTATAAATACTCGTTTGGCCAGCCTTGGGAGGTAACTCTTGACTCTTTGAACACTTGTGACATACTTTGAGCTAGAGAACTTCTCCTTCACTCATCTTCTTGCTTGGTTGTATACTCTAGAGAGATTGAGTGAGATTTATGTGCATTGCATTGAGAGTTGTATCTAGTGGCACTTGATTCTTGAGTTTGCTGCGGATTGCTTGTTACTCTTGGGTGTTTCCCGACACCCTATACGGCTTGGAGCAGCGGTGGTGTTGAGCTCGTGATTGGAGATTGTTTCGAGCCTCACCAAGGGATTGTGAGGGGTTCTTGAGCCTTCCCCGCAGGAGTTCGCGAATTGGCTACTCTAGTGGAGCTCGTGGCTTGGAGGATCCCCATCTTGTGAGTGGATGTGCGGCACCCGCTGAGGGTTCAACTCTTGATAGTTGATTAGCTCGCGATCCATCAAGTGGGTGCATCGCCACAACAAGGAGTAGCTTGCCGGGAAGCAAGTGAACCTCGGTAAAAAAATTTTGTGTCATCTTATTGCCGAGGATTTCATTTGTGTATGTGATCACGTTGATTGATTGATATATTGGACATATCTCTTCTCATCAACGTTGGTATATCTATTCAAGCTCACTCCTTTACTTTTTGTTCTTTGCCTTGTTTAGCTTGAGTAGAATAGCTTATCACTTAGGAGAAATTAGTTTAGAGACTTAGTATTGTTGGTGTGAACTAGAGATCATAGCCTTGCGATAGAATTGTATTTGTGGCTTGCATAAAAGCAGTTGAGCTAGTGCTAGAATTAGCTTCGCCATCTTATTTACTAACTTGTTGTTTAGTAAAGCTTATAGAAAATTTAAATAGGCTATTCACCCCCCTCTGGCCATTTGGACCTTACAATAAGTACTTTCACTATCGTTCTAAAAAAATACTTTCACTATCAAGTACTAGAATCTACCATATTTATCATATAGATCTAGATTGTAACTGTTTAATTATATCAAAATATATAATAAAATAAATGACACTACTACAGATATCCTTTGCAGTGGCGGCTCCTGATGATTTGTAGGGCCCTATCAAAGGGTGGCTACAAATGCCCGATTTGTAGGGACGGCTCATTTCATTTTTCAGAAATTCATGAATTCGGGCCAACAAAAAATACAATTTTTTAATCCAGGGAGACCCCTACCGATCAGCACACACTAAAATTCATGTAAAATTGCACGCTATGTGGTTGCCGGGGTTCAAACACGTTACCTTAGGTTTGTGCCAGCCTTCTTCTAACCACTCCACCTAATACTCACTTGTGTCTATATTCGATTTTGATTCCCCATATATTATCCTAAACCGAGCATAAATTGATTGTTTGATGCACTAAACGAATTCAAATGAAAAAGTTGTCAATTACAAAGTTTTATAATTTTTCGAGCTCTACAACTTTCATTTTGATAATTTCTCCATCCGAGGTCGTTTACAAAATTTGAATTTCAAATTTGGGAAATTGAACGTTTTTCTTGACAAGATGATTCCAAATCAAAAAGTTATCAATTACAAAGTTTCACATCTTTTCGAGGTCTACAACTTTCGTTTTTTACTGTTTGTCTATCCAAGGTCATTTAAAAAATTCAAATTTTAAATTTTTGAAAATTCAAACATAATTTTCCTTGACGAGGTGATCTCAAATGAAAATGTTGTGAACTATAAAGTTTTATAACTACAAAGTTTTAGTCAGAGATTAAAAAGAGAAATAAATGTTCTTCAACAATTTTAAAATTGAATTTCAAACAATATTTTAAAGCAGTAAATCATTTTAAATGAAAAAAATGTAAACAACAAAGTTTTATAACTTTTTGAGATATAAAACTTTTATTTTGGTCATTTCTTCATCCGAGATCGTTTGAAAAAATTCAAATTTTAGTGCTTAATTTTTAATATTCGGCGTCTATTTGTACCTACAAATCCGATTTGTATGGGTGACAGCCATCTGTAAGGGCAGCTGATAACACCAGCAACCCCAACAAATGGATTTGTAGGGACGGCTCGTTTGGGCATCATTTGTAGGGGCGACTCAATATAGAGTTGCCCCTTAAAAAAAAGGGAGCGTTGATATAAATCATTTTTGTAGTAGTGAGAAACAACAAATATGGAAAGAGATAATAGTGTCAAATTCAATTAACATTACAACTAGATTTTATTACCAAGAGTGCCAAATTTACTGTAGCGATACTGTAGCATTTCGTTTGTATTTGATAATAATTGTCCAACCGTTGACTAATTAGGCTCAAAACGTTCGTCCCGCAAAGTACAACCAAACTGTGAAATTAGTTTTTATTTCATCTACATTTAATACTCCATGCATGTATCACAAATTTGATGTGACGGGAAATCTTTTTTTTTGCATAGTGCATTTTTGGAGGAACTTAAACACAGCCTTACCAATGCGGAAATATATGCGGCCATAGCATGGCCAACAGCAATGTGGTAGAATGGCAGAGATAGTATGCTTGAGACAGCTCACAGTATCGGTAATGGACTAACGGTTGTACTTTTTGTTCTGGGGAGGCTTAAGGTGCCAAATGAATGTTAGCGCCATGACAAGGTCAACCAGCGACTGCTTGAGGCAACAGTTGCTCCAGCCTGCAGTATGAACAACTTTACGATGAATCCACCATTGTTTACGGCAAAGAAAATGACAAATCCGCAAGAAAAGATACAAAATGATCCAAAATTTATATTTACACAAGAGGCCAAGTATCTTAAATATCTGTGCCATACTCGGAGTGTGTAATATCAAGAAATGAAGCTCACCAAAAGCAAACCGAAGGTTACTGCAGAGGCGGAACTAGAGAAAAAAAAAACTAAAGGCCTGTTTGGAACTTTTGCCGCCGCTCGCTTTGCCTAACCCGCTCACCTTACCTCACTTAGCCCGCTCGCAAGGCAATCATCGAAGCCGTTTGGTTCTCTTGACGGCCGCTCGCCTTGCCTCCGACTGCAGCTCGAGTGGAGCCCAATCCGGCGGGGCGGAGCTCCGATTCGGTGACAGCGCAGCCCAATCCAGTGGTGGAGCTCGAATCGACGACGGCGGGGTCGATCTGGAGAGCTCGAATAGGCGGCAGCGGCGCTTGAATTGACGGCGACTCGGCGGCACACGCGAGCACGCGAGCGGCCAAGCAAGCCTTGTCCGCGCAGGAGAGCCAAATCAGCTTTCTTGTGTCGGCAAGGATTTCGAGCAAGCTTCCCAAGCAACGAGGCGAGGCGAGCGATCGGCAAGGGTTCCAAACACGCCCTAAGGGAGGCCAAGATGAAGGTAAGGCTGGGAGGTAGTACCTTAAAAGAATTTCTTTCCTTTGAAATACCTACTACTACAATGGCTAAAACAGGAGTATTTAAAAAAAAATAGACCATGGAGACGGGGGGCTTGGCCCCTGCTAGCCCCCTAGTTCCGCTAGTGGTTACGTGTCACCTTGATTTGGCCTGACATATATTTTCCTAGCCACAAGTAGGAGTGGGGAAAAGAAGAAAAGGTAGAAGGAGACAACAATAGATTTAGGCTAAGAAATTGGTCGACGATGTAGCTCCAGGATTTGTGTTGACGGATAAACTAAGGGCACATGAAGAAAGAGGATAATTGCAATCAAATAAATAAGCAATATTGTCTCAAAAATATTTTACAAATAATAGGTAATGAGAAAGAACTAGCTATGTTACTATTTGTGTAGATCATCTTGCTTAGTTAAGAATAGTTTTATCTCTAACTCCTATAAAGAAGAGAAAAATCATGGCTCCACTTCTCCTAGCAATGGCGAAGCAAGAGTAAATTAGAGGGTGGTGCGCTTGTCTTATAAGTGTAAAAATTAAAGTTGTAACCACGGTGAAAAATTGATCCTAATATTAGTTTTTCAAATTTTTATGAACTTGTTTACACCCATAGGCTACAACTACAACGTAGCTTCACAGTTGTCTCCTAGTATAAGACAGTTCTAGCTCCTCTATGACTTCGCTGTTGAATATATTTTTTACATTGTCGCTTGAAGTCAGAGCCAGAGCAGCTCCTGAGCTATAGCAAACAACCCCTTAATAATATGAATCTCAAAGTGTTCATCAGATTTGTAAGTCATACCCTCAGTTCCAAAATAGTTGACGCTTTACGATTTAAATTCAAATTTTGTCTTAAAATAGTTGTCATTATCACCTCTTAATGTACCTTTTTTTCTCCTAATACATATTTTTCTTTTCTCAATCCCTATCTCTACTTTTTGAGGAGTATTTTACAGTCTGTTTGGTTCACGGAATCATGCCATGCGGAGCCATCCGACCCTACGTCCGAGCCTGAACATGTTGTTTGGTTTGCCGCAGGAACCAGTTCGTCCGTCACCGCAGCGCACACTCTCCCAGCGTAAAAGCGTCATCGATCGATTCCTCTGGAAACCGTCGGACGACACCATGCTGCATGTACTGACGCCGGACGGGATTGCTCCTCAAACCAAACAGGCTGTTAGTCTTTTGCCTTCTATGGGCGTGTTTAGATGTGAACATTTTTGGAGAAAAGTTCTGGTAGTATTTTTCGTTGTTATTTAGCAAAATTTGTCTAACCATGGATTAACTAGGCTCAAAAGATTCGTCTCGACATTTACAGATAAACTGTGCAATTAGTTATTTTTTACTTATATTTAATGCTTCATGCATACGTTCAAAGATTCGATATGACAGTTACTATGCAAAAATGTTTGCCTCTTTTCGTTGTTGATTTTCGTGATTGGGGGGGAAGGCGGGGGAGTATTTATTTGGCGCGAGCAGAAGGAGGATTTTATAGGCTGCTGGTACTATGGCGGCGACCTCATCCATCTAGGGTGTGTTTAATTCCTTCCAAAAAAAATTCACCTCTTCGTATCGAATATTTGGACACATGTATAGAGTATTAAATATAGATAAAAAATAACTAATTACACAGATTGCAATAAATTTGCGAGACAATTTTTTTAGCCTAATTAATCCATGATTTGACAAAGTCATGCTACAGTAAACATGTGTTAATGACGGATTAATTAGGCTTAACAAATTCGTCTCACTGTTTTCAGACGAGTTATGTAATTAGTTTTTTTATTAGTATCCGAACATTTCTTCTAACATCCTTTAAAATATTTGATAGGACACCTCCACTTTTTCACGCCACTGACTAAACACCCTCTTAAAATAAATCTTTGCCCCCACCGGACACCTTTTCCCCTGGGCATGCTTTGCGGCTGGCCGGGACCCAGGAGACAGAGAGAAGTAAAGGATGCTCAACCCATGCTGGGCCCACAGTCAGCCAAACATCCTGCACTTGAAGCACTATGGCCCACTCAGAAGCTTTTCCCTGCCCTTGATTAGTCCCCAATTCTCCCCAAATTTCACCATGCAAAAAAAAGATTCCCTATCACATCAAAATGTCAGCAAATGCATGAAGTACTAAATGTTGATGAAATCAAAAACTAATTGCACAGTTTTATTGTACTTTGCGAGATGAACATTTTAAGCCTAGTTAGTCAAAAGTTGGATAATTTTTACCAAATACAAACGAAATGCTACAGAAATTCTGATACAGTGTTTTTCTCCCCAATTCACCGAAGTAAACGAGGCCCCTATTTAAAGGCTCCCAGAGCTCGCCGCACCAAATCGCTTGGCTCACTCCTCAGCTCCCTATCTGTCGCACACAACGAACGCAGAGGGCAGAGCCAGAGCAGCTGCCCCCTCCGATCCGAGCGAGCAAGGGCGCCACCGTCTCCAACTCCAATGGCGCGGCCACAGCAACGGTACCGCGGCGTGCGGCAACGCCACTGGGGCTCCTGGGTCTCCGAGATCCGCCACCCCCTCCTGTACGTAACCCGTGCTTCTTGGCTGGACCGGACTATGTCCATCGATTCTTGGCGTGACTCTGAGTGGCTGGCTGACCATGGCGGCGTTCTGATTCTTGGATTCTCTTCTTCTGCGTGCGTGCAGGAAGACGAGGATCTGGCTGGGCACCTTCGAGACGGCCGAGGACGCGGCGCGCGCCTACGACGAGGCGGCGCGCATCATGTGCGGCCCGCGCGTGCGCACCAACTTCCCCGAGGACGCCGCCGCCGCCAGCGACGGGCAGCAGCAGGCCGCGTCGTCGTTCCTCTCCCCCGCGCTCGTCGCCAAGCTCCACCGCTTCAACCTCGCGTCCGTGCAGGCGGCGCGCGGCAAGGCCGACGCCGCCTCGGCAGCAGCAGCCTCGGCGCCCGCCGTTCTCCCGCGCATCGCGGCGATGCCTGCCGGCAATGTCGCCATGGGAATCGCCCCCTCGCCGTCGGCGGCAGCGGCGGGGGACTGGAGCGGCGGGTTTCTTGAGGAGCAGTACGTGGACCAGATGATCGAGGAGCTGCTAGACTCCAACTTCTCCATGGAGATCTCCTACTAGTTTCACACGCACACGACGCGTCGTCCGTCCCCTGTCCGCCTCCTCTGCTCTGTCTCTGATCTCTGTATTTGGTTTCGTCAGTCAGCTCAGCTAGGGAGTGTAGGGAGTTTAGTAGTATCATTAGCCATGCCAGGAGGAACTCGAGGTTACTTTGGTCAGACGAGTAGCCTGATGTGTATACGGTAGCATCGTCAGAGCATAAAAAAAGTTGGATTGGACTCCATTTTTTCCACTGCCATATGTTGGAAACTTGGAACATCGAGCATATTAGGGCCTGTTTAGTTGGTGAAAAATTTTAGGGAAGTTCCTGTAGCACTTTTCGTTGTTATTTGACAAAAATTATCTAATTATGGACTAACTAGGCTCAAAAGATTCGTTTTGACATTTAAAGACAAACTGTGCAATTAATTATTTTTTTTACCTATATTTAATGCTCCATGCATGTGTCCAAAGATTCGATGTGACGGATACTGCACAAACTTTTTTGGGTTGGGTGGCCAACTAAACAGGCTCTTAGCATAACAACGGACCGCGAGTAAGGGCCGGTTTAGTTGCCAATTTTTTTTTTGTCTCATCCGTCACATCGAATGTTTAGACACATGCATGAAATACTAAACCTTGATAAAAAAAATTGTACAGTTCTCGGAGAAATCGCGAGTCGAATCTTTTAAGCCTAATTAGCCCATGAAAAGCCTTAAGTGCTACAGTAACCAACATGTGTTAATGACGGATTAATTAGTATCATTAGATTCGTCTCGCAGTTTCCTAACAGGTTCTGTAATTTGTTTTTTTATTAGTATCCGAAACTCCTCCCGACATCTTTCCGACATAACACCTAGAAATTTTCTTTTTACGAACTAAATGCAGCTTAAACTGAACAAGGAGCGCACATGTAACTGATAAGCATAACAACGCTGCATTGACCACGAATGGTGGTGCTTGGAGTCTCTTCTCTTGCGACGTGTTTTGATTGACAAGTCTTGGATTGGGACGCTTAGATGCATGCTTTCTGCTACTACGAAGATAGCTGATCGATGCGTATGTGTGTGTACTACATGCCCTTGGTACTTTGGATACCAGGTCAACTCAACTGCGAACAAGGAAAAAGGAGCTTCTTAGTAAAATCCGTGGACAGAATCTCGGCGTCGAGGACAAAAGCCGCGTGATTTATGGCTGCACTGCAGTGACTCATGAATTCAGCTGCGTGCTGCGCTACTGCGCCATGGCAATGGCAGGGGTAATGCAAGTCGTAGGCTCGCATAGTGCGTCATCGATGACAGTAAATGGTGAAGAAGGGGGACTGTCATCGTGATCTGCTGCTGATTGATGGAGTAGTAGTATCTAGGCGAGGATTCAGCTCATCATGGCATGTGCGTCCACATGCGCCTCGCGCAATCATGCTGCCCCGCTCGGGCTCTCCTCTGGCCTTGAGACTTGCGACGCAAGAGACGTCGTCAGCCTGCTGCCTGCGCGCTTGCCCGCGTTTGTCAAAAGAATCCGCGCCCTTTTGCGGCTGTGACAGTGACAGATACGCTTATTGTAGTGCTCACTTTGTCCATGAAGGCTTACAACTACAGGTTAGAAAAAGTAGTTCACCATTAACTAAGTTTCTAGTAAATAGTATTAATATTTATGACTTTGAATTAATTTATTATAAAAATACATTTCGTAATTAATCTAATGATATTTATTTGATATCATAAATATGGATACTTTTTTTATCTATAAATGATCAAACTTAAGATACTAAAACGTGATACTATGTTAGAATTGCATGTTTTTCTGGACGAAGGGAGCAGGAGCCAGGGCAGTAGATAGATAATTATAGATATGGTAAACCTTCGGTTAGTACATGTTACCATAGTTATTAGGACCGGACCGGACCGGCGGTCGGACCGGTAAAAGACCGAACCAGAGCCTACACCGGTCCGGTTCGGTTAAAAGACCGTCTGTGCAATCGAACCGCTATAAACCGGTTGAACCGGCCGGTTTTTTGTCGAACCGGTGAACCGGCCGGTTCCATGCGAACCGGTGGGTTTTCGATGTTTTCCAAAATTACCCCTCTGTACAATCGTTACAACCTTATCTACTTAGGGGTATTATTGTAAATGAGTGAAAATTGATCATTTAGGGTTGTTTGCCGGCTGAGTGCCTGAGAGAGAGGGAAAAAAATTCACTTCATCTTCTATTGGCGCTCTGGCATCTGGGCAGCGGCGGCGGCTCCCTGGGCGGCGTGCAGCTCCCCTCCCCTGCGCGGCAGCGTGCGGCTCCCATCCCCTGGGCAGCGTGCGCGCAGCAGGCTGTCGCGGGCTCGCGGCCTGCGGGCAAGCAGTGGCTGCGTCGGGCGGCGGCAGCGAGCAGCGGGCCAGGAGCTGAGGAGTGGCCGCGGCGAGCGGCAGGCAAGCAGCGGCAGCGGGCGATTCCTGGCTTCCTGCAGCAGCGGGCAAGGCTAAGGAGCGGCCGGCAGATCGAGATCCAGAGTCCAGAGTCCAAACTGCAACGTGCTGCTGGCTGCTGCTCGGCTTTTGCATCCAGAGTTCAGAGCCAGACAGGAACAGGAGACATGGCTGCTAATGGTGAGCTAGTCTCAATCTTAAACTGTGAATCTGTGATATATTCGCCTCTCTATTAGTGTCAATGCACTGTTAATGCCTGGTAATTGCATTACTTTGGTTTTCATTAATGTGATATATTCAGCTCCCTGTTAGTGTCAATGCAGAATGCACGGATAATGATATATTCAGTAAGCTTATTGTTTGTGACAACATGGCTCTGATTCTATATTTGTGACTGTGAGCTGTGATTCTATATTTTCTATATTTCTATGATGTATGAAGTATGAACTATGTATGAAGATGGAAGTTATGTTGTTGTTATCAGGCACTTGATGTTTTAAATTATGAACATGTCATTCTATATATACATATGTATGAACCTTATAGTTGTGCAATTAAATTTATGTTATTTATCATCTGCCAATTATTAATTATAGCATATATAATTATATATATATATGTACCGGTTCAAAGTATTTGTGGCCGGTTCGATTTGTCCGGTCCGAAACAATTGAACCGACGGTTCAACCGGTTCGAAACGGTTGGACCAGTGAACCAGTGAACCGACGACCTCGCCGGTTCGATCTCCGGTTCGGTCCTAATAACTTTGCATGTTACCCGTTAGTATAACCTACTGTAGGAACGTTCCGTATCCACCGGTTTTCGCCCCTTTAGTCAACTCTTGCATTTCTGTTCTACTCGTACCAGATAGAAAAAATGTGGCTAAGGCCATGTTTAGATTGTAAGTTTTTTCACTCTCTCTCCGTCACATCGAATCTATGATACATGTATGGAACAATAAATGTAGATAAAAAAAATAACTAATTACACAGTTTGATTGTAAATTACGAAACGAATCTTTTGAGCCTAGTTAGTCCATGATTAAACAATAATTGTTAAATACAAACGAAAGTACTACAGTGCCAAATTTCACTCTCTCTCTCCAATCTAAACAAGGCCTAAGTTTATATATGTGGCAGGCACATTTGTCAAAAGAGGTGTGAGGTAACACCGGAACCAAGAGAGATCAGTCAAGCCAAACAGCCCACTAGCAGTCTAGCACCATGTTACCACCACTTCTCCGATATCGCTCCTGTTTCGATAATGCTTAGATGCGGACGTCCGTCGGTCCGTCTGGACGTAGCTTCTGTAACACTCCGGGTGTTATAGTTGCTAATTAATCTGCCATGTCATCATATTACATTGCAAAGCATCCATGATTAGGTTAACCATGTTATGCATTAACTAAAATGAGTTTACATTTCTAGGTTGGATGTGCTTCTCAGTGGTGTGGTCCGAACCGAAAACTCTAATTTCGAATGTCACCGCAAATACTTAGTCCATGCCCTGCGTAATTTGAGGTGTGTGACTGTGTTACCCACTAGTGTCAAGTGTAGGGTATGAACTCAAGTACAACCCATAAAATGAAGCTCCAAGTTTGAGTTCGAGTTGGAATCCTAAAACTTGTCGCAAGTTTTCCGATTCGAATTTGAATTCAAATTTGGAAAAATATTAAAAGATTTTCAAAAGCTAAATTGGTCAACCAAGAGTGGCATTTGGTCAACTATGTGATAATTGACTAAATGATGCCCTTGGATGATGGTTTGATCATTAAGTAATCACCAATTAAGGTAGCAACAAATTTTCAATTGAAAATTCCTCCGAAAACCCTAAAATCCAAAACCCTGTTTTACCCCTTTTCAAATAATTCAAAATCTAAGCAAAATTTGGGAAAAAGTTTAAAACCAAGTTTGTAGAACTTTTCAAGGGCTACAACTTTGGTGTTTTGAGTTTTCAAAGTTTTAGTGTAAAATGTGGAGCAATTTTGAAAAGAAGCAAATTTCAAATTTGACCCCTTTTTATCCCTAAACTTAAATTTCAAAATGGAGGCAGAATTTGAAAATGGTTTGAGTAGCAAAGTTGTAGGTCTTGGCTAGATGTACAACTTTGGTGTTTGGAGTTTTTGAAGTTTCAATATAAAATCCAAAGTAATTTCTAAATTACCAAATTTCCAAAAAGTGTCCCCTTTTAAATTTAAACTCAAATTTCAAAATCCAGTTTGAATTTAGAAAAATGTTCAATACAAAACTTGTAGAGCTTGAAATTCTGAAGATTTCATATCTTGGTAATTTTTCAAGTTGCTACATGATTTTGGGAGTAATTTGAGAAAACAGTTCAAAATTTCAAAAGTTGGGGGAGCTACAGTGCCGCGACCAATCACCGCCGGGCACCGCACGGCATGGGCGCCGGCGAGCCGCCGGGCAGTGCCTGGGAGCTTCTCGAGCGCGCCAGGACCGCCAGCGCGACGACACGCGCCTTCCAGTGACCTTCGTCATGACCGTGCCTATAAATATGACCGAGTTCACCACGAGCCGTTTGGCTTCTCTGTTTTTACCGCCGCCGCCGCTTAGCTCCGCCGCTCGCTGCTGCCGCCGTTGAGCTGCCACCGGCCACGCAAATCGCACCAGCAAGTTTGCCTCGCCCTCGCGCACCTCGTGGTCCAATGGGTTTAGCCGTTTTCTCGCCCAAACCACCGCACCACCACTTCCCGTGCCCAACTCCGGTCGGAGCACCGCCACCACCGCCCCCACGTGGCCAGGCCACTCTAGCTCGTCGCCGTCGTCACCAAGAGCACCACCGTAACCGCTGTGAGCCCCTGAACGTTTTTCTCGCGTTAATTTAGCCGCTACTCCGTTGGGGACGCGTTTTCGTGGCTCACCGTCGACTGTGGTCCGCCATCGTCGTCGGTGAGGGGTCGCTGGAGCTCGAGCTTAGCTGTAGAAGGGCGTAGTGGAGTCGCAGGGTAGTGTAGATTGTTTTGGTCGAGCTAATTGATCGACTGACGCCGTGATCACCGGCTGGCCACCGCGCGGGCATGGCCAGGTCACGGGAGAGAGCGAGTGAGCGGAGGAAGGGGATGACAGGCGGGGCCAAGGTGTCAGCGAGAGAGAGAGCAGGCGCGCGCGCGGCAGGCCACGTTGCTGGGCCAGCTCGGGTTGCTGGGCCGCGCGAGCGAGCGCGGGCGTGTTGCGGGCAGGCCGTTGGTTAGGCCGAGTCAAAGGAAGAAAGGAGGAAGCCAGCCCGAGCAGCAGTTTTTGTTTTCAAAAATGTAAATAGTTTTATTATTTGTTTATTTCATTAAAATTTTTGTAGAGCTCCAAAAATAGTAAAAATTTTTGTATAATCTTTTCAAGATGTAAACTACTTAGAAAAAATATTAAATGCTAAATTGGATTACTTTTTGTAAGTTAATTAATTAGTTAAATTAAATATTAAATGCAACTTCTATGAATTTTAGTAATTAAATTATTAATCTAAAAACCATGAAATTTATTCTAACACTGTTTCAGGCTATGATTAACCCATAGAAAAAGTTTAAGCTCAATTAAATGAAGTTTGATCTAATATTAATTATGCCCTAATTAATTAAATGTTTAAATAATTGTTAAGTTGATTACTTTAAATGTTGTGTGCCTTTTTGATTGAGTGATGTCCTTGGGTCACTAATTCTTGGTGATCCTTGGCACCTTAATTTTATGATTGAGCTCGTTAGTAACAAGTCTAGTAAGAAACGTTAGCGTCGCTTAAGTTATCACTTTTAGTTAGTAGGTTTTACTGTTTTGCGACTGTACCGCAAAGGAAAGTTGTACTCAAGTCATAAACCGTGGCATATCATCGTCAAGCATCATGTTTATCACCGCATCATGTTGAGACATGTTCTATACTCGTGTAGTTCCCGCTTTCAAAGAAGTTGAAGTTGACGAGCAAGTCTTCGGAGAAGAGTTGTCGTCGGTAGGTTTCAGACCGGAAGTCGGAGTCCTCGAGTCCGAATCAGTCATCGCGTTAGAGCAAGGAAAGCCCCGGTGCATTTAAACCCTTCCTTGAGTTTACAAATCTTTATCGCTGGTACTATAGTTTATTGCATTAAGTAATTAGGAGTTGAGTGATAACCCAATTGCTGCATTGTCATCCTTGATTATTGCGATAACACCCTTGATACCTGTTTTACTGAAAATGCATAGTATGCTTTGCCATGCTTACTGAATTAAGGTTTTTAAATGAGTGTTTACATAGCCATGACGACATACTTAATGATTATTGAAAGATGAGAATGAACTTGAAAGATCAGACGGGTGGTTTGGCCACTGCTAACATGCATTAGGAAAGGAGTCTCAATGTAGTGTTTCCGCCTTGTCAGTTAAGGACCGTCCGTTGTAGGCCTGCTTGTGTTTCGAGACTTTGCAACTAGCCTCATGCCTTGGGTAAGCCCAAAATGTTGGTGATTCCATTTCGAGAACGTCTAACCTCGCACTAGGAGTGGAGAGATGACGGGAGTAGCGTGTACCCTCGGGGCTAGAATCGGGCCGGGTTCGAGGAGTACTGTACTCTCGGGTGGCGATGGACACGTTCTGGTTTTGGGAGATCTAAATGAGGGTTGGCATATACAAGATTTGGTTCTACATATGTCGTGAGGTTAGAGATCCCCAGCTAGGTATAATCGGTTCGAATCGTCGTTGCTCCTCGGTTATGGAGACTCGATCGCCTGACTTACATCGTAGTTAAGAACTGAAATTGAAAGAAAGAATAAGAAATAATCTTGAGGAGAATTACTTTGATCTAGATTAGGATTACTTAGAATTGGTTAATGAACCATCCATGGTAAAAGTAAAATAATGAAGGTAAGGACTTACTTTAGTAAGCTTTTCTGCAAAAGAAATTTTGATTCTTAAATACTCGTACCTTGATTCCCTAAAGCTAGCATGCCCTTTGAGTCTTTTCTTAGTCGGGTAAGTCTTGTTGAGTACTCTCATACTCAGGGTTTGTTAAACCCTTTGTTGCAGGTGCGGTTCATGAACAAGTCTGCTTTGAGCCTTGTTGCATGACCGTTGTGGCTGAAGAAAGTGACGATGAGTAGACTGTGTGGCCTCTGGGCAAGGCACTTCGTTTGTGTGATTGTAATAAAGTTACTACAAATACTTCCCTACTACCGGTTTGTAATAATGTTATATAAGGTTTGAAGTTTGAAAACTGTGGTTTGTAAACTTAAGTTATTATAAGACTTCCGCTACTTTACTCTGATGGTATTTTGAATAAACGGTTGTAATATTGCAATACTCCTGTGATTAGATCCTGTTCGGAGAAAGCAGACCTTTTAAGTTGTGAGGAACATAAGTACGACTGTCAGAAGTCATTATGATGATGACAGGTATATGTGGTCCATCATAATTAGGAGGTTCTGTGATAGCTTCCCAGACCGTGGAAATTTCCCTACTCGCCACCGCGTCGTCCGCTCGCTCCGGCTCGCGCCGCGCCATGCCCCCCGCCGTGCCATGCTCCATCTCCCACCGCGCTCCCTATCCACCGTCGCGCCCTACTCCGCCTCGCCTGTCGTGGCCACAACGTGCACCGTGCCACTAGGAGAAGGTAGCCGCCGGCCGGGACATCGTCTCCCTCAGTCGGCCGAAAACGCCATGGCAGGAAGTCACGCCACCACCGACCTTGCTGCCACTATTGTAGTTCCCCACCAGGAAGGCCATATTCACCGCAAGGTGCGACCTCGGCAAGGAGATGTTGCGCTAAAAGCGTATGTTGTAAACTATGTTTCAAGTGTTTCAGAGTTATGTTGCAAGTGTTTTATTTGGATGTTGCAAAAATAGATCGAATATTACATATATTAAAAGTGTTTCATATGTATGTTGCAAGCATTTGTTCAAAATGTTTTATCTGTTTCAAACCTACATTGCAAATGTTTGATCTGGATGTTGCATATATTTCACACATATTGTCGATGTTCGGACCCGAGGGGGTCCTAAACCAATGAGTAAATGCTGCGTGTCTCTTTCCTGGATGGTGATGCAAGGAGAACACACGGGGGTTTATCCTGGTTCGGGCAAAAGAAGGCCCTACGTCCAGCGGGGGGAGATGTTTGTATTTCCTTGCACCGAGGTGCTCGTGTAGGGGTTACAAGCATGCGAGAGAGGGTGTCGAGCCCAAGTCTCAAAGAGAAAAGAGGAAAAAGGTGGTTGCTTGAGATGTCGATCTCTTGTCTTGTTTTTTTTTGTTTCATCTTTGTCTCCCTCCTCCGTTGAGCCCTGGCCTGCCCTTTTATAGGGTGAGAGGGGGCCAAGACGACGGGGAGCCTTGAGGTGATGTTTTGTCGATTCCTGTTGAGTTGACTGTAGCGACGTGCCTGGGGAATGGCCGGCCATCCCTGGACACCCTGATGTTGTGGGAGACAAGATGACGAAATGACTCAGAGCGCCGTGCCATACCGTCCTTCCCTTGCTGTTGAACTATGCCGAGCATCGAGGTTGGGTCAAGGCCGGGTCGAGGCCGGATGGATAAGGCCGAACCCTCGATATCGCGAAGAACGGGCCTTGTCTTATCCTCCCTCGAGGGTGATTGTTGGTGAACAGTGCGCGGTAAGGTGGGTATAGTGACGGGTTTCACCTCCCATCACGGGATGGGCGGTAAAATAGTGAGATCTGACACGGGTATTGTTCCCACGTCAATCCTGGCCGCAGCCATGCCGGTAGGTGGTACTAGGTAACTGCATTGAATGCTACTGCTTTTGTCCTGGGATAGGTAAAGAAAAGGTGTCGAGGTGCTCGGTCCGGGCTCACGCGAGTCGGAGTTCTCCCCAGTGGGCGGTCGAGCCTCGCGCGGGTCGGAGCGCTGTCGAGGTACCTTGCGGCACGGGATGGGGCACGGTCGAGGTGCCCCATCGAGCGGGCCTCGTACGAGTCGGAGCCGGGGCGCGGTCGAGGCACCCCGTCAAGCGGGCCTCGTACGAGTCGGAGCCGGGACGCGGTCGAGGCGCTCCGTCGAGCGGGCCTCGTACGAGACTGACTGGATACGCGGTCGAGGCGGGCTATCTTTTATTGCGGTTTCGGTCGTGTTAGTTTTTTGGCGATAGGTGTGGGTACCTCCATACTGTTGGTACCGACAGTAGCCCCCGAGCCTTTGGGTGAGTGTGTGATCACTCTCCCAGAGGTTGGTCAGAACTGGAGTCGTAGCGCCGTGATTTTTTCCGGCGGGGGCGCGTGAGCGCACCCACCGGGTGTAGCCCCCGAGGCCTCGGTGGAGTATTGAGACTCCTCCGAGGTCTTGTATGCGGTTGATTGGGGAACGATTCATTGCGGCCAAGCCCCCGAGCCTCACGCGTGTGAGGTCGATCAGGGTCCCGGCCGTCTTTTGCTATGCGACCCTCACGCTCCTTTTTCGAAAAAAGGAGGAGGGGTGGAGAACGCCGCACTACCCTCGTTTGGGCGCGAGTTCCGACGATCTCTGGTAAGCTGCTAGCGGGGGAATTCGAGTGAGAGCCTGTGCCCCGTTCGTTAGGGGTCGGCTAGTGGCCCGGAGGCGCCCTCAAAGATGCCAAGAAGTGGTCGTGTGGATCTCGATTCTCTTCGACAGGATTCGAGGGCTCGATGCCTCCCCCGGAGGGATTCCTACGACGACCTTCTCCTTCGGCCTCGAATACGTCCTGGGGTGCCTCGAGAGCGTGGCTCGAGCCCTTGGCCATGTACGGGCGCACCCTGGGTCGTCCCTAACTCTGTTGCTCGAGGGCAGCTGTCGAACCCTGTTCGAGGGTCAGCTTTCGCTCCCTCGAGGCTTATTCCAGGCTCGGGGCCCATTTCTGCGGTCGGGACCCCGAGCCTCGCGCGCACGAGGTCGATCAGAGTCCCGGCCATCTTTTGCGACCCTCACGCTCCCTTTCCGAAAAAAGGAGGAGGGGTGGAGAACGCCGTACTACCCTCGTTTAGGCGCGAGTTCCGACGATCTCCGGTGAGCTGCTAGCAGGGGAATTCGAGTGAGAGCTCGTGCCCCGTTCGTTAGGGGTCGGCTAGTGGCCCGGAGGCGCCCTCAAAGATGCCAAGAAGTGGTCGTGTGGATCTCGATTCCCTTCGACAGGATTCGAGGGCTCGATGTGAAAGGATCTAATAGGCCTAGAGGGAGGGTGAATAGGCGTATCTAAAAACCTGAAGCTCAAAACTCAACGCGGAAGTTAAAACACTGACCGGTACTACCGGTTGGTTTGGACCGGTACTACCGGTGAGGGATCACCGATACTGCCGACGCAGACCACCGGTACTACCGGTACCCTACTGAAACTAAGAAATCAGAGATTTGCGAGTTGTGATTTCAGATCTGAGTTTTACCCCACTACTGAAAATGATGTTGATGAAGTTTATGAACTCTCCTTTCTTGTTCCTTCACCAAGTAGTAGATCGAGCACCCACAACCTATGAAAGAGATATGAAAGAGGGAGAACAGAAAGAACAAGTAATATCTCAAGTGAACACAAATAACAACAACAACAAGCACGCAGGACACACGATTTAACCCGAGGTTCGGCAACCCCACAAAGGAGTTCCTACGTCCTCGTTGTTGAGGTGACCACTAAGGTCGGAGTCTATTCCACCTCCTTGCCTCCCTCAAGCAACCACAAAGGTTAGCCCAAGATTTCCACTAAGAATACAAGGGTAATACAAACACTTCGGGGTGCCCTCACAAGTAGAACAACACGGGCAACCACGAAGAACACCTAGCCGGCTAGGGTTCCAAGAACCCAAGAGTAACAAACACAAACCAAGCCAACTAGGAGGGGAACCAAGTGCTCAAGATGTGAAACGAAGCTTTCCACTCTTAAATCTCTCCTCTCTACACAGATCTTGCAAGGGATTGGATTTGAGAGCAAAGAGGAAGAGAGAGAGGGTGAGTCAATGCTTGAGAGCTGTTTGTCTGAAGGTTGGTGGGAGTAAATGGCATTCGCAATGGTTAGAAATGAAGGGGAGAGCTATTTATACTCTTATCTTCGAAGCGGTACCGGTACTACCGGTGAGTACCCACCGGTACTACCGGTCCTAAGGGTTCTGACCGTTACAACCAACCTACTGGAGACTTTGCGAGAAAATAGTCTACCGGTACTACCGGTCTTTCACCGGTACCACCGGTAAACGATCGGTACCACCGGTAGTACAGATTTTGGCGAAGACAAGTTTTGCGGGAAAAAGACTTACCGGTACTACCGGACTTTCACCGGTACCACCGGTCAAAGGCCGGTACTACCGGTCAACCACCGATACTACCGCTAGAACAAAAACTCGCAGAACTAAGGCGCTGACACCGGCGGGATTTATGCCTACCGGTACTACCGGTGGTTCACCGATACTACCGGTACTCCCAGGCATAAAAGACTTCTCTAAGTGTCCGTGAGTGCAAAGGTGTCTCTCAAACGCTTAAACAAACACAAACTGAGCACAAGTTTTCCCTCTAGATAGCCTAATTTGTATCCCTCTTGATAGGGCGGCGTTTCCTATAACTCAAGTCAAAAGATAAGATCTTATCGACCCACTTGAGACGGAATGCTTTCCAGCCAAAGGAATTGAGGGTGCTAACATCACCAAATGTGACCGTACAAATTCTTTCATTGAACTAACACCTGCATATTCACTTAGATAGACATGTTAGTCCCTAATTTGATTGTCATTAATTATCCAAAACCCACAACAGGGGCGAATGCACTTACAAACTCCCCCTTTTTGGTAATTGATGACAACCAACTTAGGCTTACATAAGGTGTAAAGAATTGAAGAATTTGAATTTCAAACTTTACAAGAGGCTCCCCCTCAGTGTATGCATTGAACTTGAATCTCAACATTGATCATAATCAATATGCATACATAAGGGAAGCTCCCCCTAAATTTTGCAATTCGTGGGGTGCCTAAAAGTGTGTGACAAGAAATATAACATGATGCATGAGACATGACTTATCACACAAGCACAGGAAAGGCTAAGGAAGAAAGAAAAAGACTTAAAAACAACAAAGCCAAACTAAGCCAACAAACAACATCAGAAAAAAAAAATCTAGGCAAACATAACAAATAAGCAAAAGTGATTAGCCTACAATCATCCATCATCACGCCAAAAGTTCTTAGTCCACCATACATAGTTCACCACAGGGTTTGGAATTATTACACGACCATTAGCTACCTATTACATAGATGATAAGCCTAACACTCCCCCTTTGGCATCAAATGCCAAAAAGGGTAGGCACGGAAACGACCAAGGTAGCGAAATCTAATAAGGCTCCGAGAAGTCACGGTCATCGTCACTGTCGTCGCCGTCGTCGTCGTCGGTCGAGTAGTCAACCAACCCTGGCGATGTAGGAACTGTCTTCTTACCACAAGGGTCATCGGACGGGCCAGCCTCCTCACTAGGACTAGAGATGGAAGCACCATACAACTCGTTGTACTCGACAAAGGGATCCCAAAACTCACGGAGAGGACTCTCAGGAGGATCAATCTGTAGGTGCTGCTCAATACGCCTTAGGCGACGATCATCCTTCTCAGCCTTGTAACAGAAGGCCTCCCAAAGCTTCCCCAAAGCATACTTAATGACACCGCCACCACGCCGATGACGCTCCGAGGAGGAGCGAGTAGGAGCAGTAGTAGTACCACCACGGTAAGCACCGCGGGAGGAAGTACGAGTGGCCGAACCACGAGTGGGAGAAGGAATGGAACCACCACCAATACCTCTGGGGCCCAAATGACGCACGGAGTAGGACTTGTGCACAATATTGTGATGAAATGAATGACCCACCACTTGCTCAATGATATACATGAGATATGGAGCATAAGGCACAGACTTGTGGGGATCATTTGCAACCTGCTCAATCTTGCGCCACATGAAGTCAGTGATGGAAAAACGATCACCACCAGTGCCAAAACGGCAAAGGACCTTAGGAGCATCAAGCATGAGATGAATAGAATCTCCAATCTTCGGGTCCAAGGTGAGGCGAATGAGATTGTTGAGGACATAAAAGTACGGCTTCAAATGAGTGGTAGTGAAATCAACAGTCGCACCAAGCTTGTATACCTCAGCAGCCTCTAAGTCATCGTGAGAGACAGAATCTGGAAAAATATCAAAAAGACTAGAAGCACCCCTGTCCTCAGCAGTAAACCCAAGAAGGCGTGAAAAAGTCCGATAATCACATCTGTAATGGATGCCTTGGGTAAGCCAATGTAGTACAAGGTTCTGAGAATCAATCCACAGAGTTGCATAAAACTGACAGATAATCTCATCATTCCAATTATGCTGGAACGTCATAAGAGGAAGCAGACGACAAGCATCAAGATCAGCAACCAAACGGTTAATGTCAGGATTGTTCAAATTATCAAGAGAGGCGCGTTGCACCCACTTGTGCTGGAATATCGGCGGAGAAGAGCCACGCTGCCCACTCTTGAAAAGAACCTTGTAATAATAATCCGAATGCATGCGGCTCCAAAAACGAACATCCACACTAGGATTGCGGATAAACTGATAGGGATTCTCACTGCGCTGCACCCTTAAAACACCCGCTCTCTTAGAATAATCAACAGGAAGAGAGGGTTGATAACCACCTTGATTTTGAGGACCGGACAAACGAGGATTTGCATTTTGATGAAATAAGAGCATCCGGTTGGCAGTGGCAAGACCAATTTGAATGGGGGATTGAGCCACAATGTTAGGGTCAATAGAGCGACCCTCAATTTGCATAGCGGCAAGCTGTGGATTCTCACCTGCCGGTCGCTGACCTTGCACTTGCTCGCTATGACGACGCGGAGGATTGGGGCGTCCCATACTCGAGAGAGGAGCAGGCACCCCCTGGGGCTCAACATCATCTTCATCTCCAATGCTGCCACCACCTCCACGGCCGCTAGAACGAGCGGCAGTCCTTCCACGGACAGGCCGGGAAGCACTACCACCATCACCTCCACTGGGACGAGCGGCCCTCTTGGGGTTCTTCCTTTGCATGCTTGAAGATGAAAGAAGATCGAATCACAGCAAAGGAAGAAGTTTGGGCAACTCCAAAGCACCTCCACATGATCCCCACGACAAGGGGAAACTTCTCCTCAAAGATCGGTAAGAGTGGTGGAGGGAGGAGGGAGATCGAGTGGGGGGTTGGAAGGGGCGGCGCCGTCAGTGATGGTAGGGTGCGGGCACGGGGAAGAAGAATGAGAGAAGAAAGGTCACAGCCCCTATTTATACCCAGCCGCAACTTACACTACCGGTACTACCGGTGGAGATGCACCGGTACTACCGGTGGAGATGCACCGGTACTACCGGTCAGGTCGACAACAGCCGCCAGGCGACGCGAGAAAAAGAACTACCGATCACCCGGCGGTGCCACCGGTGGTTCCAATGCAGGAAGAAGTGAGTGAGAGATGGTGAACATATATGATGAACTAGAACCAACTCAAGCATGTCCAGATTTCATAGAAACAACACAAAACTATGAACATGCTTGAGAAGTGAAAATAGATTTTGAAATCTCATCCAAACTTTTTCAAAGAGTTTTCGCCTAGCTAGAATCAAACAAAATATGTCAAAAAAATCAAGCCACGTTACGAGAATCAATGATATTTAGTTCACTCCTCAAAGCACAAAATCTTGACTCATCTAGGGGCTTTGTGAAGATATCGGCTAGTTGCTTTTCGGTGCTCACATGATGTAAAGCGATATCTCCTTTGGCTTCATGGTCTCTCAAGAAATGATGCCGGATGTCTATGTGCTTTGTACGAGAATGGTTTATGGGATTGTTAGCCAATTTAATGGCACTCTCATTGTCACACAAGAGGGGAATCTTGGTTAGCTCACAACCAAAGTCTTTCAGGGTCTGCTTCATCCAAAGTAGTTGGGCACAGCAAGCACCGGCCGCCACATACTCGGCTTCGGCAGTAGACAATGCAACACTATTTTGCTTTTTAGAGATCCACGACACCAAGGACCTACCAAGAAATTGGCAAGTCTCGGTAGTGCTCTTTCGATTTACCCTGCAACCGGCATAATCCGAATCGGAGTAGCCAAGTAAATCAAAAGTGGAGCCCTTAGGATACCACAAGCCAAGATTAGGAGTGTGCACTAAATATCTCAAAATTCTCTTAACAGCCACTAAGTGACATTCTTTCGGATTAGCTTGAAATCTTGCACACATGCACACACTAAGCATAATATCGGGCCTAGATGCACAAAGGTAAAGTAAGGATCCAATCATAGAACGATATACCTTTTGATCGACGGCCTTTCCATCCTTGTCGAGATCAAGATGCCCATTGGTTGGCATCGGTGTCTTGATGGGTTTTGCTTTCTCCATGTCAAACTTCTTCAACATGTCAAGAGTATACTTAGTTTGACAAATAAAGGTTCCTTCCTTGAGTTGCTTGATTTGAAAACCAAGAAAGAACTTCAACTCTCCCATCATAGACATCTCGAATCTATTCGTCATAATCCTACTAAACTCCTCACAAAAAGCCACATTAGTACTACCAAATATTATGTCATCGACATATATTTGGCAAATAAAGATATCATTATTGACTTTGCGAGTAAATAAAGTTAGATCAGCCTTGCCTATCTCAAACCCTTGTTTGAGTAGGAAGTCCTTAAGACAATCATACCAAGCTCTAGGGGCTTGCTTAAGCCCATAGAGTGCTTTGTTGAGCTTATAGACATGATCAGGATTCTTAGGATCTTCAAAACCTGGTGGTTGCTCTACATATACTACTTCATAGAGGGGGGCCGTTGAGGAATGCACTCTTCACATCCATTTGATATAGCTTGAAGTTGTGATGGACGGCATAGGCAAGTAAGATCCGTATTGACTCAAGCCTTGCCACCGGTGCATAAGTTTCTCCAAAATCCAAACCTTCAATTTGAGTGAATCCTTGAGCTACCAACCTCGCCTTGTTTCTTGTGACCACACCATGCTCATCTTGCTTGTTGCGGAAAACCCATTTGGTTCCAATCACATTTTGTTTAGGTCTTTCCACCAATGTCCAAACTTCATTACGAGTGAAGTTATTCAACTCTTCTTGCATTGCAATCATCCAATCCTCATCATCAATGGCTTCTTCAACCTTTTTAGGCTCTTTTGGAGACACAAATGAGAAGTGTTCACAAAAGCTTGCAAGCCTTGACCTTGTGACGACTCCTCTTTGAATGCTTCCCAAGATGTTGTCAACGGGATGGTCTCATTGAATGGTATGATGTACTCTTGGGTGAGGCACTTGAGTTCTCCTTTGGATTGGACCTTCATCTTCATCATCCTTGTCTTGGTTGAATGAAAGGTCAAGATTAAGATCTTGTGTGAAGTTGTCTTCATTTCTATTTCGATCATCAACTTGGTTGCTATCTTTGACTTGTGGTGAATTTTGAATGACTTGAACACTTGAATCATGTCCATTTCTTGATGTAGAACCATCATCATGGACATTTATTGACCCATGATGCATATGCGGATCATGAATGGTTTGCTCTTGTTCATATTCATCATCTTCTTCAACGGGCTTTACTTCACTGGTAGCAAGCTTCTTGATCACTTGAGAGGATGGTTCTTCTTTACCTATAATGTCAACATTGACTTGCTCCTTTTGAGAGCCGTCGGTTTCATCAAATGTCACGTCAATCGCTATTTCAACTTGACCGGTGGTCTTGTTGAAAACACGATAGCCATGTTCGTTAGTACCATAACCAAGCAAGAAACCTTCATCAACCTTTGGTGCAAACTTTGAGCTTTTGGATTTCCTGTTAAGTATGAAACACTTGCATCAAAAAACTCGAAAGTAATGCACCTTAGGTTTGTTACCGGTAATAAGCTCGTAGGCGGTCTTTTTCATGATTTTATGAAGATACAAGCGGTTGATTGCATGACATGCCGTGTTGACCGCTTCCGCCCAATACTTGTCCGGAGTCTTGTATTCATCCAACATTGCTCTTGCCGCTTCTATGAGTGTTCGGTTCTTTCTCTCCACAACACCATTTTGTTGAGGAGTATAGGGAACCGAAAACTCATGCTTGATTTCCTCTTCATTAAGGAACTCTTCAATGTTGGTGTTCCTAAACTTCGTCCCGTTGTCACTTCTCACTTTCTTGATCTTCACTTCAAATTTATTTTGAGCTCTTCTTGCAAACTTCTTGAAGATTACTTGAGTATCACTTTTATCTTGCAAAAAGAATACCCAAGTGAAGCGGGAATAATCATCAACAATAACAAAACCATATTTGTTACCTCCAATGCTTATGTAAGCATTGGGACCAAATAAGTCCATGTGAAGTAGCTCAAGTGGTCTCATTGTTGATACAACATTTTTGACGGGATGCTTGGCTCCAACTTGTTTGCCCGCTTGACATGCGCTGCAAATCCTATCTTTCTCAAAAGAGACATTTGTTAGTCCAAGGATGTGTTCGCCTCTTTGAAGGTCGGCCAAGTTCCTCATTCCAACATGGGCTAGTCGGCGATGCCATAGCCAACCCATGCTAGATTTTGCCACTAAACAAGTCTCTGGCTTCACTTTACTAGATGTGAAATCAACTAGATAAAGTTTGCCTTTCAAACGACCCGTGAAAACAATGGAGGAGTCCTTCCTTTTAGAGACTTCCACACCCACATTGGTAAAGAGACAATTGTAGTCCATCTCACAAAGTTGTGAAACGGACAACAAATTGTATCCTAACCCTTCCACAAGTAATACATTTGAAATAGAATTATCATTTGAGATAGCAATTTTACCCAGACCAAGGACGTCTCCTTTACCATTATCACCAAACACAATGCATTCACTTGTACTTTGATTTGGTTGAAAGGAGGTGAACATATTCTTCTCTCCGGTCATATGATTAGTGCATCCACTATCTAGCACCCAACTTGTTCCACCGGAGGAGTATTCCTACAAAAACAAATTAAGCCTTGGTTTTAGGTACCCAAATTGAATTGGGTCCTAAGGGGTTAGTCACATAGGTCTTGGGCACCCAAACACTCCTCATGATTTGCTTCTTCTTGAGTGCACCAACATACTTCACAACAATCTTGCCATCCTTGCCCCAACAACACATATAATCACTAGCATAGCTTCGTGAAATGGGTACTTGTTGCTTGGAGGTAAGCACTTGCTTCTTTTTGTTGTTGACCTTGTTGATAAGATCGTCTAGTGCCACACTCTTGTTGAATCTCACACAAGGCACTCCATTGATCATGTTCCTTCCATTTGCTTTACCATCATACCTATTGTAGCCAAGTCCATCCTTGATGAGGGGATGTCTTGATGACTTGTACATGGTTGTTGATTGCTTCTCCTTGCAACCATTCTTGATAACCATGTTTAATCTTTGAATCTCCTTATCTTTCTTTTCTAGCTCAACAAGGTTAGTACCATAAGCACTTATATCATGATTATAACATCTTTTACATCCTCCACTAGTTGAAGCATTGGAATCACCGGATTCCTTAGGATGGATGGAAGTGCTATTCCAAAGAGTTTCATAGCTAAGTTCAAGAGTATAATATTTATCTTTGAAGCTTGTGAGGCTTTCTTGAACCAAGCTATGTTCACTCTTTAAACTAGCTAAAGAGTCATTAACCAAAGAATGTTCCTTAGTCAAACGTTCATATGAATCTTTGGCTAAGGATAATTCTTTGTTTAATTTCTCAACTTCCTCCTTTTCCTTAGAAAGGCATGCTTCAAGTTCAAGGTTCTTCTCCCTTTCCACTAGGAGCAATTCCCCTTGCGACTCTATGCATGCTTCCCGCTTTTCTAGCTTATGGATTAGCTTTATTATTTGAGAGCCGGTCGATTTGCCGAATTTCTTTATCATGTTGTTTGCAAGTTCATCATCATTTTCATCACAACTACTATATTCATTACTAGAGTGAGTCGGAGAGTTGTGTGGTACCTTCTCTCCCTTTCCCATAAGGCAAGTAGGAGTGTAGTAGTCGTTGTCGGTGAGATTTTCGAAGAGCCTAGGTGATAAAGATAAGTCGGCGAATAATGATGGTGACGAAGAATGGTTGATGATGCGCTTGGGTTGAGAGAAAGAAGTCTCTTGAATAGCAATCGTTGCTACACCCTTCTTCTTCTCCTTGTCTTTGTCATTTGAATCATCACTTTCATCGTTTGATTCCCATTCTTCACCAAGATGTGCTTCACCTCTCTTCTTGCCTTTATGCTTCTTGTCATCATCTTTGTTGTGCTTGTGCTTCATCTTCTCTTTTGGACAATCGGCAATGAAATGACCAATGTCTCCACAACCATAGCAAAATCTTTTCTTGTATGGCTTGGCTCCACTCCTCTTCCTCTCCTTCTTCTTTTTCAAGAATTTTCTATAGTTTGCAACTAATAGAGCTTCTTCCGCATCGAAATCTTCATCTTGTTCTTCATCACTTGACGGATCATGAATATCTTTCTGCTTGCTTCTACCATGAGATGCCTTGAGAGCAATATTCTTCTTTTGACTTGATGCTTCTTTTGCTTCATCTTCTAAGCACTCATGGTGTTTCAACTTGGCAAGCATTTCTTGAGGTGTCATTGTGTCATAGTTAGGTCTTTCCATGATGACCGAAGCAAGAATGTTGTTCTTTTGTCTATACACTCTACACAACTTTCTAGCCGCTGAGTTGTCATCCCAATACGTGTCACCAAGAGCTCTTATTCTATTGATCAAGGTCATGAATCTATCAAACATAGCTTGGGTAGTTTCACCTTCAATCATCCCAAAGTTCTCAATCTTGCTTTTAAGTAGCTCAATGTTTCCCTTTCTCACACTTTTATCACCTTCAAATGAAACCTTCAAGGTATCCCAAATTTGCTTTGCACTTTCCATGCCGTTTACCTTGTTGTAATCTTCTTGATTTAGGCATGATAGAATCAAGGAAGCAGCTGTAGCATTTTGTTGTATGTCAAGGTAATCTTCGGCTGTCAACTCACCATCTTCTTCCAAAGCTTTAACACCCACTTCCACAATCTCCCAACATCTTGCGGCAATAAGATGCATCTTCATTCTATGAGCCCAATCGGTATATCTAACTCCATCAAATTGAGGTGGTTTACCGGGGTTGATGGTTGGCAAGTGTGTATTGGATTTGCTAAAAGAAGAGTACTCATATGGAACACGAGTAAACCCTTTAGGTGTCTTGATTGCTTCATTCTCACCATCTCCATCACCACCACTTGCCACATCTTCAATCTTCTTACTTATGGCTTCCTTCAACTTGTTCATCTCATCTTGCATCTTGTTCATTTGCTCTTTTTGTTGCTCTAGAAGCCTGTCACTGAGTTTCCCGGCAAGCAGCTCAACTAGCTTGTTCAAGGTGTCATCATCAAATGTAGCCATGCTTTCTCCTCACGCGGTGAAGCGCTAAACACGAGGAAACCTTGCTTTGATACCAATTGAAAGGATCTAATAGGCCTAGAGGGGGGGTGAATAGGTGTATCTAAAAACCTAAAGCTCAAAACTCAACGCGGAAGTTAAAACACTGACCGGTACTACTGGTTGGTTTGGACCGGTACTACCGGTGAGGGATCACCGGTACTGCTGACGCAGACCACCGGTACTACCGGTACCCTACTGAAACTAAGAAATCAGAGATTTGCGAGTTGTGATTTCAGATCTGAGTTTTACCCACTACTGAAAATGATGTTGATGAAGTTTATGAACTCTCCTTTCTTGTTCCTTCACCAAGTAGTAGATCGAGCACCCACAACCTATGAAAGAGATATGAAAGAGGGAGAACAGAAAGAACAAGTAATATCTCAAGTGAACACAAATAACAACAACAACAAGCACGCAAGACACACGATTTAACCCGAGGTTCGGCAACCCCACAAAGGAGTTCCTACGTCCTCGTTGTTGAGGTGACCACTAAGGTCGGAGTCTATTCCACCTCCTTGCCTCCCTCAAGCAACCACAAAGGTTAGCCCAAGATTTCCACTAAGAATACAAGGGTAATACAAACACTTCGGGGTGCCCTCACAAGTAGAACAACACGGGCAACCACGAAGAACACCTAGCTGGCTAGGGTTCCAAGAACCCAAGAGTAACAAACACAAACCAAGCCAACTAGGAGGGGAACCAAGTGCTCAAGATGTGAAACAAAGCTTTCCACTCTTAAATCTCTCCTCTCTACACAGATCTTGCAAGGGATTGGATTTGAGAGCAAAGAGAAAGAGAGAGAGGGTGAGTCAATGCTTGAGAGCTGTTTGTCTGAAGGTTGGTGGGAGTAAATGGCATTCGCAATGGTTAGAAATGAAGGGGAGAGCTATTTATACTCTTATCTTTGAAGCGGTACCGGTACTACCGGTGAGTACCCACCGGTACTACCGGTCCTAAGGGTTCCGACCGTTACAACCAACCTACTGGAGACTTTGCGAGAAAATAGCCTACCGGTACTACCGGTCTTTCACCGGTACCACCGGTAAACGACCGGTACCACCGGTAGTACAGATTTTGGCGAAGACAAGTTTTGCGGGAAAAAGACTTACCGGTACTACCGGACTTTCACCGGTACCACCGGTCAAAGGCTGGTACTACCGGTCAACCACCGATACTACCGCTAGAACAAAAACTCGCAGAACTAAGGCGCTGACACCGGCAGGATTTATGCCTACCGGTACTACCGGTGGTTCACCGATACTACCGGTACTCCCAGGCATAAAACACTTCTCTAAGTGTCCGTGAGTGCAAAGGTGTCTCTCAAACGCTTAAACAAACACAAACTGAGCATAAGTTTTCCCTCTAGATAGCCTAATTTGTATCCCTCTTGATAGGGCGGTGTTTCCTATAACTCAAGTCAAAAGATAAGATCTTATCGACCCACTTGAGACAGAATGCTTTCCAGCCAAAGGAATTGAGGGTGCTAACATCACCAAATGTGACCGTACAAATTCTTTCATTAAACTAACACCTGCATATTCACTTAGATAGACATGTTAGTCCCTAATTTGATTGTCATTAATTATCCAAAACCCACAACGGGGGCGAATGCACTTACACGATGCCTCCCCCGGAGGGATTCCTACGACGACCTTCTCCTTCGGCCTCGAATACGTCCTGGGGTGGCTCGAGAGCGTGGCTCGAGCCCTTGGCCATGTACGGGCGCACCATGGGTCGTCCCTAACTCTGTTGCTCGAGGGCAGCTGTCGAACCCTGTTCGAGGGCCAGCTTTCGCTCCCTCGAGGCTTATTCCGGGCTCGGGGCCCGTTTGTGCGGTCGGGACCCCGAGCCTCACGCGCACGAGGTCGATCAGAGTCCCGGCCATCTTTTGCAACCCTCACGCTCCCTTTCCGAAAAAAGGAGGAGGGGTGGAGAACGCCGTACTACCCTCGTTTGGGCGCGAGTTTCGATGATCTCCGGTGAGCTGCTAGCGGGGGGATTCGAGTGAGAGCCCGTGCCCCGTTCGTTAGGGGTCGGCTAGTGGCCCGGAGGCGCCCTTAAAGATGCCAAGAAGTGGTCGTGTGGATCTCGATTCCCTTCGATAGGATTCGAGGGCTCGATGCCTCCCCCGGAGGGATTCCTACGACGACCTTCTCCTTCAGCCTCGAATATGTCCTGGGGTGCCTCGAGAGCGTGGCTCGAGCCCTTGGATATGTATGGGCGCACCCTGGGTCGTCCCTAACTCTGTCGCTCGAGGGCAGCTGTCGAACCCTGTTCGAGGGCCAGCTTTCGCTCCCTCGAGACTTATTGTGGGCTTTGGGCCCATTTTCCACATACCTGGGGATATTCGTCCGTGGATCCCTCCCTCGTCCGTTAGCCGGGTGCGTTTTTTTGGGAGGCGAGATCGGCGCGGTAGTGGGTGACGTGGCGTATGGTCACGACGTGGGGGACGGCCACGTGCCCGACTCCTGTGAGATCTAAGGAAACAGTTAGGTGGGCGCATTTAATGCGAGAAACTATTCCTACCTTCTTGCACGGCCGTTGGGCTTCTGCCTGGGTATATAAAGTTAAGGCCTAGGGGTCTGCGTTCCCCACCGGTCCCTTGCGTTCCTGCAATCTTCTGCCTCAGACAATCTTTGCCTTATCGCGTTCTCCGCCCGCGTCGTCGCCGCCACCACATCCTTTTCATCCATCCCCCTTCCGACAGCACCAATGGCAGGAAAGAGCCAGATCCTTCCCGCCGACGACTGGGCCGCCTCCTCGGTAATGGAGAGGAGGTTGGAAGAGTTGGTGGAGGACGGGCTGCTGCGGCCAAGGATGAGCCGGTCGCAGCCGGAGTGGATGGCGCCGCCCCCTGCCCACCGGGAGCCGGTGCCCCCTGAAGGGTACGTGGTGAGCTTCGTCTGCTTCCACGAGCGGGGGTTTGGCATGTCGGCGTCGGTCTTCATGCGCGCGCTCCTCCACCACTACCAGGTGGAGCTTCGCCATCTTTCCCCCAACGCCGTCGCGCAGGCCGCCATCTTCGCGGTGGTCTGCGAGGGCTACCTTGGGGTGGAGCCGCAGTGGAACCTGTGGCTTCACCTTTTCAAGGCCGAGCTCTTTGCCAAGAAGGCAGGGGAGAAGGGCGTCCTGTGCGCGGCTCGAGTGGGGAGCTGCGTGCTGCAGGTGAGGTCGGGTCGGGCGGATCTGTACATCCCGGCCCGCCTCATCTCTTCGAACAGTGGGTGGCACGAAGGTTGGTTCTACCTCCGCAATGATGAAAATCAATTGCCGAGGTACACCGGCTGCGTGTTGACCGCTCGAGAGGAGCGCTGGTCCTACGGAGTGCCGGAGGCCGAGAAGCCGCGCTTGGACCCGCTGCTGGCGGCGTAGCAGCAGCTTCGCCTTCGGGGCTTGACGGCTGTGGCGGTGGCCGTGGCCTTCCATCGTCGTAGAGTGATGCCGCTGTGCCGGCGTCGTCTCCGTCTGGACCAGATGACTCCGGAGGCAAATCTGGAGGGGACCCGGATGTCGCACGAATCCCTCGCCCTCGAGGAGGTCCTCCGGCGAGCGCGCCGGATGGTTGGGAACTTCAAGGTGGAGGAGGCCAACCGGGTTCCCATGAGGCCTACCGAGGGGTTCGAGTCCATGGTAGGTATCCCGGGGATAAGGTGTTGCTATTTTCGTTTATCTGTGGATTTCGCTGATGTGGTCGAGACCGGCGTATAGGATCTGTCGGCGTTGTGGGAAACGCGTCCGCCAGTCCCGGAGGACCGGCCCGCCCGGGAGACTCGACGCCAGCATGCTTCCAAGAAGAAGCAGACCAAGGAGACGTCCAAGAAGCAGGCGATCCGCAAGGCCAAGGAGGCGGAGGCGTTGAAGAAGCTTCGGCGCCAGCAGACCATCGACGGGGTCCCCCTGGCGCCGTCGCCTTCCGAGACGGTCTCAGGGGAGGACGACGACAGCAGCGGCGAAGACGACGATGCCCTGTCGCGATATGAGATCGCGACTGGGCTTGGGGACCTTCCCGACATTCGCCCCCTGCTGGAGCCCATCGGGGGGGGCGTCCTCCTCGGTCGTCGTAGTCGAGGAGCCCGAGGGGAAGAAGGCGGAGAAGGAGACGGGCCCCTCGACGGGAGGGGCCGCTTTACCCCGGACCCGTCGAGAGGGGTCAACAGGGACGCCCGCACCAGCCCAGGCCCCGCAGGCTCGGGCAGGGGCTGGGACGGCAGTACCGGCGTCGTCATCAGCGGCGGCGTCGGCAGGCGTAAGAACCCGAGGCCAGCTGGCCTCGGAGGCACAGAGGGCACAGGGCAGTGCGTCGGCCGGGGCTCCCAGGAGCGTTCGGTCTGCTGGTGAGGCCACCGCGAGGCCACCATCGGCCGTCCCAGGAGGCTCGGGTCGCGTGGGGTTGAGGCACTTGGTGCCGATTTCCGGGTAAGTATCTCAGCTCGGTCGTCCTGCCTTTCTCTGGATCCGTCGGCTGACGTTTCTTCTCACTTTGCAGGCTAAAGCGGAAGGCGGAGACGATGGGGCTTACCCTCGTGAAGTCGCTGCGAGTCAGCGCCGTTGTCCTCAATCAGACGGCGGAGCAGGATGCGGCCTGGGTCCGGGAGGTCGAGGCCGCGAAGGGGCGCCTGCGACAACAGCAGGGGTCAGCCGATGCCACGGTGGTTGCTGGCCCGGATCCTGCTGTTGAGGGGTCCGAACCGGCAGAGGTAGCGGCGCTCGATACGGTCGAGACGGGGCCCAGGTCGTCGGCGACGGCTGAGGCTGCCGTTGAGGTCGCGACGGGTGAGGCACCCGTCCACAACGCAGAGCGGGCGGGTGCAGACGTGACCATGGAGGAGGTCGCGTCGGTGTCAGGACAAGAGGCGGCCCTAGCGAGGGGGTCACGGCCGCAACAAGACCCGTTGGCGGAGCCAGCGGGCATGGTGGAGGGCGGGGCGATCGAGCCCCTATCCGGAGCACCGGAAGAAGAGGCGCCGGCTCCGAAGGTGCCAACGGTCGAGGCGCGGGTACCGGAGCCGTCGTCGGTCGAGGCGCCGGCTCCGGAGGCATCGGCGGTTGTTGGTGCCCGCCCTCAGCTTACCCTCGACGACATCCCCTTGGACAAAGGAAAACAAGCGATGGGGGTCGAGGGGGTGAGGTCGCGGATCAGGCCGGTGCCTCGACGGCCGTTGGAGAGGTGAACACTGCGGGCGAGGCCGGTCCTTTCGCGGGACCGGGAGACGCCCCGGCCGGGTCGTCCTCGTCGTGGCCCGACATCGCCGCGCTGGCGATAGCGCGGGCAGAGACGGAGCTGCCGAGGTGGGGGGGCCATCCCTTCAGTTTAGGGACGCTACGAACCCCGACGCCGAGCCCATCTTTGTCTTGAGCGACAAAGATGAGGTGCACCGATGGGAATACCTCGAGGGCGTCCGTCGGCATCTTGATCGGTTGCTCCGAGTGGCGTCCGGTGCCATGCGGAGTATGGGAGATGCCACCGAGGTATGATCGGCCCGTCGGCTTTCTCCGTAGTTTTCTTGGTGTCTTTTTCCCTCGGCTTTGTGACCTTTTCGGATTGCGTTCAGGAGCTAAAGGAGTACTCCCGCCGCAAGTCGCTCTTCATTCGGGATGAGAGTGGCGTGTGGGGCGCGCTGTCCCAGCAACGGGTTCTGGTCGAGGAGGCCCAGAAACGGCTGTCCGATCGGAACGCCGAGATGGCTGAGCTGCGCGTCGCGTACGCGGTGGTGAAAGAAGAAGCGACGCAGGCATGGGCGGTCGAGGCTGTGATGCGCACTGGCATGGACAAGGCTCGGGAGGAGGCTGCCCAGGCCCGCAGGGATCTCGAGCCCCTGTCCATGCGGGTGAAGGAGCTCGAGGAGGATGTTTCCCAGGTTAGCCTTCAGCGTGACACCCTCAACGTCGAGGTCACGACGCTGAAGGGAGCCGTCCAAGAGAAGGACGCAGCTCTCGAGTCTGCTCGGCAGGAGATCGAGGCGCTAAAGGCAGCCATCAGTGACAAGGACAGCGCCTTCCTGGGGCTCGAGCGAACTTGCGGGGGGCTTCGTGACGAGGTCGTGGGCCTACAGACCCACATCGAGGGTAAGTGTGATTGTCACGGCCATGACGTTGAAGGCCCCGCGTTGGGTATTAATTTGTTTATCGTGTTTCAGAGCTGGAGAGAGAGAATCGAGTGGCCCAATCTTCTGCCAACTCCTTCCAGAGCCTCCTCGAAGCCGAGATCCAGAGGACCCAACTTCTCCAGGGCGTGATCACCACCTTGTGTGACGGCCTGGGGGTCGAGCCCGACGCCGACACCGGGGAAGATGTTCCGGGGAACTCCTTCGTCCGCCGGATGGTGGCGCTGGGCCGCCTTGCCCGGGAGAAGATACGGGACGGCCTCCATCACGGCGTGAAGAGGGCACTGGCCGTCATCCGTTTAGGGTTTGTGTTTGACATGAATCTCATCGCCGAGGGCTTCATCACAGACCTAGATCGGACAGACAAGGAGAACGTGGATGCTTGCGTGGAGCTGATCGAAGCCGCTGAAGAGCCAGGAAGCCGTCTGGCCTCGCTTTTTGAAGCCGAGGTGGTTCCGCCTGCCGACGACGAGGGCCTGTGAGCCAAATCTGGGCATGAAGGCCCATGTAATGAGTTAGTATTTCGAATTTTGGTCGTGGTGGCCGCAGAGGCCTTAAAAACTCGAAACATAAACCGGTTCGTGGTTGATTTAGTTTTACTCGAGCTTTTCTTCCCTTTTATCGCTCGGACCGTGTTCTCGCGTGATTTACTTAGCACGCAGCTGCATCCTTTGGCGTAAGGGAGCGAGTGGAGGTACCGTAGCCTCGGAGGCGTAAGTGATCTCACGGCTCAACTGCCCTCGAGCTTCAGGGTGATGTTGCGGCCTTGTAAATCATGTGAGAGCCTGATCTAAGCGACAGGGGGTATGTTCTTTTAAATTTAGGAACCATTGTTTAGATCTTCCTATCATGAAGGCGTACCTCTAAAAGGTGTAAGGGGTGAGTGGAGGTACCGTAGCCTCGGAGGCGTAGGTGATGCTCCAGACTCGAGAGCCCTCTCGAACCCTAGGGTGCTCTTTCAGCGAAGTCGATCTAAGAAGCGGTTCTTAAATTTTAAAAAAGAGCATAAGTTTTTTCGGGGACCAGGGGTTCCCCCCTTGCAGCCCCCGAGGGAGGGTCGACTCTGGGAGTGCAGGGTCGATCCTTCCTCATTACGAAACGAAAGTTTGAACATCGCTGCTCTTTTTCAAAGTTAGGAACCGTTATTTAGATCTCCTTAGCGTGAAGTCGCACCTCTAAAAGGCGTAAGGGGTGAGTGGAGGTACCGTAGCCTCGGAGGCGTAGGTGATACTCCTGACTCGGGAGCCCTTTCGAACCTTAGGGTGCTCTTGCAGCGAAGTCGATCTAAGAAGCGGTTCTTAAATTTAAAAAAGAGCATAAGTTTTTTCGGTGACTGGGGGTTCCCCCCTTGTAGCCCCCGAGGGAGGGTCGATTCTGGGAGTGCAGAGTCGATCCTTCCTCACTGTAAAACGAAAGTTTGAACATCGCTGTATTCTTTATTGACGAAAAAGAAAATACAGAGCCTCGAGGCTCTTTAAGGAAAGAAGCGACGTAGCTGTTCAATGTTCCAAGCGTTGGTGAGGATTTCGCCCTTCTCGTTGGATAGCTTGTAGGTGCCTGGCTCTAGTACTTCTGCGATGATGTATGACCCTTCCCATGGTGGCGTGAGCTTGTGCCGTCCCTTGGTGTTCTGGTTCCACCGTAGCACCAAGTCGTCGACGTTGAGGTCACGCTTGCGGACGTGTCTGTCGTGGTAGCGTCGGAGATCCTGCTGGTACCTGGCAGAATGCAACAGAGCCACATCTCGGGCTTCCTCGAGCTGGTCGAGGGCATCCCGTCTTGTGGCGTCGTTATTTCTTTCGTTGTAGGCCTTCAACCTTGGGGACCCCCAAAGTACCTGCGAAGCATATGACAGTCCTCGAGGTTATGGTTAGTAAGTCCCTCATGGTAGGGACACGGTTCTTTGAGCATTTTATCGAAGACGCCCCCGCCGGGGGGGCCTCGAGGCTTTTGGTGCTCGGTAGCAGCGACGAGCTCGTCGGCCGGGGCCTCGAGCTTGCCGTGCTGGCCTTTCTTCTTCTTGCGGTTGTTCCTCTTGGCGCCCCAGGTGGAACTCGCGGGATCATCGACCTTCTGCTCCCCCCTTTCCGGGTCGCCGCCAAAGATTGCACCAACCGCCTCCTCGCCGGCGGCGAAGTTGGTGACGATGTCCATCAATCCGTTGGCAGTGAGTGGGGTGTTACGGCCCAATTCTCGGACCAACTCCTTACATGTGGTGCCGGAGAGGAAGGCCGTAATTACGTCGGAGTCGGTGACGTTGGGGAGCTCGGTACGCTGCCGAGAGAAGCATCGGATGTAGTCTCGGAGGGATTCATTTGGTTTCTGCTTGCAGCTCCGGAGGTCCCACGAGTTGCCGGGGCGCATGTAGGTCCCCTTGAAATTTCCCTCGAACACCCTCACGAGATCGTCCCAGTCGTGGATCTGCCGAGGTGGGAGATCCTCGAGCCAGGCTCGGGCGATGTCGGAGAGGAACAGGGGGAGTTGTCGAATGATGACCCGGTCGTCGGTGGCCCCGCCCAACTGACACGCCAAGCGGAAATCGGCGAGCCAAAGTTCGGGTTTGGTTTCGCCGTTGTACTTGGTGAGAGTCGTGGGGGGGGTGGAACCGAGCCGGGGGCACCGTCTCACGGATTGCCTTACTGAAGACTCGAGGACCCGGGGGCTCGGGTGAAGGGCTACGATCTTCCGAGCTATCGTAGCGTCCGCCCCTATGGATGTGGTAGCCTCGAGCCACACCGTCACCGTGCTTGCGCGTGCGGCGCTCGACGATGTTGCCACGGGTGTCTCGAGGCTCGCGGTCGTTGCCGGTGGGCTCAGGGGCCGGTGCTACCCGGTTTCGCCGGGCAGGCTCGAGGTGAACCGAGGCTTCTCTCTCCTGTCGGGAAGGCTCGAGGATCCGCTCCGAGGCTGCCTCGCGTCGCCTCGAGGCAGAGCTCTTGGCCTGCTGCATGGCGGCGGTCTCGAGGAGTTCTCGGATTTCATCTCGAGCCCGACGGGCGTCGGGGTTTGACGGCTCGGGCATGTTGCGGAGGAGCATGGCGGCGGCGGCGACGTTCTGGCTGGCTCGGGCAAAAACCGGGGGGTCGACCGCTCGGTCCTCGTCGATGCGACGGTTGACGTCACGAGCTCTCTCGTGAGCTCTTCCGCCAAGTGCGTGTTCCGCACGCTCACGCTCGAGGGTTTGTTGGAGTAGATCTAGGTTTTCCCGTTTCTCGTCAAGCCTGTCCTGCAACTCGCGAATCTGTTCGAGCTGCGCTCCTTGATCCGCAAGGAACTGAGGCTCGTCTCGCTCGGCAGGAAGCTCGTCATGAGGTGGCGTGTGCCTTCCTTCGACTGGCTCTTCGTCCTCTGATTCCGAAGTGCTTTCAACATCGATGTTGAAGCACTCGCGGGTCAGATCATAGGTGTCGTCAGCCGAGTCGGAGTCAGGAGCGCCAAAGTAGTAATATGACGGGGGAATGTGTGGCCGTTGCCAATCGTCACTGAGGCGGCGACGTAAAGAAGCAGTCACATGGGGCTCTGTTTCCGGTGTCTTCGTAGAGTCCCGATAATCAGAAGCCGGTGTGGATGCAACGAGGTCCAGAGCGGAGCGTAGATGGTGCCCGGGGAGTTCCTCATAAGCACTCATGCGGGTGCTCACGGAGGATGCGTACACCCGGGCAGCCGAGTCTAGCCCAAACGGGAATGGTGATGAAGATGTCGCTGTCCGTGCTGAAATGGATGCTCCGGACAGTGGTGTCTCACCGGACGGGGGAGCGGTGGGATTCTCCGTCGGCATGTCACCCTCAGCCAAGCTCGTTCTTCCCAAACCTTCCAAAAGGAGATCTAGGCTGGCGCCTGGCTGGGGGTGCCGGACCGGGGGACCCCATCGCCCTCCGCGAGGTGAAGACGGTGGTTGTGCCAGGCTCGTCGTCATCGAGCGGCCCGCGCCAGCCTGGAGCGACGGTGCCGGTGGATTGCTCCACCGGGCTGGGAGAGCTCGTAGTCCTCGTCGGTTGGGTGCCTGGGTGGAAGTAGGACCATGTCGTAGCCAGAGCCGAGCGACATGAACTCCAAACTCCCGAACCAGATCACCGTGGCCAATGGGATAGGGCGTTCGGGGTTAGCCATCCAGGAAGAAAGGCGAGAAAGCGATGTTTGCACGCAGCGTTCCCCTACCTGGCGCGCCAACTGTCGGTGTTCGGACCCGAGGGGGTCCTAAACCAATGAGTAAATGTTGTGTGTCTCTTTCCTGGATGGTGATGCAAGGAGAACACACGGGGGTTTATCCTGGTTCGGGCAAAAGAAGGCCCTACGTCCAGCGGGGGGAGATGTTTGTATTTCCTTACACCGAGGTGCTCGTGTAGGGGTTACAAGCATGCGAGAGAGGGTGTCGAGCCCAAGTCTCAAAGAGAAAAGAGGAAAAAGGTGGTTGCTTGAGATGTCGATCTCTTGTCTCGTTTTTTTTTGTTTCGTCTTTGTCTCCCTCCTCCGTTGAGCCCTGGCCTGCCCTTTTATAGGGTGAGAGGGGGCCAAGACGACGGGGAGCCTTGAGGTGATGTTTTGTCGATTCCTGTTGAGTTGACTGTAGCGACGTGCCTGGGGAATGGCCGGCCATCCCTGGAAACCCTGACGTTGTGGGAGACAAGATGGCGAAATGACTCGGAGCGCCGTGCCATACCGTCCTTCTCTTGCCGTTGAACTATGCCGAGCGTCGAGGTTGGGTCGAGGTCGGGTCGAGGCCGGATGGATAAGGCCGAACCCTCGATATCGCGGAGAACGGGTCTTGTCTTATCCTCCCTCGAGGGTGATTGTTGGTGAACAGTGCGCGGTAAGGTGGGTATAGTGACGGGTTTCACCTCCCATCACGGGATGGGCGGTAAAACAATGAGATCTGACATGGGTATTGTTCCCACGTCAATCCTGGCCACAGCCATGCCGGTAGGTGGTAGTAGGTAACCGCATTGAATGCTACGGCTTTTGTCCTGGGATAGGTAAAGAAAAGGTGTCGAGGTGCTCGGTCCGGGCTCACGCGAGTCGGAGTTCTCCCCAGCGGGTGGTCGAGCCTCGCGCGGGTCGGAGCGCTGTCGAGGTACCTTACGGCACGGGATGGGGCGCGGTCGAGGCGCCCCGTCGAGCGGGCCTCGTACGAGTCAGAGCCGGGGCGCGGTCGAGGCGCCCCATCGAGCGGGCCTCGTACGAGTCGGAGCCGGGACGCGGTCGAGGCGCTCCGTCGAGCGGGCCTCGTACGAGACTGACTGGATACGCGGTCGAGGCGGGCTATCTTTTATTACGGTTTCGGTCGTGTTAGTTTTTTGGCGATAGGTGTGGGTACCCCCGTACTGTTGGTACCGACACATATGTTTCAAGAGTATATTTTAAATGCTTAAGTTGTTTCAGTCGTATGTTGCTGCAAGTGTTTGATCTTGATGTTGCGTATGTTTCACACATGTTTCAAGCGTATATTCTAAATGTTTCAGTTGTGTTTCGGTCATATGTTGCAGCAAGTGTTTGATCTGGATGTTTTCACACATATATGTTGCAAGAGTATGTTTCAAATATTTTAGTTGTTTCAGTTGTATGTTGCAAGTGTTTCATTCATGTTTCAAGCGTATACTCTTGGATGAGATGACCGGAGTCTGTGGCGCGCTTCCACAGATGGGGGTGCGAGCGCATGGAGAAGGTGTGTGAAGCGGGTGCCAGCATAGACGGTCCTCGCGTGCGCGATACGGAGCGGGCATAGGTGGTCTCTGCGTGATGTGCGGGAAGAGGAGGAGGGCGTGGGCGGTCCCCTCGTGCATGCGGGTGCGTGAAACGGAGTGGGGTCAGGTGGTCCCCGTGTACGTGTGGTCGTGTGTGAGCGAATCGTTGGTGGTGTGGCGTTTCCCGCGGGCACGTGTGATGGAGGCGCGTGCGTCGTGCATCCGTCCAGACGTCCGGGCGCTCGTATCTCCGCTCCTGTTTCACCAACAATGTCCGGGTCCGACTAGACAGACCCCAAGTCAAGCTTCGACCAGGCAATTAGGTATGGGTTTGTGCATAAATCTGTGATTAGATTTAATTTATGGATTACTAATCTAAACCTCCTATAAAGCTAAGACCCACTAAGTGATTCTATGCAATTTGATTGATCCAATCCTGAAAAGTGATGTCATGTGATGTCATCAAATCAGTTACCCCCACTAAGCCTCATTTATCTCCCACTAGCTATTTCTTTTGAAATAGAAAAAAAGTCGTAGGACCTAAACCAAGTATCGTAATTAAAATCCAATTGCACCATGGTGTTTCTCACAATAAACTCTTCAAAACTAGACTCCACATGGATATATTTCGATAACTTTTTTATAAACATTTAAACGGCCGTTCCTAAGCAAAAGCCTAGCAAAACTGCTATTTCTAAACAAAAACCTAGCAAAACTGCATATCACATGGATTACATGTGGTCCTCCGAAACATGCATGATTTTGTGAAGGAAAACTCCTAAAACTTTTGGGAGGGGGATGACCCTCAGGTATAGTAGGGGTGAGGGGCTCGGCTGGATGAGGTTAGCCTCCCGTACTGGCCGGTCCTATAGATTAGTGACCGTATTTTCTTTGATAACAGTTTCTATTAAAATCTAGCAAAACTACATATCACATGGATTACATGTGATCCTTTGAAATATGCATGATTTTATGAAGGAAAACTCCTAGAACTTTTGGGAGGGGGGATGACCCTCAGGTATAGTAGGGGTGAAGGGTTCTAGTGGATGAGATTAGCCTCCCGTACTGGCCGATCCTATCGGTTAGTGACCGTGTTTTCTTTGATAACTGTTTCTAAGCAAAAGCCTGTTTCTAAGCAAAAACCTAGCAAAACTACATATCACATGGATTATATGTGGTCCTCCGAAACCTGCATGATTTTGTGAAGGAAAATTCCTAGAACTTTTGGGAGGGGGGATGACCCTCAGGTATAGTAGGGGTGAGGGGTTCGGGTGGATGAGATTAGCCTCCCGTACTGGTCGATCCTATAGGTCAGTGACCGTGTTTTCTTTGATATGATTTTTGTTGTCTTTAGTTACACCTCTAGCAAAAAAAAACTAAATATGTTCTCTGCTTATATCGCATATATACTTATGTATTATACACCAACGAGATTCCTTCTGCATCATATTTCTCCTAACTTAATTCAAATTACTCTTGTATTCCCGCAGCAACACGCGGGGAATTCACCTAGTATAATTAGCACAAATGTATAACCTGCAGGAATTAAACCCATTTATGGGTTCACGGATAAACCGCTTTACGTACAGGCAACCACCCTCTCTTGGCTGCGGCCAATTTTCAATTCCCTCGCATACTTGCAGCCTATGTAGCTATTTTGGTTCATGTAAAAGCTTATTCAATTCCCTCTTTTTTTCCATTTCTCCTTTTCATCTTCCACTGTTACATGAATTTTAGTTATTTATATTTGTCTTTTTCCTTCATAGTTTTCATTTTTTATTTATTTTGTTTTATTATTTTTCTTTATCTTTTTACTCTTATTCTCGTGCATACAAATGTTATTCTTCTAAATTATGACATATATTATTACTATCTTAAATTAAATTCTTTTATTTATTTTATTCCAATTAATTTGTTGGACTCCTGGACCAGAATATTATTCTCTTAGCTTGAAATATTATCAACTTGAATCTGGAATATTATTCTCCTAAATCTTGAATATTATTCTCTTAGACTAGAAGTAATCTTCATTGAAATGATAACACATCTCATCTCACAACTCGCCTACAAAATGAGACACTAGAAAATTTCGTTGTATAATTAGGCTATGCTTGTGTGTATGTAATGAGCATGGTCGGCCACATAAGGGCGGTTTGGTCACCAAATGAACAAAAAAAATTTTGAAATCACCTAGATATTTCGAATGTACCCTGTTGTACATAAAATTTCATGTACAAAATTTACATTGCAAGATTATTCGTGTTTTTCCGAAATCTTTTACCCAACGCTAAATTGAAACCATTTCATTTGTATTGGAAAATGTTATATCTCCTACTCTCGTACAAGAAAGAAAGTAAGAGCACGGTTTGGTGCCACGTTTGATCGGGTCGTCTCATCTGCCCCGTTGCTTGCGATACTGCAGCTTCGCGCCCCCTCCCTCGCTCCGCCTGCGATACCCTCGCGCCCCCTCCTTCGCTCCGTCTCACGCCTCCCAAAGAACGCCCGGTCTTTCCTAGCGCAATCAACGCCCGTCTTCCCTCTGCCTTGTGCCTCCCATCGACGATCGCGAGACCTCGCCCTCTCCATCGCTCCGCCGTCGCCAGCAATGCCACCTCCTGCTCGCGCCGGAGTTGCTCCGGCGGCTGCCGCTGCCTCCACGAACGCGCCCGCCGCCACCCCGACGCGCCGCCGCAGGATCCCCAGGTGTGCAAATCCCTGCCTGCTGTGCGGAACCGAGCACCGAACCCTAACTTAAGCTGTGTGTACATGTCTGCGATCCGCCCCCGATCCCCGGCCAACATATCGCCGAGGAGGAGAAGGGCCGCCGAGGTTCGCGCCCGCGCCGTCGTCCTCGCCTTGCGATCGCCCACCACTGCACAAAGTTGTTCATATGTTTGTACATACCCGTGCCATAGTCCTACAGATGTAACAATCAGCAGTTGTGGATTTAGCCAAATTAAAGTTTGTCGCCGAATGGGTAGGTTACTACATACTACTAGAGTACTTCTGTTGCACTGGCATGCTGTGTCGTAGTTAGCAAGTTATTTAGGTGAATTAATTTTCAATAATTATGTATAATTTTGTCACCGAATGGGTAGGGTATTATGTCATACTAATCAAGGTGTCAGCGATGTAAGTAGCAATTTTGTGAAGACGATGTTTGGAGTATTAAGTATGAGAAGCCTGACGTTTGGAGTACTAATAATCCAATTATCTCTATGAATCTATGATTTCTAATTTACAACCTGTTTGCTATTTCTAATTTACAGCAAAATGATATGTGGGATAGAGAAATGGCCAAATGGGTTTATTATCTGGTAATTTATTTATTTGTGGTATATGTGATACTAGCTTCTTTGTTGGGTGGAGTGTTTCTTCCGAGTAGAACGTTAGATCCTCTATGCATATGCATGAATGGTTGCTCGATAAATAAATAGGCTATAGTCTCACACTTCAGTTTATGAATTGGAATCTGATTGGCAGAATTATCATCGTCACAGACCATACCTTTAGCAGGCAGCAAGAGAAAAGGGTAACTGGAGTCAAATGTTCCCCAAAATAAGGCAGAAGGCTCAATGTCAGCCAGACTTCTACAAGATTCATATCTGATTTTGCACAGGATGGTCGAAGGCTGCAAATGGACTTTATAATCCAGCTATGGATGATGGAAATTTTAGGAGAATTTCAATTCATGCAGGGCTACAAGACTATCTTAAGCGTATCACAAACAAGACATTATAGAATATATAATTGTAATGAACACTGTTGTTACGGTTTGAATTAGATTTTTTTAAATTTACATCAAAACTTTAATTATATTTTACTGGTTCATGCATGCTTTGAGTAAACTCACGTAATAGTATGAGTATCATCACACTTAATTTTTTTTTGTGGTATGTACAACATACATTAAAACTTAAATTATTGTGGCAGTATTTTGCTCGCCAGCTGCAGTCCTACAGATATTGGCACTCCATTTGCAGGTAAATTCTGTGACTGCTGGATAATTGGCATGATTCTTTTTTACTTTTGAGTTCCTGAATGCTTAATCCATGGAATGGTAAGCAATTAATTCCCAGTAATTTGACTGTGAACTGTATGTTGATATGAGAAATGACAGTCATGGCCTTAGATCTGGCAGCTTTGCAACAGAGCAGTGGCAGCCATGGCTTGTCCAACTTTCTGAAATTGGCATATTAGTGAGCATCGGATCTACATGTATTGTCAATGAAAATCTTTTTAACATTACACAGGTTTAACATTACACTGAGTGTGATATTTATAATTTGTACTTCACTGCATATGTATAGTATTTGTAGTGACTCTCCAGTTTGGTGGTTGCTTTAATAAGAGAATAAGTAATACCTCCTCAACAGTTTAAGCTCATAAAGTTGCGAAGCATATATTTTCTTCTTACAGTTTAGACTCATGAAGGAGCATGTTTTTATTTCCAGTTTAGGCTCACGAAGGAGCTTTTTTTTTGTTTCAGCTTAGGCTCATGAAGGAGCTTTTTTTTGTTTCAGTTTACGCTCATGAAGGAGCTTAGGCTCATGAAGGCGCCCCTCCTCAGTCCTGCATCTGGCTGTCTACACGGTGAGCAATGGCGGATGCAGATCTGGTTCTTTGTTTGATTTTGAATATCAGCAGATTGATTCACGTCATATTTTCAGTTTTCCATTCAGTTAGATGAAGCACGCAATTATCATCAGTTTGATGTAGCTGCAGATAGTATGTTTCATAATTTTAGACTATGACAAAAAGGCTTGCATCATTTCAGGCTTGCACTGCTTACGGACGGCTACCGATCGCTGTCTGTCAGTCAGGTAACCCTTCAAAGACTGCTTGTGTTTTACCTCTCATCACGCAAATGTCTCATATTGATCTGCAATAGCAAAATCATTAGCATGCATGATGCAATGTGCATCCTGCAGGACACATGTTGATCTACAATAGCAAAATCATTAGCATGCTCACAATCTTTGATTTCAGCTTTGCCTTTATGTATCCCTAAATTTGTGTAGTGTGTTGTGTTATGCCACAATTAAACTAGCAGTCCTTATATTAACTTGCTCCAAAAATGGAGGATTGCGAATTTTTTGTCACTGTTCAGAAATTCGGAAGTGGTGCTAATCTGATCTCAAATACTTGCAAAATATCTCTGTAGTGATTGTGCTCCTACTTGCACTGTGCAATTTACACTTATCACCTCATTTTAAGTAAGTATACTAATGAACCACCATGTTGTATCATTGACAGGTGATCCGACAGACTCAACTGTTTTGAGAAACTTGCATGTAGGATTAGGGCATTCTCTATTGGCTTACAAAGCTACCATATGTGGAATCACAAGGTTCAGGTAGGTTACCAAATAATTATTTCTTAGATGGATTATATTAGCTTTGTTGAGATATATAGAGGCTTCCTGTATTATAACCATTACCACTTGGCTTTAGTTGCATATATGTCAGCTACGCACTCTTATTTGATATATATAGTCATTGCAGTCTTAAATCAACTAAAAATTTGTTCAATCACTGGAAGAGACATCTACCCAGTATAAGGCTTTATGAGATAGAAGGAACTTCCAATTGGTTCTATGTCCACCTGTTTGAATTTATTAGTTGTAGAGATAAAGACAAGGTAACAGTTTTAATACAGTATAATCCTTGCCCTTGGTGCTACTGCTTGTGATTCGTCGTGTGCTGATTAGCACCTCCAGCTCAGGCCTTAGGGATCAGGGCAAATTGCTGGTAATCATGCTCCTTGGATGCTGATTTGTTACGTGGTTTGCTGCCCAAGGTGATGGAGGTAACAGGTACTCCTTCACCTGGAACTTGTGAGGTACTCCACTGACCTCCTCTGCTTCTTGGTTAATGTCCAATTTTTCTTGCTTTTACACTGACTAACTGGATTGATTGGCTTGCCTCTTGCGCCTCGATTATCGGCCAATATCATTCCTCAAATGTTCAAGTGCATCCAGGTGGCTTTGTTTCTCTTGCTTGCCTGTCATCTCCTATCCTGCAAGGTCACAGACTCACAACTTTGTTTCATACTTACAATGATCATGATCAACTATACTGTTTTTTATAGGGGCAACTTGCAGGGTTCTGCTCAAGGTTTGTTTTTTGTTGCTCATCAGCTGACTGTTTCATTGCTGCTGCCATATGCTCCACGAGGAGGCTTAGGTGCTGGACCAATGAACACATCCGGTTTTGGATAGCTAATTTGTTTCAATAAAATAGATAATATTGTAGTTTCCTGGAGAGGTCTAGCTTGAATAAACTGGTCAGGATGAGAGGATCAGATAGAGACTTGGTAGGCTGCTCTCCAAAATGCATTGTGCAGTCACTGAAAATTATGTTCCTCAAATACTACATTGTGGTACCCATGCTTCACATCAGTTTGGAAATAACTGTATTTAAGTGATAGGGAACAGTCATTTTTTAACGAAGTTGATCAATATGAACTATGGATATAGTGAAGAGTCATTTCTTAGAATGGAGAACATATTTGTTTTTTTTTAACTATATCATGTTCCCCTCAAAAACATATGATTTCGTAATTTTCGCTCCCGTTGCAACGCACGGGCATGATTCTACATATTGCTGATACTCAAGTGGATACTTTATTGTACAGTATATGTCTGTATGGAATAGTCATAAAGCCACACATATTTATACGGTGAGTATAACATACTTTGTTTTAAGATTATGTGAGATTTTTCAAGACACGCAATATTACCCATGTGATAGGCACTAATATTCACATATATACTCGGAGTCTCGGACCTGTGTATAGGATGATATGGAGATGCGGCGGAACTTATTCGTGGATTTATTGGCACACGAAAGAAATGGTTATCGGAGATATCTTCTAGTCGATATAAAATATTATTTTAACCGTATTACGGAAAGGTCTATAAAGTAGAGTTTGTGAGCATGCGACGTCGTGCTCTCTGTGACTGTGTTAATTTCACAAACTTTATTTTTTGGATTAAATGTCACTTTAACGTTGGTATTTAATTTTTACAATATTGTTATCTTATCGTACGATCCATGTGTTTTTGTTACAAAATGTTAGCTATCCCGTAGCAACGCACGGGCACGCTACCTAGTGGCAAGGAAAGGGAAAGGCAGAAAATGTTATCTTTTTAATTTTTATAATTCAACTTTGACATATCTCCTAATACATTCTGATTTCGATGTTAAAACTGTGGTGCAACGTAAAAGATATGTTTAATTTTTTACCAAGATCGAGATATAGATTTGGTGCACAAACTGGAAAAAGTTTGTTCGTTTTGTTATGAGAGGAATCGATCTAGAAAACTGAATGCATGATCTTTGTTCAAAGAGTGGACTAGCTCAATATATATCTTCCCCCATTTGATGGCCCAATTATTACGACACGAATTTAATGCAGTGGTGAGGGCCCATATGCGTTGGGCCAAAAGAATTACATGCTAGCCCATTGGAAATTTAACTTGTTTTTCATAGACCGTTTTTAATTGCTAAAGCCAAGTCATTTTTTGAAAAATAAAATGCAAGCTTTTGAAATAGGGTATTGCCAATTTATTTCCTGAAAATTAAAATTTACCGACTTGTTTTCAGCTTTTCTGATGAAATATACCCAAAAACCCAACCTTGATTACCAAATGCTTGATAAGCAAATTAAAATCGACGTGTACAAGATTGCAACCGCTTGTAGTCTGCCAACTTTAAACTATTAGACCCATTCAGTTAAACATCGAATTTGTTTGTCTATCAAATTATTTTGTTCTCTACGTGTGAAGCAATCACATTGTCCAGGCAAGCGAGGCAGGTGAGGTCAAACTTTCAACCCCCTATTTTGACCCCAGCTCATATCCGTAACATTCACACCAAAGAACACCATCACTAGTATCATTTAGGCACCTCAGCCCTACACAAGACTTATATGCAACAATCTTTTTGATTCGTGCTATTATTGGTCTAACTTTTACTGCTCCCTCTCCAGTAAAAAAGTATAGTGCCTTTTTCTCTGAGTCAATAGGATGCTATTCTAGTCTGCTGAACTCCAGAACCATATTTTCAAATGTGGGAGACTCAAATCAGTGGAGTATTTAATTGTATCACTGAGCGAATATTTAATTGTATTACTGAGCCTCATAGGTAAATTATATAGGAGTATATTGTAGTCCTCCCTTAGAGCTAAGATGCTATAATTACAAAAAAAACACATAATCTATCTTATATGAAGATATCTCTAAATAACTGTAGCCCATTTCTATTTCCACATTTGAGACTGATAACTACTCCATCCGTTCCAAAAATAAGTGTTGTTTTTGCTTCATAAGGGTGTCTTTGTTGTACTGTGCAATTCTCAAAAAAATACTTTTAACTTTGACCAAATATATATAAAAAATAGTAATATTTATAGTATATAATTGATATCGTCAGATAGATCGTTGAATATATTTTCATAATAAACTTATTTAAATATATAAATGTTGCTGATATTTCCTACAAACCTAGTCAAACTTAAGAAAGATTAGTCAATACGAATACATTTATTTTGGAACGGAGAAAGTAGTTGGTACTCTCACGTTGTCACATCGAATGCGTGCTTATACACAACATAATTTAGGCCCCGTTCGGCTGGAATTATAAGCCGGCTGAAAAACACTGTTGGCTGATTTTTTGTGAGAGAAAAATACTGTTCCGGTTGAAAAAAAAACTGAATAAGACGGATTATAAGCCAGGTGAACAGGGCCTTAGCTCGGTAGTCGCTAGGTTCTACGTGAGTTTCTGATTAGTAGAGCTCGTGTCTGTAAACGTTTAGAAGACCAAAACACATCACGAACTATAGGACGATGCAGGATGTCTTGGTGACAATTGTGTGTGGGAGCCTCTTTGGGTTTGTGAGTTTGGCCATGTTTAGTTTCCACTTAAAAAATTTTCACCTCGTCATATCGAATATTTGGACACATACATGGAGCATTAAATGTAGATAAAAAACTAATTACACAGTTTGCATGAAAACAGTGAAATGAATCTTTTAAGTCTAATTAGTCCATGATTAGCCATAATTGCTACAGTACACACATGTGCTAATGACGGATTAATTAGGCTTAATAAATTCGTCTCAAGGTTTCCAGGCGAGTTATGCAATTATTTTTTTATTAGTATCCGAAGACCCCTTCTAACATCTCATGAAACATCCGATGTGACACCCAAAAACTTTTCACCCACGGACTAAATAAGGTCTCTGTCTATGTTAATTTTTGTCCGGTTTAAGTTTGAAGTAAATCCCCACCAAATCTTCCACCACAAAATCGGACAGGGATTTGTGGTGGACCCCCAAGTTTGGTAGTCAATCAGTGTTCAGACTACAGAGTAGAGTTTGACAGGAAATGGTCTATTCTGTTGCCGTCCCTGTAGACTATTGAGTGTGTGTTTAGTTGGTGAAAAGTGGATGAAAAGTTACTGTAGCATTTTTCGTTTTTATTTAACAAATATTATTCAACCATTAATTAATTATGTTCAAACGATTCGTCTCGCAAAAACCAGACAAACTTAGCAATTAGTTATTTTTTTATCTATATTTAATACTACATGCATGCGTCTAAATATTTGATGTGATGGGTGGAAGAGAAAATATTTTGAATTTGCATGGGAAGTGAACGTGCTCCTGCTCGCCAGTCCTACAGTCTACAGTATCTCTCGCATTGACTGTTTTGGCGTTTCCTGCTTTGCTTGCAACACTGCGTGTTGACAGTGGGCCGCCGCACGGATCCGTCGTTTGAAGCCATGTCCACGGGTGACTGGTGGCGTGTGGCTGGCTCTCCGGGACACGTCAGGGTAGAGCCAGCCGGCCGCGAATAGTTGACACACGGCGTTGGTTGACTTTTCACGGCTGCGGGCCCGCGATACACATCACCAATTAATTTTAGACAAAAAAGTGCAAATTACTCTCCCTAGAAAAACATATGCCCAACAAATCAATATTCTGATTTTTGTTCAATTTGTTTCTTCGATCATTTCAGTTGCTCCAATCCATCATTGTTTTTTTTTTGTTTTTTCCACATACAAGTTTTCTCGCCGAAATATCCGGTATTTCTCCTGCATATAAGGTTAGAGTTTTGACATCACGCTTCAAAGTGCTCGTAAGGAATCACAAGTTCTTCAATGTATCAGTGTTTTTTCACATATGAGCCCATGTTTAGATCACCTCAAAATTCCAAGTTTTTTCACTCTCTCTCCATCACATCAATTTTTAGCCGCTTGCATGAAGTACTAAATGTAGGTAAAAAAATATCTAATTACACAGTTTAGTTCAAAATCACGAGATGAATCTTTTGAGCCTAGTTGGTCTACGATTGGACAATATTTGTCAAATAAGACGAAAGTGGTACTATTCATCAGGTTGAAAAAATCTTCAATCTAAACCAGGGCTGAGTTGAGTCTAAAGTTCAAAATCTGTGAACCAGTGTGGTGCGTTATTTTGTCACGCCACGTACGCTCGCACAGCCAAATGGATCGTACGTGTAAAATGTTTTTGTCTCGTTAAAATTTTAAATTTTGCCTAAAATTGTTAAAAATAAAAGAATAGGATGCACGTTTTTTTATTTGTTCAAGCTCATGCAGAAACACGCAACGGTAAATCTGTTATAAACTCGAAAAACACGGTGTTTGGAAATTTCTCGTTTTTTTTTGAGAGAGAGAGAGAGCGCGTTTGGAAAATTTCAATCATGCGCGAAATACAAAAATCGCACCAAAAAAGGGTGGAAGACCGCGTCACATTTTACACGCGGCCATCTCGAGTCGCCGGTCTCGCCGCTACGTACGCACTGGTGCAAGTGCAACTACTCCTTCTCGAGCCGCCAACAAAACTTTGGTCCATCAAGAAGCGTCCCGCGTGCGCCGCGCCCCAGTACCCTGTACCCATGCCGTTCTCCTGCTTCCCCGCCGGCGCCCGAGGTGGCGATGCGTCCGCGGCGCCGCCATCCTCCTCGGCGACGTCCGTCTACTGGACCCACCTCGGCGGCATCACGCTGACGTGGTCCCGCGCGCCGATCGGCCTCCTCCTGGCCGCGGAGCTCCGCCTCGCCGGGGACGACGAGCACGACGGCGACACCGCGCCCGCGCGGTTCGCGTTCCGGCCGTGGCTCCCGTGGCGGCGGCGCGGGTCGAAGCGGTACTCCGCGCCGGGCGGCCGCGCCGTCAAGTTCTCGTGGGACCTGTCGCGCGCCCGCTTCGCCGCCACGGGACGCCGGCCGGAGCCCGTGTCCCGGTACTCCCTGCACGTCTCGGTGGACGGCGAGCTCGCGCTGGCCATCGGGGACCACGCGCCGCCCCTCGCGTCGTCCGCGGGGCTCCTCCTCTCCCGCCGGGAGAACGCCGTCGCCGACGACGGCCGAGGCGAGGCCTACTCGACCACCGTCAGCGTCGCGGGCGAGAGGCACGACGTGTCGCTCGCCGTGGAGGGATCCACCATGTGGGTCGCCATCGACGGCGAGAAGGCCCTCCAGGTGCGCCGGCTTCGGTGGAAGTTCCGCGGCAGCGAGAGGCTGGACCTCCCGAGCGGCCGCCGCATCCGCGTCACTTGGGACCTCCACGGCTGGCTCTTCTGCCCGGACGCGGCCGCCGTCTTCGTCCTCCGCTTCGAAACCTCCGTCGCGGACGACAAGGACGACGTGGACGACGACGACGACGGCGCCAGCCCGCACGTGCTGAGGCAGGGCTCTTTCAGTTTCAGGAACCACCACCAGGCACACGGCGGCGGCGGCGGCGGCGGCGAGAGCTGGTACAGCAGCGACAGCGATAGGAGGGGGTGGAGGCGCGGCCCGTTCAGGTCGGGCTCGGACACATCGCCGTCAGTGTCGGTGGCGTCGACCTCCGCGGCGTCGTCGGCCGGCAGCGTGGCCACGGTGTCCGAGTGGGCGGCCGCGGAGGAGGCGGCGGCGCTCAAGGACGGCGGTGGGTTCTCCCTCGTCGTCCAGCTCTGGAAGAAGAGGAGATAGTGGTAAGTGCGTCGCCAATCCATCGCACTGCCTGCCTAGCATTGCATGGAAGAAGATCGATCGATCTCGCTCGTGCTTGGAATTTGGAAACCAATGCATGTCGGAGAACGGAGAGGAAAGATTTTGTCAAACTGGATGATCAATCTGCGAGTAAAGTAAAGTTTTTTGATCTGTCGTGCTTTTTCTGTATGCGACTCGGTCCACAAAAATGGCAACGAATTCAAAACATGGCGATTTGTTCTGATTCTCTTTTGCCCATTTAACTGAGATTATATAAAGTACGGATTATAAGATAAGCGAATAGAGCCTTAATTCAACTGAGATTATATAAAATGAGCTATCACGGGGACACTTCGAGTTTATAGCAACATGGAATGGATATTGTTTGTGATACAGCTTTGTTATTTCGTAACAGTGCATTAGCTTTGTTATTTGGATTGCCCTTGACTCCGTCACAAGCACAAGCTGTGGTGTGACTGAGAAATAGTCAAGAGCCACGACCGGTGCTTTAGCGGCGCGTTGCTCTAATTGCAAAGTAAAATTTCCCCTCAAGCTCATTTGCCCATGCCTAATCCACCCTTCTCTTGTCTTTGTTATACTTCATTTATCTGTCTAAAATAAATCAATTTCTAAAATCATCGTCAGTCAAAATATTTTAAATTTAACTATTTTTTAGAAGATGATAACAACATCTATGACATTAGATAGGTATACTATGAAAGTAATTTGGTGCCATAAATATAAGCGCTCTTTTCTATAAAATTTGATCATACTTAAAATAGTTTGATCTATTTTTTTTAGCATTTTAGGTATTGAGAGATATCTAAATTGGATTTTGGTACATAGTGGAAATCCTTATCCTAAATTGCAAGCAAGTAGAGATGATTCCAAGTGACGCCATGAATGGTCGAGCTTATAAGAACAGTGACGTTGGTTTTAGAGTTCTTAGTTACGAGGTTCTCTAATACTTGCTAGATTAAAAGAGACCTGACGAGACAATAAGCGGCCTAGTTGTGGCTATGGGTGCAAGGGAGCGGTGACGAGGCAGCACACCCCTAGCTATGGGCAGTACAAGACTTGCGAATGGGCATTGTCGAGGCAGGGGTGAAGGAAGCCAATGGACTAGTGTGGGATGGGTAGCGAGCATAGACTCGGCGGCGGTGATGCAGATTGGCACCGGGGATGAGAGGATGTTAAACGTAGGAGTAAAGAGTGTGTTTTCATGGCGCCTATAGAGAAGATACTCAGGTGTTAAATGGAGGAAAAAGAGAAGACACCTCTAAGTCTAAGGAAATAAAAAAATACGCTTATACACCAATTTAATTCACATCGAATTTATATATTAGAATAGCGGATAGAGGCATCATTCAAGGGTTCAGGTCTACTTACTTTATCTTTCTTTCCAATTTTAGTGTGGTTTTGATAAGAACTTTTTTTTGCTTTGTGGATAAAAAAGAGTTTTTTTAAACCGCCGGTTTATCAGATAGAGAATCAAGGGCTCGTATTGGTTGCATGAAAAAACTTCATTTTTTAGATACTTGAAATATAACACTCTTTTTAGTTGAAAATGTTGCTCAAATCGCTCATAAATACAAGGTAACCTAGGATTTTAGGACAATTTAAGGGAGGTAAGAAAAGTCAAATGTACCACATCAAAGTAAAGTATACAATCTTTGATTTGATCGGCCCAAATATAAGGAAACAAAGAGGTGGGAGAGAGACATTAAATTAATTAATGATGAAGGAGTCTTAGTTGACCCTAAATCCATTACATTTAGGGGGGGGGCAAACTTCAATTATCCTTGTCAAAAAAAAAACTTCAATAATCTCTTACACTATTTGGAAGTAAGTACCTCTCTGCTACCAAGAGTACCTACTGCATCATCCAAAATGCGGCACCTGTCGGAAGCTTTTCCGTGAATGAAGCGTGAAAAGACACTGTTTATTTTTTTCCCTCCAAAATGTTGCTAGCAGTCGCAGTTTGCTAGTGATGGCGTATTACGTGAGATCGCCGTCATCTGTGATTAGTAAAATTCACTTCCGCCGCGTGTAGAGGTGTCGACACTCTACGTCAAAGATTTTAAAAAATTTTGGCTGTACACACTCAACAGCGACACATACCCTTTTCTGGCTTTCTCGAACGACAGAGATACCGCTGGCTGCATATATGATATTCAAATCCTATGGTCCGTTCCACGGGTCCTCCAGTCCCGGGCAAAACAAAACCCAAACCCTATTTTGTTTGATCTGCAAAGCCGTACGTATGGTATGGCCTATGGTATGATCCGCAGTCCGCAGAGGACGACCTCCTATTTTGTTTGAAAACGAGTTGCAACGCAAGTATCGATCCGCCTCCATGACTTCCTCCCCTCCCCTCCCGTCTGACCACGCGGAGGCGGCGAGAGTGAACGCACGACCGGACCGCCGCCGTGGCATGCTGCTCGTGCTCCCGTTCGCTGTTCCCGGTCTGCGAGGTGGATAATTCACCACCGGCAAGTACACAGGCGGTGTCAGTGTCGGTGCCGTTGACGAAGCGAAAAAGGGTGGGGGAAAACAGAGCACCGAGGGGGCCTCGCGTCGCGCCGGTCCCTGCGGCGTGGGCTTCTGGGGCTGGGCCGGTAGTGGAGGGAGTCGTGGAACGGCGTGCAGTGTGGGCTGATTCGGCGGAGTCCGCGGACTGCAGCCGTGCGCTGCGCGGCTCGCGGAACCGCGTGGAGGCCGCACGCCCCGGTGGCCCGGTGGCTGGGCTGCCCCGTGCGCCGACCCGGGCCGTCTCATCTGGCTTGGCGCTAGGCAGGCCGCTGGCGACGTCAATGTCACCACTACCAGCACAGCAGCTGCTGTTTAACATAACATCTCAGCCATCTCTCATGATTGACCCTCTCTTGTCGTCGTTGCTCAGGACAGAGGGTACGAATCGAAGCTGCGATCGTTAGTTTTAGCCTATCATCAGGCAGCGATCGCGTACCGGCGTCTCGTTTACGTGCACCCTAAAAGTTAGAATTTTTTCACTCTCTCTCCATCACATCAATCTTTAGACGCATGCATGTAACATTAAATGTATGTAAAAAAAATAACTAATTACACAGTTTAGTTGTAAATCACGAGATGAATCTTTTAAGTCTAGTTGGTCCACGGTTAAACAATATTTGTCAAATAAGACAAAAGTGATACTATTCATCAGATTAGAATTTTTTGCAATCTAAACAAGCCCCGGGATCTGGATGGATGCAGCATTCCACGCGAGGACCGATCATCAACATCGCTGCGCGGCTGCGCCTAGGGGTACGGCCGGTAGGTCACACAGGACCAGAGTAACGGGCATTAAACTCCGCCGGAGAACGCGTCGCATTGCATCAGGGAGGTGGATGACCATTGAGGGTGTGTTCACCTCGCGAAAAGGAGTTGAAAAGTTATTGTAGCATCTTTCGTTATTATTTGGCAAAATTTATTCAATTATGAACTAACTAGGCTCAAAAGATTCGTCCCGATATTTACAGACAAACTATGCAATTAATTATCTTTTTTATCTATATTTAATGCTCCATGCATGCGTCGAAAGATTTGATATGATAGGTGGAAGAGAAAATATTTTGGGTTGGGATGGGAAGTGAACAAGGCCTGCCTAGAGTGACGGGCACCCACGACGGACGGGGAGCTGGACTGAACATTTGCCCGCTGTTCTGTTCCTGTTGGAGAGCGTCGGTGGGTGCGTGCGTGCATGCATCCGAGCAGTACAATGCCATGCCACCCCATATCTACGTACAGTACGTGATTAATTAGTACAAGGACACTTTTCTTGTGGGTCTTGTTTAGATACCTAAATTCACCCTAAATTCCACTATAGAAAAAAAGATTCTCCATCATATCAAAATGTCGGCAAATACATAGAGTACTAAATGTAGATGAAATCATAAACTAATTACACAGTTTTGTTATACTTTACAAGACGAACATTTTTGAGTCTAATTAATCAATTTTTAGACAATTTTTTACACTAAAAAATAAAGTTGCTATAGTGTTCCAACAGGAATGTAAGAACAGTGCCCGAATCGGGGCACCGATCCGGCATCTAACACAAGGCCGTGATTGAAAAATCCTGGACGTCATCTGCACAGTGCAGGCGGCGGTCTGGGTAGGAGAAAGCGCGAGCCAGCCAGCGAATCATTGGTGACCTGGCCGCGGGGATCATTAGTTGGTGGTGCACGGTGCCAGACGCGACCGCGGCAGCCGGAAAGGCCGCCCTACTCTACTCTCCATGGCCATGTCCCATGTCCCATGGGGGCGGGGGCGGCCGGGCCGGGCGGGCGGCACGTTCCAGCTCCAGTTCCGCCGCGGCATACGGCATGCTTCGTCAGCTGGCGATGGATCAATGATTCGGTCCGGTGGCCGGCAGGGGGACAAGCGCGGAAAAGGGCGCTGTCCGGTGTCCACACAAAGGAAAGCCCATGCCCCATCAGCATCCATGATTAGCCTTTGCCTGCCCAGACCCAGAGAGGCCTGAATCTGATCATTCTGCACTGTACCAATGTATGTACCCTACAGTCGTAGAATCCACCCAACAAGGATGTCGATCGCAGCGTCACGTTCTTCAAGCTGCCATGCCGTCATGCCGATTTGATTCTCTCGAGCACTGCCCTGCCAGTTTCAGCGGATATTTGAACGAGATGATGATCCAACCCGGTCAAGGTGACACGCATCAGCGAGTCGATTGGTCGGATCGGAGCACTCTGTCAACAATTGGCAAGTGGCAATCGCTAGCTAGGCAGCTTGCTGTACCTGCACGACTGGACGACTACTAGTAACGTGCAGACAGACGTGCGGTCCGTCGTCTGACTCGTCTTGACGCGCGCTTTATTCCGAGCATTACCGCAGGCGTCATCGGAGTCGATACCATCACAGCTGCCGGTCGGGTCAACCGCCCTTTGCAGCCTTGCCGGTCCACGGCGGGGAGCGAGCGCCACTAAAAAACGACGCGCTCGTACATCGCAAGTGCGCGCCGTCCCACACGACCCACCCACCATCAAACTCCCTACGTATTACGTGCACTCGACCCTGGTTAGTGGTTGCATTCAATCACCACTCACCAAGCGTGTGCGCTGGGCTTCGATTCGATGCTTGCAAGTGCAGCCTGAGTCTGAGTGTGCTGGTGTTGGATCCAAAGACGAGGAAAAGACGAATGCATTCCAAGTTGGTGTTGGATCACTCGCCCAAAGAGAATATAGACGGATCGATCCCAAACAGCAAGAGTCACGTCGTTGATCACAACCTACTATGATTAACCACCAAATAGTGGTGGCAACGGGCAACAAACACAAACACTAGTGCCATGTTCATCTGGCTTATAATCTGTCTTATTCAGCTTGTTTTTTCAGCCGGAATAGTATTTTTCTCTCACGAAAAATCAGTCAACAGTGTTTTTCAGCCGACTTATAATTCCAGCCGAACGGCTCCTAGCTCGGGTCGGCCCACTAGATGATGATCACTAGAGCTAGAGCCTAGCAGAATTAGTACCAACAACCGGAATTAAGACCCCAAACTAACCACGGTAAGTACTACTACTCCAATCTTAGTAGGCACGCACTACTACTACTAGCAAAGATTCAAATAATACGTAATATGCACAGAGTTGTTTAGTAAAAAAAATCAAGTAAAGAAGACTGTAAAAGAAAGTAAGATACGGAGCCGTTTACGTGGTGGACCCCGACGACGTTGACGTCGAGGCGTCTGCCAGCGGCAGCGGAGGCGGCGGCGAGGCAGACAGCGGCCGGGGCACAGTCAGGTTCTTGCGCCGGCCCACGGAGAGGGACCGGAAGAACGTCCTCGGGCGCGGCGGCGCGGGCGAGGCCTCCTGGCGCGCGGACCGGCTCCGGACGCCGCCACCGCCCTTCCCGGCGGCGGAGGCGGAGGATGGGGTGCGGCGCACGACGGCGCGGCCGTTGCCCGGGATGACGCAGGTGAAGACGACCCCGATCTTGGCGAGGCGGTTGACCCAGCGCGGGATGCGCGCGCGGCCGGCGACGAGGCGGCGGCACGCGGCGTCGCAGAAGTGGTTGCAGTTGCGGGACACCAGGTTGTAGGCGTCCCCGGGGAACTCGGCGGCGAGGTCGGAGATGAGCGCGCGCACCTCGGCGCGGCTCAGCTCCGTCGTGCCCACCAGCACCGACTCCCGGAACGTGTAACCCGGGCACCGACGCGGCACCACCTCGAAGATCCCGCTGCTCGCGCCGTCGTGCGCCCCGTACGCGTACTCCACACCGTGAACTGCACAGCACAGCACAGCACAGAGCGAGTCGTTCGTCGTGTTACGACTTAGGACGCGGCGGCGGAGGAGGGAGGGAGGGAGAGGACCCGCGGACGGGTGCCAGGTGAACGAACGTGCCTTGCACGCCGGAGTGGTAGACGCCGAGGCCGAGCCACCGGGCGTAGCCGTTGGCGGGGGTGACGTCGTACACGTTGAGGAAGACGGGGCTCGACGCCGACGACGCCTCGCCCGCGCCGCGCTGCTGCTGCCGCGCTGCCCGTACCGTCGGGGTGGACCCCGCCGAGGAGCCCATCAATCCGCCTCGCCGTCGCGTTGGCAGGACGGTGCTTGCACGGCGAATTTCACAAGTAGCTAGCTAGCCTGTGCGCGGCTGGCTGGCACTGGTCGCCCGCCCGGCTGGCGAGACAAGGGGGGCGGGGCTCGCGCAACTCGCGCCCCGCACGCGCACCCCGGCACCCGCGACCCGCCGTGCGCCGAGCCCGTACCACAAGCTGTAGAAACAGCGAAAATCCCGCGCTGGGCGTCGCCTTCTCCTGCTCGTTTTGCTGGGATGCGATGATGAGTGTCCCGAATGCGCGCGCTGGCCGTGCGCGCTTGGAATAGAGAGACTGAGAGAGCATGGACACTGCTGATAGGCAAGTTTGTTTGGTGCCGTTGCAATCGATGTTTGCTTCCACAGGAATGAATGTCTGGGCCGGGAAGGAAGGAGTGGGTACATTAGGGCACCTCCAGTGTACTGCAGAATCGAACCGAGGGAGAAGCAAATCGAACCGAGAACACGAGGGCTCGTTTAGTTACCGACTCAGGTGGTCGATTCGGCACAGTGCCATTCCGAGCACTGTAGCATTTTTTTTAAATAATTGTTCAAATTTTGATTAATTAGGCTCTAAATGTTCGTCTCGCAAAGTACAATAAAACTGTGTAATTAGTTTTTTTATTTCATCTACATTTAGTACTCCATATATATACCGGCATTTTGATGTGACGGGGAATCTTCTTTTTATCTAGTGAAATTTGGAGTGAATTGTAGAATCTAACAATGCCTAGGCGGTTCGGCTGCTCGTAGTCGGAAGTAAAAGCGAACCGACGTCTTGCACCCCAAAAGTTAGAATTTTTTCATTTTCTCCATCACATCAATTTTTGAACTCATGCATGAAGTAGTAAATATAGGTAAAAAACAACTAATTACACAGTTTAGTTGGAAATTACGAGATGAATCTTTTAAGCCTAGTTGGTCCACGATTGGACAATATTTGCTAAATAAAATGAAAGTGATACTATTTATCGGATTTTTTTTTGCAATGGCCTAAACTCAAGCGTCGAACCGTGCTGTGGCTGTTGTAATAAAATACTCCCTCCGTCCCAAAAAGCATGTAAATCTCGATTTTCGAGGAGTCAAAGAATCTTTAAATTTGACCAAGTTTATAGATGATATTATCTACATTTTAATCTCTAATTAGGTTTATTATGAAACTATATTTCATAACTAATTCAATTATACTTATTACACATCATAAGCATCAATATGTTTTTATTTGTATTTAGTCAAAGTTAAGAATCTTTGACTCATCGGGAAGCGAGGGTTACATTCTTTTTGGGACGGAGGTAGTATTCCTTATACAGGACAATCATTGATGGTGTTGCTGTGAAACCTCGTAGCCAGGGTCACTCCTGATTTGTTTAATATTTCTTTGGAGCAAACACCGACGCCACACTACAGCTCTCTCAAACCGAACTGTACCCAACCAAACCTTGTCGGGCCCTGTTTAGTTGGCGTGCAAACCCAAAATATTTCATCTTCTACCTACATCGAATCTTTTGACACATGCATGAGCATTAAATGTAGGTAAAAAAAATAACTAATTGCATAGTTTATCTGTAAATGTCGGGACGAATCTTTTGAGTCTAGTTAGTTCATGATTGGACAAATTTTGCCAAATAAGAACGAAAGATGCTACAGTAACTTTTCACCTACTTTTCCGAATAAACACACCCTCAGTCAGTTCGATTTTTTTCAGCACTGGTGCTGCTCTTACTGATTCTTTCTTTTACCTTTCTTGTATCTTTTGTACATTATTGTATAATAATATGTGGGGGCACACTGCATTTTATGATGATTCAGCTTTCGGTGAAGTGACCGACCTCGGCTGGTCGTATGCTACGCAAGGGTAATCTGAAGTTCGCTCCAGCTCAGTCTCAATCTCGACCTGCTTTAAATGGAAAATTGAAAATTTACCTATCTCTGGGTGTGTTCACTTCGCGAAAAGTAGCTGAAAAGTTACTGTAGCATTTTTCGTTGTTATTTGGCAAAATTTATCCAATTATGGACTAACTAGCCTCAAAAGATTCGTCCCGACATTTACAGACAAACTATGCAATTAGTTATCTTTTTTATCTACATTTAATGCTCCATGCATGCGTCGAAAGATTTGATGTGATGGGTGGAAGAGGAAATATTTTGGGTTGAGATGGGGAAGTGAACAAGGCCTCTGTCCTCATAAACTGCCAGCATGCCTGTTCGCTTGAATTCATCCGCGCTACTTTTTAGTGAAGAAACATTATTTTTCTCTCACAACAAATCAGCATCAACAGCAGCAACGTCCGCCGCCGAATTTCAACGGCAAGATGACCCACTCTCCTCTATGCTCTTCGTGCTAGTCATAGAGGTGATCAACCACATTGTGTGCTGGCTTGACAGCGAGGGTCTCCTCGCGCAGCTTGGGTCCGCTGCGGTTCAGCAAAGGGCGAGCCTCTACGCCGATGATTTGATCCTTTTCGTGGTGCCTAACGAGAACGATCTACTGGTGTTTAGGTTGATTCTCCAAATTTTTGGGCTTGCGTAGGGGCTCTTTGCTAATCTCGACAAGAGCGTGGCGACGCCGATGCACTACGCTGACGGTGATATTGAACGGGTACGAGAAATCCTCTCCTGCCGGATCGAGGGTTTCCTAAGTCGCTACCTGGGAATCCCCCTGTCCATCTTTAGATTGAAAAGGGGGGACAAGCAGGCCATCATTGACATTGTGGCTGCTCGCATCCCACTGTGGAAAGGGAACATGCTCAACGTCACGGGCAGAACGACTCGTCAAGGCCACTCTCTTGGCTATCCCCGTCCACACGTCCATCGCACTATGCCTCTCCTCATGGGCAATCGAGAGCATCGATAAGTTGCGTAGAATGTAAATTTGGTCTGGCTCAGACTCGGTCTCTGGAGGACAATGCAAGGTCGCTTGGGAAACTGTGTGTAGGTCACGCGAGCTGGGGGGGGGGCTCGGCGTGGCTGACCTCCGACGAGCAGGAGTGGCGCTCCGGGTTCGGTAGGCGTGGCTTCCCCGCGTCGACCACGATCGGACATGGTGGTCGCTACCAGACTCCGAGGAACGCTCGGTGGTCGCAATCTTCAGGGCGGCCACAGTCTCGGCTCTGGGGAACGGGGAGTCCACTCTTTTCTGGACGGACAACTGACTATAAGGTAAGAGTGTTCGTTGCCTGGCACCGGCGGTGTTTGCAGCAGTCCCCAAAAGGAGACGGAACATCTCTGTCACGGAGGCACTTCAGGGGAGGGCCTGGGTCCACCAGATCGCCGGGCCGCGAACCTTGAGACTCCTCACCGAGTTCATCAGCCTTTGGAACATTGTGGAGCAAGTGCAGCTGTTGCCGGGCATGCCGGACACATTCACCTAGCGGCTTACTGCAGATAGGCAGTACTCCGCGTCTTTGGCGTATGGAGCAATGTTCGTCGGCTCCTTAAGACCGTTCAGGGCAAAGCAAATTTGGAAGACCTCGGCGCCACCCCGTGTCAAGTTCTTCTTCTGGCTCATCATGCATGGTCGCTATTGGACGGCACACAGGAGACGTCGCCATGGGCTGCAGGAGAGCGACGTCTGCATTATCTGCGACCAGGCCATGGAAACAATGGATCATATCATTCTAGGATGCGTCTTCAGTAGAGAGGTGTGGGCATCATGTCTGAGAAGGTTCCTTCTCCATGATCTTGTGGTCGTCTAGGAGGCAGGCATCATGCTTTGGTGGACTAGCTCCAGTAAACGCCTGCCCAAGGAAATCCGGGGTTCGACTCCCTTTTCCTCCTAGTCGGTTGGCTATTGTGGAAGGAGAGAAATGCGAAAAACCTTCAGTAGCATTGCCTAGGTTAAGACCGGAGAGAAATTACCGAAACAAGTTCTTCGGTTTATAGATTTAATAACTCACATGAATTGACGAACAACTCTTATGTGACCTACGTTCTGGTTAAGATGAATCACATAAAAACCTAGGTTAATTTAGTTAGTGCATAAAACTGTAATGAGAATCCTGATAAGAAAAATGGAATACGTAGCTTTAATTGTTTGACATGAAAAACAATTTTTATAACCGAAAGTGCAATATAGTGTATAATTAAGAAGGTACCATTTTTGGAGAATTATATTAAGCAAAATAATTAGATAGTGCCTAAAAATCTTATTCCTATAGTTTGGTATGAGGTATGAGTTATGGCATAGAATGTTTGTTGGATGAAGATAATAAGGTTTAGGTGTTTTAGAAATTATCGCCAAAGTGTTAATGATGGGCTAATCTAACTTGAGATCCTCGGCTCTTCCAAGTCTGAAGAGGGATGGCGATGCCATGTTGACAATTAAATTCCGAAAAATTTTGTTAAACACCAATTCCAGGTTTTCGCACTGATGGTTACATCTAGCGAAGATCCCTGCCATAGTATGATTGTTGGGGTTCGACGAATTAATTTTGAGCACTTATTAATTCTCCTAACTCCTTATAGCAGCACGGGTTCGGCCCTTGGGCCTTTGGGCCGCGGTCACCGCACCACTCGGCGCTCGCTGGCACGTCTGGCCCCGCCGTGCACGCGTCGTGTTACGCTCTGGCCGGCCGTGGCTGCCTGCCTGCCCGCGCCGGTAGGTCCCGGCCAGGCATGTCCGCTCAGCTGCATCGAGTCTGGGCCGCGCTGCTGTTGTGTGCCGCAGATGGGTCCTTGGCAGTGCCAAGCGCACCACCAAGGCCGCCTTGCGCGTGCTACCGCTGTGCGCGTAGGCTCGCACCCGCGATGGCCTGGCCCGATACTGCTGCGTGCGTGCGTCGACCTCCGGCCGCCGGGCCACGCACGGGGGCGAGTCGTGGTTGCGGAAATCGTTACCTTGGCGACGTGGCGTCCGCCTCGCCCTCGACGTGCGTACCATAGGCGGGTTCCATTGCTCGTCGCACCGGGGTCGGGGACCCCGGTCACAGTGGCGATGGGACGCCCCCTGCCCTGTCCTACTAGCTGCCCTCGGTGAGCCCCGCTCGGGTTGGCCGCTTCTAGTCATGAGCACACACCAAGCTGTCACGACTATGCTGTTGGCCCCGGTCTTAGTAACGATGGGACACCTCACCGACTCGTTTGCCTCCGCTAGTCGAAGTCGGTGCCCTTCTTAGCCGTTGCTCGGCCATGGCCACGCTTAGACGCTGTAAGGTCCTAGATGGCTAGAGGGGGGTGAATAGCCTATAAAAAATCATACACGAACCACTAAGCAAACTTGTTAGAACAACAAATGGCGTAAAGCGAGTTTTGCTTGGCCTATGGTTATGATGCAAGCCTCATATCCACAAGTCTAGTAGATTATGATCTCTAGTTCACACAAGGGCTATGTCACTAATTTTACACTAGTGAGCAAGCTAACAACACTACTAGCAAAGCTACCACTAGAACTACACAAGATAATCTAGTAAATGTAAATGCAAGAGAGAGGATTGTGATTCTTATACCGACGGTGGAGTGAAGATGTTGCCAATCACCAAGATGATATACAATCAATTAATATTGACAACAACACCGTATGAAGACCAATCACTGGAAGACAAGAGACACACTATATTTGTTCACCCGGTGTTCACTTATGCACCGACAAGCTACGTCACCAGTTGTGTCGACCAACACTTAGATGGTTTCTCGGTGTGACCCTCAAGTCACTTGCCCCTCAAGGCACGCCCCACAAGTCACCGCAAGACACCACTCTCAAGTGAGGTAACTCAATAACACGCGCAATGTATTAGAGTTGCTTTTGGTACTCCACCGAGGAAAGCACAAGAACCTCTTACAATCAACCGGAGGTGGCCAAGAATAATCTCATTCTCTTGCCAACGCCTCCAACAATCTCCAAGCCGGCTAGGAGCGGTACCCTCCAAGAGTAACAAGAAATCCACCGGCTAAACCACCCACAAGTGCTACTAGATGCCCTCAAGCTATGCAATGCACTTTGGGATCACTCAATCTCACTTTTAATTTGTAATCAAGCAAGAGAGATGAGTGAGAGGGAGAAGCTTTAGCTCAAAGGATGCACAAGAGTGTTAGAAATGTCAAGAGCCCTCCCCAAGGGCCGGCCAACAAGTATTTATAACCCCCATCCTCGAAACTAGCCGTTAGCTTCTCCACACAACATAAACGGGGGCGACAGACGCGTCTGTCGCCTACCCGACAGACGCTCACCCTAGCGTCTGACGCCTCCTCGTTGTGCCACGTGTCTCGCGCAGTCAAGATTCAACGGTCGATTTCATTCCGTCGGACGCGTCTATCGCATTTGCCACTCAACGTCTGTCAGTCGATAGACACACTCTAGTAAGGTCTGAAACTTCGTTACGCCGACGAACGCGTCCGGTGGTCGACCGACTGACGCGTCTGACGCTCGCTCAAATCAGTGCTGAAAACGTCCACGCGACAGACGCGGGAACAGTGACTTTGCCAGCGTTTGTCGCGGCCTCATCACTGCGTCTGACGGCTTGCCCACACTAGGGCCAAACCCCACGCTAGGGTATGGCAAAAGACGCTGCTCAGTAGCGTCTGACGCTCAGGGCAGCAGTGTCTGTCGCCCATAAGTTGGCAAAAATGCAACGTTTTCTCGCTCCGCTTGTTTCGCCCTTTCACTTATGAGCTAGACAAAGTATGTGTAACACTTTAGCACATATTTTAGCTCGTGAAACACCATGTGACATCGCCTCCAAATCTTGACATTGGCATAAAGGAAAATAGACATTTTATTTCCTCGAAAACGCCTGAATCCCGTCGAGCAGGCTCGGCGGGAGGGAGAAAGGACCCCAAACCCCTCTCTACCCCTTAAACTCCATCGCCTTCGCAAATGTGCCAACACCAACAAGTGATCACCACCTTGTGCACGTGTGTTAGCATTTTCATAAACATTTTTAAAGGTTTTCCAGTTAGCTCACTAGCCCCTACATGCAATGCACTTCATGAATTCACCTAGTGGCACCCGTGCGTCGAGTAACCGATAAGACTTTCTCTCTTAATAGTTCGGCTATCGATCTTAAACCACTCACACCCTCTATGGTGTCTTGAGTGCAAAACAAAATAGCCATATGGTTATACCTTTGCCTTGAGCCCATTTTGTTTATCCAAATGATATGATCCACTTTATATCATCACATGATCGTATTGATCCATCGACCTTGATTTCACTTGTTCTTCACCGTTGCATTCGTCCATCGGCGCCAGGTCTTGCTCAAGCTTCACCATCGCATGGTCATTCGCTTCGAAGCCTCGACATGCCCTTCACCTTCACAACCGGTCCATCGAGTCAAGCCTCATCTTGGTCTTCACCATCTTGGTCACATGAGTCAATGTCATGTCTCATATTCAATGACCACCTTTATCTAAATCATCCACTTAGATACAAAGGTTAGTCCTAGGTTTCATCAATTAGCCAAAACAAAACTAGGGACTTTTAGACGCCCAGCTCGACCCAAGCACCTTCGCGTTCAATAACAGAGCCGTCTTCCACCTCCTAATTCGTGCTGCCCCGACTCCCTTTCTTTCCGGTTCAGCTTGTCTGCAGCTCCTCCTTTATCCCATCTGGCTGCCCAGCCCACCCTGAGCCTTGGCAGAACTCTGAGCATCATCAATTTGGCATTTGGGTCATTGTCGGTCATCTAGCCGCCGGAGCAGAGCGTGTATTGGGGGGTAAGCCCCTCCTTCGTTTTCAGTTCCAATTAATTGGTATCATTAGACCCGCCTTGACCTCCTCTGTTGGGTGCTCGCCTCGGCTAGGTCAGGACCCTCGTCGGCGACGTGCTGACGTGGCGCGCCATGCTCGGAGTGCCGCCGACCTCGCTACTCGCACGTGGCCAGGTCACCCCGGCACCCCTCCGCGCCAACGGTCGCCACCGTGGGCATCTTGATGAGCCCCTACTGCTTTTCCGCCGCCGCGTTAGTCCCGTTAGGGCCTTAGCCCGCCGGTATGGCCTCGCCGCCGACGTGAATCGCTGCTCGCCGCTACAGCTCGCGCTTGTGCGCGTCCTGGCTTCCCGTTGGCACCCAGCGTCGTTGCTCGAGCCATAGATGGCAGTCGGCCTCTTAGTTTAGTCTGAGCGGGTCCCTAGTGGCCAGCGCAACCGTCCTGTGTCAGCCGACGTCGCGCCGGTGAGCGTGGGAACGACGGGGACCAGCCCGATGCGAAGACAAGTTTATCTAGGGGTCAACCTGCTAATCATCTCTCTGTGAGAATAGTGCGAGCAGTAGGAGCCAATTATGCTTAAATGTCATACCGCGCTGGGCCTTTCGGCCTTGGGCTGTCACGCCGTGCGTGTGCCTGTGCCCCACGCTGGGTCTTTCAGCCTTGGGCTGTCGCACCATGCGCGCGTCTGCGCCCCGCGCTGGGCCTTTGGGTTGCCGGGCCAAAATGGGTTGCCACTGGCTTTTCCTTTTTTCTAAAAACGGTTCTAATTTAGCTTTCGAGCTGACTTGTAAATTCAAAATAAAATTATGTAGTGGTCCAAAAATTGTGAAACCAATTTTGTTAGGTTTCCAAAATCATGCTCTACCTGTTAGTGTATCTGGTTCACATAGCACTAAAATATTTCAAGGTCGCTCTAAATATTCTAACATGCTTAAATATTACTAAAGTATAAACTTGTGAGAATTTTTGTAAGAAAATGGTAAAAGTGTTGACTCTGAAAATTTTACAATAAACTCCTAATATTATTATCTACTCTCTGTAATTTTTTGTAGCTCCAAAATAATTGGTTTGTTAGGATAGTTTATGAGCCCTAAATTAAATATCTATTAAATCGGTAAAATGAATAAAGCAACACTTGGGCTCATATGACTAAAATACTTGTTGGGAAATGGAGCTTTATTCTATGACGTAGATACATAGCCTAAGTACGGTCATCGTTAGAACTAGCTCGTTAGCTTGAGAGACGTAAATCGTATTTTACGCGTCACAATTGGCATTGATTAATTATGTTTCTGCGTTGCACCGCAAATATCATAATAGGAACCATGATGGATCGTGGAGTCATCTGGAGTAACAGAAAAGACGGTGATTCAATGATTGTGGCGCTTGATGGAGTGCTAACTTTTGGTTATTTTTCACCCAGGCAAGCCCCGGTGCATAACTCCGTTATTCTGCACTTTATTTTATGCTTATGCATTAAGTTTTAAGGAGTTGTATGAAATCCACTTGCACATATATATATATATATATATATATATATATATATATATATATATATATATATATATATATATTCTTATCCCATGAGTCTTACTAGTATGTCAGGATCGTGTAGCTTGATATGCTATAGGACCCCGGTAGAAGTCGAGTGATTGTCTGTCACTCACGAAAAATAGAAAATATATTATTGTTACTATTATCATGTTACCATCACATGGAATATAAATACATATGGATAATAAATGGAGACCGGGCGGGACTAGACTTGGATGGACTTGGACTTGGTTGGGCAACCGAGCGGGGCTTAGGTTGCATTTGTCCCGCCTGTGTCGATTGAGGACCGTCCGTTGTTTGGACCCTAGTCAAGTCACAGACTTATTGTTCCGAGCACATACTTGCTTATGGGAGCGGGAAGACTTGTTACTCTCTTGTCACGGGTTCTGGCTTTTTTCGAACCCACTGTTATAGGTGGATTATAGGGTTTGAGGTCTAAGCACCGCACTGAGGCTAGGCCTCAGGTGTTGAGGGCTTGGAGTCCCAGTTTGGACGGGGACCTGGACCCCTTGACAGGAGTAGAGTGGGTTGGTCTTGTCTGTGCCCGGGGTATAGATGAGGCGTGTGTTTTTCGAGGTACCCAGCTAGGCTACATTAATTTGTGAATCGCCGTTTCTACGTGACGGTACGACTTGGCTACGATTTGGCACCGTAGTAAGAAGTGAAACATGAAAAATGGTAAAAGGAATCTGATTGCTCAACTCTTGCTAAAAAGTAGCATATGCACCTTTAGTAATGCTTCCCGCAGTTACAATAACCCACCGACCAAATAGCCTTGCATATCCTTGGAGTCTTTTCTTTCCTCCTGACAGGTAAGTCTTGCGGAGTATAATTGAGTACTCATGGTTTGTTCTACCCTGTTGTAGGTGATATGTTTTTATGGAGTTGACACTTGTGTGTGGAAACCTCCTGGTGGGCTCAGTGAGGATTTCATTTACGTTGCGGATATAGAGATGATTTATAACTCTCACAAAAATGTTTTACAAAGGAAAGACTCATAACTTGTTATCATTTCATGTATATAAATGTTCATCATGTTAATGTTAACTTGTCATTAAACGATTATTATTTCCGCTGAAACTCTAATAACATTTTATATTCCGCTGTTATTGTCAAATTATGAATTACTCTGATGTTGTATTAAAAGTGATGTAAGAAATGACAAAGATGTTGTAAGCTTTACCCTCTCATTTATGATTCTGATAGAAAATGTGGATTTTCGAGTTCTTCCATGGGTATGCTCGACAGAATCGTATAGTTTAGTGCGCTCCCTTGGGTACCTAGTGTCTAATGAAAGACAAGTATTCTTGAAAGGACATTAGATTAGGCGGTTCTGCCTCATCTTATGTCGCAAATTTGGTTTTATGTAATCACAACCACGTGCGAGTTGTTCAAGGGGCAAGGGCTATGGGTTTTGGTAACCTTTGGTTTACCGTGACCCAATTGTTTTGTAACGAAACTTTCTCTGCTGCTTAATGAAAAACGTGCCGATGCACGATCTCGAAAAAAAATGATCCGCTCATCCGCTGCAATCCATGCATGGTACACCTCTGTCCTAAAAACAAAGCAATTTTAAATTTCTTTGACGCCATTATTATTTATGTGGTCTCCCTTATTGTCATTAAAATTGTACTCCCCCATGAGTGCCATTATTTGAAACTTTTTTTTTCACACGAGACATCTCACTTCCATTATGAAATAACGGAAATACAGCATTCAGACTTACAGATAGACAGAATTCAGAAGAAGCAACCTATGGGTGTGTTTAGTTCCGCAAAAAGGTGTAAAAAAAGTACTGTAGCACGTTTTGGTTTTATTTGGTAAATAATGTCCAATCGTTGACTAATTAGGTTCAAAACGTTCGTCTCGCAAAGTACAACCAAGCTGTACAATTAGTTTTTGATTTCATCTACATTTAGTACTCCATACATGTATCGCAAGTTTGATGTGACGGGGAATCTTTTGTTTGCACAGTGTTTTTTTTTGAGGAACTAAACACAGCCTATGACATAACTGAACCTGCAGACAGTACGAAGGCCGACCTCCAGAACAGTTCCATGCACACAGACAGGTGCAAACCATCATCACCACAGAGCAGCAACGCGCTCTAATAATTAAAACGGCCAGAAACTTACAGAACGAAAGAACAGGAACCATCATTTGAAACTTGTGTTTCCCTTAATGCCACTTCTATCATTAAACCGTTATAAGTTGCTGTGATGTTGGTATAAATGACAATTTTGCTCATCCCAACTCTTAATAAAATTTTGCTCGTTTTCTTTACATAGGTCAGTTGTGTCGAATTAAGTTGCACGGTAATATAACATATAGGAGTACATGACATGACATGAGGATTATATAAGTTTAACACAATCGCACGTGCATGACACATCTTGGATGCCCAAGTCATACTGTCCGGCTAGACTAGGCGCATGCCATGTTAGAGCATAATTTTTTAATGAGAATTACAAAAAAATATACTCAGTTTCAAAGGAATTACAGAAATAACGTGACCCCATTCCAGAAAAAAATGTTTTAAAAATCGTTAGCTACAATTTTAATGTGAGTTAAGGGACCATGACGCCTAATGGTCTAAGAGGGGGTGAATTATGTTACTTAAAGCATACTTCCTCCGTTCTAAATTATAAGTCGCTTTGACTATTTTGGTACATCTATTTTGCTATGTATCTAGATATTCGCTTTGACTTTTTTGGTACATCTATTTTGCTATGTATCTAAGTTCAAGATACATAGCAAAATAGATGTACCAAAAAAGTCAAAGCGACTTATAATTTAGAACGGAGGGAGTAAGATCCAAAAACTATTTATAAAAAGCCTATATAAGTTTGAGTCAAATTTATCGGCGGCCCTTAAACTTGTAAGACTGTGTCATATAGGTTAATGAGCTTTGAAAATACATTTCTGCTCGATGAATGTCGATCACATCATAATTTGGAATGTCCACGGCCTGAACAACGATCCGCGCTCGTCGTGGCCTAGTTAGAGTCTGTTCTTCAGGAATATGTCCCCATTCTCTGTCTGCAAGAGATAAAGGTCGCTTAACTTTCATTGGCCAAGCAGGAGGCGTTGCGGGAGCTGCTCCATGGCCCATGGTGTCGTCGACTCGTCGAGGGTGCCGGGGGAAGGCACGCTCACTGCTGGGGCTAAATTCGAATTACTCTATTTATGTATTGGTCGCAAAAGCTTGCGTGCATAATTGTATAAGTATCTTGGTCGTCCGATCAAAAAAGTAATCTTGGTCGTGCATACATTTGGCTTCCCTACGGTGCAACAATCGTTGTTCTCATGGGGAGCCGAGTGATATGCGTTGTATAACAAACTCTAACCTCCTCTTAATGAAACACGAGCCGGAAAGGCCCGTTCTCGAGGAAAAAGAAAAAGCTATGTACCAAGAGCCAAGAGGTAACAATGTCGTATGACATACAACGAAAATGCCAAAGAATAACCAGCCTTGTGTATACAGCGAGAACTCTGAAAGCATCAGCAGCCTTACTATTCCTCCAACACCCATGTACAACAATCCTGGAGCTAATCCCTTGTCTAACCTATGTTTACGAATGTTTCCTGTACTAACATCATCTTTGTTTCTTGCCGCCAGCCAAGATCCGAGAGATTTGAAGCCCTCGGCTAAATGCCTGATTAAAGAGCAATCTCGTCTGGAACTCCGAGACAAATGGGAACCATGCCAGCACCGCCACCGGGACGAAGATGACGATCCCCATCAGGTATTCGTACCCCCTCGAGAGGGCCTTCACAGATCCCCACAGCCCACATGCCTTGATCACCGGTTTACTTGCTTGAGATATCTGTTGTAAAGGTCAGAAACGGATTGGAGTCTGAAATGTTTTCTATAGCAATCAACCGTTTTACAGAAAACATCGAATACTCAGAGGTACCTTCCAGCTGGCCAATAGTTTAAAGTCATTTTCATCTCAACAGTTTTTTAGGCATCATACTTAGCATATGACATTTAGGAGATTGAGAAACGAAATTAGAGGGGTGATACTGGCGGAGGTACCTGCAGAATGGCCCATCCTGTGGGTGCAAATGCAAGGAAGCTTGCGAATATGTCACCGACTGTAAGATGCAGAACAGTGAAAAGAACTGCCAGTGTTCCAACAGATCCGATGAACAAGAACAATTTGAGAAGCCGGAACATAAGCTGGAAATCTGCACTGAATTTCTTCCTACCCATGGATACCACCTAAAGAAGATTTTGATCAGAAACTTAACAAGGGCAGCTCATTTTGAAGAACTTAAGGAAGACAGTAACCAGATGCACACACAGCATATACATGTATTTCAAAGCTACCAGGGAAATAAAATTCACCTTTAGGACCATCACCACAGCAACAATAACCAACCAAGAAAGACCGTAAACCTGAAGCCACAAATCATATTTTTAGTGTACAGCCACAATAATAGCGTTGAATAGTTCTCTTAAACAACAAAAGAACTGTGTGGTGGTTTATCCACAAAGCCTCGAGTTCATTGAATTCTTTGAAGAAACTCAAATGAAAAAAGAACTTACAGAGATGCTTTTGTTGCCAGCAGATATATTCAGGTGGTACATGATACCGTATTGGAATATGAAGAACCTGAGAGATAGTATGATTTCCCAGAAACGGCCCAATAGACCTGTGGACTGTAAATGTTCCTGCTCCTCTTCCCACCAGGATTCCCAAGCCTTGTTAGCAGGAACCCCAATGCCACCTCGACTGCTAATCCATTTGGTCCAGTCATCCCAGTCATCTACTATTTTCTGCCACTCAAATCCTGATGGATTGAAGAGGAATGGAGCGAATAGCCAAGTTATGACCAAGAACCACATTGATGATGTCAGAAGTATATAGGCAGTCGAATCTGTAGCAACATCGCCATACAACTCATAGACTACTAGCAGTAACATCAGCTCAAGTGCTTTCACAAAATGGCTTCTGGAGTACATTCTGTAATTCTCAGCAAACCTTACATGGCGAACAACAAAGCCTCTGCCGGTTGCCCTATATTTTGCACCACCATGGAGAATTGTGCGGCCAAAATAATGTGACTTTGTCCCAAGGGAGAAAGTGAAGAACACTGAACAAAGCTGAAGTTGCATGATTATGAAATCCCCTAGGGCACTTCTGAAACCTCTTTCTAGCCCAATCTCCATAAACATTGGCAATGCCATTAAAAGACCTAGCTGCACAATAGACTGAGATCCCATAGCCGCTTGAAGTGCACGGTTCCCTCTCATCCGTGCTTGTTTCATAATTGCAAACTCCAGTCCACTTAATGCTAAGTACAGTCTTCCGTACAAGAAAACATAAACTATTATCACAACCATCTGTACAACATCAAGACAAGAACATGAGAAAACATGTGATGGAGGAGAGCTGTTGCTAACAAATACTGTAATGCAAGCTAGTGCCACATATACATTACCATTGAGCTAATATAAAACCCAACAGTTGTAAAATAGCACGAAAGCATCCGGAAGAAGTCAAATCGATGACCAAGCCTGTAGATATCTCTGCTGAGTATCTGCTCCCCATTTCCGCAAGCAACTTTGGCCTCAAAGAGAGAAATTTGATTGAGACCTACATCACGCCCTTTTCCCACTTGGATGTACTCATGATGGGTGACATTTCCTCTTCTTAGAGTCGAGTTGAAACCTGAAAATAATATTCAACTCCATGCATTCAAGAGCAGAAATGGGTAACAAACAGAAATCCAAGAAGAAAAACTTCTGTTGAGAATGTGCCTGAGCACACGTTTCATTAAATCACATACCAGCAAAAATGTCTTCACTTAAATTTATACCACAGGAAGCCTTGCTGATGCCTCCTCTTGTAATGTGAAAAATCCTATCGAACACATCAGGATGTCCATAGTGAAAGCGGACCCTGCACAGAGAATGAAGTACGTCAGGTACAGAGTATTTAGACAACAAAGTATGACGCCTTGTGTCTTCTCATAAAGTAGCTGTTGGAGTATAGGAGTATTAGGCCCATGAGGCCCATGTATGCATCACTATATAGCTACCCTTCTAGGGTTAGCCCAAATCAATAGAGTCACAATTTCCAACATGGTATTAACAGCCTAGGGTTTCTTTTCCCCATCCCTTCCCTTCCCTGCCCTCTCCAGCCGCCGCCGCCACCTGCCGGCGCGCCGCCGCCGCCACCTGCCGGCGCGCCGCCGCCGCCACCTGCCGGCGCGCCGCCGCCGCCACCTGCCGGCGCGCCGCCGCCGCCGCCCATGGCCGGTCAGCCTCCTCCCCCTCCCTCCTACTTCCACACCTTCCCTCCTCTACCCACCTCCTCATGGGCGCAGGTGGCTGGAGCCCCCGCCGCCGCCGCTAGCCCCAGCACTGGAGCCGCCGCCGCCGCCGGCCCGCGTGCTGGAGCCGCTGCCGCTGCTGGCCAGCGCCTTCCCGGCGCCGCCGTGCCTCCTCCTGCCGCCGCTGGCCCGCCACCTCCAGGCGCTGCCGCGCCTCCTCCCGGAGCCGCTGCTGCCCTGATCGCGGCCGCGGGCGCGGACCTAACTGGCGTTGCTGGGGACGCCGCCGCTGCTGGGGACGCCGCCGGGCCCGTCCTTCCTGGCGCCACGGGGCACGCCGAGGCCGTCCTTCTCCCGGCCGGCCGGATTTCGGCACCTCCACCCGCCGGCGTCCGGGCAGCTGCTGCCGCCATTGCGGCCGGCCTGGGCATGCCGCCCTCTGCTCCTCTGCCCGCGGGGATGGACAACCTGGCCCCGGGCGCCTCTACCTTCCCCGACCCGCCTCCGCTGCCCCCGTCCCACCTCTACGCCACCCGTCCGGACTCCGCTCTCGCTGCCGCCCTCGTCGCTGCACGTGCTGCGGCAGCCGAGGGCCAGGCGCGTGTGTGTGCGCTTGCCCTCGCTTGGGAGCGCGAGCGGGATGCCGCCGATGCCCTGGCCCGCCAGATCGCCGAAGCGGAGCAGCGTCTCGTCCTTCCCGCCTACCACGACCTCGGGGCCACATCCTCCGGCTCGACGGGTCACCGCGCGTCCACCACTGCGGTCATCTGGCACGATTCGGCTGATCCCCTCGTGGCGCAGCTTCACTATCAGGCCGGGGGCGTTCAAAACATCCGTCTGCTTGTCCCGGTCGTCCTCGAGCCCGAGTCGCCCTCCTACGCCCGTTGGCGGGACCTGGTCCTCCTCACCCTCCGCCGCTACGCCCTCGACGACCACGTCCTCGTCGATGCCTCGATCACGGCCCAGACCCCCTCGTGGCTGCGCCTTGACAGCATCGTCCTCTCCTGGATCATCGGGACGATCTCCCTCGACCTCCACGACCTCGTCCGCAACACGGCTAACGCTCGCCAGGCATGGCTGGCGCTCGAGGGCCAGTTTCTGGGCAATGCCGAGGCCCGGGCTCTGCGGCTCGATGCGAGTTTTCGGACCTTCGTGCAGGGTGACCTCACTGTTGGAGAGTTCTGCCGCAAGATGAAGGCCATGGCGGACTCCCTCGGCGACCTTGGCTGGCCTATGGAGGACCGCATCCTGGTCCTCAACGTCCTCCGCGGACTCAGTGACCGCTACGCCCACCTCAGGACGTGGATCGCCCGCCAGCGCCCCTTCCCCACCTTCCTGCAGGTCCGTGACGATCTTGTCATGGAGGAGCTTGCTCAGGGCATCCAGCCAGGGTCCACCCCCGCGTCGGGGTCCTCGACTTCCTCGACGGCGCTTGCTGCTACTCCGCCGCGTTCGTCCGCTCCGCCGCCGTCGTCTCTTCTTGGTCCCCCTCCCTCCGGGCCGAGCGGGGTTGGGGGGGGCGTGGCGGCCGCCGTCGCCGCGGCGCTGGATGTGGGGGGGCGTGGCGGGAGCAACCAGGCGGCGCCGACGGCTCCACAGGGTGCACCATGGCCTTCTTTCCACAACCCGTGGTCAGGGCGCATCTCTATGTGGCCCTTCCACGCTCCCGACGGTGAGCCTCGCCCGCCGGCGGCCATGCTCGCTGGTGCTCCACCTCCCGGCGTCTACACCACGTCTCCGTGGGCTACACCTTCCGGCACCTCGCCCGGGCCTGCCTGTTGGGACTAGGCGGCCTTGGCACGCTTTTTCAGCACTATGGACCTAACACCTCATGTCGATCCTGAGTGGATCGCCGACTCGGGTGCTACCTACCACACCACCCCTGACCCTGGTATACTCTCATCCGTTCATTCTCCCTCTTCTTCTCTCCCTTCGTCCATTATGGTCGCAAATGGTTCGTGTCTTCCAGTCATATATGTGGGTGCCGCCGGCGCTCATGGCTCCTTTCGCCTTCCTGATGTTCTTGTTGCCCCTTCTATGGTTCACAACCTTCTTTCTATTCATCGTTTTACAGTTGACAATTCATGTTATGTGGAGTTTGACTCTTCTGGTCTTACTGTAAAGGATTTGGCTTCCCGGCGTCCTCTGCTCCGATGTGACAGCACGGGTCCCTTTACACTCTCCGCTTCCCGGCGGCTACTTCATCTTCTTCGCCGTCCGTTTTGTCAGCTGCTTTCACCGCCACTACTTCCTCCATTACTTGGCACCGGCGTCTCGGCCATCCTGGACGTGATGCCCTGCTGCAGCTCAGTCGTAGTTCCGACATTCCATGTACTCGGGCTCATGATGAGCATTTGTGTCATGCGTGCCAGTTGGGCCGACATGTTCGTCTTCCTTTTTATAGTTCTTCACATGCGGCCCGCATGTTTGATCTTGTACATTGCGACCTATGGACCTCTCCTGTCATCAGTATTTCTGGATATAAGTACTATCTTGTGGTGGTCGATGATTTTTCTCATTATTCATGGACCTTTCCCTTGCGTGCGAAGTCTGATGCTTTCCCCGCGATTCTTCACTTCTTCGCTTGGGTGTCCACACAGTTTGGCCTCACCATCAAGGCCGTCCACTGTGACAATGGTCGTGAATTTGATAACTCCACCTCCCGTGCCTTCTTCCTTTCTCACGATGTCCAGTTGCGCATGTCTTGCCCTTATACCTCCTCTCAGAATGGCAAGACTGAGCGCATGATTCGCACCACTAACGACACCATGCGCACTCTTCTTCTTCAGGCGTCGCTTCCTGCTCGCTTCTGGGCTGAGAGCTTGCACACCTCCATCTATCTCCTTAACCGTCTTCCTTCCGCTGCCTGTCCAGCTCCCACGCCACACCACGCTCTTTTCGGTACCCCTCCTCGGTACGATCACCTTCGAGTCTTCGGGTGTGCGTGTTACCCTAACACCACAGCCACCGCTCCCCACAAGCTGACACCCCATTCGACTCTTTGTGTCTTCCTCGGGTACTCCCCGGATCACAAGGGTTACCGTTGCTTTGACCTTACCTCTCGTTGGGTCCTCATCTCTCGTCATGTGGTGTTCGATGAGTCCGTCTTCCCTTTCTCCACCACCACCACACCCACTACCACCCCTGACCTTGACCTGTTCTCTCTGTTTTTCACTGACACGGTGGTCCAGCCACCTTTGCCGTGGTCTCCTGCAGGTACTCCACCGGGCTCCTTGCCGGGCTCGTGTCCCCGCTCGCCGCCAACCAGCGACGCCCCTGGCCCTGCGCCCTGCACGGGTCCGGAGGCGTCGCCCTCCAGTGCTGCCCCGGCACCACCGCTCGGCGAGGTACCGGGGGCGTCGTCCTCCGGTCCTGCCCCGGCCCCTCCGATCGACAAGGGTCCGGGGACGTCGGCTACCGCCCCTCCTCCGCGTTTCGCCGAGCCAGTGCGCGTCTACCAGCGACGTCTGCGACCTGCTCCACTGCCTCCGTCACCACCGGCAGACTCTTCTCCGCCAGCGACACCAACACCGCCGCCACAGTCGCCGGCTGCCCGTGTCGTGCCGTCGGTGTACCACCCACCACTCCTTCAACGACACCCTCTACATGTTCACCCTATGGTGACGCGGCACGCGGCTGGTACCCTACGGTCCCGGGCTCTCGCGGTGATGCCCGCCGACCCGCAGGTCTCTCCAGTACCCTCTTCCGTCCGCGAGGCCTTGTTGGACCCCCACTGGCGCCGCGCGATGGAAGAGGAGTACGCGGCACTCCTCGCCAACCAGACATGGGATCTAGTGCCCCGTCCGCCGGGCTCCAACGTCGTCACCGGAAAGTGGATCTGGACACACAAGCGTTGGGCTGATGGCACTCTCGAGCGGTACAAGGCTCGCTAGGTTCTCCGGGGCTTCACTCAGCGCCCTGGGATCGACTATGATGAGACCTTCAGCCCAGTGGTGAAGCCGGCCACCGTCCGCACGGTGCTGTCGCTGGCTCTCGCTCGGTCATGGCCCGTCCATCAGCTGGACGTCAAGAATGCCTTTCTGCATGATCTTCTCACTGAGACAGTTTACTGCAGTCAGCCGGCGGGGTTTGTTGACTCTTCCCGTCCCGACATGGTCTGCCGTCTCAACAGGTCTCTCTACGGCCTCAAGCAGACCCCCCGGGCGTGGAACACTCGGTTTGCTGCTTTCCTACTGACACTAGGGTTTCTGAAGGCTAAGTCAGACACATCCATGTTTATCTATCACCATGGAGCTGAGACTGCGTACCTGCTGCTCTATGTTGATGATATTGTCCTTACAGCCTCCAGTGAGTCACTCCTCCGCCGCATTATCACCTCTCTTCAGCAGGAGTTTGCTATGAAGGATCTGGGTGTGCTTCACCACTTCCTCGGAGTCACTGTTGAGCCTCATCCTGCCAAGATCCTTCTTCACCAGCGGCAGTATACTCTTGATATCCTGGAGCGAGCCGGGATAACTGACTGCAACCCCTGCTCCACTCCGGTTGACACCCAAGGCAAGCTGTCAGAAGCCGAGGGCGACCCAGTCACAGATCCTACTGCCTATCGGAGTCTTGCTGGTGCCCTTCAGTACCTCACCTTCACCTGGCCGGACATCACCTATGCAGTTCAACAGATATGTCTTCACATGCATGATCCCCGAGAGCCTCACCTCACTGCTCTCAAGCGCCTCCTCCGCTACCTCCGCGGCACTGTCGACTACGGCCTACTCCTTCACCGGTCATCCTCCGCCAAGCTTGTCGTCTACACTTACGCCGACCAGGCCGGGTGTCCGGACACTCGGCGCTCCACCTCCGGCTATGCTGCCTTCTTGGACGGCAACCTAGTGTCCTGGTCGTCCAAGCGCCAGCCTGTGGTCTCCCGCTCCAGTGCCGAGGCGGAGTACCGCGCTGTCGCTAACGGCGTGGCTGAGGCCTCCTGGCTCCGGCAGCTTCTTGCCGAGCTCCACACTCCTCTCTCCTAGAGCATGCTGGTCTACTGCGACAACGTCAGTGCGGTGTACCTCATCCACCAACCCCGTTCAACACCAGCGGACGAAGCACGTGGAGATCGACTTACACTTTGTCCGTGATCGGGTTGCCATCGGCGAGGTGCGGGTCCTTCACGTACCGACCACCTCCCAGTTCGCCGACATCTTCACCAAAGGTCTCCCGTTCTCGACCTTTACCGAGTTTCGCTCCAGCCTCAACATCACCAGTGGCTAGTTGCATCTGTGGGGGGCTTGTGTGTGTTCTTCTTTTCATGTCCAGTCTGGAACTCCGCTGTGCCGGTAGTTCAGACTGCGGGGGGGTGTTGGAGTATAGGAGTATTAGGCCCATGAGGCTAGGCCCATGTATGCATCACTATATAGCTACCCTTCTAGGGTTAGCCCGAATCAATAGAGTTACAATTTCCAACAGTAGCCCAACAGTTTATCATGTCAACATGCTTAAACTTGAAAAGCTTCAACGCAGAAAAAATTTCAAGCAACTGATCTATTTTTTATTTACTAGTAATCTGAGACATGTTCATGCGTGCTTTCAAGTGCAGAAAGAATATCCTTAAATGATCATCTCGTAACATTTTCCTCAGGAATAGTTGCCATAGATGCTCAGCAGATCCAATATCATATTGCAACATATAAGACACTCGGTGTTTACATCATGATAATAATTGATATTGTTTCATTCCAATATGACATAAGAAAATGATTCATACTCACTTCAATGGATTAGCAAGGACCCTCTGTCCTATTGTCACAAAGCTGGTTTCCTGGTTGCTCATAAACCATGCAAGTGACGACACACTACAATCCACAGTTATAAAAAATTAGTTGCTGATGTGGAAATTATGATGAAGAAAACACAATGATAACCGCAAAGTTTCAACCTACCCTCCAGTAAATATATGCTCACGCACTCCAAGAATTGTGGGTTGACGGACACCATGGTTTTCATTAAACTCTTCCAGCAAATTTCGCATTTTCAAAGCCTCCTCCAAATAGTTGTCCTGAAGATAATTCATAAATACAACACATATTGCAACATATATCATGACTTGTACCATAGCCACTCAATTCACCTGATTCATGTCGATAGTTTGGAGCGCTTCACCCCGTGTAAAAATGATTGCATGATTTTGATTTTCTGGTTTGCCTTCACCTAATTTTGCTGGTCCTGGCAGTTTTATACGGTATATTTCCTTCACAGATACAAAGTGTAAGCATTATTGAAGTTGACACCATAGGTTTTGAATGGTGGAAAAGGACTTGTACTCGTGGTTAAGCTCACCTGATCATGATTGTCGAGAGCTTTTACTAGAACTGAATAAAAGACCTTCTGCACCTTGTCACCTTCTCTCTCTTCTACTTCATCAATGTATGCCACACGCAGACCAGGGTAACTGTAGTTTCAAATTGAAATTACCTCAAAGTGATTAGTTTTTTTTTTGGGAGACTTCACTATAATTCAATGTTAACTACTGAAATTAAAAAAAAACAACCGAAGTAGTCTCCTTAAATTGGGGAAAAAACATCTTGGATATATCATATCTAGTGATTGGCAAAATGATCTAATTCTTATTTCTTTCTCAGAACAAACGACTTACTTCACCATCAAGTTCAAGATATCTGTTGCACGTCGATCACCAGATTGTTTCTGATTTCCATATATCTGGCAAGTAGCAACATATGTAAATTTCATGTCTGCTACAGCCTCGAGCTGAGAGGACAAAGATCTTTGGCTTTTCTTCTCCTCCTCTGCTGGATCTGCAACTGCTTTATACCCTTCCAATATCTCTGCAAGAAATACAGAGCACAGATCAGTAGCATTTTTTTAAGGCACTAAAAAATGCACCACCTGGAATTTGAACAAGCTTACCAGATTCAGAAGCCATGTCAAGGAACGCTTGAAGCTTCAAAGCCCTCCTATAGTACATCATGCCTCTAACTACTCGCATATTAAAAGAAAAACATATATCTGGTAGTTAGCCAAGTCATCCTTATTAGATAAGATAAGGCAGATGATGATCAAATTACCTGTTCTACAGAGTGTCTGCCCTCTAAGAGAAGCCCAATGACGAAGTTGTAGGACATTTTCCTCGTTTCCCCATACTTCACTTTCTCTTTTGCAATTAATTCTTTCCATGAAATTGTTCCATTCATCTACATCAGGAATCAGGATAAAAAAGTGGGGAAATTGGTAACACAATAATAAATAATTGAAGCATTAAGATTGAAGGGAAACCAAAGAGAAATGGAACCTGGATAGATCTTTTGTAGGTAGAATATAATTGATACACCATCTTCATTCTCCAGATCAAGATCACTTTTCGAATATACAGTTTCCTCACTATAGTAAGGAGTCATAACACTGCCAGGTGCATAGAGTGACATAGAATTATGTAGAGTTCAATCTTTTGCACTGAAATTCTTATTACAGAGTACACTTAAACCTAACAGGGTTAAGAGATGTTGTCATGGTGAATTTATACTTTTTCTGGATATAAAACGTTTAACTGCCACATGTACAACATGGTTGGTAGAGAAAATCAGAAAAGTTTTTTATGTACTAGATTGCATCTGAAAAAACCATTTGTGTTTCTTCTGTGTTGTTCAAGGAAAAAAAACATTTGTGTTTCTTCAAACAGAAAAGCGTACACTTTTGGTCAACACAAGAATAAAAATGGGATCAGGGTTTGGTAATGGTATTTATATTTCTCACATTGGCTATTTGGCTTGTCCCTTTTCTGGACAGTATACTCTGTTCTACTTGAAATGAATCAACAATAGCCAAATTCCAGCCATTGGTTTAAATAACACATATGAAGTAACTTCTAAAAACAGACAGAAGAGTAACTTCTGTTCTAGTAAAACATCACAACTCAGCCATCAGGTCTGAAGTCAGGACTGTCTGAATCAAGCCAGAGCAAAATTGGCAACAGATGTAAAACTCACAGGACTTTAAGAATGTTTCAGAAGCAAACCAGCGCCATTATGACATCACCAGAGGATTTATGGTCAAATAATTGATAACTTTGTACAATGGCCATTGTCTGGTTTGTTTCACAAAAACTTTTGATGTGGGGATCTCCCCACAGTTCATTTGTCAAAAAAAGGGTCACCCGCCTCAAATCCAATATCCACAGTAACTTGTGCATAGTCCTAATGTAGTTTTTTTTCTCTTTATTTGAGGGCACACAGTTTGAGATTCAAGTTCATTCCAAAAGTATTCATGTAAACTTGTGAACAACAGATCATCATGATTTTCAATTTTTCATTTTAGGGAATACTAAGCAGAGGTGGGAACATACTAGGATTCAATCAAAATATTTGAAAGACAGGAAAAATATCAAGGTTACAGGGATAGAATACCAGCTAGTTAACGCCTAATTGTCCTCATTAATTAAATCAAAATAGTTTAAATGCATAATAAGTTTTAGTTTTCTCATTTTTTAAAGAAATTCTTGAATAGGATCTTCTTGCAGCGAGTCAAGAGAAACAGAAGAATTAAACTGCGCTATCATTAGACACTACCAAATTTGCAATAATGTGAACAAGTTGCTATATGAGAATAACCTGAATGAGAGCATTTTGCGTACTCTAGGTGCACGTGGCATGTCCATGAATAGTGAATTAGTGAAAAATGCTATTCTTCGACGAGCTTCTAAATTTGTTGGGACGTCCATTGCAGATTCTTTCACAGTCAAAAGAAGGTACAGTCGCTTAATCTGTAGACAATTGGAGCTTGTGAACACTGTTATACGAGACAATATACTCTAAGATGCATGCTTGGTAATAAAGGCAATCAACAATTTGCTTATATAACCTGTTCTTCCCACTGTGCTGAAACCGGAGGAGGGAAAACAATTGCAGGCTTTGTACCAGAGCCCGCAAAAAGCTGTCTTCTCGGAACTGAATCCTTGTTACCGTGACCAAACTCAGCCAGCTCTCTGAAAATGATAAAAGGCAACAATAATTAGTTTCCTATTCACATGAAGATGTGTATATAATTATCAGGAGCTCAACAAAGAACCTAATCTCATTAACCATCATATCTCTTGTTATCACTTCTAACATGTCTTGAAGCAACAGCACCACATTATCAAACTTTGAGGCATCTCTTTCTTTCTGCAGGTGGCCGTGTAATGTTAGCACCACATTATCAAGCCTCTAACATGTCTGTCTTAAAAAGTTGAAACATTGAAATTGCCAAATAGGAGAACATTGAGTAAAGTAGTAAAATTGCATTACCAAGGTAGATACAAGCTCTACAAATTTCTTGCAAAGAACTGGGAGTGCGCTCATTCTAAAGTTGGCAAGGAACGTATTCTTTCCAATATTAGCTTCTATTTCTTTGATTATAATACCAATAATCCTGTTGATGTTAATGAACAAACATTCCAAAAGAGGATCAGCAACTGAACATGGAGTTCAAAGACATAAGTGCACAAACAGCCATGCAGTTGAAGAAGCCAAACACATATGCCTTCAGTACCATTTAGGTTATGTATTTAAAAACAGCTAAAGCTTAATAACTAGAATCATTCCTTTATACTATACATCTATGGTGGTGCTTGTCTGTCCTCCCTGGTTCATTTTGGAATAGTTAGTTCCTGAATATTGAAATATGAATATGTGCATCCATATGCAAATCAGCAAATGTTGGATTCAATATTCTTAGTATAGGATTTGTAACCTTGGCTCAGTGGCTCACACATGCCTAATTACATAGAGTAATGTAAAGCTCATATTTTGATATTGATTCTGGAATCATTAGTAAGAGTGAAAATAATTCAGTCCAAGATACTGGTTATATGACCGGAGGCTTGTTTTTTAACGCAATGGTAGGAGCTCTGCCTTTCAATTAAGAAGGAAGCAAAAGAGAGAGAATTACAGGAGTGACAAAGGGGCACACATGACAGGCTCCCCCAACCTGCCAGAACACATTCCTTACTTAATTGAGCGGCAGAGCTCCTGCCTTTTTCTTAAAAAAAAACTGCCAGAACACAAGAGACACAGAGTGCCCAAGAGCCAAAAGAAGGCTTCTAGGGAATTTTATCTCCTACAAAGGAACAAGTATATTTGGCTTAGTATGTTGCCAATATTTAGCTACTAGGGAACATGTCAATTAATTTATTATAAATTGCCTCCAGATAAGCACCTTTGGAACTGATGCTTGTTGTTAGAGAGTGAGATTCTATTGATTTGGGTTAACCCTAGAAGGGTAGCTATATAGGTAACCATACATGGGCCATATGGGCCTAGCCTCATGGGCCTAATACACTCACATTCCAACACCCCCCGCAGTCTGAACTACCGGCGCAGCGGAGTTCGAGGCTGAACAAGAAAGAAAGAAGAAAGAACACACACACGTCCCCCCCACACAGACGCAATTAGCCACTGGTGACGGTGAGGCTGGAGCGAAACTCGGTGAAGGTCGAGGACGGGAGGCCTTTGGTGAAGATGTCTGCGAACTGGGAGGTGGTCGGGACGTGAAGGACCCGGACGTCGCCGATGGCCACACGGTCACGGACGAAGTGTAGGTCGATCTCCACATGCTTCATCCGCTGGTGCTGCACGGGGTTGGAGAGGTAGACCGCACTGACGTTGTCGCAGTAGACGAGTGTGCTCCTGGTGAGAGGGCGGTGAAGCTCAGCCAGGAGCTGGCGGAGCCAGGCGGCCTTGGCCACGCTGTTGGCAACGGCACGGTACTCCGCCTCGGCACTGGAGCGTGAGACCACCGGCTGTCGCTTGGACGACCAAGAGACAAGGTTGCCGCCGAGGAAGACAGCGTAGCCGGAGGTGGACCTGCGCGTGTCCGGGCAGCCCGCCCAGTCAGCGTCGGTGTAGACAACCAGCTCGACAGTGGAGGACCGGCCGAGGAGCATCCCGTAGCCTAGGGTGCCACGGAGGTAGCGGAGAAGCCGCTTCATAGCAGCCAGGTGGGGCTCCCGCGGAGCATGCATGTAGAGGCAGAGCTGTTGTACAGCATAAGTGATGTCCGGTCGTGTGAAGGTGAGGTACTGGAGTGCGCTAGCAAGACTCCGGTACGCGGTAGAGTCCGCTGGTCCAAGCATCGGACCCCTAGCCTCTGACAGCTTCCCCTAGGTGTCAACCGGGGTAGTGCATGACTTGCAGTCAGTCATCCTTGCTCGCTCCAAAATGTCACAAGTGAACTGCCGCTGGTGGAGGAACAGACCTGAAGGTCGGGGCTCAACAGTTACGCCGAGGAAGTGGTGGAGCACCCCAAGATCCTTCATAGCAAATTCCTTCTGGAGAGAAGCAATGATGCGGTGGAGCAGAGACTCGCTGGAGGCGGTGAGAACAATGTCATCCACATACAGGAGCAGATAAGCAGTCTCACCCTCATAGTGGTATATGAACAGGGAGGTTTCAGACTTGGCCTCCGTGAACCCAAGAGTCTGCAGGAAGGTAGCGAATCGAGAGTACCAAGCCCGGGGTGCCTGCTTGAGCCCGTAGAGAGATTTGTTGAGCCGGCAGACCAAGTTAGGACGAGAAGAATCCACGAAACCGGCCGGCTGACTGCAGTAGACCGTCTCAGTCAGAGTGCCATGGAGGAAGGCATTCTTGACATCCAGCTGATGTACAGGCCAGGAGCGCTCGAGAGCCAGTGAGAGGACAGTGCGGACTGTAGCTGGCTTCACCACTAGACTGAAGGTCTCATCATAGTCAATGTCGGGCCGCTGGGTGAAGCCACGGAGGACCCAGCGAGCCTTGTAGCGCTCCAAGAAACCATCAACACGCCTCTTGTGCGTCCAGATCCACTTACCGGTGACAATGTTGGAGCCCGGCGGTCGGGGCACGAGGTCCCATGTGTGGTTGGCGTGGAGGGCCGCGTACTCCTCTTCCATCGCGCGGCGCCAGTGAGGATCCGCCAAAGCCGTGCGGACGGAAGAGGGTACAGAAGAGATCCCCGGCTCGCAGGCGGCGGCGGTGAGGGCCTGCGGGCGAGACGCCTGCCTCGTCACCATCGGGTGAATGTGACGAGAGTCTCGGTGAAGAAGAGGCGGATGGTACACAGGTGTGTCGGCGCGAGACCGCGGCGGGGCCGACGGAGAACACACTGGTGGCGAAGGCGACGACGCTGGAGCCGGCTCCCGCCGCCGCTGGTAGACGATGCCGAAACGCCCTGGAGGAGGTGGTGGCGTACCCGGCTCCTGGCGGCGCTGGTAGACGAGGCCGAAGCGCCCGGGAGGAGGTGGGGTTGGGGCGCTCGGTCCCACGATCGGAACGTCAGCGTCAGGTACAACGGGAGGCAACGAAGCCACAGGGAGCAAAGGTGGAAGCTCCGGTGCGGTCTCGGGCGTAGCAGGTACTGGAGGAAAGTCCTGGTGCGAGGCCGGCAGGGGCGAGGTGGTACTACCAGGAGGTCGCGCCAGAGTAGTACCTGCAGGGTAGAGGAAGAAGGGTGACGGAATCACCGGGTCAGTGGGAAAAAAGGAAGCCTCAGCAGGGTCAGCAGGAGGTGTGGAGATAGAGGTGGTGAAGTAAGGAAATGCCGACTCATCAAACACGACATGGCGAGAGATGAGGACACGGCGAGAGAAAAGGTCGAAGCATCGGTAACCCTTGTGATCCGGAGAGTATCCGAGGAAAACACAGAGGGTCGACCGGGGGGGGCCAGTTTATGAGGAGCGGTGGCGGCGGTGTTAGGGTAACACGTACACCCGAAGACTCGAAGGTGGTAGTAGCGAGGAGGGGTGCCGAAATGAGCGTGGTAAGGTGTGGGAGCCGGGCAGGCAGTAGAAGGAAGACGGTTAAGGAGATAGGTGGATGTGTGCAGACACTCAGCCCAGAAGCGAGCGGGAAAGGATGCTTGGAGCAGAAGGGTGCGATGGTGTCATTGGTTGTGCGGATCATATGCTCTGCCTTGCCGTTCTGAGATGAGGTATACGGACAAGACATGCGCAGCTGGACACCGTGAGAAAGGAAGAAGACACGTGAGGTTGAGTTATCGAACTCACGGCCATTGTCGCACTGGACAGCCTTGATGGTGAGGCCGAACTGAGTGGATACCCAAGCGAAGAAGTGGCTGAGAGTTAGGAACGCCTTACACTTGGCACGCAGGGGGAAAGTCCAGGAGTAATGGGAGAAATCATCGACCACCACCAAGTAGTACTTATAGCCAGACATGCTGAGAACAGGGGAAGTCCACAAGTCGCAATGGATAAGAGCAAACACACAAGTGCCATGTGAGGAAGAAGACTGAAAGGGAAGACGAACGTGACGGCCCAGCTAGCACGCATGGCACAAGTGCTCATCGTGAGCCCGAGGACACCGAATGTCTGAACTACGACTGAGCTGCATGAGGGCATCCCTGCCAGGATGGCCGAGGCGGCGGTGCCAAGTAGTGAGGAAAGTAGTAGCGGCGAAAGCGGCTGAGGAGATGGGAGGCAAAGAAGGTGAAACAGACGCCGGAAACTGAAGTGTGTAGAGGGGTCCAGTGCTGTCACACCGGAGCAGAGGACACCGGGAGGCCAAATCCCGCACGGTGAGACCAGATGGGTCAAACTCAACCGATCAAGAGTTGTCAGTTATGAAACGACGAATAGAGAGAAGGTTATGAACCATACCGGGAGCCACAAGAACATCAGGGATATGAAAGGAGCCGTGGGAACTGGCAGTGCCCACGGAGGAGACAGGAATGCAAGTGCCATTGGCGACCATAATGGAAGAGGGACAGGAAAGGTGGGGAGTGGGGAGGACGAAGAGAAGAAAGTAGACTCGCATCGGGCGTGGTGGAAAGTGCCGCCCGAGTCGGCGATCCAATCAGGACTGGCTGATCGCAGCCCTGCGGCAGGAGGAACTGCGGGCGGAGGGCTGGCGGTGGTGCTGAAGGAGTAGGCCAAGGCAGCTGGGTCCCAACCGACAAGCCCGGGCGATGTGGGGTGAGACATTGGAGGAGCAGCAGTGAGCATGGCCGCCGACGGGCGAAGCTCACTCCGTGGAAGCACTGACGACTGTGAGGCATGGAGGTGGAGTGGCTCCGTCTTGGCGGGCGCACGGACCCGCGCCTCGGTAGCCGCGCCCGACGGCAGTAGGAGGGCATTGGCGGCGCCTGGGAGATGGCCCGGCTGCGGCGGAGGGTAGGGAGCCGACGAGGTCCTACGCACGAGGCGGCGCCGACACGTGGCACGAGAGGCAGCGGCGGTGGTGCCGGTGCTGCGCACGCCCGCATGCCAGTCAGCCGCGGCCAGGCCTGCAGGGGCAGGAGCTGCCAAGCCCGCAGGGGCAGCGGCACCCAGAGCAGCAGGGGCAGCGGCGCCCAGAGCAGCAGGGGCAGGGCCGCTTCAGGATGGGCAGCGGCTGCGCCCACAGCGCCAGCAGCAGCGGCGGGAAGGGCTGCGGCGGTGGTGCCGCCCGCGGCGGCCACCACCGTTGCCCCCCCCGGTGTCCGCCTGGACGGGTGTGGCCGCGCCTGGAGCGCCGGTTCCCGCAGCGCTGGCCAGCGCGGTTCCCACCGGCAGGGGAGGAGGAGGCGCGTGGCCCTGTGGTGGCGGTGGGGAAGCAGACGCGGCTGAGGCGCTGGCACCAGCAGCGCCAAGCAGGGGCGCGGCGGCCGGACCAGGAGGCACGGCGGCGGCGGACCAGGAAGCAGGGGCTGGGGCTGGAGAACGAGTGACCTGCGCCCAGGAAGGAGAGGAGAGGGGAGGGAAAGAGGTAAAGGAAGAGGGAGGGGGAGGAGGGCGGCCAGCCATGGCCACCGGCGGTAGGGGAGCCGGCGGCTGCAGGTGGCGGCGGCGGGTGGAAGAGAGGAGAACTAGGCTGCTGATACCATGTTAGAGAGTGAGATTCTATTGATTTGGGCTAACTCTAAAAGGGTAACTATATAGGTAACCATACATGGGCCACATGGGCTTAGCCTTATGGGCCTAATACACTCACATTCCAACACTTGTGACAGGCATGGTTTTGCAGACAAAAAGAGTTCAAATTTTTCTACCACATTTACTTAGCTGGCTTCACATTTACCATTTCTTAAGTTTTTTTTCATGATTGTTCTCTTGTAGAACTTATTTTGTGTTCGATCTTAACCTTTGTGCCGCTAGTCCATTCTCCTAATACAAATGGTTTTTATGGCATGTCTAAATGAGCATAGTAGTATCATTAGAAATAAAAGGCTAACAAATACATATAGTGACATTGTTGAAGGAAAAGGTGCCTAGCACCACCTCATTTCTTAGTCTCATATGGAAGTGCTTATTTCCTAGAGCACTACAGTGGAAGCAAGTTACAGTTTTACAGAAGAATTTCGTGTGACAATGTTAACTCCTTTCGTCGTGAATAAATATTTGAATAGTATGAAAGAATTTGTTAAAACAAACAGCATGAAAAGAGTGGAAAATGTTGGAAGATACCTTTTTTCATTTTCTCCAACCACCAATAAATTAAGAATAAGTTTGAATGACTCATAACATTCCAGTACAGCACATTTCATGTACTCATCAGCACATATACGTTTCCAAAGATCTGAATCTCTAGGTCTAAATTGTGCTGCCATGTCTAAAGCTATAGGTATCTGCATCAAACAGAATAAATTGCTATCATATATATTATTAAAAATATGCAAACAAGTTACAAATCTATTTTGCCAAACCTTGCTAGCAAGCAAGAACAGCGGCCACTGCATCAATTTGAGGCTGGGGTCTGACGAATAAGGAACCACTAGCAAGTCCATCTCCCTATGCATCAAAAGGTTCTCAGCTGCACTGCAACAATAATATCTTCTTACTAAACATGAGGTAAGTGCCTCACCTATCACTTATAAGATCTTCTTCCCGGAAACTGCATATTACTTCATTCCACAATTGAGCAAACTTGGCGGCTTCAGTTCTCTTGTTGGGAGAAACCTGTATGTTCAATAACTTATAATAAGGAGTTACCTTAGTTTATTAGGGGAATCATGCTGAAAAATTCAGTCATTTGAAACCTCAGCAAAGCGCTTTGAGAGTGAAAAGCGCCTGTTTCTGCTTTTATCTGAAGGCACCAAATACGTGTTGAAGGCTCCAGGCAAAGAATGGAATCGTGATCTCAGCATTCCCAATGTTCGTATCTAATGCAGATAAATTAACAGCTCATTTAGAAAGTAGATTGGGTATTATTCAACTGTTAAATGGTATACACATGTCTAACTATTACAGAAGGCCAATAACTTTTTTTAAAATGAAAATGATAACATTGATAGAAATGTGGCAACAGTTAAAGGAGTGAATCAGATCGTGCGTGCAACAAGCCAACAGAATAAGTCTCTGTGCTGAACTTTATTAATACAATATGAATAGAGTATATGTCATTAAATAAAACAACAAAAACCTTGAAAATTGATCATAAAAGAAATAAAGAGAACAGTAAGCCAGAAAACACATCCTTACAAACATAAAATGCCTTGTGAAATTCAATTGAATTTTAAGGCCGCAGAAGCATTTCAACTGTTAGGACATTTCAGTAAGATTTTTCCATACAGAACATGTTTTGCATAAAACTTTGTTATATTGTATACAAATTCTTTCATTTGTAAAGTTAAAGCTTATTGGCTTATGCAACTCCCTGTGACTTTAATTTATTCAGTTACCCACTTAATACAGAAGTCATTGCAAAAAAAAAAGGTAATCAAACTCTCTACACATTTTAATGCTCGACAAGTAACATAGACTAATTTTGGTTCATTATTACCTCCCCAAGTCGCCCAAGTGCTCCAGTCATGCCACCAAATATTGTAGAGAAGATGGCGTACCAAATCTGTGTATCCATTAAATACACCTGCAATAATTAAAGGCAACAAAAATGAATATTAGAGTTATAGTTCATGTTTCAAATCAAAGGAGAAGAATAAGACAAATATTACTAGCCAGATAATATATACAAGTCGGGTAAGTAAATCAAAGGCTATGAATAAGATGATAAGTAAATCAAAGGTGATGACTAAGATGATATTACTAGACAGATAATATTTAATATAAGTTGGGTAAGTACATACCAGTAGAACAGGAGCCCAGAGCGACATGATGGCACCAATATTATAGGATGCTGCAAAGGTAATAGTTTTATATTATATAAAGGAAAGGATTCCCTCAATGAAGACCCTACCCAAAAAATAACGAATGAATGAAGGAAATAATCAATTACCAACAACAACAACAACAACAACAACATAGCCTTTTGTCCCAAGGAAATAATCAATTACCATTTGGAAAAAATTCATGCCACTCATATTTAATATTATGGACACCCATTACGTCCTTTGTTGGTTTTATCAGAGGTTGAATCTGCAAATTAAGATGAGTTTTAGATCCAGCACATAAAAGAATCATTGCAAAACATCTAAATATAGAACTTACTTGGACAAAGTAGCTGAACGAAAATTTGGAGCACAACAGCAAAATCCAAAAAAATGTATACCTTTGAATTGAACAGAGGAGAATAAGCATCCCATGAGAGAAGACTAGTAATAATAAACAAATATTGAAAATAAACAAAGAGTATGTTAACTTACTTAAAAAGTGAAACCTGGCTTTCGTGCATTCCACGCCCAACGTAAATTCGTTTCTGCAATTTTTTGTGCAATTAGGATGGTATACAAATGTATGGAACAAGAAATGGTGCACGGAATTATTTTTATGCAGCAAAACCAAGGAGAAATCTCCGAAACAGACTTTCTAAAGAAATCTCCAAAAGCTTGGGTGCATGCTATGAAAATAGTTAAGTGTACGAAATGTTTTGACCGACTTGACTGTGGAAGTATTTATGCAAACATTTTCAGATAATGCTGATTAGACATCTACATTTGCTGGAGTAGCACATAATATGACCTCCTTTATTAATTATGTAGCTCTAACAAATGCAATAGGTAATGCTTGCTGAAGAAATATTGTTAGAGAAGAGAATTGCAGTATGCTTTGAAGAACTATACAATTACCAAAACCACACTTAATCAGACAAAAGTCAAAAGATGAGATAATTTCTTCCTTTTTTTTCTCGAAAAACGCAGGAGAGCTGCACTTCATTGTATTAAGAAGAAAGATGGGTTAAGAACCCTTTACAATACACACCACACACCAGACTGTTTGACTGATTACATTCGTGCCCGTGAACTAGTTGTCGATGCGACCAAAACCATACATGCTAACCATCAGAGAGTGGGGCAGTCAGGAAGGACAACCCCCGAGCACCTGCCATGCACCATAACCGGCGCTCCTCCCCTGCAGCGACCAAGGCCCTAGGGACGCTAGGTGTTACCATCAACACTTGTAGTCCTTTGACATTTTTTTATGGGACTCTGTTTTATGAGCTAACTCTTGTCCAAGTCCAACTACAAACACTAGGATGCCTGACAGATAACACAAGATTGGCATATAGTGGGCATAACAATCCAAATTGACAATAATTCATGATGCTCTTGTAAACTTGACTGTCACTTGAATAATCAAAGAAATGATCAAATGCATTTTTGCAAGAATGACCAAATTACAGATCTAGGAAATCTATGAACAAGAGCATGAATAAGTCAGTGACCAAATGCATTCTTGCAAAATCAATTGAATCCTGTCCAAATAATAGCTTAAGACTTTGCCAAGTATAAATTTGTTGTCTCACAGCAGAAACTTTGGGAAGAGCTTTTTACAAACATGTTGCATAAGTAAATTTTGAAAATATATATACAACAAAAATAAAAAGACTAGATTGAATTGAATACCTGAGACCACCACAAAAGCAGTCTAACAATATGCCAGTCTGAATTTTCTATCCACCTTCGGAACATTGGAAACAGGAAGAGTGCTGCACTAAGGATATTAGGTATTAGGTACACTGCCACAGCCAGGATATATAGAGGTGGCACCCCTTTGACATAACGGAGATATTTATCTAAATCCTTGAGTGGTAATAAGTTGACTTTAGATGCTGTGCTAATGTAGAAAAATGGAAGAACCACTGCCCACACGGCACTAACTATCATCTTCAGAATATTTCTCATGATGTCAACGAACTTGCATCTATGACTGCCAGGAAAGTTCAGAATTAAGTCCAAAATGCCTGCCATCAATTATAGAAAAAGGTCAGTCATACTTTGAACTAGAAACATTTTTTAAACGTAATGGCAGGAGCTGTGCGTTTCAAATAAGGAGGAAGAAAGTGTAATATTGTGTTTAAATATCTGAGGACACATAAGCTCCAAATTCAAGAGCATGGACAGAACATGACTGCTCCATGCTACATATAGTTCTCAAGACAGATGAGATAACGGATGAGATTGAAAAATTTTGGGGATCAGTAGAAGATATCAGCAGAAGGTTGGACAAGCGATTTTTTAAAAACGAATTCGCCAACTGAAAAGTTGTAAGTGGTAAGGCTAACAGATATTATCAGATGTTCTACAGATTCCCTCTAGCAATAATTAGATATCAGTCATTAGTCTGCATTTGAATTCCATTATTTGTTCAGTATCTACTAACTGAGAAGTTCATCTGGCACCGTTTTAATAATGAAGACAAATTCAAATAGTTCATTCCACCCTAAAAAACCCACTTTGTCAATCACTTTACAGAAGGTTAAAGTACAAAGAGTGAATTAAAGAACATAAGGCAACAATGGCTTTGGCTTCCACAAAGATATATAGTTCAGAAAAACTTGCTGCCTATCATGTTGATATGTACATATTTAAGAAAAATTTTGGTCAGCAAAAGCATGTTAAGGGAGATTGTTTAACGGGTGTGTCCATGCAAAAATACTAACCCCAGTCATGGAATTGGCTTGTAATCAGATCTTTTTTTTTCCTATCTATCAATGAAATGACAAGCGGCTCTCCTATGCATTTAAGAAAAAAAAGAAAAAGCATGTTAAAGGGGAACATACTTTGGAGGAACTGTAGAAATGCTGCGGTGACGAATACACTAGATAGAGAATACAAAAGGTCTTTCCGAAGGATTTCGGTCACTGAATAATCATTCCAGGCAAAAATCAGCATTGCCTGTTCAATAAGTCACTAGAAGATTAGCAGGTGTCAAACTGTAGTCAAGATAAAAGAACATCCATATGCAATTTCAGTATAGTACCTGTAGAGCCAAAATGTAGAAAGTCCACATTCGGTCAAAACTTCGGAAGATGTGCCAAAATGTTCTAGTCTCAACAAAATTTGTCTTCCCCGTACTTTTCGTGGAATCCTTTTGTGGTGAGCTTCCAGCCTATAAATAACGTTTGTCAAAAAGCAATTCCCAATCAAATTTCTTGGCAAGAGATATTGGCTGAACACATATGGATATCAAATTTGTACCATTGTTACAGGCCTTGAATCATGCACAGATTTGAAGAAGTCACCATCATCCCGCATGGGCCACCCAAGTGAGAAGCAATCAGATGTCCTGAGTGAAACGGAGTAGGACTTGTTACACGCAACGCGAAGGACTGGTTATCCGTAGAGCAAAGAAGAAATATTTCCCTTTTATAGAAGAATGGCTAGAGCGCCAATTGTGATCTTTTTAATATTCTTTGTGTGCTTTTTTGTTTCATGAATTCTGTTGCTTACACACTCCTTTTTAATTCTATTATTAATATATTTAACCAGTAGGGGGCTACCCCTCCTGTTTCTTCAAAAAAAAAAAAACCACAACATGAAGGAGTAGACATGTACTAAGAAAATAAAGCAGTGAACAGACCAGAAGTACTCATTTAGATCATCATAGTTAGACCACGCAGAATGTGGTGTCTTCCCATGTTGTGATTTGCCTGCCTCCTGCAAATAATCACAATTATCCGTATTTAACAAAACTAATTGCACATTTTTCTATGTGATGATTTATCAAAGTACCTTTCTGATGACTCTATAGAAAGGCGTAACCACTTTCTTCAAGAATGCCTCCTCATCCCCACCATAAGATGGCCTGATATTCTCCCCAGTCACAATACTAACATTTCCAGCTAGCAGACCATGCAGCTCATATGCCATCTGAGCAAATCGAAGATGGCATGTCACAGTGTATAAACTTTATTGCACCGAGCTTTGCCACAAAATATGATAATTAAAAAAGTGTATCATACATTATGGAAGATGTAGCAAAGACACTCCGGCATAAATCTGATATTTGCTGCTTCACCCCATATTAGAAGATAAAGACCTAGGTATAGAATCTTCCGCTGCTGAATTTCCTGTGGTTGTGCGCCTTGAGGAAATCTGCAGTCGCAAGATCATCAGTACCATTTACAGTAAGAGTGATTTTTTTTTTCTCTGATAACAATTGTAAGGAATACACCTTAAGCTATGCTTCCGTGACAAAAATTTGCACCACTTCCTGTAATTGTTGAATAGCTTAGTCATCACCACATCAACAGCTCGGTCATCAAGCTGTTTGAAGGATAAAGAAAAATTCCAGTTAACTGAGAGGCATGAAAAACAAAGGGCTTGATTAGTATTCTCTAGTAATACACTTTAGGCACATGCATGCAATCTAATACCCAATCTGTTGTGTAATATGTCTGTGTGTGTTTGGACTGAACTATAGTTATATTCTTCACCATATGATATAATGCAATTAATCAATAATCCTCTCACATTTTATATGCAGCTATTTCAAAACTCAGTTAATCTGATGCCAGTATCACGGCACGTTTCGAGCCAACACAATTTACTTCAGGAGACTTACAAGTTCGACAACAGAAGAAAAGTCGCATAATATATCAAAATTTTCACATCCTTATGGTCAAGCCACCAAAATGAATTGTGAGAAAGAGCAAACCTTGCTGAGTGGATCGGGCTTTGGCTCGAGCCTAATGTGGACATTAGCAAGGAAGAGAATCAAATGCTCTCTTTGATTCCGCACACTATCTCGCTGCACATAAGAAGAAAGCTAATGTTAGATACAAATGTTTTTCTTTTGAGGGGATGTTAGATACAAATGTAACCAGGTTTACTAGGAATATGACCAAAATGATCCATATTCCATCTACAGTAGCGCAGGACCAAAATTCCCATAATAACAAAAAGAGCAAGCAAACTGAAATAGAACCAGAAGACCTGAAAGCCAAACATAGCTCTCAACCAATCCAACAAATCAAGGTCGCCACCCTTCTGCCTCTGTGGCTCGAATGTTGAAGGCCAGGTCAAGCCCCGTATGTTCCGCAGGGCTGCAACTGCTGCTTTGATCTGTTAATATTGCACTATTTCATTAAATCAGTACAATGGCGTTATTCTTTTAGAGGAAATGCATTCCACAGTTATGGATCGTACATACCTCCTCCAGCTGCATGATGGACTGGGATGCACTGGCGGCATCAAGGGGGAGGATATTGAATGGTGTGTAGATGTCTTTCTTCTCTTGCACATCCTTGTGCAAGCGAATAATCTGTGCAGGGGAATATTAGAGAAACCCATTAGATACATTGCCATAGAACTAATTAGAATAGATGGCAAACACGAACCTCAGGATTGAGCTCCTCGACTTTCTCATTTTTATTGACGGCGCAGAGTACCTCAAAGAGGACTCCAGCGGTCTGGTAGGCCTTCCCAAGTTGAGCCCTGCAAGCGACATTGACATGGGACATGGTACGCATGGGTAGGATTAGATTTATACATACATTGGAGAGCTCTGGTTGGAAACTTGGGAATTACCTGTCAGCTTGTTCCCCTTTGTCAAGTGCACGAACATAGTTCTCGTAGTACTGTTGGTAAAAACTCTCGATCTCGCGAGCATCACTTTTCTTCACACGCTTAGCAAGACTAGGGCTATTATCCTGTGTTGTTGCAAAAGAGTGAAAAAAAACACAATCTCAATAGTTCAATAACAAGTTGAAAGATATAACAAAACTAATAGGGTATTTGGTTTGAGGAATCTTTCCATTCTAGTAAAAATCAAAAGGCAAGCTATTATCCTGTGTTGTTTCCAGCATAATGTACCTTCATTTTTTAGGCTCACAGGCACATATATTGTTCAAGACTAGGGCTACTTTATCAGTGCCAAAACCTACCATATATATGTTGCACATAAGTCAAAGGATGTTAGATCAGTTGGTCTAGCACTCCGGCGGCACCCCTCAGGTCCTGAGTTCGACTCCCGGTGGGAGCAAATTTCAGGTCTGAGGGTTAAAAAAACCCCCTCGCTGGTCCCGTGTGCCAAAGCACTAGTGGTGCGGCCCGTCCGGCCTGCGGCAACGGAAGTCTGGGCAACGGATAACCCGGCCTACGGGCAACGGAAGTCACCGGCCCGGCACCGGCCCAGGTAACGGTCCCCGCGGTGTCCGCTCCTAGTGTCGGGACGGGGCCAGGGTTCGGGGGTTTTCTCGGCTCGGGGAACTGAGAGTTCCTTCTTATTTGAAAGCCGTGGGGGCGGTCTTTCCCCCACCGGGTCGAGTTTTTTTTATGTTGCACATAAAGAGAGCTAAAATGAACGAAAAAAAATTCTAATTGATATGATGCTTGAACTACATGTTTAATAGTTCAACAAAATAGTAAAAAAAACATTGCTAATACACACAAAAATAAATATTTCATTCAGTAGTGCAATAAAATAGTTAAGGATATTGTATGGTACACACAAAAAAAATGTTTCATTCAGTTGTGTGTGGGACTATGTGGGTGGGATGGGGTGCGGGGGATAAGACATCATCTTCATTTTTAAACGATCTATAAATTTAAATTGATGATTGAACTTTCAACAAATTGAATGAACAGAATAAAGCTACAAACAGTAGGAAATGGAAATTAGGGAGTAGACTATAGACATTAGATGAAAAATACTTAAATTTGGAGGGTGTAGGCGTGTAGCTATAATGGAGCAGACGTACAGGAGTGGAACTGTGTGAAGGCCAGAGAGCCAAAATGGAGCTGCCGGCCTACACCTTGTGGGCTATCGCAGTGCTGCAATGCTGTCAGGGCCCAGGGCGGCGCGGCGCCGCTGCTCCGGCTGCGCCCTGCCACTTGCTACCGATCGGCTTACACGAGCATGACAGTGTGAGCACAGAGCAGGGAACAGGTGGACAGGCCAGCAATCCGAGATGAGTTATCGAGGACTGAGGGCGTCAAGCCAGCGTAGGGATCAGGATCCAACAGGGCGGCAGCGGGCGGCCGGTCCATGGTGGTGGGAGCGAGCGAAAGGGACGATCGGGCTGTCGGCGTCGGAAGGGAAGGTTCCCGTTCCTCTGGTTGGACTTGGGCCTGATATTTCATATGGGCCAAAAATTTATACATGGTAGTAGGAGTTATCAGGCCACGACTAGGGCCATGGCCCTAGTGGCCCTAGGCCCAGGCCCGCCGTCGCCGAGCAATGTTTTCAGAATTATTATCCAACTGTGACGAATTTGACAGCAGAGTCAGATTACAAACCATGCAAGCCAAATAAGGTTACTGGCAAGCTAAAAACAAGCAATAAACGAACTAAAATGAATAAACCCAAAGGAGAACACCACATATACACTATGAGGCTGTTTAGTTGGTGAAAAAGTTTGGGTTTGGCTACTGTAGCACTTTTCGTTTTATTTGGTAATTTGTGTCCAATCATGGACTAATTAGGCTTAAAAGATTTGTCTCGTGATTTACAACTAAACTGTGTAATTAGTTTTTTCTTTGGTCTACATTTAGTACTCCATGCATATGCCGCAAGATTTGATGTGACAGATACTGTAGCACTTTTTGTGTTCACTTTTTGTGAACTAAACAGGCCCTATAGCATGCAAGACAATATGGAGCAAGGGTGTGTCTCACCTTCTCAAGACGTTGGAGCAGAGCTGTCTTGAACTGCCTAACGCCACGGCCGATGGAGTTTTGATCCAGCCGGTGCGCCTTCTCGAAGGCATAGAACCGACCTAATTTCACAGCGAAACTATATATCAAGATGAAATCATCAAAAGGCTAACAACTTGCATTTATTTTGCAGGAAGTACGAAGTAGCACAAACCGATCTGGACATCATATAGTACGGTTTATTATTTAAACAAAAACTAAATGTACGTGCCTATTCTATCCAAGTCTCAAATTCCAGTAACGAGATACTATTCGTGCCAATCTGACTGCAAACTGGTTTATACAAACAGAGAAAGTATGGGCAGGACAATCATATATATAGTGCATCTAATCTGTGCTCTGAAAGACAAATAGTCCCCGAAACAAACAATTGATGCATACTAATGGCCACATAGAAAACGAACTATGATACGTGCGGGTGTGAACAACTGAGCATACTCCTAAATTTCCTCTCCGAAGCAGGGAGCCGTCGCAAAACCAGAAAAGCTCGTAGAGAAACGGCAGCAGCAACTCTTTGTCTGAACAGACTCGGATGCATGATCACAATGATTGAGCAAAACCTCTTCGAAAATCACGAATCAAGGCGTGCATGTGGCCCAAAAATTATCAGAATAAACTTGTCGAAACGCACGAACAAAAAAGTTCGAAGCAGACAACCAGGCTAAAAGTTCATCAGAAGCGCTCGATTAAATTCATTTCGTCGCAAAATTCAGACCAAACGCGTCAAAACTGCACGAGAGTGCGCCACAATAATTCCCGAGAGCAGGAATGCAACATACAGAGGTAGGCGACCCGGGGGCGCTCGTGCTCGATCTCGGCCGCGACGCGCAGGATGGGCGCGATGCTGTTGAGCGTGGATGGGACGACTTCGTTGTCGAAGACCTCCATGGAGAAGGTGGCCATGCCCGCACCCCTCGACCCGCGGCGGTTGAGCCCCGACCCGAGCGCGGACGTGGGCGTCACCGGCTCGTTCCCCGCGGCGTGCCCCGCCGCAGCCGACGACGGCGGCGGCGGCGGCGGCGGCTCGTCCCCGCCACCGCGCGGCGCCGTCATCTTCGCCGCCGCTCCACCACCACCACGCCGCGCACGCTCTCCAGGCGATCCTCCTCCCGCTGCATTGGGCTAGGGTTAGCGCCAGAGAATAGGGGGATTCGGACGGAGAGAGAGGGAACGGACACAAACCCCAAACCGCGAGGCCGCGACCGCGAACGCTTCGCCGCCGCCTTCCGGCTCCGCCTCGGCTCGCCTTCTCGGGGAAACAAACGGAGGAGGTGACAGGGGAGACGGGTGAAGAAATAGAGGGAGTGGTCTTGGTGCCCGTCGTTATTTATACTTCGATCCGACGGCTCGGATGAGCTTCTTCTGGGGAAAGCGGGGCGCGGAGGAGATCAGAGCCGTCTGGCCGGTTGATCGCTGAGCTCCGCAGCTTGGTGAGGCGGTTGCCCTGCCTGGACGGTGAGCCGAGCGTCGAGGCGGGCCGTTGGAACACATCCCGCCTTTTGTCACTTGACAATTAAGTTACACGCCTTGCCTCGTAGCGCTGACACCTGTGCCCAGCGATACTCATCTGTGAAGGGTCGTGCTTTTTTACGTACAGAAATAATTGCGAGGCTCATGCGTTCTGTTCAGCCAGTTCTCGGGCCCGGTGTCAGTGAGCCGTTAGAACGTACTAGTAGCGTGTGTTCCTGCCGTCAGAAATTCCGTGACTCCGTTTCACCGCCGAGAGGCGAGAGGCGAGAGGCGAGCTGCGGTGTCAGGCTGGACTTTTGTCTTCTTCCGCGAGAAACGGGAGGAACCTTCTCTTATCTCTGTCACGTGGGCCATACACGGTTGAACGGTCGCCTAGCGGAACTGGCTAATCTTATCATGTCTTGCATAGTTGCGTGACCAAAGTCTAGACTCCAAAGCATACGGATGTCATCTGGCTCTATACTCTTGCTAGGTTTGAGTTTAGCAAGAGGATTAAACGACCAATCTATCATAATAGGTCATGCTTTTGGTATGACCCATATCTCTATCCATATTTAAACCCCGAGAAAAATTCTATTCATATTTAATGCTCTCTACTCTTGCTAGCCTATTGATCTTTGCTAGAACATCAAGCACGTGACTTCTCGTCTAAGCCATTTCGACAGAGTAGTTCGTTTCCTTAAAAAACATAAATCGTTCGTAATCATGAGTTTCATATCTGTAAACCACTACAAAGGAGATAGATGAGAAAAAACTAATAAGTATATTGCATCAACAAGGGTCACACTTAGCAACCGACAACAGGTGTAGAGGTGGAGCTAGAGCAAATCTAAGAGAGATACATCTTACCTTGTGGGTGCAATGATCTAGAGCAAATGGGTGTAAAACTGTCATTTTCATTTGTGTGGGTGCGGCTGCACCCACATGTTTCAATATAGATCCGTCCCTATTGTACTTGCCATCCTCAGGCCATCAGCAACAAGGAGGCTACAAAATGAATGGCTTCAACCTAAGAGATTGAAACTAAGCAAATCAAGATTGTAAGTGAAGGTCACAAATACTAAATATTTGCATAGCTAGCGCTATAAATCTAAGTTGTCTCTAAAAAACGTGACATTAAACTGCAACATGTATCGCTATGCTCTCTAACATTCATGCTCGATGTTAATATGTTTTCATATGATTGATGATCCTAACTCACAATCTAAAACATATATGGTACCAATAATAAGATACTAAAAACTGCAAACTTAAGTACGATATATTTGGGCTAGTGCAAAATATGTACGCTGATCTCTCAAGTATATATTAAGTACACTCTCGTATTGAGATGTTATCTAACTCATATGAGGGAAAAAAAAGAGCACAACAACTACAATCTAGTAAACTCCGAAAAGCTTTGCCTCCTGGCCCTTTTATCATGTCAGAGCTAGGGCCGCTTTCCTCGCCGACTACTGAGATTATCGGTAGGCACATTGGAAGACTTGTGGAAGGTACTTGGGCCTGGAGTGTAGAAAAGAATGGTAATGTATATTGTAAGGTCAACCTAGTTATTATTGATTTCTAGCTCAAGAATGCTGACCATTTTAAAATAACATTGCTTGTAGTTAAGTTAATGAAAACAATTCAGTTCGTAAGTTCTTTGGAAACTTAAAATACACCCCAAGCAAAAAAAATTTTGGTGGTTTGTTATCAATAATTTTGTTTCTGTTCACGCAAAACTGGCCGAAAAATATAGATGTACAATTTTTTGTCCAGATTGTGCAGTTGAAGAGGATATAGCTTACCATGCTTTAACGCAATGCACTTTGGTTAGTGTTTTCTGAAGTTCTTTTCAAAACTATGTATGACATTAAATTATCACTGCTGCACCCAACTACCTAGAGCCATGACCTTCTTGATAGTACATTGTTTGCAGGATAAATGCAATTCTATCTTATGTGGCATGCGGGCATTATGGATAGCAAAGAAGTAGTTGAAAACACGGGGAAACATCAATTTCTATAACTCAATCACACAAGTGTGCATGGGAAATGCCAACTGATCTTTTCCATTCCATATGACTTCACATCATAAAGTACAATATACGTGCAAAATATAATGATTACTATGGTATTTATTTTAGCTTGGCTGCTAAATGTCTCGTGTAATTTTTTGTCACTCTCATATATTGCAAATTAATCAATAAGAGAGATAAAGCTATCCTTTTATATCAGAAATAAGCTAGGCAAAACATCCAATCCAATAAGCAAGCTAATACATGCTCTGTTCGGAAAAGCTTACAATCCTAGCATCCTAAGGCATACTTAGTCGAGTGGAGAAATATCACATTTACCCCTACACTGGTACTTATCCTGCCACTCATAGCTCACTTTGCTTCGATCTAGTACCAGTGGCGGAGCCACAGGATATGCCGGGTATGCCCCGGCAACGCTGTTACGGTGACTGGTGCCCTCTGCCCTGCTGTCCTCCTCCCCTGATCACTCGTCTTCGTCTACAATTTGCACGGCTGTGCAGTCACGGAGACTCGCTGATTCACTATTTCTCTTAGGTAAAATTTAATCTTTTGCTCTTTGTTATTTTAGAAAATTATTATCTACTTTCATAGCTATTCAACATCAAATTGTTCAATTATTTAGAATCGTGTTTTTAATGTTTGTACAGTTATAAATAGAAACTCAGATATTGTATCTCTTTTGGATGATTGTCTAGTCACTTTCATTACAAAGGATATTTTCTTTAAAGTTGACAAAGATGGTATAATAAGACATTCATGTCCCTTCAAAAGTATCTAATAAAACAGTTAGAAAAATAACATTGTAAGTCTCTGATGCTCTTTTATGTCTATATTTAAATTATCGATATGCCTTTTGAACTATTTATGTTGTATTTAATGGATGATTTGAACTTAATTCATGAATTTAAGCTTTATCGTGTTATTTAGTGCATATATACCGAATCATATTGTTAATTTTACAATTATTACCGAATTGCTAAAATGGATGTACTGAATTGCATATGAAATTTTTTTAGCGGCATACCCTTAACTAAAATCCTATATTCGCCACTGTCTAGTACTTACAGGAATAAATGGGAGTACAAGTGGGATCGACTGCACAACTAGCCTATGAAGCTATGGTTGCATTCTTTGCCAAACATGGCATGGAGCTAAAGTTGCATGCTTATCCGCAGAGAGGAAGTACCTAATATAAATCTTGCATACGCTAGAAAAAGCACTCCGTGGGTGCAAGAGGGCGTATCCCTATAAAAAAAGTGCTTGAAAATGATCTTAAACTCCACCTGTGAGTAAAGCGCGCCCGGGTATATTGATCTGTCCTATAGAGATGCTCGCCCAAGTGCAACATGTCTTAAGTGAAGCATGAATGGGCCGATGCTGATTCATGCAAACATCCATGCATCTTTAGCCCCAGAGATTTGATAGGCTGACATTTCATACGAGACTATGAGAGATATCTTGATGTAATTTACTATTGCAAGTTGGAACGCTTAATTAGTTTTAGAGCTCGTTTGAGACCGTTTCACTCTATCTTTTTTTTAGCTTCGCTCCTAAGTTTACTAGCTAAATATAGACAACTCTACAAGCTCTATAAAAAAGGAATTGAGAGTCAATTCCGGTTGTTTTGTGTCAGCGTCTAGAGGACCGAGGGTCTAAACAGAGCGACAAGTGAATTTGTATCTGCGCGTCTAGGCCCGAATAGTGTGCAAAGCGGACACAATGGTGTATACTGGTTCGGACAGGAACGGCCCTACGTCTAGTGGGTTCTACTGCTGCTCGTGTTGCCTTGCACCGGAGTGCTCGTAGTAGGAGTTACAAGCTTTCGAGAGAGAGAGAGAGAGAGCGGATCATAGGTCTCTTCGGGGGATTTTGTGTGTGAGATGTGTGTTTCGGCTGATCGTTGTCTTAGCGAGGTGTGTGTTCCTCATTTTCTATGTTTGTTCCGTCGAGGGGTTGTTGATATTTCTTACATCACTATGCACTAAGTTGTTATCCTTAACGTGATGCTCAAAATGCTGGTAATTGTAACTACACTTGAAAACTCTAAATAATATTAAAACATAAGTATTCGCAAGCGCACAGATAAATCATCTACTGTAGCATTCTACCTAGAGTATTCCGAGTATCGTTTATTTATTTTAATCCCAAAGGAAGGACCGTGAGGCAAATGTTTATATGACTAAATAAATGTGCAGACCTATGATAAACCAACCACTCTTATACTTTAGCAGGGGTAAGTTAAGTAAAAGATAAATAAGTTCAACATGATAATGGTATTCCAGAGATAGAAAGCAGCAGAGACTCATTAAAGGTAGTATGACTAATCTATAGATTCGATCAGAGTAAGAATTCCTAAGTTATTCCTAAACACTAAGTCTTATTGCTCACTCTAGCATATATATCTTCATCTACTAGTAAAACTGAATAAAGACAAAATTATAAGGAACATCAACTAGGGAAAATCTGAAACATAGTCTTCATCTCCTTCGAGACCGGGCTCTACTAATTAATCTATATATGGGGGATGGACAGCAAAGGACTCAACGCAGCTATCACCTATGTGATCTACCACCTCCTAGCACATAGCGGGCACTCGCAGGGGAATTTCATATCTAAGCACCATGCTTACATAATCAAAGCTACTTAACTCTTGCGCGAACTAAATTAAGTACTCTACGAACATATGCAAATGCAAATCATTAAATAATACTATATCCAATATATAATTAGAGCAAACTAAGAACATAATAAATAGGAACATAATATTAAAATAGAATAAAGCCATAAATGAGATACAAAGGCAAATTATCAAATCTCCAGACGAACAGATCCGAAATCCTGAGCAAATTGCCCAACTCTACTCCAAACTCTCTAGAAAGTCTATACTAAGAAATTAGAGAATCAGAGCTCTCTCTATCTAATCTCTAGAAACCATAATATCTAGACTACTCTTGACTTATGATCAGGTGATGATGTCCTTCAGGAGGGGGTATGAGTCTTTATTTATAGCCCTGAGGAAGAACCGTCAGCCCTTGGATCAAATCGACTTTCACGAACGGTGGAGATGCATCCTAAGAGGCAGTGGAGGAAGTATCTAGAAGGGCGTAGAGGAATCCTAGGAGAAGATGTCAAGGATAAGGACTTCTCACATAAGTTTTTGATGAACTTACCTAAGAAGTTTGCTATCTTGAGGAAGATGATCCAAAGAGAGGGTTTGGACAAGGTGACTCCAAACCAAGTGCTTGAAGATGTCATAACCGATGCTCAATATGATGATGATGAAGATGAAGATGAGAAGAAGGAGATCAAGGTCAAGCAAGAGAAGCCCATTGCATTCAAGGCTTTATCTTCTAAAGGCAAGAGCAAGGTGGAGAGCGATGATGATGATCCATTCGATGATGAGACCATGGTCCTTCTTGTGCACAAGATGGAAAGGTTAAAGAAGAAGAAAGGATATGGGGCAAGGAAGAGGAGAGACACTATGAAGGCAAAGATCCTTTGCTACAATTGCAATAGTCCCGATCACATAGTGGTGGATTGCCCCTATGAAGATAAGAGATTTTATAATGGGGACTTGAAGCTCAAGAAGAACAAGAAGGATAAGAAAGAGAAGGAGAAGAAAGCAAAGAAGAGCTTCACATTCAATAAGAAGAAGAAGGGTGGTGGTTATGTGGTCACTTGAGATAGTGACAACTCTGATAGTGATGATGATGCAAGCTCTAGTGATGATGAAAGGACCACTCAGCGAGCCATTGCAAGCCTTGCCCTCTCCAACAAGTCATCCATCTTTGACACTACATCGACATGCCTTATGGCCAAGCCTACCAAGGTAAAATATGATGATAGTGATAATGATTCTTGTGCTAGTGATGGTTGTAGGAGTGATGATGAGGAAGATGAGGACTACTCCAAGAATGATCTATTGGGCATAATAGATCAAATGAGTAAGGGCTACAAGAGGACCACCAAGAGATGCAAAATCTTGGAGCAAGAGCTCATTGCCAAGAGTAATAAAAATGATGCCTTGACGGAGGAGCTTGTTGCTCTCAAAAAGAGTAAGGAGTGCAAAGAAATTAAACAAGAGCTCAAAGCTCTTATAAAATCATTTGATGAGCTAGAGGCCTCTCATGAGTGTCTAAAGGAAGACCACGAGGATCTTGAAATTGCTCACACTAGGCTTAAGGAAGCCCACTCCACTCTACTTAAGCTCATCAAAGAAAATGACCTCAAGTTGGAGAAGTTCATGAACGAAGCTAAGGAGGAGCAAGTGATTTGTCACTTATGATATTGGACTAACATGTAATATTATTGATGATTCTTATTTGTTGGTCCTACTAATGCTTCATATAGCTCATCATCATCCACCACAACCAACTCTATCTCTACTACTAGTGATTCATCACTCATGGTTGAGAATGAGACTCTCAAAAGAGAGGTGGATGATCTCACCCGCGCATTAGGTAATGCCTATGGTGGGGATGCCCGCTTGCTAAAATGCTCGGGTAGCCAAAGATTCTCTCTTAATAAAGAGGGTTTGGGCTGTACTCCTAAGAAGGGCAAGGCGGCCTTTGCTACTCCAAAGCCTTGCTTTGTGAAGAGCAATGGTCGGTTTTGCAATAGATGCAAACAAGTTGGGCACCTAGAGCATAATTGCAATAAAATGAACAAGAACAAGAAAAATGCTAATGTACCTTACATTCCTTTTTATTCTTGTTATGTGCTTACCAAGGGTGAGAAAGGTGTGCATGCTAGGTTTGTTGGTACACCAATTGTGGGCCCAAAGAAGAAGGCCATTTGTGTACCAAAGAACTTGGTTACTAACCTCCAAGGACCCAAGTAAGTATAGGTATCTAAAAGACATTAATTTGTTTTGTAGGTAAATTATAAGTCGGAGGAAGGCATTGGGTGTTTGATAGTGGGTGCTCTCAACATATGACCGGTGATTCAAGAATGTTCAACTATCTCAAATCAAATTATAGTGGCATTGATAGCATCACATTTGGTGACAATATCAAGGGTGATGCAAAGGCTCTTGCAAGGATTGCAATCTCAAATGATCATAGCATTTTAAATGTGCTCCTAGTTGAAAAGTTGAACTTCAATCTTCTCTCGGTTGCTCAATTGTGTGATATTGGTTTCAAGTGCATATTTGGTGTTGATGATATGGAGATAGTTAGTGTTGATGGCTGCAACTTGATCTTCAAGGGCTTTAGATATGAGAATTTATACTTGGTTGATTTCAATGCTAGTGACACTCAACTTTTAATATGCTTGCTTACCAAATCAAGTATGGGTTGGTTATGGCATAGAAGACTTGGTCATGTTGGCATGAAGCAATTGAACAAGTCAGTGAAGCATGACTTAGTTAGAGGCTTGAAGGATGTCACATTTGAGAAAGATAAGCTATGTAGTGCATGTCAAGCCAGAAAGCAAGTAGACAATACTCATCCATTGAAGAGCATTATGAGTACTTCAAAGGCATTTGAGTTATTGCACATGGATCTATTTAGGCCAACTACATACACAAGCATTGGTGGCAACAAGTATGGCTTTGTGATTGTGGATGATTTCACTAGATATACGTGTGTATTCTTTCTTGGGGACAATAGTGATGTATTTGACATATTCAAGAAGTTCATCAAGAGAGTGCAAAATGAGTTTGAGACCACAATCAAGAAAGTGAGAAGTGACAATGGAAGTGAGTTTAGAAACATAAGAGTTGATGAGCTATGTGATGAACTTAGAATCAAGCATCAATTTTCGGCCAAGTATACACCTCAATCTAGTGGCCTAGTTGAGAGGAAGAATAGAACCTTAATTGATATGGCAAGATCAATGTTGAATGAGTATAATGTGAGTCATTCATTTTGGGCCAAAACAATCAACACGGCTTGCTTCTATAGCAACCACCTCTATTGCCACAAGTTCCTAAAGAAGACACCATATGAGATCTTAAATGGAAGAAAGTCCAACATTGCATACTTTTAGGTATTTAGTTGCAAATTCTATATCTTGAAGAAGGGTACTAGATTGAGAAAGTTTGAGAAGAAATGTAATGAAGGATTCTTACTTGGTTACTCCACTACTAGCAAAACTTATAGAGTTTGGAATTTGACTAGTGGTTTACTTGAGGAAGTTCATGTTGTTTAGTTTGATGAAACAAATGGCTCTCAAGATGAGGAAGATAACTTGGATAATATGAGAGGAACTCAATTGACCAATGCTATGAAAGAAATGGATATTAGTGATATTAGGCCAAAGCAAGTGATTGATGTGGATGACTACAAAGATCAAGTGCTCCAAAGTCCAATTACATAAGGTAGTGGTTCTCTAATGAAAAATCAAGCTAGTACATCATCTCAAGTACAACAAGATCAACAAGTGGCTAGTTCATCATCTCCAACTCATGATCAACATCAACATCCAAGCAATCAAGTCTAAGTACTTCAACCAACTAACATTGCAAGAGACCATCCATTGGATTCCATCATTGGTGACATACAAAGGAGAGTTTAAACTAGATCAAGATTAATATCATTTTATGCTCACTCTTCTTTTGTGTCAATGGAAGAACCCAAGGACATTGATAAAGCATTGAGAGATCCAGATTGGGTAAATGCAATGCATGAAGAGCTCAACAACTTCAAGAGAAATGGAGCATGGGAACTAGTTGAAAGGCCTAAGGATCACAATGTCATTGGAATAAGATGGGTCTTTCGCAATAAGCAAGATCAAGATGGAATAGTAGTAAGAAACAAAGCAAGACTAGTGGCTCAAGGTTACACATAAATAGAGGGTCTTGACTTTGGTGAAACTTATGCCCCGGTTGCAAGATTAGAAGCAATTAGGATCTTACTTGCCTATGCTTGTGCTCACAATATCAAGCTATATCAAATGGATGTGAAAAGTGCATTTCTTAATGGGTACATTCAAGAAGAGGTGTATGTGGAGCAACCTCCTGGTTTTGAAGATGACAAGAAACCCAATCATGTCTACAAGTTGAGAAAAACTTTGTATGGATTGAAGCAAGCACCTAGAGCATGGTATGAAAGATTAAGGGACTTCTTGCTATCCAAAGGATTTGTCATGGGCAAAGTGGATACTACTCTATTCACCAAAAAGATTGGGAAAGACTTGTTTGTGTTGTAAATCTATGTTAACGATATCATCTTTGGTTCAACCAACAAAGATTTTTATGATGAGTTTGGAAAGATGATGGCAAAGGAGTTTGAAATGTCAATAATTGGTGAACTTAGCTTCTTCCTTGGACTTCAAATCAAGCAAATGAAAGAAGGTACATTTGTGAGCCAAACCAAATACATAAAGGATATGCTAAATAAGTTTGGTATATGTAACACCCAAGGTGTTTGCCACCAGTTAAGCAGTAGGTTTGAGCTCAAACATGGTAGTTTAAGTGGTGATGAAGATGTCAAGGTCAAACCTATGGAAGCGAGCCCCAACCTAAACTTGGATGTTGCACCCTTGCTTTACATATAGTCTATTTTTAAGATATATGTTTGGGTGGTGTTATTGCAATATCTTCATGTATCTCACCTTAGTACCTATCTATATTGGTCACTAGAAAAGTTTCATGACATTTGGAATCAAAAAGTCACATGAAATGATAAGTTATATCCTTGTTGGAATGACTTTACTAAGTGCTGGAATTACATTATTAAGTGGATGGAAATATAGGTCATCAACTATGTAACACCTCAGGTGTTTAGCTCCATAATTACATTGCATTGCATGAGCATAAGCATGCATCATTTCATGTTAATTCATGTGGTTGCAACAAATGTGATTTGTTTTTAAAGTTTTGTTTGACTCACATCATGTGACACTATGGAGTTGGTGTAAATAAAGGGTAGAGTAGCTAATTACATCTCACAGCAACTTAGTTATACTTAGGGTCACTAATGGAGCAAGGTTCATGTTGACCAAAATCACCAAAATGCCCTCCAAGGTGTAGTTGACCAGCATTTAGCCCTAGGATGCTCTAGTTTGACTAATTAAAAAGTCTAGCTTAGAGACCTTGCATGGAGGAGCACCCTTAAGCAAAGTTGTAGAGAATTTCATAAGGAACAAAAGTTCTAATATGGCCATCTCATGAAAATGATCAGAACATGCTCAAAAATGGCCCACAAGTCAGTATTAGAGGCTGTTTTGGGACTTAGCAATTTTAGCTAAGTGTGAAGTTAAAAACCGTTTCACTGTACCTCACTTTGGCAACTTGTAAGTCACAAACCAGGCCGAACCAGTCCTTGAGCCAATTGACAAAGTTGTAGTCCTCATGTAGCTCTACCATTTTGGTATTATCATCTTCTGCTAACTCGAGCTGGTTTAGGAGATAATTGGCGCCAAAATCCCTCTGTCAGTCTAAGCCTTGGACACCGATTCAGTCAAAACACGGTGTTCAGTAAACGTCGTGGCCGACCAGCTGCAGGGCCGTGCTGCCGCGTGGGCGCGCGGTGGTGACCGTACGCCGGCCGGGGCCCCACCAGTCATGCCACGAGGGCTTCAAGGGCGCCACGACGCCGCACTCCTCCTCACTCGCGCCTCTGTCTCCTCTCTCGCTCTCTCCACACTCAAGCGGAGAGAACCGAGCCGCCATTGCCGCTCTTGCTCCGACGAGCTCACGCGCATTTTCCACCGCACCACCGCGCCTCAAGTCCGGCCAACAGCTACACCTTGAGCCCCTCTACCCACTCGTCCCGTCTCTGCCCTCAGACGCACCTCGGTAAGGACGAATCGCCAGTTCCGCCACCGCCAGACCTCGTCGGCATTCTCCCGCGCGGCGGCTCACCGTGGTTGGGGTCTTCGGTGCTTCCACTGCGAGTGCTAGTGGGTGCATTAGGACCGGGGTAGTACGGGGATGCTCACCATGGGTCTAGGAGAGGGTCCCGAGGTCACCGCCGGCGAGGAGCACCACCACCGCCCCGCCAGTCCGCCATGCCCGCCACCATCCCCCATAGCCGCAGCCATTGCTCCAATTAGTGGCACCCCTAGGTGCGCAAGGGAGAGGCGAACATGCCTGTGCCCTTGGTCTCGCCGGAGTTGCCGCCGACGACGAGTTCACCGTCGACCGCTCTTCCCCCTGCCCTGTCTCGCTGACCGGTGGGCCCTTCTCGTCAGAGCGCGGGTGTGGGCGGGAGGCCGTCGCGGGCCGCGTACGGAGAAGTGTGCCGCGCGTGAGATCTGGGCCGTGCGGGCGTGTTGAGCCGGCCCAGTGCCTTTTTTGATTTGTTTGAAATTTCAGTTTCTTTATTATTTCACAGATTTGAATAATATTTGTGATTTTCATATCTAGGGTTTGGTAGATCCAAAAATTGTGATCCAAATTTTGTTGGGTTCCAAATAAAGTGTAGGATCTAGAAAAAATATCAAATGCTTATGTGATGTTGAGTTTCTGGGAGATTTAAATAGGTTTTTGAAATATGTTTTAGATTACATGCAAACTTGTTTAAATCATATCTTGAGTTTTAGTGTTCCAAAAATTATGAAATTTGGTGGGTAGGCTAATTTATACTTGCTCTAGTTTTGGTAAAAATTTGGGCAGTAGTGCTTAAGTACTTTTCAAGTTATAATGCTATCTTGTTATTTTAGGAAATACTTAAATGAATTTTTGTAATTTTTCTACATGTGCAATGTTCTTATAAATGTTTGGAGAATGTCTTGGTACCTTAAAGTGTCTAAGAAAAATAGGAAATCTGTTGTTTGACACTTTTTAATATGATTTGTTAATTATACAAAAATCAGCCTTTTGGGCTAGTGAATTTTTGTTTAGGGAGTTTCTGTAAATAAATTTAGTTCAAATTTTTACAGTGGTCTCTTTTTGGTTCCAAGAGTCTCCTGTAATTTTTGTAGAATTTTAGGAGCAGTTTACATATATGTTTAAAATTTCACTTAATTACTTAAGTAAATTAAGAAATGGGTTTAAATAAATATTCTAGGTGGGCACACCTTAATTTCTGGTGTTTTTGTGACCTTTGTGAACTTGTGGTAACATTAGTTTGGTCTTATGGGATGTTTGCCACATAAATAAATATTTAATCTTTGCAATTCTAGGTTTTCTGGATAGCTGGTAGTATTTCTAGGTTTGACCCTTAATAAAAGTGTTTGCTGAAAAACTTGTGAATACCAAAGTTGTAGTAAACTTGATAAACTAGCTTGTGTCAAAATTTGGGAGCATTTGGATTAGTAGTTTAGGAGTTATTGCTGTTTTAAGTGACAGTCCAGAATTGGCTGCTCTCTGTTTAGAGAGGACAGATTCTGGAACTTGGGAAATTCAACATGGAAAACTTAGGAATTTAAGGTTGAGGCCAAGGGGGGGGGGTTAGAGTCCCTATCACCTGGCAGAGTGTCGCCCTTGGGGTCACGACATTATTCAGACCCGCGATTCCTGAATCATATGAAATGGTGGCCTGTGCGACCCTGGCAGGGGTCTGCACAGTAAGTGTTAGAAATACCCCTCCAGCTGGATAGGAATTCGATTCGAATCGCCGTTGCTCCCAGTTAGTGAACACTTGACTTGAGCAGCGGCAACGTAGATCTCATTAAATGAACCGGTGGTTAAGGGAATGATACAATGTTGCCACAATTCATACCTGCTCTGGATATAATAATGATAATTGTTTGATTATAATCAAGTGCATGCTTAGTACAGGTGCTAAGATAGATGACAGGTAAATGCTAAAAATAAATGCTAGTACAGGTTAAAAGAGTTTAAATTACTTATGCTTTTCCGCAAAAGGTAATGTCAGCCAGCTCCAATTATGAAAGCCTTGCATAATCCTTGGTGTCATCTTGATTCTGGTTTTTGACGGGTAAGTCTAGCTGAGTACATTCCAGTACTCAGAGTTTATTCCCTCCTGTTGCAGATGATATGCTCTACCAAGGCTTCTGCAAAAATTGTCTCCACCCTACGGGTGACGAAGACTAGATCACTAGGGCGTGATCATCTTTTATGTACTCTCCTGATGCTTTTGCGGGTTGTTGATCAACAAGACTGGCAGTAGTTAAACAACTGGTGTGTGTTTGCTTCCGCTACTTTTATAAACTTGGTTTGTAATGATTGCGACTCCGTGTGTGTAAACTTATTTTGGAACTCCTTGTGAAATGTAACGTATGATGTTGTATGTTGAATGATGCGATCTTGGTTGTAGGCAAGTTGGTTTGAAATCCTTCATGGTTTCGATTGACTACCGGGATTATATGGGCCCAAGTTCGAAAATTTGAGCGCTTCGGTGCTTGTTTTTGTACTTGTGCTCTTATAATTTGGTCGGTTCTGTTACAGCTGGTATCGGAGCATAATTCAACATTAAACATATCGTACGAGTATTTAAAAACAAAAGTATTTGATTATGAAAGGGGGTTAAAACATTAAAAATTATTTTCATAGGTATGCTAGTGATCACATCCCTTAGCCCAAATAAGGACTCTTAGGTGGCTTATTATAAAGACTAACTTGGGGGCCTTGTTTGTTTTCGTTTCGTCGTCCATACGGCGTGATATTGTATGAATGCCATCCACTTGGGTGGTAATGTATGGATCAGTTGCCTCGACGCCCTGGTAAGTGTGAGTTGTGAGAGCATGATCGTCCAACCGGCGATCTAGTTGAGAGTAGTTTTGGTGACTTGCATACTTACTTGTTTAAACCGTGTAATTATGTAGGCACTTAATTGCGGGAACCCTTATATCGGGTAGCTTTGATACTGAAGTATATACATCAGGGAATGTGTATATGGAAAGTATTTAATTTACTGCTTTCTTGTGTGCTGATTTTGGGGAAACTGTTGGGCTGAAATGAGATTTTCTGCAGGTATACTAACAGCGCAAACGAGTAGACCGATAGTGTCGTCTATATGAGAGAACGTATGTATGCCACCGCCTAGCGTTAGAAATTTATGATTCTACTAGGATGAGAGGGCGTACGGAACGTGCATGCATCATGTTTAATTATATCATACATATCATTTACTCCCTCCTTAAAAATTTCAATAGTCCCGACTAAATTAAATTTCGTATCCCCTAAATGATCCTCACTTTCAGTCGTATCTTGTTGCTACAGATGGCACGTACCAAGAGGACCGCTCGCAAGTCCACTGGAGGTAGGGCACCTCGTCACCAGCTCGATCCACGTGAGCCCCGCCCTGAGCCCACTGAGGTGGAAAGGCTGAGGGCTGAGTTGGCCGAAGTGACTGCTGCCCGGAATGCAGCGCGTCAGCAACTGGAGCAAGTGATCCGTGATCGTGACCAGGAAACACTTGTAGTCCAGAGATTGACAGTAGCACATCGCAACTGTCAATGCATGCTGGTCCATGTCATGAATCAGAGGGATGAAGCCTGGCACGAGGAGAACGTTCTGAGAGCTCGTCAGTTTGAGCTCGAGCAACAGTTGGAGAATGCTAAAGAATACAATGACAATCTTCATGAAGAAGTGCATCGCCTGAACAACCAGTTAAATCATCTGCTGCCTCGAAACAACAACGCAGATGAGGACATGGGTTCGGGAATCGCCATGGCTGAAGATGATGAAGAAGTGGAGGTCAATGGGCCCCAAGATGCCACACCAGAAGAAGCACCAGAAGAAGAAAAAGAAGATGAGGAGGAGTTAGATCCTGTTAGTGATGAGGACGGCAGGGAGATCCTTAACACTGACTCTGAGAACGATGCTTAGAGTAGTCATCGCGTAGCTACAATGTTAGGATTGTCTTTTGTGCCCTCCTTGTGTAGGGAGAGGCTTGGTAATAACTTGGCTTTTGGGATGTAAGGTCGAACCCTATGTTTCCTAGATGTTTAGTGGAACCTGTTAATTTCGATCGCAATTGGATGACTTATTGTGTTGCGTTCGATGATGGTGTCACGATTAGCACCCTTCGGTGCCGCGACGAAACCGAGGGCCTCCTATGGCGCGCGACATAAGGTTGTGCTGCTTGGCACGCGCTGGTATCGAGGTGGCTAGTCATGATCCACCATGGAACTCTACCGTTGAGCAGTCTCTTTGTGGTCAGTTTGAAGTAGCCTTTCTCACTCAACTAGAAACTTTGAAATCGAATCCAAGTACCGGGCGAAATATCAAAAAAATCACGTATATTTTAACGTAAATGGTTCAGTAACTGCTGTGCTCCTTGTGAGTAAGCCTTTATTAAAGTACATCTTGTTGGATTCCCTCGCATGATTGTGTCAATTGATGCGCTTGAATGGATTGTGCGGTTGTGATGAATTATTGTGCCATGAGTATTTTGAGAAGTCTATTTCATGAAGTCAGTTTGACATATTTACAATAATTCATCTATAAATTTCCCACATCGTCAGTGCTCATTGGCTATGCATTTTGCAGATGTCGTACAATCTCCATCGGGGTCGTGGCAATGAGGATGAGGAACAGCCACCCCCTCCGCCACCACCTACCCCAGCTAAGCTGATGCAGACCGTGGTCGAAGGGCAGCGCATGTTGGCAGATGCTATGCGCCAGCTTGCCAACCGGGAGGCTCATCATGGCCGCCAGGGCCCAGAACCCAATCAGTATAGTGATTTCAAGGACTTTCTTGATACTAAGCCCTCGCTCTTTAAGGAGGCGGAGGAACCACTGCAAGCCGATGAGTGGTTGAATACTATTGAACAAAAGTTTCGTCTGCTTCGCTTGACTGATGAGCTAAAGACTGAATATGCTTCTCACCAACTGCATGGTCTAGCGGGTATTTGGTGGAGCCACTATCGTTCCACACTGCCTGCAAATGTCCCGATTGCTTGGGACCAGTTCAAGGCCGCATTCCGTGGGAACTATATTCCTCTAGGTCTTATGGCTATCAAGCACACAGAATTCATGAGGCTGTCGTAGGGAAATAAAAGCTTGACTAAATATCTGCAATCTTTCAACAACCTGGCAAGGTATGCCACAGAGTTTGTGGATACCGATGCCAAGAAAATTGCTAGCTTTAAAAGAGGCCTCGGTCCAAAGCTGATGAAGACTATGGGCACTAGCAAGTGTACTACCTTCAATGAATTTATCAGTGATGCTCTGACTCAAGAAAACAATAACTCTATCTATGCTGCTTCTAAGAGCCGCAAGAGGGCACTTGAGGCAGGTGCTTCACAGTCTCGAGCTCCAGCTGCCCCGAGGGCTCCTCCTCGCCCTCCTGCCACAAGTGCTAAGTTTCGTCCTCCGCAAAAGAAGGCACCAGTGAAGACTGGGTTTCGCAAGGCATATACAGTGGCTCTGCCAAAGGGTAATTCGGGCCAAGGCAGCTCTAGTGTTCCTCCTAGCAACATGCCTTGCTGGAACTGCAACAAGCCAGGCCATTGGTCCAGGAACTGTCCTTACCCTAAGAAGAATGTCAACCAAGGTGGCCGTCAAGGGCACGCTCATTATAACAGTATTGAGGAAATCCCATCTGGTGAGGTTGTCACTGCTGGTAAGTTCCTAGTTGACCAACATCCTGCAGTGGTACTTTTTGATTCAGGTGCTTCGCATTCCTTTATCAGTCCTAAGTTTGCATCGGAGTTTACACACAAATTGCATACTGTTGAAGGTGGGGGTTATTGTATTAGCACAGTAAGTGGGAATATTTCCACAAATAAAGTAGTGGGGAATCTTGAGCTTGAGATAGAAGGGCGAAAGCACTCGCTTGCCTTAGTGGTTTTGCCGGGCTTAGGCATAGATGTTATTCTGGGCATGAATTGGATGAGTCAGAATGGGGTACTCATTGATACATCCACTCGGGTAGTTATGCTCAGAGATCCTACAGATCAAAAGGGTTTTCTGGTACAACTCCCCAGAAAAGTTGATTTGTCTGGGGAAGTTCATGCTGTGCAAGCAAAGGCATTGGTTGAAATTCCTGTAGTGAACGAGTTTCCGGATGTTTTCCCCGATGAATTGCTGGGACTCCCTCCGGATCGGGATGTGGAATTTAAAATTGAGTTGTTGTCTGGTACGGCGCCCATCTCTAGGAGACCCTATAGGATGCCTCCGAATGAACTAGCTGAACTTAAGGTGCAATTGAATGAACTTTTGAAGAAGGGGTTGATTCGTCCTAGTTCGTCGCCGTGGGGATGTCCTGCTATCTTTGTAAAGAAGAAGGATCAGTCATTACGAATGTGAGTTGATTATAGACCTCTCAATGCAGTCACTATCAAAAATAAGTACCCTCTACAGCACATCGACATCTTGTTCGATCAGTTGTCTAAAGCTAAAGTTTTCTCCAAGATTGATCTAAGATCTGGCTATCATCAAATTAAAATCTGTCCTGAAGATGTTCCAAAAACCGCCTTCTCTACCAGATACAGTCTTTATGAGTATCTTGTTATGTCCTTCGGCTTGACAAATGCCCCCGCACACTTTATGTACTTGATGAATTCGGTGTTTATGCCCGAATTAGACAAGTTTGTGGTGGTATTTATTGATGACATCCTGATATATTCTGTAAATGAGGAAGATCATGCTGAACATCTGCGTATAGTCCTCACAAGACTGCGTAAACATCAACTATATGCAAAGTTCAGTAAGTGCGAATTCTGGCTTCGAGAAGTACCTTTCCTTGGGCATGTGTTGTCCGATGGAGGAATTATGGTGGACCCCGCCAAGGTACAAGAAGTACTGAACTGGAAGGCTCCTATCTCGGTTCAGGAGGTCCGGAGTTTTCTTGGGTTGGCTGGCTATTATCGTCGCTTCATCCCAGATTTCTCCAAAATAGCCAAGCCAATGACTCGGTTGCTACAAAAAGACACTAGGTTTGTCTGGACTCCTGAGTGCGATGCGGCTTTTCACCAACTGCGAACCCTCCTAACCTCAGCTCTGGTTTTGGCACAACCAGATATCGAGAAACCATTTGATATTTATTGTGATGCCTCAGGCATAGGTTTGGGAGGTGTTCTGATGCAGGAAGGCCGAGTAATTGCATATACCTCTCGACAACTTCGGAAGCATGAGGCGAATTATCCAATGCATGACTTAGAACTCGCCGCAGTTGTTCATGCTTTGAAAGCCTGGCGGCACTATCTGCTGGGCAATGTCTGCAATATCTACACAGACCACAAAAGCCTCAAATACATCTTCACCCAACCCGAGTTAAATATGCGTCAAAGAAGATGGCTCGAGTTGATTAAGGATTATAACCTTCAAGTGCACTATCATCCTGGCAAGGCAAATGTAGTTGCGGATGCTTTAAGCCGTAAGTCTCATTGCCATTCCCTAGTTGAAACTGATTTTCATCGATCTCGCCTTCTACATCCAGCAGTCTTGTACAACATCACTGTCAGTTGTACTCTCAAAAGCAGAATTATTGAGCTTCAAAAGACTGATCCTGGTGTATTTCACATAAAACGCAAGATAAAAGAGCAAGAAACTACACAGTTCAGGGTAGATGAAGAGGGTGTACTATGGTTCAAGGATAGGTTAGTTGTGCCTAAGGACCGAGAGCTTAGAAATGCTATTATGGCTGAAGCACACTCCTCTAAGTTGTCCATCCATCCTGGTAGCAATAAGATGTATTATGATTTGAAACCATATTATTGGTGGACCAAGATGCGGAAAGAGATAGCTGCATATGTTGCTAGGTGTGACATCTGCTGTAGAGTTAAAGCTGTGCATATGAAAGCTGGGTTACTTCAACCACTTTCTATCCCAGGTTGGAAATGGGAAGAGATAAGTATGGATTTCATTATCGGACTTCCTCCTACTGTCAAAAATCATAACTCCATCTGGGTAATTGTAGACCGCTTAACCAAGTCGGCTCACTTCGTTTCGGTTCGAGTAGACTATCGTCCTACTGACTATGCTGAGTTGTATTTCAATCAGATAGTCCGGCTCCATGGGATACCTCGTACTATCATATCTGACCGTGGTCCCTAGTTCACTGCTCGCTTTTGGGAGCACTTGCATCACCTTCTGGGAACCAAGTTAGTGAGAAGCTCTGCTTATCACCCCCAGACATCAGGACAGACGGAACGGGTTAACCAAATCTTGAAAGATCTGTTGTAGGCATGTGTAATATCATCCAAGGGTTCTTGGGAAAAATGGTTACCTCTAGCCGAATTCTCGTACAATAATAGTTACCAAGAGAGTATTAAGATGGCCCCATTCAAAGCTTTGTACGGTCGTAAGTGTAGGACTCCACTGAACTAGGTAGAAGCTGGTGAAAGGAGGTATTATGGTATTGATTTTGTTCATGAAGCTGAGGAACAAGTCCGTACCATCCAAAAACATATGGCTACAGCCCAAGCTAGACAGAAAAGTTATGCTGATCGTCGTAGAAAACCGCTCGAGTTTGAAGTTGGAGACTTCGTTTACCTGAAAGTTTCTCCAATGAAGAGTGTCCAACGTTTTGGTGTTAAGCGGAAACTTGCACCAAGATACGTGGGTCCTTTCCAGATCATAGGCAAGAGTGGTGCTGTTGCGTACAAAATCCAGTTACCTCCTGAAATGAGTGCCATATTCAACGTCTTCCATGTATCTCAGCTCAAAAAGTGTCTTCGAGTCCCTGGGGAAAGAGTTCCGTTAGGAGATATCAGGCTTGAGTCTGATTTAACTTACGAAGAAAAGCCAGTCCGGGTGATAGATACTCAGGAACGAGTAACTAGAAGCAAGGTGGTTAAGTGGTATAAAGTGATGTGGAATAATCAGGGTAGTGAAAGTGACGCTACATGGGAACGGGAAGACTATTTGCGGGATGGCTATAAGGAATTCTATGAAAAATGGTACGCTTTCCAAATCTCGGGATGAGATTTTTATAAGGGGGGAGGGCTGTAACACCTCAGGTGTTTAGCTCTATAATTGCATTGCATTGCATGAGCATAAGCATGCATCATTTCATGTTAATTCATGTGGTTGCAACAAATGTGATTTGTTTTTAAAGTTTTGTTTGACTCACATCATGTGACACTATGGAGTTAGTGTAACTAAAGGGTAGAGTAGCTAATTACATCTCACAACACCTTAGTTATACTTAGGGTCACTAATGGAGCAAGGTTCATGTTGACCAAAATCACCAAAATGCCCTCCAAGGTGTAGTTGACCAGCATTTAGCCCTAGGATGCTCTAGTTTGACCAATTAAAAAGTCTAGCTTAGAGACCTTGCATGGAGGAGCACCCTTAAGCAAAGTTGTAGAGAATTTCATAAGAAACAAAAGTTCTAATATGGCCATCTCATGAAAATGATCAGAACATGCTCAAAAATGGCCCACAAGTCAGTATTAGAGGCTGTTTTGGGACTTAGCAATTTTGGCTAAGTGTGAAGCTGAAAACCGTTTCACTGTACCTCACTTTGGCAACTTGTAACTCACAAACCAGGCCGAACCAGTCCTTGAGCCAATTGACAAAGTTGTAGTCCTCATGTAGCTCTACTATTTTGGTATTATCATCTTCTGCTAACTCGAGCTGGTTTAGGAGATAATCGGCACCAAAATCCCTCTGTCAGTCTAAGCCTTGGACACCGATTCAGTGAAAACACGACGTTCAGTAAATGTCGTGGCCGACCGGCCGCAGGGCCGTGCTGTCGCGTGGGCGCGCGGTGGCGACCGTACGCCGGCCGGGGCCCCACCAGTCAGGCCGCGAGGGCTTCAAGGGCGCCACGACGCCGCACTCCTCCTCACTCGCGCCTCTGTCTCCTCTCTCGCTCTCTCCACGCTCAAGCGGAGAGAACCGAGCCGCCATTGCCGCTCTTGCTCCGACGAGCTCGTGCGCGTTTTCCACCGCACCACCGCGCCTCAAGTCCGGCCAACAGCTACACCTTGAGCCCCTCTACCCACTCGTCCCGTCCCTGCCCTCAGACGCACCTCGGTAAGGACGAATCGCCAGTTCTGCCACCGCCAGACCTCGTCGGCATTCTCCCGCGCGGTGGCTCACCGTGGCTGGGGTCTTCGGTGCTTCCACTGCGAGTGCTAGTAGGTGCATTAGGACCGGGGTAGTACGGGGATGCTCACCATGGGTCTAGGAGAGGGTCCCGAGGTCACCGTCGGCGAGGAGCACCACCACCGCCCCGCGGTCCGCCATGCCCGCCACCATCCCCCATAGCCGCAGCCATTGCTCCAATTAGTGGCACCCCTAGGTGCGCAAGGGAGAGGCGAACATGCCTGTGCCCTTGGTCTCACCGGAGTTGCCGCCGGCGACGAGTTCACCGTCGACCGCTCTTCCCCCTGCCCTGTCTCGCTGACCGGTGGGCCCTTCTCGTCAGAGCGCGGGCGTGGGCGGGAGGCCATCGCGGGCCGCGTACGGAGAAGTGGGCCGCGCGTGAGATCTAGGCCGTGCGGGCGTGTTGAGCCGGCCCAGTGCCCTTTTTGATTTGTTTGAAATTTCAGTTTCTTTATTATTTCACAGATTTGAATAATGTTTGTGATTTTCATATCTAGGGTTTGGTAGATCCAAAAATTGTGATCCAAATTTTGTTGGGTTCCAAATAAAGTGTAGGATCTAGGAAAAATATCAAATGCTTATGTGATGTTGAGTTTCTGTGAGATTTAAATAGGTTTTTGAAATGTGTTTTAGATTGCATGCAAACTTGTTTAAATCATATCTTGAGTTTCAGTGTTCCAAAAATTATGAAATTTGGTGGGTAGGCTAATTTATACTTTCTCTAGTTCTGGTAAAAATTTGGGCAGTAGTGCTTAAGTAATTTTCAAGTTATAATGCTATATTTTTATTTTAGAAAATACTTAAATGAATTTTTGTAATTTTTCTACGTGTGCAATGTTTTTATAAATGTTTGGAGAATGTCTTGGTACCTTAAAGTGTCTAAGAAAAATAGGAAATCTGTTGTTTGACACTTTTTAATATGATTTGTTAATTATACAAAAATCAGCCTTTTGGGCTAGTGAATTTTTGTTTAGGGAGTTTCTGTAAATAAATTTAGTTCAAATTTTTACAGTGGTCTCTTTTTGGTTCCTAGAGTCTCCTGTAATTTTTGTAGAATTTTAGGAGCAGTTTACATGTATGTTTAAAATTTCACTTAATTACTTAAGTAAATTAAGAAATGGGTTTAAATAAATATTCTAGGTGGGCACACCTTACTTTCTGGTGTTTTTGTGACCTTTGTGAACTTGTGGTAACATTAGTTTGGTCTTATTGGATGTTTGCCACATAAATAAATATCTAATCTTTGCAATTCTAGGTTTTCAGGACAGCTGGTAGTATTTCTATGTTTGACCCTTAATAAAAGTATTTGCTGGAAAACTTGTGAATACCAAAGTTGTAGTAAACTTGATAAACTAGCTTGTGTCAAAATTTGGGAGAATTTGGCTCAGTAGTTTAGGAGTTATTGCTGTTTTAAGTGATAGTCCAGAATTGACTGCTCTCTGTTTAGAGAGGACAGATTCTGGAACTTGGGAAATTCGATATGGAAAACTTAGGAATTTAAGGTTGAGGTCTGAAAATGATTTGTAGTGCATTTCTTAAGCTTTCCAGATTGTCTTAGACCATAACTTTTGGAGTTAGGAATCTTCAGTTATGTTAGAATCTTTGAGCTGCTGTCTAGAATGTCTTACTGTGGTAACCTAAGTAATATTACTCTTGTGTTGTTAGGTGTTAGGGCCTTAACCGAAGAGGAACAGCTGTATCTTAGGTTGAGTAGCTTAGGTAAGTACTTCTCCACCGGAGAAGAGATTTGCACGTACTGATAAAGTGACTTGATAAGATTATTGTTTTTATTTCTGAAATGCATTTCATCGCGAGCATGTTGCACCATTATGCACCCATGATATTTATTATGCACTCATGCAATAGGTGTTCCGGAGGGGGTAACTCTCCTCGAATTCGAGCCTGTGATTCCAGAGGAAGTCCAGGACCTGCCGGAGCAGCCAGAGGAACCAACCGGCGACGAAGCTCCTGCCGAAGATCTACCCGAGTGTCCTGACCACCGGCCCTCGACCTTTCTAAAAGGCAAGCCCCGGTGCATGCTGAACCCATCAATTTATAAATCTATCTTGAGTACTTTTAATTGTTTAATGCATTAAGTTGTAGGAGTTGTATGAAAACAATTATTGCATTATACCTGTCCTTGTCCAGATATCGTACTTAACCCTATATTAGGTTTAGGCACGTGTCAATGCTTAGCCCTGCTTAGTACGGTAGAAGTCGGGTGATTTCCGGTCATCCGCGAGATGTAGGAAGGAGTCACGAGTGGCTTTATGGCTATCGTGGATGGAAACATGCTTAAAAATGAAATTGAGACCGGGCGGGAGTTCGATAGTACAGCCGCAAGACACTTCACGTCTTGGGTGTGGAGCTATGCCCGTCTGAGTCATTTAAGGACCGATTCGCTGTACGTCATTGAGTCATGTTGAACGCAGTCTAACACTTAGTTGGTCGGATAAGTCATTCCGACCGCGAAGCCGAGTAATGTGATTCAGGCCGAGAATCGAATGGTAGGTTGCTTCTTGGAGGAGAGAAAGGATGTGCTTGGGGACATTGGCGTGAGACCAAGGGGGGTTAGAGTCCCTATCACCTGGCAGAGTGTCGCCCTTGGGGTCGCGACATTATTCGGACCCGTGATTCCTAAATCATATGAAACGGTGGCCTATGCGACCCTGGCAGGGGTCTGCACGGTGAGTGTTAGAAATACCCCTCCAGCTGGATAGGAATTCGATTCGAATCGCCGTCGCTCCCGGTTAGTGAGCACTTGACTTGAGCAGCGGCAACGTAGATCTCATTAAATGAACCGGTGGTTAAGGGAATGATACAATGTTGCCGCAATTCATACCTGCTCTAGATATAATAATGATAATTGTTTGATTATAATCAAGTGCATGCTTAGTACAGGTGCTAAGATAGATGACAGGTAAATGCTAAAAATAAATGCTAGTATAGGTTAAAAGAGTTTAAATTACTTATGCTTTTCCGCAAAAGGTAATGTCAGCCAGCTCCAATTATGAAAGCCTTGCATAATCCTTGGTGTCATCTTGATTCTGGTTTTTGATGGGTAAGTCTAGCTGAGTACATTCCAGTACTCAGGGTTTATTCCCTCCTGTTGCAGATGATATGCTCTACCAAGGCTTCTGCAAAAATTGTCTCCACCCTACGGGTGACGAAGACTAGATCACTAGGGCGTGATCATCTTTTATGTACTCTCCTAATGCTTTTGTGGGTTGTTGATCAACAAGACTGGTAGTAGTTAAACAACTAGTGTGTGTTTGCTTCCGCTACTTTTATAAACTTGGTTTGTAATAATTGCGACTCCGTGTGTGTAAACTTATTTTGGAACTCCTTGCGAAATGTAACGTATGATGTTGTATGTTGAATGATGCGATCTTGGTTGTAAGCAAGTTGGTTTGAAATCCTTCATGGTTTCGATTGACTACCGGGATTATATGGGCTCAAGTTCGAAAATTTGAGCGCTTCGGTGCTTGTTTTTGTACTTGTGCTCTTATAATTTGGTCGGTTCTGTTACAAACTAAACCTTGTAACTTTGACCAAATGACTCTAGATGGACTCTACAACAAAAGTCGTGAAAGGTTCGTGTTGAGCAAATGCCCAGAAAATGCTCTAATGGATCAAAACGCACAATTTAAGTTTTATCGCGATACCACTTTGGTCAAAGTAGAAATATAGTTTCTATACCTGTTTTGATGTTGGACATTAAATGAAAGTTGTAGTTCATGTTGTGTAGAAGAAGCTTTGTTTTTGGACCAAGAGCTATATCAGCTTGTAAGCTTGTTAAACAGATGCTCGAAGTTTGGATCAGCTGCTGTTTTTCAGCCCTAGAAATAATTCTAAGTCCTGGATTGACAGCAGTGAGTTGCTATGTTTGTGACCTTTTATCTTCCCAATTCATATGGAAGCTCAATTGGAGTCCTTAATACGAGTTGGAGTATGCCTTGTGAAGGAAAGAATAGATCAAGTCTCACTAGATTTGGAGCTTGGTTGGACCTTCAAAATCAATTCACAAAACTGCTAGTTTTGTCGTGATTCATGGAGTTGGACCGGCAACACAATACGGTTGGCACTTCGCGTTCTCGTGATTTTGCTAAGCAACACAAGTTGAGCCAAATGTAAAAGTTGGAGCACACTTTGTCGAGAAGAGCATACAAAAAAGTTGGCTTGAGTTTGACCACGTTTTGATTGTCAATTTTGAGTTCCATTGTCGGTCGTCAATGTGTTGACATTGTCATCTTGGAGGCCAATTATCTCTTAATCCATAGCTCTATTGACAGAGTGGTCTTAACGAAAATGATAGAGTGTTGCATGGGCTACAACTTTGGTTTTGGGCCCATGTCCAAAATCGGCTCGGATCTGGCCCAAATCGCGTTCCACCTTTGCCACTCTGCCGCGCACCACGTGTTCGATCAAATGCCGCTGTGGCGCCCATGCACAGAGCATGACTCGCCATTGCTGTCGCGCGTCGTCCTCCTCGCCACGCGTCCTGCCCGCGCCTCGCATCGATTTGGAGCGCCTGAGCTGCTCCCGGTCTCCCTCACTCATTCCCTGCTCTCTCTCCCTCGCTCTCAGCTCCCTCCTTTGCGCTGCTGCTTGTGTCCGCCACCATGGCCACGAGCTGAGCTTCATGGCCGTCGCGTTCCCGCCTCTCCTCTCCATCGCAGTCGTGGCCGCGTGCTCAACAGCCCTCGCTGCTTCCTCCTCTCCGACCGACGCCCCTTGGTCAAGCAAGATGACTGCCGGAGCAGCCGGCCATGGGAGCGTTCCCGTCGCCGCCGCCGACGTCCGCGGCCAGACCTCGTCGGCCCACCTCAGGGTGAGCCGCGGCCACCAACGAGTTCGCGCAGGCCTCCCGGTGCTTCCCTGCCACTCCCCGGCCGCCGGCGTGGCCTCCCTCGCCGGAACCGGCCCTCCCCCAACGGCCTCTGTCTCCCTCCGGTGCTCTCTGTGCGAGGAAGAAGAAGAAGGACCCACGTGTAAGAGAGAAACAAATCCAGGGGGTTTTCTGCACTGTCATAGACTCATATGAATAGTGCTCTCGGGACTAATTTATAATTATTTTGCAGGATCTTTGAAAATTCATAGTAAATTGTAGAAAAATCGTAAAATAGCAAATGAGGACTTTTTGGAATCCTTGTGAAATTATCTATGCAGTAGATCTATAATATGATATATTTTAGTTTAAAGTTTTCTCTGTAAAAATGGATTTGTGCAGCTAGGTTTTTAATGCTAGTTGTATTTGTCATTTTCATAACTGTAGATCTAGGGCTCCAAATGAAGTGAAATTTTTGTGGCATGCTACTCATGTGATGATTGATGTGTGGTAAAAATTTCATGAATTTTTGGTTGCCATTTGAGTGAGTTATTAGTATATCTTTCTCTCACATTAATTCTTGTAATAGCAATTTGTCTTTTTCATGGAGCTTGATATACATGTCCAAATGGCTTGAAATGTATACAGTAGACTATTGGATGTATGTAAGAGCTACTGTAATTTTTATAGATTTTATTATGGACTTTTGATATATGTTTATTATTTCACCTTGCTATTTAAATAGATTAAGAAATGCATTAAAAGAAATTATTTAATGATGAGCACTATGCTTTTTGGTGATAATTTAACATGCAATTTATGATGGTTACATTGGTTGTGGCCAAATGTATATTTGGAATGTAAGTTAATATTTATTCTTGCAATTGATGCTTTCCTGGATAGTTTCTGGGACTTTGGTAATTGCACCATGAAAATGATGTTTACTGAGAAACATGCTTATAACCAAGTTGTAGATAACTCATTAATCTATCTTGTGTTAAATTTTGGTGGCATTTGGCCTTATAGTTTTTGGGTAATGACTGTTCCAAGTTGGGTTCCAGAAATAGTTGTTCTCTGTAATCTCTAGACCAGATTCTGTAATTATGCATGTTTGACTTGGTTAACTTAAGAATCATGCTAAGATGATTAAAGATGAATTATAGACAATTTCATAAGCTTTCTAGAATGTCTTTTTGCATGGCTATTGGATTTGTATAACTCTAGTTATGATCCAAACATGTAGATGTTGTTTGCAGTCCAGAAATTGTCAGATGCTAGTTATGGTTGTTTACTCCATGTGTTACTAAGTGTGGCTTATACCCTTGATGATGGTCAAGTTAAGATACTTGTGATCTTGTCAAACTTGTGTTATGCTTAATGTGCTTGCCCTCTTTAATTGGTTGTGTGATGTTAGTTAATTAGCTTTTGGTGTCTATGTCTTAATCGTGTGTTTACATGAATGATTATGTGATGCATCTTGTGTTACCATTCATCATATACATACGCATGCATCTTGCATCTCATTTAGGTTCGCTAGATGCACCACGTGAAGGATGAGATGTTGAAGCCAAACCTGAAGACGGTGTTTGGTGGACCTATCCCGAAGATGGAAGGACTAAACAAGTATCGGGATGGGGGATGCTCGTCAAGCGAGTGTCATCTGTCAATCACTAACCTAGTGTTCGATCCCAGGCAAGCCCCGGAGCATTCTAAGTCTCCTACTTTATAAAAGCAATTGAGTATATATATGTTATATATGTATTGTTGCATTAAGTTATAGGAGTTGATTGGAAACACTTGCTGCATATATACCCTTTCCTTGTCCCATAAATATGTCTGAAATCCTATTTTGGTTCAGGATCGAAAATATTGCTTAGCCATGCTTAAACCGGTAGCGATCGGTGATTTCCGGTCACCTGCAATTATAGGTGGTTACTGGAATACTTTAGCTATGGAATGGATGATATCCTAGAAATAACCAAGTGTTGATGGATAATTGGAGACCGAGCGGAATAAGTATTGGGCAACCAGACAGGGTTCTGGGGTGCTTGTAGTTTCCGCCTGTGTCGATTAAGGACCGATCGTTGTTGGGCCTCGAGTCATGTTGAACGCATGCCTCACATTTAGCTGGCCGAATAAAGTACCTTTTGACCGCGAAGCCGGGAGATTATTCGGGCCGAGTGGATTGCCCGCAACGCACTGTACCAGAGCAGTAGTGGCAGGATACGGGGGCGCGATGATAAGGCCAAAGAGCAGTCGGGCGGCCCCTGGGTACATGTGGTTCCTGGCAAACTCACGACTTTACCTGAATAATTGACTCGGTGACTAACACCTCACTTTAGCGGGTGGGTGAGGTTTGTGTGAGGAATAAATTACCAGCTGGTTAATAATCGATTCGAATCGTCATCGTTCACTGGATAGTGAACACTTGACTCGAGTTACGGCATCGTAGTAATGATGATGGAACATGGATGATTATGTGGATGATGTTGGAAATGCTAAACCTGAAATGGTAACCTTTGATGTTGAAGGTTAATCAAGTGATTGCTTTAGCATAGGTGCTTACCTAGATTGAATAGGTTATAACAAAGATGATGCAAAAGGACTTAAATTAGTTTATTCATTATAACTTATGCTTTTTTGCAGATGAGTCAAGCTAGCCCACTGAAAGAAAGCCTTGCATACTCCTTGGTGTCATTATTTCTAGTTTATGACGGGTAAGTCTAGCTGAGTACCTTCTCGTACTCAGGGTTTATTCCCACTTGTTGCAGGTTATGGTGTATCATAGCTACTGCGAGATTTGGAAGACTCCTGCTATGGTGGCGGAGTGTGATCATGGGCATGATCCATCTGAGCTATCTTGTCTCTCATGCTTTTATGGGAAATTGACCTTGGTACTGGCATGTATTTGAATTAAGGTGATATTAGTTTCAAACTACTTTGCTTCCGCTACTTTTGAACTTGAGTTGTAATAACTCTACTGAACTCCGATATATGTTGAATTACTTATGAAATGGATGTAACATATGACCTGTTATGTTGGACCACTACGATCTTGGCTTGTATGTTGGTTGGTTTGAAATCCCTTGGGATTTTATTGGGCTACCGGGGTTATAGGAGCTTAAGTACGGGAATTTAATTGCTCCGGCGATTGTTTTTGTACTTTTGTTCTTATAATTTGGGTGGTTCCGTGATAGTATAGAAGATACAAAAGGAATCACTACTCCAATGAGCACTAATGGAAGCTTGGATAGTGACAAGAGTGGCAACATGGTAGATCAAAAGCTATATAGATCAATGATTGGTAGCCTACTCTATGTGACGACATCAAGGCCCGATGTAATATTTAGCGTATGCATGTGTGCAAGATTTTAAGCCTCACCAAGAGAAAGTCATTTGAAGGCAACAAAGAGGATATCGAGGTACTTAAAGCATACACAAAATGTTGGATTATGGTATCCCAAAGGTGCAAGCTTTGAGCTAGTTGGATATTCAGATTCCAACTATGCCGGTGATAAAGTGGAGAGAAAGAGCACTTCCGGGACTTGTCAATTGTTGGGAAGATCACTTGTCTCATGGTCATCCAAGAAGCAAAATAGTATTGCACTATCTACCGCCGAGGCCGAATACATCGCCACGGGTAGTTGTTGTGCACAAATCTTGTGGATGAAGGCAACATTGAAGGATTTTGGAATCAATTTCAAGAATATGCCATTGCTATGTGACAATGAAAGTGCCGTGAAGCTAACCAACAATCCGGTTCAACATCAAAGAACAAAGCATATTGATGTTCGCCATCACTTTATTAGAAATCATCAATAAAAGGGTGATATTGCTATTGAGAGTGTAGGCACCGAAGATCAATTAGCCAATCTATTCACCAAGTCACTTGATGAGAAGAGATTTCACAAGCTAAAGAATGAGTTGAACATACTTGACTTCTCCAACATGAGTTGATGCACCTCCATGATATGACATGCCTCTCCTTCGAGCCCCAAGGTACAATTGGTTGACATGTCATACATTCTATACTAAGGACATGTTTAGTGCATCTAGTCATGATTTCTTATGGTATAGGCTCATTCATGAAAATCAAATGAATTTGAAGTTTATATGGTGCCACTATTGTTTCCATGACTTGTATGATCTAGTGGTAGCATATAACTTGTTTAAGTAGCTTGTGATCCTAAGTGTTTAATCTAGATCACTTGTCTAAATATTTGCTTCAATATGGTGTATGATAACCCTTTTAGTGAGGTGTGAAGAAGCTTGCCCTTGGATCAAACCGAAGCATTTTATTTATGCAAGCAATCTAGGTTGAATCACAAACTTGATCCTCACCCCATAATTCAATATGATATTCTATCTAAAATTGGTCCCTTGTGGTCATTGGTGCTAAAGGAGGAGAAAATATTGTTCACAAAGATAGATTCTAAAGGGGGAGAAAACATAAAGGGGAGAATTGATAAAAGAAAGGGGATCAACTAAAATTTTGAGCATATAAGTAGGGGGAGCAAGCTCTTAAACATGAATGTTGCATTTCCATGTGCACTTCATATGTATGATGCATAGTTATGCATTTCTTTTCTCCAATATATTGCTTGTGTGGTGACTTGCTAGTATAATTTGAATGGTATATTGAGGTACTAGCATGAATAGGAAGTAGTTAGATTTTTCTTGCTTCATGTTTTTCAAAGTGGTACTAGAGCCTTGCTTATAATGTTGATCTCACGAGGTTTCTAGTTATGTTTGTGCTTTTCCAAGTGGTATCTAACTACACAAGGTGCTAAGATGGTGTTTATTGCTACTCCGATGGTATCACGCTTCAAAGGTCTATAATCTAAAACACTTAGCACCTATTGATAGTCAATGCTCCTATTTTTTTCTATCTAAGCATGTATGCTTTCTAAATCCAAACATATAGCATACATGTAGGGGGAGCCATTGCTATCAATTTGAACTCATGTTCACATGTCCATACTTCTTACACATGGTAACATATTTTGGCAATGTGACATGAAGTCAATCAAAATTTTATCATAATATCTTTGTGAAAGGGTTGTCACCAATTACCAACAAGGGGGAGATTGAAAGCTCAATGTTTGGTGTTGGTAATTAGTGACAATGCCTAAGTACTAATCCTATGCCTAAGTTGTATATAGCATATGAGGATTAGTACATTCCAAGGTTGGTGTCAAGATGGACATGGTGATCATGATGGCCACACTTAGATTTGGACGCAACCCTACGTGATCAAGGCAAAGGTATATGCTTAAGGGTTGTGTTTTAGTAACCAAGACACCTAGTAGGTGTGGTTACATTATAGGATAGATAGTCATACTATAAAGAGGAGAATGACGCGGCTATTGAACTCCTAAAGTGTCTCTAGGTGTGCATTTCATAATCATATGCATTTGGATAGAACTAATAACGCCTCGAAAATTGATTGTGAAAATGCTAACACACTTACACATGACGTGATCACTTGGTGGTGTTAGCACATCTGCGATGGCGTTGGAGTTTGAGCGGTAGAGAGGGTTTAGGGTCCTCTCTCCCTCCCGCCGAGCTTGCGAGGCGGGATTTAGGCATTTTTGAGGAATTAAAACGCCTATTTTCCTTTATGCCAATATCGAGATTTGGAGGCATTGTCACATGTTGTTTCACGAGCTAAAACATGTGCTAAACTGACACACATACTTAGTCTAGCTCATATGTGAAAGGGTGAATCAAACAGAGGCGAACGGAGATCACAGAGGTGACTGAACGCTAAACCGAACGCGGTCACTATCAACCGGACGCGTCCGGTCAGTGCTTAGTGTTTGCGCGTGTCTCGGTCTTCTGATCGGACGCGTCTGGTCATGGTGGGAGCTTACTGGACTCTAACCAGACGCTGGGTGTAACACGTCCGGTCAGTTCTGCAGCGCGTCCGGTCGCTGACTCGCTAGAGCGCTGCTCGGCTTGACCAGCGCGTCCGATCGGTTACGGGACAAGCGTGTCCGGTCGAGCTTCGCGCGTCCGGTCAATTCATGCTGCATGTCCGGCCACTCTAGTGCGTGAACGAGTACTTTTAAGTGACCGTTATGATCGAACAAATGAAATTCAAAGTGAGACACGTGGCGTTCATTGAGGAGGTTGCGGTGGAGCGACCGGACGCTGTGCGCGTCCGGTCAGGCCGAACCAGCGCGTCTGGTCACCCCGAGTGTGGCTATTTCGTGAGCCAACAGCTCTATTCTTTCAGGGGCTCCTCTATATACTTGTTGGCCGGCTCAAGGCTCACACTCTTGTACTCTTTGACATACTTGTGAGCACTTTGAGCTAAGCAACTCCCCTCCCACTCATCTCCCTTGCTTGCTTGCCTAATCAAAGCGAGATTGAGTGATCTCAAGTGCATTTGCTTGTGAGTTTGCATCTAGTTGGCACTTGGGTGTTCTTTTGCTGCGGGATTCTTGTTTCTCTTGGTGGTTGACGCCACCTAGACGTCTTGGAGCAGCAGTGGAGGTCTGGCACATGTCGATGATTGTTCGTGGCCGGCTTTGGTGAGCTTGTTGTGAGGGGTGGTTGTGGTTCCCCGGCGGAGCGCCGAATTCCAACTCTAGTGGATTGCTCGTGTCAGAACTTCTCGCCGTTTGGTAGGTTCTTGTGGCGCCTTTTGAGAGGCTCGGTGTGTGATACCGATTAGCCATCGAACCACGTGGTGTAGGGGGACACAACGGGGACTAGTGTGCTGGCAAGCACGTGAACCTCGGGATAAATCATTGTGTCTTCACTTCATTGATTGTGATTGATTTGTCTCGGTGGATTGGTTATCTTAAATATCATCACTTGGAATTATTGATTGGTTGGCTCAATTCATCGCCCCTCGGTGAAATATTTCTTACCCTACTCTTGTATTACATTTCAAGTACTTAGTTGTTTTCTCTAGTGCTTAGTAGCTTGAGTAGAGTAGCCTTCTTGTTTTCCTCTTGCGGTTTGACTTGTGCGGGTGAGTGATATATATATATATATATATATATATATATATATATATATATATATATATATATAAGAATTGTCTTTTGGATAGGTGGCTTGCAACACTCTATAGGCTAGGCAAAACTCGCTTCTCACTATTTGTTATTGCTAATTAAATTGTCTAGCACTTTTTGTAGAAAGTTTTATTAGGCTATTCATCCCCCCTCTAGCCATCAAGACCTTTCAGCTAGACCCCACCTGGCAGCTGCCGGTCCTCCGCTTCGGTCCCGTGCCTTCTGTGTCTTCTAGAGTCTTTTGGTGCATATTTCGTCATGGCTAAGTTTTGTGCCTTTTGACAATTTAATCCTCTTTTAATTCTCTCTGGAATATCCCTGCTGAAAATAATAATTCACCAAAACTCATGAAAATTGTTAGTAATAACCTGTAAGTTTCTATTGGTGACCATTTCTTTGCATAAAGTTGATGGTTTGCGATGGATGATAACTACCGTCAATAGGGGTCCTTTTGATGTGGCCCCTGCCTCCCCTTTTATAGTTTCCAAGGGGAGGGATCAGGTTACATTTGTGGTAAAAAGGTGAAGTGGGAAAAGACGAAAGAGAAAAACAAAAAAGGTGGCCTTGGGTGCGGCCATCTTCCTCCTTATCTGGTGAGAATAGTTTCTCTACAGCGTAGAGATGCAACAGGCAATGATCTTTTGACCTCTCCATTCGTTGGTGCAACATGTTGTGGCCATGCTTCATCCTATGTGCTTCTGTGCCATCGAGGACGGGCGGTACGGGCGCCCGGATTTACGTAGAGAGGGGAGTAGGTGGTATAGTTGTCGTCACCCTCATCACTATAGAGGTATGGATGTTGTCGTGGTGGAATGACCGGGGTCATGTTGGGCTAGGACATGGTTCCTATGCTCCTATTTACTATGCACAGTCACGTTCGTCCCATCGGCGGGAGTGGGTGCCGTGGTTGGGGCCCTCGTGGCACCCTGTCTTTTCAAAGGGCTCCATGTGTCCCTCGAACGAGGCGGAAGTACGATGAGGGGGTCGGGCGCTCCCGTGCTTACGTTGCCGGGGTCGGGCGAGGCAAAAATTGTTCCTGACAGGGCGCAAGGGTCGGGTGCTTTGATGACATCATGGGAGCTCGGACGAGGTGGAAACTATCGCCTGAGGCATCTATCTCGCCTGAGACCTTTCCGCAAAGCTCGGGCGGGACGGAGGTTGGCTCTTGGCTTTGAGCGACTGACATGCTGTCAGCGCCTTTAGCGGGTCGGTTTTACCGGGGCCCCTACGATGGGGCTTTAGTAGATGTGTAGGGTGCCGTATTTCACCATACGTCGGGTACCCTAGTATTTTGATACCCTACAGTAGCCCCCTAGCCTATGGAGGAGTGGAGCACTCCTTTAGAGGCTTGAGAACGAGCGATTACGGTGCCCTGCTTACCATTTTGTTATATTTTTATTTCTTTGGGTAGAGTTCTATCCAGTGGATGTGCGCGAGCGCGCCCACCAGATGTAGCCCCCCAAGGCCTTGGAGGGGTGTGGTACCCCTTCAAGGGCTTTAATCGAGCGAGTGAGGCGTTTTTCATGCAACTGCAGGGCGTACAAGGAGCCCCCGAGCCTTTAGTTTTGACCATTCACTAGATCAGAGTGCGGGAGCAGCCCCCGAGCCCCTACGCATTGCAAGGGATTGACCGGGTAGCCCTTTCGTAGCCGTGTTGTTACCCCTTGCGTTCTTTAGCGGAACAGAGGGGTATGCATGAGCCCTCATCATCTCATCTGGGTGCGTTGTAGTTTGTTTATTTTGAGGGAAGCTGTCCGGTGGGTGCGCACGAGCGCACCCGTTGGGTGTAGCCCCCGAGGCCTTGGAGGGATGAGTTATCCCTTCAAGGGCTTTAATCGAGCGAGTGAACCCCCTGGGGGAGATGAGACGTCGTGCCACCAGGTAATAGTTATTGTGACGCTTTGTGTCCTGGTGCGTGGGTAGGTGGGGAGGTGATCGGAGCAAAGCTAGCCCTTTCACACGGTTTTCTTGCCATGTTTAAATGGACCGTGTGTCATTACCGAGAGACAGTTTGCCTTCCCGAGGCATGGCGCGAGACCGACGCGGCACCCTCGGGGGATGAGTAGGGTGGTTGGTGGATGGGCGACACATTGAATGTCGTAGGAGTCGAGAGGCCTCCTCAGGGTCCTTTATAACCCGAGCCGCGGCGCCCAACCCTAGTATCTCCTTTCTTCCACTCCTTCTCCCTGTATTCCTTTGCCACCTCAGCCATCACCAGGGAGCACGATGACTCTTCCAGGGGCTCATGTGTGGGCGCCTTCCCGCCGTCGTCGTCTTGATCCTGACATCATTTCCACATCTAGGTATGGCTAGGCCTAGCACGTAGTGTGCTGGGATGTCCCTACACCGCTTCAGGAGGACCAGGAGGAGCTCACTACTGTAACAGAACCAACCAATTATACGAAATTAAGTAAGAAAATCACCCACCGAAACAGATAATTTAATAAACTTAAGCCTGTATAACCCGGTAGTCCGTGAAACCACGAAGGATTTCAAACCAACCAACATACAAACTAAGATCGTACAAGTTTAGCAACCACAGTCACATATTACATAAAGTTCGCAATGACAGTTGACTACATCAGAGTTTAGAACATAAAGTTATTACAAATCAAGTTCAATATAAAGTAGCAGAAGCAAATAGTTTCATAAACCACACACACACTTAGTTCAAATATAGTGCCAGGACATAGTCATTTCTCACAAAAGCATTAGGTAAGACATACGGAGCGACCATTGCCCTTGGTCCTAGTTGTCGCCCAACGCCGGATACAGGCAGTTGATGTAATAGCCGTAGTACATCTGACCATCTGCAACAATAATTGGAACAACACCCTGATGAAAGGTCTTGATGGCTAGAGGGGGTGAATAGCCTATTAAAAATTCCTATAAAGTATGCTAAACAAGTTTATCAATATAAAAACTAGCGTGATGCAAGTTTTGCTTAGCCTAAAGGGGGTTTGCAAGCCACCTATCCAAAACACAATCCTAATGAAAGACACACAACCGCACAAGTTAAACCGCAAGAGGTAAACTAAAAAGCTACTCTACTCTAGCTACTAAGTACTTGAAATGTAATGCAAGAGTAGGGTAAGAAATATTTTACCGAGGGGCGATGAATTGAGCCAACCAATCAATAATTCCAAGTGATGATATTCAAGATAATCAATCCACCGAGACAAATCAGTAATAATCAACGAAGTGAAGACACGATGATTTATCCCGAGGTTCACGTGCTTGCCGACACACTGTCCCCATTGTGTCCCCCTACACCACGTGGTTCGGTGGCTAATCGGTATCACACACCGAGCCTCTCAAAAGGCGCCACAAGAACCAACCAAATGGTGAGAAGTTCCGACACGAGCAATCCACTAGAGTTGGAATTTGGCGCTCTGCCAGGGAACCACAACAACCCCTCACAACAAGCTCACCAGAGTGAAAGCTCTATGTTTGGTGTTAGTAATTAGTGACAATGCCTAAGTACTAATCCTATGCCTAAGTTGCATATAGCATATGAGGATTAGTACATTCCAAGGTTGGTGGCAAGATGAACATGGTGATCATGATGGCCACACTTGGATTTGGACGCAACCCTACATGATCAAGGCAAAGGTATATGCTTAAGGGTTGTGTTTTAGTAACCAAGACACCTAGTGGGTGTGGTTACATTATAGGATAGATAGTTGTACTATAAAGAGGGGAATGACGTGGCTATTGAACTCCTAAGTGCCTCTAGGTGTGAATTTCATAATCATATGCATTTGGATAGAACTAATAACACCTCAAAAAATGATTGTGAAAATGCTAACATACTCACACATGACGTGATCACTTGGTGGTGTTAGCACATTTGCGATGGCATTGGAGTTTGAGCGGTAGAGAGGGTTTGGGGTTTGGGGTCCTCTCTCCCTCCTGCCGAGCTTGCGAGGCGGGATTCAGGCGTTTTCGAGGAATTGAAATGCCTATTTTCCTTTACGCCAATGTCAAGATTTGGAGGCATTGTCACATGTTGTTTCACGAGCTAAAACATGTGCTAAAGTGACACACATACTTAGTCTAGCTCATATATGAAAGGGTGAATCAAACGGAGGCGAACAGAGGTCACAGAGGTGACCGGACGCTGAACCGGACGCGGTCTATGTTTGACCGGACGCGTCTGGTCAGTGCTCAATGTTTGCGCATGTCTCGGTCTTCTGATCGGACGCGGTGGCACGTCCAGTCATGATGGACCGGACGCGTCCGGTCGTGGTGGGTGCTTACTGGACTCTAACCGGATGCTAGGTGTAACGCGTCCGGTCAGTTCTACATCGCGTCCGGTCACACATGGTGGTGTCTGGTTCATCTAGCAGCGCGTCTAGTCACACGTGGTGGTGTCTGGTTCATCTAGCAGCGTGTCCGGTCGCTGACTCGCTGGAGCGCTGCTCGACTTGACCAGCGCGTCCGGTCGGTTACGGGACCAGCGCGTCCGGTCAATTCTTGTTGCGCGTCCGGTCACTCTAGTGCGTGAACGAGTACTTTTAAGTGTCCGTTACGATCAAATGAACGAAATTCAAAGTGAGACATGTGGCGTTCTTTGGGGAGGTCGCGGTGGAGCTGCTGGACGCTGTGTGCATCCGGTCAGGCCGGACCAGCGCGTTTGGTCACCCCGAGTGTGGCTATTTCGTGAGCCAACGACTCTATTCTTTTAGGGGCTCCTATATATACTTGTTGGCCAGCTCAAGTCTCATGCTCTTGCACTCTTTGACATACTTGTGAGCACTTTGAGCTAAGCAACTCCCCTCACACTCATCTCTCTTGCTTCTTTGCATATTCGAAGTGAGATTGAGTGATCAAAGTGCATTTGTAATGTGAGATTGCATCTAGTTGGCACTTGGTGGTTGATTTGCTGTGGGATTCTTGTTTCTCTTGGTGGTTGCCACCACCTAGACAACTTGGAGTAGCTTGGAGGCATTGGCAAGAGTAGGTGATTGTTCTTGGCCACCTCCGGTGATTGTGAGGGGTTTGTGCCTACCTCGGCGAAGCGCTAAAGGCAACGTTAGTGGATTGCTCATGTCATTTGCAACCTTTTGCCATTTGGTAGGTTCTTGTGATGCCTTTTGAGAGGCTCGGTGTGTGATCGATTAGCCACCGAACCACATGGTGAAGAGGGACACAACGGAGACTAGCGTGCCGGCAAGCACGTGAACCCCGGGATAAATCTTTGTGTCATCATTCTTATTGTGATTAATCGATCTCGGTGGTTGTGTATTGTGGAATTCATCTCTTGATCATATTGATTGGTTGGCTCAATACTTCGCCCCTCGGTGATACCCTCCTAACTCTCTCTTGTATTAATTTCTTAGTTACCTTGCTAGCTTGTTAGTGTAACTCTTAGCTTGTGTAGCTAGTTAGCTTTAGTTGTAGCTAAGTTGTGCGGTTTGACTTGTGCGGTTGAGTGCAAATATACTAGAATTGTGAACTGGTTAGGTGGCTTGCAAACACCCCGTAGGCTAAGCAAAACTCGCATCTCGCTATTTGTTATATTGATAAACTTGTTTAGCTTGTCTTTGTAGAAAATTTTAAAAAGGCTATTCACCCTCCCTCTAGCCATCAAGACCTTTCACGGAGCCAGCAACGAATAATCACCAACACGTGCCAGACCTCCACCGCTGCTCCAAGCCATCTTGGTGGCGGCAACCACCAAGAGAAATAAGAATCCCACAGCAAATGAACACCCAAGTGCCAACTAGATGCAAACTCACAAGCAAATGCACTTGAGATCACTCAATCTCGCTTTGATTAGGCAAACAAGCAAGGGAGATGAGTGGGAGGGTGTGTGCTCAGCTCAAAGGAGTGCTAGAATGATCAACAAGCCAAGAGATCCTCCAAAGAGCCGACCAACAAGTATTTATAGACATACCCCTTCGAATAGAACCATTAGGTAGTTGATTCTGCTGCAGTCGCGCTGATCGGACGCGCTGGTCGCATAGACCGAACGCGCGAAGCTCGACCGGACGTGCTGGTCCCGTAACCGACTGGACGCACTGGTCAAGCTGAGCAACGCTCCAGGGAGTCAGCGACCGGACGCGCTGCAGAACTGACCGGACGTGTTACACCCGACGTCCGGTTTGAGTCCAGTAAGCTTCCACCACGACCGGACGCGTCCGGTCGATCATGACCGGACGCGCCACCACGTCCGATCAGAATACCAAGACACGCGCAAACACTAAACACTGATCGGACGTGCCCGGTCAAACAGAGACCACGTCCGGTCCAGCGTCTGGTCATCTCTGTGACCTCCGTTCGCTTTCGTTTCTTCGCGTCCGGTGTAGTGGAAAATAGGCATTCTATTTCCCGAAAAGCGCTGAATCCCACCTTGCAAATGTGCTAACATCAAACCCCTCTCTACAACTCAAACTCCACCGCCTTCGCAAATGTGCTAACATCACCAAGTGTACATCATTATGTGCATGTGTGTTAGCATTTTCACAATAATTTTTGAGGTGTTAAGTTAGCTTTCCACTAGATCTACATGCATATGCAAATGAATCTTCATCTAGTGGCACTTAAGTGATCAATAGCCCCGGAAATTCCCCTCTTTATAGTATGGCTATCGATCCTAAGCCATCCACACCCTATATGGTGTCTTGGATGCAAAAAGGAAAACCCTATCTTATACCTTTGCCTTCAGCTCCATGAATTGGCTTTGCACCTTCATTCAACTCTATCATGGCAAGCACTTGATCACATCACCATTGCTTGATCCTTGCTTCACCATGTCATTGCACCAACCACATCATAGCTACACACATTCTTATGCATATGTGGTTAGTACTTAGGCATTGTCACTAATTGCCAACATCAAACATAGGACTTTCACCTGAGTATGAGGAAGTACTCAGCTAGACTTACCCGTCATAAACCAAAATAAAATGACACTAAAGAGTATGCAAGACTTTCTTTTAGTGGACTAGCTGACTCATTTGCGAAAAGCATAAGCTATCATGTCTAAACCATTTTAAGTAAGTTGCATCATGTTTATTATAACTTATCCATCTAGTAAGCACCTATGTTATAGCAATCACTTGATTAACCAATAACATCCAGTTCCCACTTGAATTTAGCATTTCCAACGTCATCCATATAACCATCAGTGTTCCATCATCATTACTATGATGCCGTAACTCGAGTCAAGTGCTCACTATCTAGAAGCGATGGCGATTCGAATCGATTCCTAACCAGCTGATGATTTATTCCTCACACAAACCACACTCACCTGCTAAAGTGAGCTACAGATCACCAATGACACTATCCAGGTAAACATCGCGGGGCAAACTAGAGCCATAGTACCCACAGACCGCCCGATAGCCAGGACGCACCTTGGGCTCACTCTTCGCATCCCCATCATACCCCCTGCAACACCAATACGCGCACCCGTGTAGATTTCGGTCTGAATAATGCCACTAGCTTTGCGGTCAAAAGACACTTTATTTGGCCAACTAAATGTGAGGTATGCGTTCAACATGACAAGAGGGACGAGCAACGATCGGTCTTTAATCGACACAGACGGCAAACTAACAACACCCCAGAACCCTGTCTGGTTGCTTTCAACTTTTCTGTCTGGTCTCCAATTATCCATTAATACATGGTTATTTCCATAATATCATCCATTCCATAGCTAAAGCATTCCAGTAACCACCTATAATTGCAGGTGACCGGAAATCACCGATCACTATCGGTCTAAGCAGGGCTAAGCAGTATTCGATCCTAAACTAAATTAGGTAATAATATAGGCAAGGATAGTAATAAATGCATCAACGGTTTCACTCAACTCCTATAACTTAATACAATAATATATAAACTCATATATATAAAGAATTACTTTTATAAAGTAGGAGACTTAGAATGCTCCGAGGCTTGCCACGTTCGAAGGAACTGGGTTGGTGGTCCATACACTCAGGTAGATCCTCTTCTTGCTCGTCTACCTCGGACACCTCATGTGCCTAAGTTTCTTGTGGATCAGACCCGGTCTGCTCCTCTTGCACTGCTACTAGCGCTTTCTCCTGCGATCCTATATGATACAAGTATATAAGCAAATATGCAAACGGTGCATCGGATGCGATGACATGCGATGATCATGATGACATGATATGTAGATGAACACATTAATACTTTATTGGATGGAATAAAGGTAAAAGTATTCTATAAGGTAGTCAACATCATCCAAGATCAATTATTACGAATGCATGTCATCTACTGCATTCTCTTCTGCTAATAATTCTCATCTTTTCTCCTAACTAACATATAACCCTAACATGAGTGCTACTACACTTTATCAATACAACCACATTAACTTGTCAAGCAACATCAACAAGTGATTTGGTGCTTCAAAGATACACCAAAGCTTCATTATTAAACTAATTATCCATAAAGAATATTATTTCATATTTGATTTAAACTAAGGTTACAACAGCAACCTATATTTATAGTGCATAGAAAAAATCTACACAAATTACAGTAGCATAGTCTTACTCTACGTAGCCTACCATAAACGTTTCATGGTATTTGCATAAGTAAAACAACCTACACAAAAATGACAAGCTATGACACCAAAATGAGCATGAAAATACTTTGTATTATAAAAAGTATCAAACAACAGATTTAATATTTTTTTCCATGATCTACACAGTAAACAAACACTATACAAAATTTATCATATGCATGTTTTATACAAATTTCTCTCTGTAGCAAAAATAACAAATATCAGCCAATAAAGGAACTTGAACTACACATCAAAATTTTTCTACAGAACATGCATGATATATATTTTTCATACAAAGTGCATCACATAAGAAGAATAACAAACTTGGAATCATATTTTTCTGAGCTTCCTGTGATTTATTATGCATTTTCTAAGAAAATAGCAATTACAAGAATTAAATAAAACCCTATACAAAAGTATCACAAATTTGACATACAATATTTTTATATTGTAGATCTATTCATAAGGAGCCTAGCAAAAATTTGTTTCATCATTTTTGGAGCTATATTTCTCAATATATGATTTTTGGAAGCCTTTAAAGAATTTCTAGAAATCCATTTCAAAAACACTTTTGAAATCAGCCGCGGAAAATGATAAGTGCACCCCACTGCTGCACCCTAGCTCCACGTAGAGGGATAGACAGGCGGGGCCCATGGGTCAACCGGCCCCACCAGTCAGTCGGACCCGAGGCGGGCTCGTCGTTGACCGATGGTGACTCACCGCCGACGAGGCTTGCAGCCAAGCGGTCACCACATACACGCTCTACGTGACGACCCGCACTCGGTGGGCTAGGGAACAGAGCCATTGGCTCACCGGTGCGAGCTCACCGGTGGCCATGGCGAGCGGTGGCACGGGCATGGTGGCGGAGGCACCCTTTTCAGTTACGGCAAAGGGAGTAGAGGTGCGCAGTGGCTCCGCGGCATCAAGGCAGACACAAGAGGGGAAAAAGGGGAGGAAAAGGGGAGTGGAGTAGCTCTGGCCACGCGCGGCCATGAACGGCGGCCATGGCGCCGTGGCGGAGGAGGCGCTCAATTGAGCCTTACCCTGCCAAAAACGGTGGCGATGGTGCGAGCACGAGAAGGAGGAAGGCGAGGCGGAGCTGCGCGTAAGGTGAATCGGAAAATGGCGGCGTGGTGGAGGAGTACGACGCCGGTGGGTGACGTGGTGGCACGCGGTGGCGGAAGCGAGGGCGTGCTCGTGTTCTGCTGCTGCGGCTCAGTAGGAGAAAATGAGAGGGAGCAGGGTGGAGCGGACGCGCTCGCGGCAATGAAGGCGAGCGTGGAGGGGCGCGGGGGCCACCGGACGACCAGGTGCTAAGCATGGCGGCCACGGGGCGCGCGACGCCTACCGCGATCGGGCGCGGGCGCATGGCGCGCGGGAGCGGGTGCGGGCGAGTGCGCGAGGCAGGCCAGGCTGGCTTCGGCCGTGGGCCAAGAAGTGGGGCGCACGGCCCGTTAACTCAAAACTGCTTTTTCTTTTATAATTTCAAAACCAAATTTTTCTAAACATTCCCAAATTCAAATTTTGAAGTAGAAAATGGTATTTTCAAAACTTGACCCCAAAACAAAAGTTGTTCAAAATTTAATTCTCTACAATATTGCTTTAGGACACATTTTGAAATTCCAAACAGATTTTGAAATGGAGATTCAAAGTTAGTTTAAATCAAAATCTCATTTTTCTAGAATATTTTTAAGAGCAAAATTTGGAGAAATTTTGAATACCAAACTTGCTCCAAAATTTATGCTAAGCATTTCTAAATGATTTGCATTATAAAACAAACATGTATTAATAGCATAACAAGCATAACCATGGCATAGTTATATGTAAACAAGCAATTGCAACATTCATGTTTCAATGCTATGTTTCACATGTTTCATTTCAATGTTGCACTTACATTACATGTGATAATGAATGCAAGATGATGCTTGTGCTCATGATTTGAACTGCTTAATGCAATGCTTAACACCTAGGGTGTTACAGCTACCGTCAAGGCGGTGGTGACATCGCTGGAGGAGGTGGCGCTCGCCCGCTCACAGCGGACGGAGTCCGACCGTCAGTGTGCTGGTGAGTGGCCCTCCATCTCCTTGCTTTGTTTTTTAGTTAGTATGATGTCTTATTCTTGGCTCTGTTTTTGTGAGCATAACTGCTCATGGAGGTGGAGTCCCTCCGTAGCGCCGCCGACGTCCTGGCCGACTTCGTTCATGCTCCAGCGGGGCACCGAGAGGAGCGCCTCCTCAGTGCGCGGGCACTCATCCGGGCGGTGATCGAGCATGGCGTCTGTCGAGGAGCGGCCGTTGCGCTGACGATGTCCTAGGCATCCATCGATGTGGAGCTCTAGGACGTCGAAGGCTTCCCCATGGGGAAGGGGCTGGGAGACAACGAGGACCTCCCCGAGGGCTTCAAGCCAGTGGTGAACGTCATCGCTGCCCTTGTCCCTATGGACCAGGTCCTCAACGAGGATCCGTAGGCCTAGCTTAGGACCTCTCCCTTCCCTTAAATGTAAAAGAAATCTTTATCAAAGAATTAAGCTCGTCTAATCGTTGTCATGTTTATTTTTCTTCCATTTCCTTCCTTGTTGTGCCTTGATTCGATTGGCAATGGTGGCCAGCGAGGCCACTGTGACTTCATTTATTGAAGGGTTTTAGAAAGGAAAGAACTCATGTGCGTGTAGCTTGTGCGATTTTTGACAGATTGATAAGACGTTTAGGTGTTGCGGCTTCCCAAGTCCCGAGGCAGGGTCGGATACATCATCTTCGATGCCTCTACCTATACCTAGGGTCATAGGCTCGTCGGGGCACTCAGGAGGGTTCGTTCGTGGGTTGAACATTTCTGCCTCTGGGTCCTCCGAAATCCCCGCTCACGCGTGGGCCCGGTCAAGAGGCTTAGTTAGCATATCCATCGTGCATCTTTTTTGCAAAGAGGAGGGTTTGGACAACACCACAACATCCCTCGCTGGGTCGAGCCATGGTGTCCGTTGAGTTACAATCGGGTTAGTTCAAGTGAAGCCTCGGTTCCCCTTCGCAGGGATCCGACGGAGGTAAGCTAGTGACTGACTTCAAAAATTCTTGATGGTTGGTTCAGGGAGTTCCCGGGGTTGTTCGACCGACCCCGAGGGCTTGTTGCCTTTTTTCGGAAAAAACTCCCGAACCATAAACCGACCTGGACTTGAACATAGCTCGAGAAGGCCCTCGATGCTCAGCGCGTCCAGGTTTTGGCCACTCGTGTGCCCCTTCTCATGCCGTCCCTCACTCGGGTGACTCGGAGCGACTGTTGAACCCTCCATGGGCCAGCCTTCGTACTCCGTGTCGTAACGGACCGTGAAGGGGACAAACTGCATTACGTAGTTATTGTTGACGATTTAACTTAGGGTTTGAATGAGAGAATAATTTTCAGCGAGTAACATGCTTAGATTTTGCATGTACGCGCAGACTGATTAACTTCCCAAAAGTAAGATAATCAAATCCTAAGCAGGGGGTGATACGGTGATCTACCGATCGTGGCGTGTCGATGTCGTGTGCAGCCCCTGCCTCCAGCATCATGGCCAAGTGAGCTCATAGCCATCGTCATCAGAGTTGCCACCGTCGAGGAGGTAGTCGTAGACACCGACGAAGCGACGTAAAGCCCTCGGGTCGTCGAGCCCGAAGAAGTCAGCGCCGGCCCAACTACCGTTGTCTTCGTCAGAGCTAGTGCTAGAGACCGTCTTGGTGGTCGCGAGGAATTCTGCGATAGCCTGCGCATGGTGAGTCGGCATATCCACGGGAATCTCTCCCCCAGATAGATTAAGGTGAACTATAGTCAAGGACTAGCCGCGAGCTTTCTCGTGGCTGTGCGGCTTACCGACCTACGTCGATCTGCCTCGGGAACCTCCTGGCCAATCGTTCTCTGGGGCCTACCCCTCGTCGGTGTACGGACGAAGGTTGGACAGGGCCATAGAGATGGCGCCGATGTCGATGGAAAGGGGAAGAAGGACCAAATCGTAGTCCACTCCGGTGCAGAGGAAATCTAGGCTGCCGAACCGGACGTGGGAACCTAGAGTAAAGCGGATATGGGGGGTGGCCATCGAGACCTAAGAGATGGAGCGTGACGCGCAGTAGCCCCCCTACCTGGCATGCCAACTATCGGTGTCTAGAGAACCGGGGGTCTAGACAGAGCGACGAGTGAATTTGTATCTGCACGTCTAGGCCTTGATGGTGTGGAAGGCGGACGCAAGGGTGTATACTGGTTCGGGAAGGAACGCCCCTACATTCAGTGGGTTTAACTGCTGCTCGTGTTGTCTTGCACCGGAGTGCTCGTAGTAGGGGTTACAAGCTTTCGAGAGAGGGAGCGGATCCCAGGTCTCTTCGGGGGATTTGTGTGTGAGGTGTGTGTTTCGGCTGGTCGTTGTCTTAGCGAGGTGTGTGTTCCTCGTTTTCTATGTTCGTTCCGTCGGGGGTTCTTTTGATGTGGCCCCTGCCTCCCCTTTTATAGTTTCCAAGGGGAGGGTTCGGGTTACATTTATGGTAAAAAGGTGAAGTGGGAAAAGACGAAAGAGAAAAACAAAAAAGGTGGCCTTGGGTGCGGCCATCTTCCTCCTTATCCGGTGGGAATAGTTTTTCAGCAGCGCAGAGATCCAACAGGCGTTGATCTTTTGGTCTCTCCATCCGCTGGTACAACATGCTGTGGCCATGCTTTGTTCTGTGTGCTTCTATGCCATCGAGGACGGGCGGTACGGGCGCCCGGATTTGCGTAGAGAGGGGAGTAGGTGGTATAGTTGTCATCACCCCATCGCTGTAGAGGTATGGATGTCGTGGTGGTGGAATGACAGGGGTCATGTTGGTTCAGGGCGTGGTTCCTGTGCTCCTGTTCACTGTGCATGGTCACGTCCGTCCCATTGGTGGGAGTGTGTGCCATGGTTGGGGGCCCCGTGGCTCCCTGTCTTTCCAGAGGGCTCCACATGTCCCTCAGGCGAGACAGAAGAACGCCGAGGGGGTCGGGCACTCCCGTGCTTACGCTGCCGGGGTCGGGCGAGGCGGAAATTGTTCTTGACAGGGCGCAGGGGTCGGACGCTTTGATGACGTCATGGGGGCTCGGACGAGGCAGAAACTACCGCCCGAGACCTTTCCGCAAAGCTCGGGCGGGACGGAGGTTTGTAAGTGCATCTAGCCCTTTAGTGGGTTTTGGTGAATTGAATGACAACGCCATTAAAGATCTGACAAAGTTTGCAAAGTGTTGAACAGGAAATTGAGTTTATTGCATAACTTGTGGATTGTGAAATGAGAAGTATATATAGGTTCAACAAGAAGGCAAACCATATGATATTTCACATATCAAGCTTAATTGATCTCAACATTCATATCAAGAAGATATTCAAGCAATAAGGATCACAATATTGAAGAAATGGTTTTTCAGTTGATGCTTAATATGATGTGACTTGAGTATGGCTCGATAAGGTGAAGATAGCAAGGAAAGGGCTTCGAGGGACTAAGCGAAGGTGAAGGGCAAGCAATGGCTTGTAGACCGAGGTACCATGGCTAAGGTGAAGAAGAGAGTACTTGCATTGAGTCAAGGTACTAATTGAGCCATGAGGAGTCATATTGTATTGAGGATCAAATCATTAGTGGAAGTGACTTGAAGTCATGGATTGAACTCACATGTGTTGAAATGGTTCAAGTCACATGCTCAAGCTAAACTTGCTCAAAGAGAGAAGATGAAGTTGATTGCATCCCCTTATGAAGTGATATTGAGAAGAAGTGATATATGAAGACATTGAAGACTCAAGTGGTTAAATTGGTAATATTCTTTTGATCTTGAGTTTAGGCTATGCCGCACTATAAAGGGGGATGCCAATCTAGTTGGTTTGAGGAAGATAGAGTGCTCAAGCATAATAATAAAATCAAAAGAGAGACACTCTAGCACTTCACGAGCACATAGAATAATTTTCTATGACTGTCGGTGTCGGAAGTCCCGACGTAAGCCAGAACTCCCGACAGTCGGAAGTCATGACTCTTGCCGGAAGTGCTGACTCCCAGTCACAGCCTGCGCGATGACTGTGGATGTCGGAAGTCCCGACGTGAGTCGGAACTCCCGACAGTCGGAAGTCCCGACCCAAGCTGGGAGTCCCGGCATCATTGGTTCTACTGACCTGCTGTCTGTGCCCGTCGGAAGTCCCGACGATCATCGGAAGTCCCGACGTTTGTCGGAAGTTCCGACACTGACTTGCTCCTGTGGACTTTTGACCTCGCGTGAACTGTGTTTTCTTCATACATCGGAAGTCCCGAGATCTACGTCGGAACTCCCGACATAGATCTAAACAGTGTTTTCTCTAAAGGCCAGCAGTCCCGAGATCTACGTCAGAAGTCCCGACGTAGATTTGAACGGTTAGATTTCTACAAAGAGTATAAATAGCTCTCCCCTCATTTCTAACCATTGCCAACTCATTCCACTCGACCAAAACTTCAGAGAAGTGCCTCCTAGCACCCAAGAGCCTCTCTTCTCTCCTCTTTGCTCCTAGCTTCAAATCTTGTAAGAGTTTGAGTTGAAAGAAGGGATTTGGTGAGAGAAACATCAAAGAAAGCTTGAGCACTTGATTTCTTCATCAAGCCGGTTGGATTTGCATTTGTTACTCTTGGGTTCTTGGAACCCTAGCCGGCTAGGCATCGCCCGTGGAGCTTCCAACTCGTGTGGTAGCCCCGGGAGGTTTGTAATCATCCCAATCATCTAGTGAAATCACCCTCATCTCAAGAGATTGCTCTCTTGACTTGAGAACGAGGATAGGGTTGAAAGAGACCCGAAAAGCCTGTGTGGCTTCCTCAACAACGTGGACATAGGCAAGCCTTAGTGGCGAGCTGAACCACGGGATAAATCGGTGTCTCACTTGTGTTCTTGTGTTTTGCATTGCTATACTTGGATTTGTGGTGATTCTAGGGTTTGGTCCCGATCTATGTTTGGAGGCATCTTGGCATCAAGGAAGTGAGCTAACATCTTCACCTTACCACTAGGAAGTGGGGTTGTAAGTTATTGGCTTCAAAAAGTTCATTTGAGCACTTGTAATTCATTCTCCATAGGCGTCGGGACTGCTGACAGCTTGCGTCGGAACTGCTGACGACGTCGGGAGTTCCGACCTGAACTGTCGGGACTTCCGACAGTTGCTGACAAGTGACTTCGAGTTTTGTGTAGAAATTTTTAGACATGCCTATTCACCCCCCTCTAGGCGACATCAAGGTCCTTACAAGTGGTATCAGAGCTAGGCTCTCAATTTCGGGCTTAACCGCCTTGAGAGACGATGTCGACAAGTGAGGAGGTATCTCTAGAACTTCTACTTTTAGATGGCTTAAATTATGCATCTTGGTCCGCTAGTGTGCTTGATGTATTTAGGGCCATGGGTCCTCATATTGAGCGGATTGTAGATGTGAGCATTTCACCTCCAAGTGACGATTTGGCCATCTTATCTAAAGAGGAAGTGAAATGCTTATAATACAATGCTCAAGCTACTAATGTCTTATTTAGTGCTTTGAGTGAAGATGTTCTTGATGCCGTCATATTTGGAGATGGTGAACCTCTTGATGATGCTCATCTCATTTGGACCACGCTCAAAGAAAAATATGACAAGTCCAAATGTGATGAGAAGTTGCTCTCATTAGAGGAACCACTTGAGGAGTGCTCAACTTCACCGACAAGTGAAGAGCATCAAGTGATTCTCCCAAATGGTCAAAGTGATCATGCCACATCCACTCCCTCACCAACATATATGAATGGTAATGAAATGGTTGGTGAGAACAATGCTTTTACATGTGGTACTTCTACTTCCTCTTGTTCTTGCGAGACTAACATTTTGAAGAAAGGATAAGCTTGTGATCGGTGGAGACCAAATGATGAATCCACCTCACCTAGAAGCTCAACTCTTCATGCGACTTCTCCCGTGTGCCTCATGGCAAAAGGTGGGAAGGTAACATCAAAAGCAAAACCTCCTCCACCTCCTAGTGACATCTCTAGTAGTGATCTTAGTGATAGCTCTAGTGATGATGAATCTAGTGATGAAGAGATCGATAACACAATTAAAAATTTGGATCCTAAGACCAAACTCTTCATCTCTAAGCTAATGGAGGATTTAGAGAGCGTCCAAGCCGAACTAGCAACTAGAGATGATGATCTCATTGCACAAGAAAACATCTATATTGCTAGTAAGAAAGCTCTTGCGGTAGAGAGAAGTGAGGTGGCCTCTTTGCACAAGTCTTTGGCTAAAGAGCAAGATGACCATGCTCTCACAAAGAAGGCAAATATTGCACTCAATCAAAAGTATTGTGACTTAGATGAAAAGCACAAAGAACTTGAGTTGCAATATAGTCTTCTTTGGGACAGCACCTCACATCCCTCTAAGGCAAAGGATGCCTCTACTCCCTCCACTAGCCAAGGTTGTGAAAAATGTTTTAATCTTGATTTGAATATTTATGCCACTAACCTTGCTAATATGGAGGCTATGAGAAAAGAGATTGCTAGGCTCAATGAAATGATAGCAGGAGGGTGCATGAATGACATGACTCAAAGTGGTTGCAAGAAAATTGAGAAATCAAAAGGGCCACAATACAAAAATGGGTGGCATCCCTCAGTTAAAGATGAGCTCAGGCACACAAAAGGAGCCAAGACAAATGGTAAGAAACCAGTGAATGGCTTTGGATGTGTGCAGTTTGAGATGAGGGAGCAGATTGGTACAGTTCAGCCTGCACAGACCACGGTAGTGCCACACCTCAAGGGCGGCAGTGCCGCACCCCGCAAAAATGGGAAGGCTACCAATCTGACTTTTGATCAAACTAAGCTCATAATGAAGATGCCTAGACAGAACAGCAAAGCCCCCAAGGCCACCAAGGTGCAACTCCAACCAAAGACGACTCTCATCACTTGCTTCAAGTGCAAGAAAGAGGGTCACCATGTAAGAGATTGCAGCTTGAAGAAAGGAAGGAAGGGTGTGAGCAAGATTCAAGAGAGGAAGAAGATGGCTCATGTCAAGTGCTCCAACTTGGGACACAATGCCTCTATGTGTTCCAACAAGGCTGATGACCAAGCCACACTTCTAAAGAGCAAGACAAGAAGAAGCAAGAGGAAGTGTTATGGATGCAATGAGAAGGGTCATGAAATTGCATCATGTCCCTCCATGAAGGATGAAAGCTTGGCATCATCAACAAAGAGGCTCGTTAGCGAGGTAGCAAACAAGAAGCAAGACAAGAAGATATCCTACAAGATCAAGTGCCACATTTGCTACACTTGCCGAGGAAAGGGACATCTAAGTATGGATTGTCCTATGGGTAACACTCCTAAGCTCAACTCAACAATTGATTCAAATATGCTTAGGAGGCCCAAAAATGACACTTGTGCTAGAAAGGTGATTGGTTCACCACGTGCTAGCACAAAGGTCATTTGGGTGCCTAAGTCTCTTGTGACTAACCTTAGTGGACCCAACATGGTTTGGGTACCGAGTTGTGCTTGATAAAGTATTGTAGGTACTTGAAGGTGATATGAAGCTTTGGGGTGCTTGAGCAAGATGATTGAAAATATTTACTCAAGCTATCAATCAATTCATATTGTCTTTTCTAATATGGTTGACCCAAAGATAAATCAATGGATATATTTCTAACTTCATAATCACCTCGGTAACTAGTACCTAACCCTTGCTAGATAGCCACTTAACTTGTGTAGTCTCTAGTAGTTTACAAATATGTGTGTTTGTGAATTATTAGGAGTGGCTAGATGCTTGTGCTTCATCACTTGTTGTTACATATGATGCTTTTAATGGCTCTCTGGTAGAGCAATATCTTTAGATGTGTTGCAGGTACTCATATCATAAAATATAGCAAGAGAAAAAGCACAAGACATGGATCAATATAAAGAAGAGCATAAGGAGCTAGGCTGAGCCTGTCTAAGTCGGCCAGGCCGGGTTACAAAGCCGGCCAGGCCGGGATGGCAGCTAGGCTAGGTACCTAGGCCGGCCAGGCTAGGTTTCACGACCTAGGAAGAAAAGTCTACTTGTGTGGAATTCTTCCCAGCAAATTATTTAATATGCCTATGCATGATCCATGTAACAAAATGGTTGTGAGTATTGCTCTCTCTAGTTAAACTCTTGTTCAATACTCTCTTTATGTGAGTTAGTTATAAAGTGAGCATCCCCAGTTAAGAAATTGGCTATGTGCATTACTAAGTAATTCCAATACTTGATGCATTCATTTAGGGGGAGCTCACTATATATCTAATCTCGTTGTTACTAATCTTTTCATTGAGCTTAAGTGTAGATTGAAATGAAAAGATTTTTGTTTCAAGTATGACCTCTACCATTGAACATTAAAATACTACTTGAGACCTATTCTAAGATGTGCACTCATGATGTCTTATAAATCAAAGGATCTTGTGAATAGCTTTGTGAGTATTTCTATGGCATAAGTTCAATTTGATTATTGCATTGTTGCCATGACCAAGACATAGAGTGAAATCCCATGTTCTTAAAAGAATTAAGTGTTATATGAGTTATTCAAATACTTAGAGCACTTATCAAGGGGGAGCTTACTCTATGGCTAGTGTTGTGAGACTAACCATTTCTCTAAATGATTTATGTAGTCTCACTAATTGAGAATGTGTTTCTCAAATGAAGTGTGCTTTGTGTGCTCTTGTATGCACAAATTAAGGGAGAGGTTAGACTATATCTTGTGGGACTAATGATTTCTTTTAAGTTCATTTTGAGTAGTCTCACACATTGGAGATAAGGAGGATGGATGGTTCCTTTGGACTCTCTAGGTGCTTCACAATTATTCTAGGAAGTCTTGGTCTTTATAAACCAAGTATTCCCGGTTTAGTATTGAATGCCCCAATCCTTTAGTGGAACTGAATTTGAATGAGTTGGAGAAAATAATTGAAGAGTGGACTTTCATTGCTATTTCTCCTCTCTAGAACTCATCAAGTGCACATGGATCCATCTCATTGGTCATCCAAGACCATGTCAACAAAGGAATGGTAACTCCTAGTTATCAAATTTGCAAATTTCATGAATTTTACCTCTTGCTCTCTATGTGAGTTGCCTTAGGTAAAGAAAGAACTAGGAACCTAATATGGATCTTGGATGATCACAAGAGTTTTCAATTTCACCACATTTCATCAAGTGAGAATTATGGTCATCCAAATCACTAAAGTCTCACTTATGATGGTCATGACAATCAAAATTTATGTGGTGATCTATCTACCTTGGTGGTGGTATGTTTTCTTTGGCATAATTTCAATTATTGCAAGATTGTTATGCCTTGACCAAGATATAGGATGAACTCCTCTAGATTCTTAAACCGATTCAAGTGCATTTCACAAGTAAGTCAAGTACTTGATGCACATATTAAGGGGGAGCCTATTCTATGTCTTGTGTCTTTTGAGACTAACCTTTTCTTCTAGTAAATTTGTATAGTCTCTTGGTGAGAATGAGTTTCTCATGGGTATGCTACATTAACTCAATCCAAATTGGTAAAGTTATCCTTCATATTTATTTTGAATGCAATTTTATCTCTTAAGTAGCTACTCTCCATAACATAGCTTAAATTCCTTTGTTTGGACTTAATTGACCAAAAAGTGCATATGTTCTTGCTTTCCACATATACATGTATGCACTATCAAAAAGGGGGAATTTAGTCTATGTTATGAGGTTTTGCAATTAGTGATCCACTTGCCATCCACATCCAAAATGATCACTAGTTGTGAAACTCTAGCTTGTGCAATTTAATGCTATCTCTTGTCTTTATGAGCATTTCCTAGGTGACATTATGAGATACAAGAATCCATTTCAATTGGCATCAACATGTGAAGGCTCTTTCAATTGATGTCAAAATTGTGAAGAACATATTTCAATTGGTATTGATGGATAATCTCTAAATTTGGTGTATCAAGAAATATGTCTTCAATTGGTATCTCAAAATGACAACAAGAGCTAGCAATGGACTTTAAATTGAAATCAAGCACAAGTTTGTGATATCTCCTATGATCAAGAGAGATGGGCACAAATGAAATCTTTTGCATCGTGTCAAACCCATCAAAGCACTAAATTTAAAAATTCATGATCACGGTGGAGATTATGAGGCTTAGAACAAAGGTACATTGCTCCATGAACTCTTGTATTACCTTTGTGCATCTAGGCCCTTACATGCTAGTGTGTGCATGTGTGATAGAATTCAAGCTTATCTAAAAGAGTGTCATTTGATGACCATTAAGAGAATTTTGAAATGTTGCACACCTTGTTTGATCAACTAGCATCTAGGCAAAAGACTCGAAAAAGTTCATAATGTGCTTCAAAATGCTTTATCAAAAGAGAACTTGCATTTTATGGTCATTGCTTGTTTTGGTTATCTTTTGTTGACCATATTATGTCAAGTTTGTTGTATCCCTCTTCGTTCTTTTCTCTCTTTTTGGTGCTTGTTGCCAAAGGGGGAGAATGAGAAGGGAGAAGAGAAGGGGGTACAATTTTTTTAGTCACCTTGGATGCTTGTGTGCACACCTGTCATATGCATCACGGTTATCATGTTCACACCTTGCACCCCACGGATCCTAAGATATAGGAGGGTTCCCACACTTCAACTTGAATATGTGCATTTGGCATTTGAGGCCAAAATCTGAATTTCTTCCAGTGCACACATTTAGGGGGAGCTCACTATATCATAGGATTCAAAATCTTATTATTTATCAATCTCTTGTAAGCTTTAATTGTGTTGTCATCAATCACCAAAAGGGGGAGATTGTAAGTGCATCTAGCCCTTTAGTGGGTTTTAGTGAATTGAATGACAACGCCATTAAAGATCTGACAAAGTTTGCAAAGTGTTGAACAGGAAATTGAGTTTATTGCATAACTTGTGGATTGTGAAATGAGAAGTATATATAGGTTCAACAAGAAGGCAAACCATATGATATTTCACATATCAAGCTTAATTGATCTCAACATTCATATCAAGAAGATATTCAAGCAATAAGGATCACAATATTGAAGAAATGGTTTTTCAGTTGATGCTTAATATGATGTGACTTGAGTATGGCTCGATAGGGTGAAGATAGCAAGGAAAGGGCTTCGAGGGACTAAGCAAAGGTGAAGGGCAAGCAATGGCTTGTAGACCGAGGTACCATGGCTAAGGTGAAGAAGAGAGTACTTGCATTGAGTCGAGGTACTAATTGAGCCATGAGGAGTCATATTGTATTGAGGATCAAATCATTAGTGGAAGTGACTTGAAGCCATGGATTGAACTCACATGTGTTGAAATGGTTCAAGTCACATGCTCAAGCTGAACTTGCTCAAAGAGAGAAGATGAAGTTGATTGCATCCCCTTATGAAGTGATATTGAGAAGAAGTGATATATGAAGACATTGAAGACTCAAGTGGTTAAATTGGTAATATTCTTTTGATCTTGAGTTTAGGCTATGCCGCACTATAAAGGGGGATGCCAATCTAGTTGGTTTGAGGAAGATAGAGTGCTCAAGCATAATAATAAAATCAAAAGAGAGACACTCTAGCACTTCACGAGCACATAGAATAATTTTCTGTGACTGTCGGTGTCGGAAGTCCCGACGTAAGCCGGAACTCCCGACAGTCAGAAGTCATGACTCTTGCCGGAAGTGCTGACTCCCAGTCACAGCCTGCGCGGTGACTGTGGATGTCGGAAGTCCCGACGTGAGTCGGAACTCCCGACAGTCGGAAGTCCCGACCCAAGCCGGGAGTCCCGGCATCGTTGGTTCTACTGACCTGCTGTCTGTGCCCGTCGGAAGTCTCGACGATCGTCGGAAGTCCCGACCGTCGGAAGTCCCGACGTTTGTCGGAAGTTCCGACACTGACTTGCTCCCGTGGACTTTTGACCTCGCGTGAACAGTGTTTTCTTCATACGTCGGAAGTCCCGAGATCTGCGTCAGAACTCCCGACGTAGATCTGAACAGTGTTTTCTCTAAAGGCCAGCAGTCCCGAGATCTACGTCAGAAGTCCCGACGTAGATCTGAACGGTTAGATTTCTACAAAGAGTATAAATAGCTCTCCCCTCATTTCTAACCGTTGCCAACTCATTCCACTCGACCAAAACTTCAGAGAAGTGCCTCCTAGCACCCAAGAGCCTCTCTCTTCTCTCCTCTTTGCTCCTAGCTTCAAATCTTGTAAGAGTTTGAGTTGAGAGAAGGGATTTGGTGAGAGAAACATCAAAGAAAGCTTGAGCACTTGATTTCTTCGTCAAGCCGGTTGGATTTGCATTTGTTACTCTTGGGTTCTTGGAACCCTAGCCGGCTAGGCGTCGCCCGTGGAGCTTCCAACTCATGTGGTAGCCCCGGGAGGTTTGTAATCACCCCAATCATCTAGTGAAATCACCCCTCATCTCAAGAGATTGCTCTCTTGACTTGAGAACGAGGATAGGGTTGAAAGAGACCCGAAAAGCCTATGTGGCTTCCTCAACAACGTGGACATAGGCAAGCCTTAGCGGCGAGCTGAACCACGGGATAAATCGGTGTCTCACTTATGTTCTTGTGTTTTGCATTGCTATACTTGGATTTGTGGTGATTCTAGGGTTTGGTCCCGATCTATGTTTGGAGGCATCTTGGCATCAAGGAAGTGAGCTAACATCTTCACCTTACCACTAGGAAGTGGGGTTGTAAGTTATTGGCTTCACAAAGTTCATTTGAGCACTTGTAGTTCATTCTCCATAGGCGTCGGGACTGCTGACAGCTTGCGTCGGAACTGCTGACGACGTCGGGAGTTCTGACCTGAACTGTCGGGACTTCCGACAGTTGCTGACAAGTGACTTCGAGTTTTGTGTAGAAATTTTTAGAACCGCCTATTCACCCCCCTCTAGGCGACATCAAGGTCCTTACAAGGTTAGCTCTCGGCTTCGAGCGACTGACATGCTGTCAGCGCCTTTAGCGGGTCGGTTTTACCGGAGCCCCTACGATGAGGCTTTAGTAGACGTGCAGGGTGCCGTATTTCGCCATACGTTGGGTACCTTGGTATTTTGATACCCGACATTTTGCAAAGCATCTAAAGGATACTCCAGAAACTCAATTTGTTATGGAGTTATTGTATAGTAAATAAAGTGAGCCCTTGTTTAGTTCCCAAAATATTTTGCAAAATATTTCAGATTCCCGTTACATCGAATCTTTGGACACATGCATGAAGCATTAAATATAGATAAAAAATAAAACTAATTACACAGTTTAGTTGTAAATCACGAGACGAATCTTTTAAGTCTAATTAGGCCATGATCGGATAAAAATTGTCAAATAACAACGAAAGTGCTACAGTAGCACTACAGTTACATTTTACAAAATATTTTGAGAACTAAACAAGGGCTTAGTGAAAACAGAATTAATTTTGGTAAAACGAACAATCCCACACACAATGAGTCAATGACATGGGCGGATCCACCAATCTAGCTGGTTGGACCGTGCAAGTGTAACCCCCTCTTTCCATTGCTCACGGCAGGATATCAGTGAGGAAAAAAAGCACAAGGGTGCTCTGCGCTCACGTACATAGGTATTGTGGGTCGTTGCATGGTCAAAATATAAATGAAAATTGTCTATTACTAGTACTAGTATATATTGATAACATCACAGTATATATTTTACTATTGCCCTGACTAGCGATTTTGCACTTATATTTCATTGAATAGTTTCATTTCGCATAGTTGCCCCTAACACCGTATCCATGATTCATTTTTACAATGCGTCTTAAGAAGCTATGCAATCATCTATGCCCGGAAATTGACGAAATTGTAGCTCCATCTAGTCAAATTTTCTAACGTTGGACTAAGTTTATAAAAAAGAGTATCAATATTTATAACACAAAATAGGAATAGATATACTCATGTTGAATCTAATGACCTTTATTTGGTATAAAATATTGATAGTTTCTGCATAAACTCAATATAATTTGACTTGTACTAAGCTATAATTGCATTCTCCTCTGAACAGAGGAGTTATAGCTTATTAGATGTGCATGGCAGTTGACAACCTCTCCTATGAGATGTCAAGCTCTTACACCTATACTGATAGCTACGCTGGATTTTAGTTCCGGATCCGTCGCTATAACACAAGCCGTCGGTGCTACAGGCTACAGTCAACATGGAGTGCATCCTCTGTAGAGATGGCAACGGGTACCCGAAACCCGAGTACCCGACGGGTATTACCCGATAAAGAGGCGGGTATGGAATGAATTTTCTACCCGTGGGTACGTTATTAGACAAAATCTTATACCCATCGGGTATGCGGGTACGAGTGCGGGTGTATACTACCCATACCCGCATACCCGCGGGTAAGACATACCCGCAAAAATAACTAGTCAACCTCATTTATTTTAGCGCATATAAGTCATGAATTTGGCCTATTGAGACATCCACTATATTTCTAGTAGATTGTCTTTGTTGTAATGATGCTAATAATATTTGTTAGCATGTTTGTAACTTGTTGGAAGCTTAGAATGATTTATTTTTGTATGTGACTATTTGATATTTTTAGGTAATTTTCGGGTATGCTATTGGGTACGGGTTACCCGTCGGGTGAGAATTACCCGGCGGGTACGGGTATGGAACTATTTTTTTATCCGTATACGGGTACGGGTAACCCGACGGGTAAAATTTTGCGGGTGCGAGTACGGGTACGGGTGGGCACTACCCGTCGGGTACGTACCCGTTGCCATCTTGAATCCTCTGAGAGCCATCCCGCGCGTGCGTCCAGTGCACAGTGACGAGCCACCAAACAATGCGGCCCGGCCCATCAGGAGGTTTGGGAAAAAAAGCGAGCAAAAAGAAAAGGAGATGGTATTGCGGTCTTGCTCTCCTTCCTCGTGGTCGGCGGCCGGAGCAGCTGTAGCCGCGCGCGCCTCCGCAAACCCTCCTCCTCCTCGCCCATCCTCGCCTCCGTCCCGTCCCAGCCGCAGGGTCATGGACGCTGCTGCCGGCGTAGGGCCGCCACCGCGTCCGAATCGCAGTCGTCGGCGACGTGGTACCCTTCATCTCTCTTGACAACCATGCGCTCTCTTCCTTAGGAGGGAGGGGACGCCAGACATATGGGTTTGGTACGGTTATAGCCCTTTGTTATCCCATGTTGGGTTCCAGGTTCAAGGGATTAGAAGCAAGGAGACGAGACACGAGAGAGGATTTGAGAACTGGGGTTCTGCACATTGACTTGATTGTTGCGGTTTTGGGGTCACTGGATGATGCAAGCCTCAGTAGGGTTCGGGGATGGGCGCGGGACTCAGACGGTAGTTGATTTCTAGAGTTCCAGTTTGGAATGTTTGAAATGGGGAGATGATTTCCTTTGGCCCTTGAGCCTTCGGGGTAGACAACTAGATGGGTTGTGTTTCTCCCAAATTTGAGCATAGCCAAGCATAGAGTCTCAGGCGGATCCTTTGATTCCATGTTCTGCTGGATTCCTCATGGATATGATTTAGGAGTAGGAGTGAATGACTTACTTTTGTGCTTGATCAGAGTCAGTGTCGGACCATTAGCTGTAGTAGTAACAGAATAACTCCTGTTCCATTTATTCTTCCGGGCTTAAAATTCATATGATGAGATCTCTAATCGTGTGCTGTACTAATTTATTGGCTTTTATGTGTTAATCCTTTCAGCACAATGATTGGGCCCTTGAGGAAGATTCAAAGGCGCTCCAATTTCTTCAGGTATTGCATATTGACCTTTTAGCTTTCTGATAAACTAGTCCATTGGATATCTTGTTAGGCTGTGTACACTTCATATTTAGCTTCTCTCTTCTCTCTAGTTCTATAGTTCTACAATGTGCTATTGTCTAAAATATGTCCTATTCCATATGCTTTCCATGCATTTGCAATACTTCCTCACACAGTGACATCAGAATCGAACAGAAAATATTTGTATCAACATCACTGTAGGAAACTCTTTTCCTCAGAAACTCTAACTTGCTCTCTGTAAATGCAGCCGGATTTAGTGCTTTTTACAGGTACACTGCTTTCCAGATATTTCCTTTACTTCATTTTTTACTCAATTATTCTGTGAAATGAATTATTGGTGTTTGCCATCTTCTGTTTTCCTTTTCCTCCATATATGGCAGGTGATTATGGCAATGAGAATGTTGAACTTGTCAAAAGCATTTCAGATCTTCAGTTACCAAAAGCGGCAATTCTTGGCAATCATGATTGCTGGCACACGCATCAATTCTCAGAGAAGTAAGAGTCATGATTTCATCTTGAAAGGCGAAAGTACTAAAGTAACTCAATTTCTTTTTATGTCATCATGTACTTGGTTGGCATTCAGGAAGGCTGATCGTGTTCGGCTTCAGCTCGCAAGGTAAAGATATTCCTGCTTTTTGCAATAAGCTATGTGTTTAATTGTTTATTGCAATATTTTGCTAGGATAGCAGGGTTTTTTTAGGAAGGAAATTTTGTTGAAGTAGATGTTGCCCTTGTAGATTGCATAATTGATGTTATGCTCTTCAGCTGTCTTACACTTGATCAGCGTCACTTTAAGAGTTTCAGCTTTATTGTTTAGTAATTTCTTTCCTCTTTAGAAGAATGAAATTGGAATAATACTGAACCCAATTGGAAGTTAGTTGAGTAAAACTGTACTAGCCTTATAGGACTAAGTTAAAAGCCGATTCTTGTCCTAAGTACCTGATGGTGCTCAACCAGGTTATAGTCATGTAGAATGATCCTGGGGTTAACTGTCTTCGCTCTTCACTAGATTAATATACTTTCTAAGCTGGAAAATGATCAATAGTACTTATATTTCATATCCTTTTTCTTATTAATATCAGCCTTGGTGAGCAGCATGTTGGATACAAATGTTTGGACTTCCCATCAATTAAGCTGAGCGTTGTTGGTGGACGGCCATTTTCCTGTGGGGGTGATAGGCTATTTAGACCAAAGCTTCTGTCAAAATGGTTGGTAAGAGATATGGTAACTAATACATACATATGCTTGTTAACTTTTCTGTTTTGTACTTTGATATTTCTTTTGTCATTTCCTTGAATTTATTTTGAGATTTTGTAATATTCTTGGAATCATGGATTTACAACTTACCACCCAAGACGAATAACTTATGGAGTTATTTTCTCACCAACTGCATTTCATGCATGGTATTACTCCCATTTTCATGTGTGTGTCTCTCGGCTGCAGGATTCCAAAGCATAGTCATACACTCATACAGATCTCTTAGACACGTTCGCTGATACAGTTGAATAAATACTAGTAACTGAACTGATGGATTGATGGGGGTGGCTAACCTCCAAGAATAAGGAAAGCGACTGTTTCTTTTTATTTATTTATTTATTTACTTCCATCAAGAGCATTCACTGGGGTCTGTTGGGGAACCAAAACCAATCTGGATCAGGATTTCACAAGAAATAAGAATTGATGCCTTGGTTCAATGTTTTGTATTGTTGAGATCCTAGTTGTATCACTTGACTGGTTATCAGGTTCTTTTTTTTTTGGCAGTAGAATTACAACTGGAATGACCTTAGGTGGTAGGAAGCTGGGTGGAATGGTGATAACTGATAACTGGTACCTGTTTGATTTGAGTTGGCTCTTGTCCAGCAGTGCACTATAGATTGATGCTTTTAAGGACTGAAGGCATATCTTATATTTAGAAGGATGGCTACCTATGACTGGATGCACACAGTTTGTCTGCTCGCTTGATTTTGATTGTGGAGCTAGCTTATTTGATTCACATTCATACATCGCTAACTATGATTAACACTATTCATCCCCAAAATTTATCATTTATCACGGAACTGCTCTTCACCTTTTGTCCATGATGTTAGGACCAAATGGTAGACTAAAATAGGGAATTTGCAGCTCTAGCTAAATCGGCTACTATTTGGTGGTGTAGTCATCCACAGTAGCTCTTGGAAAATTTAGATCTATGCCTGGTTTTATTGCATTGGCAATGTATGCCACTGCCTTCTTCATTATTGCATAACTACTCTTCAGAAAATATAGCTTCACTTTTTTTCGATCAAATATAGCCTCACTTCATGTCACACAATATTCTCGTTTCCTTCTTTTCCTTTGAGGAGTGTTAGCCCTTGTTGATACCTATAGTTTTGATCCATCTTCACCAATCACCATTGACCATTTACTATTGTTACAATACCTTGTAGTTATGATGTCAATGATATGGCTGGAAGTGCAAAGAAGATATACGATGCTGCTGCAGGTGCACCAGAGGGACATTCTGTCGTATTGCTTGCACATAATGGACCAACAGGTCTCTGAACATTTGATTGAGCAAATTTCATAGGTAGTTCATGAAACACATGAAGAAAATGTTTGAAGTCATAACATGACTATACAATGCTGTGGTTATGCAGGTCTAGGTTCAAGAATGGATGATATCTGTGGGCGGGATTGGGTACCTGGTGGCGGTGACCATGGTGATCCAGGTCTGGTGTTCAAGGCAATACTGTCCCTCTACTTACTTTGCCTCTCCTTCACACAGCTACTTCATATGTCGCATGCTTGAACAAAAACTATGTAGATCTTGAGCGAGCCATCTCCGATCTGCAAAGGGAAGCCAGAGTTTGCATTCCACTGGTTGTTTTTGGGCACATGCACAAGAGCCTAGCCTACAGGAGAGGCTTGAGGAAGATGATCGCCTTTGGTGCCAACCACACCATATATCTGAATGGAGCAGTTGTGCCTAGAGTGAAATTTTCCCAAACAATTCCTAGGTACGAGCAAAATCAACGCGAAGGATCGGGATCCATAGCTCCAACATTGCGCGCGTTCACCATTGCGGATCTCTCTGAAGGGCGTGTGGAGAAGATCTCCGAGGTCTGGGTGCTGGTGAGTGGTGCTAGGACTGAGGTCGAGGAGGAAATCGTCTTGTATAAGCATCCTCAAGAGCATATGTGATGTTATAGACGAAAATGTAACTGTTGTGAATGCTGTAAATGTGCTGGGCGATGCTTAAGTTGTTTAATGAGTGTTACAAACTGCGTTGTATGCCAACTGAAAGCAGCACTTTATTATAGAGCCTTGTAACCTAATGTGCTTGTTTTCGCTTGTGATGTTCTGGTACGGCTTCTACTTTATTATTACTAGCAAAATGTGCCTGTGCTTATCGAAAATGTAATTTGTTGCATGGTCATTTAGACAATTTGTTACTCAGAAATTTATTCAATGATCATGATTTGGTCTTGGTCATTTAAATAATTTGTTACTTGGAGTCGACGATCACGATTTATCCTAACGTTTTGGAATCCAACTTTATACTGTCGTTAATATGTCTTTGAATCGGACTATTTTTCATCTAACACGTCTTGAGTCTTGGACACGGAGGACAAGTGCATTGTGGACAGAATAAACGAAAATGTCGTGAGTGTGGGACATGGACGCAGAGGATAAGAGCAGACGGATGAAAGAATCGGTTTGCTTTAGCATTGTGGAGATTAAAAAGAAATGGATGAAAGAATAGCTTTGTTCTTTAAGAGATTAATTAGGTATAGATAGATATAGATTTCAGTAGATTGACCGTAGGAGAGATCTTTTTAATAGATTAATTAGGTATAGATAGATGTAGATCTAGTAGATTGACCGTAGGAGAGATGTTTCTCCGTTCAAAGGAGAGCGCGTCAGTGTGCGCCCAAAAACGTGAAGAGAATCCCAGCGATTTTCTAGTTGCTATCCGGCAGCCGTTTTGGGCGACTTGTCGCGTGTCCGCGTCCACCCTCTCCCTTCCTCGGTTTCGTGGCCCGTTACCACACCCCGCTACCCGCTTCTCTGCGTGGGCACCTGACGCCGCGACCGCGACCCCGAGCGGGCTTTGCCGGCCAATCGGCTCGCCCGCGCCGACCACCGCGTCGACCGCCGCGCCTCCTCGCCTCGCCGAGATCACCTGAAAAGGCAAGCGAGGCCAGCCTGAACCCCCCGAACCAAAACAAAGAGAGGGTCATTTCGTCTTAGGATCGCAACCTGCCCGGTCGCGCTCGCCCACCCCGCGCCCCCAACTCGCCTGCGTTCGACTTCCTCCGCTCTCCCGATTTCTCCTCCGATTCCTTCGCCGACCCGTTTCTTCTTCGCAATTTGTTGCGCGGGCCATCGCCGCCGGTGCCTGGGTACAGCAGCTACAGGGCAGGCCCGGTCCCCTCTTCTAGGAGAGGCCTCGCCCGCCGCCTCCCGCCCCGTCTGGCCGTCTCTACGGGCGCCGTTGCCCGTGGAGCGGAGATCCATCCGGACTTGGATCGGTCTCGTCTCCTGGTAAGCAGGCCCATCGTGCTTGGATGGATTCTAGAGCCTATACGGTAGTGATTGGAGTCATCAATCAAATCCTTCCTTTTTCTCGCTTGGGTTCAGTTCAGTTGCGGATTTGTCTGCGGCGTGGTTCCGTACTAATCTAATCCAATCATCCATGGTTCGAGTAGGTTCTCTATTTGGACGATAAATAATCTGTTGAGACTTACACAATTGAACTTGGCACCTAAGTGCTGGTGCAGTTTGTTTCCCAATAAAAATTGGTGGGGGTCCAATTTCACCCATTCTGATCTCCCCATTCTTTTTGTGTGTCTTAACATTTCGGTATCATTGCAGATAACAGCTATTGTTCTATTGCCAGTTCGAGCAATATGGGTTGGCTGACCAAGTTTTTTAGAGGCTCAACCCACAATATCTCGGAAGGGCAGTATCACAGCAGGCCTGCAGAAGACGCAGCATGGAACGAACCCTCTAGCTCTCCTGTTGTCACTGTAAGAACCTTATGCGATACGATCCTGTTACCATTTTATGTTTTTGAACAATGCCATGTGCTGGAGTTCCTCGTTACATTCCTAAACTCTAGTTGAGGATAAAAAGAGGTAATTCTATTTATCTAGCTTAGGCAAAGGAGATGCAGTTGGCGTGAGCTCCAAGAAAACTTGTCATGTTCTTATTATTAAGAAAAATGAAAGCTCTGATGTATACAATGGATAGAATTTTGTACCCCAGTGACATGAAAGGACAGCTTTTTTACTCCCGCTGCTATGAATATATACCACTATGTCTTGTCCATTAGAATTTTCCTCATATGGATACCTTTGAGATTGATGACATGAAAACAACATTTTTGTTATTGCTTGTGGTGGTTGTGGCAACGTTGATGCTTCAATCAATATGCACATACACATCAGCCAATTTCTGGGCAACTATAAGCTTCTAATAAGGTTTTAGATGGCTCCAAGCGACCAATTATTACTTCAAAAATACCATATGCCTTTGTTATTACCTTCTAAGCAATAAATTTATTATCTCACTGATCAAATATTGACATGCAATGTAGGACATCCTTTCAGAGTTTAACAACGAGGATATTGACCGTGCTATAGCGCTCTCTCTATCGGAAGAGGAGCAAAGAAAGGCAAAGACAATAGGTTGGTATGCTTTCTTATTAATTTATGCCGTGACATTCATCCAGGTTCTTAATGTTTTAGAGGAATTGTTGTCACTTATGTTTACCTATGATGTGACATTGTCGAGGTATTTAGTGTTTTAGAGAAGCACCTATCTCTCATATTAACTGGTACTTAAAAAAAATCTTTCAAGCCATTCCACTGCATATGATGATAGTACGTTCATCGGAAATCTTTGCTTTAGGATAGTTAACTTATTGCTGTCCATTGTTTCTGATCTTGTCTAATTTTGATTTTGATCAAGAAAGTCGTTTTCCTTTTCCATCTTTAAGTGGAAATAGTTCATTCTAGATTTCTATGGATTTCTTAGGTAAATGGAAACATCAGGTCACAAAAAGATCCATCCATAAGAAAACAAAGAGTTATCTTATAGTTAATTGTTTTTTGTGGCATCCTTCCTTCCAATCATTATTCTTACTTTTAAAGATGGATTCAAGAATCTTTTCTCCAATTTTTTAAATGTAACAATTGCTCACTGAATATTCTTATGGACTGCAACCAAGACCAAGTAAGAAAAGTGCATCCCTGAATTGAGCATTAGTGTGTTACATAGTAGTATATTGTGTTCAAAATGTTCTCTAAGACTATTGTACTCAATTTACTAGCACTGCTAGTTTTCTTATGAATTTATGCAGTTAATGTGTGACACTTTCTGGTTTAATTTGTTTTTACTTCTAGATAAGGATATGCATTTGGAGGAGGATGAGCAACTTGCAAGAGCTATCCAGGAAAGTTTGAATGTTGAATCACCCCCTCGCAGAAATGGCAGTGCCAATGGTGGCACTACATATCATCTGCCTCGCGAAACTGGCAATGGTGGCAATGCATATCAGCCACTTCGCGAAAATGGCAGTGCCAATGGTGGAAATGCATATCACCCATTACCATTTATGTTCTCATCCGGATTCAGGTTTATTTCAGTTTGGTTACTTTACTATTCTGGCTTTTGTGCAATTTGACTCGTTGCTTATGAAATAGCAAATAAGCATATAACTGATCTGATATTTTAGTTTACCAGAAAGGAAGTACGCTAAATGAACTCATGGAGCATACAGGCAGGCTGCATACTACTGCCTATTTTGTTCTACTTCCACCTAAAGCGCCTGAATATTGATTTATGTAATTCATTCCCTGTACCGCATTCTGTTTAATGGCTTCACAAACACTGCTAATCACAACGAGATAATGTGTCTTGAGTGAGAACTCATACCAGCAGACTTTTCAATGACTGCAGTCATTTCGTATTAACGAAATTACCTAGGACTAGATACTTTTTTGTTAAGAAAATATCTATAGAAATTAAAGCTGAAGAAGAATCAAACTGTACACCCCACACCTCCCACCAACTGAGCTATGCATTTCTTTGTTGGAAGGAACAGAGAAAAATCGAATATGGGTGCCTCCACTTTTGAACAGCTAATATAAAGTCCCGGCCTGGTTTTTCCCCACTAATCAATTACGTTACGACCACTGAACAAACTTGGTTGTCCTATCAGGAAAGTTCCAGTTGAGTTTGCATAAGTAAAGAAGCCAAAGGCATGATGGCATAATTATTTAGGAAAAAAACAAATCCCACGCAGCTTTAGGTATACAGCTGAAATGTTTTTATCTGATTTGTGTAGTGTGCATGTTATTGTGCCAAGTTCGGTTTCCTTATCTTTTCTTCAAGTCTTTAGGAAAACTGTTACAAACTGTGGTGAAATTTAGAGCTCAGATGTAAAATGAAAGCAATCTTTTAAAGTGGAAGGGGCTTGTGGTTATGAGATACCTTATATGTAGAAGGATGAAGCATGTCCTCAAGGATGTGGTTGCCTTAAACAGAAGTGCCATGGACATGTGAAATTTTCCAATGCTATCAAAAGAATAAGAAATTGTAGATATATGAATTTTCAAATGCTGTCAAAAGAACAAGAAATTGTGTATGATTTTTCACCTCGATTGCAATAAGAAAGACGCTGTAATGCTCAAGAATACACTAGGATGTTTGGCATGGAAGATATCATTCTGACCTTTTATCTCTTTCTACTATTTTTAATATAAAGTGTACTTTTCTGCAGAGCGTGTGCAGGATGTCACAGAGAGATTGGTCACGGGCGTTTTCTCAGTTGCATGGGAGCTGTTTGGCATCCGGAATGTTTTCGTTGCCATGCCTGTAGTCAACCGATATATGACTATGAGGTAACTTTTTTGTCAACTTTTTAGCAGTTTCTTTCAATGTACTGACCTTAAAGCCATGCTGCAGTTCTCCATGTCCGGGAATCATCCATACCATAAAACTTGCTACAAGGAGCAGTTTCACCCAAAATGTGATGTCTGCAAGCAATTTGTAAGAATCACTTTATTTACCCTGACTGATCTGTTTGTGCTATAAGTTGTTTTTGTTGTACATTTTACATGCCTGTTTGTGCTAAGAAAATCTGCCTCCAATATCATGGAGAATATACTTTCTCTACATTTTCCATGATTGGCATGTTTACTCATGCTAATATCTGATTACTTGCATGATTTTGTTGTAAATTTTTGCAACTACCAAGGCTTGGAAGCTTGTAGTTACTCACACATTTTAGTTAGCTGATTGATTATGTTTGCAGTAAGTAGAAAGTTGATTGTGTTGACTTCTACTTTTGGTTTTCATATGTTCTTTTCAGATTCCTACAAATATGAATGGCCTTATTGAATATAGGGCACATCCTTTCTGGCTGCAAAAATACTGTCCTTCACATGAAGTGGATGGTACTCCTAGGTGCTGTAGTTGTGAAAGAATGGAGGTATGCCCAGTTAGCACGTTTTTCTTTCTTAATTTGGTCTTGTGGGCATATTTCATGGTTAGAAGAGAGCCTCTTTGTGTGAAATTTGGATCAATTCATTCCAACATGGTTCGTTTACTTACCAGCCAAGGGAATCAAGATATGTATTACTGGATGATGGTCGTAAGCTCTGCCTGGAGTGCCTTGATTCCGCAGTGATGGATACAAATGAGTGCCAGCCTTTGTATCTTGAAATTCAGGAATTTTACGAAGGACTGAATATGAAAGTGGAGCAGCAGGTTCCTCTGCTTCTGGTAGAGAGACAAGCTTTGAATGAAGCCATGGAAGGAGAGAAGGCTGTATGTTTACTATGCTCAAAACCCAAAATTTCCTTTTCTACCCCACTATACTGTTAGCTGTTTCTTTTGGGTACAGGGTCACCACCATCTTCCAGAAACAACAGGACTGTGCTTATCAGAAGAACAGACTGTTAGCACGGTGAGAGTTTTTCCAAACACCAATTGGATTATTCTTTCCTCATTTAGTTCATGTTCTGTTCCAATTTTGTTGTTCTGCTGGATTCTGAACAAGACAATGATGTTTTCAGATACTGAGGAGACCAAGAATGGCTGGAAACAAAATTATGGGAATGATAACAGAGCCATATAGACTGACACGGCGATGTGAAGTGACTGCTATTCTCATTCTGTATGGTCTCCCAAGGTGAAACATCAACCTTTTGTTTTGTATAATGTCACAATCAGCACCTCCTGACCGAAACAATAAGCAATTCTGCTCCAGCTTTAATCTCTACGTGCACTTTTGCCCTCTTTCTTTTGACTATTTGCCATTGCCCCTGCTTTGGCCAAGCCAACGCACAGTTGCCCCTGGTTTGGCCATTTTTTTGCAATCAAAGTAGGCAAACCATAGGGATTGGTGTGTTTGAGTTGGTCAAAGCAGGGGCAATGGTGCAGAGTTGAAGAAAAGGGGGCAAACGTGCAGTTTAGAGGTCAGAGTTGAAGAAAAGGGTACAACTAGGTCAGCAAAGTGGTTTTCTTTCAGTTCCTTCAGAATTTTGTTCCTTCAGTGTGCCCAAAAAAAAGTTGCATGAGAACCAAGCTAGTGCTCGGGTGGCTAGCGCAGCCAGGTGAGCTCGCTGCCGGCGCGAGTTCAATTGCCAGAATCAGACTCGCGACTCTCACTGGATGTGTGTTCGTGGGTGTGTTCGTGCATGATCATATGCTACAGCTGTACCCAGATAAGAGGCTTAAAAAAAGTTGCATGGAATTGGAGATGTCTGGACTACGAATGAGGAAAATAGTTTACTCTTGTCCACCGTCACAATATCTTCTCCTGTATGATATGGAGATACTATGTTATTTTGTTTGCTTCTACATCGTTGAATCATTATGTATGCTCAAATTTGTTTGTATAGACTTTTATGGTTTTTTGTTCTTGCAGATTGTTGACAGGTTCAATTTTAGCTCATGAGATGATGCATGCATGGTTGCGACTTAAAGGTGATACCTGTTCTTCCTTGGACCAAAACAGGGGAGACCTGTTTAATTAGATCTGACACATAGCAACTAAACTAATCTTTTAGTTCTAGCTTATCAGCCATGGTATAATGTTTTTCTCTCACAACAAATCAACGAACAATACTTTTCAGTCTGGCTTTTCAGCGAAACGAACAGGGCTGTGACATTAAGTTGTTTTCAAGACTGAACAAGTTTTTATTAGCCACTGCTAGTGAACTTGTGAGGCTGCCATGTAAATTGTTGGGACCCAATTTTGGTGTCACGTGTCATGGATAATTACTAACTAGAAATAAGAACGCAATCAATGCTAATTTTTAGGTGAAGAAAATCTTGCGTTCGTTTGGCAGTTGTCATAATCATTTGCCTACATATCCCATCTTCTTGAAATTGTTACACAGACATTTCTGCTAACGAACATGTCATGACAGGATACCGGACACTGAGTCCAGACGTAGAAGAGGGCATTTGCCAAGTTCTTGCTCACCTGTGGATCGAGTCAGAGATCATGGCCGGATCAGGCAGCAGCGCTGCTTCGTCATCCTCAGGATCTTCTTCATACACGTCATCCAAAAAGGGGGGCCGGTCTCAGTTTGAGCACAAGCTTGGGGATTTTTTCAAGCATCAGATCGAGACGGATGCTTCCATGGCCTACGGAGAGGGTTTCAGAGCCGGGAACCGGGCCGTTCTTCAGTACGGCCTGAAGCGCACCCTGGAGCATATCCGGCTAACAGGGACCTTTCCATTTTGAAATGGCATGGATTCACATTTTGGGAAAGCTTATATTATTATATACATGATTGTCATCCAGAGTTCCTTTACAGCCAAAGAAACCAACTGTACAAACATTCTTTCCAGAATCCATATATCTTGGAAGGGCAAAATGAAATATTAAATGATTGAGATAGATGGCCAGCCTGACCAATCATTTTGTATTGTGACCAAACTCTGGAACGAAAATATGGTAATTTTTTTTATATGACATGAATTTCAATAAATAGCAGTACCATTTTACAGTATATATACAGTTGTTTTCACTTGTGAACTTATCTAGAGCTATTCCCTCCATTCCAAATTATAAGGTGTTTTAGCGTTTTTAGATATATCATATCATTTGTTACTATGTGTCTAGACACGTGTATATCTAAATATATAGCAAAAACTATATGTTTAGACACATCTCCTATATTTCAGGTGCTTGAATTTTTATATGATTTCAGACAAAACTCTTGTACCACCAATTAGTACAAGTAAATTGTCACTTTTGTGGTTTGTTATTTGTCTTTATGCCATAACATATCAAATTTTTGTCCTTGTCTGACTATAGAAATAATTGTAAGTTGTTAAATTGTCTTTGTGCCAACACATAACAAATTTTGTCAGATTTATTGTTTTGTGTAAAGGGTTTTTTAATTCTTGCATAAATTGTAACGAACTAAAACTGTAATTTTAGTATAAAATATATGCAATAACCATTGCCTGAAACAAAACTAAAATTCAGGAAATCCGTGTATTTAGTATGGGTTTTCTGTTCTGGCAGCTGACGAGCTGAATTCGAATTTATTGTTGGGAGCGGGAGAGTTATTTATGGTATCCCACCTTTGGCCCGGTTTAGTTTGCAAAAAATTTTGCAAAATTTTTCAGATTCCCCGTCACATCGAATCTTTGAACACATGCATAAAGTATTAAATATAGATAAAAAATAAAACTAATTACACAGTTTAGATGAAATGGACGAGACGAATTTTTTAAGCCTAGTTAGTCCATAATTGGATAATATTTGTCAAATAACAACGAAATTGCTACAGTGACGTTTTCCAAAAATTTTCGGGAACTAAACACGCCCTTTGAATATCCACCAACGGCAAGCGCTGCAGCCATCGGATTCGGCAGAACAGTAGAAAATCTCACCGATCTTGCCGGACTCAGCCAGCCGGTCCATAGTGCAGACAGTACTGTACGTGCCGGCACGCGGTTCCCGGCTTCCTCCTGCCTCTCCCTTGATAGGCGTCGGCCTCCCCATTGGTACACTGCCAATTGCGCTTGGCCGGATCAGTAGGGTTTCAGCTCCTACCAAAATCGCCGGTACCACCGGTACAGTACCTGACCGATGCTACCGCGCCTGGTAGAATCTAGAGGCGTAGGTGTGGCCTCGTACAGCCAGAGAGCGAGAGTGAGAGCCGCCGGGCGGCCGGCCCGTGAATTCAAGCTAGAGCCAATCCCCTATATGCCATCAAAACTTATAAAGATCCTTTACTTGCCATCACAAATTATGCAATCCCTTCAAAGCCATCAATATAGATCTTTTATCCCTTGTATGCCATTACCGTCATACCACAGTTAGAGTGCTGTTAAATGATAGGATGAAAAGACAATTATATCCCTATTATTTCTGTAGTCTAATCCCTTACATGCTATTGCTCTGATAATAGTGAACAATATATACACACCGACCAAAATAGACAAATATAACATGACAACAAATATTTATTTTTTATTCAGCATCATTTTTAAGCATCCATTGCTGTCCATACCAGCATATTTCCAAACCATTGTTGATGTCCATTACAACATCATTTCAAGCATCCAAAACAACCATATGCATTTCAAGTAAATACAAGCCATCGTCATCAACACCCACATATTCATTATGTGGTTCAGGATTTGCAAGATAACCATCATCGTCGTCGTCATCATCATCTGACTCACATGGAGGATCAGTGAAATGGCTTGCTGTAGGCTTAGGGGGCTGGTTTGGCAACATCAGAATTGTTGCATGATCAGTGGAGAGGCTTGTTGTAGCTATAGATGGAGAAACCAGAGATGGTGTGCATGGGATATCATCTGAATGCAAAGCTTCATTATCTGGTTCAGGAGTGTAGGACTCATTGGGCTCGGTCAATGCAATAGTCAAGTGAACTATCTTGCCATGAACATGCTTGCTAAACATTTCAAGTAGGCCCTGATCTGTTGTGACTTTTGGGAATGTTTTCTGGGCACCATCATGGTAAAAAAATGCACAATCTCATTATATCCATGAGGGTACTGATCAACAATTTCTTCGACAAGGTCCTTAAAATTGCATAGATCAGAATCCATGACCTTACTGCATCTAAAGCATGAGAACTCCTTCCTACGCTTTTTAAGATTGCCAACAAGTCTGATTTTTAGTAAGTAACTTGACTTAGGGTCCATCCTGTGAATGAACGGACCATTAAAACTATGCATTTTACAAGAATTTTAATTATTTTTCCTAATTACAATCAGACAAATATAGAAGGAAAAGGATGAGAACAATTTTTACCCTTCAGGAAGCCAAGAGCTGTCGCGGCCTTGCGAAGGCATCACCATGCCACTTGGGCTACTCATCTTCAGATCATCAGGTGATGAAGAACAGAGCGAGGCACGGTCACGGCGGTCGGGGCAGCGCTGTCACGACTGGGGGCGGACGCAGTCAGTGGGGGTGATGCGGTCACGGTGGTGGAGAGGCGCTGGCAGACGGTGGGGAAGGGGGCGCGCACACTCGTGGCGAGCCTGTGGAGGCGGCACGCCCAGCTGACCAGGACGGGGCGCCTAGCTGATAGCGGCGGCGCGCCCAGCCGATTTAGGCAGCGGCAGCGCACCCAAGCGGAGCGGCGTCCTGGGCTCAAACCAAGGGGGCGGCGTCCTGGGCGAAGAAGCAAAACCGAGGGAGCTGCCAGGAGCCCAGGACTCGATCTAGGGTTTCATGTGGTGCATAGCTTTTTTTTCTTTTGACCGGATGTGCTGCCGCTCGGCTGGGAGAGAACGACGGCCTCACCTTTTTCTCTCGAGAGATCTTTTTTCTCTTTGCAGGAGTATCCGTGAGGGGTACAAAAGGAAGTGATTTGACTTAACGGCGTTATAACGTTTGCTTCACTAGTATTCGTCAATATTCAGTTTAGTGGCATACAAGGGATTATAAATTTATATTGATGGCTCTCAAGGGATTGTATAATTTATGATGGCAAGTAAGGGATAGGTGTAGATTTTAATGGCATATAGGGGATTTTCTCTTCAAGCTACGACAACGGATGGAGGGACATTTACGGTATCAGCCGGTAGTACATACGCACTGGCGGAGTGCCCCCCCCCCCCCACCCACCCCCACACCCCAACATCACAGCAAAAAAAAATTTATATAATATATATTTAATAATATATATTAGAAAGATATAATAAAAGTTTTGTCATATATTTTTTTATGACTTCTGGACAATAAAATCACATAAATTTGCATTTTATCTTTGGATAAGCTCATCTACGGTGCAAAAATCCAAACAAATAAGCTACACTCGGTTATTTTATGGTTAAAACTCTTCGACCGGCCCCCCTATCGATAATTTCTGGCTCCGCCACTGTACATACGTACATATTAGGCAGTGTTTAGTTCCTTCAAAATTCCAAAATATTTACAAGATTCCCCGTCACATCGAATCTTTGGACGCATACATGAAATATTAAATATAGGTAAAAAATAATTAATTATACAGTTTGGTTGTAAATCATAAGACGAATCTTTAGAACCTAATTAATCCATGATTGAACACTAATTATCAAATACAAACAAAAGAGTTACCGTGCTTCTAAAAATTTTACAGGGACAACTAAACACACCCTTACTCCTATAGTACTTTGTACAGCGAAACCATAAAGATCGGAATCTGCGGGGGGACAGGTGCTACAAAAATCTCGATGCACCATCCTGCCGTGCCGGCAAATTCCTCCGCCGCGAGCGCCTCGCCGGCCCTTGTCGATCGGCAGCGCAGCGCATGCGCATCATCAGTTCCCTCCGAGACTCCGATGCCTTCCCCAGGTCCCCTCCTCCGCTGTCCGGTCCTCGGAAAGGACGACCGTGAGAAACGGACGGGGACATGCGTTTCAGGCGTCGCGTAGCGCTGCCGACCCCAGTCCAGACGGCAGCGTCGCAGGCTCTCGTCTGGCCGGCGTGGCAGGAGCAGGGCCGGGGCGCCGAGCTCGGTGTGCTGTGTGCAGCCAGAGCCCAGAGCGAGCCAGCGGACAGGCCGCCAGGTGTTGCACTGGCAACTCGGCGGCCAGTGTGGGTGTGGGCGTGTGGCCACGGCAGCCCGCGCCCGCACGCGTCAGCCGTCAGTACGGGGGCGCCAAATTCGGCAGGATCCGCAGTTATTGCCGCCGTTACTGCGGAAGTACTACTGTAGTAGTGGCGGGTCTGCAGGTGAGGAGGCAGCATTCACTCCGGGAAAATCCGGAGTTAAATGAACTGGAGATCCTCTCGTTTTGACCCGCTGCTCCATCCCCGGCTGCACACACACGGCTCGCCGGCCGGCGGTGAGTTCAAGCTGCTAGACTCGAGTGAGGCAGGAATAGGTGTGCTCCTACTCCTACCTACTCCGACCTGCTACAGTTATAGTAAGGCGTAGTTGCTCTTTTTTTAAAAGGGAAGTTGCTCTTATTAGTTGCACACCTCTCGTTCCACCGCGCGAGCGTAATCCTACGTACGTACAAGCTTTGCTGGCCGTTGGCCCGTTGCACAGCTGCGTGCATGCATGTGTTCCGGCCGATCAATTCGAATCACACACGGCGACATCTTCTGAAAAGGACCCCAAATTAGTAACAGGATATATCGTTCATTAACCATGCAAATCTCTCACACAGTTAGCGTGGCCGGGTACGAAGATATGAGATATCGATCGTCGGCCGGCCGGTCTGTGTAAAGCACGATAGATCATCATGCCGTGGCCGTGCATATATAGCTAGATCGATCAACGATCGTCAAGCTCGCGCGCACGTTTGATCTTGGAATATGTGTCACTTTTTTCCCTGGGCCGAGCGTTGATGAAAAGCTGCGATCGATGCTGGAGAAAAGGTAGTCCTGGGCTTCGATATATGCTGATAATGATGATGTTAACAAGGAGACGGAACAAGAGCTAAAGGTTAGCGACGGATATGCATAGATACGGAGTGAGAGAGTGAAGTGGACAATGTACATACTACTCCGTACTCCATGCAGCATATTTTTCTGTCTCTCTTTAATACACGTACTCCATGCAGAGAAGCTGTACTGGCATCCCTGACTTGGATGGAAAATTCCCTGGATGTGCCTCCCTCTTCTTCTAAATTAGCCCTTAATTATTTGTATTAATTAACAAAAAAAGATCGTCATCTAATCCAGCGAATGCTTTGCTCGCACATATCATGCAGAGCGTCCCGTGCACTCACGCCGACAGCAATGCGGTTCTAGTACTGTGTCGAGAGAGAGATTTTTTCGTTACACACGCGCCCTGTACGTATCACACACGCCTCTGCTGGCAGGGGAGGGGTTGACTTTGGGGATCTTTAACTCGGCGCGTCAGTGCTGTCAGGCCTGATTATTGGAACTGTACACACAGACAGATGGCATTTATTGGTGTACTACTGCCACTGACACACTCACTCGTGACAGAGGCGTACGTGTACATATACGTACAAAGATACAGGCAATGCAACCGGTAATCGCGGGAGTAGATACGCCGTTTGGGATAGATTGTGCACTCGGTACGCCGTACGTATGTGTACGTACGTACGTACGTGCGTGCGTGAGGAGCCCCCGCGGATCCATCCAGCACCGGGACCAAAATCTACTTACGCACATGTATGGCACATGCACGCGCGCACGAGAGAAACGCCCGGACGAACTGTGTGTAATCTCACTGCGGAAGTTGTGCTGGTTAAATTTTTTTTTAACTTGCCTCCGCCTAAAAAAAAAAGTAAGTTCGTGCTAGTCGAAGTTTTAAGTTTGACTAGGTTTATACAAAACATTATCAATATTATTTGTATCTTCAAGTAAGTTTATAATGAAAATATTCAGTGACTCATCTAACGAACATAATCGTGGGCGTATTATAATTATTAATATTTTCTTATATATATTATTTGATTAAAGTTAAAAATATTTGACTTCTGAGAAGTGAGAATGACACTTTTCTAAGATGGAGGGAGTAGAAAATATTAGTAATATTTATATCTCTAAATAAGGTTCTTATAAAAATATTTTCATGCTTCATCTAATGATATAATTATGCACCATAAATATTGATATTTTTATATATATTTAGTCAAAGTTAAAATTATTAGACTTTTTGGAAAATAAAAATAACACTCGGTGTGGGACGAAAGGAATACGTGCCGCGCAGACAGGCGGATCGGAGCTGCACTTTCCTGCATGCGTATGGTAGCGTAGTAGCGATCATCATCGGTAGTGTGTCCAGGGTGTGTGTGGACGTGAGATAATATGATAATCCATATACAAAACTTGCCGACATGATTAGCTACCGGTAATTAATAATCTTATTATATCAGCAAGAAATGTTTAAGATTCCCAGCAGAATTATTAGAATGACTGACAAACGCGCCAAAAAAAAGAGAAATGTTCCATGAAAGAATCATTTAGAATTGATTCTCAATTTTTTTAAACTAGTCTAGAGGAACACAAACGCCCAAAACATATATATGGTTTCTTTTGTGGTGGAGGGACTATACATCCCCTCTATATATAATTTCTGTGCACGCCCAGAGCATATATGAAAACAACATAAAAACCTTTCTTTTATGGTGGAGGGATTATACATCCGCTCTATGTATCCCTGAGCATACACGAAACACCATAGCTCACAGCGGATGTTTTATTTCCGCTGTTTTGTGAAGAAGTGCTTTCCTTTCTTGTGGACTTGGGAGGTTCGTTCTTCCGTTGCAAAAAGAAGTTCTAGAAGCGAACAAACCTCTAGCCTAGTGCCTAGTGTTTGGTGCTTCTTAGTAGCACCTTGCAAGCCAGATTCAAATCCCTATGGGACGATTTTGTGGGCTGATTAAAAAAACAAAAAAATAGGTAGAGGGCTTTGTCGCCGACGGTTAAAGAAAACCGTAGTTCTTGAGCCCTCCTGTTCTCTCAACAGTAGTTCTTTAACCGTTCTTTTGGAATCGTCTCCTCCAGTTTTGCTTTGGTTTACCGTTCCTTCGGAATCGTTTGTTCTCCTATTTACTCCCCCGCTCATGCGCATATCCTGATTGATCGTCGGAGTACATACATGCAGTTCGCAAGCGCGTGGGTACGAGATACTGTACGCCGGCTGCAATAACACACGCTGTACTATAGACAGACGAATAATTACCATTGATGCGCGTATATATGCATCGCGTTACAGTACATATAATTCAAGGTGCAATATACTATATATTATTGTTTGCGGGCGCGCTGTGGGTGTATATGTGCGTTAATTACTGTGTAGTACGTATGTTGTACTTGTTAGCTAGCAGAAGCACCGAGAGCCATCTTAATGGTTAAAATTACACACGGTTTTCAGAGTAGCCACGCCAGTAAAAAACTATCCATAGAAACTATGCCACACAAATACACAATACAGGGGTCTTGGTATAATAAATGTCATCTTTTTTTATCTTTCTTTCTCGCTCCAAACTTATCTTCTGCCTGCCTTTTTCCTCTAGAAGAAGCACAAGCAGAGCAGGTCGCCCCTCGCCGGACATCAGGGATGCAAGGGGCCAGGCCACCGACCGCGTTAAGCTTTGCCTCCCTGGTCGTCAGCGAGCTTGTCCCTGTCGCCAGGAGCTAGAGCTCACCCGCACCATGAAGCTCGTCGTCGTCATAGAGCCCGGCCGTGGCCTATGCAGACGGCGAGCGTCCCGGGCACCAGCGGCGCGGCGAGGTCTGGTCTGGTCGAACGACACCGCGGACGCGAGTGGCCTGGGCAACGATGGCGCGACCTTTGTGGACAGCGAGCGGCCTGGCCGATGGCGCCGCGATGAGCGCGTCCTGGGCGGACGCGAGCGGCCGGGAAATGACGGTGCGGCCTGTGCGGACGGCGAGCGCAGCCTCTGCGTACGGCGGCGTGGCGAGTACGGATTGGGCGACGGCGGCACGATGAGCATTGCGCGGCGCTGCAGCGAGCGCGGAAGAGGAAGTCTCGTCGCGGGCCGTAGAAACGGGTCGCTTCCTCCCAACGGCGAATTAGCGATTTCTTCGTTCACAAGTTGTATGCGGATGACGCGGCAATCTTCGCGGACCCGAGCAGCTTAGAACTTCACAAGATCCGTTCTTTTTCGGTGAATGCTCAGGTCTCAAAGTGAACGTATCCAAGACAGAGATCTTCCCCATTCGAATGGACAACAACACCGTCTGCCATTTGCCTCAAAACTTTCCGGAAAAATCGTGAAATTCCCAGAGAAATATCTTGGCCTCCCACTACATACCAGAAAGCTACGCAAGGTGGACGTCCAATCATTGATAGAAAAAATTGGAGCTTGACTGGATGGAAGGGAGGGTGGCTATCCACGACAAGAAGGGAGACCCTTGTGAAAACAGTATCGTTCTCCCAACCAATCTATCATATGACGGCTTTTCCGGAGCAAAAATGGTTGATTAAAAGGATTGATCGATTGTGAAGGAGCTTCCTACGGAGGGGAGAAACACCGGACAAAGTTTATGGAGGCCACTCGATTATAAATTGGCCAACTGCTTGCCTTCCAAAAATAAAAGGGGGTTTGGGGGTCTTAGACCTCGAACGTTTTGCATGGGCGCTGAGATTACGCTGGCTTTGGTTTCAGTGGTGGCAAAAAGAAAGAGCCTGGAACAACATGGAATTACCTTGTGATAGTCGAGATCGTGAACTTTTTTGCGGCATCCACAATAGTAACGATCGGAGATGGAAAATTTGCCAAGTTTTGGTTATCTTCCTGGGCACAGGGACAGACCCTGAAAATTATTGCACCTACGCTTTTCAGTAAAGCTAAACGGAAAAATATTACGATGCTTAATGCTGTACAGAACAACAAATGGATTGACCACATCAGCGTTCAGCAACAGAAATTCATGAGTACGTACTGCTCTGGAATCATGTCCGGCGACTCCAGCTGGATGAGAGTAGCAAAGATAGCATAATTTGGAGGTGGACGGTGGATGGGGAATACACAACAAAAAGTGCGTATCAAGTTCAATTCCAAGGGACTTTCAGCAGGCTGAAAATCACACCCGTGTGGAGAGCAAAGGCGGAAGCGAAATGCAAATTCTTCGCATGGACACTACTACACAATAAAAGATCCTAACTGCAAACAATTTGGCTAAAAGGCATTGGCCAAATGACCCGATTTGCAAGCTCTGTAATACCGAACCTGAAAACCCCACACATCTATGCAAAGACTGTGCCTTCACCAAACGGGCATGGGCTTTCCTAAGATAATGGCTTGGTTTAGCGGTAATTGACAACATTGGACCAAATGGATCACTGTACAATTATTGGCGAAGATGTCGTGCTAAATTTGACAAAACCCAACGAAGGTCGTTCGACGGTGTTTTGATTTATTTCTGGTGGAATATATGGAAAGAAAGGAATAGGAGAACTTTTCAGAGCAAGAGACTACAGCCGAAGGAAGTAGCTTTCTTATGTAAGGAAGACATCGAACAATACCAAAGGGCCACATCAAACTACACCGAGCAAGGAAACCACGAGTAGGAAGATAGAAATCGGCAACATATACATAGATAGTTGTTTTTCCCCTCTGTCTTTTTCTTTTTCTGTACAACCTTAGTAGTGTGTAAGAAAGGGTAGGTTGGATATCAGCAGCAGTAAGATAGGTAGGCGAGTGGTTCTAGGTAGAGTAGCTGCTAAAGTAGTTTTATTTTCGAGTTTGTAAGTTTTTTTTGTCTTTTTCCTCGTCTAATAAAAATTCGGCAAAACTTTTGCCGCCTTTCGAAAAAAAGTAGACGTGGTTTCTCATCTAAGAAACGGTTTCACCGGATTTTCCTCTCTTCTTCGTTAATTAGGTTGTCACATTAGAATTTTGTTTAGTTAGCTGAACAATTAATAAGGATAGAAACTACTTTAATATTTCATTGGGAGTGCCCTAATGACACATCGACGTAGTACATACAGTAAGGCCAGTTTCACTGATGGATTTCATTTCTCAGTTTCCAAGACAACCATGTCAGCCATGACAGCCATGTCGCCAATTAAGAAATGAAACTAAGACCCCGTTTGGCAGGGCTTCACTTCACTAGCAGAGTCATTTTTTTGGCTTCAGCTCCACGAACGGCTCCATTGGTGGAGCTGAATCCGTTTTAGTAAACTGTTTGACAAAAGAGCTTCACCTTTGTATCATACATGCCTGAGAGAGGTCAAATGTCCAACATACCCCTGTGTACGCTTTACGTTTGTATCATGCATGCAGTGTACGTTTCTATATTTTTTTTTCATCCGAGTAAATTTGAATTTAACATTTTAAATTCAAAAGTTATTAAATTATAAATAAAATTCAAAAATTACAAATAAAAAATAACACAAGGAACTCGCAACCGATAGTATTGCATTGCTTTTTGCACAGTACGGATCTGTTCAAACAAATATGCCCGTTCAAGGCGATGATATAATACACAAATCATATATCATGATATAATACAAACATATATAATCACGATGAATAATATATCAAAAGTGACAAATAATAGATGTATGCTGGTCACAATATTGTAGTAGCTATTGATAAAAAATACGAACATCCAAATTAAAGAATATTGCTAGCTGTTGATAAATATGACAAGCCGAGCCAGGCCAGGGGCCTCCGCCGACGGCGCCAGACCAGGCGCTCTTCTGCGGGACGCGTACAAGCGTACGAGAGGGAAGAGAAAAGGTCGCGAACAGAATGACGAGGTGTGACGTTTTTTTTCCGGTGGCAATTCACGTAATTTCTCAAATACTAAGGGCAGGGGGTCACGGCGCTGGAGAAGAAGCCAGGAGAAGCCACTATTTTTGGCTCCTTTCCACCCCAAAGGCACGTGAAAGCATGTTTTTAGGGCTCCATCGGTGGAGCCGTTTTATTTTACCCCGTTTGGCAGAAAACGGCTCCAAATGGCTTCTGAAGCCGCTGGAGAAGCCCTGCCAAACGGGGTCTAACTCTCTCAGTGAAGGGTTTCATTTCACTGTTTCCAATACAAGTTGCAACAGTTAATGTATGCATGATGTTGTAATCCTATATGTCATGTAAACTATGTAGCCATTTTAAAATATATCTAAATTAAACATAGTCACTTTGTGTAACTACAATATATCGCATGTTGACAAATAATCATATAAATATATTAATTAATCCAATATTCATGAGTGTATACGCATATACTGAAATGATTACATATAATTTAAAGGGATTATATTTCGTACTTCTCACACTCGACAAGCTAAAAGTATCAGGTTCATTCATGTACGCAACAGGGGAGAAAATTTTCTGCATGCAAGCTGAGCAAGCATGTACGTACATGACACGTGAAGTCCAACAACCAGCCACCATTCCGTCCCGTAACGTGGATTACTACTCCAATAGGTACGCGTGAACTGCGGCGCCACAGAGGAAAGGAGAAGACGCGTAACGCAGGGGATGGAAACTCTTTTGCTCTCTCCTCTTAAATATCTCGGCACATAAACAGATTTATCGATGTGTCGTGTTATTTAATGAGAATGAAACCCTATGAAACCCATTGGAACTAGCCTAATACAATTGCATGCATGTATCTTTTCTCATCCCGGCCCCTAGCTAATTACACTTAAACACACGTGATACGCTGTACCTTGGCGACACGGAGTATATATATTAGTGTACGCAACGCACGTGGCACGTTCGTCGTACGTCGTATGTATGTGCGCACGGCACGCGCGCGGGTCTCCAGCCGACTGTTTTGTTTTGGATGGGTTTAGTTTCTCATTTCACTCAAAAAAATTTTGGATTTTGGTTCATCATTTTGCAGAATTGAACTAAACATCATGCAAAATTTTTGGCAAAATGGTATCCATTCTCCATTTTGGATTTTGGCCTTAAGAAGCCAAAAAAAAAAGCTAAAAAGCCAAAAAAAAAACTTACCCATCCCATGAAAAAATTGGTATTTTGGATGGAACTAAACACACCCATAAAAATTTTGACATTTTATATTTCATCGTTCTAAAGTAATTAACATTTTGCATTTTGTATTTCATGGGACTAAACACAGCCTCACATCATTATTCTCACGACGACACGACGCGCGCGGGTGCATTGCATTCATGGTGGCCGCGTTGGCACTGCTTTGACACCAGATTTCGATGGATCCATCTATCGGCCGGCCGAATCCCCCCGAACAGTGAGTCCGCGGGGCCGTACCCGTACGCATATACGTACTCCGGATGTGACATCGTCGACCTGTGGATCCGGCGAGCGAGCGTGCAGTGCCGGCCGGGCGCGCGCGGCCGGATGGAGGATCGTATCGCTTGCATGCACAGCAGTACAGTACGTATGAGAATCCAGAAGCTAGCGTAACAGCGGACGGATCGGATCCCCCGGCCGGCACGTAACGTCCATCGATCGATCAACAGGGTTATTAAATATTAATTAATATAATATATGGGCACAGCGTCAATTCTCGCGTCGTTCTTACCCGTTTGGGTGTAGCAAGCGTTTTCCCCATTTGATCTGAACATCGACCGCGGCCTCTATCAGCACGCAACAAGCAAGCGACCATGGTGGCCCATTGGTGGGGGCTTTCACAGTTACGCCTCCAGGAACAAGTGGGGACGCAGTAATCAAAGCTGCCGATTGATGACGATGAGTGATGATATAGACAACAACAACCACAACAAAAACCCACTCAATATTTACCATATGTTAGTTTTTTTTGGTGCTTCAAAACGGTAGAATTATAATGGCACAGATCCAATTAACCCTACTTTTTTTTCCCGATAATGCTTATGTGAGGGCGCCCGTCCGAGCTTGTCCGCGCCGGACGCGCCATTCTGGATCTAGGCACCGATCGGCCCAACATCAATGTGCAGCCACCGCTACCCAACTCGCCTCACTCACTCACTCCCACACCACGCATCCAGTCCCTCGCTTCCTCCTTCCTTTCACGGCTCGCGCCCCGCGCGCTACCCGATGCGCGGCCATGGCTACCTCCTTGGCCGCCGGTGGCTCGCTCCCCTACCCCGGTGGCCTTCTCCCCCACCCCGGTGGCCCCTTCCTCCACCCTGGCACTCGATGTGGAAGCGGTGGTCGCATTGCGGCAGCGCGTGGTCCATCGTCGTCGACCGTCGTGGCGGTCCTTGTCGCCACCACCGGTGATGGCCAGGCTCCGGAGTAGCCACCGCTAGCCGCCGCCGTTGACCCCCAGCGGCCGGAATCGACCGACGACGCAGCCTTCCCCTCCCCTATGTTCCCTGAACCCGACGGCTCCTTCTCCCACCCGGGCGTCCTCCTCCCCCACCCCAGCGGCGCGCCTTCCCCCCACACACCGGTGCCCTCCCCCAACGAGAGCCCCCAATGCCCGCAAATCCGGCGACCATGACACTTCACGCACCAGGCTCTCTCTCTCCCCCCTATGTCGCAATTGTATGTTTGAATTATTTTAGGCGTTTCAGATATATGTTGCATTTGTTTCATATGAATGTTGCAAAAGTAGATTGGGGGGATGTTGCAATTGTTTTCAGAGGCATGTTGCAAGAGTATGTTTCGAGTGTTTTAGATATTTCAGAGGTATGTTTTATCTCTGTTTTTTCCGGATGCATGTTACAATTGTGTTTATCCGGATGTTGCATATGTTTCACACATATGTTGCATGTGTTTTATTCGGATGTTGCGTTTGGTTGCAATGGTTTTCAAGTGTGTTTCAGGTGTGTTTTTTCAAGTGTTTCAAAAGCATATTTCAAGTGTTTCAACTGCCTTCAGACGTATGTTACAACCGTTGTATTTAGATATTTTAAAAGTAGATCGGGTATTACATCTCTCCTCCTCCCATCTTGTGCTGCATCGTCTCTCCTAGAGCCAGCAGGGCATCCATACAAATGAGGGATGGGCGATGGGCACAGGACGAGGGAGTTGCGTGCGTCGGGCGCAAGCGAGGGAGCTCCGTACGGACGGACGCTGCCTCTAGAGCAGGATGGGCACTGGGCGGAGGGGGCTGCTGAAGGGTCGAGATGGCGGACTAGAGGGGGGGGGTGAATAGTCCTTTCTAAAACTTAAACGTATTGGCTAACCAAAACAAATGCGGAATTAAACTTATCGGTCTAGCCAAGAATACACCCCTCTAACTAAGTTCACAAGCACCTCACAAAGATCCTAATTAAGCAACTAAAGTGCTTTCCTTAGCAAGAGCTCTCCTATTTAATTCTAGAGCAAGGTCACACAAACCTATGCACTAGTACTTTGCAAGCAAGAGGGAGCTCCTACACAATTCTAGTAAGCAAAACGCACAAAGCCTAAGCTCACTAGCAATGCTCAATAACAAGGCAACCAATGCCAAATTAGAGAGCACAAATAACTTAGCTACACAAACTAAGCAATGTGACTAACAAGGTTACACAAACCAAATTAGTCACGCAAAGGGAAGCTTCTAGCTACACAACCAAGAAGACAACTATCAAACTATACAAGCAAACTAGTTACGAGAGCAACTACACAAGCACAAGTATATATGAAAGTAAATACAAGCTTGTGTTGCACGAAGGCAAACCACCGAGAAGAGTAGACAAGGTTGACATGGTGATTTTCTCCCGAGGTTCACTTGGTTGCCACCAAGCTACGTCCCCGTTGTGTCGACCAACACTTCGTGGTTCGGCGGCTAATCGGTCACACACCGAGCCTCTCAAAAGGCGCCGCAAGAACCCACCATCAAGTGTGGTAGCTCAATGACACGCTCAACTAGAGTTGCTCATCGCGATCCTCACGGGGTGAGCACAATCCCCCTCACAAAGCTTCTCCGGAGCCTCGCATAATCTTTTTGCGAGCTTCGACGGAGCCACAAGCCACCAAGCCGTCTAGGAGGTGGCAACCTCCAAGAGTAACAAGCACCACCGGCTTGCAACACGATCACCTAGTGCCACTCGATGCAACCTCACGATGCAATCGCACTAGAATCGCTCTCTCACTCGATCCGATGAACACTATCAAGCATGAGTGAGTTAGAGGGCTCTCTAGTACTACCACATAAGTCACCAAGGCTAAAGTGTGCTCAGCTACCGGCCATGGCTGGCCAAGGCATCTATTTATAACCCCACGGTGGTCGCTAACGGGACCGGACGCGGTGGTCGCAGCGAAACAGCGAACAAAGAGGTTCCAGCAAGCTCCCGAAGTGACCGGACGTGTTGAAGGAACATGACCGGACGCGATAGTGCCAGCGTCCGGTTACAGTCCAGTAAGCTCCCTGAACGACCGGACGCGTCCGATCATCAGTGACCGGACGCGCCTCACGTCCGATCATCGAACTGAAAAATGCGCAGACACTGAACACTAACCGGACGCGGTGGTCGCAGCTGACCGGACGCGGTGGTCGAAACTGACCGGACGCGGTGGTCACGAGTCCGGTCATAGACCACCCTTCGGTAAAACGGCGATATCTCTTAGCTCCGAACTCTGATTTCGATGATCTTGGACATTTTGGAAAGCTTACTCAGAGGGCTACACAACCCACTAAAGCACTTGATCTAATTCACAATGGATCAAAGCAGTATTCCACTCTAAGAGCCATCCTAGTGTCCGAAGAACACCGAAAAATATTTCTCTCTTCTCTAAGTTGATCAACACCAACTCCAACACCTTCTCCTTTGCAAATGTGCCAACACCACCATGTGTACACTACCATGTGCATATGTATTAGCTTTTCATAAACATTTTCAAAGGGTTAGGCACTCAACTTGCCTCGCCACTCGATCCTAACACGTATGCAAAGTTAGATCGCTCAAGTGGCACTAGATGACCGATATGCAAACAAGTTTGCCCCTCTTGATAGTACGGCCATCTATACTAAACCCGGTCATCAACTTCTCTACACACCTATGACCGGTAAAATGAAAATGTCCTAGGTTATACCTTTGCCTTGCGCATTCCACTCCATCTCCTCCGACGTTGATGCAACACATGCACCAACCATATCACAAATGATATGATCCACTTCATATCATCATGTGACCGTATTGGTTCATCGATCTTGACCTCACTTGCTCTTCACCGTTGCCTTGGTCCTTCGGTGCCAAGCCATCACACAACTTGCCCTTCACCCTAGCAACCGGTCCATCAAACCAAGCCTCATCTTGATCTTCTCTACCTTGGTCACATGACTCCATGTCATGTCTCATATGCAATGAGCTCCTTCATGACACCATCACATATGGACTAATCTCCTGTGTATCTTACATAACCACATATTAGTCCACCTAAGTTGTCACTCAATTACCAAAACCAAACAAGGATCTTTCAATCTCCCCCTTTTTGGTAATTGATGACAACTTTACAAAGATATGGAAATTATGCTTTTTTTAAGCTAGCACTTCACACAAGTGTAAATTGCTAACTTGTTTTGGATTTAATGTTACTTATCCAACTTTTAAGCTCTATGTCAAGATTTGGATAAGCACCATAAAATCCGACTTGGTAGTGATAACTCCCCCTACATATGTGCTCAAATGGTTTGGTTTCAAGCTTTGCTGTCACACCCGGTTTTCTAAAGAACAAAACCAGGCTAATCATATGTGTGCCCAGGAAGTCCACACATATGCCAGAATGAAAAAGTATCAGAAACAATGTTATATATAACATATACATAGCTATATTAACACTTACATCAGAGTATCGCGGAACGGTGACTAAACTTTGGGCTCCATTCTTCTCAGGGACGGCTGACTGGGGGTAACATATGCCTAGCACTTCTACTAGTCTTCTGGAAACTCCACTACACCTTTGTCCTTTTTCCGAGTAGCATCTTACTACACACTGGAGTGTTGGGGAAATAGCAAGAGTGAGTCCATGTCGAACTCAACAAGTATAACACAGGGTTCATGAGGCTCAAAAAGGCTAGACACTGTTTGACTGCGTTTAGCTTTTAATCATCATATAATTAGCAATTGAGTAGCATCAAGGTATTCCAATTCCCATTAACGAATCAATGATCAATTGTAATAAGGAGAATGAATAGCATTAACATGAGCATAAATAATAATCAACAATAATTAAGCATGATATAATAATGGTGATCAACTATTCTGTAAGAATCCCCAAGGCCGCTCGTATCCGTGAGCACGGCTAGTATACCAGTTTTTAACTCTGCGCAGAGGTGTACACTTTCACTGTGAGTCATGATTTCCAAATGCATGGGTTAATTACTCCCAAAACACTGAAAACCATATAAAGCCACTCAAAAGTTCGTCTAACAAGTTAGGGCCATTAGATTCACTCGGCAGGCAGATGTAGAACCCTCCTTCCCTGTGGCACAACAACCGCAGCCTATACACACTAGGCCAGGGGCTCGCACTACACCCAAAGTGGCAAGCCATTCTTACGCCATTTAAGGTAACCTCTAACAAGCTAGAAAAGGTCTCTTGAACAACTAGAGCCAGAGCCATATAGCCCTCACAGCTGTACTGTATATCCCGGTTATCACATACAGGTAAGTCCTTACGGAGAGAAATCAGAGCAACAATATAACCCCTTGCTCTAGCCCCCTTTCAACAGTAATAAAATCATCTTAATGGTTGTTTGCTTAATCCATTAATCAAATTACAAGATCATTGTTCATAATTAAGCACTAGCAATAGCTACCCAAGTGCACAACCCATAGGTGACAAGGAAACAAGATATCAATAGCTAAGTTATAATCTCTATGGTTGTCAAGTAAGACACATGCATATGTATGATAATTTCAGTGAATAGGACAACAAGGATGGTCCCATGTTATACTTGCCTTAAATCAAGATCCTTTCTCTGATCCAAATCTTCAATTAATAGCTTCTTGAATCTTCACGTAAATCTCACCGACTGGACTTATCAATAAATCACCACACACGCATCGAACAATCATACACGAAGCAAACGATAGAGCTAAATTAGAACAGTACACCAAACAATTAAAGATATTTGAAAACTAATCTAAACATTACTATGAACACATAGACGCGAAATGCACGCATAATCATCAGAGCTACGGTGAAAAAGAAACAATTACCAGAAGTTTACTTTATAAGAGCTATATGCTTGGTTTATTTTGTTTACAGAAACCATGTGAAGGATATTAATTTAGTCAACTTACATTGTAATTAAAAAGTTGATTAAAGTTACTAGTCATATTTTATTTACAAACATGTCCCATGTTTATTGAAGTCATTCAAACTTTAGCTTGCAGAAGAAATTAACCTGCTACTCAAACTGCATTTGACGTGGTTGTAATTTAAAAACACATGGATGATAGCAATTAAACAATTTTAATATCTGCATACAAAATATCGAGGTGCAGCTTCTATGTTACTTTCAAATTAGAAAACTAATCATACGCATAATAACTAAATTATATTTAATTAATTATGTATACATGTATTTTCCATTGTATTTCGAGATTTATTTTTGTACAGGAAAACGGCCACAAACATACTCATGATGTCACCGACTAGCAAATCCTAACTGCTAGGAACAGAGCATTTGTTTCTTGCGCATGCATGAGGTTTGCTGGCCGCAACAGAGACATGCTGAGAGAAACTCCATGAACGGCTGCGAGCAACTTGCCGGAGTTCGGCAAAAAGGACATAGGAGCCTCGGATTTCGACAGGAAAAACACAGGGAGACCGAGAGAGCAACGGCGATCTTACCTACGGTGTTTACGACGGCAGAAGACATACATCGATGACGTACGGCCCGACAGGGCAGCAGCAGCTTCCTGAGGTGTGGTTTGGTGAGGAAACATGAGCATCAGCGAGCAACAAGGAAGGAGGTCGAGGGAGGCTTCGTAACCTTGAGACGGAGAGCGGAAGGCAAAGATTGACGACGGGGAAGCAGCAGAAGGCCTCCACGGCGGCCTCGGCCAGGGGCTCAGAACAGGCGGCACAGACTCGGCACAGGTCGGGCGTGGAGAAGTTTCAGGGGCTCGACGATACAATGAGTTGAAGTCGTAGTCGTCGTGGTAGTCGAGGACGATGACCGATGAGTAGTGATGGATGGCGACGAAGATTGCCGGACGTCCATGCATGCATGTTGAATGTGTATATACACCATATATGCAAATTTACATTGCATGGCGCTGTAGATCGTGCCTTCTTTTGCTTGCTTGTGATCGTGCATGATAGTATGCACGCACGGCATATAATCCACATGCACTAACCTCCTGCTAATCCACTCCTTGGCCGATCGGATCTTGTAGATGCTTCCGTGCTCTTGATTGCTTGTTCCTTGTTGTCGGTGTAGATGGGGATGGTCGAAACCAGCGCCGCCGGATTTCTCGTGACGACCGGCCGCCGGATGCTCTTCCGAATCATCTCGTGACCATGATCTGGCCAGCGGCGTGTACTTGGGGACGTCTGCCCCCTTGGCGTTGGCCTTGGCCAGCAGCAGCTTGATTAATCCTCCGCTTGGGACAGCACAGACACGGCAACACCCATCAGATTGGCCGTGGCTTTTGAAGGTGGACACCACTTCGATTTGAACTCGGCACCCAGAACTCAACTCTGTAGATCGACACAGCACGGCCAATCCAATTCTGCCTTGGACTCGAAGTCAAGTCGCCGTATCACGGCAACCGATTGATTCAGAACGGCGGCAGACCATGCTTTTCTCCGACAATATCCAAAACGAGAGAGCAACACGGTGCTAGGGAAAAGCTAGGGCACCACAGTGACGGGTAGAAGCGAATCAGAGATGGCCAGGCAGGGTTTCGCGAGCTTGGTGGCTGCGCTGCAAGTTCTGGCGAGGCGGCGGCGGCGGCTGCGGCTAGTTGAGCAAGGCTGCTGCGCTAGGGTTTTGGGTAGGGCGGCGCGGCATCCGGCCTTGGGTTTTATAGGGCCTAGGCGCTGCATGTTTGTGCGGGGGAACAGGAAGAGACGATGTTTGACTAGGAAAAGAACGTAGTAGAGAGGGACGGCTTTGGTTTTTAGATGGATACGGAAGTTTCCTTGCAGGCCACGAGAAAGACCCCTGCGGCTGCCTGCTGGAGATAATTAATCAAGAGCTGACCTTGGGGCTTAGGTCCTGGCGAGCAAAGAAACAAAGGAAAGGAGCAGCCGGGTTGTTTACGAGCTGGACTCGTGAAAGCAAAGGGCGCGTCACGTAAAGCACTTGCATACACGTATACATGTATATATGTATATTTAAGATACGAAGAGAGATAGAGGGAGCTACAAGCGACGGCTCGCGATAAGGCTTGTACTTTTGAAACCAGGGCGTCGAGGGCTACGCCGGCATATATATAGTCGTAGGGTTTGGAAACTTTTCGGATTTTCTTAATTTCAGGATTATTTTAATTCCGCGAATAAAATAATTCCAGAAAATCTAGAATTACCTTTTTGGCCGTGAAAAATAGCCCGGAGCTCAGAAAAATCACGGGAAAAATCCTGGAGACTCTTGGAGAGATAAGGAACTCAACTAAATGAGTTTGAGCTCATGAAAAGATTGATGAAGAGATCAAGGAAAAAGATTAAGCTCACGGAAATTGAAATTTTAAATCCAGAAAATGCCAAAAAAAATTTCCGGTGAGAAGTAAACGTCGTCCTATGGTATTTTGAAAATGATAGCACTCACCAACACCAAAGACAAGCATCACACAAACACCACATTATCAAATTAATATGAAAAAGTTTTAAACCACAATTTTCTATATTTAAATTAGCAGCAACTTAACTTATCTAATAAATTTATTCAAATATTGAAATTATTTATTTTATTTAGTATTTTTCATGCACAACCCAAAATAGGAAATTTTGGGTGTGACAAATCTACCCCACTTAACAGGAATCTCGTCCCGAGATTCGGAGAGACTAGGGAGAAAGATAAAGTTGATCTGCAAGTCTTCACTTTTCTTTCGTCAACTCCTATCCAATGATGATGCCACAAACTCATAACCAACTTTGTAAATGTCTCCTTTAGACCCTTATGATTCTTGTAGATGGTTCTAACAGGTTACCCACCCTGAGAAAGGATACCTGCGCTCGATAATGACTTTGCAACCATGTAGATAGCTGATGCTTCCAGATGACGAAATAGAACGTATAAAACCTCCATCTTGTATCGCCTTTAGTTCGGCAACCCCTCTTAAGAGATCAACTGGAGAACACCAATGGATAGCTTGCATTTGTTTCTGAGTGATGACTACCATCATGTCCTTCTACCATATCAAAGAGACTCATGAGCATATGCAAGAACAAGTAATTTGCACTTCCTCGCGAGCAGAAAAATGGCAGAGCAGAAATACAGTTATAACTCGAGTTCTACGAATCCAATGATGTTGTAGCTTATACCGTTAGAAAGCTTATCAAATTTACTACAACTTTCTTATAGAACACTTCTCCAGATTCTGCAGTTAAGGTAGTCGAAAACTGTGCACAATAGAAAATATTCTAGGTTGCTGACAGCACATATGTGTCGTCTTGTGATTTTCATAAATCCCAAACCATAATAGCTATCAGGGTGGTTCTTACGGTAAGAGAAAGATATTGAAGTCTACTATTGTCCAGAATTTATTCATGATTTTTGGGCATCCAAAAATAGAGGTATAAGCTAAGGAAGACAGACTGCTCTAAAAAGACAGGATAAGATACAAATGAGATTCAGAGAGATTAGAGAGATAGATAACACTAATCTTTAAGTCTTCATGCTTCTTTGATTTGTGTTGATGAGATATAAGACATGGATCGAGGATAGCCAAAAGATGACAAGAAAGATAAGGTTTGATCTTCAGTTCTTGGTACCTCGTCGCTTGAGATTGATGATGGTAACGGACACTACCCCATTTAACAAAGATTTTGTTCCACCTGACAATGTCATTGAAGGCAACATTTTGTTTAAGGCTTGCTGCTAATGATAAGTCCTTCACTTAAAACTTACTAAACATACTTGATATGGAGGTGATGTCATCTAAGTTTTCATGAAACTAACTATAGACTTCCAATCATAGAGATGACCACTTCTTCCAAGTGAAGCTCTAGGACATACGAAACATTCATCTTGCAACACTCACAACTTTGCTACCCCCTTAGAAAAAAGAAACTAGGGGACACCAAAGTAACTCACATCCCTTTTATACTAGATAACCATAATCATCTCTAATGTAAGATTCCCAGGCAAATCAATGAGATTCAAAGATATCCAATGATATATTCACTTATACAAGATAAGGAAGTAATGCAGAAAATTTCTGGGCGAATTCTAATTTCAGCAGTTCAGTAAATCTGGCATAACTCGAGCTACAAAGATCCAAATGAAGTGATATTTACATGGTTGGAAAGATTATGAAATTATCTACAACTTTTATTAATAACACTTTTCCAGGTTCTGTCATTAAATTAATCAAAAACAGAGCTTAGCCAAAACTATTCCAGAATTCCAGACTGTGCAGTAACCTCAACTTAGAACAGGTATATCTGTTAGCTCAAAATAGGTAAAAAGGTAAATCCAGTGGGTTTGGAAAGATACAGAAGTCTAGTTATTCCCAGTAAAGAATTTCATAAATTTCTCATGTCCATATCTTGAGATATAACAGAAACATTGCAGACTGCTATAGAAATCAGCATGTGGAGTATTACGTAAAACCTACCACACTTAGCATAGATCAAGCTACTCCTCAAGACTTATACCTTCCGGGCCACTTTCAAAACACGAGAACAAGAACAACACACAAGCAACACATCAAGCAAAATAAACACACATCACATCATCGATACTACACGTACTTCTTCAATAATGGTGGTCATCCTAATGGCACCTTGGAGATGATGAAAGGCCATCGAACTTTTGAACAAGGTAAGATCAGAAAACTTTTAGTAAAATCAACATAAAACAAAATCCAATGGAGTAAGAAATAATAGCTCAAAGGAAGCTATATCAAGAAGGGGATACAACAAGACAAGGAAGAGAAAATAGTCAAAATCAATGAGTCAAGGTATGACAAATTAGTTTTATAGTAAAATAAGTTTTAGAATACGTCCAGTGCTACTTGGCATACGTCCTACAGTCAACACCGCTCTGATACCACTCTGTCACACCCGGTTTTCTAAAGAACAAAAACCAGGCTAATCATATGTGTGCCCAGGAAGTCCACACATATGCCAGAATGAAAAAGTATCAGAAACAATGTTATATATAACATATACATAGCTATATTAACACTTACATCAGAGTATCGCGGAACGGTGACTAAACTTTGGGCTCCATTCTTCTCAGGGACGGCTGACTGGGGGTAACATATGCCTAGCACTTCTACTAGTCTTCTGGAAACTCCACTACACCTTTGTCCTTTTTCCGAGTAGCATCTTACTACACACTGGAGTGTTGGGGAAATAGCAAGAGTGAGTCCATGTCGAACTCAACAAGTATAACACAGGGTTCATGAGGCCTCAAAAAGGCTAGACACTGTTTGACTGCGTTTAGCTTTTAATCATCATATAATTAGCAATTGAGTAGCATCAAGGTATTCCAATTCCCATTAACGAATCAATGATCAATTGTAATAAGGAGAATGAATAGCATTAACATGAGCATAAATAATAATCAACAATAATTAAGCATGATATAATAATGGTGATCAACTATTCTGTAAGAAATCCCCAAGGCCGCTCGTATCCGTGAGCACGGCTAGTATACCAGTTTTTAACTCTGCGCAGAGGTGTACACTTTCACTGTGAGTCATGATTTCCAAATGCATGGGTTAATTACTCCCAAAAACACTGAAAACCATATAAAGCCACTCAAAAGTTCGTCTAACAAGTTAGGGCCATTAGATTCACTCGGCAGGCAGATGTAGAACCCCCCTTCCCTGTGGCACAACAACCGCAGCCTATACACACTAGGCCAGGGGCTCGCACTACACCCAAAGTGGCAAGCCATTCTTACGCCATTTAAGGTAACCTCTAACAAGCTAGAAAAGGTCTCTTGAACAACTAGAGCCAGAGCCATATAGCCCTCACAGCTGTACTGTATATCCCGGTTATCACATACAGGTAAGTCCTTACGGAGAGAAACCAGAGCAACAATATAACCCCTTGCTCTAGCCCCCTTTCAACAGTAATAAAATCATCTTAATGGTTGTTTGCTTAATCCATTAATCAAATTACAAGATCATTGTTCATAATTAAGCACTAGCAATAGCTACCCAAGTGCACAACCCATAGGTGACAAGGAAACAAGATATCAATAGCTAAGTTATAATCTCTATGGTTGTCAAGTAAGACACATGCATATGTATGATAATTTCAGTGAATAGGACAACAAGGATGGTCCCATGTTATACTTGCCTTAAATCAAGATCCTTTCTCTGATCCAAATCTTCAATTAATAGCTTCTTGAATCTTCACGTAAATCTCACCGACTGGACTTATCAATAAATCACCACACACGCATCGAACAATCATACACGAAGCAAACGATAGAGCTAAATTAGAACAGTACACCAAACAATTAAAGATATTTGAAAACTAATCTAAACATTACTATGAACACATAGACACGAAATGCACGCATAATCATCAGAGCTACGGTGAAAAAGAAACAATTACCAGAAGTTTACTTTATAAGAGCTATATGCTTGGTTTATTTTGTTTACAGAAACCATGTGAAGGATATTAATTTAGTCAACTTACATTGTAATTAAAAAGTTGATTAAAGTTTACTAGTCATATTTTATTTACAAACATGTCCCATGTTTATTGAAGTCATTCAAACTTTAGCTTGCAGAAGAAATTAACCTGCTACTCAAACTGCATTTGACGTGGTTGTAATTTAAAAACACATGGATGATAGCAATTAAACAATTTTAATATCTGCATACAAAATATCGAGGTGCAGCTTCTATGTTACTTTCAAATTAGAAAACTAATCATACGCATAATAACTAAATTATATTTAATTAATTATGTATACATGTATTTTCCATTGTATTTCGAGATTTATTTTTGTACAGGAAAACGGCCACAAACATACTCATGATGTCACCGACTAGCAAATCCTAACTGCTAGGAACAGAGCATTTGTTTCTTGCGCATGCATGAGGTTTGCTGGCCGCAACAGAGACATGCTGAGAGAAACTCCATGAACGGCTGCGAGCAACTTGCCGGAGTTCGGCAAAAAGGACATAGGAGCCTCGGATTTCGACAGGAAAAACACAGGGAGACCGAGAGAGCAACGGCGATCTTACCTACGGTGTTTACGACGGCAGAAGACATACATCGATGACGTACGGCCCGACAGGGCAGCAGCAGCTTCCTGAGGTGTGGTTTGGTGAGGAAACATGAGCATCAGCGAGCAACAAGGAAGGAGGTCGAGGGAGGGCTTCGTAACCTTGAGACGGAGAGCGGAAGGCAAAGATTGACGACGGGGAAGCAGCAGAAGGCCTCCACGGCGGCCTCGGCCAGGGGCTCAGAACAGGCGGCACAGACTCGGCACAGGTCGGGGCGTGGAGAAGTTTCAGGGGCTCGACGATACAATGAGTTGAAGTCGTAGTCGTCGTGGTAGTCGAGGACGATGACCGATGAGTAGTGATGGATGGCGACGAAGATTGCCGGACGTCCATGCATGCATGTTGAATGTGTATATACACCATATATGCAAATTTACATTGCATGGCGCTGTAGATCGTGCCTTCTTTTGCTTGCTTGTGATCGTGCATGATAGTATGCACGCACGGCATATAATCCACATGCACTAACCTCCTGCTAATCCACTCCTTGGCCGATCGGATCTTGTAGATGCTTCCGTGCTCTTGATTGCTTGTTCCTTGTTGTCGGTGTAGATGGGGATGGTCGAAACCAGCGCCGCCGGATTTCTCGTGACGACCGGCCGCCGGATGCTCTTCCGAATCATCTCGTGACCATGATCTGGCCAGCGGCGTGTACTTGGGGACGTCTGCCCCCTTGGCGTTGGCCTTGGCCAGCAGCAGCTTGATTAATCCTCCGCTTGGGACAGCACAGACACGGCAACACCCATCAGATTGGCCGTGGCTTTTGAAGGTGGACACCACTTCGATTTGAACTCGGCACCCAGAACTCAACTCTGTAGATCGACACAGCACGGCCAATCCAATTCTGCCTTGGACTCGAAGTCAAGTCGCCGTATCACGGCAACCGATTGATTCAGAACGGCGGCAGACCATGCTTTTCTCCGACAATATCCAAAATGAGAGAGCAACACGGTGCTAGGGAAAAGCTAGGGCACCACAGTGACGGGTAGAAGCGAATCAGAGATGGCCAGGCAGGGTTTCGCGAGCTTGGTGGCTGCGCTGCAAGTTCTGGCGAGGCGGCGGCGGCGGCTGCGGCTAGTTGAGCAAGGCTGCTGCGCTAGGGTTTTGGGTAGGGCGGGCGCGGCATCCGGCCTTGGGTTTTATAGGGCCTAGGCGCTGCATGTTTGTGCGGGGGAACAGGAAGAGACGATGTTTGACTAGGAAAAGAACGTAGTAGAGAGGGACGGCTTTGGTTTTTAGATGGATACGGAAGTTTCCTTGCAGGCCACGAGAAAGACCCCTGCGGCTGCCTGCTGGAGATAATTAATCAAGAGCTGACCTTGGGGCTTAGGTCCTGGCGAGCAAAGAAACAAAGGAAAGGAGCAGCCGGGTTGTTTACGAGCTGGACTCGTGAAAGCAAAGGGCGCGTCACGTAAAGCACTTGCATACACGTATACATGTATATATGTATATTTAAGATACGAAGAGAGATAGAGGGAGCTACAAGCGACGGCTCGCGATAAGGCTTGTACTTTTGAAACCAGGGCGTCGAGGGCTACGCCGGCATATATATAGTCGTAGGGTTTGGAAACTTTTCGGATTTTCTTAATTTCGGGATTATTTTAATTCCGCGAATAAAATAATTCCAGAAAATCTAGAATTACCTTTTTGGCCGTGAAAAATAGCCCGGAGCTCAGAAAAATCACGGGAAAAATCCTGGAGACTCTTGGAGAGATAAGGAACTCAACTAAATGAGTTTGAGCTCATGAAAAGATTGATGAAGAGATCAAGGAAAAAGATTAAGCTCACGGAAATTGAAATTTTAAATCCAGAAAATGCCAAAAAAAAATTCCGGTGAGAAGTAAACGTCGTCCTATGGTATTTTGAAAATGATAGCACTCACCAACACCAAAGACAAGCATCACACAAACACCACATTATCAAATTAATATGAAAAAGTTTTAAACCACAATTTTCTATATTTAAATTAGCAGCAACTTAACTTATCTAATAAATTTATTCAAATATTGAAATTATTTATTTTATTTAGTATTTTTCATGCACAACCCAAAATAGGAAATTTTGGGTGTGACATTTGCACATATGCATAAATATGAAATTTGTGGGAGGGTTAGCACTACTAAGTGATGCTAAGGTGTATAGAATAAACCTTTGTAGCTCGATACCAATTAGTAGATTGATACCATTTGAAAATCACAAGTTTGCCATCATCCTTAGCATCATGAGTAGCTAGACATCAAAAACACTAGAAACCCCGTGAGATCACATTATAAGCAAGCTTCTAGTTTTTGCATGATAATCATAAGTCTAGCTAACATCCTATACATGCTAGTTATCAAATCATCATTCAAGTTCTATAACTAGCATACACCACACAAGCATGCATATTGAATTTAAGAACTTATGCAATGTAAGCAAGCACATGAATTATGCACATATCAAATGTAATCAATCAAAGTTCATGAGCTTGCTCCCCCTACTTGTGTGCTTTCTTTGTCCAAGAATGTTTGATCCCCTTACATTCTTCAATGTTACTCCCTCTTTGTCCATGTCCATGTCCAATTTTTCAATATCTCCCCAAAGCTCAAAAAAGCTTTCATATCTTTGTCCAACTTCTCCCTCTTTGTCATCAATTTCCATAAAAAGGTGTTCTTCTCAATTGATACAAAGGCTTATATTGGGGTAGATGGTTAAGACTTGAATATTGCATTTTTGATGGACATTACCACATATGTTGGAATGACAAACTTTATGGTTGCTCTTGAGATACCACATAGGATCTTTGACCTTGATACCAATCGGTGGGGCTCCTCCCCCTATGTCATAGCATGTGTCATTCACTTGAGATACCACTTGGAGATGAGGGTAGCATTTCTTGATTTGATCACTTAAGGTTGAGGATCACTTGTGAAACCATCGTCTTGCATGAATGATACCACGTGAAGCTACCATGAGTAGAAATGTGATACCATTTGAAAGAATTTTCTAGTGTGGATCCACTTTAAGGATTTGGCAATAATATTCACTTCTTAAACATTTGCTATCTTCATGAGTACCATTTGTAAGATATCACTTGTAAGTTGATCTAGACACCACTTGTGAATACCATGTGAGAAATCAAATGAGTCTAGATAACACTTGAAGCAAACTAGATATCCATTTTTATTGTTGTCTTGTGCTTGTACTCTTATCATTGTCATGAGCTTCTAATGTGTCTTGAACTATTTTTCCTTGCATAAGCTTACAAGTCCGGTTTGATCCAATGACAAGCTTCTTCACACCTCATGCTAAGGGTTATCTTGCCAATGTTGTACTTGTCACTTGTTAGCAATCCAAACTAGATCAAGTACTTGGGTTCACTAGCTCATGAACAAATTCATACACATACCACTAGATCATTTAAACAATTCAAGCAATAGTGGTAGGCTATGAATTTAAACATTTCATTTGTTATGCATGATCCTAGTAAGCATGTACTATATGCACTAATCGCATACTAGTAAGAGATGAAATGATCATGCACATTGCAATAATACCTTTGTTATGTTGGAGTAGAGGATAGTCACATAGATTCCAATTCATTACTCCAATAGCAATGTGAAGTCCAATTTATAAGCTTGGTAAAGACCAATCATCATAGATAAATCCATTCTTCACCCATATGAAATGAAAACCACTTATGATCAAGTGCACTATCTCTTGAGTTGTGATTGGCTTGCTTCATCTTTTTGATCAATGCTTGCATGAGAGAACTACTTAGAATACCACTTGAAATATATGACTAGCTCTCTTTTGGGTGTTGCTTGCTTTTCTTGATCAACCCTTTTGATTGCTTCAACTAAGCATCATAAGTTCCTCGTATCACCACTTCCATGTTAGCCTTCCAAGTCCCAAACTTGGTTTCACCTACACACGGCGGCAAACCCCTCACTAGGGAGAAGTGATCTTTCACCAAAGAACCACTCTTGATACTCACTTGAAATGATATAGTTTGATTGATCCAAATGATGGACTCAATCTTGATGAATAATCCTTGAATCTACATTTGAGTCCAACTCTTCCTACATGTTTAAGTTCTTTTCTTTCTACCAAATGATCTCCAATCATCACTAGAACTTAAACTTTATCTTCATCTTAAGTTTGATCTTGATCTTCAAATTGAGTACCAAATAAGTACACCAAGTACATTTCACAATACAAAAGTCTTGTACTCATTGCTCATCATGCTTCTAGATCAATCCAAAACCAAACTTAGGTACCTCAACCACTTGTAAACATGTTTCTAACTTGAGGACCTTTCAATTAAAGTGACTCTAGATTAATCCAATGATTGTCACTTTTTTGGCAGATTCTGTACCCTTTAAAGAATAATTCATATCTCCCAATATACAGATCCAAATGACATAAGATTTGGTGAAGATGTGATTCACTAAGTCATCTAGCATCTGTAAAAATTTGAGATTCATTTCACATCTAGATTGCTACCAGATTTCAAATCTTCCACTACTGCTATATGCTGAAAACTGCTGCACTATAGCTGACAAGATGTACTCCAAAGCTAAAGCATCTCTTATCCAATTCTCATGAAATTTATACAGCATCTTATAACATAAGTCTAGAGCATGCATACTAAAATTCATGCCAATCCAAGTAGATTTGATCATCCAAACTCAGACTTGATCACTGCTAGCTCAGATTTTCAACTTTAGACAGATTTCAGTACATTGAGCAATACTTCATCAAATATGAATTAAACTTGAAACTAACTTATTTGAATACTTTCACAAGACATATATCCATCCAATCCACTTACTAAATGTCATCTCATGAATTTATCCAACACAAATCAATTCAAACTTGATTACTTAAGCATTTAATCCATTCAAACATCTCATAGCAAGCAACATTGCATATATATCCAATTCAATCAACTCATATGCACCCAAGTGAAATGATCAACAAGAGATATACCTTGGTTAGCTCATGATCATTGTAAGGTCCAAATAGGCTAGAGGGGGGGTGAATAGCCTAATTAAAACTTCTACAAGAATTACTTAACCACGAGTTAGTACGAAAGGTGGCGAAGCAAAAGCACTAGCTCTACCTAATTAAGCAAGCCACCTACACAAGTCTAGTACAAGGCTATTCACTAAACACAACAACAACTATAATCTAGAAACAAGAAGTAATATGAGAGAAGAGCTTTGATTGATTATACCGCCGTGTAGAGATGAGATGTACCAATCAATCAATCACACAAGAGAAATCCTCGGAAAGAGAATGACACAAGAATTTATCCCGAGGTTCACTTGCTTCCCGGCAAGCTACTCCCCGTTGTGGCGATACACCCACTTGTCGGTTCGCGAGCTAATCGACTATCAAGAGTCGAGCCCTCGGCGGGCGCCGCACAACCGCACACAAGATGGGGATCCTCCAAGCCACGAGCTCCACTAGAGTATCCAATTCACGAACTCCCGCGGGGAAGGATCAAGAACCCCTTACAACACTTGGTGAAGGCTCCAACAATCTCCAATTGCGAGCTCAATCACCTCCGCTGCTCCAAGCCGTCTACCGTGTCGGGAAACACGGAAGAGTAACAAGAAACCCGCAGCAACTCGAAGATCAAGTGCCTCTAGAATGCAACTCTCAAGCAATGCACTTGAATCTCACTCAATCTCACTCAAGATATGCAACTAATCAAAGAGATGAGTGGAGGGGTTGTTCTCTAGCTCAAAGTATGTCTCTATATCTCAAAATGTGCAAGAGTTGCCCTCAAACCCTGGCCAACGTCTATTTATAACGAAGGGGTACGCAACTAGCCGTTACAGACGACGCAGCGAAAAACGCACTGACCGGACGCGTCCGGTCACTACACGACAAACGTGAACAGTGCGCGTCAGAACTAGCCGTTGCCCTGACCGGACGCGCTGAACCAATTGACCGGACGCGACAGTGCTCGCGTCCGGTCGCGTTCCAGTATGCTCCCGTTGAGACCGGACGCGTCCGATCGCACGTGACCGGACGCGCCACGCGTCCGATCGTCACTCCGCTTTGCTCTGCCCCTCTGGACGCCTGACCGGACGCTCCGGCTACGTGAGGGACCGGACGCGCCAGTCGCGCGCTCTGGTTCGCTCAGGAGAACTGACCGGACGCGCTGTTGAACTGACCGGACGCCACAGTGCCAGCGTCCGGTTAGAGTCCAGTAAGCTCCCTGGATGACCGGACGCGTCCGATCATCGAACTAAAAACCGCGCAGACGCTGAACACTGACCGGACGCGTCCGGTCATACAGAGACCGCGTCCGGTCCAGCGTCCGGTCATCTCTGTGACCTCCGTTCGCCTCCGTTTCTTTTCCGACTTCTGGCGCAATAGAAAATAGGCATTTCACTTCTCCAAAAAGCGCCGAATCCCGCCTCGCAAGCTCGGCGGGAGGGAGAGAGGAACCCAAACCCCTCTCTACCGCTTAAACTCCACCGCCTTCACAAACTGTGCTAACACCACCAAGTGTACACCACCATGTGCATGTGTGTTAGCATTTCATAAACATTTCTCAAGGCATTATGTTAGCTTTTTACTAGATCCTAATGCATATGCTCAAGACATTGATCTAGTGGCACTTGATTTCCGAGCTAACCATGATTGCCCCTCTTGATAGTCGGCCATGTATCCTAAACCCGGTCAATCACTTCTCTACTCATCTTAGACCAGCAAAAGGAAAACCCTATGGTTATACCTTTGCCTTGAGCTCTTAGATCCTTCTCCACTTGATCATCATGTCCTTCCTTTTATGTGCATCTTCACCATGATCATCATTTCATGTCCATGCACCATCTCTTTGTGATCTTGTGGCCACCACACCTTGCCACATACACCTTCATCACATGTGTTGCTTATGCCTAACTCAAAACACTTAACACATGGCATTAGCAACTTGGTGTCATTAATTACCAAAACCAAACTTGGGCTTTCAATCTCCCCCTTTTTGGTAATTGATGACAACCATCACAAAGATATGAAATGAAATCAATTTTCAATTTCGATAGTATTAGCTCCCCCTACATATGTGCTTCCATGAGTTTGGTTCAATTATGCACATATGTATGGATTTGAAATTTGAGAGAGTTACTACTATCAAATTGATGCTAAGGTATATAGAATGGACCTTTGAAGCGTGATACCAATCGGAGTTGCCTTTATATACCATCCTTAGCATCGACGTAGCTAGACACCATTTGTAATACATCACTTGTAAAGATCACAAACACTAAAGTACCCCGTGAGATCAACATTATAAGCCAAGGTGTCTAGATACCGCTTGTAAAGCTACTCTCAACAAATCATTATTCAAGTTCTATTTCTAGCAAACACCAAACAATCATGAATATGAATTTAAGCTTTGCAATGCAACAATTTATCATGTTAATGCACATACAAGTGCAACAAGTAATCTATGAGCTTGCTCCCCCTACTTGTGTGCTCAAATTTAATTGATCCCTTGATTTCTTTCCCTTTGTAACTTTTCTCTCCCCCTTATTATATCTTATTCCCTCTTTGCAATATCTTTGTGACTTTTCTCTCCCCCTTTGTCAACAATCACCAAAAAGGTGCCAATTTTAGTGAGAGATAAGTCAATCAATTATGAGGGAGTCCAAATTATGGTTCAATCTAAATTACTTGCCTAGAATATGTAATTCGGTTTGATCCAAGGACAAGCTTTTTCACACCTCATAAAGTATAAGGGTTATCTTGACCATGTTGAATTACACATCATGAGCTCATTTTCTAGATTCAACACTAGGTTTGCAAGCCCACAAACATGTCATATGCTACCACTAGATCAATCAAACATAGAAGCAATAGTGGTACCATATATACATCAAAATTATTTGATTTTCATGAATGAGCCTATTTATCATGCAAATATGTCTATATGTTCTAAATATGTCCTTAGCAAAGTATGAATGATATGCCAAACAACTTTACCTTGCTATGTTGGAGGAGAGGCATGTCATATAAGAATGTGGGGGTGCACTCATTTCAAGTTGGAGAAGTCAAGTATGTTCAATTCATTCTTCAACTTGTAAAATCTCTTTTCATCAAGTGGCTTTGTAAAGATGTCGGCTAGTTGATCTTCGGTGCCAATGCTCTCAATACTAATATCACCCTTTTGTTGATGGTCTCTTATGAAGTGATGCCTTATGTCAATGTGCTTGGTTCTTGAATGTTGAACCGGATTTTGTGTCATCTTGATAGCACTTTCATTATCACAAAACAAAGGCACATTCTTGAAGTTAATTCCAAAGTCATTCAAAGTGGCCTTCATCCAAAGCAATTGTGCACAACAACTACCGGCACTAATGTATTCGGCCTCAGCGGTAGATAGTGCAACACTATTTTGTTTCTTTGATGACCATGAAACAAGAGACCTTCCAAGCAATTGACAAGTGCCACTTGTGCTCATTCTATCAATCCTGCATCCACCATAGTTGGAGTCCGAATATCCAATCAACTCAAAATTAGACCCCTTAGGATACCATAATCCAACATCATGAGTGCCCTTTAGATATCTCAATATCCTCTTGGTTGCTTTCAAGTGACTTTCTCTAGGTGAAGCTTGATATCTTGCACACTTGCATACACTAAACATCACATCCGGCCTAGAAGCGGTGACATAGAGCAAACTTCCAATCATGGACCGATATTGCTTTTGATCTACCATATTTCCACTATTATCAATACCCAATTGATCATTAGAGCACATTGGTGTGCTTATTGGCTTAGCATCTTGCAATCCAAACTTCTTGATCATGTCCTTGATGTACTTGCCTTGACTTACAAAAGTGCCATTCTTCATTTGCTTGATTTAAAGTCCAAGGAAGTAACTAAGCTCTCCAATCATAGACATCTCAAACTCATTAGCCATCATATTTCCAAACTCTTCACAAAAGTCTTGGTTAGTTGATCCAAAGATAATGTCATCCACATAGATTTGCAACACAAACAAGTTATTTCCAAGCTTCTTGGTGAAGAGAGTGGTGTCAACCTTTCCCATCTTGAACCCTTTAGAGAGAAGAAAGTCCCTCAATCTCTCATACCATGCTCTAGGTGCTTGCTTCAAACCATACAATGCCTTCTTTAGCTTGTAAACATGGTCGGGCTTCTTGTCATCTTCAAAACCGGGAGGTTGCTCAACATAAACTTCTTCATTGATGTAGCCATTGAGAAATGCACTCTTGACATCCATTTGATAGAGCTTGATATTGTGTGCACAAGCATATGCTAATAAGATTCTAATTGCCTCCAATCTTGCAACCGATGCATATGTCTCTCCAAAATCAAGACCCTCAACTTGAGTGTATCCTTGTGCTACTAATCTTGCTTTGTTTCTCACAACCATGCCATCTTGATCTTGCTTGTTTCTAAAGACCCACTTAGTACCAATCACATTGTATTTCTTTGGCCTTTCAACAAGTTCCCAAACTTGATTTCTAGCAAAGTTGTTTAGTTCTTCATGCATGGCATTTACCCAATCGGAATCTTTTAATGCATCTTCTATCTTCTTTGGTTCTTCTAATGAGACAAATGAGTAATGCTCACAAAAGGATGCTAGCCTTGATCTAGTTTGAACACCACTTTGAATTCCACCAATGATTTGGTCCAACGGATGATCTCTTGCAATGCTAGTAGGTTGGAGTATTGGGAGTTGATTGCTTTCACTTGTTTGACCTTGAACTTGCACTTCATCATGAGAACCACTAGAGCTTGCTTGATTTGTATTAATTTGCACACTTTGGTTGATCACATGAATATCATCATCATCAACTTACATCGGCCTTATATCACCAATGTCCATGTTCTTCATTGCATTTGACAATTGATCTCCTCTCACATCATCAAGGTTTTGAGCTTCATTTTGAGACCCTTTGGGTTCATCAAACTCAACATCATGAACTTCTTATAAGGTGCCATTTGTGAGATTCCAAACTCTATATGATTTGCTTGTGGTAGAATAACCAAGTAAGAACCCTTCACCACATTTCTTTTCAAACTTGCTCAATCTAGTGCCTTTCTTGAGAATATAGCATTTGCAACCAAACACTCTAAAGTATGCAATGTTGGGCTTTCTTCCATTCAATAGTTCATATGGTGTCTTTCCAAGCTTCCTATGGCAATAGAGACGGTTACTACAATAGCAAGCCGTATTGATAGCTTCACTCCAAAATGAATGACTCACATTGTATTCATTAAGCATTGATCTAGCCATATCAATCAAGGTTCTATTTTTCCTTTCAACTACACCATTGGATTGAGGAGTGTATGTTGGTGAGAATTGATGCCCAATACCATAATCATCACACAAATCTTCAATTCTTATGTTCTTGAACTCACTACCATTGTCACTTCTAATCTTCTTGATGGTAGTCTCAAACTCATTTTGCACCCTCTTGACAAAAGACTTGAATAGATCATAAACATCACTCTTGTCATAGAGAAAGAGCACCCAAGTGTATCTAGTGTAGTCATCCACAATCACAAAACCATACTTGTTACCACCAATGCTAGTGTATGTTGTTGGCCCAAACAAGTCCATGTGCAATAGCTCAAATGCTTTTGATGTGCTCATTTCACTTTTACTAGGATGTGAATTTCTAACTTGTTTGCCGGCTTGACAAGCACTACATAGTTTATCCTTCTCAAAGGTGACATCCTTCAATCCTTTAACTAAGTCATGCCTCAAAAGTTTGTTCAATTGTTTCATTCCAACATGACCAAGCCTTCTATGCCATAACCAACCCATACTAGATTTACTAAGCAAGTATGAAGTCAATTGTGTCTCACTATCATTGAAGTCAACCAAGTATAAGCTACCATGTCTAAATCCTTTGAATATCAAGTTTGATTCATCAACACTTATGACTTCAACATCATCACTACCGAATATGCACTTAAAGCCAAGATCACAAAGTTGTGCCACCGATAAAAGATTGAAATCTAAGCTCTCAACTAGCAACACATTAGATATGCTCATGTCATTTGAGATAGCAATTTTACCAAGCCCCTTGACCTTGCCTTTCTTGTTGTTGCCGAAAGTGATAGCATCAAAACCACCATTTTGACTTCTATCAATAGATTTGAACATACAAGAATCCCCGGTCATATGTTGAGTGCACCCACTATCAAGCACCCAATGCCTTCCTCCGGCTTTGTAATTGACCTACAAGATAAGATCAATTCTTTTTAGGTACCCAAACTTGTTTGGGTCCTCCAAGGTTAGAGACTAAGCTCTTTGGTACCCAAATGGCTTTCTTCTTTGAGCCCATCCATGGTGTACCAATAAACTTAGCATGAACACCATTTGTACCCTTGGTAAGCATATAGAAAGAATTAAACTTGATTGAGGATACATTTGCATTGGATTTCTTGTTCATGCAATGTTGCTCTATGTGACCAACTTGCTTGCAACTTTTGCAATAGCTACCATTGTTCTTCACAAAACGAGTCTTGTGAGGAGCAAAAGCGGCCTTGCCTTTCTTGGGGTTATAGCCCAATCCCTCTTTGTAGAGAGAAGCTCTTTGGCTACCCAAGCACATAAGCAAGCGGTCCTCACCACCATAAGCCTTAGCTAATGTGTGATTGAGCTCTTTTACCTCCTTCTTGAGATTTTCATTCTCAACTATAAGTGTGGAGTCACAAGTGAAACCATCACTACTAGATGAGGATGATGTAGATGAGCTACATGAAGGGTTAGTAGGAGCAACAATAATAGGCTTATGAAAAGTTTCATCAATTATATCACATGATATGCCTATGTTACAAGTTTTAGCTTTCTTAACATTAGTTGGCATGTTTTCACATTTTTCAACTAGAGAGGAATGAGCTTCTTCAAGCTTAGTGTGAGACTTTTGAAGCTTCTTATGGTCTACCTTTAGACTCTCATAAGATGCCCTAAGCTCATCAAGTTCTTGCATAAGGTTTTTCTTTTCCTTAAGCAAGCCCTTGCACTCCTTTCTAGATTCTTTAAAATGTTGAGTGCAATCTTCTAGCATAGTGATTAGTTCATCTTTAGTGAATTCTTCTTCATCACTATCACTATCACTAGCATTATCATGATCACTCTCATCGTCGGATGATACCTTAGCGGCCTTAGCCATGAAGCACGATGGAGTGTCGAAGAGGGAGACCTTCTCTTGGATGGCAATGCTAGCATGTCCCTTCTTCTTGCTCTCGTAGTCATCCTCATCATCACTTGAGGAATCATCACTATCCCATGTAGCAACATGAGAATCATTCTTCTTCTTATAAGAGCTCTTTTTCTTTTCTTGCTTCTTCTTCTCTTTCTTGATAGCATCTTCATCATCACTATCATAAGGACACTTTGCAATAAGATGGTCCTTGCTATGGCATCTAAAGCATCTCATGGTATGCTCACTCTTCTTGGATGAGTTCTTCCTCCTTCTTGCACAATAGCCTTTCTTCTTCATGAATTTGCCAAATTGCTTGACAAAGAGAGCCATCTTCTCATCAATGTCATCACTATCACAAGAGCTTGAGTCTTCATCACTTGATGATTCAATCTTGGATTTGCTCTTGGATGTGGTGGCTTTGAATGCCACACTCTTCTTCTTTTCATCATCTTTCTTCTCATTTTCCTTCTTCTTCTTCTTGACCAACTCATCCTTCTCATCATCTTCTCTATATGAATCATCGGTCATCACTTCTTGAAATATTTGTTGAGGAGTTGAATCCTTCAATGTAGTCCTCACTAGTACGGTGATCAATGTATCAAATATCTTGGGTAGACTTCTCAAGAACTTCATAGAGAATTGATTGTCCTTGACCTCCTCACCAAGTGCCTTGAGCTCATTGACAATGACTTGTAACCTATGAAACATCTCCGGTACACTCTCATCATCTTGCATCTTGAAGCTTGAAAATTTTTCTTGCAAGATATATGCTTTAGCGGTCTTTGTACCTTCGGTGCCCTCAAATGTTTCTTCTAGCTTGGCCCAAGCATCATGAGCAATCTCTATGTTCTTTACTTGCTCAAATGTCTTGTCATCTAGTGCCTCATGAAGAGCACTAATGGCAATATCATTGCATTGGAGCTTCTTCTCCTCTACCGGTGTAGGTGCTTCCGGATTAGCAACCTCAAATTTTGTTTCGGTGACCTTCCACACTTCTCTATTGATTGACTTTAGGTGTGCGATCATCTTAACCTTCCAATATGCATAATTTGTGCCATCAAAGTGAGGTGCCTTCTTGGTGTTGTTGATGTGCAAGCTTAATTGAGCCATTTCTTTTTCACCGTAGGTTGTTAAGCCTCAAATAAATGGTGCCTCGGCTCTGATACCACTTGTAAGGTCCAAATAGGCTAGAGGGGGGGGGTGAATAGCCTAATTAAAACTTCTACAAGAATTACTTAACCACGAGTTAGTACGAAAGGTGGCGAAGCAAAAGCACTAGCTCTACCTAATTAAGCAAGCCACCTACACAAGTCTAGTACAAGGCTATTCACTAAACACAACAACAACTATAATCTAGAAACAAGAAGTAATACGAGAGAAGAGCTTTGATTGATTATACCGCCGTGTAGAGATGAGATGTACCAATCAATCAATCACACAAGAGAAATCCTCGGGAAGAGAATGACATAAGAATTTATCCCGAGGTTCACTTGCTTCCCGGCAAGCTACTCCCCGTTGTGGCGATACACCCACTTGTCGGTTCGCGAGCTAATCGACTATCAAGAGTCGAGCCCTCGGCGGGCGCCGCACAACCGCACACAAGATGGGGATCCTCTAAGCCACGAGCTCCACTAGAGTATCCAATTCACGAACTCCCGCGAGGAAGGATCAAGAACCCCTTACAACACTTGGTGAAGGCTCCAACAATCTCCAATTGCAAGCTCAATCACCTCCGCTGCTCCAAGCCGTCTACCGTGTCGGGAAACACGGAAGAGTAACAAGAAACCCGCAGCAACTCGAAGATCAAGTGCCTCTAGAATGCAACTCTCAAGCAATGCACTTGAATCTCACTCAATCTCACTCAAGATATGCAACTAATCAAAGAGATGAGTGGAGGGGTTGTTCTCTAGCTCAAAGTATGTCTCTATATCTCAAAATGTGCAAGAGTTGCCCTCAAACCCCAGCCAACGTCTATTTATAACGAAGGGGTACGCAGCTAGCCGTTACAGACGACGCAGCGAAAAACGCACTGACCGGATGCTCTGGTCAGGGTGACCGGACGCGTCCGGTCACTACACGACAAACGTGAACAGTGCGCGTCAGAACTAGCCGTTGCCCTGACCGGACGCGCTGAACCGATTGACCGGACGCGACAGTGCTCGCGTCCGGTCGCGTTCCAGTATGCTCCCGTTGAGACCGGACGCGTCCGATCGCACGTGACCGGACGCGCCGCGCGTCCGATCGTCACTCCGCTTCGCTCTGCCCCTCTGGACGCCTGACCGGACGCTCCGGCTACGTGAGGGACCGGACGCGCCGGTCGCGCGCTCTGGTTCGCTCAGGAGAACTGACCGGACGCGCTGTTGAACTGACTGGACGCCACAGTGCCAATGTCCGGTTAGAGTCCAGTAAGCTCCCTGGATGACCGGACGCGTCCGGTCGTCAGTGACCGGACGCGCTTCGCGTCCGATCATCGAACTAAAAACCGCGCAGACGCTAAACACTGACCGGACGCGTCCGGTCATACAGAGACCGCGTCCGGTCCAGCGTCCGGTCATCTCTGTGACCTCCGTTCGCCTCCATTTCTTTTCCGACTTCTGGCGCAATAGAAAATAGGCATTTCACTTCTCCAAAAAGCGCCGAATCCCGCCTCGCAAGCTCGGCGGGAGGGAGAGAGGAACCCAAACCCCTCTCTACCGCTTAAACTCCACCGCCTTCACAAACTGTGCTAACACCACCAAGTGTACACCACCATGTGCATGTGTGTTAGCATTTCATAAATATTTCTCAAGGCGTTATGTTAGCTTTTTACTAGATCCTAATGCATATGCTCAAGACATTGATCTAGTGGCACTTGATTTCCGAGCTAACCGTGATTGCCCCTCTTGATAGTCGGCCATGTATCCTAAACCCGGTCAATCACTTCTCTACTCATCTTAGACCGGCAAAAGGAAAACCCTATGGTTATACCTTTGCCTTGAGCTCTTAGATCCTTCTCCACTTGATCATCATGTCCTTCCTTTTATGTGCATCTTCACCATGATCTTCATTTCATGTCCATGCACCATCTCTTTGTGATCTTGTGGCCACCACACCTTGCCACATACACCTTCATCACATGTGTTGCTTATGCCTAACTCAAAACACTTAACACATGGCATTAGCAACTTGGTGTCATTAATTACCAAAACCAAACTTGGGCTTTCAATCATCCAATAGCAAGCTTTCAACTTGAATATTTGCAAGCCATCAAATATGTCCAATAAATCACCACAATCTTTAACATTGCACTTGTATGTTGTAGCACTGGGACTTCACTTATTTTGACTTGGCATTGGGATTGGATATGCATTGAGCTTCAAAACTTGACTCAATGTATAATGAACAAAATGAAACCAATTGAATCAAGCCTCCAATGCTAATGGTACCTACAAACAATCATCCACTCTTTGACGGTACCCAATCAAGTTTGGGTCCTCTCAAGTTAGGTGCAACATACTTAGGCATTGCCTTAGTATGAATAGCGAGATGTTTTGCAATAGCAACAATAGAGGTATCATTTACATCCTTTCTAAGCACATTAATATCATCAATTGAAATATGCTTGAAAGTGTTACCTAGGGGACATGAATGTGCCATGTGTCCCCTTTCCCGGCATGAGTAGCAACTTCTCTTAGATTGAGCCTTTTCTTCCTTGCTCATATGTTGCTTCTCATTGCCTTGCCTCTCACGAGTTGCTTGAGTCTTCTTCTCAAGCTTGGTAGGACACCCTGAGACAAAGTGTCCTATATCTCCACACTTGAAGCACTTGATGTGAGCATGTACTTTCTTCTCAATTTGATTCTTGCTCATCATCTTGGCATCTTGGATTTACATTGGATGCCTTGCTCTACCACCCCTTCTTGTTTTCTTCTTCTTCTTCATCAAGTCATCATCATCTTCATGGTTGATTTTGACTTGATCTTGGGGCTTTGCTTTTGGCTCAACTTGAGACTTGTTGGTAGGGCAACACTTGGCAATATGTCCCACTTCATGGCATTGGTAGCACATGAGTTGGGATAGCTTCTTTGCATCTTGCTTCTTCATAATCTTGCCCTTGCTCTTGTTGTAGCCAATACCACTCTTATCACCATATCTTCTTTGATTGGTCATGATATGCTCAATGGCGATTTTAGAGTTGTAGCACCTCTCCAACTTGTTGCTCAAATTCTTCACTTCACTTTTGAGCTCATTATTCTCCTTCAAAAGGTTAGTCTCACAAGACATAGAAGTAGAACAAGCATCTAATTGTGAAGAACATGGCATATCTAATAAATCATCACAAGAGGTGGATACATGCATCTTTCCTACATTACAAGGGTTAGTAATATGTGATTGATCATTTGACCCAAATGATGAGCTCTCACTAGATTTGGTTTCTTCATTAGAGAGCTTCTTATTGAGTAAAGCATGTTCTTGTGCCAAGTTATCATGAGCAACACTAAGTTCCTCACGAGCCAATTTTAGCTCCTCATGTGAACAAGTAGTAACATAAAGTAGATGCTTTTGTTGTTCACATGTGGTCTTTAGAAAAGAGTTTTCATTTTCCAATTTACTTGCTTTTTCCATTTCTCTTTTCAAGGCTCTTGAGAGTTTATATAGAAGCTCTAAATTTGGATCATCACAATCCACAACAAAACCACCAATATGTATCTTAGTGTTACCATGTGATAATGTTGAAGAGCTTGTTGAAGCATCACTCTCATATCCATCATCTTCACCATCAAGTGTGCATGAGGTAGAATCAATGCGTGCATCACTTGTGGTATTATCATTCTTCTTGTCAAGTGATCTTGTGATATGATCATCTTTATCATCACTTGACCGTGAGGTGGAGCAATCCTCCACAACCACCTTGTTGTGGTCATGCTCAACATCCTCATGCGCCTCCTCCTTGGGCTCATCATCAATGGAGATCGCCCCGTATTTCTCATTTAGAAACACCCAAATCTCATGGGCGGACTTGAAGTCCATGATCTCACAAAGTATGCTACTATCCATAGATCAATAGAAAACATTAGTAGCTTGGCTATCGACCGGACGCTTGAGTTGCATTTTTTTTATCAATTGCAAAGGAAAAGCCCACATCTACGATCCACCACAATTGAAGAGAAATAAACTTAAAATTGCATGTCATCCAATTTCTCCACCGTGCAAAGTGTGTGCCATCAAAAATGTGTGGATACTCAACATCTAGCCCATAAGCCGCCATCCTCTCGGGTCGGTGAAGACCATAAATGAGAGACCCGGCTCTGATACCACTTGAAGGGTCGAGATGGCGGACTAGAGAGGGGGTGAATAGTCCTTTCTAAAACTTAAACGTATTTGGCTAACCAAAACAAATGCGGAATTAAACTTATCGGTCTAGCCAAGACTACACCCCTCTAACTAAGTTCACAAGCACCTCACAAAGATCCTAATTAAGCAACTAAAGTGCTTTCCTTAGCAAGAGCTCTCCTATTTAATTCTAGAGCAAGGTCACACAAACCTATGCACTAGTACTTTGCAAGCAAGAGGGAGCTCCTACACAATTCTAGTAAGCAAAGCGCACAAATTCTAAGCTCACTAGCAATGCTCAATAACAAGGCACCCAATGCCAAATTAGAGAGCGCAAATAACTTAGCTACACAAACTAAGTAATGTGACTAACAAGGTTACACAAACCAAATTAGTCACGCAAAGGGAAGCTTCTAGCTACACAAGCAAGAAGACAACTAGCAAACTATACAAGCAAACTAGTTACGAGAGCAACTACATAAGCATAAGTATATATGAAAGTAAATACAAGCTTATGTTGCACGAAGGCAAACCACCGAGAAGAGTAGACAAGGTTGACACGGTGATTTTCTCCCAAGGTTCACTTGGTTGCCACCAAGCTACGTCCCCGTTGTGTCGACCAACACTTCGTGGTTCGGCGGCTAATCGGTCACACACTGAGCCTCTCAAAAGGCGCCGCAAGAACCCACCATCAAGTGTGGTAGATCAATGACACGCTCAACTAGAGTTGCTCTTCGCGATCCCCACGGGGTGAGCACAATCCCCCTCACAAAGCTTCTCCGGAGCCTCGCACAATCTTCTTGCGAGCTTCGACGGAGCCACAAGCCACCAAGCCGTCTAGGAGGTGGCAACCTCCAAGAGTAACAAGCACCACCGACTTGCAACACGATCACCTAGTGCCACTCGATGTAACCTCACGATGCAATCGCACTAGAATCGCTCTCTCACTCGATCCGATGAACACTATCAAGCATGAGTGAGTTAGAGGGCTCCCTAGCACTACCACATAAGCCACCAAGGCTAATGTGTGCTCAGCTACCGGCCATGGCCGGCCAAGGCATCTATTTATAACCCCAGGGTCAAATAGAGCCGTTACCCCTTCACTGGGTCCTTTTCGGGATGACCGGACGCGGTGGTCAGTAGCGTGCTCCAACGGCTAGTTTTCGCGCGTATAAACTTGTATTGACCGGACGCGGTGGTCACTAATGGGACCGAACGCGGTGGTCACAGCGAAACAGCGAACAGAGAGGTTCCAGCAAGCTCCCGAAGTGACCGGACGCGTTGAAGGAACATGACCGGACGCGATAGTGCTAGCGTCCGGTTACAGTCCAGTAAGCTCCCTGAACGACCGGACGCGTCCGATCATCAGTGACCGGACGCGACCGGACGCGCCTCGTATCCGATCATCGAATTGAAAAACGCGCAGACACTGAACACTGACCGGACATGGTGGTCACAGCTGACCAGACGCGGTGGTCGAAACTGACCGGACGCGGTGGTCACGAGTCCGGTCACATACCACCCTTCGGTAAAACGGCGATATCTCTTAGATCCGAACTCCGATTTCGATGATCTTGGACATTTTGGAAAGCTTACTCAGAGGGCTACACAACCCACTAAAGAACTTGATCCAATTCACAATGGATCAAAGTAGTATTCCACTCTAAGAGCCATCCTAGTGTCCGAAGAACACCAAAAAACATTTCTCTCTTCTCTAAGTTGGTCAACACCAACTCCAACACCTTCTCCTTTGCAAATGTGCCAACACCACCATGTGTACACCACCATGTGCATATGTGTTAGCTTTTCACAAACATTTTCAAAGGGTTAGGCACTCAACTTGCCTCGCCACTCGATCCTAACACGTATGCAAAGTTAGATCGCTCAAGTGGCACTAGATGACCGATATGCAAACAAGTTTGCCCCTCTTGATAGTACGTCCTTCTATCCTAAACCCGGTCATCAACTTCTCTACACACCTATGACCGGTGAAATAGAAATGTTCTAGGTTATACCTTTGCCTTGCGCATTCCACTCCATCTCCTCCGACGTTGATGCAACACATGCACCAACCATATCATAAATGATATGATCCACTTCATATCATCACGTGACCGTATTGGTTCATCGATTTTGACCTCACTTGCTCTTCACCGTTGCCTTGGTCCTTTGGCGCCAAGCCATCACACAACTTGCCCTTCACCCTAGCAACCGGTCCATCAAGCCAAGCCTCATCTTGATCTTCTCCACCTTGGTCACATGACTCCATGTCATGTCTCATATGCAATGAGCTCCTTCATGATACCATCACATGTGGACTAATCTCCTATGTATCTCATATAACCACATATTAGTCCACCTAAGTTGTCACTCAATTACCAAAACCAAACAAGGACCTTTCAGCTGCGCACGTCGCGGTTGGGAGCAAGGGCATAGGCGCGTGGTGACGTGGGCACACTCTCCTGTTGCACGGGCGCAGCCGACGCAATTCTATTTCGATTTACATGAGGGGGCGCGATGGGTGCTTTGAATGGGAGCCACGGGGCGTACATCCGGGCGCTAGGCTTGCTGTTTTTTTCTCTCATGGAGTTGGATTACGAGGCCCCACTCACTACAGGATCGAAGTGGTTACAACAACTGCCGCTACATCACCCGTTGCTTCAAAATAGAACTGTCAATTATAAATTATTACTCTCGGTTGTTATTAACAGCCGGTAATAGTTATAATAGTATCAAAAATACGATCGTTTGGAGGGGCTCCTTCTGGCTCTGGTTGTGGCACTATAGCGGAACCAGGAGGAGCACCAAATATGCAGCTCCATTGGCTCTTCCTCTTCATAGTTTATTTTGACTAGAGCTAGGGTATTTTTCGCACTGCTACGGTACTAAACAGTATTTGACAGTACTTGGGAGCCAGAGCACCTGCGAGCCTCTCTCCAAACGGACCCTACATCTAGTAAGGTTGTCCGCACCGGGTACGCTATCCCCGTCCTAGAGGACCGGATAGCGGACCGAAGTGCCGCAGCGTGGTACTAGGAAGCGTCCGCTACCCAAGCGAACGAGTTCGCGTCCGCCAGGAATAGCGCCCTTCTCGGACGTCCGCTATCGGCCAGCGTGGCGTGGGGCCCACGCACCCATTCGTCCGCGCCATGAGCAGGAAGGGGGAGAGAGAAGGAGATGGCCGGTGGAGGAGGAGCCGCGCCCCGTGGCGGCGGCGGAGGAGCTGCATCGTCACCCTCGCCTCGCGCCCGGAGCCGGAGGAGGCGGTGCTCCCTGTGCCTGCTCAGAGGATCCGCCCGCGCGCACGCTGGTGAGCACCGCCATTGGGATCCGCCCACCAGTCGAGATCTGCGCGCCCGCCCGTCGGGATCCGCTCGCACGCCCGCCCGTCGGGATCCGCTCGCGCGCCCGCCCGTCGGGATCCGCCCGTGCGCCGGTGAGCCCCGCCGTCGGGATCCGCCCACCAGTCGATATCCGCGTGCCTGCCCTGAAAGCATCTAGGCCCCGATGTTGGTTTCGGCAATTGATGATAACGCATTATTACCGTGACTAACGTGTGTTTTGCAGAAACAGTGGTAAGTTAGGTCATGGAGTTGATAACTGCTTTGGGCACTATGGTATTCATGTCCCTTGATGGAAATCATTTCGGTTTTCAAAGGATCAACGACAAGATTAAGGACGGTTAGTTTCGGATGTCAAGGTGTTGAGTTACATCCGGAATAGTCGTTAGGATCTTTGTTTCTTCCTTTGACCGTATTATAAAGGGGGACATGAGCGAGTAGCTTGACCTAGGTGAGTCTTTTGTTTAGGTGTGGTACACACTTGTCAAACTTAGCACTAGGTAGCTCTAGAAAAGCTCAAAGTTTAGTTGGAAGCAACTTGATTCAAGTTGCGTCGCGTTTAGAAGTCGTTTGAGCAGTTTACCCTTGTCCGGACGCAGTTTTTGTCATGACCGGACGCGTTCGGTCAGTACTAACAAGTCACTGCATCGTTAACTGATTGACCGGACGCGGTCCCTGAGAGGACCGGACGCGGTGGTCAGTCTAACACGTGTTTCAGAGGGTAAAAGTGTAATCGGACGTGACTGTGAAGTGATCGGACACGTCCGGTCACGTTCCAGTAAGGTCCCAAGCTGACCTGACGTGTCCGGTCATCTATGATCGGACACGGTCGAGCGTCAGGTCAAAGTTCAGTTAGGTTCTTGCATGATCGGACGCGTCCGGTCATCCCTGACCGGCGTGTCCGATCATCCCTGACCGGCGTGTCCGATCATCCCTGACCGGCGCGTCCGATCACTCAGCGCTGACTTTCGGTTTTTGACCGTTACACTCGATCGGCGCGTCCGGTCATGTTGACCAGCGCGTCCGGTCAGTACGAGTTTTGCTGATTTGGCAGGTAACGGTTGGATTTATCTGAGGGGTGTATAAATACATCCCCTCCACCTCTTTTAGAGGTCTCTTGCTCATTTGTTTAGCTGAGAAACACTTTTGGAGTGCAAGAAAGTGCAAGAGCCCTAGTGAGGATAGTGATTTGAGAATCAAAGTTTGAGATTTCTCACTAGTGACTAGAAAGTAGCAAGTGTGCATCCATCTTCTCATTAGGCTTGTTGTGGTCAAGTGAGAGTTCTAGCTTGTTACTCTTGGTGATCGCCATCACCTAGACGATTTGGTGGTGATTGGGAGTTTGGTGATCATCCGACGAGCTTGTGGGTGACCCAACTCATGTTGTGAGCAGTTTTGGGCGATTCGCCGCGACGGAGTGTCAAAGAATCAACCCGTAGAGAGCACTTGATCCTTGCGCGGATCAAGGAGGAGCTACACCCTTGCGCGGGTGCTCCAACGAGGACTAGTGGAGAGTGGCGACTCTCCAACACCTCGACAAAACATCACCATGTTCCTAACCCTTACTTTCAAGCATTTACTTTCGTCTATTACCTTCATTGCTTGTTTACTTTCCTAGAATTGCCATGCTAGTCTAGGATTGGAACTTAGGGTGCAAAACTTTTACCGGTAGAATCACAAGGAACACTAGTAGGCACTAGGGGTGAAGTTTGGCTTGTAGGATTTAATTCTTGTAATTAATTTTTAGAAAAGCCCAATTCACCCTCCCTCTTGGACGTCTTGATCCTTTCAATTGGTATCGGAGCCGTGTTGCTCTTTATTTAGGCTTCACCGCCTAGAGCAAGATGTCTAATGGGGAAGGACCACCTCCCACTTTTGAGGGAGACAATTTTCCATATTGGAAAATTCATATGGAGGCGTACCTCAAAGCCATAGATGTTGGGTGCCTTAGAGCCGCAACCGAAGGGCTTCCTCCTATAAGGGATCCCGCCAACCCAAGTGGTGACGAGGAGAAGTACGACCGGTGGAATGCAAAGGCAAAAAAATGCACTCTACCGGGGCCTTGGCAAGGATATCTTCAATCGTGTGCGTAATGCCAAAAACGCTCATGAATTATGGGAAAACCTTTATGCTCTCCATGAGGGAACTAAGAGTGAGCGTGAGGAACACTATCATATTGCTTTAAAGAAAATTAATTCTTTTGAGATGCTTCCTAAAGAAAGTGCTAATAAAATATACACTCGATTAAATGTTCTTGTAGAGGATCTCAATGCTCTTGGACTCACTCAAATGAGTCAATCAGATGTTGCAAGGAGGATCTTGAGTGTTCTTCCCATTGAGAAGTATGGACATATTGTCACCGTACTTCACCAAAGTGATCTCTCCGCCGCAACACCGACACAAGTATTGAGAAAGATCAATGCTCATGAGAGGCTTGCTCATGTTGGAATGGCTTTGGCATAGGAGGCTTGCTCATGTTAGAATGAACACTCTCAACAAGCTATTGAAGAAAGAATTAGTAAGAGGTTTGAAGGATGTAAAGTTTGAGAAGGACAAACCTTGTAGTGCATGTCAAGCCGGCAAACAAGTTGCAAACACTCATCCAACCAAAGCTTACATGTCAACATCAAGAGTGCTAGAACTTCTTCACATGGATTTGTTTGGTCCAACAACTTACAAGAGCTTGGGTGGAAATCTATATTGCCTAGTGATTATGGATGACTACTCAAGATACACTTGGACTTTCTTCCTTCATGACAAATCCGAAGTGGCAAATTGCTTCAAGAAGTTTGCAAAGAGAGCTCAAAATAAATTTGAAGTCAAGATAAAGAAGATTAGAAGTGACAATAGCAAAGAGTTCGACAACACAAACATTGAAGCTTATTATGATGAAATTGGAATCAAGTATGAGGTTTCATCAACCTACACTCCTCAACAAAATGGTGTAGTTGAGAGAAAGAACTGGACTTTGATCACTCTTGCAAGAACAATGCTAGATGAGTACAACACACCAGAAAAATTGTGGGCCGAGGCAATTAACACCGCATGCTATGCTTCAAATCGCCTCTTCCTACAAAAGTTTCTTGGCAAGACCCCCTATGAGTTGCTAAATGGGAAGAAGCCGGACGTCTCATTCTTCCGGGTGTTTGGTTGCAAATGCTACATCCACAAGAAGCGTCAACACCTAGGGAAGTTTCAAAGACATTGTGATATTGGTTTTCTTGTTGGTTACTCATCAAAGTCCAAAGCATATAGAGTATTTAACCATGCCACCGGTTTGGTTGAAGAAACATATGATGTTGAATTTGATGAATCTAACGGCTCCCAAGGAGCAATTGAGAATTGTGATGATGTAGGTGATGAACCTTTGAGAGAGGCCATGAAGAACATGCCGGTGGGAGACATCAAGCCTAAAGATGATGAAGACGATGTACAAATTATCAATCTACCATATTCATCACATGTGCCTCAAGATGATGACAAGAATGAGAGAGTTGAAAATGAAGATACTCATGTCTCTCATCAACAAGCCGAGGCACAAGCTCAAGATGTTGATGCTCCCCATCCCTCTCCTCAAGTGGTTGATAGAAGAAACTCACCTCTACTTCAAGCACATCCACTAAATCTCATCATAGGGAGTCCTACAAAGGGTGTAATGACTCAATCTCAAAAGCTTACTTCTTTTGTTGAAAATCACTCATTTGTCTCTTGTCTTGAACCTAAGAATGTAGAAGAAGCTCTTCAAGATCCGGATTGGGTGAATGCTATGCATGAAGAATTGAACAACTTCACCCGCAATCAAGTTTGGACACTTGAAGAGCATCCAAAAGGTGCAAGAGTCATTGGAACCAAGTGGGTGTTCCGCAACAAGCAAGATGATCAAGGCGTGGTAGTGAGGAACAAGGCAAGACTAGTTGCAAAGAGGTTCTCTCAAGTTGAAGGTCTTGACTTTGGAGAGACCTTTGCACCCGTTGCAAGACTTGAAGCCATTCGTATCCTTCTTGCATATGCATCACATCATGAAATGAAACTATATCAAATGGATGTGAAAAATGCATTTTTAAATGGCTTCATAAATGAACTAGTCTATGTTGAACAACCTTCCGGGTTTGAAAACCCTAGATATCCTAATCATGTTTATAGGTTGTCCAAGGCACTATTATGGGCTCAAGCAAGCCCCTAAAGCGTGGTATGAGCGCCTCCGGGACTTCCTCATTGAGAAGGGCTTCACTATTGGGAAGGTTGACACCACACTATTCACCAAGAAGCTTAATGGAGAGATCTTCATTTGTCAGGTCTATGTTGATGACATCATCTTCGGGTCAACAAATGAAGATTATTGCAAAGAATTTGGTGAATTGATGTCGAAGGAGTTCGAGATGTCAATGATTGGTGAGCTAACATTCTTCCTTGGTTTTCAAGTCAAGCAAATGAGAGAAGGGATTTTCATCTCTCAAGAAAAGTATACCAAGGATCTTCTCAAAAGATTCAAGATGGAAGAGTGTAAGCCAATCAAGAGCCCAATGCCATCTAATGGACATCTCGACCTAGATGAGGGAGGTAAACCAATTGATCAAACTCTTTACCGCTCTATGATTGGTAGCTTGTTGTACCTTACCGCATCTAGGCCCGATATTATGTTTAGTGTGTGTATGTGTGCTCGCTTTCAAGCATGCCCTAAAGAACCTCACCTAAGTGCCGTAAAAAGAATTTTAAGATATCTTAAGTACACTCCAAGCATCGGTCTTTGTTACCCTAAAGGAGCTAGATTCCAACTAGTTGGCTATTCCGATTCAGATTATACCGGTTGCAAAATTGATAGAAAAAGCACATCTGGAGGATGCCATTTGCTTGGGAGGTCCTTAGTATCTTGGTCATCTAAGAAGCAAAATAGTGTGGCTTTGTCCACCGCCGAGGCAGAATACATTGCCACGGAGGCTTGTTGTGCACAAATCTTATACATAAAATAAACCCTCCTAGACTATGGAGTTGTTCTTGAAAAGGTGCCGCTTTTATGTGACAATGAAAGTGCTATTAAAATTGCTAATAATCCGGTACAACACTCACGCACCAAGCACATTGATATCCACCACCACTTGAGTATCTCCAATGTGTTGCTAGTTGAAAGCTTGGATTTCAATCTTCTATCCGTGGCACAAATATGTGATCTTGGTTACAAATGTATCTTTGGGGTTGATGATGTGGAAGTTATTAGTATGGATGGTTCAAATGTGGCATTCAAGGGCTTTAGATATGAGAATCTCTACCTAGTTGACTTCAAAGCTAGAGAAACTTCTTTGACAACTTGCTTAATCTCCAAATCAAGCATGGGTTGGCTTTGGCATAGAAGGCTTGGTCATGTTGGCATGAAACAATTGAAGAAGCTTACAACTCACAATCTTGTCAATGGTTTGAAAGATGTTGAATTTAAGAAGAATAAGCTTTGTAGTGCATGTCAAGCCGAGAAGCAAGTTGGAAGCTCATATCCAAAGAAGAGTACAATGAGCACATGCAAAGAATTTGATTTGATGCACATGGATCTATTTGGCCCAACAACATACTCAAGCATAGGTGGTAATAAGTATGGATTTGTCATAGTGGATGACTTCACAAGATTCACATGGGTATTCTTTCTTAGTGACAAAAGTGAAGTGTTTGACACCTTCAAGACCTTTCTCACTAGAGTTCACAATGAGTTTGAGATTAGAATCAAGAAAGTGAGAAGTGACAATGGAAGTGAGTTTAAGAATACAAGAATTGAAAAACTTTGTGATCACTATGGCATTGGACATCAATTCTCAGCCAAGTACACTCCACAATCAAATGGCCTAGTTGAGAGAAAGAATAGAACATTGCTTGATATGGCTAGATCAATACTTTATGAGTACAATGTGAGTCAATCTTTTTGGGATGAAGCAATCAATACCGCTTGCTACTACATCAATAGACTATATTGTCATCTGTTGCTAGAGAAGACCCCATATGAGCTACTTCATGAAAGAAAGCCAAATATTTCTTACTTTAGGGTGTTTGGTTACAAATGTTATATCTTGAAGAAGGGCACTAGATTAGGAAAGTTTGACAAGAGATGTGATGAGAGGTTCCTACTTGGTTATTCAACTACAAGCAAAGCTTATAGAGTTTGGAACAATTCAAGTGGCATTCTAGAAGAAGTCCATGATGTGCAATTTGATGAAACCGATGGGTCACAAGATGAAGAAGAGAATCTAGATGATGTTGGTAGAACTCTATTGGTGGAAGCAATGGAGAACATGGACATTAGGGACATTAGAGCAAAGCAAGTAATTGATATTCAAGATGATGATAAAGATCAAGTGCTCAATTCTCCATTCAAGCTGGCTAGTGACTCTCAAGTAAAGATCATGGTGCTAGTTCATCTCATCAAGATACATTAAGTGATCAACCAAGCTCAAGCAATCAAGTGTAAGTACTCCAACCACAACATGTTGTAAGAGATCACCCCATTGATAGTGTTATTAGTGATATTAGAAGTGGTGTGCAAATAAGATCAAGATTGGCTATGTTTTATGAGCATGCATCATTTGTGTCAACCATAGAACCAAAGGAAATAGAAGAAGCTTTGAGGGATGCCGATTGGATCATGGCTATACAAGAAGAGTTTAACAATTTTACAAGAAATGATGTTTGGGAATTGGTAGAAAGGCCAAATGACTACAATGTGATTGAAACCAAATGGGTGTTCAAAAACAAGCAAGATCAAGATGGCATTGTGGTGAGAAACAAAGCAAGACTAGTTGCTCAAGGTTACACTCAAGTAGAAGGTCTTGACTATGATGAGACATATGCTCCCGTGACAAGATTAGAGGCAATAAGGATTCTATTGGCTTATACTTGTGCACACAATATCAAACTATATCAAATGGATGTCAAAAGTGCATTTCTCAATGGAATCATCAATGAGTTAGTCTTTGTTGAGCAACCTTCCGTATTTTAAGATGACAAGAAACCCAACCATGTATACAAGTTGAAGAAGGCTTTATATGGCTTAAAGCAAGCACCTAGAGCATGGTATGAGAGGCTAAGGGATTTTCTTCTCTCTAAGGGATTTAAGATGGGCAAGGTTGATACAACTCTATTCACCTAGAAGATTGAGAATGATCTATTCATAGTGTGAAGAATTTGGATCAACCGATCAAGCTTATTGTGAAGAATTTGGTGCTATGATGACCAAAGAGTTTGAAATGTCTATGATTGGTGAACTTAGCTACTTCCTTGGTCTCCAAGTCAAACAATTGAAGAATAGGACATTTGTGAGTCAAGGGAAATACATAAGGGACATGTTGAAGAAGTTTGGAATGCAAGATGCAAAGCCAATTTCAAATCCAATGAGTACAAATGACAATTTAGATAGTGATTTTGATGGCAAAATGGTGAATCAAAAGGAATATCGGTCTTTGATTGGAAGTCTACTCTATGTCACCGCATCAAGGCTAGATGTCATGTTTAGTGTTTATATGTGTGCTAGATATCAAGCCTCACCTAGAGAGAGTCATGTCACGGCCGCAAAGAGAATATTGAGGTACTTAAAGCAAACAAGAGATGTTGGACTATGGTATCCCAAGGGGTCAAAGTTTGAATTGATTGGATATTCGGACTCCGACTATAGGGGTTGCAAGATCAATAGAAAGAGCATAAGTGACACATGTCAATTACTTGGAAGATCACTTGTGTCATGGTCCTCAAAGAAATAAAATAGTGTGGCAATCTCTATCGCCGAAGCCGAATATGTGAGTGCGGGGAGTTGTTGTGCACAATTGCTATGGATGAAATCAACTTTGAAGGATTATGGCCTCAACTTCAAGAATGTGTCATTGCTATGTGATAATGAAAGTACAATCAAGATGACACAAAATCCGGTTCAACATGGAAGAACCAAGCATATTGATATAAGGCATCATTTCATTAGAGATCATCAATAAAAGGGAGATATTGCCATTGAAAGTGTTGGCACCGATGATCAACTTGCCGATATTCTCACCAAGCCACTTGATGAAAAGAGGTTTTGTAAGCTAAGGAATGAATTGAACATTCTTGATTTCTCAAACATGAGTTGAATGCACCCCACCCACTTATTGACATGTCTCTCCTTCGACATTGCAAGGTAAAGTTGATTGACATGTCATTCATCCTATGCTAAGGACTTGCTAGAGCATGTAGATATAATAAGTGGTATGCATGAGCATTCATGATAAATCAAATGAATTTGATGGATATATGTTACCACTATTGCTTCTATGCTTGTTTTGATCTAGTGGTGGCATATGACATATTTGTGAGCTTGCAAACCTAGTGTTGAATCTAGAAGATTTGCTATAAGTGTTTAATTCAACATAGGCAAGATAACCCTTATTATGAGGTGTGAAGAAGCTTGTCTTTGGTTCAAATCGAATTAAAAATCTTTGGCAAGTATTCTAGGTTGAACCAAATTTGATAAATTCTAACCTACTCCATCAAACATTGTTTTACTCTCCACAATTTAATCCTATTTTTGGGTAAGTTGTTGACAAAGGGGGAGAGAAAAAGATGATTCAACATGATAAAGGGGTAAATAAAATTTTGATGCATACAAGTAGGGGGAGCAAGCTCATAAACAAAGTTGTTGCATTTGTTTGTGCATTCTCATATGACTTGCTCATTGCACATGTATTTAAATTCAATATACATGCTTGTGTGGTGCAATGCTAGTATAGAACTTGAATGATGAAATGATCTACTAGCATGCATAGGAATTGTTTACATGTGGTATCTAGACGTGTCTTAAACTTTACAAGTGGTCTAAGAACCTTTACTATAATATTGATCTCATGGGGTTCTTGAGTTGTGATGGTTGTCTAGTTACTTCATGGTGCTAAGGATGGTGTAAAAGGCAACTCCGATTGGTATCACGCTTCAAAGGTCTATTTCTTACACCTTAGCATCATTTTGGTAGAATTACTCTCTCAACACTTCTATCTATGCATATGTGCAAAGCTTTTAATCCAAACTCTATGCACATATGTAGGGAGAGCTAATGCTACCAAAACCGAGCTTGTGATAATTGTCTAAACTTTACTTATGAGCAAAATGATTGGACAAGTATGACAAGTTCAAAACTTTTATTATCAAAATTATCTTTGTGAGGGTTGTCATCAATTACCAAAAAAGAGGAGATTGAATGTCCCTAGTTTGGTTTTGGCTAATTGATGAAACCTAGGACTAACCTTTGTATCTAAGTGGATGATTTAGACAAAGGTGGTCATTGAATATGAGACATGAGATTGACTCATGTGACCAAGATGATGAAGACCAAGATGATGCTTGGCTCGATGGACCGGTTGTGAAGGTGAAGGGCAAGTCGAGGCTTCGAAGCGAAGGACCATGCGATGGTGAAGCTTGAGCAAGACTTAGCGCCGACAGACCGATGCAACGGTGAAGAGTAAGTGAAGTTAAGGTCGATGGATCAAGACGGTCATGTGATGATATGAAGTGGATCATATCTTTTGGAAAAATAAAATGGGCTCAAGGCAAAGGTATAACCATAGGGCTATTTTGTTTTGCACTCAAGACACCATAGAGGGTGTGAGTGGTTTAGGATCGATAGCCGAACTATTAAGAGGGAAAGTCTTATCGGTTATTCGACGCATGGGTGCCACTAGGTGAATTCATGAAGTGCATTGCATGTAGGGCCTAGTGAGCTAACTGGAAAACCTTCGAAAATGATTATGAAAATGCTAACACACGTGCACAAGGTGGTGATCACTTGTTGGTGTTGGCACATTTACGAAGGCGTCCGGTTGGATTCAGGCGTTTTCGAGGAGTTGAAATGCCTATTTTCCACTATGCCGGAAGTCAGAAAAGAAATGGAGGCGAACGAAGGTCACAGAGGTGACCGGACGCTGCACCGGATGTGGTCACGGTATGACCGGACGCGTCCGGTCAGTTCAACGCAGCAGTCAGGCACGCGGGTGTTAGGGTTTGCAACCGGCGCGTCCGGTCACTCGCGGGACCGGCGCGTCCGGTCAGGCACCCAGAGGGAATTGAAGTTCGCAAGGTCGATCAGACGCGTGGCGCGTCTGATCACACGCGATCGGACGCGTCCGGTCATTGAGGGAGCTTACTGGACTCCAACCGGACGCTGGCACTGTCGCGTCCGGTCGTTGCCTAGAGCGCGTCCGGTCGTTGCTTCGCGGGCGCGCGGTACTGTGCGATCGGCGCGTCTGGTCAGTTGAGCGGCGCGTCCAGTCATTGCATTTGACCGTTGGCACTCAGTGACCGTTGGAGGATCGGACGCGGTTGAGTGCGTCCGGTTAGTCTCGACCGGCGCGTCCGGTCATCCCGAAAAACGTTCAGTGAAGGGGTACAATGACTCTATTCGTTTGGGATGCTTATAAATACTTGTTGGCCGGCCCTTGGGGAGGTCTCTCGTGATTTCTAACACTCTTGTGCATCCTTTGAGCTAGAGCTTCTCCCTCCCACTCATCTCTCTTGCTTGATTGCAAATCAAAAGTGAGATTGAGTGATCCCAAAGTGCATTGGATAGCTTGAGGGAATCTAGTGGCACTTGTGGGTGGTTTAGCCGGTGGATTACTTGTTACTCTTGGAGAGTACCGCTCCTAGCCGGCTTGGAGATTGTTAGAGGCGTTGGCAAGAGAAGGAGATTGTTCTTGGCCATCTCCGGTTGATTGTAAGAGGTTCTTGTGCTTTCCTCAGCGGAGCGCCAAAAGCAACTCTAATGGATTGCACGTGTCATTGAGTTACCTCACTTGAGAGTGGTGTCTTGTGGTGCCTTGCGGGGCGTGCCTTGAGGGGCAAGTGACTTGAGGGTCACACCGAGGAACCATCTAAGTGTTGGTCGATACAACCGGTGGCGTAGCTTGTCGGTGCACAAGTGAACACCGGGTGAACAAAAACATTATGTCTCTTGTCTCTCGGTGATTGGTCTTCATATTGTGTTGTTTTCAATATTAATTGATTGTATATCATCTTGGTAATTGGCAACATCTTCACTCCACCGTCGGTATAAGATTCACAATCATCTCTCACGCATTTACATTTACTAGTTATCTTGTGTAGCTCTAGTGTTAGCCTTTGCTAGTAGTTGTTAGCTTGCTCTCTAGTGTAAGGTTAGTGACTTAGCCCTTTTGTGAACTAGAGATCATAATGTACTAGACTTGTGGTTAAGAGGCTTGCATCACTACCGTAGGCTAAGCAAAACTCGCTTTACGCCGTTTGTTATTCTAACAAGTTTGCTTAGTGTTTATTGTATAATTTTTATAGGCTATTCACCCCCCCTCTAGCCATCTAGTACCTTACAGCCGGTGAGCCCCGCCATCGGGATCCGCTCGTGCGCCCGCCCGTCGGGATCCGCCCGCGCGCCGGTGAGCCCCGTCGTCGGGAGCCGCGCGCCGGTGAGCCCCGCCGTCGGGATCCGCCCGCGCACCGGTGAGCCCCGCTGTCGAGAGCCACGCGCCCGCCCGCACTCGCGTCGGCCGGGGAAGCGCCGGGGAGGGAGGGAGGGGAGGGGCGCCGTGACCGCCGGGGAGGGAGGGCCGAGGTGGGAGCGGGGCTCGGGAGGGAGGAAGGGAGAGAGAGAATGGGAAGGGAGTGACCGGCGGTTGTTTTATTATTAAAGAAAACTGACAAGTGGGCCTCACCAGGAATAGAGGATGATATAGAGTATGAATGGATGCGGGAGAAATTGATATAGAGGATGGAATCTCGATGACCAGGACGGAATATTCCTTTTAGAGGATGAATTTAGAGTACGACGAGTGCGGATAGCCTAATGAGTTGGCTGGATCCTTCGCTCTCTCGTGGGACGGCGAGCCCAGTGGCACGCGCCAGCTACAAGGGCAGGTGACCTAATTTTTTATTATTTGGCCCTTTTTTTAAAAAAAATCACGTTTAGACCCTTGGGCGAAGTAAACTCAACTTTAGACCCTGGAGGCCGACGTCATGATTCATGGCGTCAAGGTTACACGTCTCGACGCCGTGACTCACGGCGTCGAGCTTTGTGGGTCTATTTGACGTGACAGATGATATGGCAGACAGCTCGACGCCGTAGATCACGGCGTCGAGCTCGGCGCCGTGATCTACGGCGTTGAGCCTGGATTCAGAATTCACGAAGTTGCTGGTTGACTTGCTGGATTGTGCCGTTGCTTACCAGACACATCTGAGAATCGTATTTCTAGGGATCGTTCGGACCCTGCACGTACTTGACGTTAATTACTCACACACGCGCGCACTGCACGCATCCGCACGCACTTGACGTTTATTAATCAACTTGCATTTCTTTACGTATCAGGCTGCTGGTACAGTCACATGACACACAAAGCGCTCTCTCTCTATATATATATATATAATACTCTATAGCTAACTACAAAATAACTTATTTTGTAGCCACCTCTATTTACGATAATTTTATATACTAATTTACGACAATGTCAGTATATATTTACGATAGTTGAATTGCTATAACGCATGGGGATATTTACCATAATGTTACAGTAAATCATATAGTAAGGAGTTACTATAATCTCGTAAATTAGCATAGCAATTATCGTAACTCAAAGTGGCTACAGAATAAGTTATTTTGTAGCCAGCTGTAGGGTAATAGTTTATATATGTCATGCCTGGCCGGGTGCGTGCATGGCGGCACATACGTCCGGCGGACGCATTTCCCCGCGACGACGCCACCGGCCTATCGCCACGCGACATGCATGGCCTGCCCTGCCGCGCACGCCGTGTCGTGTCGTCCTCCTCCTCGTCGTCCCTACTGTATTTTTTACAATTTAACCCTTTTTTGAAGAAAATTCACATTTAGATCCCTAGACGACGTAAACTCAACTTTGGACCCTAGGGGTCGACGCCATGATTCACGGCGTCGAGGTTACACATCTCGACGCCGTGACTCACGGCGTCGAGTTTCGTGGCCCTATTCGACGTGGCAGATGATCTGGCAGACAGCTCGACGCCGTAAATCACGGCGCCGAGCTTGACGCCGCAGATCACGGCGTGCCTGGATTCAAAGTTGTATATACTATATGTGCAACGATATATGAGTATATTTCTGGGATGCATGTTGTATATACTATATGTGCAGCGATATATATGAATCACGCAAACACGGGAAACGGTCAGAACGCGTACACATGCATGCATGCGTGCATGTTGACCCGCTGAGAACGAACATGGCATGCACTACGGATGCAATTCAAGAACATGCATGCTAATAACCACCAGCTGGATGCCTGGATGGAGTCGTGGAGATAGCAATCAACCCATAGATTGGTTGAGTCTTGCACTTGCACTGACTAGATAAGTGCCTAGCGTATCATCATTAGTTAAGTTACGTACACACTGACACTATGGGATTCAGCAGCCAGGCCAATTCGGTTGCTTGTGGTGGCCAAAAGAAAAAGGCAAGTTGATTATCATGCATGTAGGAGTACTGTACTGTGCCCCATTTAGACGATACAAGCACACTGATCACTAGTAGCTGCGTACAGTTGGCCACCTCCAATAAGAAGACCGAGGATCAACACACGCAGGCACGTTATATTGTTAACCACTAGGAGAGAAAGGTGTGGATGGAGCTAGTTATATATTCTTGATTACCCGAGTTTATTTGTACCTGAGCTAGGCTATATAGCTGCAGATTTTCCCCGTGGCTTGACCAGGCCAGCAACAAGGCAAATGAAGCACAGGAATGTTTCCGTCAACAGAAACTAGTGAGGTGTCGAACTCGAACATATTGCCTTGTTTATATGCAAAAACTTTTAGAATATGGCTACTGTAGCACTTTCGTTTGTATTTGGCAATTAGTGTTCAATCATGGACTAATTTGGCTCAAAAGATTCGTCTCGTAATTTATAACCAAACTGTGCAATCACTACTGCAAACCGGAAATACCCTGACGGTGCGATAACCGTCAGGGAAATTGAAAAAACCGTCAGGGAAATTAAATTTCAATTTCCCTGACGGTGCACCGTCAGGGAATAACCGTCAGGGCTGGCTTGACAGGATAAATGTAATTTCCCTGATGGTTAACCGTCAGGGAAACACAAAATTTATTTTCTGACGGTTGAAAACCCTCAGGGAAATTGCTAAACCGTCAGGGTAAATGTATTTTCCCTGATGGTTGAAACTGTCAAAAGAATGTGTGTTACCAACAGGGAAAAATATTTCCTTGACGGTGTAAAACCGACAGACTATAAAAGCTTTTTACCCTGACGGTGTGTACACCGTCAAGGAAATTGTGTTTCCCCTGTCGGTTCTTGTTTTCCCTGTCAACTGATAACCGCCAAGGAAATATTATTTTCCCTGTAGGTAGTGATTTCCCTGACGATTCTGGGCCATCAGGGAAATACTTTTCCCTGACGGTGTTGAACCGCCAGGAAAAAAACCACCTGACAGGGAAAAGTGCCATAATAGCCTTTTCCATATAATTTAAAACTGGTATATTTAATATAATGTATGCAGAACCATTGAGACATATATCAAGATAAATACAATACACCATCATGTATATAGATTAGTCTAGCATAAATCCATTACATAAATAGATGTCTTATTTGCATCAACATTGGTAAATACATGAGATGTCCAAATATTTAGCACCTACCCAAAATAACTTCTCCAAACATTTGGCATCAACATAACTCCCTTCCACCACCAGTACTAGCTAAAGGTTAGTACTAGTTCAACAACCACAGCACTAGTACTGATCCTAAGTGTATGCAGAGGCAAACACTTCAAAAGAGTACAACCTAAAGGTTAGTACTAGCTCAACATGTACACCACTAAGAACTAGCTGAAGGTTACTGCCAACCTAAGTGTATGCAGAGGCAAACACTTCAAAAGAACATGCAACACACCCATTCAGTCTTCAATGGGACCAGCACCAGCACCTGCTCCTGCACCTGCACCTGCACCTGCACCTGTGGCTTCATTATGATAGTTCATGGTCTCCAATGCAACTCTACTTCCACTATGGATTCCCTCATTTGCTCGAACATCATCGTTAGTCGATTCGGAACCCACATGAGATGATCCAGTCACTAGCTGCATGTGAATAATTTCAAGATTATTAGTCACCGGGCTGCATGTGTTTCAATCAATCACAGTACAGGGCTAAAAACATGTTCAGCTAAAAACAAAAGATGTTTTCAGCTAAGAATGTTCAGCTAAGATGTTCAGAAAACAAAAGATGTTCAGCTAAGATGTTTTAGCTAAAATATGGCCAGCTGAAAACAAAAGGTGGTACTGACATTTTAATACCACTAGTCCAAAATCAGTTCAGCATAACATACTAATTCTTCCCAGTATTTCAAAACCGAAATAATGTGAATGTCTACCTTACCACGAGATGACATTGGAATCTCAGCGTAACATGATTATGTGATTCTGTGCAACTAAAGTCCATAGCTACAAAAGAATCAACATGAGGCCACTTCCTCACTGGTGCACTAGGTACTGCCATGCTGAATACCATAAAGCTCTAGTTAGGCTAACTGAAACATAGGAGCTAAATGCCTAAATTGTATGCCATACAATGGACAGTAAAATTCCCTTCACTTTTATTATTTTCCACCTATGATTTACATCTAATAGAATATTTTTTATATACTCACAGTTAGTTGTGTTGCTGACAGAATGCTTAGCGCTTCCTCTGGAACTTCCTCGCCCACACGCCGATAAAGGTGCTGCACATGAATATGTACCACTTGTTAATGTGAACAAATGTTGTTCGAAACAACAAATCTTAGATAAATATTTGCACGTACCACCATCATGCCTATTGCCACTTTGCCTAAATTGTCCTTTTCCTGTTGTAGCCTTGTGTTTTCTCGTCGTAGATGTGCAACTTCTCGCTCCATGCTTTGCCTAGAAACTGAATTTGATGGACGGATATTGTTTTCCTTCGCGACTGACCTGATATCAGCTGCCCTAACAGCACCATTTGCAATGGCAAATCGTCCATGGGGCGTGCCACCAGAGAGGTCATACAAGACCTTGCCATTCAACTCTTGCTCATGCACTTGTTGGCTTTCCTCTTCCACATCCCCTTCCCCTTCCATGTGCCCATGCTCTCCATCCACTTCATCTGGATGTGCAACCCTCCTAACAGCTGACATATAGTCGTCCTAGAAACAATGTTCATACATAAAGTAGTCACCTGCACCATAAAATAAGAATATGAAAAGTAAGTGGTTTCCATATATCAAAGTAGAGCATGCTTACAATCAGCTTTTGTGCTTTCTGACTACGAACTGGACCACCACTGCCAGTGCAATCCACACTTTTGAAACCAGAATGCATCACAGCAAATGTGTTCATAAATGTTGCCTTTGCTAGACCAAACTTCTTTCCCTATAAGATAGAATAGGTTTTCAAAGTAAACATCAGCAAAGAAATAGAAAAAAATAGTAATCTGTACTTGTTCAAAACATGCGGATTTTGCTTATGATTCTTACAGCTTGTCAAACAACCTCCCAGTTTTTTTAACAGAAACAATTACAGGTTTATAAACAGCCTTCTTTTTCACAGACATGTTCATTGATGCTTTACTTCTAGTTCATTTGAGGTGGAAAAAAAGGAGAACAAAAATCATATGAACAATGACATAAATAGTATATAAAGCAGTTTTAAGCCCTGTAAAAGAGGACCTAAAATAGATGACTAGTAGTAAGAAGACACTCATTAGCAAGGGTATCATACCAGAACTTGTTGGGTCTCCGTAAATGGCCTAGAACCTCCACGATTTTGAGCAATATCTTGTGATTTGAAGCGACATTCCTGTGCTCTCGCTCGTTTTAGCTTGAACTCATCAGTGCACCAATAAGCACACAGCCTAGGCCACACCTCATCAGTACACCACTTCAGCCTACCAGCCAAGTATTGTTCGTACTGCAGCTGTATCGGGCGAGCATGTGCATCATCAATTGCTTCTTGTGTAATGGGATCCCTGTAGTACTCCTTCACACAATCCACACGGGCTTGATACATCATGTCCCCAACTCTTTTCTTCAAATACTTTTGAAGAACACGATCAGCCTCTTCTTGGTGATCTATATTGACTTCAAACAAGCGCTGCATGTGTACAAGACAAGCTAGATCAACAAAAGCAACCTATGCACCTTGGACTCCTAACTTGAAAAATAATGTGTTCCTTACCCAAAATTCAGAAAGCACACGATCTGCACTTGACACTCACGTTTGATTCGCGGGATCTAGAAAAAAAATAATCTGCCCATTCCTGTGTTGCACACTTCCTAATGAGTGCCCCATTCTCGTCTCTGTCCTCAACCAACACAGTAGGGTATTCTCTCTTAAGAATGACTCCAACTTGAGACGTGTATTTGTAAGGGGTATCCTTGTTCTCATAACCAACATAGCTAAACTGCCTACAGTCACACATATTTGTTTTATTTAGGTGTTCAGATATTTATAATAAAATGAATCATCAATTAGTAATGTACTCACTCGTCACCACTTGGTTCAAGAAGCACCTTGGTACCAGGCTTAGGTAGTGCTAATTCTGTCACGCGCCCTGGCTACCTTCCTCTTTTTTAGGTGGCTCTTCTTGGGCAGGAGCACTTCTGGTCCTTTGGGTGGCATCACTGGCAGAGGCTGTACCAGCACCATGAGATGCACTGCCATGGGAGCCACGATTGCTAGTAGCACGACTGGTTCGAACATGACGAATGGCACGAGTCATCTGCACAAAAAGTAGAGTAAATTAGCATAGGAATTAAATAGTCCGGACAAAAGTTAAGTCTGCACAAAAGGACAAAAGTTAAGTCTGCACAAAAGGTAATTTTCCTGGGTGTAATACAGATCACCGTCAGGGTAAATATTAAAACCGACAGGGTAATTATTTACCCTGTCGGTTTCCTAAACCCACCGGTTAATATGAATTTCTCTGACGGTTATACATTTTCCCTGCCTGTTTTTTTCAAACCGTCAAAGAAATTTATTTAACCCTGACGGTTTTCTCAATAACCGTCAAAAAAAAATCAACACCGTCAGGGTATTTCGGGTTTCTAGTAGTGAATTAGTTATTTTTTATCTATATTTAATGCTCCATGTATGTGTCTAAAGATTCGATGTGATGAGACGAAAAGTAAAAATTTAAAATTTTGAAGCCATCTAAACCAGGCCAGATAGCAGAACAGAAATGCATGCATGCAGAAAAAGGCAAACCAAAAGGCGACAGTGAAAAGACTGGAAACATTAGACGGGATCAGGGATAATAATTAGAGCCACGCACGCACGATCGAGTCGGCATATAAAAAGTAGTCGCATATACGCCCGTGTTGACTTTATTTGACCACTTTATGTGCTGGCCATTTGTAGCCCATGTTTTATTGCAAGTGCAGTACGTCCGATGATGCGGACCGTACGCTGAACGTATATGCTAAATACAACAATAATGTATAGGTACGACGGCGTCAACAAGAAAAATACTTGTGACTAAGAAGTAATAAGCCTAGCTTAATTGGCTTTGGTCATATATCTGACAATAACGTATATACAACTTTGAATCTAGGCTCGACGCCGTGATCTGTGATGTCGAGCTCGACGCCATGATTTACGGTGTTGAGCTGTGTGTCAGATCATCTGTCACGTCAAATAGGTCCACGAAGCTCGACGTCACGAGTCACGGCGTCGAGACGTGTAACCTCGACGCCGTGAATCATGACATCGACCACCAGGGTCTAAATTTGAGTTTACGTTGTCTAGGGGTCTAAATGTGAATTTTCTTAAAAAAAAAGGGTCAAATTGTAAAAAATGCGGTCGTCCCTGCGCAGGCCGAGTAGAGTAGTATTGTATGGCCCTGGCTGGCCCCTGGCCGAGTAGAGTAGTACGTAGCGTGGAGTCGTAGGGCAGTGTATATGTATAGTACTATGATTGTACAGGTGTCGTCGGCTTCGGCATGTATGCCGGCCATGTACATCTGGCCGTACGTGCTAGTGGCCGTCGTCCATCCGCAACAGTCTCAGCGCACAGTAACAGGGACCGGTGGTGCACCCACCCAGCCTAGCCAGCTAGGGCTAGCTTGCGGCCGGTACTGGTACACTGCGCCTAGCTAGAGGTGTACGTGCATGTACGCATGGCGTGGCACGTCGGCCGACGTATACCACTGTACGTACGTGCAAACAGAGTGACTATAGCGTCTTCGTCCTGGCCCTAGCTTTTACCTATTCTGCTTGTCGTTGTTTAGTACTCCCTCCGTATTGGATTTAGAAGTCGTTTAGGATAGCGATACGGTCTCTAAAACACAACTTTGACCTCTTGTTTTTATAAAAAATATATATGAAAAAGTGATATATGTATATTTTTATGAAAATATTTTTCAAGATAAATCTATTCATATAATTTTTACATTTGCAAACTCAACAACTTAAACGTTATTGATGATTTTATATTCCCAATGTTTGACTCAAACCTTGTCCAAAACGACTTTTAAATCCGATACGGAGGGAGTACATACGTTTGGTAACTTTCTAAAAAAAGTTAGACGACAACGAACGAACGTCGGGATGTAATAAACATGACATGAGAAACAAAAAGAATCAAAACATATATTACATTAATATATAATTACTAGCTCCAGCATCGATAATCTCGTAAAATCATCCTAGTATTGTTGGCTGTAGTAGGAGGGGCACTAGCTGCAGGTGATGAGAGGACCAGGGAAAAGACTATTATTGCCCAATGCAACTTAACACCAAACCCCCCCTCACTTAATTAAATCGCAATCAAAATGGAAATACCGGCAAGTTAAAGATAAGTTCTCTATGTGTTGGAGGAAAAAGGGGGAACAAGTTGAAAAGCTATTTTTTTACGGCTTCCGAACAGGCCATTATATTCATGTTCTATTTCTATCTAATTACCAACTGATTTTACATCCTGGTCATATGGTAGCAGCTCAATGGATCACCACCACCCAACAACTATTGATTACTATTACAAATTGAGATGGCGGTGTTGTCAAAAAAAATTGAGATGGCGGGGTTTGATCTAAAGTACTGCTATACACTACTGGCTAGTGAAACCCCCAGCAAAGTAATCAGATGAATCCAGGCTCGACGCCGTAGATCACGGTGCTGAGCTCGACGCCGTGATCTACGTCATCGAGCTGTCTGTCACATCATCTGCCACGTCAAATAGGACCACGAAGCTCGACGCCGTGAGTCACGACGTCGAAACGTGTAACCTCGACGCCATGAATCATGGCGTCGACCCCAGGGTCCAAAGTTGAGTTTATTTCGCTCAAAGGTCTAAACGTGATTTTTTTTTCAAAAAAAGGGCCAAATAGTAAAAAAAATAGGGGCAGGTGACATCAGCTATGAACCGCTATCGTTTTTACGTGTTTTGTGATTTGTGAAGACGGTTGACTGAGAAGTCATGTCTGAAAGTACTGTTCGCTGATTTGTTGTGAGAGAAAAATATTATTCGTTGGTTGAAAAAGTACGGCTTATAAGATAAGTGAACAGGGCCTCGGTTGCTCGCTTGACAATGTTGTTTTATTTTGCTTTCTGTGGCCAAGAAATTTCCTTTTTAGGTTAGTCTGTACAATTTTTTTGTTTAATATGGTCGGACTCTTCTGTCCATATTACTATTGGATTATGACGTTTGGTTTTGTTGACATCAAAAGTATGTTATGGACTTTTGATTTAATTAATCTAGACTGTTAGATAATCATAAACTACTTAAACACTATGTTTACATACTCATACTATACTGTTTCACTGTTTCAGATTTCAGATATGCTCCTATGTCCTGTTAGAGAAAAAAACAAATTTGAAAATTTGTACATGTGTGTCCCTAGCTAGGGCCTTGTTTAGTTCAGCCGATTTGGTGGCGGCGGAATTACTGTTGTATACTGTTGCGCACTGTAGCATTTTGTTTTTTTAGTGTAAAAAATTATCCAAAAATGATTAATTAGGCTCAAAATGTTCGTCTCGTAAAGAACAATAAAACTGTATAAATAGTTTTTGATTTCATCTACATTTAGTACTTCATACATGTGCCGGCATTTTGATGTGATGGAGAATCTTCTTTTTGCATAGTGAAATTTGGGGAAAAGCCTAGCTTGCGTGGAGAAGGCCAATCAAGGTGTTTAATTAAAAGGGAACGCCGACGCACAACATTCAGGTCCTACTTTAAGTACACTTTGGATGATGCAAAGAATCCGATTTGCAGCACCCCTACGCCTACTCGCGATGGATCCCCAACCCCGGCCCAAACGCCGTCGGATCACGCGCGTATCGTCCCGATTAACTCCGGTAATGTCTCCCGGGATTCGTTTCATAAATGAGGCCGGGTAGGGGCCGGGCGACGGCGAGTAGTGTGCGGGCGCTGGGCAGGGATGAAAACGGTATGGATATTTTCTGACCGTATTCGAGACCGAATCCGTTTAGAAGGGTTTTAATCCGTCTGTATCCGAGTCCGGATATTTAACATCCAATACCGTATTCGTATCCGAATATTTAAATCACATATTTATGATGTCGATATCCAATCATATCCTATCCGTCATTTTTTATACTATCCGTATTCGAATCCGAATCCGGACATAAATATGAAAACAAATACGATATCAGTGATATCCGTCCGTATCCGATCCGTTTTCATCCCTAGCGCTGGGTGTGGAGAGATCCATACGTACGGGCCATCATTGTTGCAGCTCCGATCTGCCATTAAAGGAGTAATTAAGTGCTTTGCGCGCGCGCGCGCCCGCGCGGTAGTGGCGCGATAGCGTACGTGGTAATAATAGTAGGCGGCGTTAACACCAGGCGCCATGCCGCCGCGTCATCATGATAGCGGCGACGACGGCGTGTCGACGGCGGCGGGCGACCGACGGCAGGCAGGCAGGTCGACCGAGGTTCGTCAAAGCTGCCATTGATCACTGTCTGATACTAGTATATCGCAGTAATGAGGTCGCAGATCGCACCATTAGTGGTCGTCGATGGCGCCATTAACTCGGTGGAAGCTTTTAGACCGGGGCGGCCGGCGGGGCCCGGTGCCCGCGGCCAGGCGCAGAGGCTGCCGCCGCGACGGGCGACACGATGGGACTCGCCGGATCCTTGGACGGACTATTAAGGCGACGGCATCATCAGTTAATGACGAGTTGATGGCGATGTTTGTACGGGTCCATGGATATTACAGTATAGGCCGTGTTTAGATCCAGAGTTGGATCGCCGGATTCGGTAAAAGTTGTCGGAACACTGTAACATCTTTTGTTTTTTAGTGTAAAAAATTGTCCAAAAAATGATAAATTAGACTCAAAATGTTCATCTCACAAAGTACAACAAAACTGTGCAATTAGTTTTTGATTTCATCTACATTTAGTACTCCATACATTTGCCGACATTTTGATGTGACGAGGAATCTCCTTTTTGCATAGTGAAATTTGGGGTTGGATTGGGGAACTAAACAACGCCTATATATATATATATATATATATATATATATATATATATATATATATATATATATATATATATATATATATATATATATATATATATATATATATATGGATGCATATATGGGCACGCAGGCATGGCCGCCACTGAGATTCTGCCGACTTTAAATCGATTGGTCGGGAGGTATTTGTATTTGTAGGAGGGAATTTTTGAAATCCAAGTGATGAGATGAGGGGCTCTGTATCCTGAGTTGAGTTTTAGTCGTAGTAAGTACTGTTAGGTTTCAAAGTTCTTAGGTTCATTAGATCGGGTTTATCATAGCAGATACAAGTGAAAGATTCACAGTATAAATATATCGGTCCTATTACATGATCTACCGGAAAATAGTAGAGACAGAGAGAAAAGGGTGATAGGTAGCAAACCATCGAAAGCCGTAGTGGTCGAAGCTCTGGCCGGGGTTTCGTTGATAGACGCCATTTGCGCGCCGGCAGCGACGTTCGGTGGAGAGGGAGTCGGCGCTGTGGTGTCCTCGGCGGCGGCGTGTGTGTCGGGGTGGCGTTGCCGGCGTCGGTGGTGCTTCCCGTCGCTGGCAGCGCCCCTTCTCAAGATCGGGTCTAGGGTCAGGATGTCGGTGGGGTGATTGGCGGCGTGGTTAACCTCGTACTGCGAGCCCCGGCCCCCACCTTTCCTTTATAGCGCTGTGCGAAGGGGGCCCACCAACCATGTAGGGTTGTGCGCCCTCAATCAGGGCGCGAGAACAGGGCCCAGTTAAGCCGTTGGGCCTAACTGGTGGGAGATCAATCCTAACATTCTCCCCCTTGATCTCTCATCTATTGTTCGTTCTTTAATTTCATACTCAAAACTTTCGATTCATATTTTTCTTGCTTCTATCCTATTCCATTACAGGTTAGTGCATTGAACTATCTCATCGTCACAGCAATTAGTGCCGTTAGACTAACAGCCACAACACATTCCTCCGTTTTGGAATGAAACTTTCTTCTGGGCCGTTCATATGTTCGGGAATCATAGGCTTTCCCTAAAACCTATGCCGGCTACGTGTTCTCTGAACACGTTGGGTGGTAAGCCCTTTGTGAGCGGATCCGCGAGCATTTTCTCTGTACTTATATGCTCAAGATTTATTATATGATCCCGAACTTTATCTTTCACAACATAGTACTTTATGTCAATGTGTTTGGCAGCACCACTTGACCTATTGTTGTGAGCATACTGTACCGCTAGGTTGTTATCACAATATAACCTTAGTAGTTCATTGATATTATCAATCACTTTCAATCCGGGTATGAATTTCTTTAGCCAATTCACCTGCCCCGTTGCCTCATAGCATGCTACAAACTCGGCATACATTGTCGAGGATGTAGTTACGGTTTGTTTGGAGCTTTTCCACGATATAGCCCCTCCTGCGAGAGTAAATATATATCCTGGCGTGGATTTTCTTTCTTCTCCCGCATAATCGGAATCTAAATACCTCTCTATTTGCAGGGAATCAGATCTTCTATACATTAGCATGAGGCCTTTCGTACCCTGCAAATAACGCAGGGCTTTTTTTTACCAATTTTCAATGTTCTATTTCTGGATTCTTTTGATATCTGCCAAGTAACCCGGTAACAAAAGCTAAGTCAGGGCATGTACACACTTGAGCATATTGTAAACTTCCAACTGTTGAAGCATACGGTACTGCTTTCATTCGGTTAATCTCATATTCGTTCTTAGGGCATTGATGTTCCCCAAATCTATCGCCCTTAACTATAGGAGCAGGTGAAGGACTGCACGTATGCATACTAAATTTCTTTAGAACCTTTTCTATGTATGCCTTTTGCGATAATCCTAGAACCCCTTTCTTCTGTCTCGGTGAATCTCTATTCCCAAAACGAACGAGGCCTCACCGAGATCTTTCATATCGAAGTTTGAGGACAAGAATTTCTTCGTTTCCATTAGTAGATTGACATCACTACTAGCAAGCAGGATATCATCCACATACAAAATCAAGAATATGTACTTTCCATTCTTGAATTTTGCGTAAACGCAATTGTCCTCAATATTTTTCTTAAACCCAAAACCTTTTATTGTTCTATTAAATTTTAAATACCACTGTCTTGAGGCTTGCTTCAATCCGTAGATTGATTTCTTTAGGCGGCATCCCATATTTTCTTTTCCTTTTACAACAAAACCTTTCGGTTGTGCCATATAAACATTTTCTTCCAAATCCCCATTAAGAAATGCCGTCCTTACATCCATTTGATGTAACTCCAAATCATAGTGGGCTATAAGTGCCATTATAATTCTGAAGGAATCTTTACATGAGACTAGAGAAAACGTCTCATTGTAATCAATCCCTTCCCTTTGCGTAAAGCCTTTCGCCACAAGTCATGCTTTAAATCTTTCTACATTCCCTTGGGAGTCATATTTTGTTTTGTAGATCCATTTACAACCTACTGTTTTGGCTCCCTTAGGAATAATTTCTAAGTCCCAAACTTTGTTGGTACTCATTGATTTTATTTCATCTTCCATGGCCTTAAGCCACTTCGATGAGTGGTCGCTTCTCATGGCTTCTTCAAATGAGGTGGGATCATCCCCCATCTGAAATTCTTCTGTTTCATAAACTTCATAGTCAATAGAAATAGCTGACCTTCTTGTTCTTTGAGACCTTCTAAGGGCCTCTAGCACTTGTTTCTCATTGAGTTGTTGCTGTTCTTCCTCATGTGCGATATTTGGTTCTATAGGTTCCTCAAGGACAGGCTCCTCATGGACAGGTTCCTCATATTCATTCATTGTCGTCACGGGAGAACTTGCAACAGGTGTTGGCACTATAGTGTCTTACACTGTCGGCACAACAGCAACAGGTAGCGTAAAGAATGGTTCGTCAGCCATCGGAGTGGGTACATGTACCCGCTTCTCCTATAGGCTTATTTCTTATGCTACCATGCTCCCCCTGATCATGTTATCTTCCAAGAACACAGCGTGTCTTATTTCTACAATCTTCGTATGTCTGTCAGGACAATAGAAGCAATATCCTTTCAATCTTTCTGGATAGCCAATAAAATGGCAGCTGACTGTCTTGGAGTCTAACTTTCCTATGTTTGGGTTAAACACTTTTGCCTCAGCCGAACAGCCGCACATATGCAAATGGTTAAGTGAGGGTTCCCTTTCTGTCCATAATTCATACGGTGTTTTAGGCACCGATTTGCTTGGTACTCGATTAAATATGTGAATGACGGTTTTCAGTGCCTCCATCCATAAATTAATCGGTAATGTGGAGTAACTTATCATGCTTCTTACCATATCCATTAAGGTACGGTTACGTCTTTCAGCCACTCCATTCTGCTAAGGCTCCCCCGGTGTGGAGTACTGAGCGACTATGCCATTTTCCTGTAGAAACTTTGCAAACGGTCCAGGAATTTGACCATATGGGGTATGTCGCCCATAGTACTCTCCACCTCGGTCTGATCGTACTATCTTTATTTTCTTATTGTGCTGATTTTCAACCTCAGCTTTAAATATTTTGAATTTATCCAATGCTTCTAATCTTTCTTTAATTAGATAAATATAGCCATAACGAGAGTAGTCGTCTATGAATGTTATAAACGAATCATAACCATCCACACTTTTCACAGGAAATGGACCACATATATCAGTGTGGATTATTTCTAAAGTTCTTGCGCTTCGTTTGGCATTTTTCTTAATTTTCTTGACATACTTTCCTTTGATGCAATCAACGCATTGTTCTAAATCTGAAAATTCTAAGTGCGGAAGAATTGATTCTTTAATCAGTCGTTCTATTCTCCCCCTCAAAATATGGCCCAAGCGACAGTGCCATAATTTCGAAGAGGCATCATCAATTCGCTTTCGCTTCTTAGTTACATTCGCAGATGGGGAATTATTCATATTCTCATCGCATACATTATTCGCATTCTCATTAAGAGATAATAAATAAAGCTTGTCTTGTCAGAAGGCAAGACCAACATATTTATTATCAACAAGTATCTTACATTTGCCATTACCAAAATGGCAATCAATTCCATCATCATCAAGTTTCGAAACACTTATCAAATTTCTACGCAAAGAGGGAACATAAAGTACTTCTTTAAGTCTAAGTACAAAGTCATTATTCAATTCTAAAGATAAATCTCCAATGGCTTCAACATTGGCTTGCACTCCATTTGCAACTTTAATCGTTCTTTCTCCTCTTTGCAATGTTCTCGTCCCACTTAACCCCTATAAAGAATTTACAACATGAGTAGTTGCTCCTGAATCAACCCACCAAGTGGATTTAGCATAACATAAATACAGGGATTTATCTACAAATGTAATAAATTCATTATCTCTCTTTAGTAGAGATTTCAGGAAGTCTGGACAGTCCCTCTTGTAGTGTCCCTTCTTGAAGCAGTGCTTGCATTGATCTTTCTCAGCTCCATCATAGGAGTTGTTCTGCTGATTTTCAGAGTCGTGGGGTTTCTTTCCCTGTGAATTTGAGGAAGTGACCTTATCCTACTTGGGTTTTTCTTGTGGTTTAAAATTCTTGCCATTAAAGTTCTTTCTTTTGTTATCCTTCACAAAGTGAGCGGATTCACCCTGTGAGGACTTTATCCTCTCCTCTTCTTGAGCACACATTGAAATAAGTCTTTCTATGCCCCATCTTTTAGGCTGCATATTATAGTTCACAATAAAAGTGTCATATTCTTTTGGTAAAGAAGCAAAAATCAAATGAATTAAGAAATCATCTTCCTTCAAATTCATTTCCTTTAGCTTAGATGTCGTAGTGTTCATCTTCAAAATGAGCTCTCTTATGCTACCACCAGTGTATTTCTCATTCACAAGCTTATTAATCAGTGAACTTGCTGTGGCCTTGGTAGACCCAGTAAACTGACTCTTGATTTTATCAAGATATTTTGTGGTAGTAACACATTAAGGGATTGAGCCCCTTATCTGTTCTTCTATGGTGGCCTTGGCTACCAACAGGCACTTGCGGTTGGAGAGAGTCTATTGCCTATGTTCAAGATCATATCTCATTCTTATCTTAGCATGATCACGCTTTCTAGCAGTGAAATCAGCGTCAGATTCATTTTCGTCTCTCACCGGGTCCTCTGGTTCAATGGGACACGGTGAGATGATGGCAAAATCGACCTCCCTCAACGCAAGTTCCAGTTCATATTTCTCCCGCCACACACGGTAATTGCTCCCGTTGAGTGTCGGGATGTTCGCGATGTTCACAATGCATTTGCCTCCTGAAACCACACCAGAGTAAGTGAGAAACATTTATATATAAAATCGCATGCTTTAACCCAACGTTGGTTAAATTAAAACATATAATTCATCCATGCAAAAATTTTACATCACCGTTGGGCAGAAATAAAATTGATGCATAATTTCTCATGGATCAAAATTATAATACTGTTATTAACAACGTTGGTCAGAAAATAACAACATTATAATCTCATTAAAATTATCTGAAATTCATCATTTCTCTTAAAATTAAATTATCCCATTGGTTCAAATTTAATCAAAGAGAACAATAATTATCATGCACAGCGGAAACATTAACGATCTTTCATATTATTATTTTATAGAAACACTAAAAAAATTCATTGTTTTCTGAGCAAAATATCGTTGGACAAAATTGCACAGAAAAATTCACATCAAATTCAATTCAAATTCATCAAATACATGTCAAAAATTGCTTCTGGAAAAATAAAAACGAAAATTTAATCTCTTCTTCTATCTTGGCCCGAAAGCCCATTTTTCTTTCGCGTGCCACTCTTGGCCCGCTCAGCGCTCATCGGCTCGGTTCGGCCGAAATCGGCCCGTTACTGGAGGGGATGCCGCGCCCAGGCCACAATACTGGGCCTAGGCCGGCAATTCGCCCCCCCCCGCCGCGCGCGCTCGCCCCGCCTGGGCCTTTCTTGAGCCCAGTTCACCGCGACAATCTGTCCGTCCATTTCGATCAGACGATCGTCCGTGCATGTCACTGGGACAAAACCCCAGGGCGGCCGGCTGCACCTCAACCCTAAACGGCATTTCATTCCTCCCCTTTTCCCTTCCTCTGTCTTCACCGTAGCCAGAGAGTAGGACGGCAACTTCACAGGCCATGACGGCCGGAGGGAAAAGGTGGCGGTGCCGCCGCTGGCCCCTCGCCGGCGTGCGAGCTCGCCCTAGGCGGAGCTCATCGCCGTCGAGCGGTCTTGTGGGCGGTGCCCAGAGCCGGGGCGCCACGCACGGCGTGGCTGCGCCCCCCGGCAGCTTCTTCGCCAGCGCCGGCGACTAGGCCCGGCCCCGCGAGCTATTTTCTTCGGTCATGCGTGCGGAGGCCAGAGTCGGCCACACCGAGCGCTGGCGATTCCCCCCCTCCTTTTATTATTATTATTATTAGGGTTAGGGTTCCCAATTTCTTTCCCGATCCGCAGCGGATTGGATGAGTTCTTCGTTCTTCCTTTGGATTTTTTGGTGTTTCTCATTCGGATCCGTTGGAATCCGTCATTTTTCTTTCAAATTTCCTTTCCAAACACTAGATCCACGGGTCCGGGTAAGACCTATCCTTCGGTCTTTCTTTCTTTTACCACGATGGGTTTCTCAGTTAGGGTTAGGGTTTCATGTTCTATATCTTCCCGATCTGAAAAAAACCAAATCGGTGTTCGGGTTGTTCTTCGTTTCTTTACCCCGATCTAGATCTTTTTCTAAAGAACCGTGGCTTTGATACCATTGTTAGGTTTCAAAGTTCTTAGGTTCATTAGATCGGGTTCATCATAGCAGATACAAGTGAAAGATTCATAGTATAAATATATCGGTCCTATTACATGATCTACCGGAAAACAGTAGAGACAGAGAGAAAAGGGTGATAGGTAGCAAACCATCGAAAGCCGTAGTGGTCGAAGCTCCAGCCGGGGTTTCGTTGACGGACGCCATTTGCGCGCCGGCAGCGACGTTCGGTGGAGAGGGAGTCGGCGCTGTGGTGTCCTCGGCGGCGGCGTGTGTGTCGGGGTGGCGTTGCTGGCGTCGGTGGTGCTTCCCGTCGCTGGCAGCGCCCCTTCTCAAGATCGGGTCTAGAGTTAGGATGTCGGTGGGGTGACTGGCGGCGCGGTTAATCTCGTACTGCGAGCCACGGCCCCCACCTTTCCTTTATAGCGCTGTGCGACGAGGGCCCACCAACCATGTAGGGTTGGGCGCCCTCGATCAAGGCGCGAGAACAGGGCCCAGTTAGGCCGTTGGGCCTAACTGGTGGGAGATCAATCCTAACAAGTAATATATATGTGGGGAAAAACTACTAGAATAGTTAACCCTATTGTAGTAGTATATACTACGAATCTTTCAATTAGCAAATAAAGAAAAAAGTGCCGTACGTGTCATGTACATATGGCGTTGATGATGTAATGCGAACACTATGGACGCAATCTTTTGTTACAGATAACAACAAGTACAATTATTCAGATCAGAGCACTGTTGTTACGTTGTCCACAACATTTTCGTACTCATACATCATCCCCTTCACCCACCACCAAAAGTTGACAGCCCTTTTTAATTTATTGTGCACCCAGATGTTCATTATTGACTCATCATCAAGAAGTTACCTCAGGATCAATTGGTTGGCCCGATCGCCAACACATGCCGGACGTTAATTCATACTACTCAGGATAGTATTGCAAAAAGGAAAAAAAATCTGACGACTGCACTTTAATTGGCGGATTCACCGAATTAGGTCCCGTTTAGTTTCCGCCTAAAAACTTTTCACCCTGTCACGTCAAATGTTTGGACACATGTATGAAACATTAAATGTAGATAAAAAAACTAATTGCACAGTTTGTATGGAAACTGCGAGACGAATCTTTTAAGCCTAATTAGTCTATGGCCTTAAGTGCTATAGTAACACACATGTGCTAATGATGTCTTAATTAGGCTTAATAAATTCGTTTCGCGGTTTCCAGGTGAGATACGTAATTAGTTTTTTTTAATTAGTATCCGAAAACCCCTCCGACATCCTACGAAACATTAGATGTGACACAAAAACTTTTTACCTATCAACTAAACACCCTCCTTATCTACAATCTTGACCATTATAGTTAGGTACAAGCTACTAGCTAGCTAGCTTAGGGTGCAGCTGTGCGCAGCATGTAGCACCAAATAAAAAACACGTCTGTGCAACGACGGCGAGTACGTGCATCATCATCATATTGATCACCCGGTTCGTTTGAGCTATTCAGCTAAATCAGCAGTCATCCAACAGTATTTTTTTTCACAATAAACCAGCGAAACCAACGAGCTGGATCGTTCGCGTCACGCGTTTTTGGTATCTCGACCCGTCTCTCATCAGGACATACAGTGTATACGTGCATCACGCATTCATACATACGCACGTACTGATCGATTCAAATCATCTCGTAGCACAACATTCGATCGCATGCACATCTAGGACGACGAAGAGCGATGAATGACGTCCGTCATGACAACGCGTCAACTTTTTTTCGAAATCGATCGAGAAATTATATTACAGGCTAGAGCGAGCTAGCTAGCTTTGGGTACACACGTACGTACGAGCCGCGCTATTACGTCCTTGGATCCGGCAGAGCTGCACAAGCACAACACATGCATGCATAGCTCCACGGATTTTGCCATATCGGCGTAAGGCTGTGCCAAGATATCGACGCATGATCACCATTCACCGCGTCTCTTTTTCTCGCCCTGCACAACGCAACGGCCGGATTGCATGCCGGACCATTCATAGAGCCTGTTTAGTTCACGAAAAGTGAACCAAACAAGTGCTACAGTATCTGTCACATCAAATTTTACGGCACATGCATGTAGTACTAAATGTAGACGAAAGAAAAAACTAATTACACAGTTTAGTTGTAAATCACGAGACAAATCTTTTGAGTCTAATTAGTCCATGATTGGACATAAATTGTCAAATAAAACAAAAAATGCTACAGTAGCCGAACTCAAACTTTTTCACCAACTAAACAACCCCATAGTCATAATACTGGACGGCACGCACTGGGAGTACAGTAATAAGCACCAGTGCTTGGATCGATCGAGGACGCAGCGTAATTACGTACGTCGACACTTTATCTGATCAACCATCAGGCTTTTGCTTTTTGGGATGGTGGTGGTGGTTATTGTTATTGACGCATGGCAGGCAGGGGCCGAGTGATCGCCGGCGGCTGCTACCGTTTTTTTCTTTCTTGTTCAATTCTTGCTCATCTCGGAGCTCAGCTATGCTTCTTTTACGATGCAAATGCAATGCAAAGGAGCTCACAGAGTACACACGGACGACTAATAATAGTCCTGCAATAATATATATATATATATATATATATATATATATATATATATACACACACACACGAGAAAAATATAATTATATACTCCCTCCATTCCAAATTATAAGGCATTCCAAGAATCTCGAAGAGTCAAAGCATCTTAAGTTTGACCAAAATTATAGAGAAAATTACAAAATTTTATAACATCAAATATGTATACTATGAAAATATAATTAATGAAAAAATCTAATGATACTTAATTGGTGTCATAAATATTATTATCTTATCATATAAATTTGATCAAACTTGAGATCATTTGACTCTCCAAGATTTCTGGAATACCTTATAATTTGGGATGGAGGGAGTAATTACTAGGAGTCCACCAGCTAGTCAGCTACTACTGGTTGCAATATAGGCAGCAGGAGCAGTACATCCTTATAACATTTTAATTTACTAGTATATGTTTGTGCGTCTATCATACCCTATTTGCTAATTCCACGTCGTCCAGATAAGCCGGCACACAATTTATGTGCCTGTTTGGTACAACTTATAGGTATTTATGGTCAAAATATACTGAAATTAGAAGTCAAACAACATGTTGTTCTTGACCATGCTTCTCTCACAACACTCATTTTGTAATAAAACATAAAAAACCAGACTAGACCAGCTTATTTTGATCGTATTTTTCTTTCATATATATATAAGAGTGTGCCCCTTATTAGAGAAGCGCTTTTCCTCTACCAACATGGCCTACAATACTTTGATGGCAATTCGAGGGTTTGACAAAACATGCATAAATCTTCTCTTAATAATTTTGTAGAACCGCGTGTCACGACGGCGGTAGAGAGAAAAGGGAGCTCCGATGGGCGATGGCTGAGGCCAGTCTCAATGAAGTTTCATCAAAGTTTTATGGGCATTAAATATGCTGATGTGGCACCGTATTAATGAAGTGAGAGATGATAAGAGTTTCATGGGAGTAGAGAGAGTTTCATGGGGATGAAACTCTTCTGCACTGTTTTTAAAATATGGATATGTTGGAAACTGGGTCATGAAACCTCCATTGAGACTGCCCTGATGCAATGCAAATGTCAGAAAAAATATCGTGTCCAAATAATAATAACAGTTGTGATGGTTGATGCAACGCAAAGACCATGAAAAGTATAATAACAATTGTTATTATTATTCCTAGCCTTTGCATTTTACATCAGCCATCCTCCATCTTTCTTGGTCCTTGCATTGCATCAGCCATCCTCCATAGAGCTCTCTTTGCCCTCTTCCTCCCCCGTGACAAAGCACAAGAGCCAAACATCCCTCAACTGCCACCGGAAGCTTGTGGAGCGCGGGCCCCACCACCTCCCTGCATCTCCCCGGCTGCGTCGCATTCCTCTCGCCGCTGCTGTGCCACCCCCATACGCTACTCTGACCTCTATAAATCAGCCGCCCACACGTTCCCCGCCACCCCAATCCAGCCATCCATCCTCCCGCGCTCGCCGTGCTACCTCCGGCCGCGGCATCCTCTCCTCTCCCACGAGCCAACCGTCACCGTCACCGCTGTCCGCCTGCCGATTGCCGCCGCGCGCGCTTGGGCCGCCAGCCAGTGCTGTTCCCGCGGCCTGGGCAGCTTGCGTTGCCGTTGCGTGCGTTCTTGGCCACCACCTGGACGGTCGCTGTCGCCTCCCCACCCCATCCTCTTTCGGTGTCGCTGTCTTTTGGGCTCTCCCCCGGCCCGTCGCTCTTCCTTCCTTTTGCTTTCCCACCTCCTGCCTGCCTGCCCCTGCCTCGGCGCTCAGCAGCAAAGCAATCATGGAGGCGCGGTGGGTTCGTTCCTGACCTCCGTCCCGTCGTCCGCCGCTGTCCCCCCCGGTCGACAAATCACGCCGCGCCTTTTCTTTTCTTTCCCAGTTTCAGGTGTTGTTTTGCCACTAGCTGCTGCTGCTGCTGGCTTTTTCCTGGCTTTCGCTTTTCTGCTCTCTGCATCATCATCGTCAGCTTCGCCCCTCCCGCGTCGTCTCTGCTCAGCTAATCGCTTTCTCTTCCTCTGGCAGCCGCGCACCTCGGAATCAGGTGCTGCTGTGCTGGGCGAGTTCCCCCCTCTTCCTTGTTCTTGCCAGGCATTACCTTCTCAGGATTCGCTCCAATTTTGCCCAGCCAGGCCTTCGAGCCGATCGATTGGGGGCTGAAACTCTTGGGAGTTTTCCTGCTTTGAGGCAGCTTCCTTGTTGGGTTTTGCTGCTGCTCTGACTTTGCCGGCGAATCCGGATGCTTCTGGGCGCTGCTGCGAGGATGGAGAAGGGGGCGATCACGGGGAGGAGGGAGCGGGATCAGTTCCCCGTCGGCATGCGGGTCCTCGCCGTCGACGACGACCCCGTGTGCCTCAAGGTTCTCGAGACCCTGCTGCGGCGCTGCCAGTATCATGGTGGGCACTTCACTTGCTTTTGCTTCATCCATCCATCCATCCCATTGTGTTATTACTGTTCTATTATTATCTGCCGCTAGGTTGGCTTTCACTTAATTACCAATAGTTACCACTAGTCACTTTGTACATGTAGATAGTAAAAAAAAAAAACGTGTCTGCGCTGCAACTGCACTTTGTACAATCTGCACATCCAGGACACTGCTTTTGCTGCTGCTGCCTGCAATTTATCATGTAGGAGTACTAACCATCACTTAAATGTTCTCTGCGGCTTGCAATAGTTACCACGTGCGGAGTAATTTTTTTTTTCCTTCCACGATCTGACATGTTTGTCGCTGGGGCATACTGCTAATGCAACTCATTATTATCTTACGGATGGGACTGTCGTACTAATAAACTGATAATAAGAGTGCCCTGTGCTTCATTGACAGTAACAACGACCAACCAGGCCATCACTGCGCTGAAGCTGCTAAGGGAGAACAGGGACATGTTTGATCTGGTTATCAGTGACGTGCACATGCCCGACATGGACGGATTCAAGCTCCTTGAGCTTGTAGGGCTTGAGATGGACCTACCTGTCATCAGTAAGCTTCAAATCTTCCGTTCGTTCAAAAAAAGAAATTCCTATTCTAGCCAAGTGCTCTTGACTCTTTGAGAGTGAGAGGGGCTTGCTCAGTAATGCTGTTTCCACATGTAAAATGTGGATGCTAATCATGTATATTTTGTGGTAGTGTTATCAGTGAACGGGGAGACAAAATCTGTGATGAAGGGTATAACTCATGGCGCCTGTGACTACCTCCTAAAACCTGTTCGTATCGAAGAGCTTAGGAACATATGGCAGCATGTTGTCAGGAGGAAGTTCAGTAAGCGCGAACGCAGCAATCTTGACATCTACAAAGATTTCAACAAGTTACCAAGCACAGATCCATGCCACGGCCACAATCAGATGATTGCTGGGGCTTCTGACCAGAGTGGGAGGATCAGCAAGAAGAGGAAGGAAATGCATAGCGACGAGGAAGATGACGGCGAGGAGAATGATTTCCAAGAAGGTGATGAACCCTCGGCTGCTAAGAAGCCAAGAGTTGTTTGGTCAGTTGAACTGCATCGGAAATTTGTTGCGGCTGTCAACCAGCTCGGAATTGATAGTAAGAACTGTTAACCCTCCCTTTTGCTTTATGTTATTGTCCTTACATATTGCAGCAACTCATTTATGTTTTGTCCTTTATTTTGCTGTTGTTGCAGAAGCTGTACCGAAAAGAATTCTTGAGCTTATGAATGTGGAGAAACTCACCAGGGAAAATGTCGCGAGCCATCTACAGGTATGGCATTGGCATGCACTTCCTCCTCTGTCTATTTTTTTAGCCTGTGATGCATATGAACCAAAACCTTAATGGGAAGTGGGTCCAGCATCATAAACCATCAGATTTTTTATTGTTAAAATATTCACTTACTTACTATGGTAAAACCAAGTGTTGCTTACCATAGCTTAGTTTTGTGTTATGGCTGGTGCTAAAAATATCATGAAAGATATTATTTCAATTTTGATGTTTTTGTGTTTGGGCATTTGTTCAGTTGGTTTGGAACAATCTACATAATTGATGCAAATCCATGTTATTTAATTCCTCGGCAACCCTAAATATGTAGATAGTTCATGCAAAAGTATATTGCTTACTCTGCTTTCGAGCATGCCGATGAGTAGATTAAGGTTTTATACAAACTACTACAAATTTCCAGATTGGTTGTACACATAGTACAAAGTACAAGTTTACCTTATTTGCTTATGTTTCCAATTTTACCACCCTCAATCTACCATTTACCTTTATTAAAAAAAAAAGTAGTGGACTAAGCTGGAAAGCAGTCACCTGTACTTATGTCATGCGGGGTATATATAAATTGTGGTACGTACTTATGTTAATGCCTAATCAGTTAGTGTTGTGTGATATGCAGAAATACAGGCTCTATCTCAAACGGTTAAGCGCTGTGGCGTCACAACAAGCTAGCATTGTTGCCGCTTTTGGAGGTAGAGACCCCTCATTTCTTCACATGGGAGCCTTTGAAGGCCTTCAGAGTTATCAACCTTTTGCCCCCTGTGCTGCTCTATCATCCTTCAGCGCACACGGCTTACTAGGTGGAACTAGCGCCACAACATTCGGGGTCCCGGAACTTGCTCCTACCATGACAGTTCAAACTGCTACCAACAATGGCATAATGAGTCACTGTGCTGGTGATGCAAACAAATTTCAACTCTCTGGTTTACAAGAAAACCAACAAGCAAATTTGGGACAAGGCTCGGCCACATCTCTTGGGCTGCCCCAACTACAGCAAAAGTGGATCCAGCAAGAAACTAATGACTTGTCTGCTGTCTTTTCTGGGAGTGCACTGGCTAACACTCTGTCTGGTGCACTCCAGAGAGTTACAAGCAGTCCATTGCCACCACAAGAATTTTTGGAGAGCGCACAAACCAAAGTCAGTGCCCAGCCACCAATAACAATGCCATCTGTGAGTTTAGAACTGGTTGAAAGGAGTGTTGGAGTTTCGGCTAATTTGCAGGAGTCTAGTATATCCCAGCAGGGTGCTCTTACAATAAATGATGGATTTACTGCTGACAAGTTACAATTGCATGATCCATTTGATAGCACTGCTGGAACAAAAATTTTGGTAAACATGCCTGTTTGTCCTTCTGGTAGCCTTAGAGCAGCCAGCAATACCAAGGGCGGTGCTAGTTCTTGCAGTACAGTGCTGCTCGCTCCTGATACTGGGAGACATCCAAACTACTTGCAGTTTGGAGTTGCAGGCAACTCAAGACATGACATGAATGAAATTAAACAGGACCATCTACATCAAGGATTGAGCACTGGAAGTTTCAACCATAATTTTGGAGCCTGTATGACTGAACAGACAAATCCAAATGTGTCATATCTTATGCCACAAGTGAAGCCTAACACCATGGCATCAGAAGATAAACTGAAGCAGAGGAATATTTATGACTTGGGGATTCCAAAGCTCCATGGTGGTTTTAGCTCTAGTAGCTGCAATTTTGATGGTCTTCTCAATTCCATGATCAAGGCGGTATGGACCCTCACAGTTCTTCTATCTGATTTTAGAAGAAAAAAAAATCCTACAGCTTATCTACATGAATTATTTAACATTTCAACTATACTAGTAGGTTCAATGCTTTTCTGTAGTCTTTACTCTTAATTTTGCAAGTTGCAAAGCCTTCCCTAACTTGAGGCATTGGAACCATACCTAGCTGACCCACTATAAGTACTTGAAATGTTACACTCTTTTAAAAGAAAAATTGTAGAGCCAAGCACCCCACAAAACATGTATGATCCTTCAAATCTGATTTGTTGAAGCCATGTTTTTGTTCTAATGCAGGAGAAGGATGATCTCTCATTCACGGATAACGACCTGGGGTGCGACTTCTTTCCACTTGGTGCTTGCATATGAGACCTCTTAATAATCCCTCGTGCAGATTGGCCCTCTTTAGGATGGGTCGATGGGTGGAGATTGTAAAGTACACTATTTAGGAGCATTAGCCAGTTATGCTGCCTGATGTGTTTCTATGCCTGCTACTGTGCACACTAGAAATACTTGGGATACAAGTAGCTAAGGATATGGCTTGTAATCTGCACTTTCTCCTTTTCGAAAGGGAAATGGAAGTGATTATGGTTAGGTAAAAAAGGAGCAAGTATAATGCTCCAACTTCATATCATCATCATCTCAAAATTTATCAAATTTTGTTTCCACATGACATTTGCGCTAAAGTTGGATCCCACAGCACCATTGTGCAGATGACATTATAACCTGATTTGATTTCATTGACTTTCTAGAAGAATGAAAAAAAACTTTGTTGATGAGAAGTAAAATCCAGATGCACCTGAGCTGGTTACGACAGAAACTAAAAAAGAAGCAAATACAGATGATAAGTAAAATCCAGATGCACCTGAGACACCATTGTTTAACTGCTAAAAGATATTAAAAAAAACTGCTAAAAGATACAGGTTGCTGATGAACCCTAGGCCTAGGGTACTAAGACACTACAACTGTGCGCAATGACCAGATGGATGCTGTGAGCTGTGATCATCGCCATCCTAGTCGACGAAACCGCTGATTTATTGCGTTCTTCACCCGATGCAGAAATGAATTCTGTCAATTCTCACGTTTGCAAACACTACGAACAGCTTCCACTATCTTCTGCCGTAATATTGGCTTTGTCAGGTGCAGATCCATCCCGGCATCGATAGCCTTCTGCAGATCCTCCTCGGTGTCATGCGCGGTCAATGCGATGATCGGAGTGTGAACTCCGTAGCGTTGTTCTTCCTCGCGGATGAGTTTTGTGGCTTCATAGCCATCCATATTGGGCATCTAAAATGAAAGAAGAAATATTAGCAATGTCAGGCAATCATCAGACGGAGAGCTTTGTGTGTGCACATGCAGAGTTAAACAAGTTTTGGTTTAACAAACCTGGCAATCCATGAAGATGACATGGTAGGGCAAGGGCACTATTTCCTCTTGTGAAACATTGGCTTGCTCAAGAGCTTCTTTGAGCAAGTTCACAGCTACGGCTCCATCTTCAGCTACTGTGACAGTTGCTCCAAGCTGGTTCAGGATTTTCCTTTGGATTGTTTGCAGCACTACAGTGTCTTCAGCCAGCAAGATCTGCATCCCAGCAAGAGGCTTATCATCTTCAGGCTTCTGTTCCTGAACCAAGCTCGAAGCTTGAGTTGATGCAGCAGCTTCCTGCACACAAGGAACAATGACATCTGGCAAACCTTGCTGCTGGCTGTTGTTCCCAGCAATGTCAGGACCAACTTGAGAAGACTGTGCTTGTGCATCTGAAGCCTGGAGGTCTCTCAGGGTCATAAGGAGAGTGAACAGGCGAGACCCATGCACCGGCTTTCGCAGGACGAGATCGCAGCCCTGCTCCTTGAGCCTCCTCAGATCACTGGAAGGGGTCTTGATATCCTCCAGCAGAACAACTTTGCATGGGGCCTCATGCTTGATCCTGGCAAGTTTAGCCATCTCCTGGCAAATTTCTTCCAATCCACCACCGGACACGTCGATGACAATAAGGATACCAGAAGGAATCCCCACAAGGTTGGCTCTCCTGGGACCAGTGCTGTTCCTCAACTGGTTCACCATCTCCTTGGAGCTGAAGCACCGGTCAGCTCCGCCGCAGTCGGCGGCAGCAGTGGCCATGCTATTGCTCTGCACCTTCTCCAGCGTGGCGCTGATGAACTCGGCTTGCCGGACCAGCCAGACTTTGACTCCAATGCTCTCCATCCATGTCTGCAGGATCCTCCTGGTTTCAGACCCATGAACGTAGAGAACGCAGTGCACGCCCTTGAAGATGCTGGCCTCTTGAAACGCTGAGGCTCTGAAATTGGAGCCGTTCAGTGTGCCTGCTGATGGAACTGACGGCCCTTCTTCTATGTCTTGAGGCTGTTGCACCTCGCTCATCTTCAGCAGCACGTTGAACGCGAAGCATGTTCCCCTTTCCCCGGGGCCGGGCTCTTTGTCCTTGATGCTAATCTCTCCTCCCATCAAGCGTACCTGTGATCATGAAGACCAACATGATCAAAATTTTATTACAAAGAAAATGAACAGGATTTGTTTATATATATTTGATTTGAGTAGTAACTTACAAAGGACTGCACGATTCCGAGCCCCAAGCCTGTGCCGCCTTGGCCATTGTTCACCTGAACGTAGTTCTCAAACACAGACATCCTCTTCTCCTTGGGGATCCCAATGCCGGTGTCAACCACTTCAAAGTAAAACTCTACCAGATTGGGGTCATTCTGCACATGATCCTGGCCATCAGGATCCTCCCTTCCTCTGAACAAACGTGCCAATGAACCGCCGCCGCCGCGCGCAAACCTTGACGGAGCGCTGACGCCGCTCCCGGCGATCGGCCGGGTCGCCCAGCCCCGGAGGAGGACGTGGCCATCGTCGGTGAACTTGAGGGCGTTGCCGAGCAGGTTGTCCAGGATCTGCTTGAGGCGCTTGCTGTCCCCGAGGACGGCCGCGCATCTCAGGACCGAGAAGTCGCAGGGGTCCCAGATCACCTCGACTCCTCGCCGGACGCCCGTCACGTTGGCCATGTCCACCGACTCCTGAAGGACGTCGGCCATGCTGAACTCGGCTTCCTCCAGCTGCATCTTCCCCGACTCCACCTTGCTTGTGTCTAGGATCGAGTTCAGTATATCTGCAGAAAACAAATCGATCATATCCTCCTGAAATAAAATTGCTACGATCATAGTATTACTTATATTAAGTTTAAAAAAACATGTACTTATATTTAGTATACGGCAACTAGCCCTGTTTGATAGATAATCTGTAGTCTGATTGCTGATGAAACACCTACGAACTCCGTCCTGTAGCTGGCACCTTTCCTAGTTGAACGTTTTAATTGCTAACCTATATTAGCAGCATTAATCCTTCCCATTGTAGCTGAAAAATACAGTAGATCACAATCCTACATTTTTTCTAGTATTAACTGGTGGATTAGTAGACCAAATATAACATTAAAATCATCATATATTCATATTAGTTGCACCAATACTCCTATACTTTCCGAGCTAGACGATGATGAACAAAGGATGATGCAAATTGCAAATTACTGTATATTATTTTATTAACTAGAGATCAGTCCAGGTTTCAGACTAACCGAACAGCTTGTTGGTACAGATGCCCATCTGGTCGAGGTTTTCCACGATGCCGGGGGCGGGGAGCGCCTGCGCCTCCGGCCGGGACATATCCACGAGGCCGGCGATGGCGGCCAGCGCGGACCGGATGTCGTGGCTGGCGCTGGCGAAGGCGTTGCTCTTGTTCATGCTCTTGCGCTCCGCCTGCCGCAGCGCCTCCTTCTGCCGGACCAGGTCGGCGTTCAGCGCCATCTCCCGCGCCGCCGCCCGCCGCAGCCCACGCACCGCGAAGGCGCACGACACCACGGCCACCAGCAGCAGGGCGCACGCGGGGACGATCACGGCGATGCACAGCGCCTGGAGCATGTGGCCCTGGACCGGGGGCCGGAGTACCAGCCGGAGCGCCTGCGGGACGGGGACACGAGGACGACGGCGTCAGGACTCAGGGAAGCATGCATGCATGTGTTAGATCAGGAGAAGACAAGCACCGTGACACACCCGGCCGTTGGGCGTTGGCCCAAAAGCCCAAGTTTTTTTTTGTGAAAGGAAAATATACATTATTAACATGGAATGCATGCGTATCGTATCAGCATTTAGGAAAGGAAAATACTCGATCGATGCTATTAAGGATCAAGTAATATCTGATGATCTCTCGGAAGGATTGCGCGCTGTATGATAGACTACTTGCCACGTCATTAATTGCCAAAACAGCAGACGCATACGTGTAGTATATACTACTCTTTTTGTTGCACACGTACCACTCGTACTCCGGAGACGTCGAGCATGGCGCACGCGGCTTTGTACCGGTTGTGCTTGGGCCCCCCGGAGACGACCTGGCCGAGCTCGGGCGCGGCGTCGTCAATGGCGGAGGAGGCGCACTTCAGCTCGGAGAACGTGAGCGTGTCCTCCGCCGTGTCGTCGGCGGTGCGGTAGTGGTAGCCAAGCAGCAGAGGTTCGTAGTTGGCAGTCGCTGATGACGCAAAGTCGTCCTTGTCATCGCCGACCGCGTAGTACACGTCCAGGCCGTCCTGGACGCCGATGCGGGCGGCGGCGGCCTCGAAGACGTCGTGGACGGCGACCGCTGCCGAGACCACGCCGCCGACGGGCGCGGAGAAGAAGAGCATCCGGACGCCCGGGCGCGCCCACCCTTCCCAGAGCGACGCCGCTGGCGGCGAGGCGTTGTTCTTGCTCGCGACGAGGGGCGCCGCCTGCGTCGTCGTCGTAGTGTTCGGCAGGAAAAACCCGTCTGTGGCGGCGGCGGCGGCGCTCCCGACCAGGCGGCCGGTCGTCGGGTCCACCGCCTGGGTGCACCACCTCTTCTGCGAGTCCGTGAACAGCGCTCTCGCCTCGCCGTGCTCCGTGCGGTAGAAGGCGAACGCGTGGCCGTCGGCGCCGGAGTACGACACCTGCGCCAGCAGCGGCTGCATGGCGAAGGCCATGAACATCTTGGGCCTCACCTGCCAAGTCCACGTAAGCAAGAAACCACGTGTCAGTTGTGACCTAACTCGCGTATATATATATAATAAGACAAAAATGGCAAATATATGGAGTGCAGTAATGGCGACAACGGCAATAATGGAAATAAAAAATAAGGCTAGCTAGCACTTGGGAGATCGAAGCAGGTGATGGTTCGTCGTTGGTCGCGGGCTCCCGAGCGGCGTCGGCGATGGCGACGGCGGAGCGGTTGGCTTCCAGGAGCGGCTGCATGTTGCCGGCGACGTGCCGGAGCGCCAGACCCATGGTCTCTACGTTGGCTTCATCTATGGTTCTCGTCGTTTCCCTCAAGGAGAGCAAAAGCACCACAAGGCTGAGTACCATGACGACTCCGACGATTGCCTGCATATAGATGTGAACGCGAGTGAGGAAGATTGTTATGACAGTAAAATCCACACATTTGAGCGTTCCATGTGAAAACTTCACTCCTGTCTAATAAAAACTGCGGTGAATTTTTTGTCGTCCTTCTAAAAAAATATGAAAATTCACCTGTATGTTCATTTTCTATTTCATGGTTTTCCTGCAAGAAATGACCAGGTACAATGTTCCTTGTAGCTGTATAATAACAAAAGTTGGTTCTAAATATCCTCAAAGGCAATGCTAAATTTTATGAAAGTAATACTTCTTCTAACTGATAAATAAAGCTATCTTGTGGCCTGAAAGATGGACGTAGTTTTTTACACCAAAACGATTGTAATATATACTGATAGAAGTAAATAAAAAATATAACTAGATTCTCAAAAGTTTCCACTGATATATGTTCTTTCCCTCCCCCTCCCTTTCCACCATCCACCACCATGGCAGATCTAGAAATATATCTTAGGAGACGTCCATACTCCAACGACCATGTGTGTGTGTTGGTGATGGTGGTGGTGTAGATCTAGGGCTCAAGCTCTAGCCACACCCAGTGATGAATCCGTCCTGATCCCCGATTCCCCCCTATCCCACCCTCGCCCCACACACACAAAGAAAAAAGTTATTCGGCATATTTGGAAAAATGCTCATTCTAACTCACCAAATATTTTTACTAGATTCATATACTATTATAGTAAAAATATAGTTTTAGATCCTGTTTAAGATTAGTCATGGTAAAACAAATATATGGAAGATAGATGCAACTACCGATGCAACAAAAGAGCCTTGGAAAAGTGCTTGTGGTCCGTGACTAGCTGTCCTTACCAGGGGTAAAAGCATACACAAGTACTGGAGAAGGCATTTTCTTGCTTCTCTATTCGTTTCTACAGTCGCCATGACTTTTGCCTACTCGTACTTGTTTTTGCCTTTGACTAATGACTAGTGAGTTGACGAGTGTCTTTGGGTCGCCGCCGCCTTTTTATAGACGCCCCGAGCCCGGCCGGGAAACCAGGAGGTAGAATACCACTAGCGGTTTGGCTCCTCTGGTTTTGAGCGATCCATGAGCGCGTTTTTGCTCCCTTGTGTAACGGCAGCAAAATGATATAGACTCTATCACCTGCAATTAATGTTGGCCAAATTATAAACAAATCAACAATTCAAAGGATTTTCTTCCCGTTGAGAAATTTGTCACATGTGTGGACGCGTGGTATTTCAGCACGGGCCGTGCACCGAGGCCTCGGACGTGCGTGTTCACGGCGTGTGTTCGCCAACCATACATCACGCTGGTGAAGAGTGTGAAACTAAGCGGCCCTCAATTTTAAAATAAAATCTTTTTTTACTAATAGCATTCATTTGTCTTAGTTGTTTTACTTCTTAAATTTGCATGATCTTATTGATTCTTATAGATATGCTTTGACTGGGATGTATAGCTGGTTAGACATTATTGTTAGAGATATACATACTAAACTGCGGCTACAAAACCAGAAAACCACTATGGGTGGGCCTAAGTATTGCCCCACAACCAATTTTGAACTTTGACTTGTAAACTTTGAATGTATGACCAAACCTACAAATGGCATGATGTAAAAAGTGTGTAAAATAAAAAAAAAATAGACAAATATAGGATCTTATATTCAAATATACACAATAGTCGCTAATAATCAAGGAGCAAATAACCTAAATTACAACATACATGCCATCTCAGTAATTTTTCTTTCGGCGGTTTTATTGACAAGTGGTAGATATTGTTCTTTTTAAATTATTGCATCATCCGACTATAAACGTAGGCACCGTACAATATAATAAATACGTACGGGTGGATTTGTGTACCGGCTTTTCGTTAAAAGCAACTGATATAATAAACTCCACTGTGGATGGAAGTGAACACGCACGTTGGTTTTGGCGTGTGTTCTTTAGTTGTAGAGTAACAATAAAGTTAAAGCATGTAATGCGTTATTCGGTCCAAGTAGATGGCAATTGTCGACATACGCATTATTTAAGAGATGTCTAAGGAGCTTGTCTACTTCGACGATTTTGTGCATAAAGTGGATTGTTCCATAGCGTGCCACCTGCCACGTGGGGTTCTCACAAACACACGACTACCGGTTGTCGAGGTTTTTTTTTTTGCTATTTTCACTTACTTCACCTCGAGAGTTTCTAGGTGAGATATATATATATATATATATATATATATATATATATATATATATATATATATATATATATATATATATATATACTGTTAGCACCGCCACAATTTTCTGTAAGTGGTCGTCAATGTCTGTAGTATAACCTCCATCTTTCCTAACAATTTTGATAATTGACAACTACGTAATCCTCAACAAAATAATTACCCAAAATTTTACAGTTAGTGAACAAAAATACTACATATGTTAGAAAAATTGCAAGTATTATTGATTCTTATAGATATACTTTGACTGAGATGTTAGCTGGTTAGACATTATTGTTAGAGATATACATACTAAACTGCGGCTACAAAACCAGAAAACCACTATGGGTGGGCCTAGGTATCGCCCACAACCAAGTTTGAACTTTGACTCATAAACTTTGTATGTATGACCAAATATACAAATGGCATGATGTAAAAAATTTTTGTAAAATAAAAAAAATAGACAACTATACTAAATATACACAATGTCGCAAATAATCGAGGAGCAAATAACTAAATTATAGCATACATGCCATCTCAGTAATTTTCCTTTTGATGGTTTTATTGACAAGTGGTAGATATTGTTCTTTTAAATTATTGCACGGTTACGTCATCTGACTATGAACGTAGGCACCGTACATTGTAATACATATATGTATGTGCGGATTTGTGTACCGGCTTTTCAGTTAAAAGCAACTCATATTAATAAACTCCACTGTGGATGGAAGTGAACTCGCACGTTGGTGTTGGCGTGTGTTCTTTAGTTGTAGAGTAACGCTAAAGTTAAAGCATGTAATGCGTTACTTGGTCCAAGGAGATGGCTGTTGTCGACATACGCATTATTTAAGATATGTCTAAGGAGCTTGTCTACTTTGACAATTTTGTGCATAAATAGGATTGTTCCATATTGTGCCACATGGGGTTCTCATGAACACACGATTACCAATTGTCGTGTTTTTTTCTCTTTTCACTTACTTCACCTCGAGAGTTTCTAGGTGGTATATAGTGTTTGCACCACCACTATTTTCTCTAAGTGGTCATCAATGTCTGTAGTATAACCTTCATCTTTCCCAACAATTTTGATAATTGCCAACTATGTAATCCCCAACAAAATAATTACCCAAAGTTTTAAAGTAATGAACCAAAAATACTACATATGTTAGAACAATTTCAAGTCTTATAGTATTTATGAACTCCACTACTATAGGGCCTCTACCACTCATAGTTGGCTTGCATTGTAACATGACATATTTTTAGTAAAGAAGTTTTTTTTATGAAAATTCTTTTTTAGTGGTTAATGCCTTAATGGTCACCGCCTTTTCCATTTCATTAACATTAAGAAGAAAAAGAAGAGCGGTAATTAAAAATTTGAACAGAGGAAGAATAAAATTTAAATTACATGATGTCTGTATTATGAGGTAGCAAGCAACAATTGTAAGAAAAACAACTATTGAGCCATTTGGGAGGAGTGTGTCTTCCTGAACTGGTTGCAACTCTTGACCATGGAGTTTCAAAAAGGCATGGTTGCAACTTGAGCCATATGGATCATGAAAATCTCTATCAGAATCCCTAACACAAAAATGAAACAAACTTTGAGCTATTTCTTTTATAAAACAAGGAATATACCTATGGCACATAAAGAGAGGATCTTTGAAGTATTGCAGAGAGACTCTAGAACCAGTCTATTGCTATAGAGTATTTGTTTCCATGGTGAGGATGTCAGGTGTGTGGCACTGAGCCGGCCCAATCGTCATTTGGCTTAATTTCATGCATCTTAAATTTGCATGGTTTTATTCAATCTTGTAAATATACTTTGACTATGATGTATAGTTGGTTATACATTATTGTTGGAGATACACATAATAAATTGCTGCTACAGAACTAGAAAACCACTATGGGTGGGCCTCAAGTATTGCCCCACAACCAATTTTGAACTTTGACTCACAAACTTCGTATATATGATCAAACATATAAATGGCATGATGCCAAAAAATGGGTAAAATAAAAAAAATATTAGACAACTATACTACCTTACATTCATATATACGCCCCCGTCCCTTTATATCTGTCGCCGTTGGTGTGCGTGCCACAAGTTTGACTCGATTTATAGAAAATGTGTGCAACATTTGTATCTCCAAATAAATTTATTAAAAAAACTAGATTCAAAGATCTTTCCAATGATACTAATTATGTACTATAAATATTAATATTTATAATACGTATTTAGTCAAAGTTGTTTCTTGGGCAACGCAAACGATAGATATTTAGGGACAGAGGGAGTACACAATAGTCGCTAATTATTGAGCCGAAAATAACCTAAGCTACAACATATGTCATCTCAAAAGTTTTTTTTTCCCTTTTGGCGGTTTTACTAAGAAGTGATAGATATTGTTCTTTTCAAATCATTGCATGGATTATGTTATCTCACTATGTACGTAGGCAACGTACATTATAATAAATATATGTACGTGCGGATTTGTGTACTGGTTCTATGATTAAAAGCAACTGATATTAATAAACTCCACTATGGATGGAGGAAGTGAACTGCACGTTGATTTTGGCGTGTGTTCTTTAGCTGTAGAGTAACGCTAAAGTTAAAGCATGTAATGTGTTACTTGGTCCAAAAGCAAATTATTATTATCGACATAAACATTATTTAAGAGATGTCTAAGGAGCTTGTCTACTTCGACAATTTTGTGCATAAAGAGGATTGTTCCATAGAGTGCCACGTGGGGTTCTAAAAAACACGACTACCAATTATCATGGTTTTTTCTCATCTTTTCACTCACTTCGCCTCAGGAGTTTCTAGGTGGTCTATAGTGTTAGCAACACCTGTATTTTCTCTAAGTGGCCATCAATGTCTACAATATAACCTCCATCTTTCCCAACAACAATGTATGTAGTATAACCTCCATCTTTCCCAACAATTTTGATAATTGCCAACTATATAGTCCCCAACAAAATAATTTCCAAAGTTTTATAGTTACTGAACCAAAGATAATACATATGTTAGAAAAATTGCAAGTCTTTCAGTGTTTATAAACTCCACTGCTATAGGGTGTCTACCACTCATAATTGGCTTGCATTGTAACATGACATTTTTAGTAAAGAAGAAATTTTTATGCAAATTCTTTTTTGAATGGTTAATGCCTTGATGGCCAGCACTTTTTCCATTTCATTAAGATTAAGATGAAAAGGAGAGTGGTGATTACAAATTTCAGCAGAGGACAAATTAACTTAAATTACATGTTGTCTGCATTGTGAGGTAGCAAGCAACAATTGTAAGAAAAACAACTGGTTAGCCATTTGGGAGGAGTGTGTCTTCCTAAACTGGTTGCAACTCTTGGCCATGGTCTTTCGAAAAGTCATGGTTGCAACTTGAGCCATGTGGATCACTACAATCTCTATTAGAATCCCTAACACCAAAATGAAACAAACCTTGAGCCTTTTCTTTTTCAAAAACAAGGAATCTACATGTGGCACATAAAGAGGGGATCTTTGCAGGACTATAGAGAGACTCTAGAACCAGGCTAGTGCTATAGAGTATTTGTTTACATAGAGAGGATGCTAGTTGTGTGGCACTAAGCCAGCTCGATCATCATTTGGCTTAATTTCATGCATCTTAAACTTGCATGGTTTTATTTAATCTTGTAGATATACTTTGACTTGCATAGTTGGTTATACATTATTGTTAGAGATAGACATAATAAATTGCTCTACAAAACCAGAAAACCAATATGGGTGGACCTCAAGTATTTCCCCACAACCAATTTTGAACTTTGACTCACAAACTTCGTATATATGATCAAACATACAAATGGCACGATGCAAAAAAGTGTATAAAATAAAAAAAATATTAGACAACTATACTACCTTACATTATATACACACACAATAGTCGCTAATTATCGAGGCGGAAATAACCTAAGCTACAACATACATGTCATCTCAATGGGTTTTTTCTTTTGGATGTTTTACTGAGAAGTGGTAGATACTGTTCTTTTCAAACCATTGCATGGATTTTGTTATGTGACTATGTACATAGGCAACGTGTATTATAATAAATATACATATGTGCGGATTGGTGTACCGGCTTTATGTTTAAAAGCAACTGATATTAATAAACTCCACCGTGGATGGAAGTTAGCTCGCATGTTCTAGAGTAACACTATAAGCATGTAATATGTTACTTGTTCCAAGCATATGGTTATTGTTGACATACGCATTATTTAAGAGATGTCTAAGGGGCTTGCCTACTTTGATGATTTTGTGCATAAAGAGGATTGTTCCATAGAGTGCCACATGGGGTTCTGACAAACACGACTACTAATTGTTGAGGTTTGTTTTTCACTTTTCACTCACTTCACCATGGGAGTTTCCAAGTGGTCTATAGTGTTAGCACCACCAGTATTTTCACTAAGAGGCCATCAATTTATGCAGTATAAATTCCATCTTTCCTAGCAATTTTGATAGTTGCAAACTATATAGTAACCAAAAATAATTGCCCAAAGATTCATAGTTAGTGAAACAAATATATACATCTGTTGGAAAATTGCAAGTCTTGTAGTGTTTATAAACTCTACTACTCTAGGGCCTCTAGCACTCATAACTAGCTTGCATTGTAACATCACATTTTTTAGTAAGAAGAACTTTTATGCAAACTCTTTTTTTGAATGGTTAATCCCTTAATGGCCAGCGATCTTTCCATATAATTAAGATAAAGAAGAAAAGAGAGACCGGTGATTACAAATTTGAACAGGGGATGAATTAACTTAACATTACATGTCCGCATTATGAGGTAGAATAAGAAACAATTATAAGAAAAAACAATTGTTTAGCCATTTTGGAGGAGTGTGTCTTCCTAAATTGGTTGCAACTCTTGACCATGAAGTTTCAGAAAGGCATGGTTGCAACTTGAGCCATACGGATAACGACAATCTCTATCAGAATCCCTAACACCAAAATGAAACAAACTTTGAGCTATTTCTTTTTTTAAAAAAAACAAAGAATATACCTATGGCACATAAAGAGAGGATCTTTGCTGTACTGCAGAGCTCTCTAGAACCAGACTAGTGCTATAGAGTATTATTTGTTTCCATAGAGAGGATGCCAGGTGTGTGGCACTGAGCCGGCCCAATCGTCATTTGGCTTAATTTCATGCATCTTAAATTTGCATGGTTTTATTCAATCTTGTAGGTATACTTTGACTAGGGTGTATAGTTGCTTATACATTATTGTTGGATATAGACATAATAAATTGCTGCTACAAAAATAAGAAAACCACTATGGGTGGCTCTCAAGTATTGCCCCACAACCAATTTGGAACTTGACCTATCACAGTTCGCATATATTATCAAACATACAAATGGCATGGTGAAAAAAATGTGTAAAATAAAAAAATATTAGACAACTATGCTACCTTACATTCATATATACACACTGGTCGCTAATTATCAAAGCGGAAATAACCTTAGCTACAATGAACATGCCATCTCAATAGTTTTTCTTTTCGGGGTTTTTTTTGACAAGTGATAGATATTGTTCTTTCCAAATCATTGCTTGGATTATGTTGTCTGACTATGTACATAGGCAATGTACATTATAATAAATATATTTATGTGTGCACTGTGTAACAGTTGTACGGGTAAAAATCACTGATATTAATAAACTCCACCGTGGATGGAAGTGAACTCTAACGTTGGGTTTGGCATGTGTTCTTAATATGTAGAGTAACGCTAAAGTTATAATGTGTTACTCAGTCCAAGCAGATGGTTATTATTGACATTCATATTGTTTATATTAGGAGGTATCCAGAGTTAAACTACTTTGATTATTTTGTGGATAAAAATTACGATTGTTTTGTGTAGAGTATCACGTGGGTTCTGACAAACATGGCTATGAAAACGTTAAAACATGTAACACATTATTACTGGATCCAAAAAGGAAGTTATTATCGCCATATGCATTATTTAAGAGATATCTAGGAAGCTAGACTACTTGGATGGTTTTGTGCATAAAAAGGATTGTTCCATAGAGTGTCATGTGGGGTTCTGACAAACATGGCTACCAGTCATTGAGTTTTTTTTTTCTTTTTTACTCACTTTACTAAAGGAGTTTCTTTCCCTGCAATGTTTTACTGGTGGACTACAGTGTTAGCGCCACTAGTGTTTTCTCTAAGTGGCCGTCAATGTCTATAGTATAAACTCCATCTTTCCCAAAATTTTTGATAATTTCCAACTATGTAATCCCCAACAAAATAATTATTCCCAAAGTTTCATAGTTAGTGAACCAAACATACTACATCTGTTGGAAGAATTACAAGTTCTACCACTCATAAGTGGCTTGCATTGTAACATGACATTTTTTTAGTAAAGAAGGAAAAAGGAGACCGAAATTTGAACCGGAGCATCTGATTGTGAGGTAGAACAAGCAACAATTGTATGAAAAAACAATCATGTAATTGTTTGACAAGAATGTAGCATTCTGAATTGGTTCTAACTCTTGATGGCGGGGTATCAAAAAGGCATGGTTACAACTTGAACCATATTTATCACAACAATCTTTATTAGAATCCCTGACACGAGAATGAAATAATCCTTGATTTTTTTTCAAAAACAAGGAGCATAACCGTGGCACATAAAGAGGGGATGAGTTTTCTGTGCAATACTTTAGAGGGACCCTAGAACCATGGGTATTGCAGAGTATTTATTTCCATAGAGAGGATGCCAAACGCATGGCACTAAGCCGGCCCAAACCCTAGACGTGCAACAATGACTCAACGACATGTAGAATGTGCTTAATACAATAGGCATTGGATAACCGAGAGTGCGAGACCACGTCAACGGCAAAGGATAATGTCCCATTGGCCCACAGCTCCACCGGCTCGGCCTCTACGTTACGCATGTTGCGAGCTCACTTCCTTCTTGGGTCAGCCTCGCAGAAAGCAGTATACTTTTTTTTTCTTTTGTTTCATGTTCAAGCCTCTTTAGCAGAGCTTCTGCATTGAACTCAAGAGGATCAATGTCGAATAGTTATTTTTATAGAAAAGTAATTCTATAATAAATTTGTGAAGTGGTTCTCTAAAATGAATTAGGAGTATGAGAGCAAAAAAAATTTAGCTTCCATGTAGAATCACTTTAGGCATTGGATCACTTCGGTACTAGAATCACCTATCTCTAAAATTCATTTCCCAAAAGAATGAGAAGTCAAAAAGTACTATAAAAATATTTTTAGAGGTGTATCTATTTTTTAACCATGGTTTTGAAAGTTGTCCCAATGGGTATTGCATACCGGATAACATTGAACATTCAGTATATCAAAATTTCCAATTTAAAGATGCAAAATCATCAAAAAAAAAGGAGAGAAGCAGCTTTCTTCAATCGAGGATCTGTGCAAGGAGTTAGAGCCATCATGACTTCACCGGTGAGGACTGACGAGTTCGCCAGGTACGAAGTGAGGACTGCGGGAGCGAGGCCTAAGGGTGGAGGCAAAGGAACTAATGGATAGGGTGGAGAAGTGGACAGAACAGTGGTGGAGTGGAACTATGGAGGGTTGGTGGGCAGCAGATGGAGGATTGGGGGCAACGGCGACAAGCAACTAGGCGAGGGGCGACGGTGCGGTTCCCAAACTCACAACTTTGTGAGTGGGCGATGGCCGACGGTTCATGAGATGCGGGAGTGGGAGGGGAGGTTCTGTGTGAATTAGGGTTAGGACTCCTTTTATATAGAATGAGGGCTTGGGCCAATATTTATTTATTAGGCTCATTTGAGCCTGTATACATGCGTAGCAGGTCCCCAACGAGTAACGGGGACGGGTACATAGGGCGGAATTAGGGTTAGGACTCCTTTTATATGGAATGAGTGGGCTTGGGCCAATATTTATTTGTTGGGCTCATCTTAGCTGTATATATGTGTAGCAGGTCCCCAACGAGTAACGAGGACGGTACATATGGAACGTCCTGGTACCCACTATACCCATTGGGGATGAATTTTTGCCCATTAAGATCCCCGCGGAGAGAGATATGATCCCATACCCGTCTCATAATGGATCAAATAGTCGTCGGTATCGGGGCCCGTTACCATCCCTAGTCCTAGTAGTGTGGTCCCTTATCCCCCACCCCACCACCCCCACGTCACTCCGTGCTGGCAGGCAGGACAGCGTGGGCATGGAGTGAGCTATTTTAAATTGATTAAATTTTATGATCAGACAACATTACCGGTAGGCCCTAGAAAAACGACTTCTAGAGGTGATCGATAATTTTGTCTGTCACTGTTAATGCTTGATTTTTGTGAGACCCTTGTGTAGCAAGAGTTGCAAAAACCGCTTTTAACTTCTATTTTAACCACGGCTAAATATATTTTTGTATAGTAGTGAAAGGAGCTCTACCAATAGAAAAAGATGAATTCATATAAAATTTCTACTAACAATTATTCAAAATCATATACAAAGAGGAGCCTGTGAGCCTGTTTGAGGGGAGCCAAATAGCCAATGCCCGATAGTCGTGGCCACTCACTCGCACCTGGCCCTGGGCCCTCGGCCGGCGTCTCGGCGGCTGGTCTGGTGAGGTCTGGTAGCTACGATCCGCCAGATGCTCAGAAGTCAGAACAGAGCAATCACGGTGACTGGCGAAGGCGAGGCCGACGGAGATGACAGCCGAAGGTAGGCCTGCTAATGGATGAAAACACATCCCGTACCCAAACCATTCCATAACAAATTAACTCTCTTCTTTCACCCACTTCATTCCATATTTTTATAGTTTCAACCTAACTTATTTCAACCCATAAACTAATTAAACCCACGGGTTTGCTATAAAAACATATGGGTTTACATAAAAATGTATATATATGCTTGGATAAGACATGTTGGCCCACCTCGAAGCCGGACCCTAGAAATAAAAGCTTGCATTCACATTATAAATTTTTATCGAAATTATCTAGAATTTGTTACAGATGATTTAATGTAACAAGCGACTACTTTATGCCAATTAGCACTGCCAGATCAATATATGGACCCCACATTAAAGCCGGACCCTATAAATAAAAGCTCGCGTTCACATTATAAAATTTTATCGAAATTGACTAGAATTTGTTCCTGATAATTTAATGTAACAAGCAGCTACTTCATGCTAGTTGGCATTGCCAGATCAATATGTGGGCCCCACCTCGAAGTCGGACCCTAGAAATAAAAGCTCGCGTTCACATTATAAAATTTTGTCGAAATTGACTAAAATTTGTTGCAGATGATTTAATGTAACAAGCAGCTATTTCATGCCAATTGGCACTGCCAAATGAATATGTGGGCTCCACATCAAAGTCGGACCCTAGAAATAAAAGCTCGTGTTCACATTATAAAATTTTGTCAAAATTGACCAAAATAAATTAAACTGGATTTAAAATGTCATGAGGCTAATCTGTACCAATTAGCATAGCAAAATATGCATGTGGGCCCTATATTAAAAGCTAAACAAATTACAAATCAATATATATGTATACTATGATATATTAAAAATTCAACATCAACCCATGGGCTCAACCCATTCAAACCCACAAAAAAGAACTCAATCCCCACCCATCCAACCTAGTTTTCTATTAAACCCAACCCGACCCAACCCGCTAAATAAATCAACCCATTCCCACCCATCCAGAGTGCACCCATTTGAAAACCCAACCCATTAAACCCATTTGAACCCAACCCATTAGCATGCCTAGCCGAAGGCTTGTTTAGTTAACTTCTAAATTCCAAATTTTTACACTCTCTCCATTACATCAATCTTAGACACATGTACGAAGCATTAAATATAGATAAAAAATAACTAATTATACAGTTTATTTATAATTTGCAAGACGAATCTTTTAAGCCTAATTAATTTATGATTGAACACTAATTACCAAATACAAACGAAAGTACTACAGTAACGCGCATCGTAAAAAGTTGCCATCTAAAGGAGGCCGAAAGGGAACGGGGTGCTTGGTTGGTGCACAAGACTCGTTCGTCGAGTCCACGCCCCCGCGCGCTGTAGGTGTTTCTTCCGTGAATTGCCTCCGTGCTTGCCTGGATATTTTGTTAGTCCACGGTAGAGGGTGTTTAGTTCCAACCCAAAAACTTTACATCACATCTCATCTAATGTTTAGAAACATGCATGGAACATTAAATATAAATAAAAAAATATCTAATTACACAGTTTGCATGTATTTTACGAGAGAAATCTTTTAAACCTAGTTAATCCATGATTAGACACTGATCGTTATAGTTACACGTATACTACGTTACCCCCGAAAACTTTACAGGCCTGAACTAAACACGCCCAGCCCAGTCCAGCTTCTCCGATCCACTGGAAAACGCGTGGAGGCAGAAGAAGCAGGCGACTCGTACGCCCAGCAGCCAGCGCGCGCACCAGTCAATGCCACGCCCACTCTGCTTTCGTTGCAACGCATGAGCACAACTGGTCCGCAGCCGAGAAAACTATCCAACGCAGCAGCGGCAGACGCTGCCCGTTGCTGCGTGCGTTGACATGTAGACTTCGCGTGCCTCGCTGGAACTGGAAGAAGCTAGCTGCTGCGGCGCATCTTGCAGGCCGTTCGCCATCTACGCGCGCTGCGCGTCAAGATGGAGCACGGCGGCAGGTTCGGCCCCGACGGCGGCTACGACAACAGCAGCAGCGGTGGCAGCAGCCCGGCGGCGTCCCCGCGCTCCGGGCCCTCGGACAGCGACGGCTCCAGCAGCAGCAACGCCGACGAGTTCTGCCCCGACCCTTACCCGACGAGTGTACCCGTGTTCCAGCGCCACGGCGCCGCCGCCTCCCGCGACGAGGTCGACCACCGCGCTAGCCGCCAACTGGTGACCGTGGCGGAGTCGTCCGCCTGCGTGCTCGACGACATCGACAGGCACCAGCAGCGCATGCTCGCCCTCCTCCCGGCCTTCTCCTCTCCCGCCAGGCCCCGCGCGCGCGCGGACGCCTTGTCTCGGTGGCTCGCCGGGTTCGGCGCCGGCTGGGTGCTGGACACGGGCGCGTTGGGCGGGGGCCAGCACGACGGTGGTGGTGGTCTCCTCTCGCGGCGGGAGGTCGGGAGGAGGGTCAGGGCGTGGGCGCAGGCGCTGAGCGCCATGGAGCACGTGTTCCGCCGTCGCCACCAGAAGCTCATGGCCGCGCAGGTGGTCGCTATGGGGGAGCTCGCGGCCGCGAGCGCCGGAGCGATGCTGACGCTGGCCGGCGCCGTGGCCGCGCTCGGGAGCTCCCCGTCGAAGCTGCTCGTGGCGCTCGACGTGTACGTCCCGGTCTCGGAGGCGTTCCCCGTCCTCGCGAGGCTCTTCTCCTGGGGCCCCGCGCATCCGGTCTCGGTCGCCGCCGAGGCCGCGCTTGCCGAGCTGGTGGACGCGGCCCGGCGCTGCAGGCGCGACCTCAGGACGTCGTTCATAAGGTCGCACTACCCGTGGCGGATGCCACAGGGTGGCGAGGTGCACCCGTGCGTCGGCTTCTGGATGGGCTACTTTCGATGCCTGCTGCGCAACCGCATCTCCCTCTACTTCGTCCTCGCCGCCGACGACGACGGCAGTGACAGCGACAGCGAAGCACAGCCGCCGCGCGCGCCAGCTGGCGGCGGCATCGGCCTGGTCGGGGAGCTCATATCGTGCCTGGAGGCCGTGCTGGAGGAGAAGTCTGCCGCGCTAGCGTTTCCGGGGCTGAGGCAGGTGTTCATGCTCAACAACACGTTCGCCATCGTGCGCCGCGCGGTGCGCTCCGACCTCAAGCTGTTCCTGCCGCCGGGGTGGGTTCGTGTCCGCGAGGAGCGCATGGAAGGCTACATCAAAGGCTACATGGACGCGTCGTGGAAGCCCGTCGTGTCGCGCTTGGACGGCGGCGGCACCAAGACCAAGCCTGGCGCTGCTCTCGGCCGCCGAAGCAATCGGCTGAGCGCGTTCTACACGGCGTTGGAGAACGTCTGCAGCGTGCAGAGATGCTGGAAGGTGCCCAACCCGGTGATCCGGGGAATCCTCCGGAAGACTGTTGCAGAGAACGTCATGCCGGTGTATCGCCGGTACTTGGAAGACCATCCGGAGGTACAGGTGGCCAAAGGGCGCACCGTGGAGGAGCTGGAGCAGCACTTGTCAGATTTATTTGAAGGATAGAAGGTGGATGCATGAAATATATTCTGGCTTTTGATCAGCTACATTCATATCCACCTCATTCCACGTGTGCTGGGCTAAACACAGGAAATGAAGTGAATATGAACATGTAAAGCCTCCCTCGTAGTATATGCATGCACAAAAAATTTTCATAGGATTTTGAGTTGTACAAGTACATGAACAGGAGGAGGCGGCATTGAATTTGGCTTACTAAGCTCTGTTTGTTTCTCTGAAATTTGGTTTATACTGATGCTTATGTTGATTTATTGTGAGAGGAAAACAATGTTCGTTTGCTGAAAAGTACTGCTGAAGTAGTGCTACACGTCTTGAAAATGTTGCCTTGTAACCTTTCAAGGAAAACAATACCTTATATATTTAGAATATGTAGTAAGAGCAACCTAAAAATCTCATATTTTCATATTAATAGGAATACAGATTCTTCAATTAAATCTCCAAGTATTGCCATACACTAATTCTGGTCTTTAGCTAGCCAAAGACAGTGAAAGGGGCTAGCTCTCCAAAGTACGCACAGTATAGGAAAACTGTTATAGAGAGCAATTTTTACTCAAATGACTAAACGAGGATTTAAAGAATAAAGACTAGTGGTTAACAGGGAGCCAGCTTTGACCTACAGAAAAAAAAAAGAAAATGAGCTCATGTTGACTTACTCCATAATAATCGATTTGGATAAATAAATGTCAAAACTATTTTCACAAGGTGGAAACAATTTTTTTGAATAAAATTTCAATCGAAAGGCCCAGGAAAATATCCCAAAGTTAATCTAGAAAAACTTTTTTGATGACAAATTTCAGGAAAAATTCCAATGGAAAATGTTCAATAAAAAAGTTCAGATAAGAATGTTTGGCAAGAAGTCTCAAAGTATTGGAAAAAAAACTTTTATAAGAAGTCTTAAAGGAACCTTTCCTTTTCTTTTCTTTGGGTGGAAAAGCTATTTCAATTTTCTACATATTAAGAACTTCTCTCTTCTCCGTTCACAAACTTTTTATAGTCTTTCATCAAGCATTTTCCCAATATTTTCTGCAGACTCCTTGTCAAGCTTTTTTCTCTATTTTTTTAACTTGTTTCTCAAAGTACGCACAACATAGGAAAATTGTTATAGAGAGCAATTTTTATTCAAATGACTACACAAGGATTTAGAGAATAAAGACTAGTGGTTGACAAGGAACCAACTTTGACCTACAGAAAAAAAGAAAATGAACTCATGTTGACTTACTCCATAATATCTAATTGATTTGGATAAATAAATGTCAAAACTATTTTCACAAGATGGAAGCAAAAAATTTCAATCAAAAGGTCCAGGAAAATGTCCCAAAAATAATCTAGAAAAACTTTTTTATGACAAATTTCAGGAAAAAGTTCCAATGGAAAATGTTCAACAAAAAATTTCATATAAGAATGTTTGGCGAGAAGTCTCAAAATATAGGAAAGACCTTTTATAAGAAGTCTTAAAGGAACCTTTTCTTTTCTTTGGGTGGAAAAGCTATTTCAATTCTCTACATATTAAGAACTTCTCTCTTCTCCGTTCACAAACTTTTTTTAGTCTTTTCATGAATCATTTTCCCAATATTTCTGCAGACTCCTTGCCAAGCTTTTTTCTGTAATTTTTTAAACTTGTTTCTCTAATTCTTTTTTTTTGTTAAACCTTTTAGTCGGAACATTTTTATTGAAGTTTTTTTAAAGTTTGTATGGATTGTTTCATTTAAAAAAATAACTAGACTTTTTTATCAAAACTTTTAAACTAAAATTTTCTTTACACTTTTGTCAAAAACAACATTTTGTATCAGAATGGCTAAATTAGAAAATAAAAGGAAAAATAAATTTCAAAAGAAAATCAATAATACAAAACAAATATATATAGGAACCTGAGAGCATTTTCGTGAGCTCCTTAAAACAACTATCTAATTTGGGTCTTTGGAAAAAAAAAGGGGCACCCCAATAGTTTGTACAATAACTCTACAAGACAAACAGTTGATTAATCTCCCATCCAACTCAGAGATGATTAATCTCTCCCATCCAACTCAAAATATGTGTGCCCATCATTTTGCACTACGCATCCAATTGGGCACTCCCTAGTCCCTCCCACAGGGTTCCCCCCTACTCCTCGGTTTTCAAGATTTAGAAAGCTAGCTATTGGGGAAAAATAAAAATGAGGCTCCCCGTCCATTTTGTTCACTTAGCATAATCATTAATTTATGAAGTGATTTTAAGGAGTTTTTTAAAATGCACGAAGGTAGCTTCTCTAGGAAAAATTGTGCTAGTCAGTGACACATATCATCCCTGTGTTTAGCCTGACCTCCTTTTTCGTTTATCTAGTGATGGAGGCACAGGCGAAAGGGCCAAGCTATGGCGGAGCGCGATGTGGATATGGCCATTCAGTTCTAAATAGAGTGCAATTCTAAATTTTGCTTAAACAAAACTATTTTGTATTTAGAAAATAAAAATCAATAATTATGGGTCAAAATTTGTATATTATGGAAATGTATTGTAGATGAGTCCGATAATACCTATTTGATATCATGAATAGTAGTGGTATTTTATAAAGTAAACTGAGCATAGCCAACTAGTTGGGTTCTTTGTAGTAACATCTATCCATCTAGGTTTAAGTCTTTGACTTGCGCCACGTCCGATCGAGAAGAGGTGTGGTGGCCTTGGTGCTGGCCTCACCTTAACCTGCTAAGTTCCAAGAACGTTGGGATGGGAACGAAGGGCGTAATTTTAAAAACGTATGGTATGGAAGAGGTACACTTATTTGCATTGTTCATTTAAGAGATGGAACACATACCTAGTATAATTGAAATGAGGAACATATTCCATTCTGGTAATACATCTTGAGGTAGCCAATATGAACTTGTTCCATTGTAGATTGTTATATTTTTCAACTAGCACCTACATGGTATTTGTACAAACAAAGCATGTCATATAATCTATACTTACCATGTAGATTCCGCCCGCCAACGATAAATCGCCGGCAGCCAAACGTACTCTCCACGTCGTCACCGCCGTCGCCACCGACACCCGCGCAGCCGCCGGCGCTCCAGGGGTGCGACGCGTCCACACGAATGGACCCCGGCGGCAGACACCTCTAGGCACAAGGACCTCCGCGACGTGCTCATGGGCCGAGGTTTATGAGAAGAAGGCGACTGACACTCGCCCCGTCGGTCCGGCGGGCTCTTGGGTCTCCAAGGGCTACCGAGCTTGACGGTGGTGACGGAGACACAGAGGGAGATGAGGACCGTCGATGCAAGGAAGGACGTGAGGCTTTGTCAAGGGCCGTGGCTCTGGCTACGGAGGCTTGCCGGTGGCCGAAGCTGGTTCATGGGAACCAGTGCGCCGTCGCGCTTTCCTCACCGGCACAAGCTATCCCATCCAAGTTCTGGGCGCAAGACAGTTTTGACGACTCCGATGAAGAAGATCTGGAGATAACGCAGAGCCCATCAACGCCGGAGTTCATCGGGGAGGCCCTGGATGCGGGTTTTACGATCGATCAACTCGCTAGAGCTGAAAAGGCCCTAGTGTCAGGTAACAGTTCATCTTCCAGTGATCGTCATCTTCCTTCCTCAGTAGTTACTAAGCTGGTTCAGAGGAAGCTCGTTGGAGCGCCATGGCAAGGGCCTTTGCCTCCTCCTCGAGTTTCTCCTCCGAGAACTCTTCGAGATTGTGTTGTCAAGGCAACTTTCTTCAAAGACGGAGTATATGGTGATCGGGCTTTGCCGCTTAGACAACCTGGATCGCTGGCGAGGTCGACTCCGGTAAGGAAGAAGAGTTCAAAAAAATTCGAAACTTTGAATTCCCAATCGCTAGAGCCGGCTTTTCCTCTGTTGTCCCCCGCGAGACTTCCGGTAAATCTGACCGAGTGTATCGCGCGTGTGGAAACAGAGAAAGCGGATTGGGATGTGAAGTTTCCAAAGAAGATTGTTCTCGGGCCGGGAAAGTATTTTAGGCCCACACAAGGGTTGTGTGCGCTTTTCACGAAGACTGGAACCAGAAAGTTTAAGAAAACATTATCCTTGCCGCCGCCTTCGTCATCCACCATTTCTCAAACGCGAGCCAGGTCCTTCGCCGATGTGGTGCGTGAAGGGGTGGAGATGGCATCTCAAGGATCTGACAATGGCAACTGTGGCCGCGGAGGAGGGGGGAGACCGACGGGGTTCAACCCTGGCTTCCATCCTGGTTTTAACCCAGGGTTTGGAGGAAGAGGTAGAGGCCGCAATTTCTTCCCGCCGCGCGGTCGTGGACGTGGCCATGGTGGACATGGCGGCTCGGGCTTCAACGAATACAACGGTGGCTACCATGGGTTCGGTTGTGGTGCACGGCCCTATGGTGGGACGTACGGTGGAGGTCGTGGACTCGGCAACTGGCCGAACCACGGGCGGCTGTACCATCATCCGTCCACGGCACCGGGGCAAGGAGGCCCTGCTCATGCGATCTCGGGGGTGCTCTAGATGGGTGGTGGCCACATGGCTGCTGAAGCCGCAAACCCCATGATAGGGGGGCCGCAAGCGGCAGCCACCGGCGGAGCGTTCCAAGCAGGTGGTGGACATGTGGCTCCTGCGATTGCAAACCCCGTGGCTGGGGGGTCGCACGCTGCTACTGCCGAGGATGGGTGCAAGGAGGCGGAGGTGATGGCGTTTCAGACCTCCCATGGCACTACTGTCACCTCGACACCAGTCATGGGGGCTGTAACTACCCAGGCGCCAACACTCACGCCTTCGACGACACCAGTTGCACCCGAGGCTCCCAAGATCACTGTCCCACCAAACGCCAATGCTTCAGTCGTGACAAGTGGTGTGCCAGAGTCATCTCATCAAGGAAATCAAAAAAGCAAGGGTAAACCGTTTTGTTATCGTTGTCACACTAAGGGCCACACCTTGGCAGTTTGCACTGTGTCACTTTGTTGTGAAATTTGTTATGGAGATCATGTCACAAAAATTTGCCCAAATATGAAGAAAATTAATACTACTGCTATTCCATGTGGTTATGCGGTCGAAGGGTTAGGCTTTTATTTTATTCCGGTTGCTGAGAATCCCAAGTTAAATTTAGAGGAAAAGTCAGCTGTGGTACGTGTTTTGGAGGGTTCTCTTACTGCTGATCAGTTAGCAGTGGAACTTGAAAAACTACTGCCTGGTAAAAATAAGTGGGTGATTGAGGAGAAAGGTACTGGGGCCTTTACCACTAATTTCTCATCCTCTGAACTACTGGAATACATGGTGAACTGGGGTCCTATGGACACAAAGACAGTTAAAGGTAAAATTCGTTTTGAGAAAGGAGTTGAGAATAAGGTTTACAAATATGAAATTGATAAGGTTTGGGTTCAGTTCTGTGGTTTACCAAAAGAATTTCGGGAATTTCCTATTATTTGGGCGGTTGGCTCCATTTTAGGTGTTCCTCGAGCTGTTGACACAAAATTCACAAACAAGTTTGGTCGTGCAAGAATGAAGGTAGCTGTGCTAGATCCCAATCTCATCCCTGATCTTGTGGATGTCGTGATCGGGGATTATGTTTATGAGCTACAATTCCGTGTTGAACAAGATATGTCCAATGGTGAGCCGCAGGTCATTGACATGGACTCTACCATGGATGAAGATAAACCAAATGGGGGAAAAAAGAGCGATAAAATGGATGAGGATGGAAAAAAGGGGAGGAGCCAGCAGATAATACTACACCTAGTAACCAGTTACCTACCTCCGGTCAGCACAAAGACAGTGGTGCTGCCCAGCAAGAGGAAACCAGTGCTAGTCCTGGGTTACAGCAGAGTACGAAGCAAGGTGTGGACTCTGTACCAGTAGGTGTCAAAGGAAATAACAAGCCGGTGGCAGTGCTTTCTCAGTGTGGGATAACAACAGTTGGTACTGGCCAATGGAAGGCTAGTCTTTTGACTTCTCAGAATGACTCTGGCATTTCCAATAAAATGAGAGTGCATAATGGTGGGACAGTATCTCCATTGAGATCCAGCAAAAGAAATGCGACAACTTCAGACCAGGACTCTCTAGAGAAGGCGACGAAATTGAAAGCTCGAAAAAATTTGGACTCCGCTTCAAGCAAAGGTAAATGAACTATTCCAAGCTCTTTTCATCTGCTTGATGATTCCATTCTGTTAGCTAGAACTAAATCACTAGGGATTGTTCTTGGGGATAATGAACAAGATTTGTCGCTTTCCTTAAGTTCTTTAAGAGATCTTGAAGCTGTTAGATTAAATGGGTCTGATAGGGTAGACGTGGAAAAGAATTTTTTGTTGGACGATGTCTCAACTGACTGTTCCTGTGAAGATAATATAGACCTAGAAGCTCTAAACCTAATTTGTTCAGAAATCTCAGAAGGCCTTGGTGATGGGGGTTGTGACCCTTTGTGTCTACAGACTCCTTTATCACAAAACAAAAGGTCACCTTCTAGGCATAAGAAAAAAACCAACTTATTAGTTTAGATGAAAGGTATTTTCTAGAATTGCAACGGCTTCGCTGATCCTAAAAAATATAGATTCCTTTCTGATCTAACAAAAGAAAAGAACCTAGATTTTATTGCCTTATCAGAGACTGGTAGAGCTAATTTTCCGCAATCTACTTTGAATAATATTTGTGCGGGCAGAGATTTTCTTTGGCATTGCATGGCTCCACGGGGTCGGTCTGGTGGCATGATCTTAGGAATAAGCTTGTCAACTTTTGACATTGATGAGATTGAAGAAGGGGATTTTTCTATTAGGTTCAAAGTTCGTCATAAGGAGGATGATTTTAAATTTAACTTGATTTCAGTTTACGGGCCGGCTCAAGTTGAGCACAAATCAAATTTCTTATCAGAAGTAGGGCGAGTATGTTCAAAAGGAGCTTTACCTATTGTTATAGGTGGCGATTTTAACATTATTCGTAGACCTGATGAGAAAAATAACAACATTTTTAATGATAGATGGCCTTTCTTGTTTAATGCAGTAATTGACACTTTGAACCTCAGAGAGGTAGAATTGTCAGGTAGAAAATTTACTTGGGCCAATCATTTACAGAATCAGACTTTCGAAAAGTTAGACAGAATTCTAGTTTGTACGGATTTTGAGTCCAAGTATCCACTTACTACTGTAATTGCTCTGTCAAGAGAGATTTCTGACCACACTCCTCTGTTATGTTGCACAAACAACCCATCTTCATCTTATCAACCCCAATTTAAATTTGAACTGGGATGGTTGCTGAGAGATGGTTTTTTGGACATGGTAAGAGATGTGTGGCAGAGCGTGATTGTTGAAGGCACTCCCCTAGAGAGGTGGAAAGCTAAGATCAGAAGGCTACACCAATATCTCAGAGGATGGGCAAAAAATGTAAGTGGTGCCTACAAGAAAGAAAAAATGACACTGTTAAATAAACTAGACGAATTGGATAAAAAGGCAGAGAGCTTTATGCTTAACGAAACGGATTTGAATTTAAAACATGTCTTAAATGAAAGGCTTGCTGATTTACTTCGTGAAGAGGAACTTAAATGGTACCAAAGGGCTAAAGTGAAGCATCTATTAGAGGGTGATGCAAATACGAAGTACTATCATTTGTTGGCAAATGGTAGACTTAGAAAAACTCGTATTTTCCAGCTAGAAGATGGGAATGACATAATAAGTGGTGATGCTCAACTTAAAAAGCATATTACCAAATATTATAAGTCACTTTTTGGCCCATCGGAAAACTCTACCATTACTTTGGATGAGTTACAAACTGAGGATATTCCCCAGGTTTTGGCACTGGAAAATGAGTTTTTAACTGATGACTTTTCAGAAGAGGAAGTGAGGGTTGCAATTTTCCAAATGGAACATAATAAGGCACCTGGACCGGATGGTTTCCCACCAGAGTTTTATCAGGTCTTCTGGACTTTAATTAAAGATGATCTGATGGCTTTGTTCAAGGATTTTCATCATGGCTCCTTGCCACTAAATAGTCTTAATTTCAGAACTCTAGTTTTGCTTCCGAAACAGAAGGATGCGAAAGTGATTCAACAATACAGGCCAATATGTTTGTTGAATGTCTCTTTCAAAATCTTCACCAAAGTTGCAACAAATAGATTATCTACTGTAGCCCAAAAAATTATTAGACCAACACAAACAACCTTTCTCCCGGGTAGAAATATTATGGAAGGAGCAGTAATACTCCATGAGAGTATTCATGAACTTCACTCGAAGAAACAGGATGGGGTTATTTTCAAAATTGATTTTGAAAAGGCATATGATAAGGTAAAATGGAGTTTTTTACAACAAACCTTAAGGATGAAAGGGTTTTCACAAAAATGATGCAAATGGGTGGAGCAGTTCACGCAAGGGGGAAATGTTAATATTAAAGTTAACGACCAGTTAGGTTCCTACTTCCAAATAAGAAAAGGCTTACGGTAGGGTGACCCTATGTCGCCAATACTATTTAATATAGTGGCTGACATGCTGGCCATACTGATAGCCAGAGCAAAGGAAGCAGGGCAAGTTGAAGGGGTTATTCCCCATCTCATTCAAGATGGCCTATCTATTCTCCAGTATGCGGATGACACAGTGATTTTTTTGAGTCATGATGTTGAGAAAGCGGTAAATATGAAATTATTACTCAGTACTTTTGAACAAATATCGGGGCTCAAAATAAACTTTCACAAAAGTGAAATCTTTTGCTTTGGTCAAGCAAAAGAATGTGAAGTGTACTATTCGCAGCTGTTTGGATGTAAAGTTGGGAAGTACCCTTTCCGTTATCTTGGTTTACCTATGAATACTAAGAAACTAAACAATAAGGATTGGCAAATGATTGAGAACAGAATTGAAAAAAGGCTCAGTGGATGGAAAGGTAAAATGCTTTTGGTTGGGGGTCGCTTGGTCTTGATAAACTCGGTGCTTTCTAGTTTACCGATGTTCATGATGTCTTTTTTCGAACTTCCAAGAGGAGTGTTGGAAAAAATAGACTATTTTAGATCAAGATTTTTTTGGCAAAGTGACCAGCACAAGTGTAAATATAGACTAGCGAAATGGGAAATTATGTGCCAACCAAAAATTCAGGGTGGTTTAGGTATACAGAATTTGGACATACAAAACAAATGCTTATTGAGTAAATGGCTTTTAAAATTGTTAAATGAGGATGGCATGTGGCAGGAACTTTTGAGGAACAAATACATAAAAGATAAGACTTTAGGGAGTTGTGTTAAAAAACCAACAGACTCTCACTTCTGGAAAAGCTTGATGAATGTCAAAGACACCTTCTTGGGCTTTGGCTCGTTCAAAGTGAAAGATGGTTCGCAAACCCGTTTTTGGATAGACACTTGGTTGGGAAACAAACCACTTAAAGATAGATTTCCATCGTTGTTCAATATTGTAAGAAGAAAACAAGACTCTGTGGCACATATACTTAGCTCATCCCCTCTAAATATTTCATTTCGCCGAAATTTAGTGGGTATGAATCTTAGGGATTGGCACAGAATTGTAACATCTTTACAGGATGTGAACTTACATGATGAAAGTGATGTTTTTCTATGGGCGTTACATTCATCAGGAAATTTTTCTGTCAATTCCATGTATGCTACGTTGATTAACAATGGGGTGAGGGTGTCACAAGATATATGGCAAATTAAAGTTCCTTCAAAAATAAAAATATTTTTGTGGTATCTAAAAAAGGGTGTGATTTTAACTAAGGACAACCTTGTTAGGCGACACTGGAACGGGGACACGAAGTGCTGTTTCTGTCACTCTCCAGAAACCATCCACCATCTTTTTTTGGATTGTCTTTATGCCAAGTTCTTGTGGCGGGCTGTGCATTTATTTTTCGGGTTAACACCTCTCCAAAGCATAGATGACCTTTTTAGTAGATGGTCAAAAAGGGCTAGTAACAAACATAATGCATTGTTGTTGACAGCAGCGTCGGCACTTTGCTGGGCAATTTGGATAACAAGAAACGAGGTGGTTTTTGATAAATGTGGACCAAAAACTCTTTTGCAGGTACTTTTCAGGGGAACTCATTGGCTACGGCAGTGGGCAAGATTGCAGCGGCATGATGACCTACAGGCTCAGTTGATGTTGGCTGGGCAACATCTAGAGACGACCGCCTTGTATTTCTTTGGTTCCAATGGATGGTTCTCGACTAAATTTATTGGCCTCAATTAGTCAAAACCTTATGCTTGTTTTGTTTATCCATGTGTTTGGTTGTAAGTTGGAACTATTTACAGCGTGTGTGCTAGCCTACGGGCTGAACTTTGTAATAAGTGACCTGAATCTATCACTTGATAGATGAAGCCGGATATGACCTATCCTTTATCTAAAAAAAATATAATCTAGATGTGCTACTGTGAGCATCTTAAACTTTTGGTTCAGTTCTCCACTTTGTACCTCTGATATTGGATGTGTTTTCGCTATGTTTAGAATGATGTTTCATAATGTCTTGATTCCTCTTGAGAACGAAGTTCTTGGAACATGGACGTTGGCGGAGATAGGGGCCCGGAGGGGCCGAGACCCTCTAAGTTCCTATAGTTCCCACTTCCCACGGAAAGTTTTAAAATTAATTAAAATTTAAAAAATAAAATATACAATTAACCTTCAAAAAATAAAAATCACATTTTTTTGGCTCTACCTCTAAACGTGGAATAAATTCATGTTCCACTCTGCTAAGGGCCCCACCCACGCGCGAAGTGATAACGAAGAAGTTAGGCTGGTAGCCTGATGGAGTCGCTAGTGCTCCTCCTTCTCATCAAGTCAAGTCAAGTCAAGTCAAGTAGAAGAGTCCCCCCGTGTTCCTTTCGTGAATTGCCTTGCCTCCGTGCTTGGAGTAGCAAGCATTCACTGTAGCCTGTCGCCTTGTCCAGTTGTACATAGTACAGTCACACTCGGTGGAAAAACTAATAACCGCGCAAAAAGAGAGGAAACACGCGCGCCACTCAATGCCACGTCCACGCTTCACGCTCGCACGTGTCCATGTACCAGCAGCAGCAGGGAAGGGGGAAGAATCGTTTTTCTGTCTTCTCGTTCCAGTGAAAAGCTAGCCGAGCACATCCACATTCACCACGTCTGCACCAACCCGAGGGCGAGCGTGTACTGATCCTCTAGCAGCCTGCCGCCCATGGGTCGTTGCCGGACGCGTGGGGGCGGAGCGGCTCGCTGGTACCGATCGGCGACGACTACTCCCTCGTGGGCTCGTCGCAGTGCACATGTAACGGACGTCGGCGCTCCTCCAGCCGGCCTCCCGTACTGCTGTAGCTGGTGCATGCTGATGTCGTGGACTCGTGGGAGCCTCTCTCCTGTTGTCCTGCTGCACCGATCCCTCCTCTCCCGTGTCTGAGCCCCATCACCCGGACCTTCCTCTCCCACGATCCGCTCATGTCGCCGGACAAGATCGCCATTGCTGCGCTGCTCAAATAACTACAACTTGAACCTTAAGGGAGGCACATGCGGTCGTTTCGGATCATGATGATGGGGATGGGGCTCAGACGCAACGTGCACAGTGATCTGACGACGATGACGTCAAACAGGAGTAGTTTTCCTCTCTCTCTCTTTTTGGGGGGGGGAGGGGGTTCTTTTTTTATTTTTCCTTAGATTTTTTTTCATACAAGGAAAATATTAATTTTATCGGTAGACGAAACACAAACATAAGTTTGAAACGACTGAAACACTTGAAACACGGTATCGTCGACGGTCATGGTCTACCTGGTGAGGAACTGTGGTAGCTAGCAACATCAGTGGGGGATGGGGCGCGGCCTTGGTGGGGGCTTGACCAACCAATGCATGGCGCGGCGCAGGAGCCCATGCGGATGAGGCGGGGCTGACTCAACTGCCACAGGCGGCGGCCGATCTGCATGCCGCGTGCAAGGGAGGCTAGGTGCGGGCGCGTCCACGAGGTAGGGGCGAGCGGGGCCCAGGCGACGATGGCCCTAGGAGAGGTGTCGGTCAGTTGCAAGCGCGGGGTGGCCGGCATAGGATGAGGGCACGACGCGACGCAAAATCTGCTGCCAGTGATGAAGAGGAGAAGGAGACAGAGGCCAGAAGTGGCACAGGAGCGAGTGAATAAGAATTTCGTGAGGAAAGATGATGGGTGGGCTGCTCAGTGGGATATGAGCGTGTGTCTAGTACGTCTAGACGTTAGGTAAGTAGCATTCCCGTTCTTTTCTAAAAAAAACATTTTCATTCCAAATTTTATTCATGATGATACCTAGTCTTCTTTTGTTCATCATTATATATTTTTGGTTTATATGATAGTACTATGTTTTTTGTTCATCATAATTTTACTCGTGTTATTTTTTAAAAATATTAATGAAAGAAAATTTTCTTTTGGTTAATCCAAATTTGATTTTAATTTTAAAATTTTAATACATGACCGTTATATATTTTTATTGTGTTATTTTTTTCCACGGTTATTTTTGTCGTTAACATTTTGTGGTGCATGTTAATGTAATTTTCTATTTTTGTCCATCGTAGCAATTTATATATTATGCCAACAAGAATAATAATATTTTTTGAAAGGTTTTTTTGTTCATTATTATGAAAATCTGTGCTGATGTCAGTAAAGTAGCGTTGGTGTCCTCGTCAGCACTCTGCGGAAAGCTTCCCGTTCGAACGGGCGAACAGGAGACACCGTCTGATGATGCCCGCCCTAGTTTCGCGCTCTAGATTCCCGCGCAGCTTCACTACCGTTCCCGCACGTGGTTGCTTCGTTGCCTTTTTCTCCCGGCCAATAGCAACAGCGGAGCGAGCGGTGGGATTGTGGGAATCCAGGTACGTTTCTTTCTTTTCTTTTTTTCTTATTTTTCTTTTTTGTTTTCTTATGTTGTCTTTTTTATCTTTATTTTATTTTTGGCAGGTACGTTACGTTGGTTTCTTTTCTTTCTTTTTTATTCTTCTTATTTCTTTCTTTTTCTTTCTTTTCTTTTCTTTTTTCTTTCTCTTTCTTTCTTTTTGCTTCTATTTAGTTTATCTTTATTTTTCTTTTTTTTCTTTTTCTTTTTTTATATTTTTGCTTCTATTTATTCTTCCTTTTTCTATTTAGTTTTCTATGTTTTCATTTTTATTTTATTTCCTTTTCCTTTCTTATTCTTTTCTTATTTATTTTTACCTTTACTTTCATTTTTTTCTTTTGATTGTTTTTTCCTTGCTTCTTTTTTCTCTCTTTTATTTTTCTTTTTTAGTTTTATATGTTTTTTATTCTTAATTTATTTTCTTTCTTTTTAGTTTTATTTTTTAGTTGTTATAGGTTATTCATTTATTTTATATATTTATCATTTGTTAATCATGTTTTATGTGTATTTTTCTTCAATGTTGTGTTCTGCCATGTTTACGTCACTGGGGGAGCCAGGGGGGCTGGCAGGGGCCAGGCCCCCCCACATAAGTGCAAACTTTTTTTTTATGTAATAGATAATTTAATGATCTATATTCGAATGATATAATAAAAGCTTTATTATATATTTTTTGATGACTTTTGGACAATAAAATCACACAAATTTGTATTTTATCTTTAGATGAGCTCATCCACAATGTAAAAATCCAAACAAATAAGCTACACTCAGTTATTTTATGGTTGAAACTCTTTGGACCGGCCCCCCTGTCCATAATTTCTTTGGACCGGCCCCCGTCCATAATTTCTGACTCCGCCACTAGTTTACGTAGTATACATATTATTTTTATGTTGTTCACATAGTATACATGTAATGTTCTATGATGTTTTTTTATATTCGCGTAGTATAAATGTGATGTTCACATAAGTATACACTGATGTTCTATGATGTATTCTATGATGTTCATATAGTATACATGTAATGTTTATGATGTTTTTTTGTGATATTCACATGCGATGTTTTATAATGTATTTAGTGATGTTCTATAATGTACTTTGTGATGTTCACATAGTTTACATGTGATGTTCGCGTAGTATACATACGATGTTCTATAATGTTTTTAGTGACGTTCTATGGTGTATTTAGTGATGTTCACTTAATATACTTATGATATTCTATAGTATATTTTTCGATGTTCAAAAAGTATCCATATGATGTTCTTTAAAAATTTTCTCTATTACATGTTTTATTTTTTCCTTATGCTTTACTCTAGATTTTTCTTATTTTTGTTTACGTTATGTATGTATTTATTTATATTTATGTATATTATAATATCAATATCATAAATCTAAAACTAGAACATTGTTTTTTTAAACCGGGAACATTGAGCCTGTTCGTTTGAGCTGACCTGGCTGGCTGAAAGTACTGGTAGCTGGTTTTTTGTGAGAGAAAAACACTACTGGCTGGCTGACTGGCTGATTTGGCTGATAATCTCAAGCGAACAGGCTGATTGATCTTACGGAGACGGAACATTGTTCTCTAAACCTAGAATATGTCTATGCTCAATAAAAGAAAAATGTTCTATCTTCATAAGATAAATGTTCGTTAATAAAAATTTATCTAAAAATATTCATGTAGGATCTTGTTTTGATAGATTTATTGCAAGAAACGTGTTGGTGCAATCAGAATGTAATTTAGATGTCTATTTAACCGTTATGATTTTTTTTGTTCATTCGTACCTGAGTTGAGAGGAACGTACTCCCTTCATTCCTATTTATTTGTTGTTATTAGTGTTCGTGTCACAAGTTTGATTTGATTTGTAGAAAATACGTACAACATTTGTATCTTCAAATAAATTTATTAAAAAACTAGATTCAAATATCTTTGTAATGATACTAATTATGTACCCTAAATATTAATACATTTTAATATATATTTAATCAAAATTATTTTTTGGAAAACACAAATGACAGATATTTATGGGCGGAGACAGACATGTGTCTGCGGTAATTAATTGCCAACAGCAAAGTGGGCGGTCCTTGCCTTTTATTGGCGCGCGTTGCGCTCTCTGCCTTTTATTCCCGCGCGTTGCTCTCCCTGCCGACGCGGGGTACCGTCCGAACGGCCGGACCCCAAGCGCTCTGGGAGGGATCATCATCAGACGCCAAAAGCCCAAAACCCCTGAGCAATTGTGCAGTTGCAATTTCGCGCGCCCGGGACCAAGAACCGCGCGACGCTGACGCGACAAAGCGACCGCGGTACAAAGATCTGAGGAGCATCGACGAGTTCGAGGTACTGGAGGTGCTCGGGGAGGGCGCCGAGGGCGTCGTGAGCAGGGCGCGCGACCGCCGCAGTGGCCAGGAGGTCGCGCTCAAGTGGATCCGTGGCGATGGGCCCGACGGCCACGGGCCTCCCGACCGCCGCGCGCTCGCCATGGAGGCCGGCCGGCTGCCTCCACGCGTGCCGCGGCCACCCGTCGATCATCGGCATCGATGGCGTCGCCGCCGACCCAAAGACCGGAGACGTGCATCTCGTCCTGGAGTTGATCCGGGGCGGGCTAAGCCTCCGCGAATCCATCTGGGGGACCCCGTCGGAGGACGCGATCCGCTTGATGATGAGGCAGCTTTTCGGCGCTGCGAAGAAGGTACACGATCTTGACTTCATCCATCGGGATATAAAATCAGAGAATATCCTTGTCTGCCCTCTGGGCGAGCTGAAGGTGTGCGATTTTGGGTCGGCGACGCGGAAGAAGCCCGATGGGAAGCAGCATGAGGCCTATCCCGTCGTGACGCTGCAGTACAACGCGCCGGAGCTGCTCGACCGCAATTGGTTCTACGGCCAGGCCATAGACATGTGGGGGCTGGGGTGCGTTATGGCGGAGCTTCTAAGTGGTGAGACTCTGTTCCAGGCCGAGAGCGAGTACGAGATGACTACAGAAATGTCCGAGTTGCGAGATAGGATGACCTCTGCTGCGGGAAAGCTCGACCCAGAGTGCTTGGCAAAACTGTCGGAGGATGGGCGTGATGTGCTCAAAGGCCTGCTGACCTTCTGCCCGGAAAAGAGGCTGACCGCGGCGGAAGCGCTTGAGCACCGGTGGTTAAACAACTTCAAGGCAGCCTTGGATTGATGATTTTGCTTACTTCTTAGATCGCTAGTAGCTGTTTTTTGATGTAGGATTGTAGTTCCACGAGGACTATTTCATTGCGTTGTCGTGGCTTAGCTGATTCTTTATCTTTTATGACATTATTAAACAAAATTAAGTACATCTATTGTTTGAGTTACAGGTCTGAATCATCTGCATGGTGCTGTGCCTCCTTTTATCCACAGGGATGGCGAGTATGATTTACAATATGCATGGGTCACGGAGAAACAGATGTGATAGAGCCTTGTCCTGTTTATATCCTGAGCCAGGTTCAATATTTCTAGAATCTGAAAAAAACATAATACTTAGCACACATTTTTGTTGGTTTACTTCCGACCTTTCTTATGAGTCATTGTTTTACCAGGTGTCTTATTCTTTTACCAATGATGACAGATGAAAGGAATAACTGTATCTTGCTTATTGCTGAGAGCCTGTTGAATATTTATGAATAGTTTGCAATCCATTTGGGGTATGAGCAGAGGTTTAGCTTCCAGTTTACCTTGCCTGATGCCTCTCATCAAGTCTATTTCCAATGCCTTTTTTTGTGCAATAACCTGGCAGTCAACAGCCTGGGACCCATAGATTGAGAGGGTGCACGATTGTGGACATTCAGCAATCAGCAGAGGCCAAAGAACTAAGGAGGCAGTTACCAACCTCACATCGAGAGATTGTTGGGTTAAGCTATATTCAGCTTCAATGGCATTCAGCAGAGATCATCACAATGACAATTTAGTTGATATAAGATAAAGAGTATGTGGATTGCACATGTAGAGAATTATTCAGGAATTTGTTCAAGCTGAACGAAAGGATACAATCCAGTGGACATTTTTAACCCCACCAAGAAAGGAGCTTCGGTTTGCAACTGTGGGATTCTTCTGCTTCACTGTGTTTGATCTGCATGATTGAGAGACCTAGAAATCCGGAATACCAAGGATCAATTTTGAGACAGTTCAGCACTGCTGCCTACTTTGCTTTTCTCCACTCTGACATTTTCTCATGGTCAGCAGTTTGGGCTTGGCTTTATTTGGTTTAGTTTCTTACTGCAGTTCATAAATAATCCCTCATGCACAGGTCAAATTGTTAGAAGCCTGTTATCACGATTTGTTGTGATGATATGATGTTTTGTAGTGCTGGTCCTGGTACAGAGTTGCATAGCAAGTTTGTCATCCTTGTTAACTGCAGATAGGCTCTAACCTTCGGTGAAGGATCTGAACCAGCTTGTGAAGGATGGCGACTATGTTGGATACCAGATTGGGTCATTTGTGCACTCCCTCTTGATTCATAGAAATTCCACTGCAACAAAGTTATTTCCTTATATTCAGCAGATGATTATGCTAAATCTCTGAGAAATGGATCCAAGAACGGTGGTGTGTCACCTATCATTGATGAGTCCCTCTATCTAAAAGCTTTCCACTCTGACCCAACATACCTTTTGTTTACTGCTCAGTCTCGTGCTTATTTCGTAGACTGTTGTTGGGTCTTCAAGAGAAAATCGCATTGTTTTCAGTATCTATAGGAATAAATTAGCTGTCCTGATTAATCATGCGATGTATCTTTCTTTTTTTTACATTTAGGTATTCAGCTTATGTCATCATCAACTGGCAAATGATCTTTCCAGCGCAATTTTGGACTTCAGTGGAGGGGCTGAGGGCTCAACAATCAAAAGAAAATGGCTGGGCGCAGTAGCTGCTTCTGATGCATCGCCGACAGAGGCTTACATACCAAGACAGCTTACATACCTCTCAGTCTGGAAATTTATCCGTCTCTTCCTCATTAGTGGACTTGTATCTTCTCTCATGCTGCTGACAGAGGCTGCTAATAAGCATGGCCAACTTGGCTTACGCCAGATGGGCCGGAGCGGCCGAGCAGGAGACGCTGATGCAGTACAAACCGCCGGCACGAACCCTGGCGACGAAGAATATCGTCCACTTGAGAACACCACGGACAACATTTCTGTCCTTGATGATTACCCCCATGCTGAAAACCTGAAGCCACAAAGGGTGATCACCAACGTGGCCACGGGAGCGGTGGAAGTGTGGGTCATCTTCTGAATGAGGTGGGCGATTGCTCTGTCCCCGAGGAACTCCTCAATGAAGCAATAATAATAAGCCTCGAACGTGCACATAATAGCAGTGCAAGTGCTGGCTACGAAGAGTGTAGTACTAGTGCCGTGCATGATGGCTCTGCGCCTGCACAATCCTTGAAGATGATCGAGACGAACATTGTCTGAGATGTTGGAACAATCCTACTACATGGCCCCTTCCACCAACATCTGTAGCAACTAGCAACTAGCCCCAACTACTTACGACGGGAATGCTGTGCCTGGGGATGTATATTTGTTAAGTTATATTTTACTTTGATTCTGAGATGTCGATGTTTTCAGTGTTGTTGGAAGATGTGACAGTTTAGGAGATACGAGTAGTTTGATTTGCTTTATTTCATATCAATAGTCTTTGGCACCTATTATGTGGACTTTTATACAGAGATGTACATTAATTTTGTTTGCTAAATTGTTATTAATTCATAAAATCATATAAATCGCTACAGTGTAAAACTAATTGGTTTTAAATTGAGGGGCCAACATCCTGTTTTATAGATGAGAAGAAAATTTCTTGACATAATATTTTGAGGAGTCAGAAAGAAGAGAGTTTTTCTATCCTTGCTGCATCATGTGATTACCAGCTGAAACCAAATCAAGTGGGCCGAATAAGGATCTGTTTGGTACGGCTCTGGCACTGGATTCAATAGAAGAGCCAGAGAAGCCACACCAAATATTATAGGAGCTATTTCTTTTAATACGAAAGAGAAATCAAAGTTTTTTTATATATAACAAAGAAATACAATTTGTGGTTCCTTCCGTCTCACAAGCACATTTTTTTGGATAAAAAGTATCTGGCTTCATCCTTATTAAAGAGAAATTGGACCAACTTATTACAACCCAACTCTTTTAAGATAGTCACAAAAACATATTCCATTATTCTGGTTATACATCTGGCACCTATGTGGTATTTGCACAACAAGAGCATGCCATATGTTGGGTGAAAAGTTCAGGTCAGATGACAATTCACACAATCATCAAAAATATTTCAGATAAGACAAAGTCGTGCGCAAAGTTGTATTCATTTCATGATCATACCATACATGTCAGAGGGGGTATTTATAGGGCCCTAGTCTTCGTATTTTATATAAAATGACTATTTTACCCCTGATTATAACATTTACAACCCTTTTATCTATGTAAGGGCAAAGTAGTTATTTCTTCCTGATTCAGTCTTCTTTTTTACGTTTAATCTTCTTTTCTTCAATGAACTTGTTCTTTAGATTATTTCTTGCTCTTCGTCTACTTCTCTGTCCATCGAAGTTGATTTTTTGCCGACGAAGTCAATAAGTGAAGTTGATTTCTTGACGACGAAGTCAATAGGCGAAGTTGAATTCTTGCCGACGAAGTCAATAAGCGAAGTTGAATTCTTGCCGACGAAATCAATAAGCGAAGTTGAATTCTTGATGACGAAGTCAATAGGTGAAGTTGAATTCTTGATGACAAAGTCGAAATACATCATTCGCTGTACTTTTCCCTGCAAGTGAATTTTATTAGGATACTTTTATATTTTCGTACTCCAAAGTTTGGGTTTGAGTTTTTTTTTGACGGAGTTAATTCTCTCAACAGTAGCCCCTCGCGAATGAAGGCCTACTCCAAAGGTCTGAAATTCATGAATTTTGAATTTTTAAAGCGAAGTCACAAAAAAACACCGTCCCGAACTTTAGAGTTAACCGTTTATGACTGTTATGTTATGAACAGTGTTTTTAACGGTTAATTTTTGAAACCGCCTATATATACTGCGTTGTATCCCCTTTTGGGTACGTAATCGAAGACGGGGAGGTGCTGCTGAAATTTTTGTTGCCGCGAAGTCAATTTTCTTCGAAGCCACTTTATTCCTTCGATTCTTTTTGTCGCGAAGGTATTTTTTCTGATGTTGATGTTTTTTAGTTTTGTTATGTTTTTTACTTTCGTATGCTTATTATTATTTATATGTTTTTATATTTTTGTATTTAGATGTCAGACATAAAGAAGAATGCTTCCGAAAATTCGCCAGCTGGATCTGAGCCATCTGTTTCTGATAAAGATTTATCTAATGTTTTTGTATCGGAGTCAGAACTTGTTGGTGATGATATGAAATCTCTGAACTTTGGCAAGTCCTTATTTGATGAGTCTAAATTGCAGTGGATGATTAAAAATAGAATGCTTGAAAAGGCGGATGTTAGGTTGCCTCCACAAAATGAGACAGTTCCTAGGCCGGAACCTGATGAATGTGTTGTGTTTCGTGATCATTTTACAGCTGGTCTTCGTGATCATTCTAAATCTTGTGATAAGTTTTATAGGCTTGCTACATATATGCAAAGTGCCCGAGATTTTTGCGAAGAGTATATTGCTGTCTGGATTTGGCCTTTGAAGAAAGGTTGGGACTTTGTTCGATTTCATGAAAAGTTGGTCAAAGGAAAAACTTATATATTTTCAGATAATGAAGTTTTTCGTCCAAAGAAATATACTGAAGACAAAGATTTTTGTTTCTGCTGTTGAAATTAAAGTTGTTGAGATTCTTGGTAAATTTTTGAAGAAAGAGAAAGATTTGATGGATAAAATCCTTGGCTTAGATTATAAGAGATTGAATAGAATTTTTGATATTGCTCAGATACAATATGGTGAAAGATCAGCTCCGGCCTATACTAGAAGTGTGAAGCCTAATATTGATAATGTTGCTAGAAAAAAGAGAGGTGGGGCTCCACTTACTAAAAAAGTTTCAAAGAAGAAAGCGAAGATTGCTGTATTTTCTGATTCTGATATGTCAGAAAAGTTTGTTGATGAAGCTTTTAAGAAAATGTCTTGTGATGATGAGGTGAGAATGTTTAGTTTAGTTTTTGATTCTAGTGGGTTGACTCGTCCTATGTTGACTCCACTTGATGACTATTTTTAGAATTTGATGGCCAATATTTCCTATGGTGGTGTTGCTGAAGCTATTTTGTCTTCGTCACAACAAAATGTTGGCGAAGATACTTTTCCTGATCCGGTTAATCCGGTTTCTTCTCCGGTGACTGTGGCTGCCACTGTTGTTAGGTCACAAGAAGAAGGTGAGGTGTTGGCTTCACAGGAAACTGTTGGGCCATCCTCTTAAAGATTTTCTGTTGAAACTCTTCGGGATGGTGCAAGGAATTTTGGTGATGGAATGGGTGCTGTGATTTCGTCTGGAGGAGATGCTCACTTAGGTGGTGAAGTTATAGAAAATGTAACCCAAGTTGTGATAGAAAATATTGTGCGGGTAGAGCAAGATGCTGCAGTTCTGGGTCAGAAGAGTGTTTCTGAAGGTGCTATGCCTGGTGCGAAGACATGAAAAATTAAGGGTACTACACCTTTTGTCCTTGATTTCGATGATTCTGATGATGAAGTTCATGACGAGGAGGCTGAACATGACCGTGCATCTCATCTTTCTGAGTCTACTATTAATGTGAATACTGGTGAGAGGGTATCTTACCAGCTGGAAAATGGTGTTTCTACAGGTGATTTTATCTTTTTGTTGCATGTTTGTTTTTTTTGTTTTTTTTCTTCTAAAAGATTTTTTCTTCGTAGAGAAATTTTTCCCTAATTCTTCTTCTCAAAGAGAGACAACTGTGGATGTTGGAAAGATGAAAGAAGTTGCTCAGGAACCTGCAACTTCGGCTGAAGCTTTGGAAACTATTCCTCATGGGTAGATCTTGAAGCTTACAAACGTTGTATGGAATACTGCCAGGCTCAAGGTGTGAATTTAGATACTTTTAAATTTATTGGGATTGGTTTGGATAAACTTTGTATTATGCCGAAGAAGCCAGAATTAAAGTTGTCAAAGTGCATTGATGCTGCCTTCGCAGTTCCTGATGCAGAGGCCGAACTTGTTGGTAAATTTTCGCTTGAGTTAGCAGATGCTAGTGTTTTCATGATTTACAAGGTTCGAGTGATTTGACTTTATTGTGTAAATTTTGATTTAGATTTCTTATTTTGGTTTGTAATATATTTTTGACTTCGTATGCAAATGTTTTTGTTTTTTGTAGAAAGCACTTTTGCAAAGGAGTTTGCGTAAATCGATTGAGGATGATGCTAAAAATGCAGCACTTCGCGAAAAAAGTTTAGTTGAAGAGATTAAATATTTGAAGTCTCAACTTGCTACTAAGGAGAAAGAGAGGATAGAGACAGTTAAAGCTCTTCATGATATGGAGTCTAAATGTATTTCTGTTGGAGCTAAACTTAAACCGAAGATTAAAGATTGTGGCAATTTGAGAAAAGATCTTGAAAAAATTTTGAGAGAGAAGAATTATCTTGAGAAAAAATCTTCTAAAAAAGATCAGAATTTTCATGATAAGTGCAATCGCCTGTAGAAAAATTACAAAAATTTCTATGATAAATTTGGTGCGAAGCCAGAAGATCCTTGGGAGCTTGGAGAATTCAATCCGTTCTTTGTTTGGCTCTGCCGTCAATATGAAGATCTGCCCATTGTTTTACAGACTTCTGTTGATTTGAGTTGTATGTATTTAACTCGTGTACTTTTTTATTTGATGAAGGAGGCTAATTATCCTTTGTACGAGAAACTGTACGACCAAAGTTACAAATTTCCGTCAGTGGAATCTCTTAACCAAGTTTCCTCTCGTACTCAAATGCTTTGCAAGAAATATTTTCATGAATACTAGAATCAAGATGGAAGGGAACATGCTTTTATGAAAGCTAAGCAAAAGATGGAAAAAGTAAGTTATTTATATGTGATTTTGGTTCATTGTTGTTGTTTTTTGTGTATTTTTCTTATTTGTTTTATTTTTTTGCTTTGTTGTAGCAGCTTGAAAAGATACATGCTTCTGATGTGGAGGCTGAAAGGAGGCAAGAAATACTTGAACAAGAGAGAGCGAGAGATGATGATGCTCATGATCATGTACTTTAGATTGTCGTAGTTTAGAATTTAGATTCAAGGGGTGAGCATTTGAAAACTTTTAACGTTTTGTAAATATTGAATTTGGGCAGGATGAAGTTGTGGTTATGCCTTTGTTAATGTGTAAAGATAACTTTGTCAATGAGCCTACCTTGTGGTTGGAGTATGCTACTGAAGAGGCAAAATCTTCTTTTGATACATTTGTTAAACATAAGCGAACATAAATTTTGTTGTGCCTGTTTTTTTCATATATTTTTCCTGATGGAATGTGCTTGTTTCTAGAATTTGAAACTGAATTTTCTATTGCTGAAAATGAGAGATGTTTGCCTCGTGTTGTTGATTGCAGCAAATTTTATCATGTATTTATGTTTTTGTTGTGATGGGGAGACATATGTAAAGCAAATTTTAATGGTATTATTATTTTTTTGTGTGTTTTCAGTCTTCGTGTTCAAGTGCTTCGCCGAGCTATGTTTTCGAAGGCTATCTCAGTTCAGAGATGGATCATGTTTTAGATAAGGTTGTTGAAGATTTGATTGAAGAAGCAGCAGCTGTTGTTGCTTTAGAAAATATTTGATATGCACATTTGTTGACATAATAATGTGTTATTTGTGTAATATTGTGGTTTGGGAGACATTTTTTGTGCAATATGGTTTATTATGCGAAAATAATGTTGTCCCCTTACTTTTTTTAAGCGAAGGTGACGCGCAGACTTCGTTTTTTTTTTCAAATTTCACCTTGGTGAATTTGAAAACACCGTCCCCTCACTTTTTAGTGAAGGCGAAGCGTAGACTTCGTTTTTTTTGTCAAAATTCACCTTAGTGAATTTGAAAACACCGTCCCCTCACTTTTTAAGCGAAGGCGAAGCGTAGACTTCGTTTTTTTGTCAAATTTCACCTTAGTGAATTTGAAAATACCGTCCCCTCACTTTTTAGCGAAGGCGAAGCGTAGACTTTGTTTTTTGTCAAATTTTACCTTAGTGAATTTGAAAACACCGTCCCCTCACTTTTTAGCGAAGACGAAGCGTAGACTTCATTTTTTGTCAAATTTCACCTTAGTGAATTTGAAAACACCGTCCCCTCACTTTTAAGCGAAGGCGACATGTGAACTTTGTTTTTGAAGTAAAAAATTCACCTTAGTGAATTTGAAAACGTTATTCGCTCTTTTTGGCGAAGGCAACATATATACTTCATTTTTGAAGTCAAAAATTCACCTTAGTGAATTTGAAAACGTTATTCGCTCTTTTTGGTGAACGCAACATGTAGACTTCATTTTTGAAGTCAAAAATTTATCTTAGTGAATTTGAAAACGTTATTCGCTCTTTTTGGTGAAGGCAACATATAGACTTCATTTTTGAAGTCAAAAAATTAACTTAGTGAATTTGAAAATAATATTCGCTCTTTTTGGCGAAGGCAACATGTAGACTTCATTTTTGAAGTCAAAAATTCACCTTAGTGAATTTAAAAACGTTATTCGCTCTTTTTGGTGAATGCAACATGTAGACTTCATTTTTGAAGTAAAAAATTCACATTAGTGAATTTGAAAATGATATTCGCTCTTTTTTGCGAAGGCAACATGTAGAGTTTATTTTTGAAGTCAAAAATTCATCTTAGTGAATTTGAAAACGTTATTCGCTCTTTTTGGCAAAGGCAACATGTAGACTTCATTTTTAAAGTAAAAAATTCACCTTAGTGAATTTGAAAATGTTATTCGTTCTTTTTGGCGAAGGCAACATGTAGACTTTATTTTTGAAGTAAAAAATTCACCTTAGTGAATTTAAAAACATTATTCACTCTTTTTGGCGAAGGCAACATGTAGACTTCGTTTTGAAGTCAAAATTCTCCTTAGTGAATATATATATATATATATATATATATATTTGAAGTATAATGATGCTACCTACTTTGGTTGTTTTGTCGATGCATGAGTATATTTGAAGTATACTCTTCGGCCTTTAATAGGATTATTTCTAGGGGAACTAGTTTTCTCATTTATACTTTGATAAGAATTTACAATAAAGATTGTCTCGTTAAAAAACCACTCACCCTGCGAAGGGTTTCCCCTGAGTGGAAAAAGAGTACATCTCGTTTACATTTGAATTGATTTTTTTTAAAATGTAAAAGCTAATCTATTTTGTATAAAAATTGAAAATAAATTCTAGAGGTAGTATCTGCGTAGGTCTTGAATGTTGAATGTGTGATCAATTTCTTTTCCACTCATACCTGCTAGGTGGAATGCTCCTAGCTTGTTAGTTCTTATGATGAGATATTGTCCTTCCTATTTTTGCTGAAATTTTCCGACTATGTCTTCATTTCTTTTTCTTTTCAAGACGAAGTCTCCTGGTGATAATTGTCTTGGTTTAACTTTCTTATTGTACCAATTTTTTGTTTCCTTCTGATATTTCTCAAGATTCTGGATTGCTTTCATTCTTTTTTCCTCTAGTAAGTCTTTTCTTGTCATTTGTTGATCTTCATCTATTATTTTGATATTTGTTCTTGGGCCTTGAAATTGTATTTCTTCAGGCATCATTGCTTCTTCTCCATAAAGTAATTTGAAGGAGGTGAAGTTTGTTGATCTTGAAACTATAGTGTTGTGTGCCCAAACAACTTTAGGTAACTCATCCACCCATTTGCCTTTGGACAGCCTCACTAGGCATTTTGATATTCCTGTGCATATGATTCCATTTGCTCGTTCAACTGCACCGTTTGACTGTGGGTGTTTTACTGATGCAAAACATAGTTGAATTCCCAAGCTTTGGCATTACTCTCTGAAATCTTGGCTATCAAATTGAGTTCCATTATCTACTGTTATGTGCCTTGGAACTCCGAAGCGACAAATGATGTTTTGCCAAAAAAATTTCTTCATTGTGAATGATGACATGTTTGTCACTGGTTTAGCTTGGATCCACTTAGTGAAATATTCCACTGCTACTACTGCATATTGAAGGTTTCCTTGTGATGCAGGTAATTTTCCAATGATGTTAATTTCCCATCTTGCCAATGGCCAAGTTTGTTCTATTGTATGTAAATTTATTACTGGAGCCTTTGTTTTGCTTGCAGATATTTGGCAATTATGACAAGATTTGACAATTTTTTTGCTATCATTTTGGGATGATGGCCAATAAAATCCTTGATGAAATGTTTTTACTGTCATTGTTCTTGCTCCAGGATGTGTGCCGCAAATTCCTTCGTGTATTTCTGAAAGTAACTTTTTCCCCTCTTCTGCTGATATGTATTTGAGTAATGGTGCACATATTCCTTGTTTGTATAGCTGATTGTTGATGATCTTGTAATTTCTTGTTCTTTGCTTCATTCTTATATCATTGACTTCGTTTTCAGGCTCATAGTGCCCACGAAGGTAAGCCATGATTGGGGCTCTCAAATCTTCACTTTGTATTATATAGATTTCTCTGGGAGTAACTTATACTTCTTTGATGGATGCTTGTTTCAAGATTTGATAGAAAACATCTTGAGGGAGGCTTGTATTTTGTGCTGCAGCTTTTACTAGTTCGTCGGCATCTGCATTGTCATTTCTTGAGATGTTTTTTACTGTGAAACCTTCAAAATATTTTTCTTGATCTCTGAGAAATTGCAAGTATCTTGCTAATTCTGGGTCTCTTGCTTTGTAGTCTTTTTCAATGTGTCCTGCTATAATTTGTGAATCTATTTTGATTACTAATCTTTGGATTCCTATTGCTTTTGCTTTTGCTTTGCAAAGTCCCAGTAAAACGGCTTAGTATTATGCTATGTTGTTTGTACATTGAAATTCTAGTCTTACAACATATTTCATCTTTATGCCTGAAGGTGAGGTAATTATTGCGGCTGCTCCAGCCCCTGCGAAGCCCATGCGCCATCGCAATATATTGTCCATTCTGGTTACTTCTTTTCTTCGCTTGAACTTTGGGAGGGTGTCCAATCTGCTATGAAATCTGCTAGAACTTGAGATTTTATTGATGTTCTCTTTTCAAATTCTATAAAATGTTGAGATAATTCTGCTGCCCATTTTCCTAGTTTTTCTGTTGTTCTACAACTTTGTAATACTTCTTTCAAAGGGTAATTTATGAGAACTCTGATTTTGTGGGCCTGAAAGTAGTGCTTCAACTTTCTTGATGCTGTTAAAACTGTGTATGTGATTTTCTCAATCTCGGAATAGTATGCTTTTGATTCAGATAATGCTTCTAAAACATAGTAGACTGGTACTTGATGTTTTGAATGATTTGTTTCTTGTTCTTGGACTAGTACTGCACTTACTGCTGTTTCTGTGGCTGAGACGTATAATAGCAAATCTGCTCCTGGTGTTGGTGAAATCAATGTGTTTGGCTGTAATAGATACTTTTTTATTTCTTCAAATGCATGTTGCTGTGAAAGTCCCCAGATGAAGTCTCTTTTGGATCCTTTAAGTGCCTGAAATATTGGTAGGCTTCGCTCTGCTGATTTTGAGACGAATCTGTTTAAAGCTACAAGTCTTCCAGTCAATTTTTGAACATCTTTTATGTTTTCAGGAATTCTCATGTTCACAATTGCTTGAACTTTGTCTGGGTTCGGATCTATCCCTTTTGCCGATACAATGTAGCCTAAGATTTTTCCTTTCTGAACTCTGAAGGTACATTTTTCGGGGTTTAGTTTCAAATTTTCTTTTCTCAAATTTGTGAATATGATCTTATCTTTTCTTGCTCTTGACAACTATATCATCGACATAAGCTAGCAAATTTTTGCCAATCTGACTTTTAGCACTGTCCAAGTTATCCTAACAAATGTTGTGCCTGCATTGCGAAAGCCCCTCTGTCATTCTTACAAAGTAGTATGTTCCAAATGGTGTGATGAAACTTGTAAATTCTTCATCTTCCTTTCTCATCCAAATTTGATGATATCCTGAGAAATAATCCAGGAAACTTAGCATTTCACTTCCAGCTGCCTGATCAACTAGTGTATCGATTCTTGGTAGTGGGAAATTGTCTTTTGGGCATGCTTTGTTCAGGTCTGTAAAATCGATACACATTCGCCATTTTCCATTTTTTTTCTTGACCATGACGATATTTGCTAGCCAAGTTGTGAATTGAACCTCTCTTATGACTTTGGCATCTAACAATCTTTGGACTTTGGCTTTTGCAGCTTGTATTCTATCTTCTGCTAACTTTCTTAGTTTTTGCTTTTTAGGTCTGAAATTTGGATTGATGTCGAGTTTGTGCTCAATTATATCTCTGCTCACTCCTAAATTATTGGGTGTCCATGCGAAGACATCTTTGTTGCTTCGAAAAAATTCTATGAGTCTATTTTCTTCTTCTTGAGAAAGTCATGTCCCTATGATTACTTGTTTGTCTGGGACTAATGAGTCAAGAGACACTTTTTTGTTTCTTCGACAGCTTGAGCTTTTGCTTGTGGCTTCGCATTTTCTGTTTTTTCTTTCGCTTCATCTTTGATTGTATGAATATTTTTCTGACCAGGAGTGTATTCTTTTTCAATGTTTCTTGCTTCAGTTTGATCTCCGTGAACTGTGATAACTCCATTTATCGCAGGCATCTTCATACATAAGTAAGAGTAGCTTATTACTGCTTCAAATGCATTCAAAGTTTCCCTTCCAAAAAGTGCGTTATAGGGATAATGAATGTCCACCACATTGAATGCAATTTGTTCTGTTCTTGCATTGCTTACTGTTCCAAATGATACAGAAAGAACTATTCTTCCTATTGAGTAAATTGGCTTCCTACCAAAGCCGTAGAGTGGGTGTTCAACTCTTCCTAGAAGTTTGCGATCAATTTTCATGGCATCGATTGTTGCTGTAAATATAATGTCTGCAGAACTTTCACCATCAACTAGAATTTTTGAGACAGCCCATCCGTCAATATTTGCTTCAACTACCACTGCATCCATGTGTGGATAGTCTTTCAATTGCAAATCTTTTTCGGAAAATATGATTGGTAGATGAGACCATCTTATCTTTTTGTATGGGCCTTCTGTTGAAATAGAGTTTACTCTTCGAAAGTAATTCTTCTTTTGATTGTTGTTTTCATGATCAATGCTATTTCCTCCAATGATTGTCATGATTCTTCCTTTGCTTTCCATTGAAGTTGATGGAGAGTTGTCTTGTTTGTTATTTCCTTGTGGATTGCTGTTTGCCACAGAGGATTCAGGCTGTAATTGTTGAAATTTTATTTGTTGTTGATTTTGCCTCCATTGGTTTGGATCATAAATTGCTACTGGTCCATAGCTATATGATGGTGATGGGCCTGGAATCATTGCTTGAGAGTGTCCAAATTGAATTGGGTAATAGGAGTTTTGTTGGCCTTGAATCATATGGTTGACAGCTTTTTATTGACGTGACATTTTGTTCTCTTCTTGTGTTTCTTCGATGCTTTTCTTTACTTTTGGACACATTTTTTATGTGTGTCCAGCCCCTTTGCCGTGAATGATGCAATACATGTCTTCTTGTCTTAGGGGTGTTCTTCCTCTTCCTCTTCCTCGTCCTCCTCTTCCTCTTGCGTTGAAGCTACCTCTTTCGAATGTTCTTTTATTGTACTGACTGTTGTATTGATTTTAAGGTGGAAAATTGCTTTCAGTGGTTGAGTTGCTATTTTCAACTTGATTGACTTGGCTGAAGTGTCTTCGCTCATAGTTATTTTGCTTTGGGGGATGAAAATTGCTGCTTTTGTTTTGATTTCTAAAGCTGTTTTCTTCCTCAATTCTTTTTCTGTAATCTTCATCGGATTTGCAGTATTTTTAGATTTTTTTCGTAAAGCTGAGCAAGCGAGGTTGGCTTTTCTCGAGTAAGGTGTGCTGCACATTGTCCTGCCCGAAGTCCCTTGATTGCTGCAATTATGACAACTTTGTCTGGGATATTTGTGATTTGAGATTTGATTTGAATGAACCTCTTGTAGTATTGACTTAGAGGTTCTTTGGGTTGTTGCTTGCAGTTGAATAAATCCATGTCTGTAAGACTAGTTGGTTGAAATCCTTAGAAGTCAACAAGCAGATTTGTCTTTAGTTGTTCCCATGAATGTATGGATTTTGCTTTTAGGGATGAATACCAGTGTTGTGCTGGACCTTTGACTGCCATGACAAGTGACTTTGCAAGTGTAGTATTGTCCCCACCTCCGGCAATTACTGCGGCTTCAAAACTCATTAAGAACTGCCTTGGGTCTTATTCACCATCAAATGTTGATATCATATTGAATTTATACCCTATATGCCATTGAGCTAACTGCAAATTTGTTGACAGTGGGGAGCCTGTATCAATTGATATGAATGTTTTTTGTTGTTTTTCTCTTGAGAGATTCTTGTTGTCGGGTGCGATTCTTCTTGATTTATAACTTCATAATTTGCATTTTGCAGTTGCTCGTTTAAATTTCGGAGGGTAGCTTCGGCTTCTTCTATTCTTTGTTTGAGTGTCTTTTCTCGTGCTCTTGCGCGATATTTTTCAAGTTCTTTCTGTCTTCTTAAAACTTGTTCTTCAAGTTCTTTGAGTCTTTGTTCTTCAGCTTCGCCTGTTTTTAAAGAATTTGCATCTTGTGAAACATCTTTTGTAAGACCTCGGTCTTCGCCAAGTGTTGGTTCGTCTTCGGTTGCTTCGTTGAGGATCTTCTTGTTTGGTCTTGCCATTTGATTTCTTGTGGTTGCTAGGATCTTTGAATGCACACACAGACGGTGGGTGCCAGATGTTGGGTGAAAAGTTCAGGTCAGATGACATAATTCACACAATCATCAAAAATATTTCAGATAAGATAAAGTCGTGCGCAAAGTTATATTCATTTCATGATCATACCATACTTGTCAGAGAGGATATTTATAGGGCCATAGTCTTCGTATTTTACATAAAATGACTATTTTATCCCTGATTATAACATTTACAACCCTTTTATCTATGTAAGGGCGAAGTAGTCATTTCTTCCTGATTCAGTCTTCTTTTTCACGTTCAATCTTCTTTTCTTCAATGAACTTGTTCTTCAGATTATTTCTTGCTCTTCGTCTACTTCTCTATCTAGCGAAGTTGATTTCTTGCTGACGAAGTCAATAAGTGAAGTTGATTTCTTGACGACGAAGTCAATAGACGAAGTTGAATTCTTGCCGACGAAGTCAATAAGCGAAGTTGAATTCTTGCCGACGAAGTCAATAAGCGAAGTTGAATTCTTGATGACGAAGTCAATAGGTGAAGTTGAATTCTTGATGACGAAGTCGAAATACATCCTTCGCAGTACTTTTCCCAGCAAGTGAATTTCATTAGGATACTTTTATATTTTCATACTCCAAAGTTTGGGCTTGAGTTTTTTTTGACGGAGTTAATTCTCCCAACACTATATAATCTAATTGCATTGCAAGGATAAAGAAACTACGCTACTTTAAACATCCTAAACTTGTGGTTTAGTCCTCCACTTTGTACTTTTGATATTGGATATATTTTCTCTATGTTCGGAATGATGTTCCATAATGTCCTCATTCCTTATTGAGAATGAAGTTCTCCAAGACAGTGGTGGAGACAGTGGCCTAGAGTAACTTCTTATAGTTTCCACTGTTTTAAAATTTAATTGAAACTTTAAATTATACTGTTGACCGTAAAAAATAAAAATTGTATTTTAATTTGGTCTACCTCTAAATGTGGAAAAAATATGTACCACTCTGCTAAGGGCCCCGCCCACGCGCGAAGCGATAACCAAGCGGTTAGGCTACTAGCCGGATGGACTCTGAGATTGGGCATGAACGAGGCCTAATTTCGCAAGATTTTCTACCTTCTCGTTCATGCTGAGGGGCCTAATTTCGGTGGTTTGCCTTCGCAAGATTTTCCATCTCAGAGTCACGCAGAAGAGGCAAGGAGGTCTACGACAGCGTCTTCGGCGATGACCCCAACCCCTCACATCAAGAGGCAATGCGAGAGCTCTTCCCGGATCCAGTGGGAGAGGGGCCGAGGTGGTCGAGGCGCCGCGCAATCCAACGCGTCTGACCGCCGGCGTTGACTAGGTAGTTTCATTAGCAAGTAATAACGCTAGATCTCCTTCTGCTATGGAGGGCAGAACCGATTGTTTATCAGTATCCCCCTAGCGCGTCCTTAGTGGCGCATCGTTGTACTGTTTACTACTTCTCGATCTTAATATAAAAGATGCGCAAACCTTTTTCGTATTCAAGAAAAAAAAGTCACGCAGAAGAGTACTCCCGTGTTGTTCCTTTCGTGAATTGCCTTGCCTCCTTGCTTGGAGTAGCAAGCATTTACTGTAGCCTGGCGCTTTGTCCAGTTGTACAGAGTACAGTGATACAGTCACACATGAGTCACTCAGTGGAAAAACTAACCTCGCAAAAAGAGAGGAAGCACGCGCGCCACTCAATGCCAGTTTGCCACGTCCATGCTTCAACGCTTGCAGGTCCATGTACCGAAATCAGAGCAGCAGCAGGGAAAGGGAAAGAATCGTAGTTCCGTCTTCTCCGCACGAAAAAATAGAAAAGCTAGCCGAGCACATCCACATCCACCACGTCTGCAACAACTGGAGAGGGCGAGCGTGTACTGCACCTCTCCTCTAGCAACCTCTCCGACGATCCGCTCATGTCGCTGGATAAGATCGCCATTGCTGGCTGGCTGCGCAAGCTCAAATAACTGGAGATGCTACCTAGCCTTGCTGGATGGCTATAAGGCAAGCCCAACGTGGGCAGTCCAATATGTTAGCCTCACCTAAAAGTCCTATTCCACGTAGACTTGATATGGTTTAAGGCTATTATTATCTTCTCAAAACGCAGGCCGCAGTAGCTGGTCCCATAAATCAATATTTTTCTGTCCCCTTCATGCTACTTTTCTATCCTCTCTTGACCTCAAAGCATATTACTTCTTTCCCACAATGCTCCCTCCACGGCACAATGCGGACCTGGCATACAACACAGTACGTTGGCCCGCGCCCCGCCAGCCTTGGCCCACGCATCAGCCACGGGAGCAAGACGAAATTGCTAGGTACACCCCGTGGGTGTATACAAAGAGGTTGAATCCATTTTCTAAGCTTAGAAAAATTCCTAAAAAATCCTAAAAAATGGTGGCAGTCTTTGACTAACGGCTAAGCTAGTTGGGGTCGATGGGAGGCTGTAACACCCCGTGTTTTGCATCCAAAAAACCACTAAAAATTTGAAAATTTTGAAACTTTACAACAAGCTAAAACTTGACTAATTTAGTAAACACAAAATCCTTTTGAAAAATCTTTTTCCAAATCCTTGCATCAAAACAGACCATGTGCATTTATGATTGAAATGTTTGAATGTTTGAATGCTTGCTTGACCTAGAAGTTATTTGGCACCAAATATTCTCCCTTGACTTTCCCTTCAACAATCCTTGATCATCTACCCTGAAAACCATCCTTGGGCATCCCCTAAATTTCCAAACCATCCATCTTTCAAAATTCCTTGAAATTCAAATCCAAACCAAATCAAATAAACCCTAGTTTATTTCTAGGAAAATAGAAAAACAAAACTTATATAGAAAAGGGACATGGGCTCAATCTCTCTCTCTTTCCTTCTTTTGGCCCGCGCCGCAGCCCGCTTGGGCCGCTCCTAGCCCAGCTCGTGCGCGCGCCCGCACCCTCTCTCCCCGCTTGGGCTAGCCGGCTGCTCGGCCTAGCCCCCGCATGCCCGCAGCCTCGTCCCTCTCCCTCTCGCGCTAGCTGATGCCCTGGTCCCACCTGTCATCTTCGTCATCCTCACAACGACGACGACAGGAATACCACGTCGCCATACTCGTCGCCTTGAGCTCGCAGCCGCTCCGCCCAATGGTCAAGCGAATAAGGGCGACGCCACCGTGGACCCCACCAAGGCGTGCCGACCTTATCCCCTTCGCCACGCTGCAGCACATGGCGAACCGACCGCTGTCGCTGCCATGGTCGTGCTTGGTCCCCGCTCCTCCTCTAGCCATGTTTGGATAAGCACGGCTTGTAGTCGCAGGCCAGCTCATCACCAACGGATAAGACCACGTGCGCAACAGCGCAAGGGATAAAAGATCTCCCGGCGGCGAGAAATATCTCGCTGGCAGAACTAACCTTGCCGGCCTATAAATAGGCCTAGCCGACGAGCGTCTCGACCATCCATTAGCGCTGCTAGCTCCCCTTAGCTTAGGAACATCTCATCTCCCCCTTATCTTCTCTTCTCCCCTCTTCTTCCGAGCTATGCTCTAGCTCGATTCATCCCAAATTTGTCGCCGTGGCCGCATTGGTAGCGAGTGTTGATACGGGACCCATAGGGTTCCCCAACAACGTGACTATAAGTCGTGGGCCCTAGCCTGGCCCACGAACTAGAACTAGAAAAGGTGTAGCATCTAGTACACCGAATCCGAATAGAATAGGCCAGACTAACCGGATTCCTATGGAAAGTAACTTCTGTATCTAGTTCAGGACACCTTCTCTGGATCCGACTAGGATTGTAACCGCACCACAGCCTTCTCTACCAATATAAAGAGAGGTCGTGGGCACCCCTGTGACAAGAGACGATACAACACAATCAATCCAACGCAAAGGCTAACGCCGACTAGACGTAGGGTTATTACTCGATCATCGATCGAGGGCCCGAACTAGTATAAATCGATTGTCTCTGCGTTCACCGTCGAGTTCTAGCACGCGCCGAAGCCCGAACAACTGTCCTGGGTACCCCTGTGGTAGGCTATTGGTGGTCAAACACCGACAGCTGGTGCGCCAGGTAGGGGCTTTCGGCGCAATCACGATCAAGAGCTCTACGGATTTCGACGACATGATCTTCCCGATGAGATCAATCTTCATCTTTGGATCATGAGTTTGTGAGGCGAATGACAAAGGCAACCTCCATGGACATCTCGTTGAAGCTCTGGAAGACCATGAAGATCTCACCCTTTTGACGAAGCTAACCAAAGATCTCAAAAAGCTTACGATGTCCGAACCGACCCAGGCCCCGACAACGATCAATCCCGATCTAACATCCGAGTCAGATTCCTCCTCGGAGTCTTATCCAGGTTCTTTCAAAGACAATCCAAGACCTTTTCCAAACGGACTCTAGAATACAGCATCAACTCTGCAAGAGATCAGTTCAAATCTACTCCAGGTTTCTTCCAAGAAATTGAGTCGCTTCCTGACCGGACTTAACAATGTGACAAAGACATATCAAGGCTTACTCCAAAGCATGGCTGGTTGGGCGCAGAGGCTATATCTTACCGAGGCACAAGAAGGTCTTGTGTTAACTGTAACACCTGAAGATTGTCTGGTCCATTGGCCAGGTACATACCCCAAGAACAACAATACCCGACTAGTTGAACAAGCTATCACTCTACCTTACCAAGAAGGTAGTGCGCTCCGTGATAACAACATTCCAACGAAAGTCATCAGCAATTACAGTGAGGCAAGCCTGGTGCCAAGTCAAGAAGCCTTCATGATTCGGCGGCCACTACCGATATCACCAACTGCACCCGATGTCAGATCTTCAGATGAATTAGAATCGAACATATTGCCCAACTTTCCTAAATACGATGGCGAATCTAAGGGCCAACGACGAGCTAGAGAAAAAAAGAAACAAACTGAAAGAAGGTCGCAGACGTCGTGCTAGGCAACGAAAAGAAGCACAGGACACATACAAAATGGAGCTAGCCGAGTACTACAAGAGAAGATCAGAGAAAGAAGCCGAAGAAACACGCACAGCCAGAATACACGAATCCCTTACGACAAGATACGGAAATCACTAAAAGAACTCGAAGCAATTTTGCATCCCAACGAAGAACAAGAATAGCTCCGAGAAGTTCTCTGGACAACAGCTCAGAGGGCACACGGCAGAAGGACTCATTCTAGACTCCCCGCTAGGACAGCATCGCATGAACAAGACGTGCAAAGTCAAAGGAGGTTCGCCTTCGAGAGACTAGGACCAAACGGGAGCCAGAGTCAATAAAAAAGGAGAGACAATGCCCGAAGTAATCAAGTCGAGCATCCAAGAGAAGAAAGGAGTAGAGCATCTCACCACTCATCCCCACGATTCACTCCTAGGCTAAATAATAAATGGCTAGAAGAAGGAGCTGAATCAGAACACAGAGAAGTCGGGACGCACGATAGATTTTCATGTTTTTCAAGACGACTTGCTTCGGTACGGCTACCTCACAAGCTCAAACCATCAAACCACTCCAAATACGACAGGAAGACTAAACCAAAATAGTGGCTCAAAATCTACTCGCAATCAATTGAACTCGCCGGCGGAGATGATGCTATCAAAGCATTATTCTTTCCCATGGCCCTAGAAAACATGTCCCTCCAATGATTCGATAAATTGAACCCAGGTTCAATCAAAGGCTGGGAGGACTTACAAAGAGCTTTTCACGAGAACTTCGCGGGCATCATTACGCACCCCATCACACATGCAGAGCTAAAAGGACTCAAGCAAAAAGGAGGCGAGAGCCTCAGAGATTATTATCGATGTTTTGGTGAATTACGTGGCTAGGTACATGACATCACCGAACGAGAAGTAATTGAAGCCTTCTCCCATGGGATCATGGCTAAATGGCAGTTTTAAGATTTTTGCAAACAAAACCCAAGGAACAATGAAGAATTCAGACGCGCAATAGAAAAAATGATTATGGTTGAAGAAAAGATGAAAGAAAGATTTCTAGACAGAAACAACCGAGAAAACAGCAGAGACAACTCAGACCGGAGAAATTTTCCAAACATGGGTCATCCAGACAGGAAACGTGGACCAGACAACACCATCACCATGGCTGACAAGATGAAAAAGTTTTCAAAATTTAGGAGGTTCAAGGATATTGAAAATATGCACTGCATATGGCACCCACAAGGAAACCACACAACGAGAGACTACCGAATCTTCATTGATCGGTACGCAAGAAAAGGAAAAAACAAAGATAAACAAGAGGATAACAAAAAGAAAGACGAAGACAACACAGAAGACAAAGGATTCCAGTAGCCAAAGGGGATGGTCGCAATAATCTTTTCTAGAGTTTTGGGTTTAAGAAGCAAGCACCAAGACAAGCTAGCTCTCCGCAGCATCATGGCAACCGAACCAGCGGTCCTAAGGTACCAAAATTGGTCACAATATCCAATCTAGTTTTCAAGAGAAGATCAATGGACGAGTGTTGGAAATGCTAGCCTATATCCACTGGTCCTAGACCCAACTATAGCGGGGATGATAGTCACCAAAGTTCTGATCGATGGAGGAGCTAGACTCAACATCATATTTTTAGAAACACTAAAGAAGATGGGGCTAGACTTCACCGGGTTAATCACCCCAATAGGAATACCTTTCTATAGAATAGTACCTGGCAAAGCCGCCATGTCGCTCGGGCAAATCACTCTACCAGTCATGTTTGGAACACAAGCAAATTACCGAATTGAGTTCATCCAGTTCGAAGTTGCGGACTTTGAGACATCGTATCATGCCATCCTCGGAAGACCAGCACTTGCAAAGTTCATGGCTATACCTCACTACCCATACCTCCTGCTCAAGATGCTAGGACCTCATGAAATACTCTCCCTCCGAGAAAACCTAAAACGTGCCTTCGATTATGACATTCAAGCAATCCAAATCGCAGCCAAAACACAGGCAGCTGATGGCAGAGAAGAAATTACCACCGTCGCTGCACAAATGAACTCAAAAGAACTAGAGATCCTAGCAAAGAAACCTTGCATCCTTGTACCTCAAAAATAAGCCGACGTAAAGAAAATTGACCTGGGTACTGGTGATCCTGAGAAGACAACGACCATCAGCGCCCACCTCTCGACCAAATAGGAACTCACGCTCACCAACTTTCTTCGGGACAACAAAGATATCTTCACTTGGAAGCCGGTCGACACGCCAGGTGTCCCAAAAGAGTTGGCTGAGCACAGAATCGATGTCAATGAAGGCTCCAAACCAATTAAGCAACGGTTGAGAAGATTCTCACCAGACAAAAAGGAAGCAATCAAGAAGGAGATTACAAAATTAATGGCAGCCGATTTTATAAGAGAAATTCTTCATCCAGATTGGCTAGCGAATCCTGTTCTAGTACAAAAAAAGAACACGGCAGAATGACGCATGTGCGTCGATTACACAGATATCAACAAACATTGCCCAAAGGACCCGTTCAGGTTACCACGAATTAATCAAATTATCGATTCAATAGCAGGATCTGTCCTGCTATCTTTCCTCAATTGCTATTCAGGATATCATTAGATTGCATTAAGGGAAGAAGATCAGAGCAAGACATTTTTCATCACTCCTGTTGGCGCCTATTTCTATAAAACCATGTCCTTTGGACTCAAGAATGTGGGCGCCACCTATCAAAGAGCTATTCAAACATGTCTTGGTGAACAAATCGGTAACAACATGGAAGCTTATGTCGACGACATAGTAGTAAAGACAAAGAACTTGGACATGCTAGTCAAAGAGTTGAAGCAGACTTTTGAAAATCTAAATAAATGAAAGTGGAAATTCAACCCAAACAAGTGTGTTTTCATGGTACCATCAGAGCAACTACTCGGATTCCTGGTCAATAATCAGGGAATAGAAGCAAGCACTAAGCAAATTCAAGCCATAACAGAAATGGCACCACCCATGCAGTGTAAAAGATGTGCAAAAATTGACAGGAAGCATGGCAGCTCTCAATCGCTTCATCTCACAACTCGGCAAAAAAGACTCCCTTTCTTCAAACTACTAAAAAGACAGGCAAGTTTGAGTGGACAGAGGAAGCTAAGGAGGCTTTCGAAAGCCTTAAAATGTACCTCACCTCATCACCCATACTTACGCCACCAAAGAAAAATGAAGACATGATGTTATACATATCGGCAACATCTATTGTGGTTAGTGCAGCAATTGTGGTGGAAAGAGAAGAAGAAGGGCATATATACAAAGTACAATGGCCAGTATACTACATCAGTGAAGTTCTGACAGATTCAAAAATACGGTACCCGCATGTACAGAAACTACTCTACGCCCTCCTAATCACTTTCCGTAAGCTTTGGCACTACTTTGAAAGCCACAAGATCAATATAATAACAGATTTCCCTCTTAGAGACATCCTACGTAATAGAGATGCAACAGGACACATATCAAAGTGGTCAGTTGAACTCGGAGCTCTAAATATTGATTTCTCTCCTTGAAAGGCAATAAAATCACAAGCACTCGCAGACTTTGTGGCCGAATGGACAGAAATCCAACAACCCACACCAGATACCTTCCTTGATCATTGAAAGATGTACTTTGATGGATCACTCAAGTTAGGTGGAGCAGGCGTTGGAGTTCTTTTCATATTGCTAGAAGGAAAACATCTTAAATACATACTCCAAATTCTATGGCAAGCTATAAATAATGAAGCAGCATATGAAGCACTCATCCATGGGCTAAGAATCGTGACTTCTCTCGGAATCAAGCGGTTGCTTGTCTATGGAGATTCAGCTATAGTCATCAATCAAGTCAACAAATACTGGGACTCTACCAAAAACAACATGGACGCCTATTGTGCTGAAGTACAAAAACTAGAGAAAAATTTCCAAGGACTAGAAATCCTGCATGTTCTACGAGACTCAAACATTGCAGCAGACGTCCTCACGAAGCTAGGATTGGACAGAGCGAAGGTCCCGCTAGGGGTGTTTGTAGAGGAGTTGCCATCACCCTCCATAAAATAGCCCGGTGGGATAACCCCTGAGCCACCAGCACCAACAACCCAGATCATGGTAATCACCAGATCATGGACTCAAGACTTCATCGACTACATCAAATAAAACAAACTACCAGCTAATAGGGAAGAGGCAACCAGGATAATCAGAAGAAGCAAAAACTACATCCTTGTAGGCGACAACCTCTATAGAAGAGCCGCGTCATCAGGAGTACTTCTTAAATGTATCACAAGAGAAGAAGGAAAAGAAATCCTAGAAAAAATTCACTCAGGTTGCTGCGGCAACCACACAGCCTCAAGAACTCTGCTGGGGAAAATTTTCCACACCGGTTTCTATTGACCAACAACTTTGAAAGATGCAGAAGAATTAGTCAGACAGTGCAAAGGATGCCAAATGTTCACGAAGCAAGCTCATGTAGCAGCTCATGAGCTGATTTGCATCCCTCCTGCCTGGCCATTCGCATGCTGGGGGCTAGACCAAGTAGGTCCACTCAAAAAGGCCAAAGGAGGTTTTGAGTACATCTTCATCGTAATTGACAAATTCACCAAGTGGATCGAGTACAATCCACTCGTAAAATACAGCGCAACAAAAGCAGTCGAGTTCATCCAAGACATCATGCACTGCTTCGGAATACCCAACCGTGTCATCACAGATTTGGGTTCCCCTTTTACAGCTATCAAATTCAGAAATTGGGCACAAGACTGTGGCATTAGTATAAATTATGCGACAATTGCACACCCTGAAGCCAACGGACAAGTAGAAAGAGCCAATGGACTTATACTAGTTGGATTAAAACTAAAATTATATGAAGAACTAGAAGACTATGGCTCTAAATGGATTGAGGAATTACCCAAAGTAGTATGGGGGCTCCACATTCAAGTAAGCAGAGCAACTGGATACTCAACTTTTTTCTAGTATATAGATCAAAAGTCATGCTACCAGTAGATTTGATCTGGACATCCTAAAAAATAGAGCAATACAAGGAGGGAAAAGCAGGACACACACAAAGATTAGAACTTGACAATACAGAAGATGTCAGGATAAACGCTACTCTTCAGTCAGCTCGATACCTCCAAGGTCTAAGGTGCCACTACAACAAAAGTACTAAACAACGCTCAGTACAAGTCGGAGACTTAGTACTACGAAGAATACAAAAAATTGACAGACGCCATAAACTGCTCAGCCCATGGGAAGGTCCTTTTATTGTCACAAAAGTCTCTGGACCAGGCACATACAAGTTAATGACTGAAGATGGGGAAGAAGTGAGGAATATGTGGCATATCAGCCAGCTAAGAAGATTCTACGCTTGAAGAACTCAAGACAAAATCTATGTAACAATAAAGCGATATGTAATTAGGATTCATGGTCAATGGAATAAATATGATATTTCTTATCAACATTTGTCTTATTATAATCATTCTTGAGTTATTTTCACAACTGGATGAGAGCAAAAGAGCTGAAAAGATGCTTGAGCTCGCAATCCTAAGTCTTTTCAGCCTTAGATAAGAGTAAGGCAGATAAGCTGACACTTGAACCTATCATGGGTTATTCTCACGGCCTAGATGAGATCCAGAGGTGCTCGACCTATCCTGGTTTATTTTCACAACCAGATGAGAGCAAAAGAGCTAAAAAGATGCTTGAGCTCGCAATTCCAAGTCTTTTTAGGCTTGGATGAGAGTAAGGCAGATAAGCTGACACTCAAACCTATCCTGGGTTGTTCTCATGGCCTGAATGAGAGCCAGAGGTGCTCGACCTATCCCGGTTTGTTTTCACAACCGGATGAGAGCAAAAAAAGTTGAAAAGATGCTTGAGCTCGTAATCCCAAGTCTTTTGAGGCTTGGATGAGAGTAAAGCAGATAAGCTGACACTTGAACCTATCCTAGGTTATTTTCACGGCCTGGATGAGAGCCAAAGGTGCTCAACCTATCCTGAGTTGTTTTCACAATCGGATGAGAGCAAAAGAGCTGAAAAGACGCCTGAGCTTGCAATCCCTAAGTCTTTTCAGGCTTGGATGAGAGTAAGGCAGATAAACTAACACTTGAACCTATCCTGGGTTGTTCTCATGGCCTGGATGAGAGCCAGAGGTGCTCGACCTATCCCGGTTTGTTTTCGCAAGTCGGATGAGAGCAAAAGAGCTGAAAAAATGCTTGAGCTCGTAATCCATAGAAACAAGAGCAAAATAGTTGCAAGTACACTTGAGCTCGTTTTATCTAGAACCCTTCTGACGTGGATGAAAACTAAGTCCATGCAAGACCACAACGAGCAAGAAAGTATAAAAGAAGCCTAAGCCCATCAAGACTACTCCGGATACGAGCAGAAGAGCTAGTGCTCACCAAGGCTCATGATCAACAAACAATACAGAAAGAAGACTCTAAAAGGAAGCTTTCTTACAAAACAACAAGGAGAAGGCCTAATTCTCAGAATTATCGTCAGAAGAAGAAAAAGACACCTTATTTCAGAATAGAGGCAATCTTTGATAATAGAGGACGGACTACACCACAAGAAACTACTCGGATCTAAGGAAGAACAAAATATTTACATAACGAACATAACTACTGGGTACATCGGCAAGCGAATCTACTACTGGACAGTTCACCCTTCGATCTCCTTTATGCCAACATCAAAGCGAGGGCTAATAGCAGCATGCCCAGGACACCATCAGATCCTCGATGGGGACCATGTAAGGTCCTAGATGGCTAGAGGGGGGGTGAATAGCCTATAAAAATTCTACAAGCACCACTAAGCAAACTTGTTAGAATAACAAACGGCGTAAAGCGAGTTTTGCTTAGCCAAAGGTTGTGATGCAAGCCTCCTATCCACAAGTCTAGTAGATTATGATCTCTAGTTCACACAAGAGCTATGTCACTAATTTTACACTAGAGAACAAGCTAACAACACTACTAGCCAAGCTACTACTAGAGCAACACAAGATAATCTAGTAAAGATAAGTGCAAGAGATAGGATTGTGAATCTTATACCGACGGTGGAGTGAAGATGTTGCCAATCACCAAGATGATATACAATCAATTAATATTGACAACAACACAATATGTAGACCAATCACCGGGAGACAAGAGACACAATATTTTTGTTCACCCGGTGTTCACTTGTGCACCGACAAGCTACGTCACCGGTTGTGTCGACCAACACTTAGATGGTTCCTTGGTGTGACCCTCAAGTCACTTGCCCCTCAAGGCACGCCCCGCAAGGCACCGCAAGACACCACTCTCAAGTGAGGTAACTCAATGACACGCGCAATCCAATAGAGTTGCTTTTGGCGTCCCGCCGAGGAAAGCACAAGAACCTCTTACAAACAACCGGAGGTGGCCAAGAACAATCACCTTCTCTTGCCAACGCCTCCAACAATCTCCAAGCCGGCTAGGAGCGGTACTCTCCAAGAGTAACAAGAAATCCACCGGCTAAACCACCCACAAGTGCCACTAAATGCCCTCAAGCTATGCAATGCACTTTGGGATCACTCAATCTCACTTTTGATTTGCAATCAAGCAAGGGAGATGAGTGGGAGGAGTTGCTTTAGCTCAAAGGATGCACAAGAGTGTTAGAAATGTCAAGCCCCATCCCCAAGGGCCGGCCAACGAGTATTTATAAGCACCCCAAACAAATAGAGCCGTTGCAACTCCACTGACCGTTTTTTTTTCGGGACGACCGGACGCGCCGGTCGAAACTGACCGGACGCGCTCAACCGCGTCCGGTCCTCCAACGGTCACTGCGCCAACAGTCAAAACCCATGACCGGACGCGCCTCTCAACAGACCGGACGCGTCGGTCGCTCAGCATCGCGCGCGTGAAGCAATGACCGGACGCGCCCCTCGCAACGACCGGACGCGCCGATCCGCACAGCACCCGCGCCGCGAAACAACGACCGGACGCGCTCCTCGCAACGACCGGACGCGACAGTGCCAGCGTCCGGTCGGAGTCCAGTAAGCTCCTTCAACGATCGGACGCGTCCGATCATGTGTGACCGGACGCGCCCCGCGTCCGATCGTCCTCTGTGAACCTCAGTTCCTTCTGGGTGCATGACCGGACGCGCCGGTCCCGCGAGTGACCGGACGCGCCGGTTGCAAACCCTAGCCCGCGCGCCTGAAACCGCGCTGTACTGACCGGACGCGTCCGGTCACACCGTGACCGCGTCCGGTGCAGCGTCCGGTCACCTCAGTGACCCCGTTCGCCTCCGTTTCTTTTCCGACTTTCGGCGTAGTGGAAAATAGGCATTTCATTTCCCCGAAATCGCCTGAATCCCGCGCTCACACGCTCGGCGGGAGGGAGAGAGGAACCCAAACCCCTCTCTACCCGCAAACCACAGCGCGACCAACGCCACCTTTGCAAATGTGCCAACACCATCAAGTGTACATCTCCATGTGCTTGTGTGTTAGCATTTTCTCAATCATTTTCAAAGGTTTTCAATTAGCTCACTAGGCCCTACATGCAATGCACTTCATGAATTCACCTAGTGGCACCCGTGCATCGAATAACCGATAAGACTTCCCCTCTTAATAGTTCGGCTATCGATCCTAAACCACTCACACCCTCTATGGTGTCTTGAGTGTAAAACAAAATGGCCCTATGGTTATACCTTTGCCTTGAGCCCATTTTGTTTCTCCAAATGATATGATCCACTTCATATCATCACATGACCGTCTCGATCCATCGACCTTGACTTCACTTGCTCTTCACCGTTGCATCAGTCCATCGGTGCTAAGTCTTGCTCAAGCTTCACCATCGCATGGTCCTTCGCTTCGAAGCCTCGACTTGCCCTTCACCTTCACAACCGGTCCATCGAGCCAAGCCTCATCTTGGTCTTCATCATCTTGGTCACATGAGTCAATGTCATGTCTCATATGCAATGACCACCTTTATCTAAATCATCCACTTAGATACAAAGGTTAGTCCTAGGTTTCATCAATTTAGCCAAAACCAAACTAGGGACTTTCAATCTCCCCCTTTTTGGTAATTGATGACAACCCTCACAAAGATGATTTTGATAATAAAAGTTTTGAACTTGTCATACTTGTCCAATCATTTTGCTCATAAGTAAAGTTTGGACAATTATCACAAGCTCGGTTTTGGTAGCATTAGCTCCCCCTACATATGTGCATAGAGTTTGGATTGAAAGCTTTGCACATATGCATGGATAGAAGTGTTGGGAGAGTAATTCTACCAAAATGATGCTAAGGTGTAAGAAATGGACCTTTGAAGCGTGATACCAATCGGAGTTGCCTTTTACACCATCCTTAGCATCATGAAGTAACTAGACATCCATCAAAACTCAAGAACCCCATGAGATCAACATTATATGTAAAGGTTCTTGGACCACTTGTAAAGCTAACCACTTGTAAAGCTTTAGGCAAGTCTAGATACCACATGTAAACTATTCCTATGCATGCTAGTAGATCATTTCATCATCCAATTTCTATACTAGCATTGCACCACACAAGCATGTATATTGAATTTAAATACATGTGCAATGAGCAAGTCATATGAGAATGCACAAACAAATGCAACAACTTTGTTTATGAGCTTGCTCCCCCTACTTGTGTGCATCAACAAATTTATTTACCCCTTTATCAAGTTGAATCATCTTTTTCTCTCTTTTTCTCTCTCCCCCTTTGTTAACAACTTACCCAAAAAGGTATCAAATTGTGGAGAGAAGGAAAAGTGTTTGATGGAGTAGATTGAAATTAATTCGATACCACATGTAAGGTTAAAAAATTTATCAAATTTGGTTTAACCTAGAATACTTGCTAAAGATATTTAATTCGATTTGAACCAAAGACAAGCTTCTTCACTCCTCAAAATAAGGATTATCTTGCCTATGTTGAATTAAACACTTATAGCAAATCTTCTAGATTCAACACTAGGTTTACAAGCTCACAAACATGTCATACACCACCACTAGATCAAAATAAGCATAGAAGCAATAGTGGTAACATATATCCATCAAATTCATTAGATTTATCATGAATGCTTATGCGTACCACTTATTATGTCTACATGCTCTATCAAGTCCTTAGCATAGGATGAAAGACATGTCAATCAATTTTACCTTGCAATGTCGAAGGAGAGGCATGTCAATAAGTGGGTGGGGTGCATTCAACTCATGTTTGAGAAATCAAGAATGTTCAATTCATTCCTTAGCTTGCAAAACCTCTTTTCATCAAGTGGCTTAGTGAGAATATCGGCAAGTTGATCATCGGTGCCAACACTTTCAATGGCAATATCTCCCTTTTGTTGATGATCTCTAATGAAATGGTGTCTTATGTCAATATGCTTTGTTCTTCCATGTTGAACCGGGTTTTGTATCATCTTGATTGCACTCTCATTATCACATAGCAACGGCACATTCTTGAAATTGAGGCCATAATCCTTCAAAGTTGATGTCATCCATAGCAATTGTGCACAACAACTCCCCGCACTCACATATTCGGCTTCGGCGGTAGAGATTGCCACACTATTTTGTTTCTTTGAGGACCATGACACAAGTGATCTTCCAAGTAATTGACATGTGCCACTTGTGCTCTTTCTATTGATCTTGCAACCCCCATAGTCGGAGTCCGAATATCCAATCAATTCAAACTTTGACCCCTTGGGATACCATAGTCCAACATCTCTTGTTTGCTTCAAGTACCTTAATATTCTCTTTGTGGCCGTGAGATGACTTTCTCTAGGTGAGGCTTGATATCTAGCACACATGCAAACACTAAACATGACATCCGGCCTTGATGCGGTGACATAGAGTAGACTTCCAATCAAAGACCGATATTCCTTTTGATTCACCATATTGCCATCAAGATCACTATCCAAATTTCCATTTGTACCCATTGGAGTTGAAATTGGCTTTGCATCTTGCATTCCAAACTTCTTCAACATGTCCCTTATGTATTTCCCTTGACTCACAAATGTTCCATTCTTCAATTGCTTGACTTGGAGACCAAGGAAGTAGCTAAGTTCACCAATCATAGACATTTCAAACTCTTTGGCCATCATAGCACCAAATTCTTCACAATAAGCTTGATCGGTTGATCCAAAGATGATGTCATCAACATATATTTGCACTATGAATAGATCATTTCCAATCTTCTTGGTGAATAGAGTAGTATCAACCTTGCCCATTTTGAATCCCTTAGAGAGAAGGAAATCCCTTAGCCTCTCATACCATGCTCTAGGTGCTTGCTTTAAGCCATATAAAGCCTTCTTCAACTTGTACACATGGTTGGGTTTCTTGTCATCTTCAAATCCAGGCGGTTGCTCAACGAAGACTAACTCATTGATAATCCCATTGAGAAATGCACTTTTGACATCCATTTGATATAATATGATATTGTGTGCACAAGCATAAGCCAATAGAATCCTTATTGCCTCCAATCTTGCCACGGGAGCATATGTCTCATCATAGTCAAGACCTTCAACTTGAGTGTAACCTTGAGCAACTAGTCTTGCTTTGTTTCTCACTACAATGCCATCTTGATCTTGCTTGTTTTTAAACACCCACTTGGTTCCAATCACATTGTAGTCATTTGGCCTTTCTACCAATTCCCAAACATCATTTCTTGTGAAATTGTTAAGCTCTTCTTGCATAGCCATGATCCAATCGGTATCCCTCAAAGCTTCTTCTATCTTCTTTGGTTCTATGGTTGACACAAATGATGCATGCTCACAAAACATTGTCAATCTTGATCTTGTTTGCACACCACTTCTAATATCACCAATAACACTATCAATGGGGTGATTTCTTGCAACATGTTGTGGTTGGAGTACTTGCACTTGATTGCTTGAGTTTGGTTGATCACTTGATGTATCTTGATGAGATGAACTAGCACCTTGATCTTGCACTTGAGAGTCACTAGCTAGCTTGAATGGAGAATTGAGCACTTGATCTTTATCATCATCTTGAATATCAATTACTTGCTTTGCTCTAATGTCCCCAATGTCCATGTTCTTCATTGCTTCCACCAATAGAGTTCCACTAACATCATCTAGATTCTCTTCTTCATCTTGTGACCCATTGGTTTCATCAAATTGCACATCATGGACTTCTTCTAGAATGCCACTTGAGTTGTTCCAAACTCTATAAGCTTTGCTTGTAGTTGAATAACCAAGTAGGAACCCCTCATCACATCTTTTGTCAAACTTTCCCAATCTAGTGCCCTTCTTCAAGATATAGCATTTGCAACCAAACACCCTAAAGTAAGAAATATTTGGCTTTCTTCCATGAAGTAACTCATATGGGGTCTTCTCTAGCAATGGATGACAATATAGTCTATTGATGTAGTAGCAAGCGGTATTGATTGCTTCATCCCAAAATGATTGACTCACATTGTACTCATGAAGCATTGATCTAGCCATATCAAGCAATGTTCTATTCTTCCTCTCAACTAGGCCATTTGATTGTGGAGTGTACTTGGCCGAGAATTGATGTCCAATACCATAATGATCACAAAGTTCTTCAATTCTTGTATTCTTGAACTCACTTCCATTGTCACTTCTCACTTTCTTGATTCTAATCTCAAACTCATTGTGAACTCTAGTGAGAAATGTCTTGAAGGTGTCAAACACTTCACTTTTGTCACTAAGAAAGAATACCCATGTGAATCTTGTGAAGTCATCCACTATGACAAAGCCATACTTGTTGCCGCCTATGCTTGTATATGTTGTTGGTCCAAATAGATCCATGTGCATCAATTCAAATGCTTTGCATGTGCTCATTGTACTCTTCTTTGGATGTGAGCTTCCAACTTGCTTCCCGGCTTGACATGCACTACAAAGCTTATTCTTCTCAAATTCAACATCTTTTAAACCATTAACAAGATTGTGAGTTGTAAGCTTCTTCAATTGTTTCATGCCAACATGACCAAGCCTTCTATGCCAAAGCCAACCCATGCTTGATTTGGAGACTAAGCAAGTTCTCAAAGAAGTTTCTCTAGCATTGAAGTCAACTAGGTAGAGATTCTCATATCTAAAGCCCTTAAATGCCACATTTGAACCATCCACACTAATAACTTCCACATCATCAACCCCAAAGATGCATTTGTAGCCTAGATCACATATTTGTGCCACGGATAGAAGATTGAAATCCAAACTTTCAACTAGCAACACATTTGAGATACTCATGTCATTTGATATTGCAATCTTGCCCAAGCCAATAACCTTGCCTTTCTTGTTATTGCCAAATGTGATAGAATCAATACCACTATCATTGTCATTGAATGAATCAAACATTCTTGATGTACCGGTCATGTGTTGAGTGCACCCACTATCAATAATCCAATGCCTTCCTCCGGCTTTGTAATTGACCTACAAGCAAATCAATGAAGCTTAGGTACCCATTTTTGCTTGGGTCCTTGTAGGTTAGTAACTAAGCTCTTTGGTACCCAAATAGCCTTCTTCTTTGGGCCCACAATTGGTGTACCAACAAACTTAGCTTGCACACCCTTCACACCCTTGGTAAGCACATAGCAAGAATCAAAAGGTATAGCATTAACAAGGTTCTTGCTTTGGTTCTTTTTATTGCAATTATGCTCTAGGTGCCCAACTTGCTTGCATCTATTGCAAAACCGACCATTGCCCTTCACAAAGCTAGGCTTTGGAGTTGCAAAGGCCGACTTGCCTTTCTTGGGGGTGTAGCCCAATCCCTCTTTGTTAAGAGAGAACCTTTGGCTACCCAAGCACTTAAGCAAGCGGGCCTCACCACCATAGGCCTTGCCTAGGGCGTGAGTGAGCTCATCCACCTCTCTCTTGAGAGTCTCATTCTCAACCATTAGTGAGGCATCACAAGTGAAACCATCACTAGTAGTAGAGGTAGAGTTGGTGGTGGTGGATGAAGAGCTACAAGAAGGGTTAGTATTTGACATGATGATAGGTTCATTAAAGGATTCATCAATTATATCACATGTAACACCTATATCACATGATACAACAACCTCCTTCTTTTCTTGTTGCTCAAGTAGCAATGAGTGAGCCTTTTCAAGCTTGGAATGAGCCTTACCAAGATCCTCATGGTCTTCCACTAGACTCTCATGAGTGGTCTTAAGCTCACCAAGAACTTTCTCAAGTATTGCTACTTTCATTGAAAGCTTCTTGCACTCCTTGTTCTTGGCAATAGCTATGTCTCTAGTTTGTTGCAACAAGTCATATAGTTGTTCTTTAGTTGGTTCATCATCATCATCATTTTCATTATCATATTTATCATTATCACTATCATGAACATATTCCATTTCACTTTCATCATCACTTTCATCATATAATACCTTAGCTTCTTTGGCCATGAAGCATGAAGAGGATGAATCAAATAGTAAAGGCTTCTTGTTAATAGCAATGGAAGCAAAAGCCTTGTTGGATGAATCTTCTTCTTCTTCATCATCATCACTTTCCCAAGTGGCCACATAGACTCCATTTTTGCCTTTCTTGAATGTCATCTTGGCCTCTCTCTTCTTCTTTTCAAACTTGTCCTTTTTGTTCTTCTTCTTATCATAAGGACATTCCGCTTGAAGGTGCTCGGTGCTATCACAATTGAAGCACTTTCTTTGTTGCTCATTTCTTTTCTTAAAGCCTCTTCTCTTGATGAACATGTGACCCATCTTCTTGACTACAAGAGCAAGTGCCTCATCATCAATTTCAAATTCCCCATCTTCATTGTTGTCTTCTTCTTCTTCAATGATGGTAGCTTTGCCCTTGGAGGAGGTGGCCTTGAATGCCACGGTCTTCTTCTTCTCATCTTCCACCTTTTCCTTGTCATCAACATCTTGATCATATTTGTCATAGGTCAATACTTCACCAAGCAAATCATTAGGCTTCATTGTTTCAAGCCCATCTCTTTGCAACATCATGATCAACATCTTGAATCTTCTAGGTAAGCTCAATAAGAACTTGTGACAAAAATCTTGATCTTGAGTTTTGTGCCCTAAGCTCTTGAGATCATTGACTATCACTTGCAATCTATGAAATATTTCAATGATTGTTTCATCATCCTTTTTCTTGAAGTTCTCGAACTCACTCTTGAGCCCATATAGCTTGGCACTCTTCACAACCTTAGTGCCTTCATATGTCTCACTCAACCTTGTCCATACTTCACTAGCCAATTCCAAATCTTTGATGCCCTCAAACACTTTTGTGTCAATACCATTGTAGAGTGTATTGAGAGCCATTCTATTGCATGTTCTATTTGCTCTATCTTCATCAGTGAGATGATTGGGATCAATGATAGCAAAATCATTCTCGGTGACTTGCAATACTCTCTCATGAATAGAACCAAGGTACATTGTCATCTTTCTCTTCCAATGAGCAAAAGAACTAACACCATCAAAGAACGGTGGCTTGCCCCCAACATGATTGAACACAATTTGAGCCATTTTTCACACCGAAGGATGTTAAGCCTTGATTAAAACGGTGACCACGGCTCCGATACCACTTGTAAGGTCCTAGATGGCTAGAGGGGGGGTGAATAGCCTATAAAAATTCTACAAGCACCACTAAGCAAACTTGTTAGAATAACAAACGGCGTAAAGCGAGTTTTGCTTAGCCAAAGGTTGTGATGCAAGCCTCCTATCCACAAGTCTAGTAGATTATGATCTCTAGTTCACACAAGAGCTATGTCACTAATTTTACACTAGAGAACAAGCTAACAACACTACTAGCCAAGCTACTACTAGAGCAACACAAGATAATCTAGTAAAGATAAGTGCAAGAGATAGGATTGTGAATCTTATACCGACGGTGGAGTGAAGATGTTGCCAATCACCAAGATGATATACAATCAATTAATATTGACAACAACACAATATGTAGACCAATCACCGGGAGACAAGAGACACAATATTTTTGTTCACCCGGTGTTCACTTGTGCACCGACAAGCTACGTCACCGGTTGTGTCGACCAACACTTAGATGGTTCCTTGGTGTGACCCTCAAGTCACTTGCCCCTCAAGGCACGCCCCGCAAGGCACCGCAAGACACCACTCTCAAGTGAGGTAACTCAATGACACGCGCAATCCAATAGAGTTGCTTTTGGCGTCCCGCCGAGGAAAGCACAAGAACCTCTTACAAACAACCGGAGGTGGCCAAGAACAATCACCTTCTCTTGCCAACGCCTCCAACAATCTCCAAGCCGGCTAGGAGCGGTACTCTCCAAGAGTAACAAGAAATCCACCGGCTAAACCACCCACAAGTGCCACTAAATGCCCTCAAGCTATGCAATGCACTTTGGGATCACTCAATCTCACTTTTGATTTGCAATCAAGCAAGGGAGATGAGTGGGAGGAGTTGCTTTAGCTCAAAGGATGCACAAGAGTGTTAGAAATGTCAAGCCCCATCCCCAAGGGCCGGCCAACGAGTATTTATAAGCACCCCAAACAAATAGAGCCGTTGCAACTCCACTGACCGTTTTTTTTTCGGGACGACCGGACGCGCCGGTCGAAACTGACCGGACGCGCTCAACCGCGTCCGGTCCTCCAACGGTCACTGCGCCAACAGTCAAAACCCATGACCGGACGCGCCTCTCAACAGACCGGACGCGCCGGTCGCACAGCATCGCGCGCGCGAAGCAATGACCGGACGCGCCCCTCGCAACGACCGGACGCGCCGATCCGCACAGCACCCGCGCCGCGAAACAACGACCGGACGCGCTCCTCGCAACGACCAGACGCGACAGTGCCAGCGTCCGGTCGGAGTCCAGTAAGCTCCTTCAACGATCGGACGCGTCCGATCATGTGTGACCGGACGCGCCCCGCGTCCGATCGTCCTCTGTGAACCTCAGTTCCTTCTGGGTGCATGACCGGACGCGCCGGTCCCGCGAGTGACCGGACACGCCGGTTGCAAACCCTAGCCCGCGCGCCTGAAACCGCGCTGTACTGACCGGACGCGTCCGGTCACACCGTGACCGCGTCCGGTGCAGCGTCCGGTCACCTCAGTGACCCCGTTCGCCTCCGTTTCTTTTCCGACTTTCGGCGTAGTGGAAAATAGGCATTTCATTTCCCCGAAATCGCCTGACCAACGCCACCTTTGCAAATGTGCCAACACCATCAAGTGTACATCTCCATGTGCTTGTGTGTTAGCATTTTCTCAATCATTTTCAAAGGTTTTCAATTAGCTCACTAGGCCCTACATGCAATGCACTTCATGAATTCACCTAGTGGCACCCGTGCATCGAATAACCGATAAGACTTCCCCTCTTAATAGTTCGGCTATCGATCCTAAACCACTCACACCCTCTATGGTGTCTTGAGTGTAAAACAAAATGGCCCTATGGTTATACCTTTGCCTTGAGCCCATTTTGTTTCTCCAAATGATATGATCCACTTCATATCATCACATGACCATCTCGATCCATCGACCTTGACTTCACTTGCTCTTCACCGTTGCATCAGTCCATCGGTGCTAAGTCTTGCTCAAGCTTCACCATCGCATGGTCCTTCGCTTCGAAGCCTCGACTTGCCCTTCACCTTCACAACCAGTCCATCGAGCCAAGCCTCATCTTGGTCTTCATCATCTTGGTCACATGAGTCAATGTCATGTCTCATATGCAATGACCACCTTTATCTAAATCATCCACTTAGATACAAAGGTTAGTCCTAGGTTTCATCAATTTAGCCAAAACCAAACTAGGGACTTTCAGACCAGCTACCCACAGACTCGATGTCGTCATCTTCTATGGCAAGAACTTCCCAGTCGCCTTCATCTTCGACAATGAGCGCTTCCTAGTCAACTTCGTCCTCACTACCGCTGCTAAGGGCGATCAAATTCACCCCCATCAAATCGGCATCAGCAGGGGAAACGAAGATGGGATTGACCGCAGGAGCGGCTATCGGATCCTTCTCCTCCCGCAAAGATGGAACCGGTTTCGATATCCCGGCAAGCAGAGCATCCTCCACCGCCAGAGCATCACGAGCACCAAGAGCCGACAGCGCCAGTGACGAGGATGCTGACGATGAAGAACTTCCGCTCGACCGTGCCATCATAGCCACATCTCTTGAAGGACGAGCGAGCGACGAGCACGGAACCTTACAGACGCAGCGCCTTTGGATGAACTTCTTCTTCACCATTTTGGCTGTGGTAAGACTGAAAAGATAAGAATGCCGAAACAATCATGAAAGGGGCACTTAAATAGGGCCAAACCATCTCCTCAAGCAGTCCAAAAGCCTCCTCGAGATAAAGACAGAATTAATTTCTCCTCCTAAAATTAAGGGCAAAGTCAATCCCTTCACCAAAGCCAACATGGCGCTTCGGTTTCCAACATTAATTGCGCAACACAACCGGCGTGAAGGTGGTGCACTTTTTCATACAGAGCAGCTCAACGGATAGAACAACTGAGTTCTTCTCGTTAAAAAGGAAAAGACAAAACACTTGGACAGTTTTTCATGCTTGGATGAGAGTAAGAAGGCTGAAAAGCTAACACTCGACCTATCCTAGGTTGTTCTCACAACCTGGATAAGAGCCAGATAGCGCTCGCCCTATCCCAGAGTTGTTCTACACCAGACAAAATAACCCAACTAATCAAGCACCGATGCTCGACAAGACTCACGAAGATATAAAACAAAGAGCAAAGCCAGTTGGAGACACACAACTCAAAGAAACCTAGATACGCCTATAAAGACAGGTTTATATCCAGCTCATACTTAAAGAATTTAAAAGTCTAGGAAAACAACTCGGAAAGATTCACTCGAATGATTCAAGCAAGATAGTAAGGATGTCCTTTACAAAAGCACAATACAAAGTATATCTTTATAACGAAGAAAAGTGCCTAGATATTACAAAACCTAACTATCAGCTTCGTCATCAAAAGGCGGGAGATGAATATCGAGCTTCTCAACAATAATTTGGCTAGGTCTTCAACCTCAGACTCTGCATTCTCGATGGACTCCAGATAGTTGTCATCATCAGTGTCCTCCTGAAGTTTTTCTAGAGGAACCGACGGCGCAAGAACACAGATGTGAGCCAAAACGTTCTTAACACATGCCCGGACCCCATCCTTCACAAAGCTCTAAAGACGCTCAGGGATAAGTGGGATGAACTCGCCCCAAGTTCTCTTGTCATCTTCAGAAGTCCGAAGAAGCTTCGCAACGGTCTTGAAAGATTCCCACAATGTAGCAAACCGTTGATCAGATGTAGACAACTTCTTGGACAAATCTTCAATGGTCTTCATCCCTTGCACAAGATCTCGGTTAGCACCAAGTCTAATCAACTGGGCATGAGCAAGCTCCTCTTTGGCATGAGCCTTTACCTATTTGGCCCTATTATGACTAGATTGAACACATATCTTCAATATCAGCCAAGAGCGTCTGCTTATCTTTTCGAAGGGCTGAACAAGACAATAAAAGAAAATCAGGCAAAAAAGGAGAAATAAATAAAGAAAAAGAAGGATCAAGGTATAAAAGAACTCGGAATACCATCACACTCTTTCTTCATGCCCTCCACCTTTTCTAAGGCTTCCTAGACCACAGATTTCCTCCACTCCTCCGCCTCGATCACCTAAGCACGGAGGGCTTTTTTCTCCCTCTGATGCATCTGACGCTCAATCTCCATCTCGGCCTGACTGAGGTCTAGATCCATCTTCAGAACACTAATCTTAGAGGTCAACTTTTTCTCGGTCTTAGTCAAGAAAAAGAAGTCGACATGGTCCTGAGAGAAAGACTGATCAAACAAGACGAAGGGAAAGAAAGACAAGGCGTAAGAACCCAAGAGGAACAACAAAATAGTAACTCAAGAAAAACTTTCCTAAAGTTTCTTTCCAAAAGAAGCAGCACCAGTCGCCAGAACTCCCCACTCTATAGTCAGCTCCGACAAGCGGCCGGTGACGTCAAATTCCCGCAACACGTCATCATCTAGACGATAACTACTAGTACCAAGGGCAACATGAGGAGAGACTGACTGATGTGAAGACGACAAAACCAAGGTCGCAACCTGGGCAGCAGAAGCCCCGGCTACCTCCTCAGACGAACCTGCTGCCACGGTCACCACCGTCCCCGGAGTAGGCGACTCTATGGCAGCATGTTCACCAGAGGCCGCCGTCCCCTCATAGCTGCCTCACTGACTGTGCATTCTGAGTCACGAGACTCAGTACGTACGGCCGCACCACAGAAATGCGAAGAAGTTGGTCGAGGGTTCAAAGAAGGCGCGGGCGAAGATCTGCAAGACGATGAACAACCTCAACGATACAAGAAGAATGGAAAACAGAAGCAGACAACATAACTAGGATTCACTTACTTGGCTGACTTCTTCTTCAAACTAAAACCCCCAAGCCGAGCTGAGGGTTTCGGCGCAGGCATGGTGACAGAAAAGACATCACCAACATCCCCCGCCAGGAATGGCATGATCAACAACTGAGCCCCAGGAGAACTCAGGCTCGACGACCGCTTGCTGCAAAAGAACAAGGACAAGTCAAAAGAAGTGCCTAAGAATAATAGCAACAAAATAAAAAAATCACCGACGAGTGTCGAGGGCCACATCATCATCCTCATCCTCCTCGCCCTCGAGTAACTCAACCATAGTACAATCTAAGAAAGAAGAAAGTACTCGATCAAGAACACGAACAAACTACAAAGAAGACAAAAATATTAAAATGCTCACCTAGGAGCATGCTATCTACAACTTGAGTACCTAGACGAGTACTTGATTGATGAGGATTCTTGGTAGAAGACACCTCGGCGGAAGCATCGTCTACTCGCGTCCTCTTGCTGCTATGAGGAGCTCGAGGAACTAGACGAGAGACATACTCAACGTATGGGATGGTTTCTGCGATGGAAGTGATGTGGATGTTCCTGCTCCAAAAATTGCTGCCAGTATAGTTGATGTTCCATCTAAAACTACAGAGAAACTAGAGAGGTCACTTAGGGAGAATGATGTAAAGGACAAGTGGCCTAGTTGTAGTCGGGCGGCGACCGTGTGAGCCTCTGAATAATCCCACCTTGCTTAGCTTGGGAGAAGGAAGCCACCTTAAAAGAGAGAGCCACTCTTCCCCTATGGGACTAGTCTTTTAGGGACATTAGGCCTTTCCCCGAGTGGGTGTGCATAAGAACTGTTGGGGTCCGGGCAACCTTAATTTATTGGGCCTCGGCCAACCCCACCTGGGCCGGATCATCATTTGGTATCAGAGCTGGGCCCTTGTTTAAGGGGGTGGGAATGATGAGAACATCCTCCACTATTACCCGCTGGCAAAGACGCAACAAAAAAGGTCCAAGTGGCCTAGTTGTAGTCAGGCGGCGACCGTGTGAGCCTCTGAATAATCCCACCTTGCTTAGCTTGGGAGGAGGAAGCCACCTTAAAAGAGAGAGCCACCCTTCCCCTATCAGACTAGTCTTTTAGGGATATTGGGCCTTTTCCCGAGTGGGTGTGCATAAGAACTGTTGGGGTCCGGGCAACCTTAATTTATTGGGCCTCGGCCAACCTCATCTGGGCCGGATGTAATGATGATCCGGCCTAGGTGGGGTTGGCCGAGGCCCAATAAATTAAGGTTGTCTGGACCCCAACAGTTCTTATGCACACCCACTCGGGGAAAGGCCCAATGTCCCTAAAAGACTAGTCACATAGGGGAAGGGTGGCTCTCTCTTTTAAGATGGCTTCCTCCTCCCAAGCTAAGCAAGGTGGGATTATTCAGAGGCTCACACGGTCGTCGCCCGACTACAACTAGGCCACTTGGCCTTTTTTGTTGTGTCTTTGCCAGCGGGTAATAGTGGAGGATGTCCTCATCATTCCCACCCCCTTAAACAAGGGCCCAGCTCTGATACCAAATGATACATCCGGCCCAGATGGGGTTGGCCGAGGCCCAATAAATTAAGGTTGCCCGGACCCCAACAGTTCTTATGCACACCCACTCGGAGAAAGGCCCAATATCCCTAAAAGACTAGTCCGATAGGAGAAGGGCGGCTCTCTCTTTTAAGGTGGCTTTCTCCTCCCAAGCTAAGCAAGGTGGGATTATTCAGAGGCTCACATGGTCACCGTCCGACTACAACTAGGCCACTTGGCACTTTTTTTGTTGCGTCTTTGCCAGCGGGTAATAGTGGAGGATGTCCTCATCAGGAAGCACCAGGAAGGATGGTGGTGGCTTGAGACTTACTGGTTGAAGACGCTCCAGCAAGGTTCTCCCTAGCTTTCACCCTAGAAGGGATGTCATCCACAAGGATCGGATCAACAAAATTTCGACTCAAATCCTACAGATAAACAACAACAACAAGAAGAGAAGTAAGGGAAATGAATATAGAAAGCACCAGCAACAAAGGAAATATAAAGAATAAAGTACTCACAGAAGAAAAACAACTTACAGTAGGAGGCGGGTTGTCAGCACGATACTCAGGGACCGTGTGCGGAACGATGCTCACTCCCTTTAGTATTTTCTTGATGCGCTCCATCACCTCTTCTTTGGTTAACTCCATAGCCAAGACCATACGAGAAGGGTCCTCGGCCCCGGAATACTCAAAGCCATAGTGCTCCCTCGCCTTCAAGGGTTGAACTCGCCGGCGCAGATAACTGGCGATGATTTTAAAGCCATTTAGTCCTTGCTGCTTCAGAACCCGAATTGTATCAAGCAATGGCTGGATCTTCTTAAGCTCTTCGCTCGATAGAGGGTTCTTCTCCCAACGATCATTGACCAAGGGACCAGAGTCAGAGTGAACAGCAAGGGCGAGGAGCATGTTTCCGGTGTAAAACCACTCGAAACGCCACTCCTTCATAGAATCAACCAGGTCATAGTCAAAAAGAGATTCTTCTTTCCCTAGCGGAATTGAGTCCCACAACCACCTAGAGGAGAAATATTATCACTCCGGGGGTGTGGTTTCAGACGAAAGAAATAACAAAACAAGGAGATAGAAGGGAGGATTCCAAGGAAGGTTTCGCAGAGATGAACAAACACAGACAAGTAAAGCACACCATTCGGGGTCAAATGATTTAAGCAAATCCTAAAATATTGGAGGAAACAATGAAGAAAAACAGAGGCAGGCAAGCAGAGACCAGCTCGAACAAAAGAGATAAACAGGACGATCTCACTAGGACCAGGAGTAGGAACCTAATGTTGGCTGGGGACCTTCCAATCAGTAAAGTCCTTCTCCTAGATTAGGCCGTCCTTGACCAAATCATGCAACTAATCCTCCGTGGTAGTCAGAACCGGCCAGAGCTTCTCCGCAGCCCTCATAGCGACGAATTCCTAATTCTCGATGACCGAGAGCGATGCCTCCTCATCCACCAAGACCTCCTTCGACTTGCTTGACGACTTCTTCTTGCTCATACAATGGCAAGGATCTAGGGTTGGCGGCAAAAGGTCAACGGCGGTGGCGGCGGCGGTGGAACTCTGGATGTTAGGGTTTTGCAAAGGCTGAATGGATAAGGGCAAAGATAGCGTAAAGAAGAAGAAGAAGAAGAAGAAGAAGGGCCCTTAAATAGATTTACAACGGTAAAAACACGGCCCATCAAGCCCGCTTAACGCGGCGTGGAAATGCAACGGCCCGTTTTTTGCCATAACTGACACAGCCAAGACGACAGGTGACGCAACCTTTCACAACGGTACAGTGCAACAGGCAGATCCTAGACTTATCCGTTCACACCGTGCCATTGACGAATTGATACAGATTGCACAACTCAGAAAGAACTCGCCATCCACAAGATTCATATTATACATTATAGTACGCCTCCAGAGAACTTGGATACTTCAGAAACAACTCAGACCATGCTCAAAAGCACTTAGACAACAAAAAAGGAGACAACAACTGAGAAAGAAAGACTTTTTATTACAAATATCATCAAAGGACATAAGATTACAGATCTTACAAGACCCAATGAACTTGGTACTATGACGAGCAACGCAGCAACAAAGAGCATTAAAAGAACCTGGCTCTGGAAACTACTACATGCTCCTAGCCACAACACGGTAGAAGACAACCAGCTCGGATACACTATTTTCTTCAAGGGAAGGACGCAATGCATCCAAGACGGATATCAGCAGCACAGCAGAACAACCCAGACCAAGCAAGGATCGCAGACATCAGTCTACCCAAGCCCGATGTGATCCTAGATCAGACGTTGATCTGCACCGAACAGTCACAAGGCAGTGTGGAAGGATCAACTTGAAGCTACTAGACGATGGAACGAATCCCACATCACAAGACTTCTTCCACCTATCACCACGTACTACCTGGTACAATGCTGCCGCGAGATTAGTCTATCTCTAATCTTAATCACAAGACTTCTTCCACTTACTACAAGACTTACAAGACTCACAACTCACGCCCGGGGGCTGCTCTACTTCAAAAACTATTATAATCATGGCTATGGAGGCTTCGGACTATACAACAAGACACTTGATGAATAGAGGCAGCACACCATGAGGGTATTTATAGGCCAAAAAGTGGCATACATAGACTGGGAGCACCAACAGAACAAGCCTGATAAAGGTCTCAGTGAAAAGACAGAAAGCAGCAAGAAGAGGACACGTGCGTGAGGAAATAGTATTCAAGGACAAGCATATTCAAAAGAATATACCGACATTATACACCTCGTGACTATAGAGAATTCAATTCAACTACCAACCACCACCAACATCGGATATAAATCTGGCTACCTAAGAAGACAATATAAGAACCTCAATCTGAGTTCCTAACGATCGAAAAGAACTCAGAAAGATGCTTGGAGGCTGCAGGGTACATATCCTAAGAAGAAATTTTTAGTTTTTTCGACAATCAAAGTTTAAGACCCTCCAACTTTTTGTTTCAAATAGCAAGAGGCTCAGGGGCTACACTCAGTGAGTGCGCTTTTTCTTTGAAAAAGCGCACGTCACTTGAAAGACTTTATCAAAACAACACCACTTCAAGGCTTCACGTTGAAAGAACCCAGAATGAAGGGAGTCTTCGAGTTCAACCATGAAATGATAGGAGGCTTATCGATACGGGACCCATAGGGTTCCTCAATAATGTGACTACGAGTCGTGGGCCCTGGCCTAGCCCATGAACTAGAACTAGGAAAGGTGTAGCATCCACTACACTGAATCTAGATAGAATAGGCAAGACTAGTCGGATTCCTATAGAAAGTAACTTCTGTATCTAGTTCAGGACACCTTCTCTAGATCCGACTAGGATTGTAACCGCACCACAACCTTCTCTACCAATATAAAGAGAGGTCGTGGGCACCCCTATGACAATAGACGATACAACATAATCAATCCAACGCAAAGGCTAACACTGACTGGACGTAGGGTTATTACTCGATCATCGATCGAGGGCCCGAACCAGTATAAATCGACTGTCTCTGCATTCACCATCGAGTTCTAGCACGCGCTGAAGCTCGAACAACTGTCCTGGGTACCCCCGTGGCAGGCTATCGGTGGTCAAACACCGACAGCGAGCTCTGAGCTTTCCCTTTAGTCAGCCATAGGTCGCATAGGTTAGCCACATAGCTCATAGGCCCTCTCCTCCATCTCTTCTACCCTCTCTAGGGTCCCCTCTCTCTGCTTCGCTCTATCGACGGGAGCCGCACGCCACCGAGCTACCATTGCCGCATTCATCGCCGGCAAGGCATGGCTAGGGTCGCACAACCCCTCGGCGTTCGGTAGAGCGCCTCGAGTGAGCGCCTCCGTGTCACCGTGCCACCGTGGGAACTCTGGCGAGCCGCCACCGGCGCTCCGAACTGTAGTTGTTGCCGAAAGCTCCTCCTACTGTTGCAGGTTGACCCCCGGGACACCGGCAGCCTACAGCCACTCGTTTCACCAATGTAAGCAACTTCGGTGACCTAGGGTCATCAGACTCTATCCGCGCCGCCGTGTCAGGGACTGCTGTTAGGCTGCATCCACGGCCTGCCATCACTCTCTCTCTCTCTCTTAGGTGGGTCCAAGCCGGACGCCCGCGTCGCCGCATCGGGGACCGTCGTTAGGCCGCAGTCACAGCCCGCCGTCGCTCTCTCTCTGCTAGGTGGGTCCAAGCCGGACGCCGTCGCTAGCCGTTGACGGTGGGTGACGGGGGATGGCCCACGTGTCAGTGGCCCCTCGCCCTGACGCCTGGGGTCCATCTGGTAGTAGCTCCCCTCCCTCTCTTCTTCCCTTCTGTGAACCCTGAGAGGAGGCATGTGGTCCACGACACAATGCAGACCTGGCATCCAACACAGTACATTGGCCCACGCCCCGCTAGCCTTGGCCCACGCGTCAGCCACTAGAGCAAGGCAAAATTGCTAGGTACACCCCGTGGGTGTATACAAAGAGGTTGAAATCCATTTTCCAAGCTTAGAAAAATTTCCAGAAAATTTCTATATAAACTAGGTACACCCAAGAACCTACTCAAGTCTTTCCATCTCATTTGCATTATTCTAAATTCTAGAAACAAATTCCAAAATATAATTCATATACTCTTTCTAGAATAAAGCTTAGGAAACCAAATATTTTTCATCTTAAACCCAAATCCCTTGATTACTTCACCACAAATCTTGTAAAATCAAGATCTGTCTACTCATGCCATTCATCCCATTATTTGGTGCCCATTTAAATTCTAATTGATTGCTTTTCCTTTCTTAGATTATTAAAATAACTAAAAACCATAATAACCAATTAAAACACCCAAGGAATACTTAGATATAGTTATATAAAATATAAATACATGTGTAAGCTTACCCGTATATAGGATAAGTAGGCATTCTGGTATACGCCTATGCATTGCTAACTACACCTAAATAAAATATAGGCATATATGTATGCATACACGTACGTGCCACTGACCTTAACCACTACCTTAACCATAACTAAGCCAATACCCTAATTCTATATAAATAAAAATATAGATGCATGAATCTGAATAGCCAAGCCCTCCTTCACGTATAAATAAAACCACTTAAATAACCTAAACCCGTGGATCTGTAGAGACAGACTGGCTAAGTCAGATATAATGACTTGGTCAGGCTTTCTCTTTCGGGTTCACATAATAGTAAAAACCTAATAATGTGGTCTGGTTTTCTAGCAAACCAAACTTAACCACCCCAAACTAACAATCTGACCTAACCACTCTAACCTAACCCTGAAACCTGGTCATGCATGATGACTTGGTCACTCCTATTTAGTTTTACATGGTAGTTGACCTCTAATAATATGGTCTGGTTTTCCATCGATCGACCAGACCATTTTCACTACAAACCACCAAAAAGCCAGTTTGTTGAATGAAATTTCTTTATTCAACCTTTACTTCAAATTGACATAATAGTGATAATTTAAATATAAAAACCACCAACCACGTAGAAACCGCCCATTTAGGACCGACCCTTGAATGATTGTGATTGCTTTGAACGTGTTGCTTGAAATGTTCCATTGCTTGCCAACGTTAGACAACGTAGATAGAAGGCATGGAAAGAACCCGATGGGATCCCCAAACACCGTCATAGGAATAAGAAGAATCGGACCCTTTTAATACGAATGTACTCGCCAGCGAGCGGGGGTCCTAACCCCCTCCTACCCCTCTAACCCCTCCACATAATAAACCAACCCTAAACCTCACCCTTATTCCACCAATCCCCTAACCCTATACCCCAACATTCTTGTCCATGCAATCAATCGCTTCTCGTACTAGTTTAGTCCAAACTCCAAACTCATGGCGGAGATCGTGAGGTCTGCAGTTGCCGAGGAGATAGTGAAGCAAATCATCTCCGGCATCTTGGATAAGCAGGGACGAAAACTGAATGAGAAGGAGCACCTGGAGCGGCTGGAGATGGCACACATCAAGCTGGAGGCCGCGCTGGAGACCTCCGACAAGTGGCAGATCCGCGACGCGTCTCTGCTCCGCTGGCGCAAGAAGCTAAAGCGCGCCGCTCAGGAGTGCGAGACACGCTGCGCCGGTGCAAGAAGCGCGCCGTTGCTGTGGACGATGAAGAGAAGCATCAACGGGTGGCGGTCAGGCAGCGCTCGTGGTCATCCTTGCCGATGCAGCTCACCCAGGCCACCAAATCCTTGGTCTCCTCCATCCTCAGCGGCCGCAACAGGACCGACGATGACGGGTACGGCTGGAGCGGCGACGCCGTACGGAGATTCGAGTGGTTCGCGGATGGTGCGAGCAACTTCCTACGCTTCGTGGAGCTCCGCAGAAGCCAGCACCATGTCCTGTGCATGCGCCCTGTGAGCTTTGAAGGCCGTGGGCTGGAGGCCAAGTTGCTCTACGTCTACGAAGACGACGACGCACCGGAGAAGAACTTCTGCCTAGGTATGATGCTCCGCCTCTCCAAAAGCATGGACGTCGTTGGTATCACCATCAGGTGCCTGCAGCAGCTGCTAGTCACGGAGCCTCACTTCAAGTCCACAGCCGAGGCCGCGATGCGAGAGATAGCTCAGCTACCTACGCAGGACTTCTCATGGCTGCCTTACGTTGAGTCTGGTCACAAAGAGCACTGGAACAGCATCCACGGAATCTTGTCCCAGGTGTCGCGTGCACCCAAACCCAAACTGCTGCAAGCATCACCACCATGAGCCCAAGCCTTGCAGCAGCAGCGGCAGCAGCGACAGAAATTAGCAAGCTCTGCCAAAAAAAATTGATAGATTTGTTGTTGAAAGCTTTGAAAATGGGGATTACATGGTAGTTGCAAATGTTTTAGATAAAAATCTTTATAAAAGGTGGTCACTGGTTAATGTGTATGGACCAGCACATGATGAGTTCAGAGATAATTTTTTGGCAGAGCTTGCTAATTTCTGCTTCAAGGCCAAATACCCCATCCTTATGGGGGAGATTTTAACATCCTGAGATTTAGCTCTGATAAAAACAAGAAATTCAATGAAAACAATTTTTCTAATGTTTTCAACCACATCATAAATACCTATGAGCTTAGAGATTTACCTTTATCTGGGGGTAACTTTACTTGGAGCAATAATAGGGATGATCCAACCCTTGAGAAATTGGATAGAATCTTGATATCTAGTTCCTGGGAAATGGAGTTTCCCCTTTGCAATCTTAGGAAAATCCCAATACACATGTCTAACCACAATCCTTTGATTGTGAGAACTGATTTGGAACAAAAGATTGGTTCAAGACCTTTTTTGTTTTGAAACTTCTTGGTTGAACCATTCAGAATTCACGCTTAAAGTGCAGAAAATTTGGGGGAGAAAAGTGCACTCTAAGTCTGCTATTGATACTTGGTGTATAAAGATGGGCAGGGTTAAAAAGTTTCTTAAGGGGTGGGGCCAAAGTTTGAAGGGCCATACTAGAAAATATAAGCTTATTCTAAAAGAAGAATTGGAGAGTTTAGAAAAACAAGAAGAGGAGTTGAGACTTTCTGCTGATTTGCTAAACAGAAAGACTTTCATTCAAACTGAATAACTTAGATTACTTGAAGAAGAGGAGGCCTATTGGCATAAAAGATCAAACAGTATGTGGTTGCTAAAAGGTGATAATAATACAGCATTTTTTCATAGAGTGGCCAATGGAAAGAAAAGGAAGAATACATTTTTTCCCTAAATCATAATGACCAAATTATTGAAGGTGATGCTGCCCTGGTGGAGCATACCACTCAATTTTACAAAGAACTTTTTGGTCCTTCAGTCTCCTCAGATATTCATTTGGATCATGATTGTTGGGAACAATCTGAAACTGTTAGTGAATAGGAAAATGAAGAATTAGAAAAACCTTTTCTGTTAATGAAATCAAAGAGGCTATTTTCTCGATGGAGAAGAACACTGCCCCAGGGCCTGATCATTTCCCAATTGAGTTCTATCAGCATTGCTGGGATTTCAAGCATTGCTGGGATTTCATTAAAAATGACTTGGTTGCCTTGTTCCATGATTTTCATAATCTTAATTTGGACATTGGGCGTTTTAACTATGGTATTATTACCCTGTTACCTAAAGTGAAAGAGGCTAATAATATCAAGCAGTACAGGCCTATTTGTCTATTAAATGTCATTTATAAAATCTTTACAAAAGCCCTAATGCTGAGACTTGAGAAAGTCATGAGTAGAATCATTAATAAGAGCCAATCTGGATTCCTAAAAAATAGAAACATTATGGATGGAGTTATGGCTTTGCATGAAATCTTGCATGATACTAGACTCAGAAAGAAAGATGGCCTGGTGTTAAAACTGGATTTTGAGAAGGCTTATGACAAACTTAACTAGGAATTCCTCTTTGAATGTCTTAGGCAAAGGGGGTTTAGTGATAAGTGGTGTGAATGGGTTAAGATTGTGATGACTTCTGGAACTGTTAGTGTTAAAGTTAACAATACAAATGGGAGTTATTTCAAATCTGGCAGGTGAAGGGTCGAGATGGCGGACTAGAGGGGGGGTGAATAGTCCTTTCTAAAACTTAAACACGTAGGCTAACCAAAACAAATACGGAATTAAACATATCGGTCTAGCCAAGACTACACCCCTCTATCTAAGTTCTCTAGCACCTTGCAAAGATCCTAATTAAGCAACTAAGGTGCTAAGCTTACCAAGAGCTCACCTAATCAATTCTAGAGCAAGGTCACACAATCTATGCACTAGTACTTTGCCAAACAAGGGAGCTCCTACACAACTAGTGAAGCAAAAGCACAAAGCTTAAGCTCGCTAGCAAAGCTCAATAACAAGGCAACTAATGCCAAATTAGAGAGCGCAAAACACTTAGCTACACAAACTAAGCAATGTGACTAACAAGGTTACACAAACCAAATTAGTCACGCAAAGGGAAGCTTCTAGCTACACAAGCAAGAAGACAACTAGCAAACTAGTTACGAGAGCAACTACACAAGCACAAGTATATATGAAAGTAAATACAAGCTTGTGTTGCACGAAGGCAAACCACCGAGAAGAGTAGACAATGTTGACATGGTGATTTTCTCCCGAGGTTCACTTGGTTGCTACCAAGCTACGTCCCCGTTGTGTCGACCAACACTTCGTGGTTCGGCGGCTAATCGGTCACACACCGAGCCTCTCAAAAGGCGCCGCAAGAACCCACCATCAAGTGTGGTAGCTCAATGACACGCTCAACTAGAGTTGCTCTTTGCGATCCCCGCGGGGTGAGCACAATCCCCCTCACAAAGCTTCTCCGGAGCCTCGCACAATCTTCTTGCAAGCTTCAACGGAGCCACAAGCCACCAAGCCGTCTAGGAGGTGGCAACCTCCAAGAGTAACAAGCACCACTGGCTTGCAACATGATCACCTAGTGCCACTCGATGCAATCTCACAATGCAATTACACTAGAATCACTCACTCGCTTATTGATTCACAATCTAGCAAGCACAAGTGAGTTAGAGGCTCTCCTAGCACTCCCAAAGCATGGACACTAAGTTCCAAGGGTGCCAAGCACCAGCCAAGGCCAGCCAAGGGGCTATTTATAAGCCCCCACACGAATATAGCCGTTGTACCCCTTCACTGGGCAAGATTTGGGTCAACCGGACGCGCCGGTCGAACTGACCGGACGCGCCTGTCGAACTGACCGGACGTGTCTGTCGAACTGACTGGACGCGCAGGTCAGTAGCGTGCTCCAACGGCTAGTTTTCGCGCGTATAAACTTGTATTGACCGGACGCGCTGGTCACTAACGGGACCGGACGCGCAGGTCGCAGTGAAACAACGAACAGAGAGGTTCCAGTAAGCTCCCGAAGCGACCGGACTCGCTGCAGCGTCCAGTCACTTTCGCCCACGAAAAACACTGACCGGACGCGCTGACCGGACGCGCAGGTGCTGACCGGACGCGTCCGGTCACGAGTCCGGTCACAGTCCACTCTTCGGTAAAACGGCGATATCTCTTAGCTCCAAACTCCGATTTCGATGATCTTGGACATTTTGGAAAGCTTACTCAGAGGGCTACACAACCCACTAAAGCACTTGATCCAATTCACAATGGATCAAAACAGTATTCCACTCTAAGAGCCATCCTAGTGTCTAGAGAACACCGAAAAACATTTCTCTCTTCTCTAAGTTGATCAACACCAACTCCAACACCTTCTCCTTTGCAAATGTGCCAACACCACCATGTGTACACCACCATGTGCATGTGTGTTAGCTTTTCACAAATATTTTCAAAAGGTTAGGCACTCAACTTGCCTCGCCACTCGATCCTAACACGTATGCAAAGTTAGATTGCTCAAGTGGCACTAGATGACCAATATGCAAACAAGTTTGCCCCTCTTAATAGTACGGCCATCTATCCTAAACCTGGTCATCAACTTCTCTACACACCTATGACCGGTGAAATAGAAATGCGCTAGGTTATACCTTTGCCTTGCGCATTCCACTCCATCTCCTCCGATGTTGATGCAACACATGCACCAACCATATCACAAATGATATGATCCACTTCATATCATCACGTGACTGTATTGGTTCATCGATCTTGACCTCACTTGCTCTTCACCATTGCCTCGGTCCTTCGGCACCAAGCCATCACAACTTGTCCTTCACCCTAGCAACCGGTCCATCAAGCCAAGCCTCATCTTGATCTTCTCCACCTTGGTCACATGACTCCATGTCATGTCTCATGTGCAATAGCCTCCTTCATGACACCATCACATGTTGACTAATTACCTGTGTATCTCACATAACCACATATTAGTCCACCTAAGTTGTCACTCAATTACCAAAACCAAACAAGGACCTTTCAATCTCCCCCTTTTTAGTAATTGATGACAACTCTACAAAGATATGGAAATTAAGTTCTTTTCGACTTTATGCCACTTATCCAACATTTTAAGCTCTATGTTAGGATTTGGATAAGCACCATAAAATCCGACTTTGTAATGATAACTCTCCCTACATATGTGCTCAAAAGGTTTGGTTTTAAGCTTGCACATATGCATAAATATGAAATTTGTGGGAGGGTTAGCACTACTAAGTGATGCTAAGGTGTATAGAATAAACCTTTGTAGTTCGATACCATTTGATAGCTTGATACTATTTGAAAATCACAAGTTTGCCATCATCCTTAGCATCATGAGTAGCTAGACATCAAAAATACTAGAAACCCTGTGAGATCAACATTATAAGCAAGATTCTAGTACCACGTGTAGAAATACAAGTCTAGCTATCATCCTATGCATGCTAGTTATCATATATCATTCAAGTTCTATAACTAGCATACAACACCCAAGCATGCATATTAAATATAAAACTTATGCAATACAAGCAAGCACATGAATATGCACATATCAAATGCAACCAAACAATGTTCATGAGCTTGCTCCCCCTACTTGTGTGCTTCTTTTGTCCAAGAATTTTGATCCTTCTCATTTCTTCAATGTTGCTCCCTCTTTGTCCATCTCCATGTCCAAACTCATATTCTCATAATATCTTTGTTCAATCTCTTCCCAAACCTCTCTCTCTCTCTTGGTGTATTGACATATCTTTGTACCAACTTCTCCCCCTTTGTCATCAATTTCCATAAAATGTGTTCTTATTATGCAAAGACTTGTATTGGGGTAGATGGTTGAGACTTGAATATAGCATTTTTGATGGACATCACCACATATGTTGGAATGACAAACTTTATGGTTGCTCTTGAGATACCACATATGATCTTTGACCTTGATACCAATCGGTGGGGCTCCTCCCCCTATGTCATAGCATGTGTCATTCACTTGAGATACCACTTGAAGATGAGGGTAGCATTTCTTGATTTAATCACTTAAGGTTGATGATCACTTGTGAAACCATCATCTTGCATGAATGATACCACGTGAAGATACCATGAGTAGGAATGTGATACCATTTGAAAGAATTTTCTAGTATGGATCCACTTTGAAGGATTTGGCAATAATATTCACTTCTTGAACATTTGTTATCTTCATAAGTACCATTTATAAGAATATCACTTGTAAGTTGGTCTAGACACCACTTGTGAATACCATGTGAGAAATCAAATGAGTCTAGATAACACTTGAAAAACTAGATATCCGATTGCATTGTTTTTTTTGTACTCTTATCATCATCATGAGCTTCTAGTATGACTTGAACTAAGTTGATTTGTCTAAGATCCCAAGTCCGGTTTGATCCAATGACAAGCTTCTTCACACCTCATGCTAAGGGTTATCTTGCCAATGTTGTCCTTGTCACTTGTTAGCAGTCCAAACTAGATCAGGTACTTGAGTTCACTAGCTCAAGAACAAATTCATACACATACTACTAGATCATTTAAACAATTCAAGCAATAGTGGTAGGCTATGAATTTAAACATTTCATTTGTTATGCATGATCCTAGTAAGCATGTACTATATGCACTAATCGCATACTAGTAAGGGATGAAATGATCATGCACATTGCAATGATACCTTTGTTATGTTAGAGTAGAGGATAGTCACATAGATTCCAATTCATTACTCCAATAGCAATGTGAAGTCCAATTTATAAGCTTGGTGAAGACCAATCATCATAGATAAATCCATTCTTCACCCCATATGAAATGAAAACCACTTATGATCAAGTGCACTATCTCTTGAGTTGTGGTTGGCTTGCTTCATCTTTTTGATCAATGCTTGCATGAGAGAACTACTTAGAATACCACTTAAAATATATGACTAGCTCTATTTTGGGTGTTGCTTGCTTTTCTTGATCAACCCTTTTGATTGCTTCAACTAAGCATCACAAGTTTCTCGGATCACCACTTCCATGTTAGCCTTCCAAGTCCCAAACTTGGTTTCACCTACACACGGCGGCAAGCCCCTCACTAGGTAGAAGTGACCTTTCTCCAAAGAACCACTCTTGATACTCACTTGAAATGATATAGTTTGATTGATCCAAATGATGAACTCAATCTTGATGAATAATCCTTGAATCTACATTTGAGTCCAACTCTTCCTACATGTTTAAGTTCTTTTATTTCTACCAAATGATCTCCAATCATCAATATAACTTAAACTTCATCTTCATCTTAAGTTTGATCTTGATCTTTAAATTGAGTACCAAATAAGTACACCAAGTACATTTCACAATACAAAAGTCATGTACTCATTGCTCGTCATGCTTCTAGATCAATCCAAAACCAAACTTAGGTACCTCAACCACTTGTAAACATGTTTCCAACTTGAGGACCTTTCAATTAAAGTGACTCTAGATTAATCCAATGATTGTCACTTTTCTGGCAGATTCTGTACCCTTCAAAGAATAATTCATATCTCCCAATGTACAGATCCAAATGTCATAAAATTTGGTGGAGATGTGACTCACTAAGTCATCTAGCAGCTGTAAAAATTTGAGATTCATTTGACATCTAGATTGCTACCAGATTTCAAATCTTCCACCATTGCTATATGCTGAAAACTGCTGCACTATAGCTGACAAGATGTACTCCAAAGCTGAAGCATCTCTTATCCAATTCTTATGAAATTTGTACAGCATCTTATAACATAAGTCTAGAGCATGCATACCAAAATTCATGCCAATCCAAGTAGATTTGATCATCCAAACTCAGACTTGATCACTCCTAGCTCAGATTTTTAACTTTGGATATATTTCAATACATTGAGCAATACTTCATCAAATATGAATCAAACTTGAAACTAACTTGTTTGAATACTTTTACAAGACATATATCCATCCAATACACTTACTAAATGTCATCTCATGAATTTATCCAACACAAATCAATTCAAACTTGATTACTTAAGCATTTAATCCATTCAAACATCTCATAGCAAGCAACATTGCATATATATCCAATTCAATTAACTCATATGCACCCAAGTGAAATGATCAACAAGAGATATACCTTGGTTAGCTCATGATCATCCAATAGCAAGCTTTCAACTTGAATATTTGTAAGCCATCAAATATATCCAATAAATCACCACAATCTTTAACATTGCGCTTGTATGTTGTAGCACTTGGACTTCACTTATTTTGACTTGGCATTGGGATTGGATATGCATTGAGCTTCATAACTTGACTTAATATATGATGAACAAAATGAAACCAATTGAATCAAGCCTCCAATGCCGATGGTACCTATAAATAATCATCTACTCTTTGATGGTACCCAAACAAGTTTGGGTCCTCTCAAGTTAGGTGCAACATACTTAGGCATTGCCTTAGTATGAATAGCGGGATGTTTTGCAATAGCAACAATAGAGGTACCATTTACATCCTTTCTAAGCGCATTAGTATCATCAATTGAAATATGCTTAGAAGTGTTACCTAGGGGACATGAATGTGCCATGTGTCCCCTTTCCCAGCATGAATAGCATCTTCTCTTTGATTGAGCCTTTTCTTCATTGATCATGTGATGCTTTTCATTGCTTTGCCTCTCATGAGTTGCTTGAGTCTTCTTCTCAAGCTTGATAGGACACCCCGAGGCAAAGTGTCCTATATCTCCACACTTGAAGCACTTGATGTGAGTCAAATTTCTTTTCTTATTTTGATTCTTGCTCATCATCTTGGCATCTTGAATTTGCATTGGATGCCTTGCTCTACCACCCCTTCTTGTTTTCTTTTTCTTCTTGAAGCCAATGCCACTTTTGTCACCAAAGTTTCTTTGAGTCTTCATTATGTGCTCAAAGGTGACTTTTGAGTTGTAGCACCTCTCTAACTTGTTGCTCAAATTCTTCACTTTACTTTTGAGCTCATTGTTCTTCTTCAAAAGGTTAGTCTCACAAGACATAGAAGTAGAACAAGCATTTAATTGTGAAGAACATGGCATATCTAATAAATCATCACAAGAGGTGGATACATGCTTCTTGCCTACATCACAAGGGTTAGTAATATGTGATTGATCATTTGACCCAAATGATGAGCTCTCACTAGATTTGGTTTCTTCATTAGAAGGCTTCTTAGTGAGTAAAGCATGTTCTTATACCAAGTTATCATGAGCAACACTAAGTTCCTCATGAGCCAATTTTAGCTCCTCATGTGAACAAGTAGTAACATAAAGTAGATGCTTTTGTTGTTCACATATGGTTTTTAGAAATGAGTTTTCATTTTTTTAATTTACTTGTTTTTGCCATCTCATTTCTTAGGGCCTTTGAGAGTTTATATAGAAGCTCAAAATTTAGACCATCACAATCAACAACAAAACCACCAATAGATACCTTAGTGTCACCATGTGATGATATTGATGAGCTTGTTGAGGCATCACTCTCATAGCCATCATCTTCACCATCAAGTGTGCATGGAGTAGAATCATTGCTTGCATCACTTGTGGCATTATCATCATTCTTGTCAAGTGATCTTGTGGCATGATCATCATCATTATCACTTGACATTGAGGTGGAGCAATCCTCCACAACCACCTCGTTGTGGTCATGCTCAACATCTTCATGTACCTCCATCACTATGTGATCATCCTTCTTGAATTTTCCATCATCCCAAATTGAGGAGCCACAATAGTGATGCTTGAGCGCCGTCCACATGCTATGTGCACTTGAGAGACCCCTCACCTTGTCAAAAATTTCATTATTCAAAGCTTTGATTAGATAAAACTTAGCTTGTGCATCAAGTGTTCAGCAATCCTTTTAAGCTTGGGTACGGTTACCACACCCATCCAAGTCATGAGAAAAGCCAACAACTATAATCCACCAAAACTTAGGGCCAAGAGCACGAAAATGATCAAGCATGTGATTTTTCCACCGTGCATAGTGAGTGCCATCAAAAATGTGTTCCACACAATCATCTAGCCCATAAGACGCCATCTCTCGGGTCGGTAAAGACCACAAATGAGAGACCCGGCTCCGATACCACTTGAAGGGTCGAGATTGCGGACTAGAGGGGGGGTGAATAGTCCTTTCTAAAACTTAAACGTGTAGGCTAACCAAAACAAATGCGGAATTAAACTTATCGGTCTAGCAAAGACTACACCCCTCTATCTAAGTTCTCTAGCACCTTGCAAAGATCCTAATTAAGCAACTAAGGTGCTAAGCTTACCAAGAGCTCACCTAATCAATTCTAGAGCAAGGTCACACAAACCTATGCACTAGTATTTTGCCAAACAAGAGAGCTCCTACACAACTAGTGAAGCAAAAGCACAAAGCTTAAGCTCGCTAGCAAAGCTCAATAACAAGGCAATTAATGCCAAATTAGAGAGCGCAAAACACTTAGCTATACAAACTAAGCAATGTGACTAACAAGGTTATACAAACCAAATTAGTCACGCAAAGGGAAGCTTCTAGCTACACAAGCAAGAAGACAACTAGCAAACTAGTTATGAGAGCAACTACACAAGCACAAGTATATATGAAAGTAAATACAAGCTTGTGTTGCACGAAGGCAAACCACTGAGAAGAGTAGACAATGTTGACACGGTGATTTTCTCCCGAGGTTCACTTGGTTGCCACCAAGCTACGTCCCCGTTGTGTCGACCAACACTTCGTGGTTCGGCAGCTAATCGGTCACACACCGAGCCTCTCAAAAGGCACCGCAAGAACCCACCATCAAGTGTGGTAGCTCAATGACACGCTCAACTAGAGTTGCTCTTCGCGATCCCCGCGGGGTGAGCACAATCCCCCTCACAAAGCTTCTCCGGAGCCTCGCACAATCTTCTTGCGAGCTTCGACGGAGCCACAAGCAACCAAGCCGTCTAGGAGGTGGCAACCTCTAAGAGTAACAAGCACCACCGGCTTGCAACACAATCATCTAGTGCCACTCGATGCAATCTCACAATGCAATTACACTAGAATCACTCACTCGCTTATTGATTCACAATCTAGCAAGCACAAGTGAGTTAGAGGCTCTTCTAGCACTCCCAAAGCATGGACACTAAGTCCCAAGGGTGCCAAGCACTAGCCAAGGCCGGCCAATGGGCTATTTATAAGCCCCCACACGAATATAGCCGTTGTACCCCTTCACTGGGCAAGATTCGGGTCGACCGGACGCGTCGGTCGAACTGACCGGACGCGCCTATCGAACTGACCGGACGCGAAGGTCAGTAGCGTGCTCCAACGGCTAGTTTTCGCGCGTATAAACTTGTATTGACCGGACGCGCTGGTCACTAACGGGACCGGACGCGCAGGTCGTAGCGAAACAGCGAACAGAGAGGTTCCAGTAAGCTCCCGAAGCGACCGGACGCGTCCGGTCATCACTGACCGGACTCGCTGCAGCGTCCGATCACTTTCGCCCATGAAAAACACTGACCGGACGCGCTGACCGGACGCGTCCGGTCACGAGTCCAGTCACAGACCACTCTTCGGTAAAACGGCGATATCTCTTAGCTCCGAACTCCAATTTCGATGATCTTGGACATTTTGGAAAGCTTACTCAGAGGGCTACACATCCCACTAAAGCACTTGATTCAATTCACAATGGATCAAAGTAGTATTCCACTCTAAGAGCTATCCTAGTGTCCGGAGAACACCGAAAAATATTTCTCTCTTCTCTAAGTTGATCAACACCAACTCCAACACCTTCTCCTTTGCAAATGTGCCAATAACACCATGTGTACACCACCATGTGCATGTGTGTTAGCTTTTCACAAACATTTTCAAAGGGTTAGCCACTCAACTTGCCTCGCCACTCGATCCTAACACGTATGCAAAGTTAGATCGCTCAAGTGGCACTAGATAACCAATATACAAACAAGTTTGCCCCTCTTAATAGTACGGCCATCTATCCTAAACCTAGTCATCAACTTCTCTACACATCTATGACCGGTGAAATGGAAATGCCCTAGGTTATACCTTTGCCTTGCGCATTCCACTCCATCTCCTCTGACGTTGATACAACACATGCACCAACCATATCACAAATGATATGATCCACTTCATATCATCACGTGACCGTATTGGTTCATCAATCTTGACCTCACTTGCTCTTCACCGTTGCCTCGGTCCTTCGGCGCCAAGCCATCACAACTTGTCCTTCACCCTAGCAACCGGTCCATCAAGCCAAGCATCATCTTGATCTTCTCCACCTTGGTCACATGACTCCATGTCATGTCTCATGTGCAATAGCCTCCTTCATGACACCATCACATGTGGACTAATCGCATGTGTATCTCACATAACCACATATTAGTCCATCTAAGTTGTCACTCAATTACCAAAACCAAACAAGGACCTTTCAGCAGGGGAGTTAGACAGGGTAATCCTTTGTCCCCTTTCCTTTTCAACATTGTTGTTGACTCTCTTGCTAAAATGATGTGCCTTGCTCAGAAAAATAATTTGATTAAAGGTCTTGTACCTAAATATGTGAAAAATGGGGTAGCAATCTTGCAATATGCAGATGATACTATCCTGTGTATCCAGGATGAAAAAGAACAAGCCTCTCATCTAAAATTGTTGTTGTACCTGTATGAAGCCATGTCTGGGTTGAAGATTAATTTTTCTAAAAGTGAGGTCATTATGATTAGTCAAGATGAAAATAAAAGTATAGAATTCTCTAACATGTTTAACTGTGCTGTGGGGAGTTAGCCAATTAAGTATCTTGGGGTCCCTGTAGCTAGATCCAGGTTGCATGTAGTGGACTGGTTACCCATTTGTGAAAAAATGCTGAAAAGATTGGATGGTTGGAAGGGCAGTGCTCTTAGTTTGGGTGGCAGATTAGTGCTCATCAATTCCTATTTGAGTAATCTCCCAATTTATGCCATGTCCATGTATTGGTTACCGGTTTCAACCCTGAACAGAATGGACACTGCTAGAAAAAGATTCTTTTGGCAAGGGGGTAATTTGAAGAGGAAATACCATCTGGTAAAATGGACTAAAATCACTAAACCTAAGAGCAAGGGGGGTATAGGGGTGAAGGACTTGAGGAAGATGAATATCAGTCTGCTTTGCAAGTGGTGGTGGAAGGTTGAGAATGGGGATGGCATTTGGCATGAAATTATAACTAAGAAGTATCTGAAAAAAGGTGGTATAGCTCAGGTGAAAAAAAGCAGCAGGAATTCCCCTGTGTGGAATGACCTGCTGAAAGTTAGACATATTTATTTGAAAGGCAGATCTATGGTGGCAGGGGATGGCAAAAACACCAGTTTTTGGCATGATAAGTGGTGTGGTCTTGTCTCCTTTGCGGACAAGTTCCCACAACTTTATGAAATTAGTGAGGACCAGGAATGTTCGATTGAAGCTCTGAAACGAAGAGATTGGAGATTGAAATTTAGAAGATGGTTGTATAAAGATTTACAAAATCAACTCAGACGCTTATACGATATGGTTCATCATTTCAATATTAACAGTGAAAAAGACACAGCTAAGTGGGACTGGGAGAAATCTGGGGTCTTTTTTGTTCGATCAGTTTACAAACATTTATGTAAAGATGAATATGGCCTAAGTTTCAAGAGAATGTGGAAGGCAAAAGTGCCATTGAAAATCAAATTTTTCATGTGGTTGGTTTCACAGGAAGCCATTCTGACAAAGGATAACCTATGTAAACGTAAATGGAAAGGAAACACGACTCGTGCTTTTTGCACAGAGCAGGAGTCCGTTCAACATATTTTCTTTGAGTGCCTAACAGCTAAGTACATCTGGAGCTTGTTAGCTTACTCCTTAGGAGCTGAATGCAGACCGGGTAACATGAATCAATACTGGATCTGGATAAACAATATACTCTCCCAGTGCCCGCAGATGCAGGCAGTTGGGCTGGCCGCAGTTTGCTGGGCCGTGTGGAAAACTCGGAATGTTGTTTGCTTCGATGATCGAAGGGTGAAATCTCCTACTGAGATTATTTGTATGATTTGTTCTTTTCTCACATACTGGGCAGGCCTGTTGAATGAAGACTTGAAGCAGCAGGTAATCTAGGGGGTGGAGGCGCTGAAGACGACGGCGCTCATCTTCCACAAGCAAGATATTCAAGGGCAGATTCAAGATGAACGTCAACTGATCCCATTTGTCGGATGACCGAAAGACTTGATGAAAACTCGACGGTGGTAGTTTGATGACTGCGTTCTGGAGTTCGGCTTTCAATGTTATGTGATGTCTGAAGTAGTTTCTTTTTTAGCTTAAAACCCAATGGCCATCGGTTAAGTTGTACTTGGTGGAAACCCCTGTTGAGGTGTGGCGTCGTTTTGAGCTGGCGCTTCTTAGCTGCTTTTGGGAGTTTGTGGTAGTTGGGTCTGGGCATCTGTTCCCTTTGTGATCATTTTCCTGGATCAGCTTATATCCTAATAATCGTCTTTTCTTTTTGCTTGTGAAACTGTGAACTCGATGTAATTTCGTTAAGTTGTACTTGGTGGAAACCCCTGTCGAGGTGCGGGGTCGTTTTGGGCTGGCGCTTCTTAGCCGCTTTTGGGAGTTTGTGGTAGTTGGGTCTGGGCATCTGTTCCCTTTGTGATCATTTGCCTGGATCAGCTTATATCCTCATGATCGTCTTTTCTTTTTGCTTGTGAAACTGTAAACTCGATGTAATTTCGTTGCTTTGGTAATGAAATTCGGTCTTACCGTCGTGGAAAAAAAAAGCAGCGGCAGCAACATGCACGCAGCCAAGCCACCATTACGGCATTACCACACGTGTCACTGGAACCAGTTATCGAAGTGTATTTCCTGCGCATCATCCCATTGTCGTCACAGCAGAGCGCTCGAAGGAGAAAACTTGTGCAGAGTGAAGCAAGAAGCCCTTCCAATGAATTATTCCCACATCTCAAGCTTGGTATCCTCTACTCGCCTCATGGCGTTCCAGAAGACATGGCGTCGTCGCCTTCGGTTGGGAGTTCAATAGTTGAGTTCATCGCTGGCAAGCAGCAGCATGTGATGCATAAGGACATGAGCCTAGAGCAACTCGACGATATCTTGCGGCCGAAGGCGATAGATTGCCTTAGCCGGAAGCCCGAAGCATCGTTGTACCAGCTGTCCTGGAAGTCTAAGCGTGAGACGGCGTACCTTCGGCTTGAGAAGACAGGGATGGTAAAAATGACACGGGACGACATTGGAGACGATCCTAGCAGGGACACAAGGGCAATGATCCAGCGCCGGCAAGATCCGAAGCTGGAGGCATGGTTAGAAGTGTTCACAGACTTCCTGAAGCCGTGGGTTGTTGCACTCGCACCTCAAAGGCTACAGGGCCCAGTGTTGGAATGGATTAAAAAGGCAGATGAAATGTAATCAGACACACAAAACCTGCTGTTATGTTTGTCATAAGTCAAAGAATTAGTGGCGCTTCTGTAAAACCGTTCTACAATTGTAAGTTAATTTGTTCATGTGCCCGCGCGTACTGTGCCACGTCAGGTGTATGTATGTCCACCGTCAGATTGTACCCCTTCTGGTACAAAATTTGTGTAAAGAATGTAAGGATTATCTGCCCATTACATGATCGTATCTTAACTTTTGGTGATTGGATTACAACACAAGTTTAGAACTAATATGCGTGTTAAAGAAGTTTTAATAGGTCCTAGTAATGCAAGAGAAGAAATGGCACGTATACCAGCGACGAAACATCGTCAAAACAAACAAGTGTGCAAAAGATGCACACGCTAGCTGATCTGGCCGGCTGCGTAATGCACTGGACAATCGGGCGCATCGTCCGGGGACATTGTAGGTGTCACCTGTGTAGTGATCACACATCGGATGGTCCGTCGAGATGGAAACAGGAGCACCAAGCGATCGATGAACGCATCGGATGAACTGACAAAGAAATTCCCATATGAAGAATATGCCAAATGATCCTATGTGGGGAAGAGAATACCGACAAATCATCCGACGGGTTCTACTAGCTTGGTCGTCAGTTCGTTAGCCTCTTCTGTTGCTCCGTCAACGCTTTCCGAGAGCGCCGGCCTTGGGACATGCCGGGTTGCCGGCTCTCAACTCTCAAGTCCCAACAGGAGGGTGATGTTTCGTCTCATTAAAAAAATAATTAAAAAAAACCCAGGAGGGCGATGTTAGCTCCCAGGCTTCCCAACCAGGTGGACAGGCTTCAGACTCCTAGAGGAACCCGGCTCGGCCCACTCGCGCTCGCCGGCCCAGCTCAAAGATTAGCGGCCCAGAATGGAGCCGGTAGCTTGCTATGTGTATGAGAGTCTAGAGTGAAGAGAGATATGAACTGTAATTAATGTCTAAACTCTGAGATATTGAAATCTGTTGCGCCTAGCTCTGCTCTTCGTCCCCTTCTTCTTCCTTCCCAAGCTATCCTTCCTCTAACAGTGTGGCAGGGCATAAATAGCATTTCACAACGGCTGCAAAAAGAAGGAAAAAAAAAAGAAGAAAACACTTGAATCGAAGCAATTTGTAAGTTTTGAAAGTCATGTGGATTCGATGTTAAATATCAATCTCTCTCATGAAAAAAACACTAATTGAGGTAGCCAAAGAATTAGGCAAAAGATACAGATGCAGCCCAGCTCCTCCCTCCCTCTCCCCACTCCCCCAAAAAAAGATCAGTCCTCTGCTGCCCAGAGCCCCAGAGAAAAAAGAAGACCGTGATAGCCAAAGCCACCTTTAGAGCTGTGAATTCACAATTTCACATATTCTTTGTCAGTTAGGCTCCAAAGAAACTGCTATAGCACCAACCGTATTCTTCTGAGCTCTGACTTTAGTTTTTTGTAAAAAAATAAAAGAAAATGGAATAGTTTGGGCCTTAGGCATCATGAAAACTATAGTTACAGCCTTGCAGCCATTATCTAAAACTTATGAAACCAATCGACTGTAGTTGAGACTTTTGTTGAGAGATCAACTGGCACTGCACGAGCAGATTACAAGAAAAAGAAGTATTAACTGCTCGTGCCCTGCTTGGGCAGCACTCTATTTGATAGTGCCCTGTTTCTAAATTTTTAAGGCTACCTAAAGTTCCTTACAAAATCAAACATGTTCAAACAGGCAAAGTGACAAACAAATCCATTAATCCAATGCAGATTTTTTGAACTGAATGAATCCAATACAATGGTATGTGACCTGTGTTCGGTGCTATGACATAATGGAACAGAAACTGAAAGTCATGAAGTTCACATGGCTCCCGTTCCATGTTGCTGAACAACAGATCTCTGAACCAACTTGCCTTCTACATTGATCAACATTGACTCCTGCACATTTTGCCAAAATGAAAATCAAATGGAGATTTAATTGTTTCATATTGATATTGGGATAAAGAAGGGGAAGCGTCGCACAGAGTCATGAACTCACCATCTCGAGAGGTCTAACTCTGTGCACGAAAAAACCATCTACACTTGTTTGGCTCGGATGTCCGATGTACAATATTGAATTGTCTCGGTGGAAATAACCACAAAACCCACCCATGCTTATGTATGCATTCTGTATTGTATAGAGGGAATTAAGTTATAGCAATCATTAATTTGAAAAAAAAAAAAGATGCCCTCAATGAAGAAAACACAAGTTACCACTTCATATTTTGCAAAAATCCGTTGAATTGGCAAAGAGAACTTTGTGGTTTCTGGTGTTTCCTCCCCATTGCAAACAAGTAACGGATTATATCCAACAACTATTTTCCTGTCTTAAAGAAGAAGAATGTGAGCATTTTGGTTACAGACAATAAACCATGCATAAATCTCCATAAGTAGCATAAAGGCATAAATTCAACTAAAAAGGGTATTACTATTTCTTATGGATGTTTAAAGTTTGTCAATATATCTTCATTCTTCAATACTATACTCTATAATGCTAACTCAGTCCCTTGATGACTTAAGCATATACGCATGTTTTTTTTAAAAAAAAACTCATATATGCATGTCTGTAGACTACATATTAGCATCTCCAACAACAATACAAAGAGTTTGCACACAAAAAAACTGGGACATATGCTAGTAAGCACTTACCAATTGCTGTCAGTGAGCGCTAGTGACTGATCCAACCATTTAATTTGTCCCCTGTAAGAAGTGCTTATTTTGCCATCATGTAGAGGTTCCTTGTAAAAACAGTTACAAATCAATGCATAAGAACCCATAAATACCAGCGTATATAACGTGATGTACTTCTGTTTATCAGATGGTTGCCTGCTAGAATAAACTCAAAGGTGCTCGAGATGTAATACCTGCAGAGCCCATGTGTTCAGACCAATAATATCTAGAACCTGATCGTAGGGCATCTTCATTTTCTTCATAAAGTTACCAACTCTCCGCCCATGTGATGACTTAGTGGAGTACCTTATGGAGAAGAAATTATAATGTATACACAGAAGAGGGCAAACCTTGGGCAGTACAGCGAACCATTGAGCTACATTTTCTTTACTATTAAGTCAGTTTACATGTATGAACTAGGAACTACTAGCTTACCAGGGGATATTCAGAGCTTGAAAGTACAATGGAACCCTGTAAATTAGGAAAGAAAGAAAGAAATGGTAGACCTGAGAAATGTTACAATGGCAATGGACAAGTAATATTACACATGAGCCCAACATTGTTAGCACTTAGATACTTACATTTTGCCAGAGTGGATCATCCTCTCTCAGTTGAGCAACATCCAGCACGAACTTGACTTCATAAACCTTTGCTATGGTCTCCATCTTCATATACAACAGTTTTTTTTATTAAAAAGGCAAATCTAGAAAAGATTGTAGAAAATACATTCTTAGTGCATTTTAAGCCAATGGAAAAAAAAGGCTAGATTGTTGATCAACAGTGTCACAAACAACCAGACGTTTCTAAGGAACACCAAAGACAGACTTCTGCATGGATCAGCGGCAAAATATGCCAAAACGGCTAGTGGAAAATCAGAACTAAGTTGTGTGGCGTTAACTAATAAAATACCGAGTAAATTGGTGTCACAATCACGATACAAGAATGCAATTTAGGACAGCTCAGTGATGATTGCAGTGAAAGCATGATCAGGAGGCACATGTGCGCCTCATCGAAAAACACATACGCATGTGCCGTGATCCAGGACAGGTAAGTCCATTGGCATGGTTATATAGAGTAATACCAATCTTGGATCTGCGCATGTGTAGGCCATCATACCTCCATGTATTATATTACCTGTGTGAACGCATCGCTGGTCAGAAGCACGGGAGCATACACGCAACTACATGAGCAAATCGTTATCAGAATGAGGAAGTCATATTTCTGAATGAATTCCCTGGGTTCAACCGACGAAGATGAACTCTTCCTAGTTACGCACCCAACATTTTCCGTGGAAGATTTACTCAGCAATAAGCACTAATCCAATTTACTGTGACGCGCTGTATAAGAAGGCTACCGTGGTGATCAGACCCGGTTTCAGTTCCGTCAGTGACGGGCTCGATGCCATGCGTGTGTGAGTTGCAATTGCAACCACATAAACGTTGACAAGGCGAAGTGAAGACGAGGTGAGCTGGTGAGGTCGACCAGAGGACCTCTGAGAAAATGTCGCACATCACGAAGCAATGGGAAAAGGGACAATGCAAAGTCGCAAACAGAGGGAACCAAATGAAGAACACCACTCCCACCAGGCACCGGTGGAACCAGACGCCGGAAGGTGCGCGTGAGGCAGAAGAGATCCCGAAGTGAGTGGATGAGTGCAAACGCGCGCACCTGCCTCAGGAGCCTGGCCTGCTCGATGGGTCCCCGCGCGCCGCCAGCGACGCTGAGGAAGGCGACGCCGCCGCCGCCGCGCGCGCCCCGCCCGAGTGCGTCCACCCCACCCGCGCCACCGCCCCGCGGGATGAGCTGCGGCTCGCCGAGGCTGAAGGCCGCGTAGAGCGCTAGGCAGAGCGCGGCCTGCACGGCCACCGTGCAGCGCCACGGGGGGCGCTCGCGGCCTGCCGCTTCTCCCATGTCCGGCAACCTTCTCTCTGGTGCTGCCAGCTGCAAGCCGTGTGGCGTCGTGGAATGGCGGAGACAACCGCTGGCATCAATGTCATTGTCATGGATGAGAACATGATTGATTGCTAATGGCGATCCGCTTAAAAAACTCAATCATTCCCAGTGGGCCCCGTCGATCCAGGTGCCGTTTGGTACAGGAGAGACCTCGGACTCGAAATGTTTATGATTGGTGGATGTTGATTTGACGAGCTCTTTTGTCCCTTCCGACGAACTTCATGTGGTCAGCCCTTCGACGTCACAATTCTCAGCAGCTTGCCATCAACCATATCATTAAGGACAATAGTCCAAACAGGAGAAGCTATTCTATTAGGGACTAATTCTTTAACCAAGTCTTCAACTAGTTATGTCAGCCAACTAGCTAGCCAACCATAGCTAATTTAGACTAATTATTGTCACCATCTTGTAATTAACCATGTGTATCCAAATAGGCCCTAAACAGGCACGGTACAATACAACAGGATGTACGAACAGGACAGTGATTACTGGTTCGAGCACACATAGCCTCACAAAATGGCTGCATGAAGCATATGTGAAGTTCCGAATGTGTATGCATACTACAAGGACAAGAAGAAAACCAAACGCGTTAGCAGTAACACCGTCAGGCCTGGAGGTGCTTTCCTTAATGTTACAATACCATACATAGTGATTAGCGGGAATTCCCTTTCCTACCACTCTGGCAACCTACAAATCAACCATCGATTTCCATGTCTGCCTTGGCTGTCGAAGACTGCCCATTCGCTGCCTCATGGCTTGAATCTTGCGCAGGCACGGCAGCTGCTTTGGTGGCTGCATCTACCACTTCCTCTTTGATGGCACTGGCAGTACCATTTTGTTGGGGTCGCAAGGCCTCAACAACATTCTCACACACAGTTTCAAACTGTCGAAGGCTATTGGCCAAACTAGAAGATGCGGACTTGTCTCCAAAGAAGGAACTGATCGCAGAACCACCGCTCTCTTCAAGCACTCCACACATCTGCAGAGCATACAGTCTGGTTATATAGAGGAAAATAAATGATGTGTCCACTCATGACCCATGAAAACTTGTGCCATTGCGCTTACGCACCTTATTGTAAAGATGGGGAACTTGTGACTGACCAGCTGTGCCTTCAGGAGCCACTTCATTGGTAGCTGGAAATGAGGATCCCAGTTATCAAAACAAACAATGAGCAAACCTCAGAGTATATGTCAACATCACATCTTTAGAGATGCTTTAGTATGTACTCCCTCCGTCCCTAAATAACTGCTGCAAGTTTGACTCATTTGTAGAAAATATGTACAACATTTGTATCTCCAAATAAATTTATTAAAAAACTAGATTCAAAGATCTTTCCAATGATATTAATTATGTATCATAAATATTAATATTTTTTAATATATATTTAGTCAAAGTTGTTTCTCGGGAAGTGAAAACGACAGATATTTAGAGACAGAGGGAGTAAGACAAGAGTCATGCATGCCACATGATTAAAATCGTGAGCATCTGCCCGAGCATGTTCTATGCCACTATGTGACTCTCTTCCTGCACATTGGAGAGAAGGAATAGATCCCTTACAAATTGGCTCAAGATTGGGCAATTCCCGCAACAATTCACTGAAATCTGGAAGAAGTGGAACATGTCCTGCTGGAACACCTTGTTCAGTAATATCATCAGGAACAGGAATTTTTTTCGTTATCTGCAAGAAAAAAAAAGGTACGCTTTAACAAATGCTGCAAGATACTACATGAACAGCTACTGTGCACTCCCATGTGAGCTTTGAGTGCACGTCTGTTCAGGGAAAAAGCCTAGTACTGTACCACAGCATATTCCAAATTCAAGGCTCTCTCCAGAAGGTGGTATCGCTTTCTCAAGAACTCAACTATCTTTCTCTGGATCTCCTTGTAATGGGACATGCTTGTTGAGTTCACCTGGCCTTCCTGTGCACCTTCCAAATTCCCCTGGAAAAGGAATGGAGGAAATAAGAAATGCAATGGGTCCACGTCACTTAGAAATTTGGAGGAAAGGACATAGTGAGCACATGCTAACATTTGCCTCGTTGTTCGACTGAGCACCAATTATTTCATTAGCCGAAGGGAGATTCAGCTCTCGTCGTGCAGCCTCAAAAAGCCCATTCTCTCTGTCATCTGATATATACTGCCACCTTGCATATCCATGCCTAATGAAGGCAAAACAAATGCATTGTGTTAATACCTTAAACATAGTGTTGATACAGTGTGAAACAATAGTTGGTAAAGAATGCACTATCCACAAGGAGAACACACAAAGTATATAAAAGCAATTGAAGGCATTCGCTGTTCAGGTCAAGTATTCCTAGTTTACCCCTTAAAAACCTACATCTTTCATTAAGCCGTTTCACATGATTACAATTGTAAAAGTCTCTAAACATATGGAATCAAAATAAATAATTAGGAACATGATTACAATTGTAAATGTCTCTAAACATATGGAATCAAAATAAATAATTTAAGTTAGATATCAAATCAAATGTGGAGCTCATCTGGTTTGCATGTGATACTTCAGCTTGCTGATTCAACATTCAAGATAAGCTGAATTTGTTGCCTTAATTGAACAGTGTTCCTCGACTCGATGTCTCGAAAATCACTAGGGCACTGAGTGGACAGGCACCACCTGGACTGGAAGCTATCAAGCTATGTGAGAAGATGCCCATTAGGGTAACCCTAACTTCTGGGCTCACTATGTCCACTCGAGCCAAGATGCAAGCCACTGCTACCATACTAAAAAACTAATAATCCATCAACCGACAAGTGACCCAAACACCTCAGCTCTGTCATTGCAAGGCCACGCCTGCTGACATAGGAGTAAAGTCTAAACATTGACTTTTTAAGGCTACTCTTGCCACGAAACTGTTCCAGCCACTGCTAGTTTCATGAAGGGGTAATTTTGTAAAGCTTATTGTATAATAAAGAAAACATGCCAACAGATACATACTTCAGTATGCCTCTCAATAACAGTAGATCATGCTCCGTTTTCCATATTCTTCCACCAGATAAGCCTTGGAACTCATAGAGCAAATAATTAGGAAAGATGTTTGTAATTTTCCCTGGTCCTGTGGCAGACACCTGGAACCACAATACAAAGGTAAGAAAGAATACAGTACACAAAGGTTGCCTCATTGATAGCAGAATTATATCAAGGTATTGTAATCAAAGGAATTCTATAAGCTGCAAAAATCTATGAATTCGTACAGATACTATGCTTCCAAATTGTGACAAAGAACAGTCTGGCTTCAAAGGAACACACAAGTTGAAATACTGAAGTTCAGCTCTCGACAACACTTGCACTTTACGCAAGAAAAATACAGCACAATCATGTTTGTATTGAGCATCATCAGGGTGCTCATAAGTTCCTTTTAAGTTCTAAGTCATGCTAAGATGCCAATAACAACTGAAAGCCACATGTACCTTCTCCTCGATAAGGGATATGTTTGCTATCCTGACTAGCACATCATCAACACGCATCATTTCCTTTGGAACGCCATCTGCATTCATGCATATGGAGGATAAGAATTGGATGGGTAGAAATTATAGTAGCCATTACTAAGCTCAATTACCTGAAAAACATTCAGAATCGTTAATTTCTTCAACAAGATGTGCCATAACAAGTTCAGCATATCTGCAAGAACATATTTAGAATAAGCCAATAAATTGCACAAAGGTTATTGCTATAAATCACTTTCAGGATCTCCACAAAAAGGATTGTCTAAAATTGGGTGTTTGGTGGGAAGCCATTTAGAAGAGGCCTACTTAACTTAAATGGGCACTATACAAGCCTACCCTATACATTCTTGTGGTTATGGGCTCTACAAGGAAAAATTAATGATAGAGCTATATGAGCTCCCAGCAGCTCCCAGCTCCCTTAGGCTCCTGCTTGGGTTGCTCCCCACCTGCCGATTTCAGTGTTTGGCAGCGCTTCTCCCTCAGCTTCGGCTCCAGCTCGCCAGGGCCGACATCCTCCAAGCGCACCACTCCTCGCCACAGCGGATCTGGCCTCCCTCCCGCCGCCTTCTTCCATCACCACCATGGATCTGCTCAGAGCTCATGGTCCACGCCACCGTCGACAAGCCAGAGAGGGGCTGTGCAGGCAGAGGTGCGGTGGATAGCGGCGTGGGCGGTGGAGAGGGAGCAGGAAGTGGAGCGGTCTGCAGAGGGAGCAGATTTTTTCCGCTCCCCACCCATAATGCAAATAGACTGGAGCACAGGGGGGAGCACTTCCGAGGTGGAGCAGCGGCGTTTGGCAGCGCTCCACCCAACTCTCATGGAGCAGAGTGCTGCTAAACTGGCCCTTACTTCAGCTGCAAGCTTTGGTAACTGTTGGCTCAATTTGCTACTAGCACTGGGGTTAAGCTATGGCCACCTGCTATTAGCACTAGAGGTAGTCTACCTTCGGTGACTGTTGGCTCAATTTGCTACTAGCACTTCAGAGATAGTCTGACTTTGGTGACTGCCTGCTTAATTTGGCTTCATATGTGATGATGTCACATCTTTCCTTGTTGACAAGGGTGCTATAGCTATAGAGATTTGCAACATAATAAACAAAGCATGGGCCCAACCAAGCATATTGGTGTGTAAACTTTCACTACCAGCAGTAGACTTTGCCTAAATATGTGTACTATCATAAGTCAGGAACATCCAGTTACCAATCTCGTCAATTCTTCGTCGAAGCACAAATTCGAATTCATTGTATGTAACTATGTATACCTACGAGATAATCAATAAAATGTAGAATGATGTGCATAATGTCCACCTAAGTTACGAAACTGTGCCCCAGATTCCTCACTATTTGGTCTACAACTCAAAATATTTGGGGTCACAAAATATGGAGAGCACATTTCACATACCTCTGAATTTCCTCGACACTTTTTCCTTTAAGTCGGGGCAGATACTCTTTCCAGTCATAATTCTGAAAACCGAATCTGCAATGTTGCATGGGGTAAATTTATGACCACAAAAGAAAATACAGTACATGTTCATGTTGGTCTGATAGTACAACTAGAGAATAGCCAATGGCCTCAGCGCAAATATTTGATGCTTAAAACTGGATCAGAAATTACAATTTGGTGACAAAGATACAGGTCAGAGCACACAGCTATAGAAACGAGTAATAAAAATGTAAACACTAACCGACAATTGTCAAAAAATAAAAAAGAGATCCATGATAAAAATGTACCCATGGACAAGAGATACAAATGAAACAGAATTTTCTGTGCGCCTGCTTTATCACGCAATGTAATAGCATGTCAACATCAGCACATAAACTATATGTTCAAGGTATTCACTCAACGAACAGACAGGTTCAAGAGGCATATCAATAACTAACCTATTGAGCGTCTGTAGGAACATTGCTCGCTGAGCATGGTTGAATCCAAGAACTCTCAAGGTCCGTCCTTCGCCCTCCATCAATGGAATAGAATCAACATTACCTAATGACAATGTGTTGGCAAAGTATATAAGTACAGAATATTCATAATGTAGCAATAATCCATATTCCATAGTGCAGTGTATTTACATAACTGTCTTACGTGATTTTCTCTTAGAATATTGGCCCCTCTTCCCAGAAACATTTCCTTGCGAAATTGTGTCGTTATCTGACACGTCATCCTCAAATGAGTAATCCTCGTCTTCGGAGCTTAAGTCAATGTCATCTTCATCAGCTGCAGCCATCTGCACAAAACGCAGAAAAGAAACAAGGCTCATCAGTCTTTTCTGTTACTGAAAATGTATATGGTCACTCTAAAGTTCAAATTGATCAAATTTAAAAAACAATGCATTGCCAAACAGACAGTAGTATATTAAGCTCTACATCTATGATTGATTTGGGGCGGGCGGGGGGTATTGAACTAATAAACACTGTACATCATGACTGGCTATGAGGTAATGCACTAATGGCACTATGCCATCAAAACAAATACAAACGGCTACATTCTTCCTTACTTTCATGCAAAACTATTACGGCTCCATTCAGAAGTGTCTTACAGTAATAATTCACAAAAAAAATTGTCAAACTTTAGTCACAATATATACCAGAAACTGGAGCATTAGATATTAGGGGGATTTATTATGTTCTACCATCACAGTATAATAATCTGCCTCTAAACCACATAGGGTCTTCTCTCAAAACATCCTGTATCTTTCTCTAGGATCCTCTCAATGGAATAAAATACAAAAGCTGTGCTTAGACAAATGAACTGTCATGTTGATTCTGATCTCTGTGCTGTAGAAAAACTACCTCATGATGTGATATAATTAAAAGCAGCTAGAACATGTTTGGTATCCATTGGGACATTTGTACAAATTATACAAAGATTGGAAGCTCAAAAAGGGTCTTGCGCTGAACCATAATGATGCTGAAGGACCTGGTAAGTTTGGAATGCTAGCGCATTTGGTTGCATAGAGATATTAGAGTTATAGAGATTGGCCAGGCAACCAAGCCAATGGAGTCCAGGGTGGCACACAAGAGGCAGTAGCCATCTTAAGGAGCGCAGGATGCAATGAGAAGGCAGTGATTGGTTGCATCAGTTATGCAACTTATTGGCTTATCTTCATGACAAGATTATCTTCATGACAAGATTAGTTATTGGCTTTGATACATATTGTCAACACTCAACAGTGACTGGTTGCATCAGTTATACTAGTTAGGTGTATAAGCATGGTTTCCTAAAATTTAATTACAATTACGGACATCGGGACATGTTTGGATGCACATGTATCCACCTCAACCCATGTGTGTTGGAGTGGTTTGGTGTGGAATTTAGTTTAAATTCCACGTCAATCCACCCCAACACACATGGATTAAGGTGGATACATGAGCATCCAAACAAGGCCTACAGTGTCTACATGGCGTTTAAAAGATTTTTTATGAGTGAAATACTGTAAGTTGCCAACAAATATGAAATTGCATCTATTGCCAACCTCGAAGCAAATGCAGATCGCAAAATAAGGAAAAAGGATATGAAAAAGGGCACAAGGTTAACAATGGTTGGTAATTGTTAGAAATTACACCTGTTTGCGGCTTCTTTTCCCTTTTCCCATAGCAGTATGTTCTTCAACTTTCTGTACATCGTATCTATCCTTCAACAGTTCATCCCAATAGTTTAATCTTTCAGAGTTTTCAGCCTCAGCTGCAGCCTTTCTGCGTGCCTCCTCCTCTCTTTCTGCCTGAGCCTTTGCCTCGTCGATGTATTCAAAGTTTGCAACCTAGCATGGAGCAATACATGAAGTGAGAATCGTGTTGCTTTTGAATTAAATAAAGGAACACTCTTTTTGTTTGCTAGAATATGCCAAATACTTAGAACGCAAGTGGAAAAAAATGAGTCATGATGCAGTTGTATTATGCAGCATTTTCAACAATAAATGAAACACAAATAGCATTGTGCTATGAGTAGCACAGCATATTTGAAATGGAAGAATAGGTGTCATGAGTAGTTGGCTAGGTTTATGTCACAACCCGTGGCCGCCGGTGAGATCAACCTGGTGACGTGAGCTATCACAGGAGGAAATCGGAGGAGATCTCAGTAACCAGGAGGAAGGTCGCCTTCCAGACCTCGGTTTGTGTTTCTGAAATATTGTCTATTCTTCTCCGTCTTCTGCCTCTTCCCTTTATGGCTGCTACTCAGTACCGATATGTAACCTGCCAGCCCACCATAAGGCCCAAAGCATATGACATCCCAGCCCATATATCCTATAGTACCGGGTATGACAGTTTATTGGGCCAGGTTCGGCAGTATGGCCCATTAGTGTTAGGGTTAATTAGAGATAAGAGTCTCTTGCTAGGGTCAAGTAAGCCTGTCTATATAAGGACGTATCCATCTAATCAGGCAAGAAGATATAGATCTATTATCCCAGCCGGATGACGCCTATTGGCTTGCTGATGTCGGGCTGCTTGGGTTAGGGCCATCCAGATCAGATCAACATCCATAACATCTGGCTTACTTGACCCTAGCCATACTGCCGAACCCGGCCCAATAGACCGTCAGACCTCACTGCCTCACAAGTATACTTGTGCAAAGAAGAGATTACGTGCACTTTATTGAATGCATGTGCACATAATAAGCAAGAAAAAGAACAAGCAATGTAAACCACAGTAAATATCAAGAGGATAATTAAAATGAAGAAGCTCCTCAAGCATTATGCTTGTAATGAATAATTGAAATAAGACCTCAATACCTTGAATCCTTTTAAGAATTCATCTTCTTCTTCATCTTCCACAGATTCATCACCATCAACTTGATCACGGTCTAACAACCTGTGAGGCCAGTGCAGAAATATTAAAAAGTTGCCTCCTCTAACATAGAGAACTACAGTTTTAAGTCATAACAAAGAAGCTAAAATTGGGGGAATAAAAACAAGAGATTAGTGTTGCATGTACTCTGCATGAAGACAGAATCCATACTATGAATTACTGTAATAATAGGAGAAAAGAAAGAATTTCATAAGAAAATGGAATTAAACAAACAAAATCGACTATGCTGCCCGTGTTGTTCTTGTGTATAGGGTGATATTGAGTATAGACTGCCATTTATTGCCATGGTCATGAAAAATTCCAGGTTTGCAACCATGATCAAAATTATCTCCAGATTCCAGTATATTTTGTAAATTGTTACATAGATTTGGTAATACTTTAAACAACTTCACATCAGAAAGGCATAATCCCCGAAATAACTTCCCAAGGTGAAGTTAAAGCCATGTTTGGATCCCATTCTCATAGTGATTCTACATGGTGATGTATAATCTAAATTCTAGATAAAGAAAAAAATGAGGGGTGTTTGGATCTCATTCTCATAGTGATTATGGCTTTTGCATAGTGAGAATCTCCAAATAGCAAGGTTTGGCTAGATAGTTGGATCCTAGAATCCGTGCTTGGATCTCATCTCACTCATTTTTCTACCTCATTCTCATTTTTTCTTATCTTAGGAGATCCAAAAAGGGCCTAAGAAAGTGTTTACCTCTCAATTGCAGCTTCGTCGTAATGAATTTGCCGAGATTCGTCATTCTCGTCATCAAAAAGCTCCTTTGATCCATAGCGTATAATATCATCCAGCTCCTCCTAAAACGGGCAAAGATGCATACTTATTATTTAGTACTGAAAAACCGATGAAGAGTTCACCAGCGGGGCAGAACAGAAAATTGGGTTAACTACTAGCCTGCACCAAATCAATCAACAAGTCCTAAAGATACCAGAAGTGTGTGATCCCACATCCCAGTAAGGACATGCACTTTGAACTGTTCTCCATTGTTTTGTTTGTACATGCCAATTACATGTTCTAGAAGTTAAAAAGTGTTGAAAGTCTGAAGAAACATGCACAAAACTGTAATGCTGGGATTAGACCAGCAACCAGCCCATTACCAACTCCAGCAAAGATTCAGGAAATTTACGAGAAATAGGTCCTGAGATCCTGGGTTCCATCTTCATGGCATTCTTTTTATGTTTAGTTCTTGAAGACAAACCTTAAAGAGGTTGTCAACCTTGTTTCCATGATAACTAACAAACACTACCCAGTTGGCCATCCAATAGTAGAGTGTGGGATGCCTTGCCCTTGGCCATAAAACCCTTATTCAGCCATGCATGTACCAACACCCACCAGATCACCCAGCCTGATCTGAACTAATGCATCCACATAGATTATGAATATGAAACAAACAAATGGGACCAGCTCCAAAACAGGTCTGAATCATAAGTGCATAACAAACCAGCAGAGCTAAACCTATATACCACATTCATGCTAACAAACCCAAGGAATCTCATACAACCATAAACTGATATCGACATCAAGAGAAACAATTAAATTTACAGATAAGACTCAATAGTCACCAACTCTGGCAACATGTGTAAGGTTTTAAGCCTTGTAAAATGTAACACAAAGAAAGGGACATGATACTAACAGATGCTACATTCATTCCATGCCATCCCAGTAATAAAAGGTAGCATGTAACTACTCAACCTTTAACTCATAAATGATTTCACAAATAGCTTAAGCCATAAAAGATCAGCCCAAATTGATGGTTTACAAAATTCACCATTAAAACGCAGTCACCACACCTGATTGACATTATTAGCTTTTGTGAGTCGACCAACAACTAAGTGCTCCAATAAAATCTTTTTCTTTGTAAGCTGCATCATTCGCTCCTCAATTGTACCTCGGCTAACAAGCCGGTATATCATCACCTAAAAGAAAAACAGATGAAAATTATACATAAAAATCACCACAAAACTTATTGAAAATCTGCTTTTGGATACAATATAACATTGTAAGGTAAAATACCTTGCTAGTCTGTCCTAAGCGATGAGCTCTTGCCATAGCTTGCAAATCCGCATGTGGGTTCCAATCACTGTACATACATAGGTGAGAAATTAAAGCAAACCCATTTTATTAACTGTTTTTGTCTAAACAGAAAGATTGTTTCACCTGTCATAGATGATTACAGTATCTGCAGTTGCCAAATTTATTCCCAGACCACCAGCTCTGGTAGAAAGAAGAAAGCAAAACCTAGTCGAATTCTTAGCATTGAAGCGATCTATCCGTATCTGCCTTTCAGCACCACTTATCTTGCCATCAATGCGTTCATAGCTCCATTTCTGAAACATGTATAGTTCATAGAACAGTGGATGAGATACATTAACCCGTAAAGCTAACATAGTCACAATGGGAAGATAAGTACCCTGTAACTTAAATAGTCCTCCAGCAAGTCCAACATGTGCTGGAACTGTGAATAAATTAGAACTCTATGACCCTGCTCTTTCAGTTTCACCATCATCTTGTCCAGCAGCTGCATCTTACCTGATGAATCTAGAAGCCTCCTGCAAATTCAAAGAATCAAGATAGCAGTAACACCTAATAGTAAAAATAATTGTGGAGTAAAAATACTGCTCAGCAGATGTCCTCAAGCTTGGAAGGTCGATAAATCGAAAATAAGTTAATCCAGTTCAGCATATGAACAATTTTAAAAATTACTCAAAGAAGCATTCTAATGGGTGGATACAGAAGTTATACTCAAATTAGAATGGGTGGATACAGAAGTTATACTCAAATTAGAATGGGTACTATGACTATCATCAAGATATCTATTACAGCTCAATCTCAGCCAAAATAATTGGCAACAAAAATGCTTATGTTTTTCATTGGCACATTTTAGAGCATGTTCAACGAGAAGATCAGAGAGAAACAAACAATGGACAACTCCAATATGGCGAGGTGTCTTTACAGTCAAGCAAGCTTAAAAGGTTAGTGATACCAAGTACTCCTACAGACACTGGCAGTTCCAAGTGATCATCATACACCAGCAAGAACATTATGTAAAAGAACAAGAACAAAACCTATGAGTGAACTAAGAAGGATGAGAGTATACAACTACTAAAAAAAAGTATACAATAAAAAATAACATGAAACCACATAGGCTAAACAAATAAAAATCACAGCAAAAATGAACTAAATAAACATAGTGAAACAAAATAGAAGACAGTTAATAAACAAGAACCTGTGCACACCTTAAACCTTCTTCTGGATTGGCAGGTTCAAAATCAGGTTCGTCAATCATGAATCCATGGCAACAGAGTTTGCGCAACTCCATTACAACGTTTATTAGAGAAGTCTGTAACAAAACAATAAAAAAATGTAAATGCGGTAAAGGAAGATATATAACCAATTAAATGAAAATCAAAACAAGCTATTACATGTCCACCGTTACGACGAGCTAACACTTCATAATTCTTGGTGAGAATTGCCTTATAGTACTCCTTCTGTTTGCTTGTCAATTCAACTCGTAAAATCAATTCCTTTTTTGGAGGAAGTTCTTTCATAACATCCTTCTTGAATCCTATTTGTACCACAGGCATGACAAGGTTGCAATAAGTTTTAGATTCTTTTAACAATGGCAACCAATTAAACAAATTATTCAATTCAATATCAGCAGCACCGTGTGCCTGGCCAAAATATGAAAAGGTGAAGTAAATACTCACTTCGAAGAAGATGTGGCTTCAGCATTCCATGAAGCTTCTCAATTTGCTTGTCTTGGTTTATATCCTTGAACTCTTCTTGGAGATCAGTTATACTTCCAAACTGCAGAATACAGACATAAGCATGTCACATCAGTCTATAAATAGTTTCAGGAGAAAATGAGTTTAGGTTGTCAAATAGAACATTTAATGTAACACGGGCTGAGGCGATTGGAATGTTAAACAACTGAACCAAGTATTGCAAGGCATTGTGCATACATGGCTATGCTATGCATCAAAATGTTTTCTTTTACCAAGCAGAAAGGGTTTGGGGTCCAACAAACTCAGTGATCCAATTAACATAGTGCCACTGTGCCAGTAAGAATTAATAGAAGAGGAAAATTACGACGGTTCAGATATATATATACAGTATTTCACTATCTTAAACCTTATTTAATCATATTTTGCTTGCACTTGCAGAAAAATTGTTTTAATGAATACTCCGTTAATACAGTTCTGAAATTCAATGCCAACAGAGACTTCAATTTTAAGTCAACTGACAGTTAAAACATAGTAGGCTCATATAACATAGTGACAACAGCATTATAAATCACTAGGACGAATGATAAACAACAAGCAAGCAATTACCATAACGACAACAGCTCCTTGTATGAAAGTATATCAGAACAAGTAATCATGGTGTGGTTTACACAAACAGTCATTCCTATCCTAGGCCCTACCGAAGCAATTCAATAATAAGGATTCTCTATTGACTATTGAAACATATTTATAAGAAAGAAAAAGGCCACAGAAGCCACAGAAAGGAGACCATCACTAACAAACAACGGCGTGCCATGAACTAAATGAAATAAAATTTTGAGCATCCAAGAAGCACAAAATCTTACACTTTCACCCTCAAGGAAGTGCATAAGCATGAAAAGCTCATCAAGGTTATTCTGAAAAAGAGGAAAACGAACATCAAGTTAAAACACTTGCAAAAAACAATGTTCGGGCTCAACAGACACTAGTACAACAAGGAACAGCATACATAAGAATAGTGAAAAGAAACTCAAGAAGATAATGATGACATTATTATTAGCAAATGAATTGAATAGCTAACTAATGTGATCTCAAATAAATGATGTCACCTAGTATAGGATCAATGCTCATGCAAAGCTGATGCGCTTAATTTGCAGACATGATTCATAAATAGCATTTCAAAATACACAGTTGTGTAAAAGTGTCATTTCTTATTTCACATAAGCGTATTGTGGATTCAACAAATATACTATTTAGATTGTTGTGTCCTGATCTGTTTGATGAGGAAGATAGTTACAAACATTACTCGAATACCCAGATTCCGGAATTAGCAAGTAAAACAAAAACTTAACAAGCAAAAATTTGCCTACAAGGAGAGCTAGAAGGTACAAGACACTGTTGGATTTCTAAGCAAATATTGATAAAGTGAAATGTATAATTTTTCCATATAGCTCAGGCATGAATGTATATGAAGAAGTAACCTGGACTGGGGTCCCTGTTAATAGAACACGATGTTTGGTGTTATAATCTTTAAGTTGACCAAACAACTTGGAATCTTTGTTTTTCAACCGATGCCCCTCATCCACAACCTGACACAACATACAGATTGGAAACAAGTTAATTAAACCTTAAAACATGCTATGTATAGACACAGCTGGACAGAGAAATGATGCTGAAACAAAAACAGTACCAAGCATTCCCATTCTATGTTTTTTAGAACATTAGAGTCCATGTTGATCATCTCATAAGATGTCAATAAGACATCAAATCTTATCCTTGACTGCTTCTTTTCTTCATTAGATGGAGATGATTTCTTTTTCTTCAGCTTCTTCAGTTTTTCTTTGGGGTAGTAGAACTCGTGCTTCCTAATAATGTCGCGAGAAGCAGCAGCTCCAAAATACATCACCTATCCACAATAAGGGAAAAGTATTAAGGGGATATAAGTCTGTCCAAATTACACAGAATATGGGTCTCAAATTAGTTTGATCCACATACAACATTCATTTGAGGTGCCCAAGTTGCAAATTCACGCTCCCAATTCCGCAGGGTTGAGAGGGGGGCAACAACCAGATGTGGACCAAACTTGTCTTCAAACAGTGAAGCCAGAAAAGCAATACTCTGTATTGTCTTCCCTGCAATTGTCATCGTTTTCTCAAATCCCTAAACAACATTTGAACCAAAAGCTTTGTCCTTACAATATAAGCATCTCTTACCAAGACCCATCTCATCACCAAGGATTACGCGTTTGTTATGAAACCACGAATAGCGCAAGAAGTTTAACCCTTCAAGCTGATAGGGATGTAGTGTGCCTTCAAAAACCATCAAAAGCACCATTCATGGAAAGAATAGATCCAAGAATTACAGTCAGCTGAAAATTAAACATCCAGGAATAGTTTGTATTTAATAGCAGGATAATGTTTATTCATAACACATACCACCAGAAGGAAACGTAGGGCTCTCCTTGAATTGCCGTGGCTCCCGAGTGGCCTTGCCCTTATCACCAGATTTCTTACGCCTGGACTGGATCTCATTGAAGCGTTCAATCTCAGGTTGGAACACCGAAATATCAGACTCATTTTCCCATGTACATTCCTCATATGTAAGTTCATTCCATTTAACATAGTACTCCCGCTCGCCAACCGAGTTTTTTCTGTCCATTAAATAATGTACAAAATAAAATCTCAATATGCCAGACCTCTACTAAATGGAAATTAATGGATATATGTAAGGAAGAGGTAAATAGGCATCTAGATGGGCGAGACCATCATGACATGGAAAATTAGAAATATGCTGAAGTGGAAGGCATGATTTATAATGAGTAATTGGGTACTAGACTTCATTCTAGATCATGGAATAAATTCCCATCACATGAGTTTCATATGACTGACTGATTCACAGAACCAGTAGGAAATAAGAGCCCTGTAAATGGAGTATGCATTGACAATAGCGATATGCATGACAAGTTACTTGACACAAAACTACATGCATATGCTAATTCAATAATTCACCAAAGAAAAAGCTGGAGCACCAGATTAAAAAAAATCATAATAGCGATATGAGTCACTACATATCTAACAGAAAATTGTATTAGTGTTCAGTACCATCAATCCACTATACAAGGTTAAAGTAGTGAAGCACCATGCATATAATTTGTCTGTTGTTAAATTACCCTGCATACCTGCTAGCAAGGATCCTGTCAACAGTTGTCCACTCTGGTCTAATTGCGACAATGTCCTCACCAGATCTTTCTGCTTCTTTTTTCATGGCTTCCTTTTGCCTTCTGAAGTTATTCAACCTAGTCCTCAAACGAGGGTGGATATTCGCAGCTTCTGAATATTCTTTTTCTGAAACCCTGGTTTTTGAAGAGAGATAATAATTAATAGTAGAGTACCAAGAAATATAATCATGTAGTGAGCAAGTAACTACCAAGAGCAGTGAATATATGATAATCCTTTCCACTTGATAAGATATCGCTCCATCTTCTTTGATCGAGGCTCTGTGGAACTAGAATCTTCATGTGGGGCTTCCAGTACTTCAATATCTAGAATCCTCTCCATCTCTGTTAATGGACTTACCTGAAGATAACAAACAAGGTGAATTGTTACACCAACAGTATCAAGCATAAACTGAAAGGGGGGTGTATGATGAGGCAAAGACATACACATTCCGGGCAGCTCCATTTATCAGATGTGATGTTTAAGCAAGGAACCAAACATTTTCTGTGAAATGCATATGTACATGTTGAACAAGAGACTAGATTATCACTTTTTCCACATTGTTGGCAAGCTTCTTCTTTCTGCACATACAAAATAAGGATGAACCAACTAAAACTACAGGATTATGTAGACAGAAAAGAACAAGACTAAAAAAACAAAATCACATGAACTAGAGGAGATTGGAAGTCAGGATAGTGCATCATAAACATTTAGAGCTACATTATATAGATAAGACAAGGTTCAGTTTTTGAGCAAGATATCTCATACTTCAAAATAGTAAGGATAAGATCGCTATCTTACTGTTCAGGATTTAATGTGAGCCGACAATGAACTACTAACAAAAAAAAATTCACATATTTGCATATCCTCTCTTATGATAATTTCATCAGCAGTCCTTGCTCAAGCTTGAGCTTACGGAACACCAAGACCACCATACATATAGAAAACTACTGAGCTGTGTTTGTTTCCCTCAGGCAAAAGTTTAGCCCTGTCACATCGAATCTTTGGATACCAATTAGGAGTATTAAACATAGGCTAATTACAAAACTAATTACACATATTGAGGCTAATTTGCGAGACGGATCTATTAAGTCTAATTAGTCCATGATTTGATAATGTGGTGCTACAGTAAACATTTGCTAATTATGGATTAATTAGGCTTAATAGATTCGTCTCGCTAATTAGTCTACTCCTGTGAAATTAGTTTTATAATTAGCTCATGTTTAGTCCTCCTAGTTAGCATCCGAACGACCGATGTGACACGACTAAACTTTAGCTCCTGGATCCAGACAAGGGAGCGCACCGCACGGCTACACCAAGACAGTTAACAAACATGGGTGTCACATCTGATTTTTCCATTTGAGTTCAAATTCAGGTAGCATAGTACCAACCAAATGCGTGAAGCTCAAAACCACAGACCCTTAGGTCTTCTTCAGAATGCACAAATTTCAATAAGTAAACTTTTGTTGACGTTAAACTAGTCTCGTTATACTAAGACCCAGACTTGTAGCATATCATAGCTGAACTCAGCCCCAAGAAAAACAGAGGGAGAGAGCCCAGATTCACGATTCAGCTAACTAAAGGCATCAAGCAACCATGTCATCTAACCAAATGTTCCTAGAAACATCCCAGCACCAGTCAGGCACCTCAATTCCCCTGCTCCACACGGAATTGCAAAACAGTTTCCTCCCGTTTTGCAATAGTTTTAGACACCTAGCAACATAACCCTCAATGCAAAGCACAAATCCTAGCAATATTAGGCCCAATTCCCCAAAAAAGCATTAGCTACCACCCAGCCTCAGCAAAATTCGCAACAGCAAGCAAAGAGAAGCGAGCCCCCGATCAGCCATACCGCGTCCTCGCGCTCGATCCGCTCGGCAGGCGCGTCGTTCTGTCGATCCTTCCCCTTTCCGGCCACAGCGCGCAGCGGGAGGTCGTCGTCGGACTCATCGAGCGCGTACCGCGGCCGCCTCTCCGACCGCACGCGCAGCCGCTCCACAAGGCTGCTCATCGTCGCGCAGCTGTCGCTCGACGCGGTACGGGGTAGAAACCCAGTGAGCGAGCAAGCAGCGCCACCCTCGCTACCTCCGACAAGCTCTCGTTCCACCTCTAGCGCCGCCGCCGCTAAATGGCCTAGGGTTTGGTGGGTTTGGGGAGCGGCGAGGAGCGAAGAGGGGCTATTTGTACCGCCACGAGGGCGCGAGGTGCCGTGTGGGAGAAGTGCGGCAAGAAGCCGAAAATGGAAGGTAGCGACGAGGTGACGCTCGGCGTGAGCTGCGGGCGGAGGAGGCGCGAGGGCGGCGAGGGGGGAGTCTGTCTCTCTCCTCTGCACGAGGGAGAGGAGAGGAGAGGAGAGGGGGCAGTGGTAACGGCCACTGACTAGGAAGAGCAGGGACTAGAGCGGTCTTACGACCTGAACCTTCTGCTTTGTCCAAATTTGTGTAAGCCTTGTTGAGACAATTCACAATTTAGATCTAGTCTTGAATGTGCAAAAAGCATGTATGGACGGTGGAGTTGTTTGAAAAAACAATGCTTCTTGTGAAATATGATATTTCCAGGTATCTACATGATTATAAGCGTGGTATATGCTATGCTAGATGTGATAAGACATCGTTTATGTGAATTCCTTGCCTGTATTTAATATATTGCTAAATTAGTATCTTGTTGACGGGGCACATTAAATGTTTTCCAAAATTTGGATCCTACGTTAGAGCATCTCCAAGAGTTTACCAAAATTTACTTGGCAAATCTTGTGATTTGGCAAGTGGCTAAAACATATGGCAAGTGAAATAATGTAGTCTCTCCAATAGTTTGTTATTTGGGCTTGGTAAAATTAAAAAAGAAGATCCACATCCAACCAGATCAACTGTTTTTTTCACGACTCCTGGCCTGGCCGCCGTGACGTTTCGTCTGGGCGCCGCGAGCGATCTCCCGTGCGTGAAGGGCGCCGCTCTTCTTCTGCACCGTGCGTGAAGGGCTTCTGCTGCCGTGCGTGAAGGGCTTCTGCTCGGTGCGTGAAGGGCGCCGCCGGCGTGGTGCCTCTCCTCTCCCGATGTGTTCCAGGGCCTCGAGTTTGTCCTAGCGCAGATAAACTCATATGAACAACCACGTATGAACAACGAACTAGCAGCAGCAGCAGCATCATCATGCAGTGTTCATCATGAACTTCAACTCATCGATGGCAAGTAAACACCATATGACCCCTATCTTGACTATCAGGTCAAGGCCACCACGCCATGAATACGAACAGCGGCAGCTACCTAGCAGATGGCACCATGATTTACGAACAGAGGGCAAGAACCCTAGATGACTACCAACTACGGAGGCTTCTTGCCCTCAGGACATGGAGATGGACTGGACAGATCGAGCCATGGAGATCGACTGGAATTTAGATCGACGAAGACCATACCTCAAGACCAGGTCGGGAACTGCTCGCGAGTACGGAGGCCGGCTTGAGGGCGTCTGATCGCCGGGGCGGAGGCCGGCCGATCGCGGGAGAGGAGGCGGTACGAGTCCAGGCCAGGGGTCGCACTCGCGGGGGGTTTTTTATCGCGACCAAAGAGTCCTGGCGTCGCGGGAACAAGACGATGAAGTTTCCTCGTGCGCGGGAGAGGAGGCGGCGGCGGCAAAATCGCGCGATGGCAAGTGAAACACTGCGCGCAAATTTGCGCGTGCGGAGCCTCTGGATGGCAAGTTGCCAAAATATGCCAAGCCATTTGCCAAACTGTTGGAGGATAAATTTTCTAGTTTTGCCAAAAAAAAGAAGGATAGCAAGTGGTTTTGGCAAACTCTTGGAGATGCTCTTACATCTCAACGTAAGAAAACCATTTACTACCTGCCCCATGTTTAGATCACCTCAAAATTCTAAGTTTTTTCACTCTCTCTCCATCACATCAATTTTTAGCCGCTTGCATGGAGTACTAAATGTAGGTAAAAAAATATCTAATTACACAGTTTAGTTCAAAATCACGAGATGAATCTTTTGAGCCTAGTTGGTCTACGATTGGACAATATTTGTCAAATAAGACGAAAGTGGTACTATTCATCAGGTTGAAAAAATCTTCAATCTAAACAAGGGCCTGGAGAAATCATATCTAATTTCAAAAAATGTATATTTTCTCTATATAATCCGGCGCCTTCTTTGTACCACTTGATCGTCAACGCAACCGTCACCATTACAATTACCCACATGGACACCACTTGGTTTCCATTAAAGCGATGTTGTTCTAACGGCCGCCTTACCCACTATGTAGATCAACAATCATCCATTTTGTGGTAAAGTGTTCCACAACGAGAACTGCATCAACCAGCAATATCGTTGTGGGACGACTAGCGTCCGGATGTCCAGCACCAAGGACGCGTCCGGACGCACCTCGGCACCCTCCGATTGGAGGAACAGGAGCCGTCCAATTCTGCCCGCAAAATGATTCAACAGAGAAACGAGCGTACCTATTCAACGTATCCCTGCCCCCATAACAGAACAGGAGCGCTCGCCCAACCCACTCGCAGTGGCCCCTTCCCCGTCGTACCGCCATCCCCTACGCGCCCTGTTGCCCTCCACGCCCCATCCCCACCGCACTCCATCACCCGAACGGGATGGGAAATTTTCCATCGGATGGTCTATTGCAACACGAAGTAATATGAGATGCAACATCAGAAGTATTACTTGTTGCAACATCAGACAAAAATGAATAACATCTAAACAAGGCTATTGCAGCATCAAAACAAGGCTACTGCAATGTGAGATACAACATCAGAAAAAAAAAAATTAATGCAACAAAGAAACATTACTTGTTGCAACATGAGAACAAGGCTATTGCAACATCAAATTCATCCAGCTGCAACATGAAAGTGTTGCCTTCATGAAGTCAGCCGACAAGGAAGAAGAATACCACCATTGCAACATCAATTCCCACCTTAACATCTCAAATCAAACCATTGCAACATGTAAAATCAAAAATTGAAACATCACAGATCCAATAGAGAGGGGCAAGCAAAAATTAGAATAGAAATCCCAGAAAAGTGAACAAAATACGCAACAAGAGAAACAAACAATTGAAACAAATGAAATAAATACGCAAAACCTCTGGACTTTACCGTTGTCACATCCATCTTGAGTAGCCTAGTCAGGTTGCCCACGATGGCGGCGGTGGGTGAGAGGCCTGGGCGACGGCAGCGATAAAGAAGTATAGGAAGAGCGACGGTAGGCGGGCGTGCGAGGAAGGGAGGTGGCTAAGCAGGGTGGGAGGCGGGGTGCGGACGCTGGGTCACAGCGCGTCGGAGGCAGGGGTCTTCCGGGCTGACTACCAAGCGTCCGGCCACCGTGGTAGAGGCGGCAGCGGCGGTCGGGCGGCGATGGTCTCCCTCTCCACGGGCGAGCGGTGGTCGGGCAGCAGCGCTAGTCAGTCGGCGGGTTTGCTGCCCGCTGCGAGCAGCCGCGGCGGCGGAGAAGGCGAGCGAATTAGGGCAGCGGTGCTGTAGAGGCGCCTGCAGCGGGCGATGCGAAATGGGGAAGCAGTGTCGCTCTATTTTCTTTCCTTTTTATTGAGGAACTCTCTGTATGCGGGAGCAGGCCTGTGGGCCGGTCCGCAGGCCTAGCTAGCCACGTCCAAACGGGCCGACACGGGATGGACGCCCTAGTCGCAACATTATCGATATCGTTGCATGTTTAGACTATATCTAAGTTAAACCTATGTGCATGGAACCCCATGGGAGGGGAAAATAAAAAAATTTACATGACAAATCTACGATGTTCAACGAAGTAAAACTACCATAGGAACTATGACATAAGTGGCAAGGAGCGTTTTTTGTAGTGCAAAGCTCCAGAAAGAAAAGAAATTGGAAAGAGAGTCCGAATGGGTCCCATAATGCGCGAAAATAGAGTGGAGTTTGGTCGAGGACGAAAGAACCGCTTGTATTTATGGAGACGCAATGTGATCGGTGACATGTCGAACCCACTATTTATATAAAAAGTAGTAGTAGTAAGCGGCTATATTCTAGTTATTGTGGCGTGGGTAGGTGGTGAGTTGATGTGTAAAATGGGAATCAAACGGATTTTTTCTGTTCAATTTGTTGCTAGGTGAGTTGTAAGGGTGTATAGTTGATATTGAAAGGATTAGAATGCGAACATTTTTTCTGTTTCATCATAGCTAGGGAAATCTCGAGAGTGATGACCGATGTCTCTACCTCTCTATCTCTACCTCTATCACATATCTCTATCTCTAGTCTCTAGCTAGTCTTCTAGCACATATAATGCACCGATATAAACTTCTCAGTCTCTCTCCCTTCCCCCCTCTCTCTCTTTCCTGATGTGGCGACGCACCCTCCCCCCACGGCGTGTGCACATCTCTATCTCCCTCCCCATGTGGGCGTGCATGGTGGGTGCCCCTGGTGTAGCGGCAAATCCAGCGGTCGCGGTGCCTGGTCGCGGGGCTCGAGGTGTGCAGGGCGGCGGCGCCTGGCAATGGGGCTAGGGGTTCGTACGGTGGCGGCGGTGGTGTCCAGCCACGGGGCTTGTGGCACGTGCAGTGCGAGGATGCGGGTAGACATGGAGGATTTGGATCTCGAGCCGGGTCCGCTGCACGCAGACGACGACGAGGGGGAGCCGCGCGAGCTGGTTTTTCGTGCTTACGGTTTTGGGAGGAAGAGGAGGATCGGATGGGGACGACGGGGAAGGGCGTGTGGGTGGTGTCGGCGCTGGCGTACAAGGAGGTGGAGGGGTGCGAGGGCGCGGTGGAGGACGCGCCGGTGAAAGGTCCTTATTTGGTTTTAGTAATTGAGTGATAACTTAGGTGGACTAATATGTGGTTATATGAGATACACAGGAGATTAGTCCACATGTGATGGTGTCATGAAGGAGCCTATTACACATGAGACATGACATGGAGTCATGTGACCAAGGTGGAGAAGATCAAGATGAGGCTTGGCTTGATGGACCGGTTGCTAGGGTGAAGGGCAAGTTGTGTGATGGCTTGGCGCCGAAGGACCAAGGCAACGGTGAAGAGCAAGTGAGGTCAAGATCGATGAACCAATACGGTCACGTGATGATATGAAGTGGATCATATCATTTGGTGATTGGTTGGTGCATGTGTTGCATCAACATCGGAGGAGATGGAGTAGAATGCGCAAGGCAAAGGTATAACCTAGGGCATTTCTATTTCACCGGTCATAGGTGTGTAGAGAAGTTGATGACCGGATTTAGGATAGATGGCCGTACTATCAAGAGAGGCAAACTTGTTTGCATATCGGTCATCTAGTGCCACTTGAGCGATCTAACTTTGCATACGTGTTAGGATCGAGTGGCGAGGCAAGTTGAGTGCCTAACCCTTTGAAAATGATTGTGAAAATACTAACACACATGCACATAGTGTTTTACACATGATGGTGTTGGCACATTTGCAAAGGAGAAGGTGTTGGAGTTGGTGTTGATCAACTTGGAGAAGAGAGAAATGTTTTTCGGTGTTCTTCGGACACTAGGATGGCTCTTAGAATGGAATACTGCTTTGATCCATTGTGAATTGGATCAAGTGCTCTAGTGGGTTGTGTAGCCCTCTGAGTAAGCTTTCCAAAATATCTAAGATCAACGAAATCGGAGTTCGGAGCTAAGAGATATCGCCGTTTTACCGAAGGGTGGTCTGTGACCGGACTCGTGACCACCGCGTCCGGTCAGTTTCGACCACCGCGTCCGGTCAGCTGCGACCATCGCGTCCGGTCAGTGTTTTTCATGGGCAAAAATGACCGGACGCTGCAGCGAGTCCGGTCAGTGATGACCGGACGCGTCCGGTCACTTCGGGAGCTTGCTGGAACCTCTCTGTTCGCTGTTTCGCTGCGACCACCGCGTTCGGTCAGTTTTGACCACCGCGTTCGGTCATCCCGAAAAGGACCCAGTGAAGGGGTAACGGCTCTATTTGACCGTGGGGTTATAAATAGATGCCTTGGCCGGCCTTGGCCGGTAGCTGAGCACACTTTAGTCTTGGTAGCTTATGTGGTAGTGCAAGGGAGCCCTCTAACTCACTCATGCTTGATAGTGTTCATCGGATCGAGTGAGAGAGCGATTCTAGTGCGGTTGCATCGTGAGGTTGCATCGAGTGGCACTAGGTGATCGTGTTGCAAGCCGGTGATGCTTGTTACTCTTGGAGGTTGCCACCTCCTAGACGGCTTGGTGGCTTGTGGCTCCATCGAAGCTCGCAAGAAGATTGTGCGAGGCTCCGAAGAAGCCTTGTGAGGGGGATTGTGCTCACCCCGCGGGGATCGCGAAGAGCAACTCTAGTTGAGCATGTCATTGAGCTACCACACTTGATGGTGGGTTCTTGCGGCGCCTTTTGAGAGGCTCGGTGTGTGACCGATTAGCCGCCGAACCATGAAGTGTTGGTCGATACAACGGGGACGTAGCTTGGTGGCAACCAAGTGAACCTCAGGAGAAAATCACCGTGTCAACAATGTCTACTCTTCTCGGTGGTTTGCCCTCGTGCAACACAAGCTTGTATTTACTTTCATATGTACTTGTGCTTGTGTAGTTGCTCTCATAACTAGTTTGCTTGTATAGTTTGCTAGTTGTCTTCTTGCTTGTGTAGCTAGAAGCTTCCCTTTACGTGACTAATTTGGTTTGTGTAAACTTGTTAGTCATATTGCTTAGTTTGTGTAGCTAAGTGTTTTGCGCTCTCTAATTTGGTATTAGTTGCCTTGTTATTGAGCTTTGCTAGCGAGCTTAGGCTTTATGCTTTTGCTTCACTAGTTGTGTAGGAGCTCCCTCGCTTGGCAAAGTACTAGTGCATAGGTTTGTGTGACCTTGCTCTAGAATTGATTAGGTGAGCTCTTGGTAAGCTTAGCACATTAGTTGCTTAATTAGGATCTTTGCAAGGTGCTAGAGAACTTAGATAGAGGGGTGTAGTCTTGGCTAGACCGATAAGTTTAATTCCACATTTGTTTTGGTTAGCCTACGTGTTTAAGTTTTAGAAAGGACTATTCACCCCCCCTCTAGTCCGTCATCTCGACCCTTCAAGTGGTATCAGAGCTGGGTCTCTTATTTGCGGTCTTCACCGACCCGAGAGGATGGCGGCTTATGGGCTAGATGATTGTGTGGAACACATTTTTTATGGCACTCACTATGCACGGTGGAAAAATCACATGCTTGATCATTTTCGTGCTCTTGGCCCTAAGTTTTGGTGGATCATAGTTGTTGGCTTTTCTCATGACTTGGATAGGTGTGGTAACCGTACCCAAGCTCAAAAGGATTGCCGAACACTTGATGCACAAGCTAAGTTTTATCTAATTAAAGCTTTGAATGATGAGATTTTTGACAAGGTGAGAGGTCTCTCAAGTGCACATAGCATGTGGACGATGCTCAAGCATCACTATTGTGGCTCCTCAATTTGGGATGATGGAAAATTCAAGAAGGATGATCACATAGTGATGGAGGTACATGAGGATATTGAGCATGACCACAACGAGGTGGTTGTGGAGGATTGCTCCACCTCAATATCAAGTGATGATGATGATGATCATGCCACAAGATCACTTGACAAGAATGATGATAATGTCACAAGTGATGCAAGCAATGATTCTACTTCATGCACACTTGATGGTGAAGATGATGGCTATGAGAGTGATGCCTCAACAAGCTCATCAATATCATCACATGGTGACACTAAGGTATCTATTGGTGGTTTTATTGTTGATTGTGATGGTCCAAATTTTGAGCTTCTATATAAACTCTCAAAGGCCCTAAGAAATGAGATGGCAAAAACAAGTAAATTGAAAAATGAAAACTCATTTCTAAAAACCACATGTGAACAACAAAAGCATCTACTTTATGTTACTACTTGTTCACATGAGGAGCTAAAATTGGCTCATGAGGAACTTAGTGTTGCTCATGATAATTTGGCACAAGAACATGCTTTACTTACTAATAAGCTCTCTAATGAAGAACCCAAAACTAGTGAGAGCTCATCTTTTGGGTCAAATGATCAATCACATATTACTAACCCTTGTGATGTAGGCAAGAAGCATGTATCCACCTCTTGTGATGATTTATTATATATGCCATGTTCTTCACAATTAGATGCTTGTTCTACTTCTATGTCTTGTGAGACTAACCTTTTGAAGGAGAACAATGAGCTCAAAAGTGAAGTGAAGAATTTGAGCAACAAGTTGGAGAGGTGCTACAACTCTAAAATCGCCATTGAGCATATCATGAACAATCAAAGAAGATATGGTGATAAGAGTGATATTGGCTACAACAAGAACAAGGGCAAGATTATGAAGAAGCAAGATGCAAAGAAGCTATCCCAACTCATGTGCTACCAATGCCATGAAGTAGGACATATTGCCAAGTGTTGCCCTACCAAGAAGTCTCAAGTTGAGCCAAAAGCAAAGCCCCAAGCTAAAGTCAAGATCATTCATGAAGATGTTAGTGACTTGATGATAAAGAAGAAGAAAACAAGAAGGGGTGGAAGAACAAGACATCCAATGCAAATTCAAGATGTCAAGATGATGAGCAAGAATCAAGATGAGAAGAAAGTACATGCTCACATCAAGTGCTTCAAATGTGGAGATATGGGACACTTCGCCTCGGAGTGTCCTACCAAGCTTGAAAAGAAGATTCAAGCAACTCGTGAGAGGCAAGGCAATGAGGAGCAACATATGAGCAAGGAAGAAAAGGCTCAATCTAAGAGAAGTTGCTACTCATGCCGGGAAAGGGGACACATGGCACATTCATGTCCCCTATGTAACACTTCTAAGCATATTTCAATTGATGATACTAATGTGCTTAGAAAGGATGTAAATGGTACCTCTATTGTTGCTATTGCAAAACATCCCGCTATTCATACTAAGGTAATGCCTAAGTATGTTGCACCTAACTTGAGAGGACCTAAACTTGTTTGGGTACCATCAAAGAGTGGATGATTGTTTATAGGTACCATCAGCATTGGAGGCTTGATTCAATTGGTTTCATTTTGTTCATCATATATTGAGTCAAGTTATGAAGCTCAATGCATATCCAATCCCAATGCCAAGTCAAAATAAGTGAAGTTCAAGTGCTACAACATACAAGTGCAATGTTAAAAATTATGGTGATTTATTGGATATATTTGATGGCTTGCAAATATTCAAGTTGAAAGCTTGCTATTGGATGATCATGAGCTAACCAAGGTATATCACTTGTTGATCATTTCATTTGGGTGCATATGAGTTGATTGAATTGGATATATATGCAATGTTGTTTGCTATGAGATGATTGAATAGATTAAATGCTTAGCAATCAAGTTTGAATTGATTTGTACTGGATAAATTCATGAGATGACATTTAGTAAGTGGATTGAATTGATATATGTCTTGTGAGAGTGTTCAAATAAGTTAATCTCAAGTTTGATTCACATTTGATGAAGAATAGCTCATGTATTGAAATCTGTCCAAAGTTAAAAATCTAAGCTAGCTGTGATCTTAGCCATGTTTGAGTGATCAAATCTATTTGGATTAGCTTGAAATTTGGTATACGTGCTCTAGGCTTATGATATGATATGCTGTACAAATTTCATAAGAATTGGATAAGAGATGCTTCGATTTTGGAGTGGATCTTGTCAGCTATAGTGCAGCAGTTTTCAACATGTAGCAGTGGTGAAAGATTTGAAATCTGGTAGCAATCTAGATGTCAAATGAATCTCAAATTTTTACAGCTGCTAGATGACTTAGTTAAGCACATCTCCACCAAATTTTATGGCATTTGGATCTGTACATTGGGAGATATGAATTATTCTTTAAAGGGTACAGAATCTGCCAGAAAAGTGACAATCATTGGATTAATCTAGAGTCACTTTGATTGAAAGGTCCTCAAGTTGGAAACATGTTTACAAGTGGTTGAGGTACCTAAGTTTAGTTTTGGATTGATCTAGAAGCACGACGAGCAATTATTGCAAGACTTTTGTATTGTGAAATGTACTTGGTGTACTTATTTGGTACTCAATTTGAAGATCAAGATCAAACTTGAGATGAAGATGAAGTTTAAGTTCTAGTGATGATTGGAGATCATTTGGTAGAAAGAAAAGAACTTAAACATGTAGAAAGAGTTGGACTCAAATGTAGATTCAAGGATTATTCATCAAGATTGAGTTCATCATTTGGATCAATCAAACTATATCATTGTCAAGTAAGTATCAAGAGTGGTTCTTTGGAGAAAGGTCACTTCTCTCTAGTGAGGGGCTTGCCGCCGTGTGTAGGTGAAACCAAGTTTGGGACTTGGAAGGCTAACATGGAAGTGGTGATCCGAGAAACTTGTGATGCTTAGTTGAAGCAATCAAAAGGGTTGATCAAGAAAAACAAGCAACACCCAAAAGAGAGCTAGTCATATATTTCAAGTGGTATTCTAAGTAGTTCTCTTGTGCAAGCATTGATCAAAAAGATGAAGCAAGCCAACCACAACTCAAGAGATAGTGCACTTGATCATAAGTGGTTTTCATTTCATATGGGGTGAAGAATGGATTTATCTATGATGATTGGTCTTCACCAAGCTTATAAATTGGACTTCACATCGCTATTGGAGTAATGAATTGGAATCTATGTGACTATCCTCTACTCCAACATAGCAAAGGTATCATTGCAATGTGCATGATCATTTCATCTCTTACTAGTATGCGATTAGTGCATATAGTACATGCTTACTAGGATCATGCATAACAAATGAAATATTTAAATTCATAGCCTACCACTATTGCTTGAATTATTTAAATGATCTAGTGGTATTTGTATGAATTTGTTCATGAGCTAGTGAACCCAAGTACTTGATCTAGTTTGGATTGCTAACAAGTGACAAGTACAACATTGGCAAGATAACCCTTAACATAAGGTGTGAAGAAGCTTGTCATTGGATCAAACCGGACTTGGAATCTTAGGCAAATCAACATAGTTCAAGTCATACAAGAAGCTCATGACAATGATAAGAGTACAAGCACAAGACAACAATGAAAATGGATATCTAGTTTGTTTCAAGTGGTATCTAGACTCAAATTGATCTTCCAAGTGGTATTCACTAGTGGTGTCTAGATCATGATCTACAAATGATATCTTATAAGTGGTACTCATGAAGATAGCAAATGTTCAAGAAGTGAATATTATTACCAAATCCTTCAAAGTGGATCCATACTAGAAAATTCTTTCAAATGATATCACATTCCTACTTATGGTATCTTCACGTGGTATCATTCATGCAAGACGATAGTTTCACAAGTGATCCTCAACTTTAAGTGATCAAATCAAGAAATGCTACCCTCATCTTCAAGTGGTATCTCAAGTGAATGACACATGCTATGACATAGGGGGAGGAGCCCCACCGATTGGTATCAAGGTCAAAGATCCTATGTGGTATCTCAAGAGCAACCATAAAGTTTGTCATTCCAACATATGTGGTAATGTCCATAAAAAATGTAAGATTTAAGTCTCAACCATCTACCCCAATGCTAGTCTTTGCATCAATCAGAAGCACACCCTTTATAGAAATTGATGACAAAGGGGAGAAGTTGGAACAAAGATATGTCAATGTACCGGGAGAGATTGACTTGGGGAGAGATAGATGATATTGGACATGAATATGGACAAAGAGGGAGCAATCAAAATTCTTGGACAAAGAAAGTACACAAGTAGGGGGAGCAAGCTCATGAACTTTGATTGATTACATTTGATATGTGCATAATTCATGTGCTTGCTTGCATTGCATAAAGTTCTTAAATTCAATATGCATGCTTGTGTGGTGTATGCTAGTTATAGAACTTGAATGATGATTTGATAACTAGCATGCATAGGATGTTAGCTAGACTTGTGATTATCATGCAAAAACTAGAACCATGCTTATAATGTTGATCTCACAGGGTTTCTAGTATTTTTGATGTCTAGCTACTCATGATGCTAAGGATGATGGTAAACTTGTGATTTTCAAATGATATCGAGCTATCAAATGGTATCGAACTACAAAGGTTTATTCTATACACCTTAGCATCACTTAGTAGTGCTAACCCTCCCACAAATTTCATATTTATGCATATGTGCAAGCTTGAAACCAAACCATTTGAGCACATATGTAGGGAGAGTTATCACTACCAAGTCGGAATTTATGGTGCTTATCCAAATCCTAACATAGAGCTTAAATGTTGGATAAGTGGCATAAAGTCCAAAAGAACTTAATTTCCATATCTTTGTAGAGTTGTCATCAATTACCAAAAAGGGGGAGATTGAAAGGTCCTTATTTGGTTTTGGTAATTGAGTGACAACTTAGGTGGACTAATATGTGGTTATGTGAGATACACAGGAGATTAGTCCACAGGTGATGGTGTCATGAAGGAGCCTATTGCACATGAGACATGACATGGAGTCATGTGACCAAGGTGGAGAAGATCAAGATGAGGATTGGCTTGATGGACCGGTTGCTAGAGTGAAGGGCAAGTTGTGTGATGGCTTGGCGCCGAAGGACCAAGGCAACGGTGAAGAGCAAGTGAGGTCAAGATCGATGAACCAATACGGTCACATGATGATATGAAGTGGATCATATCATTTGGTGATTGGTTGGTGCATGTGTTGCATCAACATCGGAGGAGATGGAGTGGAATGTGCAAGGCAAAGGTATAACCTAGGGCATTTCCATTTTACCGGTCATAGATGTGTAGAGAAGTTGATGACCGGATTTAGAATAGATGGCCGTACTATCAAGAGAGGCAAACTTGTTTGCATATCGGTCATCTAGTGTCACTTGAGCGATCTAACTTTGCATACGTGTTAGGATCGAGTGGCGAGGCAAGTTGAGTGCCTAACCCTTTGAAAATGATTGTGAAAATACTAACACACATGCACATGGTGTTTTACACATGATGGTGTTGGCACATTTGCAAAGGAGAAGGTGTTGGAGTTGGTGTTGATCAACTTGGAGAAGAGAGAAATGTTTTTCGGTGTTCTTTGGACACTAGGATGGCTCTTAGAGTGGAATACTGCTTTGATCCATTGTGAATTGGATCAAGTGCTTTAGTGGGTTGTGTAGCCCTCTGAGTAAGCTTTCCAAAATGTCCAAGATCATTGAAATCGGAGTTCGGAGCTAAGAGATATCGCCGTTTTACCGAAGGGTGGTCTGTGACCGGACTCGTGACCACCACGTCCGGTCAGTTTCGACCACCGCGTCCGGTCAGCTGTGACCACCGCGTCCGGTCAGTGTTTTTCGTGGGTGAAAATGACCGGACGCTGCAGCGAGTCCGGTCAGTGATGACCGGACGCGTCCGGTCACTTCGGGAGCTTGCTGGAACCTCTCTGTTCGCTGTTTCGCTGCGACCACCGCGTCCGGTCCCATTAGTGACCACCGTATCCGGTCAAAACAAGTTTGTACGCGCGAAAACTAGCCGTTGGAGCACGCTACTGACCACCGCGTCCGGTCAGTTTTGACCACCGCGTCCGGTCATCCCGAAAAGGACCCAGTGAAGGGGTAACGACTCTATTTGACCGTGGGGTTATAAATAGATGCCTTGGCCAGCCTTGGCCGGTAGCTGAGCACACTTTAGCCTTGGTGGCTTATGTGGTAGTGCTAGGGAGCCCTCTAACTCACTAATGCTTGATAGTGTTCATCGGATCGAGTGAGAGAGCGATTCTAGTGCGATTGCATCGTGAGGTTGCATCGAGTGGCACTAGGTGATCGTGTTGCAAGCCGGTGGTGCTTGTTACTCTTGGAGGTTGCCACCTCCTAGACGGCTTGGTGGCTTGTGGCTCCGTTGAAGCTCGCAAGAAGATTGTGCGAGGCTCCGGAGAAGCCTTGTGAGGGGGATTGTGCTCACCCCGCGGGGATCGCGAAGAGCAACTCTAGTTGAGCGTGTCATTGAGCTATCACACTTGATGGTGGGTTCTTGCGGCGCCTTTTGAGAGGCTCGGTGTGTGACCGATTAGCCGCCGAACCACGAAGTGTTGGTCGACACAACGGAGACGTAGCTTGGTGGCAACCAAGTGAACCTCGGGAGAAAATCACCGTGTCAACATTGTCTACTCTTCTCGGTGATTTGCCCTCGTGCAACACAAGCTTGTATTTACTTTCATATATACTTGTGCTTGTGTAGTTGCTCTCGTAACTAGTTTGCTTGTATAGTTTGCTAGTTGTCTTCTTGCTTGTGTAGCTAGAAGCTTTCCTTTACGTGACTAATTTGGTTTGTGTAACCTTGTTAGTCACATTGCTTAGTTTGTGTAGCTAAGTGTTTTGCGCTCTCTAATTTGGTATTAGTTGCCTTGTTATTGAGCTTTGCTAGCGAGCTTAGGCTTTGTGCTTTTGCTTCACTAGTTGTGTAGGAGCTCCCTCGCTTGGCAAAGTACTAGTGCATAGGTTTGTGTGACCTTGCTCTAGAATTAATTAGGTGAGCTCTTGGTAAGCTTAGCACCTTAGTTGCTTAATTAGGATCTTTGCAAGGTGCTAGAGAACTTAGATAGAGGGGTGTAGTCTTGGCTAGACCGATAAGTTTAATTCCGCATTTGTTTTGGTTAGACTACGCGTTTAAGTTTTAGAAAGGACTATTCACCCCCTCTCTAGTCCGTCATCTCGACCCTTCAGCCGGGCTTCAAGTCCGGCCACTTGCTCACCGCCGTTGCTTCAAGTCCGTATCAGTACCAGCAAACTGAGTTAGATAACAAGGATGCTCTAATAAGCACTACCTCTAGCTAGTCTTGCAAGCCTAGGGTGAACAACTACACAACCTAGTGTTCAAAGTAAATCAACTACGCCTATGTCACTTGGCAGGCAAAGCTATCTAACAAAACACCCTAGAAGCATAAGTGTAAAGAGCAAGTATAGAACGATCAAACAACAAAAGGATGATACAAGATATATCGCCATGGCTTAGTGGCTTGCCGGCCACCTACGTCTATGTTGAGGTGAGTCCAAGGATCACCACTCCTCTAAAAGCTCAATGATCGGGTGAGGAAATAGGAAAAACTTACTTTACGCGACAAGACTATGATGTTCATGGAAGTAGAACCACCATAAGAGCTATGACATAACTGGCAAAGAGCTTACTTTTATAATGCAGAGCTCCAAAAGAAAAGAAATGGGAAAGAGAGTCTGAATGGGCCCCAAAGCAAGTGAAAATGGGGTGGAGTTTGGTCGAGGACAAAAGAGCCACTCATATTGGTGCAGTGTGGTCAATGACATGTTGAACCCGCCATTTATATAAAAGGTAGTAGTAGCAAGCGACCATGGGTAGTCACTCGAGGATGGTGAGTTGATGTAACTTCAATGTTCTTAATATTTACAAACAGTTAAAAAGAAAGCAATATTATGTTCATTTATCCACGAAGTTGGGACAGACCTTTAGCCTGCTTCATATTTTACTTTCCAAAAAAGATGTACGGATCTGTCACGAACCTACCACAATGTTCTCCTATTCAGAGTGTGCATGTAGGTATATATTTAATCAGAGATTTGGTCCTCATTATTGCTATAACATTGTCTGGAATCTTCATGATTTCATTTTATGTTTTCAGTCTTTGGATGCTTAATCAAGGCATACAACCTGATCTTTTTGAAGTTTTTGGCTGTAAATTGATCTCTATTCGGTGTTTTTGTTTTTTACTACATTATAGGCTCTCATAATATAGGTCAACCTTTTAGCAAGGAGCCTTATTTACTGCTTCCAAGTATATTGTCATGCCATCACTACCTGGCAGGCATACTAACTGGGGTCTTCTCAGCAAAGAAATAAATAAAAATAGGTGTGATATTGACAATAATATGTCCTAAACATAGCCAGGTTGTTGTGGTCTTTTCGTTTTTTAATTTCTAATTTCTAATTTCTAATTTCTACTTCCTTTGCTTACACTCTACACTGGCCCTTTCTTTGCTAAAACATGTACTGTGCATTGTTGTCTTGATTATTTATTCAGTTTCGTATTATGCTATTTGACATGATATTTCAAAAACTGGTAGGTTTACATATTTTTTTCGTTTCAAATGTTGATGGGTAGCTCATGAGGGGATTCATTTCTTGCCTACCCCAAGTTGTTTAGGCCTAAAAGGCTTTCACACTTGATTTTTTTTTACTGTTTAAGGTCTTCTTTTCCCTTCTATGACCTGGCGAGTATTAGCAATTCTAGTAAAGTTTGGCCACAAATGAACTTATAGAGTATAAAACATACTTTTTTCCTTCTTCTTTAGTCCCTTTTCTTGATTATCCATAATTTTCTATGCAGTAATGCAATTTACTCCAAATCTTCATGTATACTAATGTTCTTTTCCTTTCATTATGTCCATTTTCCTCCCTGCTTATATCACTGCTAGGGTGCATTAGCTGTACTCAAGTGCCACCCCCCATCACCTGCCTCCTCCTTCCCCACGCGTGCACCTCCCTCGACCGCCATCAAGGTCCCGAAGATGATGAAGAGGATCCAATCTTACCACTTCGCCAAAACTAGTGTAGGTCAGTTACAACAATTTTCTACTCCTGCTATCTATGACCTGTATGCCTGCAGCTACCACCAAGGAGTATCGCTTGGATGCTTCTGCCAAGGGTCTTTCCTTTGTAAATTACACGGGCTTTTAGATAAAATTACGCACACTAATTAGAACTTTATTTAACTTATGGACTCTTCAGTGCTTCTAAAAACATTGTATATATCTAAATTACCATAATATCTATGCTTTGCTACCTAAGACAAATGTTCATTACCTGACACGATGAACCAATCTTATAAAAGCCTTTTTAGCTTATTTTATTTCACTTTGCTTCTCTTTCCTATCACACTCGCAGTATGTACCTTGCTGTTTCTGTCCCTGATCAAAACTACCGCTCCCGATTGTAATAAATTGCTTAAAATGCCATTTTTAGTTCAAATGAAATTTTGCTTCATGCACCTCTATTGATCCCAATACCATTGTTACATCAATATTGAATAGAGTGAATTCAAAAATGTTCTCCACTGTTTACGGTACCACTTTTAAGTTCAGATGTTCTAACTTAGCCAGCCCACAGCGAAGCGCGGGGTGGCCTATAATAACTAGGTCAAATCATTCTGATAATCCTTGCGAAGACTATTAAAATCTTGGGCTCCGGCCAAATGCAAAAATTTTCTTTGGTTAGCTACCAGAAACAGATGTTGGACATCGGACACACTTGCTAAGAGAGGATTGCCTCATCTGCATAAGTGTCCGCTTTGTGATCAAGAAGATGAGACAATTCAACACCTCCTAACATCTTGTGTGGTGGCTAGACACAGTCCCCCGACAACATGAGCATAGTTTCATTGATTGGTGGCATAAAACAATTAGAAGAGTATCGTAGGAGCACAGAAAAGGAGTGAATTCTCTGATCATGTTGGGTGCTTGGGTTATTTGGAAGCATAGGAATGCTTGTGTGTTTGAGGGTGTCTCTCCTTCAGTTAACTCAATCCAACGTGAGCTGAGTGATGAGCACAGCCTTTGGTGTTTCGCTGGGCCCAAGAAGTTGCAGAACCTAGGTCTTAGTTAGCTTTGGTCTTAGCAGCACACTCCGAGGTAGCTTTGGTCTTGACTGGTGATGCTGTTTTTTTTTCCTTTCCTTTAGACTAGCGCCAGTGTGATGTAAACCCACCCCATCATACCTGATCCCCATATGAGTGGGTTGATGTACGGGGATCATTTTTTCTGTCTCTATAATACAAAGAAGCGCAGGTCTCTTGCATTTTTGAAAAAAATCATTTCAATAATACCAACAAGAACTAATAAGCACCTAGAATATGAGCAAAGCTAGAAGATTCATGAAAAGAAACATACTACCAGGTCATCTCGTGTATTTGTCAGAGTCAGATTCATATATACAAGTAACCCCCCCCCCCCCCCCCCCCCCCCCCCCCCCCAATTGTTGTCGCAAGCATACTTGCTGATCTAACAAGAGTTAAGATGATTCTATCTTCTACAAGGCCTTGCATCTAGCTTTTGAAAAGTACCACTCATACCTACTTTTAACAGGAGCTGGATCTAGCGTACAATTTGAGTATACACATCTTTGGCAATTTCTTGTCTATAAAACAGTCAACAATGAAAAGAAATGATGTATCAGTTAGAATACTAATAGTAACGTTAATTATATATTTCCACTTAGAAATCCAAGTATCTGAGGTTGCATTAGCAGTTTCAACTTTAAAATAAATCAGTGCACTCATCAGACAAACAAGATCAAATAGATCGTCACATACGCATAGATCACATGTGAAGGTATGTTTATTTAAACAAGATCAAATTTAATCTAATCTAAAAATCCTAAAAACCAAAAATATAATGTGCCCCATTCCAACCTTTTTTTTGAGGGATGCTCCATTCCAACTTGGAATAAATATATGGGTGTAATAACCAAAAGGTTTGAATCGACCACATCAGTCTTGTATCAATTTAAAAAAACTCGGCCGGTGGGGGAAAGACCGCCCCACGGCTTTCAAATAAGAAGGAACTCTCAGTTCCCCGAGCCGAGAAAACCCCCGAACCCTGGCCCCGTCCCGACACTAGGAGCGGACACCGCGGGGACCGTTACCTGGGCCGGTGCCGGGCCGGTGACTTCCGTTGCCCGTAGGCCGGGTCATCCGTTGCCCAGACTTCCGTTGCCGCAGGCTGGACGGGCCGCACCACTAGTGCTTTGGCACACGGGACCAGCGAGGGGTTTTTTTAGCCCTCAGACCTGAAATTCGCTCCCACCGGGAGTCGAACTCAGGACCTGAGGGGTGCCGCCGGAGTGCTAGACCAACTGATCTACCGTCCTTTGGCGTCTTGTATCAATTTAGAGCACAGGACAACAGCAACCAACAATGTTAATCGATGTTCAGTATGCAGTTTGTGTTTCCAATGGTTCACAAGAGCTGCACTGATGCAGTTCACGTAAGCACCAGCACAATTAGCAGACCTACAAAAGTTTGTGCGCCATAACATCACCATAACTCTGCAATGTCCATTAGCAGGAAATGGTATTGGGAAAAGAATGACGAACTGGCAATGTTGATGTCCACAAAACCGCATACTGTCCACACATCCTCACCGTTGAATTCCATGGATTACATCTTTTGCGGGCAATACATAAAAAGATTACATATGGACTTTTGATAACTGTACTGTGGCAACAACGACAATGAAGACCGCCGTTTGTCATTTTTTTTTGGGGGGAACCATTAGCAATGCATACAAGTAACAACTTTATTCCAACACAAGCTGCTACACAAGATCAAGTATTAATTGCAGATTGCACACATCATTCATATGATGAATTTAACGCTGCACTAACAGCCAAAATATGATCAGGGTCGCCAATCAAAGATAAATAACACCGCCAGATAAAGCGACCAACATTAAACTTGTGAGCCATCCATGATATGAGTGAGGCAAATCAATACAAGAGGATCACCTCCATGCAATGCAATCGCTCTTGGCATGACATCAATTCCTTCCCAATGGAAGCGACCGGCATGAGTATGTTTCCTTGAAATCCGACTTCCTGGACGATGTGAATATGGACGCATACACTTCCTTATTGGCATGGGCTGGCGCATGGTCAGCAGCCTTGAAGCGCTTTGCTGAAGCAGCCTCACCCTTCTTCCCATTCTCTAACTTGTCAGCCCCTGCCGCCACCGCCACAACGGTAGCAGCATGCTTATTCCCACTGAGGCCATTCCCCACCTTCTTATCCTTCTTCTCCTTCACCTTCCCCCTCTCCTCCTCCATCCTCTTCCTCAGCACGGCCACCTCCTCTTCAGTCCCGTTGATGGGCATCTTGTCAGCCTCATCAAACTCCTTGTGGCAGACCAAGCACGCGGAGGTCTTGACCTCCTTGAGCGCCTTCACACTGAGCACGTGGCCGCACCCCCGGAGCGCGAGGAACTGGTACTTCCCGTTGAACTCGAGGCCGGTGACAGGGCACTGGAACCGGACTTCCTCCCCGGCGGCGTCGGCATCGGGCCTGGGGTGCAGGTGGATGGGGATCATGTCGCGCAGGCCCCGGATGTGAGACAGCGCCTTGGGCAGGCGCTTGTGGAGCAGCGCCTCGACGAGCGGCTCCTTGTTGTAGAGGTTGCCGAGGCGGTCGGCGACGGCGGGCGCGGCGAGGGGCTCCCCGGAGAGTGCGCAGCAGGTGAAGCGCGAGAGGCGGGCCTCGTTGGGGTCCGCTTTGTCGGGCTTCTTGGCGAGGTACATGGAGAGGTAGCAGTCACGGGACTCGGCGCCCGTGGCGCCGCCGTCACCTCCGCCGCCCCGGAGCGCGCGGAGGCGGAGCTGGACGGAGGCGGACGGCGGGAGCGCCGACACCGGGGAGGAGGCCGGCAGCGGGCGGCCGTCGGCGGTGAGGTAGTACGAGGAGGAGGGGAGCGGGAGGGAGCCGAGGAGGTCGGAGACGGGGAGGTGGGACGGGACGGTGAGGTACCGCGGCGGCAGCGCCAGGTCGTCGAGGCGGAGCACCACGGCCCTGGCGGCGCCAGAGGCGGGCTGCGCGGAGCCGGCCATGGCAGGCTAGGGTTAGGGTTCCGGCGAGGCTGGCCGGATCGGAGGGCAGAGGAAGGTGCGAGGTCGGGCGAAAGACGATGGGGAGGGAAGAGCCCGAAAGGGGAACCAAATCGAGATGGGCGGATGGGGGTGCGGGCTGGCCGCTGGCCGTGGAGAAGTTGGACGCGCGGAGTCGTGAACGGGTGAGCCGACGTTGTTGTGGGCCCAGTGGGCCGGGCCGGGCCGGGTCACGGCGGAAGCGAAGTCGGCGCACGTGACTTGAAATTGGTGGTTCAGTGGGTCTGGGCTCTGAGAAGGCGAGGCCTGCCAGGCGGCCAGCTCCTGGGGAGGCTGACGATATTTTGAGCATTTTCCAGTTGTTCGTAGTTTTTTTTTCCCTCGAATATACGTGTCATTGCATTTAAGAAGACTAGAGTTCGTAGTACACGGTTTCGGTTGAAGAGCACACGATCGCGGAGATGCGATTGCTGTTCTGTTGCAGGTGACCGTCCAGCCGAGAACCGAGCCTGTGGCCAGTCTAGCCTGTGTGACCAAACAGCTGGTGAGCTGGAGATCCATCTATCCATGGGAGAACATTTGCAAATCGAATTAGCCATACATTCACAGTGGCCCTAACTGGTTTTCAGGCGTTCCCAAAAAAAACTGGTTTTCAGGCTGACACTCCTAATTTTTAAGCACACGCGGTCTAGGACAGTGGGCGATCTAGAAAAAATATTTAGGAGGGGCTAGGCCAAAGAGGGCTAGCCCAACTTCACTCAATTATATCCCATACAAAGTTAAGATATATCAATTTTAAACCTTTTACATGATAACTATGATAAATAATTGAAAGTACATCGTAAAACACATAAGAAGAAGTAAAAGATATAATTTTTAGAACTACCCAACAAAAGATCGATAGATGATGATGCATTCACGCTGTCGTATTCTTCTTGAATCATTAGAAGCAATCTATACCAGAAAAAAAAATTAGTGACACAAATTTCAAGTATTTAACTTTAAAGTTTTGAAGGTAGAAGAGAACATATATCATATCACTAAATTGTTTCGAGGCACTAACAAATCATTTTATAATTTTGTCATTCTTGATGCTTCTAAATATCTCTTTTCTCAGTGTAGCATATCATTAAGTTATTGAGCCATTCATCACCCATTTTGGTACCCAAATCTGTCTTTACAATAGACATCGCAGAAAATATCTTCTCAACTGAAGTTGTTGCCACCGGAAGAATTAATGTTAATTCAATGAGCCGATACACCAATCCATAAGATATGTTCATTTTAGTCTTAACCATAATTTCAGCAACCTTTCCAAGCTCTGTACATCCAAGAAAGTCTTGAATTCTTTTGGCACGACTGACAAATCCTCTCAGTTGACCAGACAAAAGAAGAAGGTCACCGACATCAAAATCTGCAACATAAATTTTAGCAAGTCTCACAAGCTTATCCACGTCAAAATTAGAGAAATAAGTTCCTTGGGTTAAGACAAGTCGTACATACTAATAATTCTGAACTAACTTCACCAAATCGATGATTCATCTCAGAAAAAACAATATCTATGGCAGCAAGGAAAACCTCAACATGGTAGAAGTGCATGTTTGTTACATTTTGCTTTCTATATGTGTAGATGTCCCTCTAACATTTATTTCCTTGTCCATATCTGGCACTTCAATCTCATTCTTATCACGTAATGTTTTCACTCTTTTGAATAAGGGATCCATCCATTGTCCCTCATATCCTGCAACTGCTCTTTCACATCTATGATCAATTGCATTGCCTCAACAATGTTTTGATCCTTCCTTTACAAAGCACGTGACAGACTATCTGTGATGCTCAACAATTTTATCATTAAATGTATTATGGACACAAAATCAAAGCTCTCCTTTGTACCAATTAAACCAAATGTTGCTTCCCCGAATCAAAGAAAAGATAACAATATAAGCAATAGGTTGCATCATTGGACTCACTATACTCTAGCCAATCAAACTCGTCAAACCAATTTTGCTGAAATGATCTCCATTGACCACTTTACCATTTACGAGCAAAGGTAAGATTAGGAGGTTGGGTCGAACCTGTCAAAGCATATGCACTTCTTACTTGCTCTCTAATTTCATGTGGATGTTCTTCAATTGGTATGCAATTTCCTGGATCACCAACTACATCAGATTGACTAAACTCCACTCTATGCCAAATTGATTGATTTGTGCTGTCATTAGTGCCTGGAGTTGATGTACCACTTGAACCAGAAAAATATGTGTGCAATGTTCTTTTGGACATTTTGAACATTCTGCAATTTATTAAATCTTAATCAAATTTTAAATGATTACAAAGTTCAAGTTCAAAAGGTAAAAATCTAAAGAAAAAGAACATGTATTCGGTATATACCTACTTGTGGCCTGGTGTTGGGTGCTTGCTGCCTTGCTGTTGCTGGTGCTGCGGCCTCGCCTGGCCGCCTCCCGGCTCCGCCTGGCCGCCGCCACCGCCGATGGCCTGTCGGCTACCGCGTCGACCCTCGCTCGGGCGCTTGCGATGCGCGGCTGCGTGGCGTGGCCGCTGCTGGCCTGCTGCCTCCGCTCGGGCGAGGGACCCTAGCGCCTCCGTCCGCCGCACCGCCGCGCCGCTAACCCTAGCTGGCGCCACCGCTACTCGCCCGCTTTGCTCGTGCTCGACGCCTCGACTCGATGACTCTCCCGTCTCCCCTGCTCCCGTGACCGATTGGCTGAAAGGCAAGGAAAAAAGGCCGGTCTTCTTAATGGGCTGTGAATAGGCTTCTCTACTCCACATATTGGGCTACTAAAATACACACAAAAATGACCCAGGAAAGAGACCAGCACCACGACTCGTCTTCAACCTCCGTTAGGAGCGACGAGAACGCCTCCAGCCCCTTCTTCCCTATGGTTAATGCCTCAAATTTTTATTGGTGGTGAGGCGGGGGGGCTGAGGGGGGTTCCAATGGCGCGGTCAAGGCCCTCCCCAAGCCCCGGTGGCAGATCCATACGAGAGAGGCCAACTATCCGTACTTCACAAACGTGCGTGCACCTCGATCGCCTGCATGCGAATCTTCAAACTGGCTGGTCGTGTCTCTTATAACCATGCTCGCCGCACGCCCTTACATATTCCTCTCGATCACATCTCTTACGAGACGAAATTTGCTCCAGTGACTCTAGCTTCCTATTCTGCCACGTAACCAGCTCTTCACAAGGCCACGTTGACAAGGCCACGCTCAGGCCGTCAGGCCAAGCTCCTTTTGTTTACAACAACATGTTCCGTGAAGAAGAAAATTGCACAGTGAAGCTAGCTACTTAGGCCTTATTTAGATGCGAAAAGTTTTTATGAAAATGTCATATCGGATATTGTGTGCGATGTCCGAAGGGGTTTTCGGATACTAATAAAAAAACTAATTACATAGCTTGCTTAAAAACGGCGAGACGAATTTATTAAGCCTAATTAACCCGTCATTAACATATTTGTGCTGTAGCACTTTAGTGTCAAATCACGGACTAATTAGGCTTCATCTCGTAATTTACACACAAACTGTGCAATTAATTTTTTTTATTTCGTCTATATTTAATACTCCATTGCATGTGCTGTAAGATTTGATGTGAACAAGGTCTTAGTTGAGGCATGTTAGTACTTGTGCATTCAAGATCTTTTATTAAAATCCATAGGAAAAAACTATAACTCCAAATGACTTGAATTTTTCTTTATCCTTGTATTGTCATGCTCTAGATTAAAAAAAAATATATGAACTACTTCTAAAAAAAGAACTTGTGAAAGACTTGTCGGAGTTTCTAGGATCATTTAATTGGCTATATCATATTTATTTTACAAATAATTATTCATCTAGGGCTCTAAAATAGTGAATCCAACTTTATTCGCCTACATTAGTGGTGCTCTATGTATGGAAACATCACTGATACTCAACTCACAATGCTTATATGATACTAATATTACCTAACATGTGAACACCAACATATTTAATGATAAGAAGTGTCTATATACTTTGTGTTCTTTGAAGAGTATATAATTTATACCTTATATAAGTGATTATATTTTTACCAACTAGAACATACGTATTGATTCTGTTCCATTGGATAAACAATTAAGTTTCGAAATCATTCAACTTTGATTGTCGCCCAATGGAGATAAACTAGATATTTACTATAATATATAACATAGTTATATATGAACCTAAATAAAGGTGTAAATATTGGAGAGCAATTTTTTTTCTTCCGAATGCTCAAGATATATTTGTCTAAAACACTCTTGTTGGCTGATTGGTTCATACTAATGTTAAACATTGCCTAGCATACAGTAGCATAGCGAAATATATTTGTCTAAAACTGGCTGATTGGTTCATACTAATGTTAAACATTGCCTAGCACACAGTAGCACAGCGAAACGAGCGAAACGAGTTCATCCATTAGACTACAATATATACACTGTACCATGGACAAGCTCCCAAGGGCGCGGCGCGGCAAAGCCGCGCCAGTTTTTTCTAGTTTTGTTTCGGTTTCTCCAGCCCTGCCATCGCCACGACTGTGGCACGCACGACCTGACCAGCTGACCTTAGGTTATAGTATGTAGTAGCCTGCACATCGCTTCCTCATCGTCCAGATCGACCCATCATTGTTGGACAGCGTAATCACCGGCACCTCAATCATTAACGACGCTGCGTACTCCTACGTTTAATAGGAAAGATACGATGTCCTCAGCACATGGTCGATCTGGTGTCAGTCACTGTGTTGCACATTATGGTACGGTGCACGAAGTATAAAGGTCAAAGCCTCAAAGGATGGTGTGTGTGTGTGTGTGTATAACTGTATATATGAGATTTCCTTTGTCAAGACTCAAGAGAACCGGAAGAAAAAATAAAACGGATGTACGATACAATAGCATGGCAGGATGCTGCTACGTCAATCTCCATGATTTTTTTAAGATACACCCTTTCTTTGATACAGTTGTCGCTCAGGCAGGCAGGCTACCTACCTACCTTAACCTCACTGCTTCCCGCCGCCGTCCTTGGCGGATCGTGAGTCGCCGCCTCCTCCTTCTCCGGCACTGTTAGCCGCCGACGCGGGCGACGTCGTCGTCGTCGTCGTCGACGCGGCAGCGCCACCGTTGGCGTCGTGCATCTGGCCGCCGGCTAAGGCGGCGGCGGCGGCGTGGCGGGCGACGGCGGGCGGGCGGGAGAGGAGCGACGCGGACGAGGTGGCGGAGGAGATGGCGGACGCCAGGGAGATGGGCATCAGGCACAGGCCCTTGCCCTGCAGGTACTGCATGGCCGTGCCCATGTCCTCCTCCATCATCTTCGCCACCTGGTGCTCCGCCACCCGCACCCCGCCGCCGCTGCCGCTGCAGTTGCCGTTCTCGCCGCTACCGCTCTTGGTGGTACCACTAGCAGCACCGCCGACTTTTCCACCGCTGTTGTTGCCGCCGCCGCTTCCATTGCTGTTGCCCTGCACGTGCGCGTGATCATGCATCCACGCATGCTTCTCAGAATTCAAGCTACTGACAGATTATTAGCCAGCGAGCGCCTATGCTCTTGCTAAGACATCCGTTATGTTGGTGGTGTGGTGAGTGACCGAGTGTCAAATGCTGCTAGTTGGTTACCTCTGATGAAGCCATGCTTGCAACCAGAGGAGCCATGCCGGCGGCTCCGCCCAGCCGGCTCATGCTGAGAACCTGCAATGCGCGAAGTCAGCACTGGCACTGATGACGATAGCGGATAGCCGGGATCAAAGACGACAGGTGGCTGAACTACCACTCGTCAGCAGCAATGTTCAGAAGTAGCAGCATCACCTTGACTTGGAGCTGCAGGAACTTCACGTAGTCGATGATCTCGTCCAGCATCGACGCCTTGTCCGTCTGCAAAACCACAACCGCCCCACGTCGCCATTTCAGCGTCAATGGTCACACATTTCACATTTTCACTCTATTTCTTCTTAACATATTACTACACGCTAACAGTTTCGTTTCAAAAAAAAAATACACGCTAAAGTAATAACAGCATCAAAATTGGCAATTCGATCCGGTGACAAGCAAGCCGTCGTCACCAGGCCGATCGATCGATCGATCGGCATGCTGCCATTGATCTCCCCTTCCGAAATTCGGGGACAGATCGAGCAAAACAAGGCATGGAAATGCACCCACATACCCATTACTGCAATAACATAATACCAGCATTATTTTCTACGTACAGTGCACTGTGCACAGCACCACCAAAGCCCTGCAAGGCTGCAACGTGTGGCGCAAGATCTGTGTGTCCAATACTCCAATCGATGAAATCAAAGTTTCAGGCATTCCATTGCAGTACGGCGTATCCGGCACATCACATCGCATGAGCCCGACAAGTCAGGAGCACCGCTTGCTCTCATGCCCTTATTGATTCTCTAATAAAGTGATTCCATTAGATTCCTAGGAGGGAGCAGGGTGGAGAGGCGATAAGAATTAATTCTTTGCTGATCTCCACTAGAATATAACATGGAGCAGCGTGAAAAAGTTTTTTTTTAACTCCCAGCTCGTAGTGTAAATAGAAAAGTGATTCTCTATTGATGCCCACCTGAATCAATTGATATTTTGAGCATTTGGTTGATTGGGAGTGATTCTCTTCGGACAAACTAAAGTTGGAGCTCTCCCAAACGGCCCCTCAGTCTCACCTATTAGGTGCCTAGGCGGCTCGTTTTTGCCCTGCTGGCTAGCTAAGTAGCTAGCCTAGCCTATCACCGCCGCTCGCACGCGGTCACGGTGGTGTAAACAGGCGTGGCCGCGTGGGTCGTGAAAGATTCGCGCTTTGCGCGGCCCGCCGGAGACGGAGAGCGAAACGACGAGAGGGCGCAAATAAAGCGGTAAAGCAGCCAAGACGACGACGGTGACGACGGGATAGATCGAGGAGAAATTAAGGAGCTAGAGAGGGGCCGACCTTGTTGGCGTTCGGGACCAGCTCCTGCAGCGACTTCATCCGCTCCGCGATCCTCTCCCTTCGAAGCTGCATGCGAAACGATTGCAAAAAAAAGGTTGAGAAAAATATATGTGTCGTACAAGTGGTAGGATACGTACTAGGATCAAGCAATGTGTAGGGGATGATTTAGCTGGCTGATCGACTCTCTGATCGTTAATGAACAGTGTCTGGTTAACTGTATGTGTCAATTTTAAGACATAAAACTCTTCGAACAAAAACAAGTACGTACTCAATTTCCAAGGTTGTGGAATTGAGTCGTCCAAGCGAATGTTAATGTTAAAGCTTTGCAACTTGTTGTGACGTACGTACGTTTGGTATGAGCTTGTTGATTTTTGTTAAAGGGAACAATTCAGCTTTTAGACAAGAAAGGAAAAGGTGGCAATGTGGCATACACGTTCCGCTATGCTGTGGGGGTCAGTGGCCTGCCCTCTCCTCGCTCGCTGCCGCTGCTGCCGCGGTGGTGCCGCCCCACCGCCGGCCGATGAAGCTGCCCCGCCAGCTGGGGGTGAGCCGCCGCTCGCCGCAGGCCCTCCCAGGCTCTGAGGCGACACTGATCCACTCTGCGGAGACAGCATATAGGTACATGAAATTAAAGAAGGGTTCTTGTTCTTGCCATATAGCTAGCTAGATGGTGAGTGGTGATCTTACCTGGCCAAATTGTGGCTGCACGGCTGCCGCGCCATGCATCCCAAACCCGTTGAACAAGGAGTGATCACCTTCCTGGACACGAAGCAGAATCCATGTGCCAACGAAATAGTCAAAAGGTTAAGGAAAGATCGACGACGTGGTGACTGATGAGGAGAAAGGAAAGAATAACTGATCCCAAGACGACAATTCTTACGGCGGAGTTGGGCGACTTGAAGCCGCCCTCCATCTCCTCCCGCGCCGGCGCAGCGGACCGGTCCGTGAACAGCGGCAGCGGGGAGAACCCGCTGCCCCCGCTCTCCTCGCCCCCGAGGCCGCCGTGGCGGTGCAGGTCGCTGAGCTGCAACATGACCGGGGAGGCGGAGGACTTGATGTCCCCGCCGCCGATCTGATGCTGCCGGAGGCGGGACGCGAGCAGCGCCGACTCGTCGCCGAAGTGAGTCTGCGCGGCGGGGTCCTCGGGCGCCGCGCCGGCGCCTGTGCCCGGGGTCAGTTCCCACGGCGACTTGCCACCGGCGCCCAGGTCAGCCCACGCGGAGGGCAGCGTGGACAGCATCTGGTCGAAGAAGTCGTCCGCCTGCTGCGTCCCGCCGCCGCCCTCGCCGCCGGCCATCTCACGGCCGCTCGGCTGCATGGCGTTGAAGACGCTTGTCGAGGTAAAGGAGGCGATTGATTGAAGAAAGACAGGATGAGGAGATCTCCTCGCGGCTTTGGGCGGCTTTATAATAGTCGGACAGTTCCAGTTTTGTTAACAATTGAGCTTAGTTCGTGCAGCACCTTGGCAGTATAATGATTGTTTTTTCTTCTTCTCATTTTTAACTTTATATAGGGCAAACAATAGAATACAAACTTACTACTCCCTCCTTCCCAAATTTGGGACTACTAGCACCTGTACGTTCGGCCCTACGATCTGTCCGGACGCTTACGACTCATCCAATACTGGCCATAGGAGCCGTCCGATCTCAGCTACGAAACCACATAATAGTGTAACAGAAGGAGCACCCACCCGCCCGCGTAACGGAACCACGGAACAAAAGGAGCGCTCGCCCGTGCCACTCATGGCGGCCCGTCCCCTGCCGCGCCGCTATCTCACGCTGCGTCACCAGCATCGAGAAGAAGGTAAGGGGGTGTCGCCCGCCTGCACCTTTGGTTCGGATGCCTAGCCAACGTCGAGAGAAGGTGGAGACACCGAGACGAGGTAGTCAAAGGCGAGGAGGGAGCGAGATGCACCACCCAGATACACCACTTACAGCATACGTTTGAAGGCAGATAAAACGCTTGAAACATGCATCTCAAACACTTGCAAAATCATCTGAAAAATACTTGAAAACCATGTAAAACATACATAACATCCAGATAAAACACTTACAACATATGTGTGAAACATGTGCAACATCCAAATAAACACACTGCAACATACGTCTAGAAAAAAGGAACAAAAGCTTGCAACATACGTGTACAACCACTGCAAACATATGCAACATCCAGATCTACTTTTACAACATCCACATGAAACAATTGCAACATCCAGATGAAACACCTGAAACACTTGAAACATACTCTTGCAACATACGTTTTCAACGCGCAATGTCACCTAGCTGCTTGAACGAATCGCAGAGCTCGACGCCGCGCGTGGAGGTCAGCAACAGCGCAGGGAGCTCGCCAGTGTGCCCCTGGGCGAGGACCTGCTCGGCGGCCTAGGTGAGCACCTCTGCGAGGCGCGCGGGCACCCTAGGCGAGCATCTACGCGAGCACCCCTGGGCGAGCACCTACTCGGCAGCCTGCCTGGGCCAGCGCACCCTTGGCGAGTACCTGCTCGATGGCTAAGTGGGCAACGGAGGCGGCTGCGGCGGCGTGGATGCCATGGTGAAGGGGGCGCAGTGGAGCGTGGAGTGGGGAAGGCGGACGACGCGGTGGAGTCAGGCGTGGAGGTCCAATGGAGCAGTGGATAAGGCCACGACGGAGGATAGAGAATTTTTTTGAAGGGGTGCGAACAGAGCGAGCGGACCCCGGACGCCCGCACAAGAGCATTACCGTTTCAAATTACAAGACATTTTGATATTTCTAGATACATTATTTTTACTACGTATCTAGATAGTGTATATGTAAATGCATAGTAAAAAATTTGTATCTAGAAAAGTTAAAACGTCTTGTAATTTAAAATTGAGGGGGTATTTTGTTAGGAAAACTATAGTTGACATATAGCTATGTACTCCTAGTACTGAACTATTGATATGCCACACTCTCCATTCCATAATATTGGGTGCAATTGCTCTCAAGTGAGAGGCATATATATGATTGGGCTTAGGGAAGACATTATTATTTCACTCTCATGACCCTACTAGACAAACACATTTACTGCTCTAGGATCTCTGTTAGCATAAAACCACTACTCTTCATCAAAGTATCCACAAGTTCAAGGCCTATATTAGAACATACAAAATTTATAGTAATTTTGCAAAAATCTGAGACTATTTGGATGTAGATATTGGAATGAGGAATTGAATTGGGTGGCAATACCAATTTAGTCCTAAAATAGAAATACAATACCAGATCTATTGTTTGGATGCAAATAGAATTGGTAGTTGGAATCTTGGTCGTCGGCTCCCTCCCCTCGTTGTCAATATTTGGCTACTCTGCTCCCCTCCTAGTGCTTATCCCTACAACTTTCCCAGACCCCAGCAGTGGAGGTGCAGCGATGGGGAGAGGCAGAAGGGCAACATGGGCTAAGCTTCTCCTTCGGGCACGATGGGCCGAGCTTCGCCTCCTACACATGTGTGTGGCTGAGGTCTAGTTCCGCCGCCGTTGAGCATACACAAGTGGCCAAGCTCTAGGCATGGACCTGCTGGAGAGGCGGCGGTGGCAATTGGGAGGGAGCCTCCGCCAGCAATGGTTAGGCGGAGGCAATCGACGGGGTTCGATGGACCGGGTTCGTGCTATGAAATATGAATTTTGTCCAATATAGAGAGGTCGACGGTTGAGCGTGGTTTTAAAGGTGAGTTGATTCAGGTATAGCTGAAATACCGTATAGTCGGGATTCAATTCCATCTCACAATTCCGAAGACATCCAAACAATGGAATTGACACAACTCATTTGCAATTCCTAATTCCAGGTCTCGATATCTGCATCTAGATTGGGCTTTTTATACGGAATCAGCAAGAACGACCACAAGGACTATCTCCATAGTAATTTGTCTGGCAAGAGATAGGTGGAAAAGATCATGGTAGGGAGATAGAATGATGCGTCGAGATTCATGCGGCAAGATGGAGACGAACGGGAAACATTTCCCTTGTATCAGCTAAACTCCCGCAGGAAATAAACCCCACGTTATTTCAAAGGAGGCCCAAGTGTTTCACCTCAAATAACATTCACTAATTTCGAAGTGACATTTCAGCAAAGTTATTACATTGACATTTGACACCGAGATCAACCAAATTCTTCAGACGTTCATGTGTACTTTTTTCCCTGTTGTTTTCCTCCCTTCCTATGTTTATTTTGCAGAAAATGTTGTTTCACGAGGGCTAGATGGTGCTTTTGTTCTTGTGTTTTTTTATTTCTCTCGTCTAATAAAAATTGCGGCAAAGCTCTAATTGTTCTTTCGAATAAAAAAATCTATGTAACATAATTATCTCTACTATTTTCCAAACAATAAAGCCCAGTGTAATCCGCAACAATTTCACAAGAACTAGTCCGATTCCCATTGAATTTGAAGGTGTAACAAACTCCGCATAACGAAATCCAGGTCCCTAGAAGCTACAACTAAACTGGCTTCACAAGTTCACAGTCGAGCGGTGATTGACTGATTGATCAGGCTTCATCCATGCAGTTTGACCTCATTTAGTTCTGCCCTGCACACGTGCGACGACATATACATTGGAGAAGCCAGGCGTTATGACACGCACGTGCTCAGCTTCGTGCGAGCGTGCGGTGCAGAGGAAGGTAAACGCCTCAGATGACGAAACGTATTCGGCATCCAATGAGAAACAGATCGACAGGTAAATGCAGTTATACGAGCAACACAGAAGACAGGAGTGGAATATGCCAAGGACGAACAAGGTCATTAACCACCGGGATTATTCTAATGCGCCCACTACGAGTCATGTCTCGGTGTTATCTTGTAAAATGATATTGATTAATAATGAAGAGGATCCTATGCCTGCCTTTATGTAGCAAAACACGCTCAGATTCTTCGATAAAGTGAAAAAGAACCTGTCTGATATGACTGAGAAGACCCTGCAACTTGAAAAAGTAAAGAGATGAATTCCATAGCAGTTGGAAAATGAGCGACCAGCTTTAGCTACCAGTTTCCTCAAATGAAGCGAATGGTAAAATCTGACTAGTTTGTACACACACCAGGATCTATCCATCTCAGCTCCTACACATTCCCTATCAAAACATGTTTAATGTAGAGTTAACATTCGACTCCACTGGAAAAAAATTGACAGCTGGATTCTTCTCACCTCTCATCAAAGATCTTACCAAAATCTTATAGGCGCACAAAAACACAAAAAAGATGGAATGATGGAGTGAATTAATCAATCAATTAGATCTTGGCTAGCTGTTGATTAGTGAGAGGCTCAGATAATCCGTTGACAAGGGGCCGAGAAGAGTGCACGCACGACTGCACGGTTTTGTTCTCCCCTCCTTCGTCAATTCTAGAAAAAAGACGAGTGCACGGGGAGTGGGGAATGATGGCCGCGAAGTCAGCAGCCAGCATTAACTGCTGACACATTCCTTTGCAGAGCTGAAGATCCAAGGGAATGGTGGAAGAAGCAGTGGTGGAAGAAGCAGTAGTGGCAGGTTTAGGCCAGTCAATCCCTGCATTAACTGCGCTAATCCAATCTGGTTGCAACATTAATGGCCCCTGGATTAGTTTAATTGCCCCTGCACCCGGGCTTCCCAGCAGGCATGGATGGAGATGACAGGCGAGATTAATGTCTTGTCGTTCATACTATATTGGGTTGGAAGATTGCAGCCATGTTTCTGGTGGGTGTGGCCTTTACAAGGCGCTGATGCGAAAGCTATGCTTAACAGCATGTGCCTGCACGAGAAAGAGGACCACGATCATAGAAGAAATTGGAAAACTAAAGTTCAACAGTGCTGGAACATCAACCAGTAGTTAGGACAAACAAAAATTGTAAGAAGACAACATATATCAACAGCAAGCAAAATGATAGAAGTAAGTTGACCGCATTTTTTTTCCTAAAATAAAAAGGGAGACCTAAAGTCTAAATGTATAATATCAGCAAAATAAAGGAGGGAATTCGCACAAGTTACTCATAATAACCTGGGTAAAGGGATAATGGTGGGAATTCTTTATGGGTAAGCATCGAGCATACATTAAGGTTCACTGCATCTGATTTTAAGGTTTTATCTCAACTTGGAGTGATCCAATATCTTATAGAAGATGTAGAAAAAAAAGGCCCATTATGCTTCTCAGAGACAGCACATTACCCCTGTGTTTGCCAACATAATCAGTGAAGTTTCTTCTTGTATAAAGGTGAATGCACGGTATTTTGATATACTGCCATTCCTCAAAAGTCATCGACGCAACAGAAAATGACATTGTTCACCAAATATAACCACAGCATGCCATTGAACCATCAGACAAACACAAACAAGAAATGTTCAAAGTAATGCTTACCAGTGCATAGGCGATGTGCCCACCAGAACAGCAGTTTCATATACTGTTAGGATAATTTGAGTTTATTTGACTAATGTGGCTCAAAGGTTTGGAACATCATTCTGCCATCATGCATAATAGATCCCGATACAGAAACAAGGCTGTGTCAATTTCCGTCAGAAATCTTCAGAGATAGCTGTGTCCATAATGACAAGGCAAGTTTTACCACAATAAAGCATCCTGTGCATCATTTATCCATCTCCCAGATAATGCCACTGTCCTCTGGATGCAGCAATGAACAAGAGTGAGAAGATGCATATAATATCATTAGTATGAGTACATAAGCATGTACGCAATCCTAATCCATGCTTTCTGCAGTACAACTCATAATACAATAATAGAAGAGAACAAGTCATAATCTTAACTTTCCCAGATACAGTCCTAAGGTACGAAAATCAAGTGGGAGTTTGATCTTGCTCCTGCTATGAAATGCAGGAATATACCTTTGATCTTTTTGTTTATCCAAACCTCAAGAAGCATCCCTGCACCAACGCCAGCAGCACATACAGCACCATAGATTGCCAGTGCAGAAGGCCAAGACCGCCGAGGGAGAAAATAGCAGTCAGGGACTTGTCTGATTTTCTTTGGGAGACGCTTCTTAACAATTGGTTTGCTAGATTCAGTCGTCACTGCACCACCCAGAGTCTTCCAGTCCACATTCTTCAGGATATCTTTTGAGTTTTCAGCGGCCATTCTGAAACTGTATGTATAAATGTTAACCAGAATTCTAGGAACAGACATGGGCAGTCAGACAATAGCAATGCATATTCAATTTCAGGATATCTTGAGACTTCAGTGCCATTCCGAAACTGTACGTGTAAAGTTATTCAGAATTCCACAAATAGCTGATGTAAAATAGACAGATAGTCACACAATAGCAACATATTCTCCTTTTTTTTTTGGCAAGGGAATATCAATACATTCAATTCTTCAGGATATGCCTCTGTACAAGTTTTCAACATATTCTAAGAATATGGATTTTGGGGTGACACATAGGGTAACATATTCTGAAACACAAACATAAGGAGTGGCATATACTTAGAATTCCCCATATATGCAACACCCCGATTACCGCCCTGAGATATATGAAGAAATGTTACAAACAAGAGCATAAGCACGGGATTGCATCTAACATATCTGAACAAATCACATAGTCGATTGATCCAGATGCAGTGGCAACTTTCATTAATGCCACCGAATCCAGCAACACAAGTCATCACGACATAACTTATAACAAGCTTAAGTTGAACACAGCAGGATTGATACAGAAAGGACCAAAAGAGGAGGATCATTCCTTATCAATTGATACGGGTCGCGCAATTACCCTCTTAATGAAATACATGCTAAGCATGTTCGCGAAAAAAAAATACGGTCCCGCAATCCACAAACGCCGGTTATTCAGCTACGCACTCGATAACGACTGGAAGAGTCCAATCCAACGCATGCGCAGCTATAGACTTATGTGCTCGCGCGGCAGGAGCTTACGAAGCGTTCCCGGAGCGGAACCCAACCAACACTTGTTAACCAGACAGTAGAGGAAGAAATTCCAACGGTCGACTAGTAGTGTAGGGCTAGTGGGCAACCGATGGGGAAGCGAGTAGCAGCTGAACAAACGGAGAGTGAGCGAGAAGGAGGGGAGATGGAAACGGATCCCATTACCGCGTGGTCCGGGGGTCAATCGATGCGGCGGCGGCAGTGTACGAGGCGGGGCGGCGCCACGGCGGGGAGGCGGCGGGGGAGGCGGAGAAGCGTCTCTGCCTCTGCGTTTGGGAAACGCCGAAAGGGACGACGGCCGACGAGGGCAGGCTCGCCTTTCATGGGCCATCCATGCAGTATTCCAGTGGGCCGGTTGCCTTGTAGGTGCGACAGGGAGCAAGAGGAATCGAGCGGTGGGCTCTACCTGGGTCCTCCTACGGGGCTCAAATAATTGGGTCCGGCCAGCGGACCCCAAAACTGCTAATGGACTAGTGTTGGGCCAAAATTCACAAATGAAAAACAGCTTACTTTTTTATTTATATTTTCTATATAAATTATTTTTATAAAAAATATATAAGTAAAATAATTATAACTATAATATACTTTCCCGCCAATTGAGTCAGATGTTATTTAAACTTCCGTGAGTTATGGCGGTGGTAGGAACTATTGTAGGAAGTACAATACAAACAATTGAAATGGCGGAAGGTGGTTTCCCACTGCAATGAAGGATGGCTGGTTCCGGTTGACAAGGTGGTAGTTCCATATTTTTGAATCTTTTTTTTTATCTATAGAACGAATAATTAGGGGGCCTTAAAAAATTCTAATCTTCAAAATAGATGTAAAAAATTAAGCATGATCCATTTTACTAATATTGAAACTAATATTCTTCACAGAATGTTATATTTCAGTTTTCGGTTAAGTTGTTTAGACCCAAAATGTTGTTCAACAAATTAGAAAAATCGTCTAAGTTTATGATTTAAAAAGTAGTATTTTATAATGTAATTTCTTACCATACATGCTCAAGTGAAGTTCAAAGTTTTTTAATACAATACATGCCGAAAATTAAGCTTTGTTTTGAATGCACTTTAAATAAGCTAAAAATTCATGGATTCTAAAGACAATGGACATGTCATAAAATTTGGTGGGAGATGATGTGTCTGGAAAATTTGAGCTTGTTTTCAATTCATTTAAATTTAATATTAAAATAAAATCTAACTTTGTGCATGCACTTTATTTAGGAATTTTGGATTTTACTTGAGCATGCATGCTAATAAATTATTACATGATAAAATTGCTTTCCAAACCGGTGATTTAGATACTTTTTTCTAAATTTTTGAAAAGTGTTTTGAGGCTAAACAACTTAACTGAAAACTCAAATAGTATTATGTGAAGAATATTCATTTTAAAACTGCATAAGCCATGATGCCAGATACAAGTAAAATGGTGGTGCTTGATGTTTACATCATTTCGAAAGATTACAAAAACATAGAGCGGATGTTAAAATCTTGTCATCTTTTTCAATCGATGTTAAAATGAAGCATGACTCATTTTAGCAAATTTGGTCATCTGTTTTTTCTTCTAAAAAATCTTAGATAGTTCAATGTATATAACACTAATAAAGTATGTTCAATAAAGAATCATATATGTGAAAACTTGATGTATCTAAAAATCTTTTATAGAAAAAAACATATGGTCAAAATTGCTACGGTAAAAGTTCGGTGGCAAGTAAACAAAAACGGAGGTAGTATATTTGTGTTTTCCGTTGTGTTGTTTAGCCGTAAAAACGTTTTAATCTTCCTTAGATTCGGCTAAAAATAACAGTTTTTTGTACTATTAAACATCCTAGTTTCCTTAGATCCGTAGTAATCCGTAATTTGTTAGATGAGTCCTGGGAACTTGTGACGTTCTCGTGCTGTACTGGTGGAGGGCATCACATTAGCATCAGCAGGGCACTAATAATTTCTGCTCTTGAATGACGCTCTGGTTTAGTTCCTAAAAATTTTTGCAAAATATTTTAGATTCCCGTCCCATCGAATCTTTAGACATATGTATGAAGTATTAAATATAGATAAAAAAATAAAACTAATTACACAATTTAGTTGTAAATCACGAGACGAATCTTTTATGCCTAATTAGGCCATAATTGGACAATAATTGTCAAATAACAACGAAAGTGCTACAACAGTTACATTTTGCAAAATATTTTGAGAACTAAACGAGGGCTAGTCAGGTAACTAATGCTGCACATGCTCTACTCTGGCACCGAAACTGCACCCGCAGGCCACAGACGAATCTTTTATGCCTAATTAGGCCATAATTGGATAATAATTGTCAAATAACAACGAAAGTGCTATAACAGTTACATTTTGCAAAATATTTTGAGAACTAAACGAGGGCTAGTCAGGTAACTAATGCTGCACACGCTCTACTCTGGCACCGAAACTGCACCCGCAGGCCGCCGCGGCTGCGGTAACAGCTGCTGCGCCTTCTACGCGTGCGCTGCTGCCCCTCCCTGGAAGAGAAGACCCTGGTAGCCTGGTGCGCCGCAGTTGTTTGCTCTTTTCGTTTTTACCCGTGGCAGTTCGCCAGTTTTGCGGCCCTCCTGCCAGACATTAACGCGCTCTGCAGCGTACTGTAGCGCAGGCCGACCCTCTGCGAACTGCAGTGCAAGTAAATTCAGTCAGAAGCGGGGCCGTTTTTACTGCTGATCGAGCCAAACGCCGCCTGGTCCCCCCGGTTTCTATTCCCTCTCATTGCATTTGGAATGAAGCAGAAACCGAGAGGCAATACTTTTCGATAAGAGGTGGAATGGAATCGTCTCAAGGACAACTTTTGCTTCCTGTGTCACTGTGTGAAAGCAGAGCATCTTTGATTCAACTGTTACTCTTTCTCTCTCTCTCTCTCTCTTTCTCCCGCATTTCTAGTTCAAACCAAATTCAAGGGTCTGAGTACCGCATCTGTTCGATTTTCGAAATTTTCATCCACGCAGGTTATCAGCATTTATTTTGGTGTACATGCAAACAAGCCGCGACCCACATCCGACTGTGGCGACAGCCAACATGACGGACCCAAGTACAAACTCTGCTCGGATTCACAAAAGGATCTCGTCCGAACCGGACAACAACACGACACACAACACCACCCCAGTGCTCCCGCTACGCTGCAGCCCCGAAACCCGCGGCCTCTGAGCCGCACGCGCGCACGGCAGGAGCGCGACAAGACGCCGCAGGCTGCAGCAGTTACACCGCGTCACCCGCGCAGCGTGACGACCCACCCCCCAACCAGCCTGACATCTGCAGCAGCTGCAGTCCAAGGCAGGCGGCTGTTTGGGCACGTGCCAGCCGGCCACCCACCAAGCTTTCGCGCGCCAGCGCGCGTTTTCGCGCCATCTTTGTCTTGTTTCTTCTACCTGGCGATCCGGCGCGACTCGTCGCGGCGGTGGGAGACGAGCTTGGCGGCGTCGCGCCACCACACCACCTCGCGCTCCTTCTCGTGGAGCCTGCGCTGCGCGCTGTCCAGCGCCGACTCCAGCTCCACGATCCGATCCTGCTGCTGCTTCTGCAGCAGCTCGTGGAGCCGCCGCTCCAGCGCGCGCGCCGACACGCCGCCGTGCGGGGGGCTCATCCTGTCCTCGCCGTACCCCCCATCCTCCTCCTCGTCGTCGTCCTCCTCTTCAGCCTCCTCGTACTCCTCGTCGCCCTCACCGTTGCCGTCCACTTCGTCATCGTCGTGCTTGTGGGCACCGTCGTCCACGCAGCTGCGCGACGCGCTATCGTCGGCGTCGCCCTTCTTGGTCTTCACCTTCAGCAGTGGCAACTGGCGGCAACGCCAGACACATCATCAGCAAGACGAACACGCGCCGCGTCACACGGACGGACGTACGGCGTGGTACGTGGCGTACTGGTGATTCGTGTCAGGGTGGGGCAATCCGTTCGGCACGTACCTCGAGTCCTGGCATCGCGGCGATCCGGGTGTCGGCGTCGCCGTGGCCGTGGCCGTGCACCGTACCGCCGCGCTGGCGCTGCTGCATGCGGCTCAGCTCGGCCTGGAGCTCCGCCTCCATGAGGTCCATGACCACGCCCGCGCGGCCTTCGACGGCGTTGTCGGCCGCCGTGCGGGAGCAGTTGGACGCGGCGTCGGCCTCGGCCGCGGGGAACGCGATCGGGTCCTTCACGGCGGTGGTGGTGGCGCTGCTGCCGTCGGATTCCTGCGAGGTGGACGGCGCAGCGGGGTGGTTCGCCTGCTTCTTCTCATCCTCTTTCCACCGCGCGGCTTGCCTGATCTCCGACACCAGCGCCTCCATCTGCGCGCGGAGCTCCACCATCTTGTTCAGCTCCACGGCGCTCTTGGACAGCAGCAGCACCAGGCTCGCGCCCAGGCCCAGGTTCATGGACACCAGCTCCTCCTCCGGCTTCTTCCTCCCTGCGGAATCCACCAAAGTTTCAGCATTAGCGTCACTGATCTCGATGTTTCCGTAATTGAAGCAAGCATTATATTTTTTTCCTCTGTTCTGAATTAGTAGAAGATTTAGTGTATGATCCTCCTGCCTCGGCATGCCGAACCTAAAGAACTCCGTGGCGTCTCGAGGGGCAGCTCCGGCGGCGGCGGTGGCGGCGGCTCCACGACCTTAACACGTGGAGTCTCCCCCTGCTCGGCGCCGTCCTTCCGTTCCTCCCTCAGGCCGCCGCCGTACCGCCGCGGCAGCCGCACTCGGCACCCGAACGCTCCCCCGCCACTCCCGCCGTCCCCGGCACCGCCACGCAGCAGGATGCGCGACAGCAGCGAGCGCGGGGACGGCTGCGCGTCCACCCCGCTCGCGGTGCGCGCCAGGTGCGCCCGGATGGACGCCGCCGCTGCCGCCGCAGCAGCATTCGAGGAATTCGCGGCCGCGAGGCGCGGCGGCGGAGGCAGGGGCAGCGACGAACCCGCCTCCTCCCTTACCCTTCCTCCCGCTCGACCTCTCACGCAGTTCTCCATTGAAAACAGCGATGGAATGCAGCAAGCAAGCTAAGCTAAGCTATAGCCGCCCGCCCGCCGAGGAATTCGAATTGTTGGACACGCCTCGTGCTCCGGCGCCACGCCGCGTATTTATAGGAGAAGGAGAGGAGGAAGAAGAAAGAAGCTCTGCTCTCCTCTTCCGGAAAGGCGCGGCAACTTTGGAGGGAAGCTCGGCAAGTTTTAAAAAGCGGGTGGGTTTAAATGGTGGTAGTACTAATCAAGACGATGAATGATCTTGGAAGCTTGCTTGGGCTGCGCTAATGGCGGGATGGCCCCGCCGGCCCAGGCAATTGGAGGCGCAGGGGAGGGAGGAATTAACTGCGGGGGCGAGCAACCCATGTTGATGCTGCTGCTGCAGCCTGCAGGCCTGCAGGGGAAGAGAAGCTGCTGGTACTGGTAACTGCGCGCTCTGCCGTGCTGCCATTTTTACCTTCTGCTGTTCTGCATCGAGCTCTTGAAATGGAACTGTGAATTCCTGAGTGTTTACTGACGGTCGAACCAAGCAGAAGCAGAGCAGAGGGTGGGCAGTGCCAGGGCCAGGGAATTTTCTTCTGGAGACTGGAGGGTGTGTCCTCATGTCAGCGGCGTGCGTGTGCTACTGCTGCTGTGCTGCCTGGGAGACGGAGCTGCAGCCTGCAGTTGCAGCCTTGCAGGGTGCCTAGGCAGGCAGGTAGGGATAGGCATTTTTTTGTGGGCCGGAACTAGGTGGAGGGAGCCGTTGGATGGAGCATCGGACGGCTGAGATTGAGACCGGCGAAACATAGTGGTGTACGTACTAGAAGCATCGTGCAAGTGAGTCGCCAGGAAAGCAATACGGGTGGTGTAGGTGTAGCAGCGTTATTTTTCACCGCACAAGATTAAAAATTTGAAATGCGTTCGTGGTGCGCCAATGAAGTGGTGTTACGTGAAGTACTGTGTACTTAAAGGAGACAATTATGCATGCATAGCATTGGCAAAGTTCTTTAATATAATAATTTTTTGTTTCGCCAACACGTCCCTTGATTTCAAGCAAAAGAGTACCCTGTCGCATTGCACCTGTTGTTGTCTAACACTCTAACCATAAAAGTTTATATTATTAGTAGATCGGTTGTGTTCAAATTCAAATGCTTTCGTAATAATATAGCTCAATCCAAGTTTTCGGGTGTGCTGATCTACTCTAAAATACTCTCTAATTATGGCGTAAAACCTTGTTCAATCCTGCGTGTTCGTCTCTGATGGAAAGACATGACATGATCATAGGCCTAGCTAGCAGTGGCGGATCTTAGATGAGGATAAGAGGGGGCTAAACAAAGAAGATTTAGAGCTAATGTTAAAAATTAATGGTGATTTCACACTAAGCAACAGTGATTAGTAAAGGAATCAGGCTGATTAGGGGGGCTGTAGCCCCGGCAGCCCCTCCTTTGGATCCGCCGCTGCTAGCTAGCTGGTTGGTTCTTCCGTTCTTGTGGCCACATATGATGGTGAGCTACGTTACCTAGCCAGTCTAGTGTGGTCATGTGTCATGACACCACATGGCGATTAGAGGTACAATACAACGCTCGTACTAACTTGCGTGTTAACTGCGAATTCGAATTGAAACGTTGAAGAATTAAATGGAAGCTCCACGGATTTACTCCCAGGTTAAACGCTCCAGATAGAACGGAAGGGCTAGCTTAGTCTTTGACCGTTGAGTTCAATTCAAATTCGTTCGTCAACAGTAGTCGCCATATTTCAGTCAGCTGTGTAACGCCAAACTTAAACTAACTGTTGCGCGTACACGATTAGGGCGATAAATACTTGCGGTCTGACTGACTGACTGACGACACACGGTAAGTAATTAAGTGAATGCTTGCGTACTGCATCCTCAAAAAGTTACGGTTACGGCCTAAACACAGCAGTAGGGCGCAGTTCCAGTTCGTACGTACACTTTCTCCGCAAGATCGTCATGTAAAGTCGTCTATGTATGTGTAGTAGTCTTGATTAGCACTAAACAGGGGAAAGCGAAGTTAACTGTACAGTACTTTGGGAGAGACACCAGTCTACAACAACTTAAATTGCATTTGCAGCTAGCTGTGTTTCAATCACACTGCTCACTGCATGCAGAATGCATGCAAGCGCTACGACGAAGTCGTTAAATTAGAGTTCTCCTAATAATGCAGTTACTACTACCACATTATATTAGGAGTAAAGAATTGAAGAAGAATACTAAAATAGCACGTACTCAGATGCAGCTAGCTAGTCAGAACCGATCGGAGTGTCATTTACTTTCCTAGACGCGTACGTGAAGTTAAAATTTTGAAAAAATTAGACGCGCGCGGTAGTATTTATATTACCGTGTATATTTGCAGGCATTTTTTTTACGACAGAAGCATGCCAAATGGCGCCATTCATGCCTAGGCGACGGTACAGTCCAGCAGTAGGGAGTGTGTACCGTGTACGTACCCCCCCCCCCCCCCCCCCCCCCCCCCAATTAACGAGGCGAGGCTTAATAATAACAAAACCAATCTCGGCCCAGAACCTACGTGCGTACGCTCGCGAGTTCCGTCCGTATGGCGCGCCGTTCAAATTTTTCCAAACTCTCGCATGCTCCATGATGATGCACGCATGATATATGCATGGGCCGGCCGGGGCGGCTCCCCTGAATGAAGCCAGCAGATAGATACTCGTATTCATGAATGCTCGCTAGCTACACGCACGTACAGTATACGTACTGCCGCCGCCGCTGCATCGCCACCCTCGCTCGCTCGCTGACGATGATTGCAATTGCAACCCGCAAGCCCCGCTGGCCCCTCCTGGCTCCGAATCGAGATCCTGTCGGGCACCAAGGATCGGATCGGAATTCATGCGTGGCGTTCGTGCACGGCTCCACCACTTCCAATGTGCTTCGTTCTCGTGTGTGCATGCATGCGTACGAGTACCTCGGCATAGAGCGCAGCGCAGCTACACCGCGCGCGTCACGTGCATGCACTTCAATATTCCCGATTGAGGATTTTAATTCTACTACTACAAGCACAAGATCGAATTTTGAAACCCCTCCTGGCTCCGATCCGGCATATCAATGTCGTTGCGCACTGCTCCCCTGCGCCATTGATCGTCGTCCGTCGTCGAGCCGGCCGGCCGGCCGGCAATCATATGGCAGCCATCGCATGGATCATGGATGCCGACGTCGACGACGCATGGTCACTTCCATCAATGCGCCCGTGAGTCGACCTTCGCCGTCGTCCCGAGTTTTTACGACGCGGGTACGCGTAGCTTTGCATTGGAAATGTTGCATGCAGTAGCAGATGGATCGGAGAAGAGAGGAATCATTTGCAGCCACGCAAGCGTACGTAAGGGGACGGAACGGAGGCACCCGCCGATCGATGCCTGGAGCCTGCAGGGGTCCGATCGACGACGAGCGGAGCCCGTCGCGACGCCGCCAGCAGGCAAGGAGCGCGCGCGCACGCCCGTCTCATAGGGAACGCGTGAGGCCGCGCGGCACATTTACTCGTGCGCACAGGGCGGTTTAATACGTCCCCCTACTACATACCACTGCTACATCCACGATCCATCATGGACGACGACGACGAAGCGCGTGCTACGTACTCAATCAGCTGGAAGCTAGCTAGGGGACTGTGGACTCATGCATCCATATCCATCATCAGCCCCGGCCGCTTCATTTCTAGCACTCCCTGTGTGCACGTGTCTTCATTGGGCACGCATGCGTTCAATTCAACCCATCACCATTCGCCAACGTCTAGTGATCGAGCCGAGATCGAATTGTTGGCGATCCTCGCGCCACGATTCAAATGGCCGATCCGGGTGGTGGGCCTGTTTCCGGGAATCTACAGCTGATGGTGGACTAGTACCTATATACAGTACGTATATTTGTTCAGTGTACAGTGTACACGCTACACGTACGTACCCGACTGCAAGCATTAATACGCGCGTTGGAGCAGGCGAGCGGGCGGGCCGGCCGGCCCAATAAACGTGGAGGGAAAAACGAAAACGTGCCAGTGCAGATAGCGCAGACGACGCAACTTTGCAATTGCAAGCAAACACGCAATTCAGGACTCAACATTTCAGCGGTGCCTTAGCTCTCGCGACTCGTCATCAGGCAAGTTTAAACTTTCAGGGCTACCTGCGCATACTGCCATAATGTTGTCGTACTGTTTATCTCTTCTCGCCCATCCATGGCCGCGCATTGAAGCGGCGTTCCAAAGCCACCGTACCGGAGCTGAATCCAAGACGGAATTCCGTCCCGACCCCCTCAGCGCTCAGGGACCAGGACCAACGCCGCCGCGCGGTGTCCGTCACGCGACCACCGTATCGCTGCCCGTTGCCGCAATTACTCCCCGGTCGACGCCGGGACACCACACCATGCAGCCATGAAAGCATCCAGCTTGTGAACTGCCTCGTACTCCCCCGCTCTCCATTAACGAGTGGGATCACCTGTTATTATTTATATATATATATATATATATATATATATATATATATATATATATATATATATATATATATATATATATATATATATATATATATATATATATATAAACAAGTGGAATCACCAGCTACAGGCCTACAGCACCACGCCACCGGTCTGGTCCCGACAAGATCAACAGGAAATACGTTTGCAGCATCGCCGCGCCGTCTCGTTTCATCTCGACAGCCTTGCAACCTCTATTACAGATTACAGTTCCAGTTACAGCACAGTCAAAAGAAAAAGGAGAATTACATTCCAAATGCAACGAGTATTTATTCCAACAGGATAAGATTGCATTGCAGCATTGGCAGGCATTGAATCATATAACTGATCATCACCATCATTTTATTCTCCAGTAATTAAACAACAGCAGGTGCCAGTAAAATAACCTCACTTTGTTCGTTCCACTAAACAGACCGTTACAACAGAACACATGTTCAAATGTCTATCAAAACTGCTAAAACAGCATGACAACAACTATGGACTATTGACGACGAATGATTTTAACATAATCTCTTTCACCAATGGGTACTACAACGAAACAACAAACAGCATGTGCGTCCCGGGGATTCTCTCTCATATTCTCAACTCTATAGTGTTAGGCTGGTTCCAAGGCTTGCCTTGGTAAGATTTCTGTTTCATCCTCCGCTGCGATATGTAGTCTGCCTCCTCCTGGAAGGGGTTTGGCCCGCCAAAGTCTTGCTTTGATTTCCGTACTTTCTTTGTCTTCCCTTTGTCATACTCCTCGTCCCTGTAAAAAGACCTTGTTTAGATTGCCAAAAACACCCAAAAAATTTTGCACGGTACCCGTCACATCGAATCTTTGGACGCATGCATGGAGCATTAAATGTAGGTAAAAAAAATAACTAATTGCACAGTTTGTCTGTAAATGTCGAGACGAATCTTTTGAGCCTAGTTAGTCCATGGTTGGACAAATTTTGCCAAATAACAACGAAAAGTGCTACAGGAATTTTTCCCAAAAAATTTTGGGATCTAAACAAGGCCTCAGTATTTGTTCCATTCAAAAGTGGTTAGGTCTGAAGTCCACTCTGACCTTTCAAACATGAATACAAGACATGGTAGAATATTAGTAGAGGCATATTCACAATAAACTGCAAAAGATAAAATCTCACCACTCATCTAGGACGTAACCAATGCTCTTGCGTTTGGAGTGTTGCCGCGCAGCAACCTCTGTATTTGGCACGTCTACAGCATCCCAGCACGGAACTGAAAATCAAACAAACATACAAATCACAGGTTAGAATTGATGACACAACAGTATGTTTCATCTTTAAAATAGAATGTGCATCTGCAAAGAGAAGATGAGCTAACCAGTAGCTTCCATCAGGTCCGTTGCGCGAATACTGACAGGTTGGGTTACCACCAACTTAGCATCTACAGAAGAGCTTGGATCAGACTTTGGAATGTCAGCACTGCCAGAAGGTGCACTTGTGCCAGAACCACCACGAGCTCCATCGACCTTCTGCTTGTTTTTGGAGGACTGGGTATCATCTTTGGACCTTGCACTACCATGTGATCGTTTCTGACGGCTGGAGGTAGATTCTATAGTTTCAGAGTGTGCAGTGGTCGATGTTGATGTCAACTGCTCATTCAAACAAGATATATTTGCCGTGTCCTTACAAGCTACAACACGCCTTATAGTTCTACTTCTCTTATGTTTTGCTTTCTTCCCTGGCTTTAGTGAAGCTAACAACAGTTGTCTGGACCCTAACCACATGTTCACAACAGGATACCTCACAAACTTCTTTGACTTCAAATTCACCTTTTTCGCTGTAGTTCCATTGCATGAAGCAGCCACAGCAACATGCATAATACCACCAGAGCTGATCTCTACACCAGAATCTGCTTGTGCAATTACTGGTGCAGTATTGTTCTGTATACAGACACATGTACCAAATATAGACAAATCAGCTCATGTTTAACAAAATTTTGGTACTATTATGATTTAATTCATCTACAAAGGAGCACAGTGAGGGAGGAAAAGTGGGGCGCTACCTGACTCATAGGAAGTGCCTTCAAGATTTCATTAGCTTGATCCACAGATTCTGGAAAGTTCCTTGCTTTCTCACTGGAAGTGAGACATCCAATGCCAGGCACGACACCATTTGAAACAACAGAATCCTGGAATTTTCACGAAATAAAATAAGCTATGAATCCTTCAAAAGTTATTTAAAAAACATACAGTGACCATCATACAAACCTTCTTTGATAAAGATCGTGCAGCAAACTCTGCAGCTGTGCCATTTACAAGGGGAGCTGGCTCGGAAAATGGAGCTGTTTGAGGCTGAGAAGTCAATTTGTCTGACTTGGACAATGTAGCGGCACCATTAGCAATGGCAGAGACGACAGAAGTATTTTTCCCCGTGCCAGCCTTAGGTTCCATTTCCTGCAAGGGCTTCCCAACAACTGTTTGTTCACCACAAGTATTTGTAAATGGTGCAGGTTGGTGGGAGGAAGCTGTCTCCTGACTATTTACAGCAAACTGCATTGGTTTAGTTGGCAAGGTACCACCATCATTTTGAGCTCCAGGGGCTTGTCTGGAAGGCAGGGCATTGTTTTGAGAGGCTGGAGCATCTTCAGCTTTGACCTCATTCTTTGAACAATGGCCTGTTATAGTCTTGCTGAAAATTGTAGAGTAGCCAATGATTGTGTTGTGCGCCTTATAACCAAACGGAGACACACCATTCAAATTTTGTGCTTTTACACTGCTTTGGGTAATACCATTCAGACTTGAGATCTTTTCAGGGGTTTTCTTCATGGGCACATTAGCAGTGATGTTCTCTTTGCAGGCCACTGACTTTCCAATACTGTTACGTACATAAAATAACATATAAGCCTTTTGCTTCAATACGTCTGCCTCACGAACTTGGCGCACCTGCAGTTGATGCCATAAGAATCAGTGTGAGGAAAATCTAGAGTCTGCCAAAGTAGCCAAAGGGCACAAAGTGAAAGTAGCACACATGACACAATGTAGCTCAACATATGATACAATTATTCTCTCTCATTTGTTGCCAATCTAGCCAATGGTTCTTCTCCATCAAAATGAACAAAAGTAATGTATCAAAACAGGATAGTAAGTGACATCAATGACAGGCAACCACGAATAAACCTATGGTAACACTTTCTAAAACCCCTAAACCAACAATTTGGCTAACTTGCATGAGCAATATTAAATCCCATGCGGATCCGCTGGTCCCTAATCCGTGCGGTCTCGCCTCTCCGCCAGTCACCGCACGTCCGCGGCTCTGCTTCTCCCCTCCTCTCTCCAGTCAGCACCTGCTCAATCCACTTCATCACCCTAGTGCCTAGGTCTTCCCTTCCCTTCCCTTCGCTCAGCTCTGTTGCCAGTGCTTCCTCTACTCTAGTGCTTGTTTGAGTTTGTCTTGGCTTGGCTCTGCTTAATCTTACAGCTAGACTAGTTGTGCTTGGCTCTTCTCTGCTCTGCAGCCAACAAGGCAACAACAGAGTGGAGAGTCCAGCTGCATATGATCCCAGATGCAAAACGAAGACCACTGAACTCGAAAGATCCAAGATGGGATTATGGCTATTGGGCAGACCCTAAGGAGCGAGATAAGGTAACATGTAAGCTTTGCAACAAGAAGATTCTAGGAGGAATTAAAAGGCTTAAGAAACATCTAGCTGGTGGCTATGGAGATGTGATTCCATGTCCAGAGGCTGGCAGAACTAAGGAAAAAAGATGGGAGAATACTTGGGTGCTGCTAACAATGCTAATGAGTTTGATGACGACGACGGATATTGAGAGATAAGAGCCAAGAGTTGGGTGCTGATTGTTAAAAAATTCCATGTGTCCTGTAATAGAGGGCGCGGTTCATTTCACTCTCCTTTTTGACGGGCATTCAAACACGCACCATTTATTGTTCCTTCTACCATGCTGTGTGCATGCTGCTGCACCGTGGAGCGAGCGTTTGATTGGCCAAGCACGGATGAGAGATGGCCGAATAAACGTGTGAACAAAAAAAACAGCTGCACTGCCATCAACACATGGTAAATTAGTTGTTAGATGGAGTAAAAGTCCTTCTTGGTCTTTTTGTGGAAGGAGTTGCGCCTTCTATAGCGGGATGGAGGGAGTACTTATTACCTTATTTTGTAATGTGGTGTGAAATTGTGGACTACTATTAATCTTGTGACTACTTATTACCTTAGGTTGTTTTAGGATATGTCTATGGCGTCGCTTCACCACGTGCCGTATGTGGCTAGGTATTGTGAGGGGGTGCGTCACCACTTTGTCGGCTTAATGCCTTAAGAACCAATGGAGATGATAGTATATTCTTGAAGAGCAACAAACTAAAGAACGCTTGCTGCTTTGAGGATAATTTGGAGGATTCAATAACAAATTAATTTGGTGTATGCACTGTGTGAGGCATCGATAAAGCTTCAAAAGGTAGAGAATAAAATTGTAGACCAGACAAACTTTGTAGTGTCCATGGAGCTAGAGGACTTAAACATGAAAAAAAATCTCTTGAGTAGTTTGATAAATGTTAATTACATGGATACTAAATGAGTGTGCAAAGTAGAATTTAGTAGTAGCACTGGGAACTAAAAACAGAATGAGCAAAACTTCATAAGACTAATGTCATACTAGACCTTGTTATCATCAAGATTGTGCCACATCCCGCTGGATGTACGAACGAAACAATAGTAATGACCTGATTGAGTGTTCCAACCTGTATGGACTAGGACACCATAAAGGCTGTATTTAAAATCTGTACCCTGCACCAATAATCAAGATGAATGATAATACTATGAGAAACAAGATGAAAATGCTAAAGAGAAGTTAACTGAAAGCATACAGCATAAAGCGAGAATTTCAAAACAAACTACTCACTTTAGAGTCACTAACAAATGGTTTCAAATCGAGACTTGGTTGGAAGTCCACTTTTTTGTCAATCTTTTCACGAGGATTGAAAGGGCTGAAGCGCTTCAGATGGATTGTCAAGACATTGGGAGCCTTATCAATTGTAAACCGTTTCTTTGCTACAACTTTCTGCCTGCAGCGTTCGCACTGGTATTGCTTTTGACCCCCGTCTAGTAGCTCATCCTCAGTAAAATTTTCTAGTGCCCGCACTAAAGTCGTGGCCTTGGCAATATCAAGACTGAGGTCCAAGAAAGGATCAAATTTATTGGAGCAATGTGAGCAACGCATGCATTTGACCTGTAAGCACAGATAAGGTGACCAACTAGTGATAAGGGAATGTGGTCTCTTCTGCCAGCCAAGGGATTAACTTCAACAATGCACAAGAGCATACCTGACTTCTAAGGCGGCCACCAAATATTTTGTGAACTAAGCTTTTGTCATAAGCACTTTGAGACTCACTCGGTACCCCAGAAGGTAAACAGCATTTATGCATGGATTCAAGCAAATTAACCATTAACTCATGTGCATCTTCTTGTCTTGAATTGCGGAAAGTGCGAGAAATGCCTATTTTGCAGTTAAAGATCCCATTCTGGTTATAGAATAGATTGAAGAATCACCTAAATTTAAAATGATTTCAGTCATTTTAATTCACAGAGAAGATAAAAGGATACAGCGCAAGTTCTTGACAATACGAAATGGTGTCACTATTTTTCCAGTTGATTCTAGAGCAGTCTTGACATGATTCTGAAGAGCACATAATGCACAAAATCCAGATGTGCGACCTTCAGGGGAAGAGAGAACAAATTAGCAACAACAATAAAACAAATTCCACATAGTGCAAAAATAAGAGTAGATTTTTGCTTGTTTAACAAGCTTCAGAGTAGAGAAAAGAACTTTAAGTTTCCTAAAAAAGCTGTGTCATGAAAACGTACTTAATCAGTACCATCATTTCTACTCCATACAGACATGCATCATGGTCATGGAACAACAGCTCAATTGCAGCAATTATGGTGATTTACAACAGATCAGTAAGAGTTTCCATACTAGTGATATTTTTCATTCTATACAAACATACAGGAAAGAATACCGGTTGTCATGCCATGAGAAATCTGGGCACAGAAATGATGATTAAGCATCAGATAGCAGATTTCCTATCAATTTCCACAGTGCAGATACAAGTGCAAAGCATTGTCTGGCTGCCTTACTATCTCATAACTAAATAGGGAACAAGCAACAAGTTTACAACGAATAACTTGAATACTTGATGCATCATGTATATACAAAAAATACCACACCCAACTAGTGCATAAACATATGCACACTCAGCTTCAAGAAATAGATCCTGTATTAAGATGAACAACGTCAAATACGGTACTCGCGGGATGACTGATTTGGAAACACAGGAAGAGCAATCAACTCATCACACATGAGACTGGGTCAACTTCGAATCCTGACCATTTGAGTACAGTGGATTGAATACATCCAATTAGAGAACAGAAAAAAGTAACATTCCGGTATGAACTTACTTAATACTTTGTTCATTGTACGTGGCTCATCAGATAGCCACAAAATACAAATTGGTGTAGGGCTGGGGATCTCGATATGTATTAGCTACGATTGATATTACGTACAATGTTCAGGCTAGTGGACAACTTCAAGGTAGTCTTTTTTGAAGAGTGGGCTTCTTATCCATCATTGTCATTAAAAGACAACTTTTCAGTTTTCACCCCAAGCTGCAAAAAAACTTGCAGCTCTAAACTTGGATCAACCATTAGAGAAAGTTCCATGCATGATATGGGACTGCATCTTAGTTGGCTGAACAAGATCCAGGCTGAAGAAATGGTGAAATTGGGCAGTGGAGTAAATACGAATAAAATTGTCCCATTCGAGTCTTGGCAATGAAGGATTAGAGGTACTCTTGTCTTTGGTGTCACACCAATAAATGACAATAGTACATGAAATTGGTTTAGCTTAACTTCCAGCTGCATATAATATTCAGTTCAGTTACTGCTGCCTCTGAAATCCACAAGCTCATGTGTAACATTGTCATCTGACAAAATGTGTCGAGCCGGTTAGCTGACAGTACCAACAGCACTTACATGAGGACTTGTGCTTCCCGCTCTGTAAATAGGCTGCGAACGGCTCTGTGTATGTCAAGCATTGCAGAACTGAGTTGAGGTAGCAGGTATTCCCAAGATTTTCCAAACCAGCACCCTGCAAGACATCAAGAACTACAATTTACAAACCATTCTCCACCACACTAAAACCTGACGAAATTACCATGGTGTGAACAAAACAAGCACTTTGAATAACTAAATAACCAAAAATCTCAGCTACTTTTAACTTCAGTTACCCAAATTGACAGCTCTAGTGGCAAGCAAACCAGGCACTGTTACTGTGCCGCCCAAACCCCTACAAAAACTGAAAGTTGTAGTCCAAATCCTCAAAAAGACTACAACTTTGGGCACTCACAATTCTCCCGAGGTAGATCCTTGCGACGCTGAGCTCCGGATCGATCCCGCCGGCGTCCGCCTTCTCCGGCCTCCTCGCCTCCCCCTCGCTGCTCCCAACCGCCGCCCCGGCCCCCGCCTTACCAGCGGCGTCAGGGTTCAGCGTCTCCGTACGGAACCCGCCTCCCCCACCGCCACAGAGGCATGCGGCCTCCGCGCGAGGTGGAACTCAATCCGCCGGTGCATCACCCCTTCAGGCGCCGCCGCCGTCGAAACCTCCGCCATTCCTAGGGTTTCTCACCACAGCGGGAGCAGCGCAGAGCCACGAGACCGGGCAGGCAGGCGATTAGCACTTCACTGAATTTCTGGTGGAATTCTGTCGGATTAAACCTAGCAGGGTCGATCGATAAGGAAGGGGAAATTGGTGCGGCGCGCTGTTTTTTTTTCCCTTTTTTCTGGCCGCCGTTCGCGACGCGAGGCGGAAGAGAGGGGGAGCTGGAGGTGGGAGGCGCCGCTAAAAACCCTATACCCCTAGCGAATGGACGACTGGGATCGGAGGGACGAGGGAGACAGGACGATCTGGACCGTTCAGATTTGAAGCACGTGGTTTTGCTTCGGAGATACTGTGCAGTGGGCCCGTAGAGCAACGCGGAATGTGAAGTGGGCTGCAGCTGCGGGCCTGAAGCTTAAAAAAAAGGCTTTTGCTAAAAAAATAAGGGAGAATTAGGAATTTGGCCCCGGAAATTTTTTTGAGGTATCAGTTTTTTTTTTTGAATTTGGGTATATAGCCCTGAAAAAAAAATTCTTAGTTATTAGGCCTTCCGTCAGGTGTGTGAGTGAAGTCTATTAGTTTGGGCACTGTAGCTTGTCGACGAAATATAGTCGGCAGTCTACCTAGGGGTATGCCCAAGGTAGTAGATTATCGGCACACAGATGCGCAAGCTCCAAACAAGATGGTGACGCAAGGCAGACACGAAGTTTTATCCAGGTTCGGCCGCCAAGAAGGCGTAATACCTACGTCCTGCGTCTGATTTGTATTGTGGTATGTCAATGAGAGATGTTTTTTAGAGGGGTCCCCTGCCCGCCTTATATAGTCCGGGGGCAGGGTTACAGATCTGGAAACTAATCCTAGTCAGTTACAATTGCCATATGTAGCCGGATAAGGATTCCTATTCTAACCGACCAGGATCCTGCATGGTCACCAAATCCGTCTTAATTCCTTGTACGGGACTCCGATCAGGTTAACTGGGCCGCACGTCACCTTTTGGGTGGACTGAAACCATCGATCCAGGCCAGCCCAAGCTTAGCCGTAGGGGTATAGGGGTTAATACCCCCACAGCTAGTCCCCGAGCATCATATATTCTGATGCGACACGCCATCTTGACCTTCTCCGAACATTGAGGCTTGAGTCCTTGACGTCTCCGACCACCGTTGCCGCCGGAGAAGTAGGTTGTCCGAAGAATGTATGGTACTCTTAAGAAAAAAGAAAAATATTTTCGTCCCGGGAAGTGTGCCCACTTGTATTTCTGAAAAGAAATGTAAGTGCGTCTTGAAGCGTAGCGTCCTTGATCATCAGAGGCGTAGAGGTCGAAAAACAAACACATTCACCGCAAGGTGAAGTGTGCCCACTTAGTCCCCGAGCCTGGTAGTAGGTGACGTAGGCACGTGGTGCCAGGGTCTAAAAAGAATTCCCAGTTAAGTTGAGAATCCAATCGTCGTACCGGCGATACGAGATGCACCGGCAGGTGCATCATACCGATGTAGTCCCGGAGCTTGCTGGAAGGCGAGGTATGAGCCTTGTATCAAGGTCTAAACGAGAAAGAATATCCCAACTGTATGCGAGTCGCCAGTCGCATGTAGTTGAGACGCAAAGTCCTCGAGCCATGGTCGGAGAGTGATCGAGGCAGTCCCCGAGCACAGGTCGAAGAGCGAGCGACGAAGTCCCCGAGCCGTGGTCGGAGAGTGACCGAGGCAATCTACGAGCACAGGTCGAAGAGCGAGCGACGAAGTCCCCGAGCCGTGGTCGGAGAGTGATCGAGGTAGTCCCCGAGCACAGGTCGAAGAGTGGTCGAGGCAGTCCCCGAGCACAGGTCGAAGAGCGAGCGACGAAGTCCCCGAGCCGTGGTCGGAGAGTGATCGAGGCAGTCCTCGAGCACAGGTCGAGGAGCACATGTAGTTGTGTACTTATTTTTCTCTTTTCTCTGCCAAGTCCAATCTAACACGCCTGGTCAAAAAGCAAATCGGTATAGTACATCATTCTGTCTTCCTTTTTTTTTACAAACAAACAGCTGACACCTGTATTGAGGTGTGTCAGTGTGAGCCCTCGTATACCATCAACAAAAAGGCGCGTACACTGGTAATGAAGGAGCACATTTATTGGCATAGATCTCGAGGTGGTGTGAAAAATCCATCCGTCACGCGTGAGCACATCTCCCAAGAATCTTGGGCAGGCGAAACGACAGAACTCTTTGTTATTTATAATATAGATCTGGCAACTTACAGTCACCATTCCCCATCGTCATTCGCCGCTGCCACCTTCATCTTCGTCTTCCTCTTACCAAACCCTATTTCTCCGATAAACAGTGCCAAAATCCCATTGTCATCGCATCCACCCCCTTAGAAAACTTCGCGTAATGGCGAGAAAAAACGCCCAGAAGAAAAGCGAAATCATGACGAAGGAGTGGTGGAAGTCTCGAAGCAACGAGCACACCATCAAAGACCTTGTCGCCATGGGAGTGCTCCACAACAAAGCCCTCGCTGGATGGCGCGCACCGGAAGGAGAAAGCTTCCCTGATCCACAACCAGGTGAGATCGTGGTTTTCGAAGATTTCTTCAAACGGGGTTTTGGGATTCCAGTACACCCTTTCCTTCAAGGTCTCTGCTTGTACTACGAGATTGAGATTTGCAATCTGCATCCCAACTCGATTCTTCTCGTCTCTACCTTCATCCATCTCTGCGAGGCGTATGGTGGCTTCCAGCCCCATTTCGATCTCTTTCGCCACCTGTTCTGTCTGCACTGTCCGTGGAACACTACTTTGGACGAGTGGTACAAGAAATGGTTCTACATCCGTGAAGAGCCGAACACTATCACTTTGTGCGACGTGGGGCTAATTCCAGAGAAGAAAAATAGCTGGTCAGAAAAACCCCGAAAACTTGGAACAGATCGCCGAACTGCTCGAGATGATCCCGTGGAGAAGGCTTGATGGCCCGAGCGTGGTCGGAAACTTTATTAGCCGATGAATTCAGCCATGCTAGAAAAGAATTCATCCTGGCTTCGAATACCAAGGAAGCGCAGATCCGACAAGGACCAGGAAAGAGCCGCTCGACAAGACGGAGATCAAAGCCAGGATTGGAGAGCTGTTCAATTTGGCCGATCCAAATTATGTTGTACTGAACGCCATCGAACACGCCTTCAAACTAACTCGACCTCCCCCAAAGGTAAATGACGCCTCCTTTTAACTGTAGAGTCATGTTATATCAAGAAAATAACTGTCTTTTCCTTTATTTTGTGTCTCAGTGTAATGGCCGTGACCGGGCAGAAGTGTTCGTGTCGCCTCCCCCTGGTGTAGAATGGCCGCAACCTACCGGCCCAGCCACCCATACCAGCGCCAAGACCGACGACATTAACCGGGCGGTATTCGAGACCGTTGAAGACGCCTTGACCAGAGCCGCTGGCAAGCGTCCGGCTACTGTCAAACGACGTCAAGCCATCTTTCCTTTGTCGGACGATGAAGCAGAGGATACAGACATCTTCCAGCTCGTTCCCAAAAAGAGGAGAAGACAAGTAGAACCGACGGAGCAGGGTGGCTCCTCCAGGCCAGGAGTGGCCGCAGCACCAACCACGGCTGCACAGAGGACAGACGAAGGAAACATGCCGCACCATACTCCGACACCCATACCGGGGATTGAACAAGTCCCGGTGGAAACTGCCGAGCAAACAGAGCAGGGGCGGTCGAGGAGACGTTCCTTCGCCACATCCTTCCGCAAGTCGAAACTGTAAGTATTTTGTTTGATGTAAGCCTTGCATTTTGCATTGGATGCTATTATCTTCTTAATTTGTCTCTAAGTTCATTAGATCAGCCTCCACTGAAAGCCCCGACCAGCTAGCTGGGTGCGGAATGTCCTCACCGACAACAGCGGGACAAGCTGCTCAGCAATCAGTCATGGAGAAACCCGTAGCAGGGACTCCACTTGAACCTCAGCAGGTGGACAACCAGACGCCAGTCCCCGAGCAGGGGGTCGAGAAAACGACCGAACAGAATACGAGTGCTCCAAACACGAACCCTGCTGAGGCGGATACCACGACGCCAAGGGAGCTGAATCTAGCCGAAGAGCAGCAGCCAGAAGTTGTCCAGAACATGGTTGCTGACGCGACGGCTCGTGAGAAAGCCCTAGTGGAATCTGCAAACTCCAGACCAGTACCGCCTCCCGAACAGGATGCTGAGGAGGATGAAATGGAAGAAATCCTGGGCCGTCCCCAAGATAGGCGACAACATGTATATGTGTTGCGCTATCGGAACGACGAATGGGTCATGCACGAAGAAATCCCAGAAATCGAAGAGACCTTAAGAGTCGAACAGGCGGCCAAGCGTCTGGTGACGGAAGTCCAGGTATATTTGGTTTGAGTTATTGACCCTATTGTATAGTCGAACTGGCTGACGTAGCTTGTCTGTATGCAGGACTTGATGAAAACTGCAAGATACCGAAAACGGTGCTTCGACCAGATAGAAGAAATCACGACGGCCAATAAGGAGCTGACGGCTGAAGTGGAACACCTACGGCACCAACTTGAAACCGCCAACCAGGAGAGGACAAACCAAGAAGCACAAAACCAAGATCTGGTCGGCCAACTCCAACGCAAAGAGCAGGAGAAAACATGTAAGTTTTCACCGTATCATAACAAGTGTAGGACTTGTGTTAATTTGTTCTTTGCAGTAATAGCTGTAATGCAGGTTTAGAAGCTAAAGTGACCCGCCTCCAGGGGGAAAACAGCCGTGTGCTTGCAGAATGCAATTACCTAAAGGAGGACAATAAGAAACTGGCACGCAGCCAGTCGGAACTCCAAAACCAAAATAACAAAATGAAAGATGACCTGAAAAGTAAGAACTCCAGACCCCCTTTCTCATTCTATCGCCCACCTTGCCTTGCCGTGTCATCACTTTTGATGTCTTGTACTATTTTTAGTTTTGAAAGTCAATGCCAAGAGGCACCTGGAGGCCGTGATCAAGGAACATGACGACTTGAAAACGCAATGCCTTAAAACCACCGAGGAGCGGGACATGTGGAAAAAGCGGTGCCAAGAAATGGCAACTGACATTCTGCCCATCCTCGACCTTATCGACCCGGCGCTCACAGAGGAAGAGCTAAAGATGCCCCAGCTCGGACTGGTCGAGAGATGCAAGAAAGCATGGGGATGGTTCCAGGACTTCGTGAAGGAGGCGGGTGAGTACACGGGTGCCCATGTGCTGAGCATGGTGCGTGCTCACTACCCCCTGATCGATCTCAAACGCTTGGAGGCTGGGTACCCGAAGGAGGTAGACCTAGAGAAGGCTGAGGAGCTTCGGACGACCCAGCTGGAATTGTCTTCAAAGATAATTGGCGATATTAACCTGTGCGGAGGTGGGACAGCACCTGTACAGGGTGCGCCGTCGACAAATCAGCTGGAAATGCCATCAGCTGCAAGCCAACCAACGAAGCCTGCGGTCTCGACCAGCCAGGCACCGGTGGTGTAACACCTCAAGTGTTTAGCTCCATAATTGCATTGCATTTGCATTGCATAAGCATAAGCATGCATCATTCATGTTTGTTATTTTATGTGATGCAACACATGTGATTATTCTAGGGTTTGTTTGATTTATTTCATGAAGTATTTGATAGTTGGTGTAACAAAAAGGTAAGGTAGCCAATCATGACCTACAACACCTTAGTTATACTTAGGGTAACATTTGGAACAAGTTTCATGTTGACCAAAATTACAAATTTGCCCTCCAAGAGAAGTTGACCACCATTTGACCCTAGAAGGCTCTAGTTTGACCAGTTAAAAAGTCTAATTTAGAGACCTTGCATGGAAGAGCACCCTTAAGTAAAGTTGTAGAGAATTTCATGAGGAACAAAAGTTCTAATATGGCCATCTCATGAAAATGACCAGAGCATGCTCAAAAATGGCCCACAAGTCAGCTTGAGTGTTGATCAACACTTAGAAAAATTCTAAGTCTGGAAATTGGATTTTTCAGTTTCACTGTACCTCACTTTAGCAAGTTGTAACTCACAAACCAGGCCAAACCAGCCTTTGAGCCAATTGACAAAGTTGTTGTCCACACATAGCTCTACAACATTGTCAATATCACCATCACCTGGTTCTCAATAGTTTAGGAGATATAGTGTCAAGAAGTTAGGGTTTCAGTCGGCGTTGATCTCTGAAACTGCATTTCAGTTTCAAGGGGCACCACTTTGGAGCTCTGTAGTTTCAAATCTAGGCCGAACCAGCCCAAACTCCAATTGACAAACTTGTAGACCTCATGTAGCTCTACAAAATTGGTGTAATCATCTTCGACTAATTCGAACCGGTTTGGGAGATAATCATCGTGGAAGTCGCTCTGTCAGTCGAGCTCGATGGCACCGTGCACCGCAATTCAGTTTCGTCAGAGGAGGGGGCGCGGCCGACCGGCCACAGGGCCTCGCCGACGCGTGGGCATGCGGTGGCGACCGTACGCCGGTCTTGGCCCCACCGGTCAGCCCACGGCGCCTTCAAGACCGCCACGACGCGTCAAGGCTGCCTCCATTCCCTCTCCCTCCCTCGTTCGGTTGCAAAGCGGAGACACCGAGCCGCCATTGTCGCCCCCACTCCGGCGAGCTCGCGCGCACTCCCCACTGCACCGCCGCTCACCAGACCTCGCCAATCCCTCCGCCTCACCACCCTCCATCCCCTTGACCCACCGAAGCCCGCGATTTGACTCAAGGTGAGCCGCATTGCTTTCTTCCCCGTCTCCGAGAGGTCGCCGGAGCCCGCCATGGGACCTCACCGTGGTCGGGGTGCTTCGGGTCTCTCTCCATCTTCCCTTCCTAGCAAAATGGATCCGTCTAGCTTCGGTGAAGCTCGTACCGAGCCTAGACCGCACCGTACATCCTCACCGGCGACGGTGCGCCGCCACCGGACATCACCGGCCGCCGCTCGCGGTGACAAGCCCCTTCCACCCCATCCCCATCCATTCCACGAGCACCAATCGACGCACCGGGTGACGGAGAACACGAGGCGGTGTTCGATTGGCCGAGCGAGCTCTTCTCCGGCGAGCTCGAGCTCGTCGGAGCTCGCGGGCCTCCGCCTCCCCTGTCTCCGGTCGCTGACCGCGGGGGCCCGCCCGTCAGTGTCGCACGCGGGCGGGAGCGCTGAGCGGGCCGCGCGCGCGCGAGTGTGGGCCGAGTTTCCCGGGCCGGCCCAGTTCATCCGAAATGAAATTCATTTTTATTATTTGTCACTGATTTTTGTACAAGTTGGAAAAATATAGATCTAGGGTTTTAATGATCCAAAAATCATGAGATAAATTTTGTTAGGGTCTACATGACGTGTAGTATTTTAGAAAAATATAAATCTGGAATGTGATGTTTAATTTCTAGGAGAATTTAATAGATCCTTTAAATGTGTTTTGGAATGCAAGCAAATTTTTTAAATTTATAACTTGAGCTGTAGTGTTCCATAAATCATGAAATTTGGTGGGTAGGTTACTCTATGCTAGCCCTAGCTCTGGTAAAAATTTGGGCATCAGTGCTTAAGTAATTTCCAAGTTATAATGCTATCTTGTTATTCTGGGAAATACTTAAATGAATTTTTGTAATTTTTCTACATGTGCAATGTTCATATAAATTTTTGGAGAATGTCTTGGCACCCTAGAGTGTCCAAGAAAATTAAGAAATCTGTTGTGTGACACTTTTTTACTATGCTTTATTATTTATACAAAAATCAGCCTTTTGGGCTTGTGAATTTTGTTCAGAGAGTTTCTGTGAATAAAACTTGTTCAAATTTTTACTGTGGTCTCTTTTTGGGTCAGAGAGTCCCCTGTAATTTTTGTAGAATTTTAGGAGCAGTTTACATATATGTTTAAAATTCCACCTAATTAATTAAGTAAAATAAGAAAGGAGTATAAATAAATGTTCTAGGTAGTCACACCCTACTTTCTGGTGTTGTTATACCCCATGTGAACTTTTGGAAATCTTAGTTTGGTTTTAAGGGTCTTTGGCCACATCAATAAATATTTAATCTTTGTAATTGTAGGTTTTCTGGACAGCTAGTAGTAATTCTAAATTTGGCTTTGATAAAATTGGTTGCTGGAAAACTTGTAAATACCAAAGTTGGAGTAAACTTGATGAACTAGCTTGTGTTAAAATTTGGAAGCATTTGGCTTAGTAGTTTGAGAGTTACTGTTGTTTAAAGTGGCAGTTCAAAATCTGCTACTCTCTGTGTTAGAGAAGACAGATTCTGGAACTTGTGAAGTTTGACATGGAAAACTTAGGAGTTTGGAGTTGAGGTCTGAAAATGAATTGTAGTACATTTCTTAGGCTTTCCAGATTGCCTTAGATCATATCTTTTGGAATTGTAAATCTCCAGTTGTGATAAAAACAAGTAGCTGCTGTCCAGAATGCTTACTGTGGTGTTTTGCTGATTGATATGGTGTGATATCCTAAGACATGCTACTTTTGTAATTGTTAGGTGTTAGGGCCTTAACGGAGGATGAGCAGCTTTATCTTAGGTTAAGTAGATTAGGTGAGTATTTCTCTACCGGAGAGGAAATTTGCACCTACTCTTTTGAAGTGATTTGAGTAGAGCATTAAATTGTTGTAATGCATTCCATTCCGAGCATATTGCATCTTTCGTTATGCATCCATGGTATTTATTGTGCATTCATGCAATAGGTGTACCGGAGGGAGTGACACTCCTCGAATTCGAACAAGCGATACCGGGGGAGGTGCTGAGTCAACCGGAGGAAGTAGCAGAAGAACCCAACGTCGGGGAAGCTCCGTCAGAAGATCTACCCGAGTGCCCTGACCACCGGCCTTCAACTTTTCTGAAAGGCAAGCCCCGGTGCATGCTGAACCTACTGATTTATAAATTAATCTTGAGTACTTTTAATTGTTTACTGCATTAAGTTGTAGGAGTTATATGAAAACACTTGTTGCATTATACCTGTCCTTGTCCAGATATCGTACTGAATCCTATATTAGGTGTAGGCACGTGTCAATGCTTAGCCCTGCTTAGTACGGTAGAAGTCGGGTGATTTCCGGTCATCCGCGAGAGGTAGGAAGGAGTCGCGAGTGGCTTATGGCTATCGTGATGGAACCATGCTTAAAAATGAAATCGAGACCGGACGGGAGTTCGATAGTACAGCCGCAAGACACTTCACGTCTTGGGTGTGGAGCTATGCCCGTCTGAGTCGTTTAAGGACCGATTCGCTGTACGTCCTTGAGTCATGTTGAACGCAGTCTAACACTTAGTTGGCCGGATAACCCGTTCCGACCGCGAAGCCGAGTAATGTGGTTCAGGCCGGGAATCGAATGGTAGGTTGCTTCTTGGAGGAGAGAAAGGATGTGCTTGGGGACATTGGCGTGAGACCAAGGGGGGGTTAGAGTCCCTATCACCTGGCAGAGTGTCGCCCTTGGGGTCGCGACATTATTCGGACCCGCGATTCCTGAATCATATGAAACGGTGGCCTGTGCGACCCTGGCAAGGGTCTGCACGGTGAGTGTTAGAAATACCCCTCCAGCTGGATAGGAATTCGATTCGAATCGCCGCCGCTCCCGGTTAGTGAGCACTTGACTTGAGCAGCGGCAACGTAGAACTCATTAAATGAACTGGTGGTTAAGGGAATGATACAATGTTGCCATAATGATATACCTGCTATGGATATAATAATCATGTTGTTTGATTATAATCAAGTGTATGTTTAGTACAGGTGCTAAGATAGATGACAGGTAAATGCTAAAAATAACTGCTAGTACAGGTGATAAGAGTTTCAATTACTTATGCCTTTATGCAAAATGTTATGTCAGCTAGCCTCTTGTGTAAGCCTTGCATAATCCTTGGTGTCATCTTAATTCTGGTTTTCGACGGGTAAGTCTAGCTGAGTACATTCCAGTACTCAGGGTTTATTCCCTCCTGTTGCAGATGACATGCTTTATCAGGGATTCTGCAAGACGTGTCTCCACCCTGCGGGTGATGATGACTAGATCACAAGGGCGTGATCGTCTTTATGTACTTTCCTCATGCTTTTGCGGGTTGTCGATCATCCAGACTGGCAGTATTTAATTAACTAGTGTGTGTTATGCTTCCGCTACTTTCAAACTTGGTTTGTAATAATTGCTACTCCGTTTATGTAAACTTATTTCAGCGCTACTTGTGAAATGTAACGTATGATGTTGTATGTTGAATGATGCGATCCTGGTTGTAAGCAGTTTGGTTTGAAATCCTTCGTGATTTCGATTGACTACCGGGATTATATGGGCTCAAGTTTGGAAATTTGAGCGCTTCGGTGCTTGTTTTCGAACTTGTGCTCTTATAATTTGGTCGGTTCTGTTACAGCTGGTACCGGAGCATAATTCAACATTAAACACATCTTACGGGTAATTAAAAACAAAAGTATTTGTTTGCGAAAAGGGTTAAACTCAAAAAAATTATTTTATAGGTATGCCAGTGATCACATCCCTTAGCCCAAATAAGGACTCTTAGGTGGCTTATTATAAAGACTAACTTGGGGGCCTTGTTTGTTTCTGTTTCGTCGTCCATACGGCGTGATATTGTATGGATGCCATCCACTTGGGTGGTAATGTATGGATCAAGTGCCTCGACGCTCTGGTAAGTGTGAGTTGTGAGAGCATGATCGTCCAACCGGCGATCTAGGGGAGAGTAGTTTTGGTGACTTGCATACTTACGTGTTTAAACCATGTAATTATGTAAGCACTTAATTGTGGGAATCTTATTATCGGGTAGCTTTGATACTGAAGTATATACATCTGGGGATGTGTATATGGAAAGTATTTAATTTACTGCTTTCTTGTGTGCATATATTGGGAATTGTTGGGCTGCAATGAAATTTTCTGCAGGTACACTAACAGCGTAACGAGTAGACCGATAGTTTCGCTTATATGAGAGAACGTATGTATGCCACCGCCTAGCGTTAAAACTTTAGGTTTCTACTAAGGTGAGAGGGCGTACGGAACGTGCATGCATCATGTTTAATTATATCATACATATCATTTACTCCCTCCTTAAAAATTTCTGTACTCCCGACTAAAGTAAATTTCGTATCCCCTAAATGATCCTCACTTTAAGTCGTATCTTATCCGTTGCTACAGATGGCACGTACCAAGAGGACCGCTCGTAAATCCACTGGGGGCAGGGCACCGCGTCACCAGCTCGCTCCACGTGAGCCCCGCCCTGAGCCTACTGAGGTAGAAAGGCTGAGGGCAGAGTTGGCTGAAGTGACGGCTGCCAGGAATGCAGCGCGTCAGCAACTGGAGCAAGTGATTCATGATCGTGACCAGGAAACCCTTGCAGTCCAGAGGTTGACAGTAGCAAACCGCAACTGTCAACGCATGTTGGTCCGTGTGATGGAACAGAGGGATGAAGCCTGGCATGAGGAGAACGTTCTGAGAGCTCGCCAGTTTGAGCTCGAGCAACAGTTAGAAAATGCTGAAGAATACAATGACAACCTTCATGAAGAAGTGCACCGCCTGAACAACGAGCTTAATCCCCTGCTGCCTCGAAACAACAACGTCGATGAGGACATGGGTTCGGGAATCTTCATGGCTGAGAATGATGATGAAGTGGAGGTTGATGGACCACAGGATGCCCCACCTGTAGAAGCACCAGAGGAAGAGCCAGAAGAAGAAGACGAGGAGTTAGAGCCTGTCAGTGATGAGGACGGCGGGGAGATCCATGACACCGACTCGGAGGATGATGCTTAGAGTAGTCATCACGTGCCTTTAATGTTAGGATCGTCTTTTGTGCCCTCCCTGTGAAGGAGTGAGGCCTTGTAATAACTTGACTTTGGGATGTAAGGCTGAACCGTATGTTTCCTGAATGTAGTTTGAACTTGTTAATTTCGATCACAACTTGATGTCTTATTATGTTGCGTTCGATGATGGTGTCACGATTAGCACCCTTCGGTGCCGCGACGAAACCGAGGGCCTCCTATGGCGCGCGACATAAGGCTGTGCTGCTTGGCACGCGCAGGTATCGAGGTGGCTAGTCATGATCCACCATGGAACTCTTCATTGAGAAGTCTCTTTGTGGTCAGTTTGAAGTAGCCTTTCACAGTCAACTAAAAATCTTGAGATGGAATCCAAGTACCGTGCAAAAGGTCGAAAATCACGTAGATAGCAACGTAAACGGTCCGGTAACCGTTGTGCTCCCTGTGAGTGAGTCTTTATCAACGAGCATCTTGTTGGATTACCAAGTATGATCTCGTCAAACGATGCGCTAGAATGGATTGTGCGGTTGTGGTGAATTATTGTGCCTTAATTATTATGAGAAATCTATTCATACAGTCAGGTTGACATTTCGCAATAATTCATCTACAAATTTCCCACATCGTCAGTGCTCATTGGCTATGCATTTTTTGCAGATGTCGTACAATCTACGTCGGGGTCGTGGAAATGAGGAGGAGGAACAGCCACCCCCTCCGCCATCACCTACTCCGGCCGAGTTGATGCAGACAGTGGTCGAAGGGCAGCGCATGTTGGCGGATGCTATGCGCCAGCTGGCTAACCGAGAGGCTCGTCCTAGCCGCCAGGGCCCAGAGCCAAATCAGTACAGCGATTTCAAGGACTTTCTGGATACAAAGCCCCCGCTCTTCAAGGAAGCGGAAGAACCATTGCAGGCTGACGAGTGGTTGAATACCATGGAACAAAAGTTTCGTCTGCTACGCCTGACTGATGAGCTGAAAACTGAGTATGCTTCCCATCAGTTGCATGGTCCGGCGGGCATTTGGTGGAGCCACTATCGTTCCACACTGCCTGCCAATGTCCCGATTGCTTGGAATCAGTTTAAGGCGGCATTCCGGGGAAATTATATCCCTCCCGGTCTTATGGCAATCAAGCACACAGAGTTTATGAGGCTGTCGCAAGGAAACAAAAGCCTGACTGAATACTTGCAGTCCTTCAACAACCTGGCAAGGTATGCCACTGAGTTTGTGGATACCGATGCCAAAAAGATTGCTAGCTTCAAAAGGGGCCTCGGCCCAAAACTGATGAAAACAATGGGCACTAGCAAATGTACTACTTTCAATGATTTCATCAGCGATGCTTTGACCCAGGAGAACAACAATACTATTTATTCTGCCTCTAAGAGCCGTAAAAGGGCCCTTGAGGCAAGTGCTTCTCAGTCAAGGGCCTCAGCGACACCGAGGTCTTCCCCTCGCCCTCCTGCCACAAATGCTAAGTTCCGTCCTCCACAAAAGAAGGTGCCAATGAAAACTGGGTTTCGTAAGGCATATACAGTGGCTCTGCCAAAGAGTAATGCGGGCCAAGGCAGCTCCAGTGTTCCTCCTAGCAACATGCCTTGCTGGAACTGTAACAAGCCAGGCCATTGGTCCAGGAACTGTCCGTACCCGAAGAAAAATGTCAACCAAGGTAGTCGTCAGGGACACGCCCATTATAACAGCATTGAGGAAATTCCATCCGGTGAGGTGGTCACCGCTGGTAAGTTTCTAGTTGACCAACACCCCGCAGTGGTACTTTTTGATTCAGGTGCTTCGCATTCCTTTATCAGTCCTAAGTTTGCATCTAAATTTGCACACAAGTTGCATACTGTTGAAGGTGTGGGTTATTGTATTAGCGCTGCAAGTGGGAATATTTCCACAAACAAAGTAGTGGGGAACCTTAAGTTTGAGATAGAAGGGCGAAGTTATTCGCTTGCCCTATTGATTTTACCTGGTTTAGACATAGATGTTACCTTGGGCATGAATTGGATGAGTCAGAATGGGGTACTCATTGACACATCCGCTCGGGTAGTTATGCTCAGAGATCCTACAGATCAAAAAGGTTTTCTAGTACAACTTCCCAGAAAGGTTGAATTGTCGGGGGAAATTCATGCTGTGCAAGCAAAGGCGTTGGCTGAAATTTCCGTAGTAAATGAATTTCCGGACGTTTTTCCCGATGAGTTGCCGGGAATCCCTCCGGATCGGGATGTGGAGTTTAAAATCGAGTTGTTGCCTGGCACCGCACCCATCTCTAGGAGACCCTATAGGATGCCTCCAAATGAACTCGCTGAACTTAAGGTGCAATTGAATGAACTTTTGAAGAAGGGGTTGATTCGTCCTAGTTCATCGCCGTGGGGATGTCCTGCTATCTTTGTAAAGAAGAAGGATCAGTCGTTGCGGATGTGCGTAGATTATAGACCTCTCAATGCAGTCACTGTCAAAAATAAGTACCCTCTACCGCGTATCGACATCTTGTTCGATCAGTTGTCCAAGGCTAAAGTCTTTTCCAAGATCGATCTAAGATCGGGCTACCATCAAATTAAAATTCGCCCGGAAGATGTTCCAAAGACAGCCTTTTCTACCAGATACGGTCTTTATGAGTATCTTGTTATGTCTTTCGGCTTGACAAATGCCCCCGCACACTTCATGTACTTGATGAATTCGGTGTTTATGCCTGAATTGGACAAGTTTGTGGTGGTATTTATTGATGACATCCTGGTATATTCGGTGAATGAGGCGGATCACGCTGAACATCTGCGTATAGTCCTCACAAGACTGCGTGAACATCAACTATATGCAAAGTTCAGTAAGTGCGAATTCTGGCTTCGAGAAGTACCTTTCCTTGGGCATGTGTTGTCCGATGGGGGAATTATGGTGGACCCCGCCAAGGTACAAGAAGTACTGAACTGGAAGGCTCCTATCTCGGTTCACGAGGTCCGAAGTTTTCTTGGGTTGGCTGGCTATTATCGTCGCTTCATCCCGGATTTCTCCAAAATAGCCAAGCCAATGACTTGGTTGCTGCAGAAAGACACCAGGTTTGTCTGGACTCCTGAGTGTGATGCGGCTTTTCACCAACTGCGAACCCTCCTAACCTCAGCTCCGGTTTTGGCACAACCGGATATCGAGAAACCATTTGATGTTTATTGTGATGCCTCAGGCATAGGTTTGGGAGGTGTGTTGATGCAGGAAGGCCGAGTAATTGCATACACTTCTCGACAACTTCGGAAGCATGAGGTGAATTATCCAACGCATGACTTAGAACTATCTGCAGTTGTTCATGCTTTGAAAGTATGGCGGCATTATCTGCTGGGAAATGTCTGCAATATCTACACCGATCATAAAAGCCTCAAATACATCTTCACCCAACCTGAGTTGAATATGCGTCAAAGAAGATGGCTCGAGTTGATTAAAGATTATAACCTTCAAGTGCACTATCATCCAGGAAAGGCAAATGTAGTTGCGGATGCTTTAAGCCGTAAGTCTCATTGTCATTCCTTAGTTGAAACTGATTTTCATCGATCTCGCCTTCTACATCCAGCAGTCTTGTACAACATCACTGTCAGTTGTACTCTCAAAAGCAGAATTATTGAGCTCCAAAAGACTGACACTGGTATATTCCACATCAAGCGTAAGATGAAAGAGCAAGAAACTACACAGTTCAGGATAGATGAAGAGGGTGTACTATGGTTCAAGGATAGGTTAGTTGTGCCTAAGGACCGAGAGCTTCGAAATGATATTATGTCTGAAGCACACTCCTCTAAGTTGTCCATCCATCCTGGCAGCAATAAGATGTATTATGATTTGAAACCGCTTTATTGGTGGACCAAGATGCGGAAAGAGATAGCTGCATATGTTGCTAGATGTGACACCTGTTGCAGAGTTAAAGCTGTGCACATGAAAGCTGGGCTACTTCAGCCACTTTCCATTCCAGGCTGGAAATGGGAAGAGATAAGTATGGATTTCATTGTCGGACTTCCTCCTACTGTCAAAAATCATAACTCTATTTGGGTAATTGTTGATCGTTTGACCAAATCAGCTCACTTCATCCCAGTGAGAGTGGACTATCGTCCCACTGACTATGCTGAGTTGTACTTCAATCAGATAGTCCGGCTTCATGGGATACCTCGTACTATCATATCTGACCGTGGTCCCCAGTTCACTACTCGCTTTTGGGAGCACTTGCATCACCTTCTGGGAACCAAGTTAGTGAGAAGCTCTGCTTATCACCCCCAGACATCGGGTCAGACAGAACGAGTTAACCAAATCTTGGAAGATCTGTTGCGAGCATGCGTCATTTCATCCAAGGGTTCTTGGGAAAAATGGTTACCTTTAGCCGAATTCTCGTACAATAACAGTTATCAAGAGAGTATTAAGATGGCTCCATTCGAAGCTTTGTACGGTCGTAGGTGTAGAACCCCACTAAATTGGATCGAATCTGGTGAGAGAAGATTTTATGGTATTGCTTTTGTTGAGGAAGCTGAGGAACAAGTCCGTACCATCCAAAAACATATGGCTGCAGCCCAAGCTAGGCAGAAAAGCTATGCGGATCGTCGTAGAAAACCACTCGAGTTTGAAGTTGGAGACTTCGTGTATTTGAAAGTTTCTCCAATGAAAAGTGTCCAACGTTTTGGTGTTAAGCGGAAACTTGCGCCAAGATACGTGGGTCCTTTTCAAATCATAGGCAAGAGTGGAGCTGTTGCGTACAAAATTTAGTTACCTCCAGAAATGAGTGCCATATTCAACGTCTTCCATGTATCTCAGCTTAAAAAGTGTCTTCGAGTTCCTGAGGAACAAGTTCCTTTAGGTGATATCAGGCTGGAATCCGACCTAACCTATGAAGAAAAGCCAGTCCGAGTGATCGATACTCAGGAACGAGTAACTAGAAGTAAAGTGGTTAAGTGGTACAAAGTGATGTGGAGTAATCAGGGAAGTGAGAGTGATGCTACGTGGGAACGGGAGGACTATTTGCGAGATGGTTATAAGGAATTCTATGAAAAATGGTACGCTTTCCAAATCTCGGGACGAGATTTTTATAAGGGGGGAGGGCTGTAACACCTCAAGTGTTTAGCTCCATAATTGCATTGCATTTGCATTGCATAAGCATAAGCATGCATCATTCATGTTTGTTATTTTATGTGATGCAACACATGTGATTATTCTAGGGTTTGTTTGATTTATTTCATGAAGTATTTGATAGTTGGTGTAACAAAAAGGTAAGGTAGCCAATCATGACCTACAACACCTTAGTTATACTTAGGGTAACATTTGGAACAAGTTTCATGTTGACCAAAATTACAAATTTGCCCTCCAAGAGAAGTTGACCACCATTTGACCCTAGAAGGCTCTAGTTTGACCAGTTAAAAAGTCTAATTTAGAGACCTTGCATGGAAGAGCACCCTTAAGTAAAGTTGTAGAGAATTTCATGAGGAACAAAAGTTCTAATATGGCCATCTCATGAAAATGACCAGAGCATGCTCAAAAATGGCCCACAAGTCAGCTTGAGTGTTGATCAACACTTAGAAAAATTCTAAGTCTGGAAATTGGATTTTTCAGTTTCACTGTACCTCACTTTAGCAAGTTGTAACTCACAAACCAGGCCAAACCAGCCTTTGAGCCAATTGACAAAGTTGTTGTCCACACATAGCTCTACAACATTGTCAATATCACCATCACCTGGTTCTTAATAGTTTAGGAGATATAGTGTCAAGAAGTTAGGGTTTCAGTCGGCGTTGATCTCTGAAACTGCATTTCAGTTTCAAGGGGCACCACTTTGGAGCTCTGTAGTTTCAAATCTAGGCCGAACCAGCCCAAACTCCAATTGACAAACTTGTAGACCTCATGTAGCTCTACAAAATTGGTGTAATCATCTTCGACTAATTCGAACCGGTTTGGGAGATAATCATCGTGGAAGTCGCTCTGTCAGTCGAGCTCGATGGCACCGTGCAACGCAATTCAGTTTCGTCAGAGGAGGGGGCGCGGCCGACCGGCCACAGGGCCTCGCCGACGCGTGGGCATGCGGTGGCGACCGTACGCCGGTCTTGGCCCCACCGGTCAGCCCACGGCGCCTTCAAGACCGCCACGACGCGTCAAGGCTGCCTCCATTCCCTCTCCCTCCCTCGTTCGGTTGCAAAGCGGAGACACCGAGCCGCCATTGTCGCCCCCACTCCGGCGAGCTCGCGCGCACTCCCCACTGCACCGCCGCTCACCAGACCTCGCCAATCCCTCCGCCTCACCACCCTCCATCCCCTTGACCCACCGAAGCCCGCGATTTGACTCAAGGTGAGCCGCATTGCTTTCTTCCCCGTCTCCGAGAGGTCGCCGGAGCCCGCCATGGGACCTCACCGTGGTCGGGGTGCTTCGGGTCTCTCTCCATCTTCCCTTCCTAGCAAAATGGATCCGTCTAGCTTCGGTGAAGCTCGTACCGAGCCTAGACCGCACCGTACATCCTCACCGGCGACGGTGCGCCGCCACCGGACATCACCGGCCGCCGCTCGCGGTGACAAGCCCCTTCCACCCCATCCCCATCCATTCCACGAGCACCAATCGACGCACCGGGTGACGGAGAACACGAGGCGGTGTTCGATTGGCCGAGCGAGCTCTTCTCCGGCGAGCTCGAGCTCGTCGGAGCTCGCGGGCCTCCGCCTCCCCTGTCTCCGGTCGCTGACCGCGGGGGCCCGCCCGTCAGTGTCGCACGCGGGCGGGAGCGCTGAGCGGGCCGCGCGCGCGCGAGTGTGGGCCGAGTTTCCCGGGCCGGCCCAGTTCATCCGAAATGAAATTCATTTTTATTATTTGTCACTGATTTTTGTACAAGTTGGAAAAATATAGATCTAGGGTTTTAATGATCCAAAAATCATGAGATAAATTTTGTTAGGGTCTACATGACGTGTAGTATTTTAGAAAAATATAAATCTGGAATGTGATGTTTAATTTCTAGGAGAATTTAATAGATCCTTTAAATGTGTTTTGGAATGCAAGCAAATTTTTTAAATTTATAACTTGAGCTGTAGTGTTCCATAAATCATGAAATTTGGTGGGTAGGTTACTCTATGCTAGCCCTAGCTCTGGTAAAAATTTGGGCATCAGTGCTTAAGTAATTTCCAAGTTATAATGCTATCTTGTTATTCTGGGAAATACTTAAATGAATTTTTGTAATTTTTCTACATGTGCAATGTTCATATAAATTTTTGGAGAATGTCTTGGCACCCTAGAGTGTCCAAGAAAATTAAGAAATCTGTTGTGTGACACTTTTTTACTATGCTTTATTATTTATACAAAAATCAGCCTTTTGGGCTTGTGAATTTTGTTCAGAGAGTTTCTGTGAATAAAACTTGTTCAAATTTTTACTGTGGTCTCTTTTTGGGTCAGAGAGTCCCCTGTAATTTTTGTAGAATTTTAGGAGCAGTTTACATATATGTTTAAAATTCCACCTAATTAATTAAGTAAAATAAGAAAGGAGTATAAATAAATGTTCTAGGTAGTCACACCCTACTTTCTGGTGTTGTTATACCCCATGTGAACTTTTGGAAATCTTAGTTTGGTTTTAAGGGTCTTTGGCCACATCAATAAATATTTAATCTTTGTAATTGTAGGTTTTCTGGACAGCTAGTAGTAATTCTAAATTTGGCTTTGATAAAATTGGTTGCTGGAAAACTTGTAAATACCAAAGTTGGAGTAAACTTGATGAACTAGCTTGTGTTAAAATTTGGAAGCATTTGGCTTAGTAGTTTGAGAGTTACTGTTGTTTAAAGTGGCAGTTCAAAATCTGCTACTCTCTGTGTTAGAGAAGACAGATTCTGGAACTTGTGAAGTTTGACATGGAAAACTTAGGAGTTTGGAGTTGAGGTCTGAAAATGAATTGTAGTACATTTCTTAGGCTTTCCAGATTGCCTTAGATCATATCTTTTGGAATTGTAAATCTCCAGTTGTGATAAAAACAAGTAGCTGCTGTCCAGAATGCTTACTGTGGTGTTTTGCTGATTGATATGGTGTGATATCCTAAGACATGCTACTTTTGTAATTGTTAGGTGTTAGGGCCTTAACGGAGGATGAGCAGCTTTATCTTAGGTTAAGTAGATTAGGTGAGTATTTCTCTACCGGAGAGGAAATTTGCACCTACTCTTTTGAAGTGATTTGAGTAGAGCATTAAATTGTTGTAATGCATTCCATTCCGAGCATATTGCATCTTTCGTTATGCATCCATGGTATTTATTGTGCATTCATGCAATAGGTGTACCGGAGGGAGTGACACTCCTCGAATTCGAACAAGCGATACCGGGGGAGGTGCTGAGTCAACCGGAGGAAGTAGCAGAAGAACCCAACGTCGGGGAAGCTCCGTCAGAAGATCTACCCGAGTGCCCTGACCACCGGCCTTCAACTTTTCTGAAAGGCAAGCCCCGGTGCATGCTGAACCTACTGATTTATAAATTAATCTTGAGTACTTTTAATTGTTTACTGCATTAAGTTGTAGGAGTTATATGAAAACACTTGTTGCATTATACCTGTCCTTGTCCAGATATCGTACTGAATCCTATATTAGGTGTAGGCACGTGTCAATGCTTAGCCCTGCTTAGTACGGTAGAAGTCGGGTGATTTCCGGTCATCCGCGAGAGGTAGGAAGGAGTCGCGAGTGGCTTATGGCTATCGTGATGGAACCATGCTTAAAAATGAAATCGAGACCGGACGGGAGTTCGATAGTACAGCCGCAAGACACTTCACGTCTTGGGTGTGGAGCTATGCCCGTCTGAGTCGTTTAAGGACCGATTCGCTGTACGTCCTTGAGTCATGTTGAACGCAGTCTAACACTTAGTTGGCCGGATAACCCGTTCCGACCGCGAAGCCGAGTAATGTGGTTCAGGCCGGGAATCGAATGGTAGGTTGCTTCTTGGAGGAGAGAAAGGATGTGCTTGGGGACATTGGCGTGAGACCAAGGGGGGGTTAGAGTCCCTATCACCTGGCAGAGTGTCGCCCTTGGGGTCGCGACATTATTCGGACCCGCGATTCCTGAATCATATGAAACGGTGGCCTGTGCGACCCTGGCAAGGGTCTGCACGGTGAGTGTTAGAAATACCCCTCCAGCTGGATAGGAATTCGATTCGAATCGCCGCCGCTCCCGGTTAGTGAGCACTTGACTTGAGCAGCGGCAACGTAGAACTCATTAAATGAACTGGTGGTTAAGGGAATGATACAATGTTGCCATAATGATATACCTGCTATGGATATAATAATCATGTTGTTTGATTATAATCAAGTGTATGTTTAGTACAGGTGCTAAGATAGATGACAGGTAAATGCTAAAAATAACTGCTAGTACAGGTGATAAGAGTTTCAATTACTTATGCCTTTATGCAAAATGTTATGTCAGCTAGCCTCTTGTGTAAGCCTTGCATAATCCTTGGTGTCATCTTAATTCTGGTTTTCGACGGGTAAGTCTAGCTGAGTACATTCCAGTACTCAGGGTTTATTCCCTCCTGTTGCAGATGACATGCTTTATCAGGGATTCTGCAAGACGTGTCTCCACCCTGCGGGTGATGATGACTAGATCACAAGGGCGTGATCGTCTTTATGTACTTTCCTCATGCTTTTGCGGGTTGTCGATCATCCAGACTGGCAGTATTTAATTAACTAGTGTGTGTTATGCTTCCGCTACTTTCAAACTTGGTTTGTAATAATTGCTACTCCGTTTATGTAAACTTATTTCAGCGCTACTTGTGAAATGTAACGTATGATGTTGTATGTTGAATGATGCGATCCTGGTTGTAAGCAGTTTGGTTTGAAATCCTTCGTGATTTCGATTGACTACCGGGATTATATGGGCTCAAGTTTGGAAATTTGAGCGCTTCGGTGCTTGTTTTCGAACTTGTGCTCTTATAATTTGGTCGGTTCTGTTACAGCTGGTACCGGAGCATAATTCAACATTAAACACATCTTACGGGTAATTAAAAACAAAAGTATTTGTTTGCGAAAAGGGTTAAACTCAAAAAAATTATTTTATAGGTATGCCAGTGATCACATCCCTTAGCCCAAATAAGGACTCTTAGGTGGCTTATTATAAAGACTAACTTGGGGGCCTTGTTTGTTTCTGTTTCGTCGTCCATACGACGTGATATTGTATGGATGCCATCCACTTGGGTGGTAATGTATGGATCAAGTGCCTCGACGCTCTGGTAAGTGTGAGTTGTGAGAGCATGATCGTCCAACCGGCGATCTAGGGGAGAGTAGTTTTGGTGACTTGCATACTTACGTGTTTAAACCATGTAATTATGTAAGCACTTAATTGTGGGAATCTTATTATCGGGTAGCTTTGATACTGAAGTATATACATCTGGGGATGTGTATATGGAAAGTATTTAATTTACTGCTTTCTTGTGTGCATATATTGGGAATTGTTGGGCTGCAATGAAATTTTCTGCAGGTACACTAACAGCGTAACGAGTAGACCGATAGTTTCGCTTATATGAGAGAACGTATGTATGCCACCGCCTAGCGTTAAAACTTTAGGTTTCTACTAAGGTGAGAGGGCGTACGGAACGTGCATGCATCATGTTTAATTATATCATACATATCATTTACTCCCTCCTTAAAAATTTCTGTACTCCCGACTAAAGTAAATTTCGTATCCCCTAAATGATCCTCACTTTAAGTCGTATCTTATCCGTTGCTACAGATGGCACGTACCAAGAGGACCGCTCGTAAATCCACTGGGGGCAGGGCACCGCGTCACCAGCTCGCTCCACGTGAGCCCCGCCCTGAGCCTACTGAGGTAGAAAGGCTGAGGGCAGAGTTGGCTGAAGTGACGGCTGCCAGGAATGCAGCGCGTCAGCAACTGGAGCAAGTGATTCATGATCGTGACCAGGAAACCCTTGCAGTCCAGAGGTTGACAGTAGCAAACCGCAACTGTCAACGCATGTTGGTCCGTGTGATGGAACAGAGGGATGAAGCCTGGCATGAGGAGAACGTTCTGAGAGCTCGCCAGTTTGAGCTCGAGCAACAGTTAGAAAATGCTGAAGAATACAATGACAACCTTCATGAAGAAGTGCACCGCCTGAACAACGAGCTTAATCCCCTGCTGCCTCGAAACAACAACGTCGATGAGGACATGGGTTCGGGAATCTTCATGGCTGAGAATGATGATGAAGTGGAGGTTGATGGACCACAGGATGCCCCACCTGTAGAAGCACCAGAGGAAGAGCCAGAAGAAGAAGACGAGGAGTTAGAGCCTGTCAGTGATGAGGACGGCGGGGAGATCCATGACACCGACTCGGAGGATGATGCTTAGAGTAGTCATCACGTGCCTTTAATGTTAGGATCGTCTTTTGTGCCCTCCCTGTGAAGGAGTGAGGCCTTGTAATAACTTGACTTTGGGATGTAAGGCTGAACCGTATGTTTCCTGAATGTAGTTTGAACTTGTTAATTTCGATCACAACTTGATGTCTTATTATGTTGCGTTCGATGATGGTGTCACGATTAGCACCCTTCGGTGCCGCGACGAAACCGAGGGCCTCCTATGGCGCGCGACATAAGGCTGTGCTGCTTGGCACGCGCAGGTATCGAGGTGGCTAGTCATGATCCACCATGGAACTCTTCATTGAGAAGTCTCTTTGTGGTCAGTTTGAAGTAGCCTTTCACAGTCAACTAAAAATCTTGAGATGGAATCCAAGTACCGTGCAAAAGGTCGAAAATCACGTAGATAGCAACGTAAACGGTCCGGTAACCGTTGTGCTCCCTGTGAGTGAGTCTTTATCAACGAGCATCTTGTTGGATTACCAAGTATGATCTCGTCAAACGATGCGCTAGAATGGATTGTGCGGTTGTGGTGAATTATTGTGCCTTAATTATTATGAGAAATCTATTCATACAGTCAGGTTGACATTTCGCAATAATTCATCTACAAATTTCCCACATCGTCAGTGCTCATTGGCTATGCATTTTTTGCAGATGTCGTACAATCTACGTCGGGGTCGTGGAAATGAGGAGGAGGAACAGCCACCCCCTCCGCCATCACCTACTCCGGCCGAGTTGATGCAGACAGTGGTCGAAGGGCAGCGCATGTTGGCGGATGCTATGCGCCAGCTGGCTAACCGAGAGGCTCGTCCTAGCCGCCAGGGCCCAGAGCCAAATCAGTACAGCGATTTCAAGGACTTTCTGGATACAAAGCCCCCGCTCTTCAAGGAAGCGGAAGAACCATTGCAGGCTGACGAGTGGTTGAATACCATGGAACAAAAGTTTCGTCTGCTACGCCTGACTGATGAGCTGAAAACTGAGTATGCTTCCCATCAGTTGCATGGTCCGGCGGGCATTTGGTGGAGCCACTATCGTTCCACACTGCCTGCCAATGTCCCGATTGCTTGGAATCAGTTTAAGGCGGCATTCCGGGGAAATTATATCCCTCCCGGTCTTATGGCAATCAAGCACACAGAGTTTATGAGGCTGTCGCAAGGAAACAAAAGCCTGACTGAATACTTGCAGTCCTTCAACAACCTGGCAAGGTATGCCACTGAGTTTGTGGATACCGATGCCAAAAAGATTGCTAGCTTCAAAAGGGGCCTCGGCCCAAAACTGATGAAAACAATGGGCACTAGCAAATGTACTACTTTCAATGATTTCATCAGCGATGCTTTGACCCAGGAGAACAACAATACTATTTATTCTGCCTCTAAGAGCCGTAAAAGGGCCCTTGAGGCAAGTGCTTCTCAGTCAAGGGCCTCAGCGACACCGAGGTCTTCCCCTCGCCCTCCTGCCACAAATGCTAAGTTCCGTCCTCCACAAAAGAAGGTGCCAATGAAAACTGGGTTTCGTAAGGCATATACAGTGGCTCTGCCAAAGAGTAATGCGGGCCAAGGCAGCTCCAGTGTTCCTCCTAGCAACATGCCTTGCTGGAACTGTAACAAGCCAGGCCATTGGTCCAGGAACTGTCCGTACCCGAAGAAAAATGTCAACCAAGGTAGTCGTCAGGGACACGCCCATTATAACAGCATTGAGGAAATTCCATCCGGTGAGGTGGTCACCGCTGGTAAGTTTCTAGTTGACCAACACCCCGCAGTGGTACTTTTTGATTCAGGTGCTTCGCATTCCTTTATCAGTCCTAAGTTTGCATCTAAATTTGCACACAAGTTGCATACTGTTGAAGGTGTGGGTTATTGTATTAGCGCTGCAAGTGGGAATATTTCCACAAACAAAGTAGTGGGGAACCTTAAGTTTGAGATAGAAGGGCGAAGTTATTCGCTTGCCCTATTGATTTTACCTGGTTTAGACATAGATGTTACCTTGGGCATGAATTGGATGAGTCAGAATGGGGTACTCATTGACACATCCGCTCGGGTAGTTATGCTCAGAGATCCTACAGATCAAAAAGGTTTTCTAGTACAACTTCCCAGAAAGGTTGAATTGTCGGGGGAAATTCATGCTGTGCAAGCAAAGGCGTTGGCTGAAATTTCCGTAGTAAATGAATTTCCGGACGTTTTTCCCGATGAGTTGCCGGGAATCCCTCCGGATCGGGATGTGGAGTTTAAAATCGAGTTGTTGCCTGGCACCGCACCCATCTCTAGGAGACCCTATAGGATGCCTCCAAATGAACTCGCTGAACTTAAGGTGCAATTGAATGAACTTTTGAAGAAGGGGTTGATTCGTCCTAGTTCATCGCCGTGGGGATGTCCTGCTATCTTTGTAAAGAAGAAGGATCAGTCGTTGCGGATGTGCGTAGATTATAGACCTCTCAATGCAGTCACTGTCAAAAATAAGTACCCTCTACCGCGTATCGACATCTTGTTCGATCAGTTGTCCAAGGCTAAAGTCTTTTCCAAGATCGATCTAAGATCGGGCTACCATCAAATTAAAATTCGCCCGGAAGATGTTCCAAAGACAGCCTTTTCTACCAGATACGGTCTTTATGAGTATCTTGTTATGTCTTTCGGCTTGACAAATGCCCCCGCACACTTCATGTACTTGATGAATTCGGTGTTTATGCCTGAATTGGACAAGTTTGTGGTGGTATTTATTGATGACATCCTGGTATATTCGGTGAATGAGGCGGATCACGCTGAACATCTGCGTATAGTCCTCACAAGACTGCGTGAACATCAACTATATGCAAAGTTCAGTAAGTGCGAATTCTGGCTTCGAGAAGTACCTTTCCTTGGGCATGTGTTGTCCGATGGGGGAATTATGGTGGACCCCGCCAAGGTACAAGAAGTACTGAACTGGAAGGCTCCTATCTCGGTTCACGAGGTCCGAAGTTTTCTTGGGTTGGCTGGCTATTATCGTCGCTTCATCCCGGATTTCTCCAAAATAGCCAAGCCAATGACTTGGTTGCTGCAGAAAGACACCAGGTTTGTCTGGACTCCTGAGTGTGATGCGGCTTTTCACCAACTGCGAACCCTCCTAACCTCAGCTCCGGTTTTGGCACAACCGGATATCGAGAAACCATTTGATGTTTATTGTGATGCCTCAGGCATAGGTTTGGGAGGTGTGTTGATGCAGGAAGGCCGAGTAATTGCATACACTTCTCGACAACTTCGGAAGCATGAGGTGAATTATCCAACGCATGACTTAGAACTATCTGCAGTTGTTCATGCTTTGAAAGTATGGCGGCATTATCTGCTGGGAAATGTCTGCAATATCTACACCGATCATAAAAGCCTCAAATACATCTTCACCCAACCTGAGTTGAATATGCGTCAAAGAAGATGGCTCGAGTTGATTAAAGATTATAACCTTCAAGTGCACTATCATCCAGGAAAGGCAAATGTAGTTGCGGATGCTTTAAGCCGTAAGTCTCATTGTCATTCCTTAGTTGAAACTGATTTTCATCGATCTCGCCTTCTACATCCAGCAGTCTTGTACAACATCACTGTCAGTTGTACTCTCAAAAGCAGAATTATTGAGCTCCAAAAGACTGACACTGGTATATTCCACATCAAGCGTAAGATGAAAGAGCAAGAAACTACACAGTTCAGGATAGATGAAGAGGGTGTACTATGGTTCAAGGATAGGTTAGTTGTGCCTAAGGACCGAGAGCTTCGAAATGATATTATGTCTGAAGCACACTCCTCTAAGTTGTCCATCCATCCTGGCAGCAATAAGATGTATTATGATTTGAAACCGCTTTATTGGTGGACCAAGATGCGGAAAGAGATAGCTGCATATGTTGCTAGATGTGACACCTGTTGCAGAGTTAAAGCTGTGCACATGAAAGCTGGGCTACTTCAGCCACTTTCCATTCCAGGCTGGAAATGGGAAGAGATAAGTATGGATTTCATTGTCGGACTTCCTCCTACTGTCAAAAATCATAACTCTATTTGGGTAATTGTTGATCGTTTGACCAAATCAGCTCACTTCATCCCAGTGAGAGTGGACTATCGTCCCACTGACTATGCTGAGTTGTACTTCAATCAGATAGTCCGGCTTCATGGGATACCTCGTACTATCATATCTGACCGTGGTCCCCAGTTCACTACTCGCTTTTGGGAGCACTTGCATCACCTTCTGGGAACCAAGTTAGTGAGAAGCTCTGCTTATCACCCCCAGACATCGGGTCAGACAGAACGAGTTAACCAAATCTTGGAAGATCTGTTGCGAGCATGCGTCATTTCATCCAAGGGTTCTTGGGAAAAATGGTTACCTTTAGCCGAATTCTCGTACAATAACAGTTATCAAGAGAGTATTAAGATGGCTCCATTCGAAGCTTTGTACGGTCGTAGGTGTAGAACCCCACTAAATTGGATCGAATCTGGTGAGAGAAGATTTTATGGTATTGCTTTTGTTGAGGAAGCTGAGGAACAAGTCCGTACCATCCAAAAACATATGGCTGCAGCCCAAGCTAGGCAGAAAAGCTATGCGGATCGTCGTAGAAAACCACTCGAGTTTGAAGTTGGAGACTTCGTGTATTTGAAAGTTTCTCCAATGAAAAGTGTCCAACGTTTTGGTGTTAAGCGGAAACTTGCGCCAAGATACGTGGGTCCTTTTCAAATCATAGGCAAGAGTGGAGCTGTTGCGTACAAAATTTAGTTACCTCCAGAAATGAGTGCCATATTCAACGTCTTCCATGTATCTCAGCTTAAAAAGTGTCTTCGAGTTCCTGAGGAACAAGTTCCTTTAGGTGATATCAGGCTGGAATCCGACCTAACCTATGAAGAAAAGCCAGTCCGAGTGATCGATACTCAGGAACGAGTAACTAGAAGTAAAGTGGTTAAGTGGTACAAAGTGATGTGGAGTAATCAGGGAAGTGAGAGTGATGCTACGTGGGAACGGGAGGACTATTTGCGAGATGGTTATAAGGAATTCTATGAAAAATGGTACGCTTTCCAAATCTCGGGACGAGATTTTTATAAGGGGGGAGGGCTGTAACACCTCAAGTGTTTAGCTCCATAATTGCATTGCATTTGCATTGCATAAGCATAAGCATGCATCATTCATGTTTGTTATTTTATGTGATGCAACACATGTGATTATTCTAGGGTTTGTTTGATTTATTTCATGAAGTATTTGATAGTTGGTGTAACAAAAAGGTAAGGTAGCCAATCATGACCTACAACACCTTAGTTATACTTAGGGTAACATTTGGAACAAGTTTCATGTTGACCAAAATTACAAATTTGCCCTCCAAGAGAAGTTGACCACCATTTGACCCTAGAAGGCTCTAGTTTGACCAGTTAAAAAGTCTAATTTAGAGACCTTGCATGGAAGAGCACCCTTAAGTAAAGTTGTAGAGAATTTCATGAGGAACAAAAGTTCTAATATGGCCATCTCATGAAAATGACCAGAGCATGCTCAAAAATGGCCCACAAGTCAGCTTGAGTGTTGATCAACACTTAGAAAAATTCTAAGTCTGGAAATTGGATTTTTCAGTTTCACTGTACCTCACTTTAGCAAGTTGTAACTCACAAACCAGGCCAAACCAGCCTTTGAGCCAATTGACAAAGTTGTTGTCCACACATAGCTCTACAACATTGTCAATATCACCATCACCTGGTTCTTAATAGTTTAGGAGATATAGTGTCAAGAAGTTAGGGTTTCAGTCGGCGTTGATCTCTGAAACTGCATTTCAGTTTCAAGGGGCACCACTTTGGAGCTCTGTAGTTTCAAATCTAGGCCGAACCAGCCCAAACTCCAATTGACAAACTTGTAGACCTCATGTAGCTCTACAAAATTGGTGTAATCATCTTCGACTAATTCGAACCGGTTTGGGAGATAATCATCGTGGAAGTCGCTCTGTCAGTCGAGCTCGATGGCACCGTGCACCGCAATTCAGTTTCGTCAGAGGAGGGGGCGCGGCCGACCGGCCACAGGGCCTCGCCGACGCGTGGGCATGCGGTGGCGACCGTACGCCGGTCTTGGCCCCACCGGTCAGCCCACGGCGCCTTCAAGACCGCCACGACGCGTCAAGGCTGCCTCCATTCCCTCTCCCTCCCTCGTTCGGTTGCAAAGCGGAGACACCGAGCCGCCATTGTCGCCCCCACTCCGGCGAGCTCGCGCGCACTCCCCACTGCACCGCCGCTCACCAGACCTCGCCAATCCCTCCGCCTCACCACCCTCCATCCCCTTGACCCACCGAAGCCCGCGATTTGACTCAAGGTGAGCCGCATTGCTTTCTTCCCCGTCTCCGAGAGGTCGCCGGAGCCCGCCATGGGACCTCACCGTGGTCGGGGTGCTTCGGGTCTCTCTCCATCTTCCCTTCCTAGCAAAATGGATCCGTCTAGCTTCGGTGAAGCTCGTACCGAGCCTAGACCGCACCGTACATCCTCACCGGCGACGGTGCGCCGCCACCGGACATCACCGGCCGCCGCTCGCGGTGACAAGCCCCTTCCACCCCATCCCCATCCATTCCACGAGCACCAATCGACGCACCGGGTGACGGAGAACACGAGGCGGTGTTCGATTGGCCGAGCGAGCTCTTCTCCGGCGAGCTCGAGCTCGTCGGAGCTCGCGGGCCTCCGCCTCCCCTGTCTCCGGTCGCTGACCGCGGGGGCCCGCCCGTCAGTGTCGCACGCGGGCGGGAGCGCTGAGCGGGCCGCGCGCGCGCGAGTGTGGGCCGAGTTTCCCGGGCCGGCCCAGTTCATCCGAAATGAAATTCATTTTTATTATTTGTCACTGATTTTTGTACAAGTTGGAAAAATATAGATCTAGGGTTTTAATGATCCAAAAATCATGAGATAAATTTTGTTAGGGTCTACATGACGTGTAGTATTTTAGAAAAATATAAATCTGGAATGTGATGTTTAATTTCTAGGAGAATTTAATAGATCCTTTAAATGTGTTTTGGAATGCAAGCAAATTTTTTAAATTTATAACTTGAGCTGTAGTGTTCCATAAATCATGAAATTTGGTGGGTAGGTTACTCTATGCTAGCCCTAGCTCTGGTAAAAATTTGGGCATCAGTGCTTAAGTAATTTCCAAGTTATAATGCTATCTTGTTATTCTGGGAAATACTTAAATGAATTTTTGTAATTTTTCTACATGTGCAATGTTCATATAAATTTTTGGAGAATGTCTTGGCACCCTAGAGTGTCCAAGAAAATTAAGAAATCTGTTGTGTGACACTTTTTTACTATGCTTTATTATTTATACAAAAATCAGCCTTTTGGGCTTGTGAATTTTGTTCAGAGAGTTTCTGTGAATAAAACTTGTTCAAATTTTTACTGTGGTCTCTTTTTGGGTCAGAGAGTCCCCTGTAATTTTTGTAGAATTTTAGGAGCAGTTTACATATATGTTTAAAATTCCACCTAATTAATTAAGTAAAATAAGAAAGGAGTATAAATAAATGTTCTAGGTAGTCACACCCTACTTTCTGGTGTTGTTATACCCCATGTGAACTTTTGGAAATCTTAGTTTGGTTTTAAGGGTCTTTGGCCACATCAATAAATATTTAATCTTTGTAATTGTAGGTTTTCTGGACAGCTAGTAGTAATTCTAAATTTGGCTTTGATAAAATTGGTTGCTGGAAAACTTGTAAATACCAAAGTTGGAGTAAACTTGATGAACTAGCTTGTGTTAAAATTTGGAAGCATTTGGCTTAGTAGTTTGAGAGTTACTGTTGTTTAAAGTGGCAGTTCAAAATCTGCTACTCTCTGTGTTAGAGAAGACAGATTCTGGAACTTGTGAAGTTTGACATGGAAAACTTAGGAGTTTGGAGTTGAGGTCTGAAAATGAATTGTAGTACATTTCTTAGGCTTTCCAGATTGCCTTAGATCATATCTTTTGGAATTGTAAATCTCCAGTTGTGATAAAAACAAGTAGCTGCTGTCCAGAATGCTTACTGTGGTGTTTTGCTGATTGATATGGTGTGATATCCTAAGACATGCTACTTTTGTAATTGTTAGGTGTTAGGGCCTTAACGGAGGATGAGCAGCTTTATCTTAGGTTAAGTAGATTAGGTGAGTATTTCTCTACCGGAGAGGAAATTTGCACCTACTCTTTTGAAGTGATTTGAGTAGAGCATTAAATTGTTGTAATGCATTCCATTCCGAGCATATTGCATCTTTCGTTATGCATCCATGGTATTTATTGTGCATTCATGCAATAGGTGTACCGGAGGGAGTGACACTCCTCGAATTCGAACAAGCGATACCGGGGGAGGTGCTGAGTCAACCGGAGGAAGTAGCAGAAGAACCCAACGTCGGGGAAGCTCCGTCAGAAGATCTACCCGAGTGCCCTGACCACCGGCCTTCAACTTTTCTGAAAGGCAAGCCCCGGTGCATGCTGAACCTACTGATTTATAAATTAATCTTGAGTACTTTTAATTGTTTACTGCATTAAGTTGTAGGAGTTATATGAAAACACTTGTTGCATTATACCTGTCCTTGTCCAGATATCGTACTGAATCCTATATTAGGTGTAGGCACGTGTCAATGCTTAGCCCTGCTTAGTACGGTAGAAGTCGGGTGATTTCCGGTCATCCGCGAGAGGTAGGAAGGAGTCGCGAGTGGCTTATGGCTATCGTGATGGAACCATGCTTAAAAATGAAATCGAGACCGGACGGGAGTTCGATAGTACAGCCGCAAGACACTTCACGTCTTGGGTGTGGAGCTATGCCCGTCTGAGTCGTTTAAGGACCGATTCGCTGTACGTCCTTGAGTCATGTTGAACGCAGTCTAACACTTAGTTGGCCGGATAACCCGTTCCGACCGCGAAGCCGAGTAATGTGGTTCAGGCCGGGAATCGAATGGTAGGTTGCTTCTTGGAGGAGAGAAAGGATGTGCTTGGGGACATTGGCGTGAGACCAAGGGGGGGTTAGAGTCCCTATCACCTGGCAGAGTGTCGCCCTTGGGGTCGCGACATTATTCGGACCCGCGATTCCTGAATCATATGAAACGGTGGCCTGTGCGACCCTGGCAAGGGTCTGCACGGTGAGTGTTAGAAATACCCCTCCAGCTGGATAGGAATTCGATTCGAATCGCCGCCGCTCCCGGTTAGTGAGCACTTGACTTGAGCAGCGGCAACGTAGAACTCATTAAATGAACTGGTGGTTAAGGGAATGATACAATGTTGCCATAATGATATACCTGCTATGGATATAATAATCATGTTGTTTGATTATAATCAAGTGTATGTTTAGTACAGGTGCTAAGATAGATGACAGGTAAATGCTAAAAATAACTGCTAGTACAGGTGATAAGAGTTTCAATTACTTATGCCTTTATGCAAAATGTTATGTCAGCTAGCCTCTTGTGTAAGCCTTGCATAATCCTTGGTGTCATCTTAATTCTGGTTTTCGACGGGTAAGTCTAGCTGAGTACATTCCAGTACTCAGGGTTTATTCCCTCCTGTTGCAGATGACATGCTTTATCAGGGATTCTGCAAGACGTGTCTCCACCCTGCGGGTGATGATGACTAGATCACAAGGGCGTGATCGTCTTTATGTACTTTCCTCATGCTTTTGCGGGTTGTCGATCATCCAGACTGGCAGTATTTAATTAACTAGTGTGTGTTATGCTTCCGCTACTTTCAAACTTGGTTTGTAATAATTGCTACTCCGTTTATGTAAACTTATTTCAGCGCTACTTGTGAAATGTAACGTATGATGTTGTATGTTGAATGATGCGATCCTGGTTGTAAGCAGTTTGGTTTGAAATCCTTCGTGATTTCGATTGACTACCGGGATTATATGGGCTCAAGTTTGGAAATTTGAGCGCTTCGGTGCTTGTTTTCGAACTTGTGCTCTTATAATTTGGTCGGTTCTGTTACAGCTGGTACCGGAGCATAATTCAACATTAAACACATCTTACGGGTAATTAAAAACAAAAGTATTTGTTTGCGAAAAGGGTTAAACTCAAAAAAATTATTTTATAGGTATGCCAGTGATCACATCCCTTAGCCCAAATAAGGACTCTTAGGTGGCTTATTATAAAGACTAACTTGGGGGCCTTGTTTGTTTCTGTTTCGTCGTCCATACGGCGTGATATTGTATGGATGCCATCCACTTGGGTGGTAATGTATGGATCAAGTGCCTCGACGCTCTGGTAAGTGTGAGTTGTGAGAGCATGATCGTCCAACCGGCGATCTAGGGGAGAGTAGTTTTGGTGACTTGCATACTTACGTGTTTAAACCATGTAATTATGTAAGCACTTAATTGTGGGAATCTTATTATCGGGTAGCTTTGATACTGAAGTATATACATCTGGGGATGTGTATATGGAAAGTATTTAATTTACTGCTTTCTTGTGTGCATATATTGGGAATTGTTGGGCTGCAATGAAATTTTCTGCAGGTACACTAACAGCGTAACGAGTAGACCGATAGTTTCGCTTATATGAGAGAACGTATGTATGCCACCGCCTAGCGTTAAAACTTTAGGTTTCTACTAAGGTGAGAGGGCGTACGGAACGTGCATGCATCATGTTTAATTATATCATACATATCATTTACTCCCTCCTTAAAAATTTCTGTACTCCCGACTAAAGTAAATTTCGTATCCCCTAAATGATCCTCACTTTAAGTCGTATCTTATCCGTTGCTACAGATGGCACGTACCAAGAGGACCGCTCGTAAATCCACTGGGGGCAGGGCACCGCGTCACCAGCTCGCTCCACGTGAGCCCCGCCCTGAGCCTACTGAGGTAGAAAGGCTGAGGGCAGAGTTGGCTGAAGTGACGGCTGCCAGGAATGCAGCGCGTCAGCAACTGGAGCAAGTGATTCATGATCGTGACCAGGAAACCCTTGCAGTCCAGAGGTTGACAGTAGCAAACCGCAACTGTCAACGCATGTTGGTCCGTGTGATGGAACAGAGGGATGAAGCCTGGCATGAGGAGAACGTTCTGAGAGCTCGCCAGTTTGAGCTCGAGCAACAGTTAGAAAATGCTGAAGAATACAATGACAACCTTCATGAAGAAGTGCACCGCCTGAACAACGAGCTTAATCCCCTGCTGCCTCGAAACAACAACGTCGATGAGGACATGGGTTCGGGAATCTTCATGGCTGAGAATGATGATGAAGTGGAGGTTGATGGACCACAGGATGCCCCACCTGTAGAAGCACCAGAGGAAGAGCCAGAAGAAGAAGACGAGGAGTTAGAGCCTGTCAGTGATGAGGACGGCGGGGAGATCCATGACACCGACTCGGAGGATGATGCTTAGAGTAGTCATCACGTGCCTTTAATGTTAGGATCGTCTTTTGTGCCCTCCCTGTGAAGGAGTGAGGCCTTGTAATAACTTGACTTTGGGATGTAAGGCTGAACCGTATGTTTCCTGAATGTAGTTTGAACTTGTTAATTTCGATCACAACTTGATGTCTTATTATGTTGCGTTCGATGATGGTGTCACGATTAGCACCCTTCGGTGCCGCGACGAAACCGAGGGCCTCCTATGGCGCGCGACATAAGGCTGTGCTGCTTGGCACGCGCAGGTATCGAGGTGGCTAGTCATGATCCACCATGGAACTCTTCATTGAGAAGTCTCTTTGTGGTCAGTTTGAAGTAGCCTTTCACAGTCAACTAAAAATCTTGAGATGGAATCCAAGTACCGTGCAAAAGGTCGAAAATCACGTAGATAGCAACGTAAACGGTCCGGTAACCGTTGTGCTCCCTGTGAGTGAGTCTTTATCAACGAGCATCTTGTTGGATTACCAAGTATGATCTCGTCAAACGATGCGCTAGAATGGATTGTGCGGTTGTGGTGAATTATTGTGCCTTAATTATTATGAGAAATCTATTCATACAGTCAGGTTGACATTTCGCAATAATTCATCTACAAATTTCCCACATCGTCAGTGCTCATTGGCTATGCATTTTTTGCAGATGTCGTACAATCTACGTCGGGGTCGTGGAAATGAGGAGGAGGAACAGCCACCCCCTCCGCCATCACCTACTCCGGCCGAGTTGATGCAGACAGTGGTCGAAGGGCAGCGCATGTTGGCGGATGCTATGCGCCAGCTGGCTAACCGAGAGGCTCGTCCTAGCCGCCAGGGCCCAGAGCCAAATCAGTACAGCGATTTCAAGGACTTTCTGGATACAAAGCCCCCGCTCTTCAAGGAAGCGGAAGAACCATTGCAGGCTGACGAGTGGTTGAATACCATGGAACAAAAGTTTCGTCTGCTACGCCTGACTGATGAGCTGAAAACTGAGTATGCTTCCCATCAGTTGCATGGTCCGGCGGGCATTTGGTGGAGCCACTATCGTTCCACACTGCCTGCCAATGTCCCGATTGCTTGGAATCAGTTTAAGGCGGCATTCCGGGGAAATTATATCCCTCCCGGTCTTATGGCAATCAAGCACACAGAGTTTATGAGGCTGTCGCAAGGAAACAAAAGCCTGACTGAATACTTGCAGTCCTTCAACAACCTGGCAAGGTATGCCACTGAGTTTGTGGATACCGATGCCAAAAAGATTGCTAGCTTCAAAAGGGGCCTCGGCCCAAAACTGATGAAAACAATGGGCACTAGCAAATGTACTACTTTCAATGATTTCATCAGCGATGCTTTGACCCAGGAGAACAACAATACTATTTATTCTGCCTCTAAGAGCCGTAAAAGGGCCCTTGAGGCAAGTGCTTCTCAGTCAAGGGCCTCAGCGACACCGAGGTCTTCCCCTCGCCCTCCTGCCACAAATGCTAAGTTCCGTCCTCCACAAAAGAAGGTGCCAATGAAAACTGGGTTTCGTAAGGCATATACAGTGGCTCTGCCAAAGAGTAATGCGGGCCAAGGCAGCTCCAGTGTTCCTCCTAGCAACATGCCTTGCTGGAACTGTAACAAGCCAGGCCATTGGTCCAGGAACTGTCCGTACCCAAAGAAAAATGTCAACCAAGGTAGTCGTCAGGGACACGCCCATTATAACAGCATTGAGGAAATTCCATCCGGTGAGGTGGTCACCGCTGGTAAGTTTCTAGTTGACCAACACCCCGCAGTGGTACTTTTTGATTCAGGTGCTTCGCATTCCTTTATCAGTCCTAAGTTTGCATCTAAATTTGCACACAAGTTGCATACTGTTGAAGGTGTGGGTTATTGTATTAGCGCTGCAAGTGGGAATATTTCCACAAACAAAGTAGTGGGGAACCTTAAGTTTGAGATAGAAGGGCGAAGTTATTCGCTTGCCCTATTGATTTTACCTGGTTTAGACATAGATGTTACCTTGGGCATGAATTGGATGAGTCAGAATGGGGTACTCATTGACACATCCGCTCGGGTAGTTATGCTCAGAGATCCTACAGATCAAAAAGGTTTTCTAGTACAACTTCCCAGAAAGGTTGAATTGTCGGGGGAAATTCATGCTGTGCAAGCAAAGGCGTTGGCTGAAATTTCCGTAGTAAATGAATTTCCGGACGTTTTTCCCGATGAGTTGCCGGGAATCCCTCCGGATCGGGATGTGGAGTTTAAAATCGAGTTGTTGCCTGGCACCGCACCCATCTCTAGGAGACCCTATAGGATGCCTCCAAATGAACTCGCTGAACTTAAGGTGCAATTGAATGAACTTTTGAAGAAGGGGTTGATTCGTCCTAGTTCATCGCCGTGGGGATGTCCTGCTATCTTTGTAAAGAAGAAGGATCAGTCGTTGCGGATGTGCGTAGATTATAGACCTCTCAATGCAGTCACTGTCAAAAATAAGTACCCTCTACCGCGTATCGACATCTTGTTCGATCAGTTGTCCAAGGCTAAAGTCTTTTCCAAGATCGATCTAAGATCGGGCTACCATCAAATTAAAATTCGCCCGGAAGATGTTCCAAAGACAGCCTTTTCTACCAGATACGGTCTTTATGAGTATCTTGTTATGTCTTTTGGCTTGACAAATGCCCCCGCACACTTCATGTACTTGATGAATTCGGTGTTTATGCCTGAATTGGACAAGTTTGTGGTGGTATTTATTGATGACATCCTGGTATATTCGGTGAATGAGGCGGATCACGCTGAACATCTGCGTATAGTCCTCACAAGACTGCGTGAACATCAACTATATGCAAAGTTCAGTAAGTGCGAATTCTGGCTTCGAGAAGTACCTTTCCTTGGGCATGTGTTGTCCGATGGGGGAATTATGGTGGACCCCGCCAAGGTACAAGAAGTACTGAACTGGAAGGCTCCTATCTCGGTTCACGAGGTCCGAAGTTTTCTTGGGTTGGCTGGCTATTATCGTCGCTTCATCCCGGATTTCTCCAAAATAGCCAAGCCAATGACTTGGTTGCTGCAGAAAGACACCAGGTTTGTCTGGACTCCTGAGTGTGATGCGGCTTTTCACCAACTGCGAACCCTCCTAACCTCAGCTCCGGTTTTGGCACAACCGGATATCGAGAAACCATTTGATGTTTATTGTGATGCCTCAGGCATAGGTTTGGGAGGTGTGTTGATGCAGGAAGGCCGAGTAATTGCATACACTTCTCGACAACTTCGGAAGCATGAGGTGAATTATCCAACGCATGACTTAGAACTATCTGCAGTTGTTCATGCTTTGAAAGTATGGCGGCATTATCTGCTGGGAAATGTCTGCAATATCTACACCGATCATAAAAGCCTCAAATACATCTTCACCCAACCTGAGTTGAATATGCGTCAAAGAAGATGGCTCGAGTTGATTAAAGATTATAACCTTCAAGTGCACTATCATCCAGGAAAGGCAAATGTAGTTGCGGATGCTTTAAGCCGTAAGTCTCATTGTCATTCCTTAGTTGAAACTGATTTTCATCGATCTCGCCTTCTACATCCAGCAGTCTTGTACAACATCACTGTCAGTTGTACTCTCAAAAGCAGAATTATTGAGCTCCAAAAGACTGACACTGGTATATTCCACATCAAGCGTAAGATGAAAGAGCAAGAAACTACACAGTTCAGGATAGATGAAGAGGGTGTACTATGGTTCAAGGATAGGTTAGTTGTGCCTAAGGACCGAGAGCTTCGAAATGATATTATGTCTGAAGCACACTCCTCTAAGTTGTCCATCCATCCTGGCAGCAATAAGATGTATTATGATTTGAAACCGCTTTATTGGTGGACCAAGATGCGGAAAGAGATAGCTGCATATGTTGCTAGATGTGACACCTGTTGCAGAGTTAAAGCTGTGCACATGAAAGCTGGGCTACTTCAGCCACTTTCCATTCCAGGCTGGAAATGGGAAGAGATAAGTATGGATTTCATTGTCGGACTTCCTCCTACTGTCAAAAATCATAACTCTATTTGGGTAATTGTTGATCGTTTGACCAAATCAGCTCACTTCATCCCAGTGAGAGTGGACTATCGTCCCACTGACTATGCTGAGTTGTACTTCAATCAGATAGTCCGGCTTCATGGGATACCTCGTACTATCATATCTGACCGTGGTCCCCAGTTCACTACTCGCTTTTGGGAGCACTTGCATCACCTTCTGGGAACCAAGTTAGTGAGAAGCTCTGCTTATCACCCCCAGACATCGGGTCAGACAGAACGAGTTAACCAAATCTTGGAAGATCTGTTGCGAGCATGCGTCATTTCATCCAAGGGTTCTTGGGAAAAATGGTTACCTTTAGCCGAATTCTCGTACAATAACAGTTATCAAGAGAGTATTAAGATGGCTCCATTCGAAGCTTTGTACGGTCGTAGGTGTAGAACCCCACTAAATTGGATCGAATCTGGTGAGAGAAGATTTTATGGTATTGCTTTTGTTGAGGAAGCTGAGGAACAAGTCCGTACCATCCAAAAACATATGGCTGCAGCCCAAGCTAGGCAGAAAAGCTATGCGGATCGTCGTAGAAAACCACTCGAGTTTGAAGTTGGAGACTTCGTGTATTTGAAAGTTTCTCCAATGAAAAGTGTCCAACGTTTTGGTGTTAAGCGGAAACTTGCGCCAAGATACGTGGGTCCTTTTCAAATCATAGGCAAGAGTGGAGCTGTTGCGTACAAAATTTAGTTACCTCCAGAAATGAGTGCCATATTCAACGTCTTCCATGTATCTCAGCTTAAAAAGTGTCTTCGAGTTCCTGAGGAACAAGTTCCTTTAGGTGATATCAGGCTGGAATCCGACCTAACCTATGAAGAAAAGCCAGTCCGAGTGATCGATACTCAGGAACGAGTAACTAGAAGTAAAGTGGTTAAGTGGTACAAAGTGATGTGGAGTAATCAGGGAAGTGAGAGTGATGCTACGTGGGAACGGGAGGACTATTTGCGAGATGGTTATAAGGAATTCTATGAAAAATGGTACGCTTTCCAAATCTCGGGACGAGATTTTTATAAGGGGGGAGGGCTGTAACACCTCAAGTGTTTAGCTCCATAATTGCATTGCATTTGCATTGCATAAGCATAAGCATGCATCATTCATGTTTGTTATTTTATGTGATGCAACACATGTGATTATTCTAGGGTTTGTTTGATTTATTTCATGAAGTATTTGATAGTTGGTGTAACAAAAAGGTAAGGTAGCCAATCATGACCTACAACACCTTAGTTATACTTAGGGTAACATTTGGAACAAGTTTCATGTTGACCAAAATTACAAATTTGCCCTCCAAGAGAAGTTGACCACCATTTGACCCTAGAAGGCTCTAGTTTGACCAGTTAAAAAGTCTAATTTAGAGACCTTGCATGGAAGAGCACCCTTAAGTAAAGTTGTAGAGAATTTCATGAGGAACAAAAGTTCTAATATGGCCATCTCATGAAAATGACCAGAGCATGCTCAAAAATGGCCCACAAGTCAGCTTGAGTGTTGATCAACACTTAGAAAAATTCTAAGTCTGGAAATTGGATTTTTCAGTTTCACTGTACCTCACTTTAGCAAGTTGTAACTCACAAACCAGGCCAAACCAGCCTTTGAGCCAATTGACAAAGTTGTTGTCCACACATAGCTCTACAACATTGTCAATATCACCATCACCTGGTTCTTAATAGTTTAGGAGATATAGTGTCAAGAAGTTAGGGTTTCAGTCGGCGTTGATCTCTGAAACTGCATTTCAGTTTCAAGGGGCACCACTTTGGAGCTCTGTAGTTTCAAATCTAGGCCGAACCAGCCCAAACTCCAATTGACAAACTTGTAGACCTCATGTAGCTCTACAAAATTGGTGTAATCATCTTCGACTAATTCGAACCGGTTTGGGAGATAATCATCGTGGAAGTCGCTCTGTCAGTCGAGCTCGATGGCACCGTGCACCGCAATTCAGTTTCGTCAGAGGAGGGGGCGCGGCCGACCGGCCACAGGGCCTCGCCGACGCGTGGGCATGCGGTGGCGACCGTACGCCGGTCTTGGCCCCACCGGTCAGCCCACGGCGCCTTCAAGACCGCCACGACGCGTCAAGGCTGCCTCCATTCCCTCTCCCTCCCTCGTTCGGTTGCAAAGCGGAGACACCGAGCCGCCATTGTCGCCCCCACTCCGGCGAGCTCGCGCGCACTCCCCACTGCACCGCCGCTCACCAGACCTCGCCAATCCCTCCGCCTCACCACCCTCCATCCCCTTGACCCACCGAAGCCCGCGATTTGACTCAAGGTGAGCCGCATTGCTTTCTTCCCCGTCTCCGAGAGGTCGCCGGAGCCCGCCATGGGACCTCACCGTGGTCGGGGTGCTTCGGGTCTCTCTCCATCTTCCCTTCCTAGCAAAATGGATCCGTCTAGCTTCGGTGAAGCTCGTACCGAGCCTAGACCGCACCGTACATCCTCACCGGCGACGGTGCGCCGCCACCGGACATCACCGGCCACCGCTCGCGGTGACAAGCCCCTTCCACCCCATCCCCATCCATTCCACGAGCACCAATCGACGCACCGGGTGACGGAGAACACGAGGCGGTGTTCGATTGGCCGAGCGAGCTCTTCTCCGGCGAGCTCGAGCTCGTCGGAGCTCGCGGGCCTCCGCCTCCCCTGTCTCCGGTCGCTGACCGCGGGGGCCCGCCCGTCAGTGTCGCACGCGGGCGGGAGCGCTGAGCGGGCCGCGCGCGCGCGAGTGTGGGCCGAGTTTCCCGGGCCGGCCCAGTTCATCCGAAATGAAATTCATTTTTATTATTTGTCACTGATTTTTGTACAAGTTGGAAAAATATAGATCTAGGGTTTTAATGATCCAAAAATCATGAGATAAATTTTGTTAGGGTCTACATGACGTGTAGTATTTTAGAAAAATATAAATCTGGAATGTGATGTTTAATTTCTAGGAGAATTTAATAGATCCTTTAAATGTGTTTTGGAATGCAAGCAAATTTTTTAAATTTATAACTTGAGCTGTAGTGTTCCATAAATCATGAAATTTGGTGGGTAGGTTACTCTATGCTAGCCCTAGCTCTGGTAAAAATTTGGGCATCAGTGCTTAAGTAATTTCCAAGTTATAATGCTATCTTGTTATTCTGGGAAATACTTAAATGAATTTTTGTAATTTTTCTACATGTGCAATGTTCATATAAATTTTTGGAGAATGTCTTGGCACCCTAGAGTGTCCAAGAAAATTAAGAAATCTGTTGTGTGACACTTTTTTACTATGCTTTATTATTTATACAAAAATCAGCCTTTTGGGCTTGTGAATTTTGTTCAGAGAGTTTCTGTGAATAAAACTTGTTCAAATTTTTACTGTGGTCTCTTTTTGGGTCAGAGAGTCCCCTGTAATTTTTGTAGAATTTTAGGAGCAGTTTACATATATGTTTAAAATTCCACCTAATTAATTAAGTAAAATAAGAAAGGAGTATAAATAAATGTTCTAGGTAGTCACACCCTACTTTCTGGTGTTGTTATACCCCATGTGAACTTTTGGAAATCTTAGTTTGGTTTTAAGGGTCTTTGGCCACATCAATAAATATTTAATCTTTGTAATTGTAGGTTTTCTGGACAGCTAGTAGTAATTCTAAATTTGGCTTTGATAAAATTGGTTGCTGGAAAACTTGTAAATACCAAAGTTGGAGTAAACTTGATGAACTAGCTTGTGTTAAAATTTGGAAGCATTTGGCTTAGTAGTTTGAGAGTTACTGTTGTTTAAAGTGGCAGTTCAAAATCTGCTACTCTCTGTGTTAGAGAAGACAGATTCTGGAACTTGTGAAGTTTGACATGGAAAACTTAGGAGTTTGGAGTTGAGGTCTGAAAATGAATTGTAGTACATTTCTTAGGCTTTCCAGATTGCCTTAGATCATATCTTTTGGAATTGTAAATCTCCAGTTGTGATAAAAACAAGTAGCTGCTGTCCAGAATGCTTACTGTGGTGTTTTGCTGATTGATATGGTGTGATATCCTAAGACATGCTACTTTTGTAATTGTTAGGTGTTAGGGCCTTAACGGAGGATGAGCAGCTTTATCTTAGGTTAAGTAGATTAGGTGAGTATTTCTCTACCGGAGAGGAAATTTGCACCTACTCTTTTGAAGTGATTTGAGTAGAGCATTAAATTGTTGTAATGCATTCCATTCCGAGCATATTGCATCTTTCGTTATGCATCCATGGTATTTATTGTGCATTCATGCAATAGGTGTACCGGAGGGAGTGACACTCCTCGAATTCGAACAAGCGATACCGGGGGAGGTGCTGAGTCAACCGGAGGAAGTAGCAGAAGAACCCAACGTCGGGGAAGCTCCGTCAGAAGATCTACCCGAGTGCCCTGACCACCGGCCTTCAACTTTTCTGAAAGGCAAGCCCCGGTGCATGCTGAACCTACTGATTTATAAATTAATCTTGAGTACTTTTAATTGTTTACTGCATTAAGTTGTAGGAGTTATATGAAAACACTTGTTGCATTATACCTGTCCTTGTCCAGATATCGTACTGAATCCTATATTAGGTGTAGGCACGTGTCAATGCTTAGCCCTGCTTAGTACGGTAGAAGTCGGGTGATTTCCGGTCATCCGCGAGAGGTAGGAAGGAGTCGCGAGTGGCTTATGGCTATCGTGATGGAACCATGCTTAAAAATGAAATCGAGACCGGACGGGAGTTCGATAGTACAGCCGCAAGACACTTCACGTCTTGGGTGTGGAGCTATGCCCGTCTGAGTCGTTTAAGGACCGATTCGCTGTACGTCCTTGAGTCATGTTGAACGCAGTCTAACACTTAGTTGGCCGGATAACCCGTTCCGACCGCGAAGCCGAGTAATGTGGTTCAGGCCGGGAATCGAATGGTAGGTTGCTTCTTGGAGGAGAGAAAGGATGTGCTTGGGGACATTGGCGTGAGACCAAGGGGGGGTTAGAGTCCCTATCACCTGGCAGAGTGTCGCCCTTGGGGTCGCGACATTATTCGGACCCGCGATTCCTGAATCATATGAAACGGTGGCCTGTGCGACCCTGGCAAGGGTCTGCACGGTGAGTGTTAGAAATACCCCTCCAGCTGGATAGGAATTCGATTCGAATCGCCGCCGCTCCCGGTTAGTGAGCACTTGACTTGAGCAGCGGCAACGTAGAACTCATTAAATGAACTGGTGGTTAAGGGAATGATACAATGTTGCCATAATGATATACCTGCTATGGATATAATAATCATGTTGTTTGATTATAATCAAGTGTATGTTTAGTACAGGTGCTAAGATAGATGACAGGTAAATGCTAAAAATAACTGCTAGTACAGGTGATAAGAGTTTCAATTACTTATGCCTTTATGCAAAATGTTATGTCAGCTAGCCTCTTGTGTAAGCCTTGCATAATCCTTGGTGTCATCTTAATTCTGGTTTTCGACGGGTAAGTCTAGCTGAGTACATTCCAGTACTCAGGGTTTATTCCCTCCTGTTGCAGATGACATGCTTTATCAGGGATTCTGCAAGACGTGTCTCCACCCTGCGGGTGATGATGACTAGATCACAAGGGCGTGATCGTCTTTATGTACTTTCCTCATGCTTTTGCGGGTTGTCGATCATCCAGACTGGCAGTATTTAATTAACTAGTGTGTGTTATGCTTCCGCTACTTTCAAACTTGGTTTGTAATAATTGCTACTCCGTTTATGTAAACTTATTTCAGCGCTACTTGTGAAATGTAACGTATGATGTTGTATGTTGAATGATGCGATCCTGGTTGTAAGCAGTTTGGTTTGAAATCCTTCGTGATTTCGATTGACTACCGGGATTATATGGGCTCAAGTTTGGAAATTTGAGCGCTTCGGTGCTTGTTTTCGAACTTGTGCTCTTATAATTTGGTCGGTTCTGTTACAGCTGGTACCGGAGCATAATTCAACATTAAACACATCTTACGGGTAATTAAAAACAAAAGTATTTGTTTGCGAAAAGGGTTAAACTCAAAAAAATTATTTTATAGGTATGCCAGTGATCACATCCCTTAGCCCAAATAAGGACTCTTAGGTGGCTTATTATAAAGACTAACTTGGGGGCCTTGTTTGTTTCTGTTTCGTCGTCCATACGGCGTGATATTGTATGGATGCCATCCACTTGGGTGGTAATGTATGGATCAAGTGCCTCGACGCTCTGGTAAGTGTGAGTTGTGAGAGCATGATCGTCCAACCGGCGATCTAGGGGAGAGTAGTTTTGGTGACTTGCATACTTACGTGTTTAAACCATGTAATTATGTAAGCACTTAATTGTGGGAATCTTATTATCGGGTAGCTTTGATACTGAAGTATATACATCTGGGGATGTGTATATGGAAAGTATTTAATTTACTGCTTTCTTGTGTGCATATATTGGGAATTGTTGGGCTGCAATGAAATTTTCTGCAGGTACACTAACAGCGTAACGAGTAGACCGATAGTTTCGCTTATATGAGAGAACGTATGTATGCCACCGCCTAGCGTTAAAACTTTAGGTTTCTACTAAGGTGAGAGGGCGTACGGAACGTGCATGCATCATGTTTAATTATATCATACATATCATTTACTCCCTCCTTAAAAATTTCTGTACTCCCGACTAAAGTAAATTTCGTATCCCCTAAATGATCCTCACTTTAAGTCGTATCTTATCCGTTGCTACAGATGGCACGTACCAAGAGGACCGCTCGTAAATCCACTGGGGGCAGGGCACCGCGTCACCAGCTCGCTCCACGTGAGCCCCGCCCTGAGCCTACTGAGGTAGAAAGGCTGAGGGCAGAGTTGGCTGAAGTGACGGCTGCCAGGAATGCAGCGCGTCAGCAACTGGAGCAAGTGATTCATGATCGTGACCAGGAAACCCTTGCAGTCCAGAGGTTGACAGTAGCAAACCGCAACTGTCAACGCATGTTGGTCCGTGTGATGGAACAGAGGGATGAAGCCTGGCATGAGGAGAACGTTCTGAGAGCTCGCCAGTTTGAGCTCGAGCAACAGTTAGAAAATGCTGAAGAATACAATGACAACCTTCATGAAGAAGTGCACCGCCTGAACAACGAGCTTAATCCCCTGCTGCCTCGAAACAACAACGTCGATGAGGACATGGGTTCGGGAATCTTCATGGCTGAGAATGATGATGAAGTGGAGGTTGATGGACCACAGGATGCCCCACCTGTAGAAGCACCAGAGGAAGAGCCAGAAGAAGAAGACGAGGAGTTAGAGCCTGTCAGTGATGAGGACGGCGGGGAGATCCATGACACCGACTCGGAGGATGATGCTTAGAGTAGTCATCACGTGCCTTTAATGTTAGGATCGTCTTTTGTGCCCTCCCTGTGAAGGAGTGAGGCCTTGTAATAACTTGACTTTGGGATGTAAGGCTGAACCGTATGTTTCCTGAATGTAGTTTGAACTTGTTAATTTCGATCACAACTTGATGTCTTATTATGTTGCGTTCGATGATGGTGTCACGATTAGCACCCTTCGGTGCCGCGACGAAACCGAGGGCCTCCTATGGCGCGCGACATAAGGCTGTGCTGCTTGGCACGCGCAGGTATCGAGGTGGCTAGTCATGATCCACCATGGAACTCTTCATTGAGAAGTCTCTTTGTGGTCAGTTTGAAGTAGCCTTTCACAGTCAACTAAAAATCTTGAGATGGAATCCAAGTACCGTGCAAAAGGTCGAAAATCACGTAGATAGCAACGTAAACGGTCCGGTAACCGTTGTGCTCCCTGTGAGTGAGTCTTTATCAACGAGCATCTTGTTGGATTACCAAGTATGATCTCGTCAAACGATGCGCTAGAATGGATTGTGCGGTTGTGGTGAATTATTGTGCCTTAATTATTATGAGAAATCTATTCATACAGTCAGGTTGACATTTCGCAATAATTCATCTACAAATTTCCCACATCGTCAGTGCTCATTGGCTATGCATTTTTTGCAGATGTCGTACAATCTACGTCGGGGTCGTGGAAATGAGGAGGAGGAACAGCCACCCCCTCCGCCATCACCTACTCCGGCCGAGTTGATGCAGACAGTGGTCGAAGGGCAGCGCATGTTGGCGGATGCTATGCGCCAGCTGGCTAACCGAGAGGCTCGTCCTAGCCGCCAGGGCCCAGAGCCAAATCAGTACAGCGATTTCAAGGACTTTCTGGATACAAAGCCCCCGCTCTTCAAGGAAGCGGAAGAACCATTGCAGGCTGACGAGTGGTTGAATACCATGGAACAAAAGTTTCGTCTGCTACGCCTGACTGATGAGCTGAAAACTGAGTATGCTTCCCATCAGTTGCATGGTCCGGCGGGCATTTGGTGGAGCCACTATCGTTCCACACTGCCTGCCAATGTCCCGATTGCTTGGAATCAGTTTAAGGCGGCATTCCGGGGAAATTATATCCCTCCCGGTCTTATGGCAATCAAGCACACAGAGTTTATGAGGCTGTCGCAAGGAAACAAAAGCCTGACTGAATACTTGCAGTCCTTCAACAACCTGGCAAGGTATGCCACTGAGTTTGTGGATACCGATGCCAAAAAGATTGCTAGCTTCAAAAGGGGCCTCGGCCCAAAACTGATGAAAACAATGGGCACTAGCAAATGTACTACTTTCAATGATTTCATCAGCGATGCTTTGACCCAGGAGAACAACAATACTATTTATTCTGCCTCTAAGAGCCGTAAAAGGGCCCTTGAGGCAAGTGCTTCTCAGTCAAGGGCCTCAGCGACACCGAGGTCTTCCCCTCGCCCTCCTGCCACAAATGCTAAGTTCCGTCCTCCACAAAAGAAGGTGCCAATGAAAACTGGGTTTCGTAAGGCATATACAGTGGCTCTGCCAAAGAGTAATGCGGGCCAAGGCAGCTCCAGTGTTCCTCCTAGCAACATGCCTTGCTGGAACTGTAACAAGCCAGGCCATTGGTCCAGGAACTGTCCGTACCCGAAGAAAAATGTCAACCAAGGTAGTCGTCAGGGACACGCCCATTATAACAGCATTGAGGAAATTCCATCCGGTGAGGTGGTCACCGCTGGTAAGTTTCTAGTTGACCAACACCCCGCAGTGGTACTTTTTGATTCAGGTGCTTCGCATTCCTTTATCAGTCCTAAGTTTGCATCTAAATTTGCACACAAGTTGCATACTGTTGAAGGTGTGGGTTATTGTATTAGCGCTGCAAGTGGGAATATTTCCACAAACAAAGTAGTGGGGAACCTTAAGTTTGAGATAGAAGGGCGAAGTTATTCGCTTGCCCTATTGATTTTACCTGGTTTAGACATAGATGTTACCTTGGGCATGAATTGGATGAGTCAGAATGGGGTACTCATTGACACATCCGCTCGGGTAGTTATGCTCAGAGATCCTACAGATCAAAAAGGTTTTCTAGTACAACTTCCCAGAAAGGTTGAATTGTCGGGGGAAATTCATGCTGTGCAAGCAAAGGCGTTGGCTGAAATTTCCGTAGTAAATGAATTTCCGGACGTTTTTCCCGATGAGTTGCCGGGAATCCCTCCGGATCGGGATGTGGAGTTTAAAATCGAGTTGTTGCCTGGCACCGCACCCATCTCTAGGAGACCCTATAGGATGCCTCCAAATGAACTCGCTGAACTTAAGGTGCAATTGAATGAACTTTTGAAGAAGGGGTTGATTCGTCCTAGTTCATCGCCGTGGCGATGTCCTGCTATCTTTGTAAAGAAGAAGGATCAGTCGTTGCGGATGTGCGTAGATTATAGACCTCTCAATGCAGTCACTGTCAAAAATAAGTACCCTCTACCGCGTATCGACATCTTGTTCGATCAGTTGTCCAAGGCTAAAGTCTTTTCCAAGATCGATCTAAGATCGGGCTACCATCAAATTAAAATTCGCCCGGAAGATGTTCCAAAGACAGCCTTTTCTACCAGATACGGTCTTTATGAGTATCTTGTTATGTCTTTCGGCTTGACAAATGCCCCCGCACACTTCATGTACTTGATGAATTCGGTGTTTATGCCTGAATTGGACAAGTTTGTGGTGGTATTTATTGATGACATCCTGGTATATTCGGTGAATGAGGCGGATCACGCTGAACATCTGCGTATAGTCCTCACAAGACTGCGTGAACATCAACTATATGCAAAGTTCAGTAAGTGCGAATTCTGGCTTCGAGAAGTACCTTTCCTTGGGCATGTGTTGTCCGATGGGGGAATTATGGTGGACCCCGCCAAGGTACAAGAAGTACTGAACTGGAAGGCTCCTATCTCGGTTCACGAGGTCCGAAGTTTTCTTGGGTTGGCTGGCTATTATCGTCGCTTCATCCCGGATTTCTCCAAAATAGCCAAGCCAATGACTTGGTTGCTGCAGAAAGACACCAGGTTTGTCTGGACTCCTGAGTGTGATGCGGCTTTTCACCAACTGCGAACCCTCCTAACCTCAGCTCCGGTTTTGGCACAACCGGATATCGAGAAACCATTTGATGTTTATTGTGATGCCTCAGGCATAGGTTTGGGAGGTGTGTTGATGCAGGAAGGCCGAGTAATTGCATACACTTCTCGACAACTTCGGAAGCATGAGGTGAATTATCCAACGCATGACTTAGAACTATCTGCAGTTGTTCATGCTTTGAAAGTATGGCGGCATTATCTGCTGGGAAATGTCTGCAATATCTACACCGATCATAAAAGCCTCAAATACATCTTCACCCAACCTGAGTTGAATATGCGTCAAAGAAGATGGCTCGAGTTGATTAAAGATTATAACCTTCAAGTGCACTATCATCCAGGAAAGGCAAATGTAGTTGCGGATGCTTTAAGCCGTAAGTCTCATTGTCATTCCTTAGTTGAAACTGATTTTCATCGATCTCGCCTTCTACATCCAGCAGTCTTGTACAACATCACTGTCAGTTGTACTCTCAAAAGCAGAATTATTGAGCTCCAAAAGACTGACACTGGTATATTCCACATCAAGCGTAAGATGAAAGAGCAAGAAACTACACAGTTCAGGATAGATGAAGAGGGTGTACTATGGTTCAAGGATAGGTTAGTTGTGCCTAAGGACCGAGAGCTTCGAAATGATATTATGTCTGAAGCACACTCCTCTAAGTTGTCCATCCATCCTGGCAGCAATAAGATGTATTATGATTTGAAACCGCTTTATTGGTGGACCAAGATGCGGAAAGAGATAGCTGCATATGTTGCTAGATGTGACACCTGTTGCAGAGTTAAAGCTGTGCACATGAAAGCTGGGCTACTTCAGCCACTTTCCATTCCAGGCTGGAAATGGGAAGAGATAAGTATGGATTTCATTGTCGGACTTCCTCCTACTGTCAAAAATCATAACTCTATTTGGGTAATTGTTGATCGTTTGACCAAATCAGCTCACTTCATCCCAGTGAGAGTGGACTATCGTCCCACTGACTATGCTGAGTTGTACTTCAATCAGATAGTCCGGCTTCATGGGATACCTCGTACTATCATATCTGACCGTGGTCCCCAGTTCACTACTCGCTTTTGGGAGCACTTGCATCACCTTCTGGGAACCAAGTTAGTGAGAAGCTCTGCTTATCACCCCCAGACATCGGGTCAGACAGAACGAGTTAACCAAATCTTGGAAGATCTGTTGCGAGCATGCGTCATTTCATCCAAGGGTTCTTGGGAAAAATGGTTACCTTTAGCCGAATTCTCGTACAATAACAGTTATCAAGAGAGTATTAAGATGGCTCCATTCGAAGCTTTGTACGGTCGTAGGTGTAGAACCCCACTAAATTGGATCGAATCTGGTGAGAGAAGATTTTATGGTATTGCTTTTGTTGAGGAAGCTGAGGAACAAGTCCGTACCATCCAAAAACATATGGCTGCAGCCCAAGCTAGGCAGAAAAGCTATGCGGATCGTCGTAGAAAACCACTCGAGTTTGAAGTTGGAGACTTCGTGTATTTGAAAGTTTCTCCAATGAAAAGTGTCCAACGTTTTGGTGTTAAGCGGAAACTTGCGCCAAGATACGTGGGTCCTTTTCAAATCATAGGCAAGAGTGGAGCTGTTGCGTACAAAATTTAGTTACCTCCAGAAATGAGTGCCATATTCAACGTCTTCCATGTATCTCAGCTTAAAAAGTGTCTTCGAGTTCCTGAGGAACAAGTTCCTTTAGGTGATATCAGGCTGGAATCCGACCTAACCTATGAAGAAAAGCCAGTCCGAGTGATCGATACTCAGGAACGAGTAACTAGAAGTAAAGTGGTTAAGTGGTACAAAGTGATGTGGAGTAATCAGGGAAGTGAGAGTGATGCTACGTGGGAACGGGAGGACTATTTGCGAGATGGTTATAAGGAATTCTATGAAAAATGGTACGCTTTCCAAATCTCGGGACGAGATTTTTATAAGGGGGGAGGGCTGTAACACCTCAAGTGTTTAGCTCCATAATTGCATTGCATTTGCATTGCATAAGCATAAGCATGCATCATTCATGTTTGTTATTTTATGTGATGCAACACATGTGATTATTCTAGGGTTTGTTTGATTTATTTCATGAAGTATTTGATAGTTGGTGTAACAAAAAGGTAAGGTAGCCAATCATGACCTACAACACCTTAGTTATACTTAGGGTAACATTTGGAACAAGTTTCATGTTGACCAAAATTACAAATTTGCCCTCCAAGAGAAGTTGACCACCATTTGACCCTAGAAGGCTCTAGTTTGACCAGTTAAAAAGTCTAATTTAGAGACCTTGCATGGAAGAGCACCCTTAAGTAAAGTTGTAGAGAATTTCATGAGGAACAAAAGTTCTAATATGGCCATCTCATGAAAATGACCAGAGCATGCTCAAAAATGGCCCACAAGTCAGCTTGAGTGTTGATCAACACTTAGAAAAATTCTAAGTCTGGAAATTGGATTTTTCAGTTTCACTGTACCTCACTTTAGCAAGTTGTAACTCACAAACCAGGCCAAACCAGCCTTTGAGCCAATTGACAAAGTTGTTGTCCACACATAGCTCTACAACATTGTCAATATCACCATCACCTGGTTCTTAATAGTTTAGGAGATATAGTGTCAAGAAGTTAGGGTTTCAGTCGGCGTTGATCTCTGAAACTGCATTTCAGTTTCAAGGGGCACCACTTTGGAGCTCTGTAGTTTCAAATCTAGGCCGAACCAGCCCAAACTCCAATTGACAAACTTGTAGACCTCATGTAGCTCTACAAAATTGGTGTAATCATCTTCGACTAATTCGAACCGGTTTGGGAGATAATCATCGTGGAAGTCGCTCTGTCAGTCGAGCTCGATGGCACCGTGCACCGCAATTCAGTTTCGTCAGAGGAGGGGGCGCGGCCGACCGGCCACAGGGCCTCGCCGACGCGTGGGCATGCGGTGGCGACCGTACGCCGGTCTTGGCCCCACCGGTCAGCCCACGGCGCCTTCAAGACCGCCACGACGCGTCAAGGCTGCCTCCATTCCCTCTCCCTCCCTCGTTCGGTTGCAAAGCGGAGACACCGAGCCGCCATTGTCGCCCCCACTCCGGCGAGCTCGCGCGCACTCCCCACTGCACCGCCGCTCACCAGACCTCGCCAATCCCTCCGCCTCACCACCCTCCATCCCCTTGACCCACCGAAGCCCGCGATTTGACTCAAGGTGAGCCGCATTGCTTTCTTCCCCGTCTCCGAGAGGTCGCCGGAGCCCGCCATGGGACCTCACCGTGGTCGGGGTGCTTCGGGTCTCTCTCCATCTTCCCTTCCTAGCAAAATGGATCCGTCTAGCTTCGGTGAAGCTCGTACCGAGCCTAGACCGCACCGTACATCCTCACCGGCGACGGTGCGCCGCCACCGGACATCACCGGCCGCCGCTCGCGGTGACAAGCCCCTTCCACCCCATCCCCATCCATTCCACGAGCACCAATCGACGCACCGGGTGACGGAGAACACGAGGCGGTGTTCGATTGGCCGAGCGAGCTCTTCTCCGGCGAGCTCGAGCTCGTCGGAGCTCGCGGGCCTCCGCCTCCCCTGTCTCCGGTCGCTGACCGCGGGGGCCCGCCCGTCAGTGTCGCACGCGGGCGGGAGCGCTGAGCGGGCCGCGCGCGCGCGAGTGTGGGCCGAGTTTCCCGGGCCGGCCCAGTTCATCCGAAATGAAATTCATTTTTATTATTTGTCACTGATTTTTGTACAAGTTGGAAAAATATAGATCTAGGGTTTTAATGATCCAAAAATCATGAGATAAATTTTGTTAGGGTCTACATGACGTGTAGTATTTTAGAAAAATATAAATCTGGAATGTGATGTTTAATTTCTAGGAGAATTTAATAGATCCTTTAAATGTGTTTTGGAATGCAAGCAAATTTTTTAAATTTATAACTTGAGCTGTAGTGTTCCATAAATCATGAAATTTGGTGGGTAGGTTACTCTATGCTAGCCCTAGCTCTGGTAAAAATTTGGGCATCAGTGCTTAAGTAATTTCCAAGTTATAATGCTATCTTGTTATTCTAGGAAATACTTAAATGAATTTTTGTAATTTTTCTACATGTGCAATGTTCATATAAATTTTTGGAGAATGTCTTGGTACCCTAGAGTGTCCAAGAAAATTAAGAAATCTGTTGTTTGACACTTTTTACTATGCTTTATTATTTATACAAAAATCAGCCTTTTGGGCTTGTGAATTTTGTTCAGAGAGTTTCTGTGAATAAAACTTGTTCAAATTTTTACTGTGGTCTCTTTTTGGGTCAGAGAGTCCCCTGTAATTTTTGTAGAATTTTAGGAGCAGTTTACATATATGTTTAAAATTCCACCTAATTAATTAAGTAAAATAAGAAAGGAGTATAAATAAATGTTCTAGGTAGTCACACCCTACTTTCTGGTGTTGTTATACCCCATGTAAACTTTTGGAAATCTTAGTTTGGTTTTAAGGGTCTTTGGCCACATCAATAAATATTTAATCTTTGTAATTGTAGGTTTTCTGGACAGCTAGTAGTAATTCTAAATTTGGCTTTGATAAAATTGGTTGCTGGAAAACTTGTAAATACCAAAGTTGGAGTAAACTTGATGAACTAGCTTGTGTTAAAATTTGGAAGCATTTGGCTTAGTAGTTTGAGAGTTACTGTTGTTTAAAGTGGCAGTTCAAAATCTGCTACTCTCTGTGTTAGAGAAGACAGATTCTGGAACTTGTGAAGTTTGACATGGAAAACTTAGGAGTTTGGAGTTGAGGTCTGAAAATGAATTGTAGTACATTTCTTAGGCTTTCCAGATTGCCTTAGATCATATCTTTTGGAATTGTAAATCTCCAGTTGTGATAAAAACAAGTAGCTGCTGTCCAGAATGCTTACTGTGGTGTTTTGCTGATTGATATGGTGTGTTATCCTAAGACATGCTACTTTTATAATTGTTAGGTGTTAGGGCCTTAACGGAGGATGAGCAGCTTTATCTTAGGTTAAGTAGATTAGGTGAGTATTTCTCTACCGGAGAGGAAATTTGCACCTACTCTTTTGAAGTGATTTGAGTAGAGCATTAAATTGTTGTAATGCATTCCATTCCGAGCATATTGCATCTTTCGTTATGCATCCATGGTATTTATTGTGCATTCATGCAATAGGTGTACCGGAGGGAGTGACACTCCTCGAATTCGAACAAGCGATACCGGAGGAGGTGCTGAGTCAACCGGAGGAAGTAGCAGAAGAACCCAACGTCGGGGAAGCTCCGTCAGAAGATCTACCCGAGTGCCCTGACCACCGGCCTTCAACTTTTCTGAAAGGCAAGCCCCGGTGCATGCTGAACCTACTGATTTATAAATTAATCTTGAGTACTTTTAATTGTTTACTGCATTAAGTTGTAGGAGTTATATGAAAACACTTGTTGCATTATACCTGTCCTTGTCCAGATATCGTACTGAATCCTATATTAGGTGTAGGCACGTGTCAATGCTTAGCCCTGCTTAGTACGGTAGAAGTCGGGTGATTTCCGGTCATCCGCGAGAGGTAGGAAGGAGTCGCGAGTGGCTTATGGCTATCGTGATGGAACCATGCTTAAAAATGAAATCGAGACCGGACGGGAGTTCGATAGTACAGCCGCAAGACACTTCACGTCTTGGGTGTGGAGCTATGCCCGTCTGAGTCATTTAAGGACCGATTCGCTGTACGTCCTTGAGTCATGTTGAACGCAGTCTAACACTTAGTTGGCCGGATAACCCGTTCCGACCGCGAAGCCGAGTAATGTGGTTCAGGCCGGGAATCGAATGGTAGGTTGCTTCTTGGAGGAGAGAAAGGATGTGCTTGGGGACATTGGCGTGAGACCAAGGGGGGGTTAGAGTCCCTATCACCTGGCAGAGTGTCGCCCTTGGGGTCGCGACATTATTCGGACCCGCGATTCCTGAATCATATGAAACGGTGGCCTGTGCGACCCTGGCAAGGGTCTGCATGGTGAGTGTTAGAAATACCCCTCCAGCTGGATAGGAATTCGATTCGAATCGCCGTCGCTCCCGGTTAGTGAGCACTTGACTTGAGCAGCGGCAACGTAGAACTCATTAAATGAACTGGTGGTTAAGGGAATGATACAATGTTGCCATAATGATATACCTGCTATGGATATAATAATCATGTTGTTTGATTATAATCAAGTGTATGTTTAGTACAGGTGCTAAGATAGATGACAGGTAAATGCTAAAAATAACTGCTAGTACAGGTGATAAGAGTTTCAATTACTTATGCCTTTATGCAAAATGTTATGTCAGCTAGCCTCTTGTGTAAGCCTTGCATAATCCTTGGTGTCATCTTAATTCTGGTTTTCGACGGGTAAGTCTAGCTGAGTACATTCCAGTACTCAGGGTTTATTCCCTCCTGTTGCAGATGACATGCTTTATCAGGGATTCTGCAAGACGTGTCTCCACCCTGCGGGTGATGATGACTAGATCACAAGGGCGTGATCGTCTTTATGTACTTTCCTCATGCTTTTGCGGGTTGTCGATCATCCAGACTGGCAGTATTTAATTAACTAGTGTGTGTTATGCTTCCGCTACTTTCAAACTTGGTTTGTAATAATTGCTACTCCGTTTATGTAAACTTATTTCAGCGCTACTTGTGAAATGTAACGTATGATGTTGTATGTTGAATGATGCGATCCTGGTTGTAAGCAGTTTGGTTTGAAATCCTTCGTGATTTCGATTGACTACCGGGATTATATGGGCTCAAGTTTGGAAATTTGAGCGCTTCGGTGCTTGTTTTCGAACTTGTGCTCTTATAATTTGGTCGGTTCTATTACAGGTGGGGCCATCCCCTTCAGCTTGACTAGCTCAAGAGTCCCCGAGACTCGAGTAGGGTATTAGAGACGACGAGCAGTAAATGCCCTGCTCTCCGACCAGCCAATGTAATAGGCTTAGAGCTGTAGAAGGAGGACATAGTTGTGTTATTGTAAGCTTGAGCCTCTTTAGGTAAGCTTGTAATAACGTAACTGTATATCAATATAAGCTTGTTTGCTTTATACAAAACGTGTTTAAGCTTGGTTTGTGTTGGTGTAACTAAGTAGGAACATGTTAACGTTCAGTTTAGTTGTACCGTTTTGCTCGTTACATCATCCCGAAGGTTTTGTGCGGTCCTTGGTTGGCATGTGGTCGGAGTGTGAGGTAACATGACCTGTACACACGTGGACACGGACAAGTCAAACCAAGGGAGGACCTGCCGATCACCCGCGACGTGGAGAACGGATCTCGTGCACGTGTTGGGAGGAACCGGAGACAAGATCTACTCCGAAAACCGTAGAAGGAGTGATGGTCAGCTTGTACTGGCTAAATCAGAATATCCATAAAATTCGTAGTGACACATTAGAGTGGTCGGAGAAATCATGATTGCTTTATTAAAGTAAATTGAAAATGTAAGTTGAATACATATCTCATTAATTAAGCATAGAAACGTTTAAGCTTGTCGATGTGCCACGAGTTTGGTACGTCCGTGCCGTCCAGGTGAGCTAACCTGTAAGACGTTGGGCGTGTGACTTCCTTGATCATGAAGGGTCCCTCCCATGGGGTTGCGAGTTTGTGGACGCCGGCCTGGTTCGTCTTCCACTTTAGTACTAAATCCCCGACCATGAAGAAACACTCCTTAACGTTCTTGTTGTAGTACCTGCGCAAAACAGCAAGGTATTTGGCTGTGCGTACGCAAGAATCGAGCCTTTTCTCCTCTGCGCTGTTGATTTCTAGCTCTCGTGCTTCCTTAACCTTGCCCTCATCAAAGTTCTCTACCCGTGCTGATCTGAAAGCTATATCTATTGGGAGGACTGCCTCAGCGCCGTAAACCATAAAGTATGGTGAGACGCCGGTGTTACGACTGGGCTGAGTTCGGACGCCCCATACCACGGCTGGTAGCTCCTTGAGCCATCTTCCAGGAGTTTTATCGTTTGCTCTGTACATCCTCTTCTTTAATGCGTCCAAAATCATGCCATTTGCCCGCTCGACTTGTCCATTAGCTCTAGGGTGTGCCACCGAGACGTATTTTACAACTATGCTCCTTTCATCACAGAAGTCCCAAAAAGCGTTCCCGGTGAACTGAGTACCCAAATCGGTAATGATGCTGTTGGGCACGCCGAAACGGTGGATGACCTGGTCGAGGAATGTGATAGCTTTCTCTGAAGATGCCCGTACCAGAGGCATGTATTCTATCCACTTAGAAAATTTATCAATTAGCACGAAGACGAATGTAAATTTCCCTGGAGCTGGTTTGAAAGGCCCGATCATGTCCAGTCCCCAGCATGCGAAAGGCCAAGAGGCTAGAATCGTCTGGATCTCGTGTGCTGGCACATGGATTCTCTTGGAGAAGAACTGACAACCTTTGCAGCGGCGAACTAGCTTCTCTGCATCGGCTACTGTTGATGGCCAATAGAAACCTGCTCAGAAAGCCTTACCGACCAGTGTTCTTGAGGCCGCGTGGTTGCCGCAGGAGCCAGAGTGGATTTGGTCTAGGAGATGTTCACCTTCCACCTGGGTTACACACTTCATCAAGATTTCCTCCTTAGCGTTTTTGCGCCATAACTTGCCATCAACGAGCAGGTGCTGCTTACTGCGACGCATCAGGCGCTCATTTTCTAGTCGATCGATATAACCGCTACCATCTGTTAAGTACTTGATGAAGGGTGTTCTCTAGTCCGGCTCATTAGTGGTCGGAAGCGGCTCAGTTGTGCTCGGCACCGGAACCGTAACCACTAATTGCTGGTCTGGAACTTTGTCGGTCGTTGAATCTTCATCTTCAATGGAAGGCATGAGCAGGTCTTGGATGAATACTCCATGTGGGATTTTGGCTCAGGAGGATCCTAACTTTGACAACGCATCTGCTGCTTGGTTCTTGTCCCGGACCACGTGTATGTGCTCGATGCCATAGAACCTACCTTCCAGCTTTCTTATCGACTTGCAATATGCGTCCATCTTTTCACTGGTCGTGTCCCAGTCCTTGTTGAGTTGGTTAATGACCAGAGCCGAATCTCCGTAGACATAGAGACGTTTAACTCCAAGCTCAACCGCAATGCGTAGACCATGCAGGCAGGCTTCATACTCGACGGCATTATTGGATGCTGGAAGTAAATCCTGAAGACATACCAGAGCTGCTCCTTGGACGGTGATACGAAAAGAACTCCTGCTCCCGCACCGTCAATATTGAGAGAACCATCGAAGTACATCGTCCAAGATTCGTCGGATCCCGGAGAGACAGGCGTGCTTAAGTCTGTCCACTCGACGATGAAATCGACGAGTGCCTAAGACTTGATTGTAGTACGGCTTGCGAATTCCAAGGAAAAGGGGCATAGCTCCATTGCCCATTTGACAATGCGTCCGTTCGCATCCTTATTGCAAATGATGTCCCCCAAAGGATACTCAGTCATGACCACCACACGATATCCGTCGAAGTAATGTCTCAACTTTCGGGATGTTATCAGTATGGCGTAGAGCAGTTTGTGAATCTGTGGGTACCTGGTCTTGGATTCGTTGAGTACCTCACTAATGAAATAGATTGGCCGCTGTACCTTGTAGGCGTGGCCCGGCTCGTCGCGCTCGACCACCATTGTAGTGGAGACCACCCGATCGGTTGCCGAAATGTAAAGGAGGAGAGTTTCATCTTCTCTGGGAGCAGTAAGTACTAGAGGTGACGTGAGGTATTGTTTCAGCTGCGTGAAGGCAGCGTCTGCTTCCTCCGACCACTCAAATTTCTCGGATGCTTTGAGCAGTTTGAAGAACGGTAGTCCTTTTTCTCCTAATCTTGATATGAAACGGCTTAGAGCAGCCATGCAGCCGGTGAGCTTTTGGACATCCTTCACCTTTTTTGGGGGTTTCATGTCTAAGAGAGCTTTGACTTTCTCTGGGTTAGGGCGTATGCCGTCGTAACTGACGACGTTGCCGAGCAATATGCCAGAAGGGACACCAAAAATGCACTTCTTTGGGTTTAATTTCCATTGGAACGTATTAAGGGCTGCGAAGGTGCATTCCAGATTGTCAACAAGGGTATGTGCTTCCTTGTTTTTGACAACTACATCGTCGACGTAAGCCTCGACGAGGCCATCTTTTATCTCGTCGTTGAGGCAGGCCTGTATAGCGCGTTGGTAGGTAGCACCGGCGTTTTTGAGCCCGAACGACATAGTCGTGTAGCAGTAGGCGCCGAAAGGCGTGATAAAAGACGTCTTGATCTGGTCGTCCTTTTTGAGAGCGATCTGGTGATAACCCGAGTAACAATCGAGAAAGGACAGCAGCTCGCAACCGGCAGTTGAATCTACGACCTCGTCTATGCGAGGTAAACCAAAGGGGTCCTTAGGGCAGTGCTTGTTGAGATCAGTGTAATCAACGCACATTCTCCATTCATTATTCTTTTTGCGTACAAGAACCGGGTTGGCTAACCATTCCGGATGATACACTTCTTTGATAAATCCGGCTGCCAAAAGCCGTGTAACTTCTACCCTAATCGCCTCCTTTTTGTCACGAGCAAAACGTCGTAACTTCTGCTTGATTGGTTTGGCCTTGCTGTTGACATTTAAGGAGTGCTCAATCAGGCTTCGAGGTACACCGGGCATGTTAGAAGGTTTCCATGCAAACACATCCACGTTGCCCCTCAGGAACCTGACGAGCGCGTCTTCCTATTTGGAACCCAGGTTGGCCTCGATGAGGACCGTTTTGCTGGGATCACCCTCGACCAGCTAGATCATCTTGTGCTCCTTGGACCTGGTGTTCTTACGTGGAGCCTCGAGCTCTGGGATCTCCAGGTGGTCGGCCGAGGTCTTCTTAGCGTCGAGAATGGTCTCGGCCATGCGAATAGAGAGGTCGTGGGCCTCTGCTATTTTGAAGCTGTCTTCCTCGCAGGTATAAGCTGCGTATACGTTGCCCCTGAGGGTTAAAACTCCTTTCTCAGTAGGCATCTTGAGCACCAGATACCTGTAATGTGGTATGGCCATGAACTTGGTAAGCGACGGTCGACCAAGAATAGCATGGTAAGTGCCATCGAAATCGGCGACCACGAAGTTGACGTAGTCGGTGCGAAAATGGTCTGGAGTCCCAAATTGCACAGGTAGCGTGATCTGCCCAAGAGGCGTGGAGCTCTGTCCGAGGAGAACACCCCAGAACTGTGCTTCGTACGGCTTCAGGTCCGCCTAGGCTATTTTCAGAGCGGGCAGACTGTTTTTGAATAGTATATCAATAGAGCTGCCGCCGTCAATCAGGACCCTGTCGAATTGAACCTTGTTGATACAAGGATTGAGAACCAGGGGAAAACGCCCTAGCTCGGGTATGGCCGCCCATTGGTCCTTCCTGCTGAAGTAGATTTCACGGTGAGACCACGGGGGAAACCGTGGATCGGTGAGAAGGTTGTCGGTGTTTGCCACGTTCAAGCAAGCGCGGGCGAGCAGCTTGCGTTCTCGTTTGGTCTCAATGGACACCTTGCCGCCGATGATGGTGTGCACGCGATCAGTCAGTTTGACGTATTTATGACGAGGGTCTGCATCGTCGTCGTCGTTGTCCTCGTTGCGCTGTTCCCCCGCGTCGTTAGGCTTGTCAGATGCATTCGGAGCCTATTGACGCATGTAGATAGTCTTGAGAACGTGGCAATTCTCCATGGTGTGGTTCGATTTAGGATGGAGCTGGCAAGGCCCCTTCAATGTTTTGGCGTAGTCGTCCTCGTAGTTACGACGTCCACCACCCTTTTTCACGGTATTGACCTCGCCATCGTCTTCCCGAGCGCGCTTGCTCCTGTAATCATCACGGCGATTACGCCGCTGATTACGTTGATCACGGTGGTCGCGGGAGTCGTCGCGTTGGTTGCGGCGGTCAAAATTGTCGTTCCGACCACGATTGCCGCGGTAATCGTCGCGGTGTGGAGGGTGGTCGGAGCGTGGAAAACGTGCTGCTTCTTCAACGATTATTTTTTTAGCGTCATCAGCGTCCGCGTATTTCTTAGCGATGGCCAGAAGCGCTGTTACTGATTCGGGTCTCTTCCGGAGGAGCTTGTCTCTTAGGGCGTCGTGGAACCTGAGGCCGGTGACGAAAGCCTCGATTGCTTCGTTGTCGGAGATTGATGGAACCTTGATGCGCATCTCCGAGAAACGCCGAACGTACTCGCGCAGTGGTTCATCCTTTCGATCTTGGATCCGTTGCAGATCGTACTTGTTGCCAGGTTGTTCACAAGTAGCGATGAAATTGTTGATGAAGGCCTGCCTGAGTTCCTGCCAAGAGTCAAAATAATTCGCTGGCAAGCTAACCAGCCATTGGTGACCTGCATGACCAACCGCGACTGGGAAGTAGTTAGACATGACGTGCTCGTCAGCCATAGCTGAGCCGCACGCAGTTTCGTAGAGTATGACCCATAATTCGGGGTTTTCCTTGCCATCGTACTTCTGAAGTTTCTCGAGTTTGAAATTCTTGGGCCATATGACTTGGCGAAGGTGTGGAGTGAACTGTTTCAAACCTGGCGGGCCATGGGCAGTGTCATATTCCATGCGGCGATAGCTTTCATGGGATGCACGATCATCAGCTCTCTGGTTGATGCGAGCGCGCAGATCACGTCGGGCGAGGTAATGGCGAAGATCGTTATTGCCATCTGGATTAGCCCTGCGACCGTGGTTATCACGGCGATTGTCGCGGTTATCCCGGCGGTCGTCGCCTCGAACGCCGTGGCAGTCACCCTCCCAGCGGCGGTTGTCGTCCCGACCACTATCATAACCACCGTTTCCGCCTTGACGATTGTCCGATGAGTCGTTATTGCGCGAGCCGCGTTGATTGAATGGCTGTGAGCGACTTGAGTATTGGCGGCTGTGGCTTGATTCGACAAAAACGGATGGAGCCCGGGCTTGATTTATTTCTGCAGTCTGAGCCATAGCAGCTGTCAGATAAGCTTGTATGTCATCACGGACTGCCTGGGTCTCGGGAGTGTTAGGCAGCCGCTGCATTATCGCCAAGGCGACGGCCACGTTGGCACTTGGGGTCTTGAAGACTTGTTTGTCCCCTACCCTATCAAAAGCATCGTTGAGGTCACGTGGTCTGACCCTTATGCGTCGTGCCTCCTGGTCTGCTTCAGCTTCGATTTGCCGGCGATTAAACCGGTCAATATTGCGTGCTTCGCGTGCAATCTTTTCTTGTTCTGTTTTGCCAACTGCTGGCGGCTCATCGTTGCTGACGACATGGATCAAATTCCCTCGTCTTAGCGGGAAAGACAGGAATTGGGGGAAACCCGGGGCGTGATCTGGTAGATCCAGATCGTATTTGACGCCTTCATCTTCGTGATGCTGAAGCTCGGTGTGGACAGATGCGTTGGATGCAATGCCGGATGAGGAGCCGGAGTCACCCTCTTGGACTGTGTGGACGGATCCTTCTTGGTAATCTTCAATCCGGACCATGTTGACGATGTTGCGTGGCTTCGGCCGAGGTCGGTGTATAGGACCTGAATCCGAGCGGCGTCGTAGGTTGTGCGCGTAGCTGGAGGCAGCGTTTTGCAGGCCGTAGGGCTGGACCTGGTGGTTCTCCGTCAGGGCTTCGTACTCGCAGAGTCAGAGACCCGTCGCGAAGGCTGGCTGGCGACGAGCGGAGCGCCCCTTAGGAGTAGATACGATCACAAGATCTGTTCCAAGTCGTGCAAGACGACTGGTCCGAGCCAGTCGGATAGATCTGTTGTGGGGAGCCGTTACCTGCTCATTAGGTTGGCTTCGAATCGTACTTACCAGAGCTAGGGTTTCAGTGAGTTTGATGCCAACTCGATCGATGGAGTCGAGCAGGTCGGTTTTGTCGATCTGCTTTCCTCTGTAGCACGGAAGCGAACAACGGGTTGTCAGCGTGGCTGTAGGCATGCTCGGAGCCGGATGTACCGTGGTCAGAGGCAGATCCATCGTGGTCGGAGCCGTGTTTGTCGTGGTCGGAGCCGTAGCCGATGCAGGTGAAGTAGTCGTCGGTGCGGGTTGAATCCACGCCTCCTCCGTGGTCATGGAGATGGAGACGTCAGGACCTGTGATCCAGGTGATCTGGCCGACGGTGAATGTGAGGCCGTTGGGCACGGCCATGGAGCTGGAGATGATGACCATCTTGTTTGCTTGGAGAGCGGTACGCACACCCCCTACCTGGCGCGCCACTGTCGATGAAATATAGTCGGCAGTCTACCTAGGGGTATGCCCAAGGTAGTAGATTATCGGCAGACAGATGCGCAAGCTCCAAACAAGATGGTGACGCAAGGCAGACACGAAGTTTTATCCAGGTTCGGCCGCCAAGAAGGCGTAATACCTACGTCCTGCGTCTGATTTGTATTGTGGTATGTTAATGAGAGATGTTTTTTAGAGGGGTCCCCTGCCCGCCTTATATAGTCCGGGGGGCAGGGTTACAGATCTAGAAACTAATCCTAGTCAGTTACAATTGCCATATGTAGCCGGATAAGGATTCCTATTCTAACCGACCAGGATCCTGCTTGGTCACCAAATCCGTCTTGATTCCTTGTGCGGGACTCCGATCAGGTTAACTGGGCCGCACGTCACCTTTTGGGTGGACTGAAACCATCGATCCAGGCTAGCCCAAGCTTAGCCGTAGGGGTATAGGGGTTAATACCCCCACATAGCTCGAGCGAAAAGACCACTTTGCCCTCTCACGTCTCATACACACGGCAGAGTCTGTTATTTGTAGTATGAATGCAACAATCATTTACAACCTATATCTTATTAGTTTGATTGATTCATGAAATATTTTTGACCTCTAATAATTATGCATGCATTAGCACTAATTATAGTAATTCATTTAAAAATTTATCGTAAATCAGATACAATAGACATAGATTCTAGTAATTCATTTACAAATATTCATAGTACGAGATATTCCGAGTATAAAATTCTCGTAAATATGTACAATACAAAATTCTCGTAAGTCTATCCTAGTTACCATCTCAAGCAACAAATATTCTAGTAACTATTTTACTAAATCCATCTTACGCTTTACTAGTATTTTATACCTAGGTAGAGAGTAACTCCATCCCACTGTTCAAAAAAGCGGCATTAAGCGGTCGCTGAAGCGCTACGCGGGGGGTCTCCGCTTCGCTTCGAGCCAAAAGCGCTCCCTAAGCGGCGCCGGCGCTTAAGCGGACGCGGACGCGCGCGGAAGCCCCGCTCCGCGGCCGCTCAGCGAGCCAGCGATGAGGCGCCGCGCGGGAAAGGCCACGCGTGGGAAAGCAGCGTGGGAGATGGATGTGCGCGCTGCAGAACTTCCAATCGGGCACGCGGGAACTCAATTAGGGCGTGCGGGAGAGGAGGACGGAATAAAAGTAGACCTGCTGAAGTCCCGCGCACCTGCCGACGCCCACTGACCGACCGGTCTCTTCCCCAAGTCCGACGCGGAGAGGACTTCGGCGCGGGAACAGGATTTGAGCCGCCGCTGAAGGAGGTCGAGCTCGTTGGTGTCTTCCCCAAGTCCGACGTCTCTTCCCCAAGGTCGAGTTCGAGCCGCCCCCATCTCCGGTGTTGTCTGCTCGGTTCTCTTCCCCACGTCCGGCAAGGTGAGCTCCTCTCTCCTCTGCTTCTCCACTCTGGTTCTCCCTTCCCTTCTCCTTCCCCTCTCCTTTGAGTCCTATACTCCTATGTGCTACGCTGCTACTGCTAGGTGGGCTATATAGGTGTGCACATGTGCAGTATTGGATTGCTAGATTAGTTTATGCCTAATTCCTACCGTACGGCTGCATATTATATTCTGCAGTTCTGCTTACTGCTTTTATTGTACAAATTAGTATAATACAGATTTCTTGTGTTTTGTGCTCTTAGATTTGTTGTTGTGTTGTGCAGAACTACAGATTAGTGATTAGTTAGTCTATGCCTAATTTCTTTGCTTCTTGTCCTTGTATAGATTAATAGAATACTAATTAAGTAATTATAGGATGGAGGGTGTTGGGACAGAAGCAGTAGGAGAAGCCTAGTCAGCAGCACCAGAGGTAACTTTGTCTCTCAAGAGGAAGTCAGATGATGTAGGACGGGAATATGGGTATCTATGTGATCCTACCAATCTTAACAAGACAAAGTGCAAGTTATGTAACCATGTGAGCATAGGAGGGGTTTTTCGTATGAAGCAACACATAGCAGGTGTTGGGAAATCTGTGGCTAAATATGGAAAGAGCACAGATGAAGATAAAGCAAAGTGTAAGAAAGCACTAGATGCAACAACAAATAAGAGGAAAGAAAAGACTATTCGTGAGCTCAATCTTAGAGAAGAAGTATCTGTTTCTCGAGTTTCAGGAGAAGGAGAGAAAGAAGGATCTTGTCTTGGCAGCTCAGAGCCTCACAAGTTAGGTCCCATTGATAAGCGGACAAGGCCAATTGATCCTAAATTAACACAAGCTAAAGCCTTAAAGCAACAAAAGATAAACAAGGAACTTTGGAATCAGAGAACACATGAGGTGCAGCAGTATGTTGCAAGATGGATATATACACATGGTAATTCAATAATCACCTCCCTTGCATATACTATTCTAGTATTCTTCATGTACATTATTGTTTGAAAATACACATGGTAATTAACTTGTATTCTTTTCTCTGTTTCACAGCCAAAGCATTTAATGCTATTGACAATGATGAGTTTCTGCAAATGTGTGAAGCAATTGGTCAATTTGGTGTTGGATTTGTACCTCCTTCTCAAGATCATTTAAGGGGTGTTTTGTTGAATGAGGAATATGTAAGAACCAAGAGTTTGCTGCAGGAACGTGATGCTGAAAAGGTGAAGAATGGATGCTCTATCATGACTGATGCCTGGACAGATATGAAGAGGAGAAGCATAATGAACTTGTGCACAAATTATGCTGATGGAACAAGTTTTATCAGCTCAAAGGAGATGTCAGATGTGTCACACACAAGTGAAGTCATCTTTGAACTAGTGGACAAAGCAATTGAAGAAATTGGCCCTGATGATGTAGTGCAAGTAGTGACTGACAATGCTTCTAATAATATAGGAGCAAAGAAGTTGTTGCAGGAGAAGAGACCAAACATATTTTGGACCTCATGTGCAACTCACATAATCAACTTGATGCTGCAAGGAATTGACAGCCAAAGGAGGTTCCAGAAGGTAATTGACCAAGCAAAGGCATTCACTACCTTTGTCTATGGGCACACAAGAACCTTGGAATGCATGAGACACTTCATAGAGGGTAGAGATATAGTAAGGCCAGGAGTAACAAGATTTGCTTCAGCATTTCTTACTTTGGAAAGCATTCTAGAGAAGAAAGACCAGCTAAGAAAGATGGTGGTCAATAGCAAGTGGGATGGACCGAGAGAAGTATCATCCAAAAAAGGAAAGGCTGCAACAGCAACAATGATGAATGCAGAATTTTGGAAAGAAGTCAAGATGTGCTTGAAAGTTTTTGAGCCTCTAGTAAAAGTTCTTCATTTGGTTGATGGGGATGTGAAGCCATCTATGGGTTTCTTGTATGGAGAATTAGTGAAGGCAAAGAGAGAGATCAAGCAGGTTTATGACAATGTAGAATCTCGCTACAAAGATGTCATGGCTATTATTGATAAGAAGATGGAAGGCAGGTTTAATTCCCCTTTGCATCTGAGTGCATACTTGCTGAATCCTCATTACAGTTATGCTGATCCTTCAATATTTGATGATGACACTATAACAGTAGGGTTTATGAATTGTGTTGAGACTTTCTATCATGATGATGAGGACAAGCAAGATCAGGCGGTAAATGTTGAACTGCAGAAATTTCAGAATAGAGAAGGTTCCTTTGCGAAGAGGCTTGCTAGGACTTATCAAAACTTTGACTTTAACCCAGGTACTTCATTCCTAGAAATATTATTCTGTACTACAGCCCTTGAAATATTTATGTTCCTGCATTTTTTATTTATTTCAGCAAAGCTTAGTTCTCTTAGTATTTATTCCAGCATCTTGGTGGAAACTCTATGGAAATAAAACACCTGTTCTACAAAAGATGGCTATGAGAATTCTTTCACTAACTTCAAGCTCTTCAGGCTGTGAAAGAAATCGGAATGTTTTTGATTTGGTCAGTAACCTGTAATCTCAGGTCTGAATATTCAGATTATTCTTCAATCTGATTTGCTTATGTTCTTAATTCTTATGTTTATTTGTAGATACATACTAAGAAAAGAAATAGGCTAACTACATCCCGCCTAAACTCTCTTGTCTTCATACAATTCAATTCCCAACTCATGAGTAGGAGACAACAGATCAAGTCAAAGAAGATTACTGATGTTCTCTTATCCAATAATGTCATGCAAGCTCAAGGTTTCATGTTTGATGGTGGAGATGATTGTGTAACAGTTGTCTATCAGGATCATGATAATGATGAAGAAATGCCTGGTACAGGGATAAGTTGGATTGTTATTGGAGAAGCAATGGGAGCAAGTGAACAACTAGAGCTATGTCGAAGTTCAAGAATAAGAGAGCTCTATGCAGAAGAGGAATTTGATTTCGAAGAAGAGGAATTTGACAATGAGGATGGCCTGGATGGCATGGATGAAGATGAATGAGTCAGCTGGAATGATGGCATCTTTTGTTATGTTTATCTATGCATTGCCATCATTGTTTTATCAATTTATCAGTTGTGTTATACTGTCATGCTCATGAGTGGGGTGTAGTGATGTATCTTTTAATTTGGAACTAAGTAGGACCTTAAACTATGGTTTATGAACTTCAAATGTAATGTTATATTCTTATGAACTAAGTAGTGGTGTAGTACTGTCTACTGTTACACTGTTGTTCTTGCCATTGCTATTTGCCTTATCTGTTTATAAATATTTAATTCTGAGGTATATTTTTTGTTTTATGAACCTAATCAACATTTGATGTTTCCCATATCAGTGAGTGACTGTTAGGAACATTACAACATGAAACCAACAATTGCTGAGCTGCACCTGTACAAGTCCAACAATTGCTCAGCTGTACAAGTCTAGGAACAAGATCAAATGAGGTATGTTTTTATTTATACTTCTCAAGTTGACAGCTTATTACATGAATCTGGTTTGCTACAGTACAGAACGCTTAAGCAACGTTTCCCACGCTTAAGCCCGCTTAAGCGCTAAGCGGTGGGTCACCGCTCGCTTAGCACTTAACGCTTTTTTGAACTTTGCTCTATCCTAGTGACACGTTCATCACTTGCATGCACGTGTGTTCTCGTAACCACTCAGACTCAGTCCAGTAGCATTCGTCATGCACTGATGCGCACAGTCGACAACACAAAATTACCGTCGCCTACAGCCATGGACGTGGACAAGGACAGCCAAGTTACGATACTTTTTAGATGCGTCTCCTGCAGAACTGGAAACCTCCAGATGTGGTAATTATTTAAACAATTAATGTAATTACCGGCAGCGCAGATTGGGGGCTCTGATTAATTACCGCACAGGAAGGTTCCTGCATGCAATGCAGTAAATGACAGGTTCCCCTGCATGCATTCGTTCAGCACATGTGGTCCGGTCGGTTTGGCCTGGCTACGGAATAAGGTAAGGTATTTTGTGGCTACCTACAGGGTATACTCTCCCATATATATATATATATATATATATATATATATATATATATATATATATATATATATATATATATATATATATATATATATATATATATATATTTACTCATGGGTAAAATGGTCTTTCTATCCCGTAGTTAACACTTAACACCGTTAAGTATCAAAACCGACGGAAGGCCTGATTCCTAAACGATTTTTGTTTTGAGGTCTGATTCCCAAATTAAAAAAAAGAGCCTGATTCCTAAAAACAAGTTTTTTACGGGTCAAATTCCTAATTCCCTCAAAAAATAAAAACTTTGGCTTCGTCGGCACAAGGAACGCGGGACTCCTGACAGAGAGGGGACATCCAGTAGTGTTATTCGAGGCTCATATTTAAAACGGACATGCTAGCATCAAGACGTCTGGACGGAAGTCCGTACATGCTAGCATGTTTCCCTACACCTCGTTTCTCATGCCTTCTACGTGCCCACGTGGGTCCGCACTGTCTGGATGTCTCCCGTGTCATCTGACCGCACATGAGGAGCGTCTTCCCGCTCGACAATGTCCTAGCAGCCGCAGCAGGCGGCTGCGGCAAGTGGTCTCATTCAACATGTGCAACATTCGAACTACTTTTGCAATATTCAAATGAAACATTTGCAACATTTGTCCAAAACAGCTAAAACACTTGCAACATACGTTTAAAACACTTGCAAAACAGCAGAAAAACTTGAAAATATGTGTCTAGCCATTGCAAACATTGTAAGATCCAAATAAAAGCATTTGTAACGTACGTATGAAAACACTTGAAACACTTGCATATATATATGCAACATCTAGATGAACAGTTACAACATACATTTGAAATATAGGAATACTCTCTCCATCCCAAATTATAAGGCATTCCAAGAATATTAGAGAGTCAAAGGATCTCAAGTTTGACCAAATTTATATGATAAGATAATAATATTTATGACACCAATTAAATATCATTATATTTTTCATTAATTATATTTTCATAGTATACCTATTTGATGTTATAAATTTTTGTAATTTTCTCTATAATTTTGGTCAAACTTAAGATGTTTTGACTCTCCAAGATTCTTGGAATGTCTTATAATTTAGCATGGAGGGAGTAAGTTATAACCATTGCAACATGTGCAACATCCTAATCTACTTTTACAATATCGATGTAGAACACTAGCAATATACATCTGAAAACATACGTTGCAACATGTGTTTTCAGCGCAATGTCACCTTGCTACCTGGACGAATCGAGGCTCGTCGTTGCGGAGCTCGACGCCGGCGCAGAGGTCGGCGGCAGCGCGGAGGTCAACCACGGCACATGGACGCGAAGGTCAGCGGCGGCGACGCATGGAGCTCGCAACGGCATGGAGGTCCGACGCGGGCATCTCGTCGGTGGATAGGGCGCAGCCGTGGTAGCAGGCGCGACTCCGGGCGAGGACTCACGGTGGCGCGGAGGTTGGCAGCGGTGCATGGAGCTCGTGGCGGCGTGGGCATCTCGCCGGCGAATGGAGCGCATTCGTGGCACGCAGGGGGTGCCACTCTAGGCGGGGGCGGGGGCAGAGGCGGGGGGCGGTGTGGGCTAGGGCGTGAGGCGCGCAGCGCGGGTGGGGCGGGGTGGTACGGTCCATATGAACGCCCTATAGAGAGCATTTCCGTATTTAGAAATCATTTTACGGAATATTTATATAAATTACCACTAGAGAGAGAGAAATTCTAACATTCTTATCAATTTCGTCTGCTTGTCATGACATGTCAACGTGTCAATGTGTGGGGTCTATGCAAAAAGACAAGAATACCTCTCTCATAGACATCCACCCTGTTGTGCTTCATGAATTGCAGCGTCTGCAACAATAGCACATTGTCATTACCGCTCCGAGGTGCCATCACTGCAGTAATGTCCCTTTGATCCAGGCAGCCATTGGCTCCAACCACAGTGTGATCCTAGTCAGTGTCGCACGCCACTGCCAACTAGCCCACAGGCACCACGTGCGCACGACTACGCCTGGAACTGCACACGCATGCTCACAACCAGCATCTCCTATAGCTCATCCCATTCATCGAGGTTAACTAGCTGTGGTGATCGCGTCGTCTGCTCGATCGAGACCACCAACTTGACATATTGTGACCCCAACGCCAACAAGCCCAGCATCCCCTTCAGGGCGCGTCAACATCGCTGAGCCATCCTCCAGGATCCTGTTACCCTACCGTTCCAAAGCAAATGGCAACTAGTCCAATAGCAACTCCTCCATTGACATATTCTTTAGGTGCTTAATCTCTTGCTTTTTTTTTTGGAGAAAATCAATTGTTGTTGCTCCGCCACCACCGAGATCTTGCTTGCTGACAGGATGTGTCGGTGGCACCAACCGCCGCCCCCGTTGTTGTTAACGTTGGCACTCGGTAGACATGTTATGCAAGAAGGTCCTTGGTGGCGGTCCTCACTGTGTATGGCGTGGCAGCCACACACACACCAAGACATGGTGTTGTTCTTGCTTGGGTTTGCTAGTGGCGCCACTAGCTCACGCTCCATCTGCTGGTCCACCACCTAGAGGACAATGGCGGTGACCCTGTCACAAGGGATGCGCAACCCTTAGATCTCAGTGGTCTCCTGCAAGCTCATGACAACGAGGGGTTATTTAACTTAGTATCATTCTCCTTCAGGGCACATATTTCAAAGTAATTTTACTGGAAATTCCTATAAATTGCCATCGAAAAGAGACAACTAACATTCTTATCGGCTTCATCTACTTGGCATCACATGTCAGCGTGTCAAGGTGGAGGGTCCATGCAAAAAGACAAGAATACGCCTCAAACATCCACCCTGTTGCGCTTCGCAAATTGTAGTCTCTTCAATAATAGCACATTGTCATTGTCGCCCCGAGGCGCCACCGCTGCAATCACGTCTCTCTACTCCAGGCAGCACTATGTTTACCATCACACTATCGCATGCGCCATCGGTGCCACTAAAAGGTCCTTGTTTGGTTTTGATAATTGAGTGACAACTTAGGTGGACTAATATGTGTTTATGTGAGATACACAGGAGGTTAGTCCACATGTACAAATGTGATAAAGGAGCTCATTGCATATTAGACATGATATTGAGTCATGTGACTAAGGTGGAGAAGATCAAGACAAGACTTAGCTTGATGGACTGGTTGCAAACATGAAGGGCAAGTTAGAGGCTTTGAAGCGATGGACCGCATGGCGGTGAAGCTTAAACAAGAATTGGCGCCGATGGACGAAGGCAATGGTGAAGAGCAAGTGAGGTCAAGATTGATGAACCACTAAGATCATGTGATGATATGAAGTGGATCATATCATTTGTTGATCAAGGTTGGTGTATGTGTTGCATCAATATTAGAGGAGATGGAATGAAAATCGCAAGGCAAAGGTATAACATATAGGGTATTTCATTTCACCGGTCATATGTGTGTAGAGAAGTTTATGATCGGGTTTAGGATAGATGGTCATACTATCAAGACGGATAAACTTGTTTGCATATCGGTCATCTAGTGTCACTCGAGCTATCTAACTTTGCATTGTTGCTAGGATCGAGTGGCGTGGTGATTTGAGTGACTAATCCTTTAGAAAACATTTGTGAAAAGTTAACACACATGCACAAGATGGTAAACACATAGTGGTGTTGGCACATTTGCAAAGGAGTTGTTGGATGTGATTTGGATCAAGTTGGAGAGGAAAAGGAGAAGAAAAGAGTAAGTTTGGGTTGTCCGAGGGTCGAAAAACACAACTAAACTTGCAGCCAGCGCGTAGCCCAGCCTGGTGGGTGGCACCGCCATTCCTGGTGTGCACCGCTCCCCTAGGAGGTAGTGGCACCGCCACCCTAGGCAAGGTGCACCACCACCCTAGGCAAGGTGCACCGCCACCCCCTGCAGCGTGCCCAAAATCAGCAATCAGCAAGCCACTCTTTCGTATTTTGAGCATAACTCTTAGCTCCGAACTCCGATTTTGATGATCTATGACTTTTCGGAAAGCTAATGAAATGCTCTACAAGATTGATTTGGTTGTTTTTGATTTTGAGCTGAAGAGGGCACCTCCATGGTCACCGGACTGTCTGGTGGTGGCATCACTGCTTTTTTTTCAAAGAGTGCAGTTTTCGAGGGTTGGCCTGGGTGGTCACCGCCACCCTATGTCTAGTTCTAGAGGCTCAACAACTAGCTCAAATTAGCCGTTAGGACTTGACCGTTGGAGGGGGCACCACCCTGTCCGGTGCCCTCACAGAAAAGGGATACTTTGCTCCAACAGTTCTATTTGGCTTGTGGGCTATAAATAGAAGAGGTGGAGCTCGGCCTTGGGCTGGTTACTGAGCACCCTTAAGCCTTGGTGGCTTGCGTAGGTGTGCTTGGGAGCCCTCTAACTTACATACGCTTAATAGTGATCATCCGATTGAGTGTGAGTGCGATTCTAGTGTGATTACATTATGAGAATGCATCTAGTGACACTAGGTGATCGAGTTGCAGGCTGATGGTGCTTGTTACTCTTGGAGGTTGCCACCTCCTAGATGGCTTAGAGGTGGTCTCTGTCGAAGCACACAAGGAAGATTGTGCGGTGCTCCGAAGAAGAGATTATGAGGGGTACTGTGTTTGCCCCGCGGGAGCCACGAAGAGCAACTCTAGTTGAGCGTGTCACTGAGCTACCCTCACTTGTGGGTAGGTTTCTGCAGTGCCCAACGTGTGGGCTTGGCGGGTGATGTCAATTAGCCGTCGAACCACCAAGTGAGCGATCGACACAACGAGGACTAGCTTGGTGGCAACCAAGTAAACCTCAGGATAAAAATTATCGTGTCAACCTTGTTCATCCTGTTGGTTTGCAATCCCCTTACACAAGTTTGTATTTACTTTCATTTATATTGTGCTTATGTAGTTGCTCTTGTAATTTGTTAGCTTGTGTAGCTTACTAGTTACATTCTTGCTTGTGTAGCATAGAAGTAGCTCCTTTGCGTGACTAATTTGATTTGTGTAACCTTGTTAGTCACATTGCTTAGTTTGTGTAGCTAAGTGATTTGCGCTCTCTAATTTGGCTTGTGTAGTCTTGTTATTGAGCATTGCTGGTGAGCTTAGAAGCTTTGTGCTTTTGCATCACTAGTTGTGCGGAGCTCCCCTGGTTGGTTAAAGTACTAGTGCATAGGTTTGTGTGACCTTGTTCTAGAATTGTTTAGGTGAGCTCTAGCTATTCCGGCACCTTTATTGCCTCAATATGATCTTTTTAAGGTGTTTGAGAACTTAGATAGAGAGATGTAGTCTTGGCTAGACCGATAGTTTTAATTTTGTATTTATTTCAATTAGCTGATGCGATTAATATGATCTTCACGCCACTACTTGCCGGCCTAGGTGTGGGGGTATAACCCTAGGTACCCACGGCAAGGGACATGGGCCGCATCATCAGGGACGGTCTAACCCACAACATCAAGACTTACCGCGCACGGCACTGCTCGGCATACACCGCAAGACATCTAGAAGATCCTGATCAGATACTATATATATTGTATTCTAAATGGAATACTTGCCATGTAACCAACTAGGATACTTTTTTTATAACCCTACCACTCCAGAGTATATAAGGAGGGACAGAGGTCCCCTAGTCGGCACCCATATACAGATCCCGGGCTTAGCCTAGGGTCTCATATCTCATCCCATATACGGATCCCGGGCTTAGCCTAGGGTCTCATATCTCATCCAATAATACAATCCACCAAAGACACATGACGTATGGTATTACGTCAAACTGGCGGCCTGAACCTGCCTAATCGCTGTTTCACACGTTTTGTGTGACCGTCCGGTTCCTATCACACGCACATCCATCAATTCATCTATTGCCGTGGGCATATCCCTCGGTAGACTGTTGGCTGTATTTCGTCGACAGTGGCGTGCCAAGCAGGAGGTGTGCGTTCTGATCCAATGACGAACCAGATGGCATACCACAAGATCAATACCGTATTCTCGACAAAGATCGCCTTTCATCTTGCCGGCGGCGTCAACACCATCCGTGGCAACTCGACTTCTAGCGGCTGCACTGCATCCTTCAACTTACGACGGATTCGCCGTCTAGATGCAACGCGTGGCTGCGCGCTGCGATTTAAGGTCGTCACCGGCAAGTTTGGCACCGAGCGTTCTGCAGCCATGGTTTCAATCTACCGTGACCTGCGATCTTGATCACGGCGGATGAAGCTAGGCATCGCACGTGCCAGTGTGCCACCAACCGAATACCCTGATCGTTCGTCGATGCGTTTCAACTCTGAGCCAATTGCGGCGACTTCCTGACGTGCTCAACATACTCGGATCGAACTCAACAGAGCATGCATGTAGACGTGTCAAGGCACCGCCCGTCACGTGTCCAGACTCCAGAGGAAGCTAACAAGCAAGCAACGAAGGAATCCGTACACCATACAAGCTAATTAAATATTAAGGCTTGTATGCATGTATACATGCACGGATGCATCTATCAAGCATGCTGGCTAATCTTCGATGATCAAGAAAACGATTGCATGTATTCATGCATATACATCTACAGAGCCATGACGCGCACACGTACAACATACGTGTGCATGCATCATGCCCAATCTCCGCAACCGAGCCGAATACTACAGCAAGTATTGGAGCCGAGTACGTGACGACAAAGCTATCTGACGTCGACATATATGGCCCCGTTCACTTGTCTTATGAACCGTACTTTTTCAGCGAACGAACAGTGTTTTTCTTTCACAATAAATCAGCGAACAGTACTTTCAGCCATAGCTTTTCAGCGAAGCGAACAGGGCCGCCGAGATGATCTTCCGAGGCACGGATGCGGTGTCGGTCCTCCATCGAGCGAGCCACCCGAGCCATCAAGCGAGACACCAAGCGAGCCGCCCGAGCCACCAAGTGAGCCGCCCGGACTACTCGCTCTGACCACCTACTGCGTCGCAATGATGATTGCCGCGAAGAATGGCGCTGTGACAACCGTGACTGCCACCATGACGACAGGCCGGAAAGCTCGAGGGTCAGGCAATTTTGTTGACACCGACTAGACATTCTGTCTAAAGATAAGTATCTTTTCATATATGAATATTTAATAAAATTTTTGCCATGATGTTTCTCCATATTGTTTTCTCCATGACTATTCTCCAAACGACTTTTTTCTCCATGTATACCATCTTAAAGATGGCATACGTTTTCACCTCATCTACTCCCCGAACAACCACATTTACGCTTGTGTTTTCTAGAGACGGCCCTATCTCTGACGAGCGTCTGCCCTCTGTGTTATGGGTGGTCGGCAGCGGTTCCTTGGCGATGCTTTGTTTTCCTACACGTACACGAGCTCTGAGCTCTGCGTTATGGTCTACGGGCTAGCCAGGGCTAGAGACTTAGCTACAAACTAACGGCTCGGGGCGGTTTTATATTAAATATAAACACATCTCCAATTGATTTTTTCTCCAGTTAATCTCCATGTTTAATATCTTTAAGATATTCTCCACCGACTCGCCGACCGGCCACGTTCTCATTTGCGTTATCTAGAAGCGGCTCTGTTCTCGATCTCACACCTACACGTGCATGAGCGCCAGCCCTCTGCGTTATGGGTGGTTGGCAGCGGCTCCTCGGCGACGCATGTGCTCTTACGTGTAAACGGGTGCTAAACACTCTACGCTATGGAGTATGGGCTAGTCGGGGCTGGTGATGCGAAACAGAACCAACTGGCAGGAAGTTACTCATATTTAAAATATGAACACTTCAAACAAACATAATGTTTTTCTATAACTACTCGACAAGATACATCATGTACTACCCGTTCTACATATTTGTTTTGTAGGGGTCCTGGTTCGATCAATGAGCTAATTTTCACGCTCAGGGACTGGATCACCCGGGAAGGACAATATGATCATCATCCAAATGATCGCACCACCTGGCGTTCAGAATTCTTCGCCGATCAACTGGTCGGACCGCTAGGTTCATGGACTTCGTCGCCGACTAGTTGGTCAGACTATTCGGCGCTTACTTCGCCGCCGACCAGTTAGTTGGGCTGCTCGGTGCTTGATTCTTCGCCAACCAGTTGGTCGGATTTTTCGTCGTTTCATCGTTAGCTATGCTAGGGGCTCGCCAGCTAAGCTGGGGACTTCTCGACGTTCGGATTGTTCATCACTTCATCGTTAGCTATGTTGGGGACCCTTCGGCGTTTGGATTCTTCGTGCAAGCGTCGCCAACTAAGCTGGGGACTCCTCGGCGTTCGGTTTCTTCGTGCAAGAGTTGCTAGCTAAGCTGGGGACTTCCTTGGCGGTCGAATTTTGCTACGTCTCATCGGTGTGCTATCAAGTTGCTCCATGCTGTTCGGATCATGGTGCTGATCTTGGGCAACACGTTTGAGGTTTTAATAAGTACATGACAGATGATGTTGACAAGCTTTCATTAAAATTCTTTGACCATGATTTCTCCTCAATCTTCTAGCAACATCGGGGACTACATGTGTACACGTCATCTAGCGATGACTGTACTGCTTCTCTACATTGGATTTTTCTCGGCTAAGCCGAGGACTAGTTTCCAGCTAAGCTGAGTGCTGGTTTGGCACCGAAAGTCTACTATTTTGGATCCTAGCACTACATGAATACTTCACCTACTGTCAGGCTCGGGGACTAAATGGGCACACTTCACCTTGTGGTGAATGTGTTTGTCTCTAGGACCTAATGTTTTTCTGCGTGACTAAGTCATGGACGACAAGATCTACGCTTGGCTCTAAGCGTCTCTTTTTCACCTAAGACGTGGACGCTAAGCATCTATCTTCGCATACTAGGGACTAAGTTCCTCCGTACTGTCAAGGATGCTAAGCATCTAATTTCGCCGCACCGAACCTAAGTGGGCACACTTCACCTAAGGTAAAGGCTTCAAATTTTTTACTTGAGCTCCTTACATCCTTCTAGTAAACCTCAACTTCGAGTGAGTCCGAGCTCGGCGCCCAGTTAAACTGGTCGGATGTTTGTCTCAATTGCTCGGTGCCCAGTTAAACTGGTTGGACGTCTACTTCTAGAGATCGGCTGAAAGTTGAATTGCTCGGACAAGCTCAAGAAGGTGTTGCTAAGCGGATACAAGGCGCTCGGGGACTAGCTGTGGAGGTATAACCCTAGGTACCCACAACAAGGGACATAGGCCGCACCATCAGGGACGGTTTAACCCATGATATCAAGACTTACAGCACACGACACTGCTCGGCGTACACCGCAAGACACCCAGAAGATCCTGATCGGATACTATAGATATTGTATTCTAAATAGAATACTTGTCATGTAACCAACTAGGATACTTTCCTTGTAACCCTACCCCTCCAGAGAATATAAGAAGGGACAGGGGTCCCCTAGTCGACACCCATATACAGATCCCGGGCTTAGCCTAGGGTCTCATATCTCATCCCATAATACAATCCACCAAAGACATAGGACATAGGGTATTACATTAAGCTGACGGTTCGAACCTACCTAATCGCTGTTTTACGCGTTCTGTGTCACCGTCCGGTTCCTATCACGCGCACATCCACCGATTCATCTACTACTGTGGGCATACCCCTCGATAGACTATCGACCGTATTTTGTCGATACTAGGTCTACCATGGGCACCATGTCGTGCACCTATGCTTGGAGTTGCACGCGCATGCTCTTCATGAGCATCTTGTACAAACTCATCCCATCCATCAAGGTCCATGAGTTGTGGCAACTGTGTCATCCAAATCACTAGTCTGATGTACCACAGAGCTAGCACTGCTGCGCCTAGTGTCCCGTTAGAAGCGTCAACGTCGTCAAGCTACCCTCCAAGAACTTGTCACCTTGCCATTTCAAAACGAACGACTACTAGTCCAACAACAACTCCTCTATTAGCGTCTTTCAGGTTCTTCACCTCCTGCTTCTTGGAGAAAGTCAACTGATGTTGCTCCACCACCACCAAGATCTTGCTTATCGATAAGTTTCGTCAAAGGCACCTGCCGCTGCCCCAGTGTTGTTGTCAACGCACTGGACATATTGTTTTGTGAGGAGGTGCTAGGTGGATGCCCTTGTTGTGCACAGTGCGATAGCCACACACCATGACATGGTGGTGTTCTGGCTCGGGTTTGCTAGTGGTGCCACCAACTCACGCTGCGTTGGCTGATCCACCGTTTGAGGGCGGTGGCGGTGATCCTGCCATGAGGTATGCGATTGTTACACACATCTGCCTTAGCGCCTCGCTGTCATTAGTGCCGCCTTGCATGAATACCACCCATCTCCCTTTCCATCATGTCGGTGGCATAAGGGCACAATGGCTACATGGGCAATCCTCTCCCGTACAGTGGCGGCCCTTGCCTAGATCTAGGTGAGGGCGATGGACCAAGCAGTAGTGTGGGCGACCCCTTCATAGTCGTTGAGGACCTTGGCCCAGATCTGGGCGAGTAGCAACATTGAAAGCTCTAGTTTGGTTTTGTTGAATTGATGAAAACTCATTTGGACTAACCCTGTGCTCTAAGTGTGAAATTGAGATAGGTTGGTCCTAGCCAAGTGATGGAGCAATTGAAGTCCATGGTGATGGTGTTGGACATGTTATGATGATCAAGCTCTGAACTTGGAAAAGAAGAAAGAGAAAAATAAAATAGGCGCAAGGCAAAGGTATATTTGAAAGGGCCATTTTGTTTTGGTGATCGAGACACTTAGTGAGTGTGATCACATTTAGGAGAGATAGCTGTACTATTAAGAGGGGTGAAACTTATCGTGAAATGCGGTTATAAAAGTGCCACTAGATGTTCTAACTCATTGCATATGCATTTAGATTCTAGTGAGTGCTAACACCCTTGAAAATTCTTGTGAAAAATGGTGATACACTTGGTGGTTGGCACATCTGAGCAAGGGTGGTGAAGTTTGAGAAGTGGAAAAGGCATCTCATAGTGACCGGACGCTGCCCTAGCAGTGACCGGACTCGGTGCCTGCGTCCGGTCAGTGGCATGCAGAGATGGGCGCGCTTGGACGTGTGACCAGACTCTGGTCCAAGTGAGGGACCAGATGCGCAGGGGGTGCGTCTGGTCTCGCTGACGTGGTGTGGCGCGTAGGAGCTGGAGAGGACCGGACTCTACCTGGGTCCGATCAGCCTCGATCGGACATGTCAGGTCACTAAAATCCCTCTCTGGATGCTTATTGGAAGTGACTGGACTCCATGTTGGGGAGCATCCGGTCATCTTTTGTCTACGAGTCCAGTCGGTGGCGCGAGTGTGATGGGGCACGTGTGAGCAGACGCTGGATGGTCGCGTCCGGTCCTGCTCTACCGCGTCTGATCTTGGCTTAACGCGCAGACACGAATGGAGTTGACCGTTGAGATCGCGTGGTGGACGATGAATCGCGTGGACACGTGGCTGCATCTGCATGACTGGATGCTAGGGGCATGCGTCCAGTCAACCCGATCGGCGCGTCCGGTCAGCACGTAGATTGCCCCCCTTTGCCCCTCATGGCTCTATTCGTTTGGGAGCTCTATAAATAGAGCTTGGCAAGCTTGGGCTCACTCTCTTAGCCATTTCTATTGAGAATACGCCCTAGGGAGCCTAGCTATTTCTCTCTAACTCATCTTGCTTGATTGATTCATCATTTGGTGAGATTGGAGAGCATCCAAGTGCATTGCTTTCAGTGATTGCATCTAGAGGCACTTGGTGATTGTGTTTCACTGTGGGACTCGCTTGTTACTTTTGGTGGTTGCCGCCACCTAGACGGCTTGGTGCAGCAAGGATCATTGAGTGGAGGAAGGTGCTTGTATCTGGCTCCGATTGTGGTGATTGCGAGGGGTTCTTGACCTTTCTCCGGTAGAGAGCAAAAAGGTATTCTACTAGATTGCTCGTAGCTTGTGGATCCCCATCTTGTGTTGGTTGTACGACACCTGATTATGGGTTAGGCATGTGATGCTATTGACAGTAGTTATCTACCATATTAAACCATCAACATAACTTGAATATGGGTAAGTTTGAAAGTTAGATCAGTTTATTCTAATTCGGAGGAGTATTTTTGTTTGAACGCATGTGTACTTTTGAGGTGTGAAATCATTGTAGCAACTTCTGATCCAAATTTGCTGAGTCTAGCTTTGCTAAGGGACTAGCAAAGGTTAAGTTTGAGGGAGCTTGTTGACGTAGTTATCTACCAAATTAAACCGTCAACATAACCTGAACAAATGCTCGAAATGGATCACCAATAAAAACTTAGGGGGTTTAAACTAACAATTTCCATAAGTTTTGGTGAATCTGTATTTTCTACAGGATATATTTAGAAAACTAGAAGGGGGGATCAAAACGTCAAAAAGAACTTAACTTAATCGCGATGAAAACTATTCTAGAAGACTCTAGAGGTCTCTAGGAGGCAACCTCCCAAGGCAGAGCTCGAAAGGCTGCCAGGTGGGACCGGTCGGCCCCACCCAGGTGCTTCCCGGTCCTTAGTGGTGGGCCCCGCCTGTTAGCTTCTGGAATGTTCCTCCACCACCTCCCTAAACTGCATCTACACCGTTCTTCAAGTCGGTTTGATCCAAGGGCTCACGTTAAACCCTCTAGGCTATATAAGGAGACCCTAGCCCCCTTGAGGGATACGTCATTTGAGATCAAGTCATCCAGAGCCATAAACCCTAATATCCTCAGAGCTCCTCTAATTTCTGGGGCATTAGCTAGTTAGGCTAGGTCTAGAGGGAGGCAAGCAGATATTCGCTTGAATTTCTGATCGTGTCAAGAGCTTGGTTTGGTATAATTATTATACCCCTCTCTCAATGTATCTCCATTATTTTTATATGCTTTGGTACAATTGTTATGACAATATAGTATTCATCTTATTCATGTTCTTGGCAATGTTCATTGTCTACTTTGATTATATGCTTAGCATAGTTAGTTTATCTTGGTGTTTATGCATAAGTTTGTATAGCATTCACCCCAATGTACACAGGTGAAAGCCCTAGTTTACTTTTGGATAATTGATGAAATCTAGGGACTAATCATTATGCTAAGTATGTAGCCTAGATGATCATGGTGATGATGGTGATGACCACAATGTGATCAAGGGCTTACTTGGAGAGGAGAAGAGGTAAAATCCTATAGAGCTCAAGGCAAAGGTATAGATAGGATTTGCTTTTTGTGATCAAGACACCATAGAGGGTGTGATCACACTTAGGATTGATAGCCATACTATAAAGAGAGAAATTTCTGGGGCTATTGGTCACTTAAGTGCCACTAGATGAGGATTCATTTGCATATGCATTTACATATAGTGATGAGCTAACTTAACGGCTCGAAAATGATTATGAAAATGCTAACACACATGCACATGGTGATGTACACTTGGTGATGTTAGCACATTTATGAAGGCGGTGGAGTTTGAGCGGTAGAGATGGGTTTGGGGCCCTCTCTCCCTCCAACCGAGCTTGTGAGGCGGGATTTGACGCTTTTTCATGAAAGTGAAATGCATATTTTTCACTACGCCAGAGGCGGAGATTTTCTCTAAGTCATCGTGGATAGAAACGGAGGCGAACAGAGGTCACTGGGGTGACCGGACGCTGAACCGGACGCGGTCTCAGCATGACCGGACGTGTTCGGTCAATGGCAGCAGCAGTCTAGTGTGGGACGCTAGGGCTTCGCACCGGCGCGTTCGGTCGGTCATGGGACCGGCGTGTCCGGTCAATCCCCAGATAAACTGCATTGCACGCGAGGTCGATCGGACGTGGTGGCGCGTTCGGTCGTGAGTGGGTGCTTACTGGAATCGACTAGATGCTGGCACTGTGGCGTCCAGTCACTTCATGCAGCGTGTCCGGTCACGTGGTCAGCAACGCGAATCAGTGGCGACCGAACACCTAGGCACGTCCGATCAATTTTGATCGGCGCATCCGGTCACTCTAGTGCATGTGACTTCGTTTCTGTGACCATTACAATCGAACGGACGAGATTTAAAACTTGACACATGGTGAACATCAGGCAGTGGTGCGAGATGTGACCAAACGCTGTGTCCGCATCCGGTCAGAACGCCCAGCACGTTCGGTCTGTGCGCAGGCAGCAACAACTTATCTCTAACGGCTCTATTCTTTGGGGCTGCTTATAAATATGTGTTTGGCAGGTTTAGGGAGGTCTCTCTTGGTCATTTTAACTCTCTAACACCCTCTTGAGCTAAGCACATTCCCTCACACTCATCTCCCTTGCTTGATTGCCTAATCAAAGTAAGATTGAGTGATCTCAAGTGCATTTGCTTGCGAGTTTGCATCTAATTGGCACTTGAGTGTTCTTTGATGCGGGATTTTTGTTTCTTTTGGTGGTTGCTGCCACCTAGACGGCTTGGAGCAGCGGAGGAGGTCCGACACATGTTGATGATTGTTCGTGGCCGACTCTGATGAGCTTTTTGTGAGGGGTTGTTATGGTCCCCCCGCGGAGCACCGAATTCCAACTCTAGCGGATTGCTTGTGTCGGAACTTCTCACTATTTGGTTGGTTCTTGTGGTGCCTTTTGAGAGGCTCGGTGTGTGATACCACTTAGCCACCGAACCACATGGTGTAGGGGGACACAACGGGGACTAGCGTGCCGGCAAGCACGTGAACCTCGGGATAAATCTTGTGTCTCAATTGTGTTCGATCAATTGGATTTCATCCCGGTGATTGGTTACTTCATTGACTATCTTGGTATTCACTTTGGTTGGCTCAATCATCGTCACTCGGTATAACATTCCAAGTCCCCTCTTGTACTTACTTTGATATCTTCTTGTTTAGATTGTTGTTCCTTTTTTGTTGCTAGCTTGTGTAGTTCTAGGTGTAGTAGATTTGTAGCTTTGCTTGCTTGTGGTTTGTATTGTGGAGGTTGTGTGAACCAAACTAGAATTATCAATTGGATATGTGGCTTACATCACCCCATTAGGCTAGGCAAAACTCGCATCTCGCCATTTATATTACTAATTAAATTGTTTGAGTGATCTTTGTAGAAAGTTTTATTAGGCTATTCTCCCTCCTCTAGCCATCAAGACCTTTCAAGCGTCAGGTGCAACATTGTGCTACGTCTGGTGTTTGGTTCTATGTGCAAGCTATCTGTTGATCGGATGCTGGCTAGGCGTCAGGTGCTTAGCACCTTCGCGTCTGGTGCGTTGTGTTCTGGCGTGGTGCGATTCAAGTGACCATTACGATCGAACGAACGAGATTTAAATGATGACACGTGACAGCGATCTAGTGGCTTGCGGGGTGATGACTGGACGCTGGTCAGCATCCAGTGCACCCGCACATAGAAGGGTTTAGTGCCTAACGGCTCTATTTCATTGGGGATCCTTATAAATATGTATTGGCCGGCTAAGGGGAGTCTCTCTTGGATATTTTGACATTCTAACATCCTCTTGAGCTGAGCATACTCCCTCTCACTCATCTCCCTTGTTTGATTGACAAATCAAAGTGAGTTTGAGTGATCTCAAGTGTATTTTCTTGTGAGTTTGCATCTAGTTGGCACTTGGGTGAGCATTGGCTGCGGGATTCTTGTTACTCTTGGTGGTTGCTGTCACCTAGATGGCTTGGAGGCAGCGGAGGAGTTGTAGCAAGAGTGGTGCTTGTTCTTGGCCACCTCTCGATGATTTGTGAGGGGTGTTGTGCCTTCTCCGGTGGAGCGTCAAAGGCAACTCTAGTGAATTGCTCGTGTCATTGAGTTACCTCACTTGTGGTAGGTTCTTGCGGTGATCTTGGGGAGCTTGGCTTTGGATTGCCAATTAGCCGCCGAACCATGAAGTGGTGGTCAACACAACAGGGACGTAGCGTGCCGACAAGCACGTGAAGCTTGAGAGAAAAATTATGTGTCACGTTTGTGATTGATTTCTTGGATTTCTCTCGGTGATTGGTCTTCATATTATTGTGATTGGTTCATTCCTCGATGCGGCGGTATAAAGATCACATACCTCTCTTTTATATTCCACAAACTAGTTGTAACAAGCTCTTTAGTGTAATTAGTTTTGAGAGCTTGTATTATCTTTGCTAGTGTAGCTTGTCACCTAGTTGAGCTCTGTAGTATAACTAGCTTGTGAGAGCTCATAGTGACTTAGCCTTTGATTGTTATAGTGATTATAGTTACTAGAATTGTTGGATAGGTGGATTGCAACCCTTGTAAAGCTAGAGCAAAATCGTATTTTGCCATTTGTTATACTAACCTTTTGCTGTAGAGAGTTTGTAGATTTTTTAATAGGCTATTCACCCCCCTCTAGCCATATTAGGACCTTTCAACACGATGGGTGGTAGAGACCATGTAAGCGTGGTGCTTATATGCTATTTACCTATGAATACACTCTATATTCTGGGTCATATGGTAGATCGCAGATGTGGTACTCTCGTTGAGTCCTTTGTAGTCCAAACCCCGAGTATAGGTTGAGGAAGTAGGGCCCGGTTATGAAGGAAGGGAGAGATTTCTGTACTCAAACTTTCCTAAGTAATGCCCCTTATGTGTGGATATAATGATGATCTTAGCCATGATTACTAGGTGTAATTGCATTAATCAACGTATGCTTTGACTTGTAGTTAAGGATGACTTAAGAATTATTCCTCTAATATTCTAACTTAACCATGCTATTGCCATAGATAGGAGTGCTCTGAGTGATTTACTTATTATAATGCTTGATCAATGCTTATTATATACATTTTATCCCATGACTTACCCTTGTTATGAGTAGAGCGATTGGTTATGGTTTATTTCTCCATCAATGTTATAAGTTACCAATACATGTCCAACGCTACACCTTTCCTGTGGTAAAATATAAATACGATACCTGGTATACTCTCAGGTGAAGTGTTACAATGGTATAATTATCTGTCCGCTTGCATAATCCTTTTCATTCATATCTTTATATTCTTTCTAGTGACATAAAATGATAAACATTTATTTAGTATTATTCTTATAGTAATGCTAGTTAGTACTAACAAATATTTCTGGCATCATCACTGGGGATGATAACCTAGTTTAGTAATGTTAGAGGTGTAAGTAATTAATAGGTGACTACTAAAACAAGTGAGGAGTTAATAAATATCAACCTTTAGCGTGTGAACTTTCAAGTGGGTGAATTGCTACAACGGAGATGTAGCTTGCCGACAAGCAAGTGAACCTCAGTGAAAAATCATTATATCATCTTGTCTTCGAGGATTTCATTGGTATTCATTGTGATTGATTGATTATCTTTTGTCATGGCGGTATAACCCTCACTATCTCTCTTGTACTTACTTTTCTAGTGTAACTAGTTTTGAGAGCTAGCCTATGTCTTGTTAGTTTGGTTAGTGAGGCTCTTTAGTTAGTCTTTGAGAGCTCACTAACTTAGAGAGTAGTGACTTAGCCCTTATGTGAAATAGAGATCATAGCAACTAGAATTGTAGATAGGTAACTTGCATTTTTAACAGGCTAGCACAACATTCGTTTCGCCACTTAATTCACTAACCATTTGTCTTAAGTATTGTTAAAGAAATTTTTATAGACTATTCACGCCTCTCTAGCAGCTCACCTAGATATGGGAGCAAGAGCTCACGTGGCGGGCGTAGACACAAGTAGCAACATGCACGCATGGCAGCGGTCGCTCGGCCTTTTAAAAACTATATTTGTTTTCCACCGGAGGTGATGAGCCTATGTAGTAGTGCATGTCTTCTGTGATGTTATTCTCAATTTGTATGAAGATAAATGAAAAGGCCAAATTTGATCAGGAGAAGATTGGGCCAATTAAAATAGTTTAGGAGAGTAAATTGAGCCTCAATTTATTACAGAGTTAAGTAAATAAAGTGGGTAATCTAAAAAAAACTCGACCGGGGCGGTTAAGACTACCGCCACAGCTTTTAAAGGAGAAGAAGTCGCCTTCTCACCCGGCGAGAAAACCCCCGAACCCTCACCCCATCCAGACACAGTGAGACGTTACCCGTGAGATGGGCCGATCTCCATACCTGTGCTTTGGCACCTGGGCGAGCGAGGGGATTTTTTTTAACCACAGCCTGAAATTCGCTCCCACGGGGAGTCGAACTCAGGACCTGTGGAGTGCCGCTCGAGTGACTTAGCCAGCTAGACTAAGCACCCTAGGATATAGTGAAATAGTTTCTTGCTTTTAGTTTTTATAAAATAAAATACTCACACTTATAAGTGGTGGTCCTACACGCTTATTCATCCTATAATTAAAACTTATTATTAATGGGTAATTTTCTAGAGAAATAAAAATCACCTCTATTAACTTTATCGCTTTACCAATGGTTTAGCATATATTGTTTTGTATATACATTTTAGATAGGTCAATTTTTTTTGTCGGTGTCTAGAAAACTGAGGGTCTTAGACAGAACGACGAATGAATTTGTATCTGCGCGTCTAGGCCCGGATAGTGTGCAAAGAGGACATAAGGGTGTATACTGGTTCGCGCAAGAATGACCCTACGTCCAATGGGTTCTACTGCTGCTCGTGTTGCTTTGCACCAGGTGTGCTCGTAGTAAGGGTTACAAGCTTTTGAGAGAGGGAATGGATCCCAGGTCTCTTTAGGGGAGGTGTGTGTTGTCTTAGTGAGGTGTGTGTCCCTCGTTTCTATGTTAGTTGTCTAAAGGAGTCTGTTTCGATCAGTCGTCGTGAATCCCCTCTAGATGTGGCCCCTGCCTCCCCTTTTATAGTTCCCAAGGGGAGGGCTCGGATTACATTTGTGGTAAAAAAGTGAAATAGGGAAAGATGAAAGAGAAAACAAAAAGGTGGCCTCGGGTGCGGCCGTCTTTCTCCTTATCCGATGGGAACAGTTTCCCTTGTGGCGCAGAGATGCAATGGGCATTGACCTTTTGGCCTCTCCATCCACTGGTGCAACATGTCGTGGCCATGCTTCGTCCTGTGTGCTTCTTGTGCCATCGAGGATGGGTGGTACGGGCGACCAAATTTGCGTAGAGAGGGGGTAGGTGGCATAGTTGCCATTACCCTCGTCGCTGTAGAGGTATGGATGTCGTCATGGTGAAATGACCGAGGTCATGTTGGGTCGGAGCGTGGTTCTCGTGTTCCTTATGCACGGTCACGTCTGTCCCATCGGCGGGAGTGGGTGCCATGGTGAGGGCCCCGTGGCTCCCCGCCTTGTCAGAGGGCTCCACATGTCCCTCGAACAAGGCATAAGTACGCCAAGAGGGTCAGGCGCCCCGTGCTTACATTGCATGGATCGAGCGAGGCAGAAATCGTTCCTGACAGGGCACAGGGGTCGGGCACTTTGATGACGTCATGGGCTCGGGCGAGGTGGAAACTGCCGCCTGAGGCGCCCATCTCACCTCGAGACCTTTTCGCATGGCTCGGGCGGGACAGAGGTTGGCTTTCAGCTTGAGCGACTGACACGCCGTCAGTGCCTTTAGCGGGTCAGTTTTACTGGGGCCCCTACGATGGGGCTTTAGCAAATATGCAAGGTGCCGTATTTCGCCATCCATTGGGTATCGTGATATATTGATACTCGACAGTAGCCCCTGAGCCTATGGAGGAGTGGTGCACTCCTTCAGAGGTTTGAGAATGAGCGACCATGGTGTTCTCCCACCGTTTTGTTACATTTTTATTTCTTCGGGTAGAGTTCTATTCGGTGGGTGCGCGCGAGCGCACCCACCGAGTGTAGCCCCCGAGGCCTTGGAGGGGTGTGGTACCCCTTCAAGGGCTTTAATCGAGTGAGTGAGGTATTTTTTGTGCGACTATAGGGCGTGCAAGGAGCCCCCGAGTCTTAATTTTAACCATTTGCTAGGTCGCAACGCGGAAACAACCCCCAAGCCCCTGCGCGTTACAAGAGACTCACCGGGTGGCCTTGTCATCGTGTCATTATTCCTCGCATCCTTTGGCAGAACGGAGGGGTATGTGTGAGCCCTCATCATCCCATCTAGGTGTGACGTCGAGCGAAGCCCTTGGGCGCGTCCTGGCCCCCGTTCGCCGGGAGCAGGATCGTTACCGGGCCAAGGACTTTCTCAGGCCGTGTATCCACTATGCAATGTTTGCAACCCACGGAGAGTTGAAGCGTTCAAGGCTCAATGTCATAAATGCGGCTGCGAGGAAGATGAACAGGGCAAGGCCGGCCTTTTCACACGGCTCACTTGTTGTGATTAAGTGAACCGTATGTTGTTACCGAGAGACGGTTTACCTTCCCGAGGAATGGCATGAGACCGACGAGGTTCCCTCGGGGGATGAGTTGGGTAGTTGGCGGATGGGCGATGCATTGAATGCCACGGGAGTCGAGAGGCCTCCTTGGGGTCCTTTACAACTCGAGCCGTGGCACCCGACCCTAGCATCTCCTTTCTTCCACTCCTACTTTTTGTCTTCCCTTGCCACTTCAGCCATCGTCATGGAGCACGGTGACTCCTCCAGGGGTTCGTGTGTAGGTACACCGGGAGAGAGGGACGAGACACCCTCCCACCGCCGCCGTCTCACATCCGGCGGCATTTCCTTGTCTGGGTATGGCCAGGCCTAGCTTGCGACGTGCTGGGGCGTCCCTAAGCCGCTACATAAGGCTCAAGAGGAGCTCGCTACTATTAAGGCAGTGGTGACATCGCTGGAGGAGGAGGTGGCACTCGCCCGCTCGCAATGGATGGAGTCTGACCGTCGGTGTGCTAGTGAGTGGCTTTTTGCTTCCTCCCTTGGTTCTCTAGTTATTGTTTTGCCTTATTCTTGGCTTCGTTTGTGAGCAGAGTTGCTCGCAAAGGTGGAGTCCCTCCGTGGCGCCGTTGACGTCCTTGTCAACTTCGTTCATGCTCTAGCAGGGTGTGAGAGGAGCGTCTCCTTAGTGCGTGGGCACTCATCCAGGTGGCGATCGAGCGTGGCGTCCATCAGGAAGCGGCCGTTGCGCTGACGATGGCCCAGGCGGCCACCAACGTGGAGCTCCAGGACATCGAAGGCTTCCTCATGGGGAAGGGGCTAGGAGACTATGAGGACCTCCTCAAAGGCTTTGAGCCAGCGACGAACGTCATCGCTGCTCTTGTCCTAGTGGACTAGGTCCTCAACGAGGATCCATATGCTTTGCTTAGGACCTCTCCCTTTCCTTAAATGTAAAAGAAAACTTTATTAAAAAATTAAGTTCATCTAATCACTATCGGGCTCATATCGCTCTGTGTCCTTCCTTGTTTTGCTCCGATTTGATTGGCAACAGCGGCCGGCGAGGCCACCGAGACTTTGCTTATTGGGAGATCCGAAGGGTTTTTAGAGAGGAAATAACTCGTGTGCACGTAGCTTATACAATTTTTGATAGAATGATCAGATGTTTAGGCGCTGCGGTTTCCCATGTCCTAAGGCAGGGTCGTATACACCCTCGTTGACGCCTCTACCTAGACCTAGGGTCATAGGCTTGACGTGGTGCTCAGGAGGGTTCATTCGCAGGTCGAACATTCCTGCCCCTGGGTCCTCCGAAATCCCCGCTCGTGCGTGGACCCGGTCAAGAGGCTTAGTTAACGTATCCCTCGCGCATCTTTTTCGCAAAGAGGAGGGTTTGGACAATGCCATGACATCCCTCGCTGGGTCAAGCCATGGTGTCCGTTGAGTTACAACCGGGTTAGTTCAAGTGAAGCCCTAGTTTCCCTTCGCGGGGATCTGACAGAGGTAAGTTAGTGACCGACTTAAAAAATTCCTGGCGGTTGGTTCAGGGAGTTCCCGGGTTCATTCGACCAACCCTGAGGGCTCATTCCTTTTTTTGGAAAAACAACTCCCAAACCGTGAACCGGCCTAGACTTGAACATGGCTCGAGAAGTCCCTCGACGCTCAGCGTGTCCGCGTATTTGGCTGCTGGTGTGCCCCTTCTCATGCCATCCCTCACTCGGGTGGCTCGGAGCGGCTGTCAAACCCTCAGTGAGCCAGCCTTCGAACTTCATGTCGTAACGGACCGTAAAGGGGACAAACCACATTACGTAATTATCACTGACGATTTTACTCAAGGTTTAAATGAGAGGATAAATTACATTGAGTAACATGCTTAGATTTTGAATGTATGCGCAGACTGATTAACTTCCTAAAAACAAGATAATAGATCTTGAGCAGGGGTTGATGTGGTGATCTACCGATCATGTCGATGTCGTGCGCAGCACCCGCCTCCCAGCGTCATGGCCACATGAGCTCATAGCCACCGTCGTCAGAGTCGCCGCCATCGAGGAGGTAGTCACAGACGTCGAGGAAGCGACGTAAAGCCTCTGGGTCGTCGAGCCTAGAGAAGTTAGCGCTGGCCCAACTGCCGTCGTCCTCGTCGGAGCTGGTGCTAGAGGCCGTCTCGGTGGTCGCAAGGACTTTCACGATAGCCTATGCTTGGTGAGTCGGCAGATCTACGGGAATTTCTCCCACAGATGGATTGAGGTGACACGTAGTCGAGGACTGGCCACGGGCTTTCCCGTGGCCGTGCAACTTACCGGCTGTAACAACCTAGAATTTCCAGTAAACAACAATCACAACCACAATTTTTTTTTAAAAAATAAACCTATGTTTGGTGAAGTGTCATATAGGAAACCTAACCTAGTTGCACAAGTAGCACCTAATTTAGCTAACTACATCTTTGCATTTAACCATACATGCTTGAGTTGGATTTTATGTTCTTTGGATTGAATTAAAAGCAACAACATTCTTGAATTAATTGCCTAAGTAAATAAAATATAGAAATATAAACCTACCAAATAGTTGAAAACCAAAAGTATATTTTTATGGGCCCCATTGTGTTAACCAAGTGGAGGCAATATATTGGTATGCATACACATGCCTTGGCTTAATGGGAATAAAGGAGAGATAAATAGAAAAGCTTGATTTTTAAATCAGAAAAAGGAAAAGAAACCCTATGTGGCCCAGCCAACCCCGCCAAACCGGCCTGCCAAGCTAGCCCAAGTCGCACAGTGCGCGCCCAACCGTGCGTGGGCCGGCCCAGCAGGCCACGGCTCGCCAAACACCGCACTCGCGCGCACATGCGCTCACCGCGCGATGGGCGACCCGGTAAGCCGCACACGCCTCGGCCCGCGTCGAGCGCCAGAGAGCAGCGCGCCTCCATCCCCTTGCGTCGCTGACCAACGGGCCCCACGGCTCATCCCCTTCCTCCCGCTCGACCGGCTCCTCTGCTTCGCCCAAACAGAAATCAGAGGGGAAGCAGGGACACGCAACGCTCGAGGGAAGATTCCCTTTGCCCCCTCTACCAGCCGTGCGCGCCAAGCCACTAACCCGGTCCCGCACGCCAGTCGCTGGCCCTCGCCAAACACGCACCGCGTGCGTGAAGCCGATGCCGCCATGGCCGCGAAATCAGTTGACACCGCCTGACACTGCCTGACACCGCCAACCGTCTGTGGTATTCGATTATGGCATCTCCAATTCGAATCACGCCTCTTCCAATCACCCTAGTCCAGCCCAGGATAGCATATCGACCCTCCGTGCCTACCGATTGCCATCGCACCGTCCGCCTTGCCATGGGCGAGCACGGGGTATAAAGCTCCACCCCGTGTCGTGCCCAAGCCCCTTCCAATCTTTTCGCCACCGCCCTGGTGGTACCACCGCACACACTACATCTCAAGAAGGGGAGAAAGGGGGGGAAAGGCCGCCACCGGAGCCGCCAGCCGCCACCGAGGAGCCACCGGAGCCCGGAGCATCGACCGAACAACCACGTCGACGTTGCGGTTCTCCCTGCACGGCACCGACTCTACACTGCTCCGAATCACCTCTGCACCGATATCCTTTCGTCATCGCCACCTACGGTGAGCCCACCGTCTCGCCTCGCTCGCCACCGGTTGTGCTTGACATAGAACCATCTCGCCTGCTAGTACCATGGATCATCTAAATTCGTGGCCCTCATGCTTTGATCGCTCACTCACGCACACCTTGTGCGCACACCCGTTGGCCTGGCTGAGCCTCAGAGTTCGGAAATGCCGCGACACGCCCCTGCACCGCGCACAGTCGCCATGGACACACCCCGCCATGGCGAGATCTCGCTTTTGGTATGCTGGGCAATAGAGGAAGGGAGAAAAGGCGCACAAGGACATGTACACGCCCGCACTCATGTTTCAAAACCAAGCACCACGGTACCGAACGTCGGGGGAGCAGGAACGCGCCACCGCGAGCAGCGTCTAGAGCGCGCTCGCCATGGCCAGCGCACGGCCATGGCGAGGTCGTTCCTTCCAAATCAAGTCAGTAGAGAAGAAAGGGAGGAGCTAGATCGAATCGCCTTGGCGAGGGACACACCATGCGCACCTTGAGAGAAGGAGGGATCCCCGAAGGCCTGATCGGCGGTGTTCCGCCCGGTCGGAGCCGTCGAGCCGCCACCACCACGGGAGGTTCTGCTGGAGCTCAATGTCGTCGTCTTGACCTCACCATCGTGCTCCTTTTGTGGCCGTGAAATGGTAGGAGACCTTATCACCCGAGCCAAGTCACCGTGGAGGCCTTGCCGCCGCTCACCGCACCGGTCGAGCCGCCACCGCCATGAACAAGCCCCCTAGACACTCCAATCGGCACTGCTGACCCCTCTAATGAGTTCCATGAGACCACACGGTGCCCTCGGGCCAACGAATTTTGCCCTTGAGCCCTTAGAGCGCGAGCTCGGCTGCTCGCCGCCGGCGAGAGCGCGGCCGGGAAAAAAAAGAAACAAGGGAAGAGGAGCAGAGAAGCGACTAGGTGCCTTCGGTGCACCTGGTGCACAAGGACCAGAGAAGGGAAGGGGGAGAGATGGACCGGGTCCACCGTGGACCACGTTCAAGACCCGTGGACCGCCCGCACGAGACCACCGTGAGCCGAGCTCACTAGCCCGAGCCCGTTTGCGAATCCGAATGGGCGACGTGGCCGCACCAGCGTCTGACATGTGGCGGGCCCAGCCCGGCCAGTTCGACCCATATCCGGCCCAGCCCAGGCCCACCGAGGCCCGGTCTCGGCCCGGTCAGAGTTTACCGTTGACCGTTGACCAGTCAAACGGGCCCACCTGTCAGTGACTCAATCGGTTTCGGCCAATCAGAGCGTGACACGTGTCACTGCCTGGTTTTTCCTTTTCTTTTTCTTTTCCAGAAAATCATTTAATCTTTAGAAATTCATAACTAATTCATTTTAACTCAAAAAAATACCAAACCAGTTTCTAAATTTTTCTTAAAATGAGCTCTACATCTTAGGCTTATGTTTGAGTGCATTTGGATCTTTTGAATTTCTGTTGCTTCTTTGTGCACCTCTATAGGAGTCGTTATTGCGGCTCTACGTTACATTTAACAGAGCCGGAGGACCTGCCGACTGAGGAGTACGACCCCGACTACAGCGAGGACTTGGGTGACGACCTGCCAGGTGCCGCGCCCCACCCATCTCTGTAGAACCTATTACGCATGCAAATATAGAATTGCTAGCGCTTTATTTTTTTCGTACTTTATTATTCATGATAGGCTGCATGGTAGATGCTTTACTTTGAGCCTTTTACCTTGTCGTAACCTTACTCCTGCTCACCCTGCTGTTAGGTTAGATGCTCGCATGTTACATATTACTGCTTTTGCTCTTACTCGCATTATATCTGTGATGTGATGCCGGTGAGAGAGGGACGTATATGTATAAGGCACATAGTGCCAAGATCTTGATAAACCTGACTAAAGAACTAGGGAGATCTTGGCGTGCGTCTTGGGTGAGTGGTGAGGGTTGAGTCGATCGGACAGGATCCTACGACGAGTCTTTGGGGCAAGTCTTGCTGGAGGGGTGCGACCTGGGCATCCCACACGAGAGATACCTGTGGCGGGTATATTTGAGAGGTGAACTGGGGTGTTGGTTATCCCTGGTGGAGGTGCTGTCATGGCATGGGGAAGACAGTGTCTCCCCCTTAGGAAGACATCCTGTCTGGTCACCCTAAGGACTGGTATGTCTTGAGAACCGGAACCATGGGACCTTCGTGCACACCACTCGCTCCCGATGGGCGGGAGACGATTACCCGACTGACTAGGGCGGTACCACTACTACTAGGTTGGAAGGTGATAGTGTAGGGAGGTACGGGCATGGGGACCCACACCCTCCTAAGACAGCGTAGTGACCCTGGGGGCCCGGTACTACGTCTCACAGTCTCAGCGTTTCGGTGGATGCCAGGGTGGCCCAGGGCTGAGTGGTAGGGTGGTACTGTACCGGTTGGAAGGCAGTTGGAATCAGCCTAGACGAGCTGGATCGTCGAGGATGGCGATCTTGTGGATTACCAGGTGTACACGCTCTGCAGAGTTGATCGATCTATACGTATAGCCGTGTCCGCGGATATGGACATTTCCATGACCTACGCTTCACTTGATTAGATGAGAGGAGTCCTTTCTACCTTTCCCCCGGGTTCTGTGTCGGATTCTGGCTTTGGCCGTTGAGACGAGATCTGAGCGGGAGTCAATCTCGTCGCCTAGAGAGAGAGTGAGATGAGATGTGTTGTGTGTGGTGGGATTGGGAAAATGTGTGACTAAGATGAGATAAAAACTGAGGAATATCTTATTAAAATATTAACTACTTGCATAGGAAACCCACAGCCTAAGTAGGTCTCTTTCTACTTCCCTCAATGCATTCCACTTTTCACAAAGCATTGCAAGCATAGGGTGGGCGATGCGTGGCCAGTACCAAGTGTACTGATAGATTTTTGACAGGTTTCGAGCCCGAGTACGACTACGAGGGCAATGATTGGGAGAATTAGAGGGTCTGTTCTACGCTCAAGCTGGATCCAGAAGATCTTTTCCGCTGCTATCTACGTCGGATGATGTTCTGTATGCTTGTGTGAGTGTGTTTCGCCCTACGAGGCGAAGAGAATAAATTATGTAAAACTGTCTTTTGTACTCTGATATTCGTGCATGACTTTATGTATCGCTGAGATTTAGGTAAAATGACGGAATGTTTCATCATTTTACACTTCGTTTCTGTGGATTTTCCTTCGTGGAAATCAAGGACGTTTTAGTTGGTATCGGAGCCATGCTGACCCTAGGACGGACCCATAGGATTGGACAATAGAATTAGGAGAGATCTTGACACTTTCGGTTATATTACCGACCGTGCTGCATTTTCGTGCACGGCTTATCTCAATTTCACACTCTCTTACCTATATTTCGTTCTACCTTACCTATCACATCGCTCCGTTCCACCCTAAATCATCCTGTTTCACTCAAGATTTATCAAAGTATCACTCTGAGTTACATAGTTTCGCCTTGTCTTACCAAGTTTCACTCTGAAATACTCAAGTTACTACATGCACAACAAGGTACTGACTCCGTCTTACGATTAATTTGCAGATGGCCCCTGTTGCCGAGCTCCCTGTGGATGGACTGGCCTACCGTGGGTTCGCCATGATCCTGTACGACGTGCTGGACTCACTAGGCGTTCCCACAGAGTAGATCGAGTACGTGTGCCGGGGTGAGCCTAGACCCGACGGGTTCAAGGGCCACCTCGTGGTCCACCTCAAGGTCCCCGCCAGTGAGTTCGTACCCATACTACGTGCCTTCAAGACACTGGAGGTGGAGAACTCTATTGCTTCATGCGTACAGTCCGTCTCATGTATAGCTCTTCGCAGTGTGATGCGTGACGCACACGACTACCTCAAGACGGGACCGTATCGCCTACTGCCTGCCGCTCTGGACCTGAATAGGTTCTCAGAGCCATAGATCACTACTGCAGATCGTGCTGCGCGCGACGAGGTCGACCCCTGTTTGAGGGCCTCCGCACAGTACATCGTCGCCCAGGATCGCTACATCATGGATGTAGAGATGCAGAACCGCCACCACCGAGACCTCCTGTTCCGTTGCGACGAGGAGTTCCTCAAGGTGGAGCACAAGGAGAGGGAGATGGTCGGCAAGCTCGAGGAGGAGCGCATGGGCTATGATAGGATGAAGACCTTCTACGAGAACCGTGAGCAGTCACTTAGGAAGGAGATCGCCGATCTCAAGGACAAGGTTGGTGAGGCTGAGCTTCGCCATGACTATCTTGAGTCCAAGGTGCTTGAGTGTGAGGATCGGATTGAGCATCAGAGGCTTACCCTGAGAGAGCTCCACGAGAAGGAGAAGCAGCGTGGCTTTAGGAAACTTGCCCTGGAAGCCCATTGCAACACAATGGAAAAGCTAGCTGTGGAGGCTGCTGTCACCACCACCTACAACATGCACCACTTGGTTCACTACATTAAGAGCACCGAGTATCTTCATGACAAGGTGAACCACATCAGTTAGGCTTGGATCGACGCTGATCGTAAGCGTGTCCAGGAGATCGGAAAGGTCCAGGACGTCTTCTTACCTGGGATGCGCAAGAAACCGCGCAGACAGCCTTTCTACGTTGAGGCCACCAAGCTCAACTTCAAGGCTTGCCCGACTGAGGGATACTCAGAGGTTCCGAGGACTGAGATGCTGGACTACGCTCTCACTTACATCGCGAGGATCCACCACTCTGACGACGAGCTTCGTGCCATGGAGGGCACTCTTGAGGCTTCCACTTCTGGTCCTTCTACACCACCCGCCACTCCCAGACAGGAGTAGTCACCTTTTTCACATAATCATGTAATAAGGTAGTAGTAGACATGTTGAGCCCTGTGTGGCCAGAGTTATAATGATGCACTTAAGGAGTAATGTAGGATGTCCCACTTTTGGAGCTGCCTGCGAGTAGCACGATTCCCGTGAATCTGTCAGTGTAGCTACTGGAGATATCGCTATGTAATAAATTAATGTAATGAATGTTTTGGATCTTATCGCATCTTATGGTTCTTATTGCATATTTGTATGAGTGTTGGATAGCTATCTCTTTTTAAATTGATAAACTGCTTAATCATGCATCAAAAAAATGTGTGTGTGTTAAACAACGATCTGACCCTGCAGAGAGATGTCTTGCCGCCGATCCGCTCGTCTGAACAACCGCTCGCTTTCCCCTGCGCCTATGGCCCGTGGTCGTGGTCGAGGCCGTGGAGGAGACCGGGGAGTCCCCTTTGGTGTTGGGGAGGAGCCTGCACCAGAGGAGCCTGCACTGGGGGCGGGTGTCGCCCAACATCTTGAGGAAGAAGCACCACCGCCGCCACCACCACAGTTGGCGGAGGTGATGGACCGCCAAACCCGCCTCTTGGAGACACTGGCTCAGGGAATGCTTCACCGCCACGGGGGTCCTCCCAACGACTTCCAGCGGAAGTTGGAGGGTTTTCTCAAGCTGAGGCCTCCTACTTTTGACACCACCGACGATGACCCCATCGTTGCTGAGGACTGGCTCCGTGAGATGGAAAAGAAGCTAGACCTCACCACCTGCACTGACGAGGAGTGTGTGGGGGTAGCCGCCCACCAGCTCACCGGCGCTGCATGCGCATGGTGGGACAGCTACTGCGACGCCCACGAGGACCCAGGGAGTATCTCTTGGGAGGAGTTCGCCGAAGTTTTTCATGAGCAACACGTGCCTGAGGGCGTCATGGATGCCAAGGTAGAGGAGTTTCACAACATTTCCCAAGGCTCCTAGAAGGTTTAGGAGTACACTACTCGTTTCACCCGCATGATGAGGTATGCTCCAGGTGAGACCGATACCGAAAAGAAGAAGATGTACTGTTTCAAGAAGGGGCTGAACTCTCGTCTCAAGGTGGCCCTCTCGGGTCATGCTTGTCGCACCCTTCGTGAGATGGTCAACAAGGTGCTGGAGATGGAGAGGGACCGTCTGGAGGCAGACGCCCTCCACAAGGAGAAGAAGCGCCGGTTCGAGAGTTCCACTCGTGGCCCGGCTCCGCAGAGGCCACGTGCTCACATGCTTACTCCGCCCCGCTCTCGCTATACTCAGGGGGCAGTGACCGCTCCGAGCCATGGAGGTGGTACCTACACCGCCAACTACCACCGCCCCGCTCATAGCCGACCCGCTCCAAATCGCCCCACTCAGGGAGCTGGCACGTGGAGGACCGCTACGCCTACCTCCACAGGTAGCGCGCCCTTCACCTGCTTCGGTTGTGGCCAGCCCGGTCACAAGATCGCTGAGTGCCCTGTCAAGAAAGGCACACTGCCTGCTTTGACCCAGACAAGACAGGCTGCTACACCTACTGCTCCGCGCAAGAACGTTGCTGGGGCTGTCCGCAGTTGTCTCAACCACATGACCGCGGAGGACGCCCAGGACGCTCCCGACGTGGTGTACGGTATGTTTTTGGTACAGGGAGTTATAGCTTCAGTCTTGTTTGATTCTGGAGCTACTTGTTCTTACATTTCCACTAAGTTTGCACGAGAACATAGCATACCTGTGACTCCTCGCAAGGAGCCCATTGATACTAGTTCACCTTTGGGTCGCATTTTATGCACCAAGAGATGTCAGGGTATGAGTATCACCATTGAGGGCTACCCTTTTCTAGCCGATCTCACCTTACTTCCATCTGAGGGACTAGATGTCATACTGGGAATGGATTGGTTGACACAACGTAAAGGAGTGATATCTTGTTCACCAAGGTATGTGGAGATCACACACTCAAGTGGACACATAATCCGCTGTAAGCCAAATCAGGGAAAAACAGTCTCTAAGTTGTGTGCCCTAGAGGCCAAGACAATCGAGGAGGTACCCATTGTGAATGAGTACCCTGACGTGTTCCCTGAAGAGTTGCCAGGCATGCCACCTGATCGGGATGTGGAGTTTGTGATTGACCTTCTGCCTGGTACCAGTCCTATTGCTAAAAGGCCCTACCGCATGTCAGTCGATGAGCTAGAGGAGCTAAAGAAGCAACTCAAGGAGTTGTCAGATAAGGGATACATCAGACCCAGTGCTTCACCCTAGGGTTCCCCTGTTTTGTTCGTGAAAAAGAAGGATGGATCCATGAGGATGTGCATTGACTATCGGAACTTGAATGCCGTAACAGTCAAAAACAAATATCCTCTGCCCAGGATCGATGATCTCCTAGATCAGCTGAAAGATGCTAAGTTCTTTTCTAAGATCGATCTCAGGTCCGGGTATCATCAGATGAAAATCAGACCCGACGACATTCCTAAAACAGCTTTTGTCACCAGATACGGGCAATATGAGTTCACAGTGGTGTCCTTCGGACTCACTAATGCCCCGGCTTATTTCATGAACATGATGAATAAGGTATTCATGGACGAACTGGACAAGTTTGTAGTGGTGTTCATTGATGACATCCTTATCTATTCTTCCACCGCCGAAGAACATGAGCAACACTTGAGAGTGGTTTTGGAGAAGTTGAGGCAAAATCAGCTATATGCCAAGTTCAGCAAATGTGACTTTTGGCTTGAAGAAGTTGCTTTCCTTGGTCATGTACTCACTGTTGAGGGAGTTGCTGTAGATCCCGCAAAAATTGAAGCTGTGAAAGAGTGGGAACAACCCCGCAATGTGACCGATGTTCGCAGTTTTCTTGGTTTAGCTGGGTACTATCGTAGATTCATCGAGAACTTCTCAAAGATAGCTAAGCCCATGACTAACCTGCTAAAGAAGACTAATGAGTTTGAATGGACGGCCGAGTGCGAGCATAGCTTCCAGACTCTGAAACAGAAGCTTACCACCACACCTGTTCTTGCCTTGCCCGATATCCAGAAAGACTTCGTGGTCTATTGTGATGCATCTAGACAGGGACTTGGTTGTGTTCTGATGCAAAGTGGAAGGGTCATTGCCTATGCGTCCCGACAGTTGAAGGACCATGAGCAACGCTACCCAACCCATGATCTGGAGCTTGCCGCTGTCGTGCATGCCCTAAAGATATGGAGGCACTACTTGATCGGAAATAAGTGTGATATCTACACCGACCACAAGAGCCTGAAATACTTCTTCACTCAAGAAGATCTAAACATGAGACAGCACCGATGGCTTGAGCTTATAAAGGATTATGACCTAGAGATTCACTATCATCCGGGAAAGGCTAATGTAGTCGCTGATGCCTTGAGCCGAAAGAGCTATTGCCACAATCTGTCCATGGAAGCCGTACCACCTGAGCTATGTCAGGAAATGGGCGAACTTCGTCTCGAAATCCTACCCAGGGGTATGTTGAACGAGCTTCGAGTGCAATACAACCTTAAGGATTGGATCCGCAATGCTCAACTGGAGTGTCCTGAAATTTGGGAAATCCGAGAACTCATGAAGAAGGGCAAGTGCCCCGAGTTCAGGGAGGATGAGCAAGGAGTGTACTGGTACAAGGATAGAATTTGTGTACCGTCTAATTCTGCCTTGCGGCGAGAAATCTTGGATGAGGGTCATGACTCCAAGTATTGTATTCACCCGAGAAGCACCAAAATGTATGCTGATCTAAAGAAACAGTTCTGGTGGAAGAACATGAAGGCATATATTGCCGGGCATGTCACGCGATGCGACATCTGCAATAGAGTCAAGGCTGAGCATCAAAGACCAGCCGGATTGCTTAAACCCTTGGACGTTCCGGTGTGGAAATGGGAAAGCATATCCATAGACTTTATAGTAGGCTTACCTCGAACTCCTAAAGGCCATGACTCGATTTGGGTGATCGTTGACCGACTGACCAAGGTAGCTCACTTCATAGCTGTGAGGGCTAACTATAGAGTTGAGAAGCTAGCAGATCTGTACGTCGAGCACATTCTCAGACTCCACAGAGCCCCCACTAGCATAGTGTCTGATCGTGGTACGCAATACGTGTCCAAGTTCTGGAAGAGTCTCCACAAGGCTATAGGGACTCGACTTGACTACAGTACCGCATACCACCCACAGACAGATGGTCAGACAGAGAGAGTTAATTAGATTTTGGAGGATATGCTCCGAGCTTGTGTCTTGAAGTATGGAACCAATTGGGAGAAAAGTTTGACCCACGCAGAGTTCTCTTACAACAACAGCTACCAGGCTAGTCTCAAGATGTCACCGTTTGAGGCTTTGTATGGCAGAAAGTGTAGAACCCCTCTGATGTGGTCAGAAGTGGGAGAGAGATCATTCTTTGGTCCCGCAAAGATCAAAGATGCCGAAGAAGGAGTAGCCCAAGTACGAGAGAACCTGAGGATTGCCCAAAGCTGACAGAAGAGTTATGCAGATAACCGTCGGAGAGACCTCAAGTTTCAGGTCGGGGACTATGTCTATCTCAAAGTCTCCCCACTCCGAGGTACCATCAGATTTCATGTGAAGGAAAAGTTGGCACCTAGGTATGTGGGACCTTACAGGATTGGTCAGAGGATTGGCAAGTTAGCATACAAGGTGGAGTTGCCCGAGGAGTTAACAGGAGTACACCCAGTGTTTCACGTATCTTAGCTACGTAAGTGCTTGCAGTTGCTAGAACAAGAGGTACACACAAAAGCATCGGATATCCAGGACACCTTGGAGTACAAGGAGCACCCAATCTTAATTTTAGACAGAGCTGAGAAAGAAACTAGAAGCACAGTGATACCCATGTGCAAGGTTCAGTGGAGTAACCACACAGAACGGGAAGCTACTTGGGAGAAAGAGTCCGAACTTCAGATGCTATACCCCTACCTCTTTGAAAGGTATGCCACACCTTAAATCTCGGGACGAGATTCCTGTGAGGGGGAGGACTATAAAGACCCAGAATTTCCAGTAAACAAAAATCACAACCACAAATTTTTTTTTAAAATAAACCTATGTTTGGTGAAGTGTCATATAGGAAACCTAACCTAGTTGCACAAGTAGCACCTAATTTAGCTAACTACATCTTTGCATTTAACCATACATGCTTGAGTTGGATTTTATGTTCTTTGGATTGAATTAAAAGCAACAACATTCTTGAATTAATTGCCTAAGTAAATAAAATATAGAAATATAAACCTATCAAATAGTTGAAAACCAAAAGTATATTTTTGTGGGCCCCATTGTGTTAACCAAGTGGAGGCAATATATTGGTATGCATACACATGCCTTGGCTTAATGGGAATAAAGGAGAGATAAATAGAAAAGCTTGATTTTTAAATCAGAAAAAGGAAAAGAAACCCTATGTGGCCTAGCCAACCCCGCCAAACCGGCCTGCCAAGCTAGCCTAAGTCGCACAGTGTGCGCCCAACCATGCGTGGGCCGGCCCAGCAGGCCACCGCTCACCAAACACCGCACTCGCGCGCACACGCGCTCACCGCGCGATGGGCGACCCGGTAAGCCGCACACGCCTCGGTCGCGCCGAGCGCCAGAGAGCAGCGTGCCTCCATCCCCTTGCGTTGCTGACCAACGGGCCCCACGGCTCATCCCCTTCCTCCTGCTCGACTGGCTCCTCTGCTTCGCCCAAACGGAAATCGGAGGGGAAGCAGGGACACGCAACGCGCGAGGGAAGATTCCCTTTGCCCCCTCTACCAGCCGTGCGCGCCAAGCCACTAACCCGGTCCCGCACGCCAGTCGCTGGCCCTCGCCAAACACGCACCGCGCGCGTGAAGCCGATGCCACCATGGCCACGAAATCGGTTGACACCGCCTGACACTGCCTGACACCGCCAACCGTCTGTGGTATTCGATTATGGCATCTCCAATTCGAATCACGCCTCTTCCAATCACCCTAGTCCAGCCCAGGACAGCATATCGACCCTCCGTGCCTACCGATTGCCATCGCACCGTCCGCCTTGCCATGGGCGAGCACGGGGTATAAAGCTCCACCCCGTGTCGTGCCCAAGCCCCTTCCAATCTTTTCGCCACCGCCCTGGTGGTACCACCGCACACACTACATCTCAAGAAGGGGAGAAAGGGGGGAAAAGGCCGCCACCGGAGCCGCCAGCCACCGCCGAGGAGCCACCGGAGCCCGGAGCATCGACCGAACAACCACGCCGATGTTGCGGTTCTCCCTGCACGACACCGACTCTACACTGCTCCGAATCACCTCTACACCGATATCCTTTCGTCATCGCCACCTACGGTGAGCCCACCGTCTCGCCCCGCTCGCCGCCAGTTGTGCTTGGCATAGAACCATCTCGCCTGCTAGTACCATGGATCATCTAAATTCGTGGCCCTCATGCTTTGATCGCTCACTCACGCACACCTTGTGCGCACACCCGTTGGCCTGGCCGAGCCTCAGAGTTCAGAAATGTCGCGACACGCCCCTGCACCGCGCACAGTCGCCATGGACACACCCCGCCATGGCGAGATCTCGCTTTTGGTATGCTGGGCAATAGAGGAAGGGAGAAAAGGCGCACAAGGACATGTACACGCCCGCACTCATGTTTCAAAACCAAGCACCACGGTACCGAACGTCAGGGGAGCAGGAACGCGCCACCGCGAGCAGCGTCTAGAGCGCGCTCGCCATGGCCAGCGCACGGCCATGGCGAGGTCGTTCCTTCCAAATCAAGTCAGTAGAGAAGAAAGGGAGGAGCTAGATCGAATCGCCTAGGCGAGGGACACACCATGCGCACCTTGAGAGAAGGAGGGATCCCCGAAGGCCTGATCGGCGGTGTTCCGCCCGGTCGAAGCCGTCGAGCCGCCACCACCACGGGAGGTTCTGCTGGAGCTCAATGTCGTCGTCTTGACCTCACCATCGTGCTCCTTTTGTGGCCGTGAAATGGTAGGAGACCTTATCACCCGAGCCAAGTCACCGTGGAGGCCTTGCCGCCGCTCACCGCACCGGTCGAGCCGCCACCGCCATGAACAAGCCCCCTAGACACTCCAATCGGCACTGCTGACCCCTCTAATGAGTTCCATGAGACCACACGGTGCCCTCGGGCCAACGAATTTTGCCCTTGAGCCCTCAGAGCGCGAGCTCGGCTGCTCGCCGCCGGCGAGAGCGCGGCCGGGAAAAAAAAGAAACAAGGGAAGAGGAGCAGAGAAGCGACTAGGTGCCTTCGGTGCACCTGGTGCACAAGGACCAGAGAAGGGAAGGGGGAGAGATGGACCGGGTCCACCGTGGACCGCGTTCAAGACCCGTGGACCGCCCGCACGAGACCACCGTGAGCCGAGCTCACCAGCCCGAGCCCGTTTGCGAATCCGAATGGGCGACGTGGCCACACCAGCGTCTGACACATGGCGGGCCCAGCCCGGCCAGTTCGGCCCATATCCGGCCCAGCCCAGGCCCACCGAGGCCCGGTCTCGGCCCGGTCAGAGTTGACCGTTGACCAGTCAAACGGGGCCACCTGTCAGTGCCTCGATCGGTTTCGGCCAATCATAGCGTGACACGTGTCACTGCCTGGTTTTTCCTTTTCTTTTTCTTTTCCAGAAAATCATTTAATCTTTAGAAATTCATAACTAATTCATTTTAACTCAGAAAAATACCAAACCAGTTTCTAAATTTTTCTTAAAATGAGCTCTACATCTTAGGCTTATGTTTGAGTGCATTTGGATCTTTTGAATTTCTGTTGCTTCTTTGTGCACCTCTATAGGAGTCGTTATTGCGGCTCTACGTTATGTTTAACAGAGCCGGAGGACCTGCCGACTGAGGAGTACGACCCCGACTACAGCGAGGACTTGGGTGACGACCTGCCAGGTGCCACGCCCCACCCATCTCCGTAGAACCTATTACGCATGCAAATATAGAATTGCTAGCGCTTTATTTTTTTGTACTTTATTATTAATGATAGGCTGCATGGTAGATGCTTTACTTTGAGCCTTTTACCTTGTCGTAACCTTACTCCTGCTCACCCTGCTGTTAGGTTAGATGCTCGCATGTTACATATTACTGCTTTTGCTCTTACTCGCATTATATCTGTGATGTGATGCCAGTGAGAGAGAGACGTATATGTATAAGGCACATAGTGCCAAGAACTTGATAAACCTGACTAAAGAACTGGGGAGATCTTGGCGTGCGTCTTGGGTGAGTGGTGAGGGTTGAGTCGATCGGACAGGATCCTACGACGAGTCTTTGGGGCAAGTCTTGCTGGAGGGGTGTGACCTGGGCATCCCACACGAGAGATACCTGTGGCGGGTATATTTGAGAGGTGAACTGGGGTGTTGGTTATCCCTGGTGGAGGTGCTGTCTTGGCACAGGGAAGATGGTGTCTCCCCCTTGAGAAGACATCCTGTCTGGTCACCCTAAGGACTGGTATGTCTTGAGAACCGGAACCATGGGACCTTCGTGCACACCACTCGCTCTCGATGGGCGGGAGACGATTACCCGACTGACTAGGGTGGTACCACTACTACTAGGTTGGAAGGTGATAGTGTAGGGAGGTACGGGCATGGGGACCCACACCCTCCTAAGACAGCATAGTGACCCTGGGGCCCGGTACTACGTCTCACAGTCTCAGCGTTTCGGTAGATGCCGGGGTGGCCCAGGGCTGAGTGGTAGGGTGGTACTGTACCGGTTGGAAGGCAGTTGGAATCAGCCTAGACGAGCCGGATCGTCGAGGATGGCGATCTTGTGGATTACCAGGTGTACACGCTCTGCAGAGTTGATTGATCTATACGTATAGTCGTGTCCGTAGATATGGACATTCCCATGACCTACGCTTCACTTGATTAGATGAGAGGAGTCCTTTCTACCTTTCCCCCGGGTTCTGTGTCGGATTCTGGCTTTGGCCGTTGAGACGAGATCTGAGCGGGAGTCAATCTCGTCGCCTAGAGAGAGAGTGAGATGAGATGTGTTGTGTGTGCTTGGATTGGGAAAATGTGTGACTAAGATGAGATAAAAACTGAGGAATATCTTATTAAAATATTAACTACTTGCATAGGAAACCCACTACCTAAGTAGGTCTCTTTCTACTTCCCTCAATGCATTCCACTTTCCACAAAGCATTGCAAGCATAGGGTGGGCGATGCGTGGCCAGTACCAAGTGTACTGATAGATTTTTGACAGGTTTCGTGCCCGAGTACGACTACGAGGGTGATGATTGAGAGAATTAGAGGGTCTGTTCTACGCTCAAGCTGGATCCAAAAGATCTTTTCCGCTGCTATCTACGTCGGATGTTGTTCCGTATGCTTGTGTGAGTGTGTTCCGCCCTGCGAGGCGAAGAGAATAAATTATGTAAAACTGCCTTTTGTACTCTGATATTCGTGCATGACTTTATGTATCGCTGAGATTTGGGTAAAATGACGGAATGTTTCGTCATTTTACACTTCGTTTCTGTGGATTTCCCTTCGTGGAAATCAAGGACGTTTCACCGGCCCACGTCGATCTATCACGGGAACTTCCTGGCCAGTCATCCTCTAGGGCTGCCTCTCGTCGGCGCACAGGCAAAGGCTGGACAGGGCCTCAAAGATGGCGTCGATGTCGACGAAAGGGGGAGAAGGACCAAATCGTAGTCCACTCCTGTGCAGAGGAAATCCAGGCTGCCGAACCGGATGTGGGAGCCTTGGAGATGGAGCGTGACACGCAGAAGGCCCCTACCTAGCGTGCCAACTGTCGGTGTCTAGAAAACCAGGGGTCTTAGACAGAGTGACGAGTGAATTTGTGTCTGCGCGTCTAGGCCTAGATGGTGTGCAAAGCGGACACAAGGATGTATACTGGTTTGGACAAAAATGGCCCTACGTCCAGTGGGTTCTACTGCTGCTCGTGTTGCCTTGCACCAGGGTGCTCGTAGTAGGGGTTACAAGCTTTCGAGAGAGGGAGCGGATCCCAGGTCTCTTCGGAGGAGGTGTGTGTTGTCTTAGCGAGGTGTGTGTCCCTCGTTTCTATGTTAGTTGTCTAAAGGAGTTTGTTTCGATCAGTCGTCATGAATCCCCTATAAATGTGGCCCTTGCCTCCCCTTTTATAGTTTTTAAGAGGCGGGCTCGGGTTACATTTGTGATAAAAAGATGAAATGGGAAAAAGATGAAAGAGAAAAACAAAAAAGGTGGCCTCGGGTGCGGCCGTCTTCCTCCTTATCCGGTGAAAACAGTTTCCCTATGGTGCAGAGATGCAATGAGCGTTGATCTTTTGGCCTCTCCATCCGCTGGTGCAACATGTCGTGGCCATGCTTCGTCATGTGTGTTTCTTGTGCCGTCGAGGATGGGCGGTATGGGCGTCCGGATTTGCATAGAGAGGGGGGAGGTGGCATAGTTGTCATTACCCCCGTCGCTGTAGAGGTATGGATGTCGTGGTGGTGAAATGACCGGGGTCATGTTGGGTCAAAGCGTGGTTCCCGTGTTCCTGTCACTGTGCACGGTCATGTCCGTCCCATCGACGGGAGTGGGTGCCGTGGTGAAGGCCCCCATGGCTCCCCGTCTTGCTAGAGGGCTCCACGTGTTCCTCGGGCGAGGCAGAAGTACGTTAAGAGGGTCGGGCGCTCCCGTGCTTACGTTACATGGATCGGGCGAGGCGGAAATCGTTCCTGACAGGGCGCAGGGGTGGGACGCTTTGATGACGTCATGGGGCTCGGGCGAGACGGAAACTGCCGCCCGAGGCACCCATCTCATCCGATACCTTTTCGCAAGGCTTGGGCGGGACGGAGGTTGGCTTTCGACTTTGAGCGATTGACACGCCGTCAGTGCCTTTAGCGGGTCGGTTTTACTGGGGCCCCTACGATGGGGCTTTAGCAAATGTGCAAGGTGTCGTATTTCGCTATCCGTTTTGTACCCTGAATATTGATACTCGACATTTTCGGATACAGAATTCGTGGATTTGCTTAGAGCATCTCTAAAAGCCTTTCTAAATCTTAAAAATCACTTTCTATATCTTTTCACTCTCTAACAGTTTTTCCACTCCCTCCGTTCTGAAATATAGTGCATTGTGACTTCTAAAATTTATACTAAAATATAATGCATTCTATATAACGATTATGTTTAGATTTGGCAAAGTTTGTTAAAAAGAAAACCATGATTTAACGAGAAACTCTATAATTGGAATGCATAATATTACAGGACAGAGGGAGTATATCTCATGCACACTCTAGAGAGCTATTCTCGTCTTCTATTTTTGGCTAACGAAAAATCTAGAATAGAAGATGATTATATTTGAATGACCATTTAGAGAAGCTGTTGGAGGGTAGTGTTCCACCAAAATCTCTATTCCTAACATTTATGAAGAATATGGAAAGTCTCTTAGGATTTTATAATTGATAGTTGTACACAAAAGTAGGGCTCTAAAACAAACAAACAAAATTCAAAACAAATATGCAACCCAACATATTCTTACAGAGCATTTTTTGGCGTAAAAATTGAAGTCAATAAAGGCTTTCTCATATTCTTGATAATATTCAAACATCCGTGGAAGAGTTTTTCTGATGAGTTCTGAGGTCCACTGTTTTCACGTGTGGAAGCTAACAACTATTAATCTCATGATGTGTGCTTTCAAAGTATTTATTGTATATAAAAAGTCTTGTGCTTAGCTAAAGCCACATGTTAGCCTATACGTCAGAGCAGCGAAAAATCAACGGATTGTGATTAGATTTGACCTTTTCGTATGTCAAAGCATTTACCTACGCAGGCTGGGGTGATTTGGAGCCTACCGTTGCACCATGGGGTGATTAAAAGATTCTTAGCTTCGGTTCAAGTCCACGTGTTGACGCTAAAAACATGTATTGATTTTTTTTAATGGCCTGTAGGACGTGGAGTAGAGTATACAAGGAGATCGTATGGTTTTATGGTTTGCCAAGTCAGGAAGCGCTAGCTCATTTTTGACATGTTGCGTTTGGTTTTGTTCCAACTTCCAAGCTGCATTGTTAGGCTGTCTCCAACAGGGTACCCATTGGGGTAACCAAACCCAAAATAGGTCTTCAATAGGATACCTATAGCCTCCAACAGAGTACCTATTTGAAAGACTCATTTTGGGTGTCAGGAGATCCATAACCCAAATATGGGTATTCTCTCTCCAGAAGACCCATTTGCAGAAAGGATCGTCTTTTGGGTCTTGTTGTTGAAGAAGACTAAAAATAGGTATGAAACCCTTTGAACGTAGCGTTACCTACAGGGCAAATGGGTCTTGTATTTTGGGTTGCGGTTGTTGGAGACAGCCTTACATCATGTGCAAAGACATATGGAGTATCTACACTGTGATGAACGATAAACAGATTATTTATCATATCACATGCATCTTAATATGCTTAATTTGGTTCTACATAAAAACTCAGAGTTGAAGTTCCACAAAGAGGTGATTAATGCCGATAAAAAAGGTGATTAATGAACCGTAGAAAAAGAACTAGACCCCCTTTGGAACGTAGGAATTCTATAGGAATGCCAAAGGGTGCTAGATCAGTTGGTCTAGTCACTCCAGCGGCACCTCTCAGGTCCTGAGTTCGAATCCCAGTGGGAGCGAATTTCAGGCTGGGTTAAAAAAAATCCCCTCGCCCGTCCCATTCAAAGCACGTGGGGGGTCACCGGCCCAATTCTCACTTGGGCAACGGAAAGGTCACCGTGTAAGGATGGGGGTGGGGGTTCGGGGGTTTTTCTCGCCGGGTGAGAAGGCACCTTCATCTTATTTGGAAAGCTGCGGCGGCAGTCTTAACCGCCCCGGTCGAGTTTTTTTTTAGGAATTCTATAGGAATTGTATAATTTTACAGTAATTAATTCATTTTTCACAAGGAAAAACATATGAACGGAAAAAAAATTCTGCGTTCCAAAGGCAGCCCTAATGTGGTATAAAAAAAAGAAATAAAAATAAGGACACAAAGAGGCACGCGCTTTAGTTTAAGAAGAGAAAAAAATAAAAAATAAAAAATAAAAGGCAATCAAAGTTCAAATTTTGAACCTGGTTCCAACTTTTGCTCTCTCTCTCTTTTTAGAAAGAAGGGAAATGAAGCAAGCTCGGGCCCGTTCCATGATGGAACCGTTCGCCTCCGCGCAGGGCTGGTGCTACAGCGGTCGCACGCACGCGCCCACGACGACCCGTTAAACAAACCAAACGTCCAAACCACCAAAAACCTCCGAGAAAACAAATCCACCGGCGCGGAGCTGCCCTCCTCGCTGCCACCTCCCTCCCTCCTCCCCGACCCCCCCGTTATATCGCCACCACCAGCTCCGCTACTGCTCGTCACGTCTCCTTCCTGCCCGCCCCGCCTGCCGCCTCCCCTCCGCCTCCTCCCCCACACGGTCCAGCTACCCGGCGGGCGCGGCGCGTGCGCGTTCTCTGGCCGGTTCCTGCGTCGGCGGCCGAGCGGGCGGGCGGATGTCGCTGTTCCGGCGGCTCTTCTACCGGCGGCCGCCCGATGGGCTCGTCGAGATCTCCGGCAACATCCTCGGTGCGTTCGCTTTCTCGGCCCAGTACTCGGTAATCTTGCTATTTTAGCTGGGTGCGTTTGTGCGAACCTGCTCGCTCGCGCAGTCGCGCTGGGGCTGTTGGACCTTTTCGTCGGGGGTTTCTTGGAAGTAACGCGTCCCGCGGCACCGACAACCGTGCCCATACGAGTCACTCGTACGCTCCTCTTCTCGCTTTATTCCCCATTTCTCGAGGGGGAAATTACGAACAAAAAGAAGGTGCGTTCGTGTTGATCTCGAGGCGCAGATTTGCTTGCACTCGCTGTTGCAGACTTGAAGAGTGGGAGATAGCTTTGCCCAGATTTTGCGGCCTTTTTGTGCCGGTGGGTTCGGTTCGTGTTTTGACTTGACGAAGGGCGCGGAAAGGCGATTGCTTAGCTGTTTCTAGATTATGAGCTTGACCAAAATAGGGACACGGGATTGACCAGAGTAGTAGTTGGCTATCACGTTGCCATTGTCCTTTTTTTTTCAAAAATAAAAATTAATGAAGTATCACATCTTCGTGTTGGAGTGCGACTGTTTCCATTGGGTGTTATCATTTCTCGCTTTTCACGGGATTTAGCATATATGACACAAATTTAAGTTATTGATGCCTGGAGCATGGAATGGGATTCATCTTCTGATTTCCCAATTGGAGAATGGATGTGGTCAGATGTACATTTGTTCATATATACATACATGGCAAATGGCGAGCTTCGAAGCTTGAAGGCCTCATGTTTGTGCTGCCAAATACATACCTAAAGCTGCAGGATGGTGACATTATTTGATATTGTTGTGTTTGAAGGAACTTATCTTGTCAAATTGTTGACCGACTGTTATGAGGACGGTTCTTCTGAGAAACTATCTGCTACCTTATTGTTTCGTTTTGATTTTTTCATGACTGTTAGTGATTCTAACAAAATTAGTTGCCCCCAAAACTAGGTTCGTTTCCCCCATTTGACAATAACAACTTGTGTACCTTGGGTAGTACCCACTACGCTACTACATTTTCTTTTCCTATGCATTCATATTTCATTGAAGTCAAGGACACTTAAAATGGAAGGGAACTTTGTTCCGAACATACTTATGCAAACATTCACCTAATTCAACTGGCATGCTTTGTACATTGTTTATAACTGTACTTTTTAATTAACTCTCTGTTTCTGATGCTGATTATTGATTGCTTCCTTATTTTACAGTATTTGATCACTGTTACTCCATGGATTTGCTGGAAGAAGACGAGCTGATGCCATACATTGGAGGAATCTTAAAACAGCTACTTGGCCGATACTCCATTGACTCATTCATGGTATTCAACTTTGAGGGAAGCAAGAAGGACAACCAAATTGCCAGCATTTTCTCATACTATGACATGTGTGTCATGGGTTACCCACGTAACTATGAAGGATGCCCCTTGCTCACCATGGAGATGATTCACCATTTCCTGAGATCTAGTGAAAGCTGGCTCTCATTAAGCCAGGACAACTTTCTGCTAATACATGCAGAACATGGTGGATGGCCAGTTCTTGCTTTTGCATTGGCAGCCCTATTGGTTTACCTCAAAAGGTATAGTGATGAAAGGAAAGCTTTGGAGGCAGTTTGCAAACAGGCACCTGATGGGTTAGCTGAACTATTCTCACCACTGGACCCAGTGCCTTCTCAGCTGAGATATTTGAAGTATGTGTCAAAACGGCACATATCACCAGAATCATGGCCTCCTGTTGACAAAATGCTGAATTTGAACTGTATAATAATCAGGAAGGTACCGAATTTTGATGGGCAAGGGGGATGTAGACCACTATTCCGCATTTATGGTCTAGATCCCCTTGCGCCTAATGACAGGGATACTAAACTTCTATTTTCGACCCCAAAGACAAGTGATTTTGTCCAGCTCTATACACAGGTATAATTTTGTTTAGTCATTAACTCATCACTAATCTCATATTGGTACCTTACAGTATGTCTGTGATATTTCAGTAGTCCAATATTTAAAAATTCTACTGATCTATTTGAAACATACCTACAAGCTTACAAGTTGAATTCAATTCATTTTTCTAGTAGATTATGAATAAGTCCAAACTTCAAAACACTTAGCCTTCATTGTTTTTTTTTATTTATATCAGGTTCCCATTTCTATTTCCATTTCCATTTCCATTTTCATTTTGTACAGTAGATATCTTAAAGCTTGTTTGCATATTAAACTGTTCTCATTTGCAAATTCAGGAAGACTGTGAGATAATCAAGGTTAATGTTCATTGTCCTGTTCAAGGAGACATTGTAATCGAGTGTGTCAGCCTGGATGAGGACTTTGAACATGAAGTTATGGTGTTCAGAGCCATGTTTAGCACAGCTTTTATTGAAGACAATTTGTTGGTACTTGATAGGAACCAGATTGATATTCTGTGGGACACAAAACACCGGTTTCCTGTAGACTTCAGAGTTGAGGTAATTGGATAATTTTTGCATTTTATTGCATTAATTAAGTTGCCTGCACCATTTCACCTTTGTATACAGTTATTACACATCATTTTCTCCTGATAATTGTAGGCTATATTTTCTGATATGGAAATGGGCACAGCAGTTAACAAATCAGAGTTATCTAGTGAGGAGAAAGAAAGCCTTTCCAAGGTTGATGATGCCTTCAGCCATCTGGATTGGTCAAGCGAAAGCATTCACATCACAAATGAAGAATCAAAACAGAAGGGGTTACAGAGAGAACATGATGGCTTCGACAAAATACCTCTAGAGGAAACAGAAATCAGCAGCGCATCAGCTGAAAATAGCAGCAGATCTGTCCAGATTCATCACATAGAACCTGCTGAAACCTATTCTTCTCTTGCCAATGTGCATTCTTCGCCAGAACCTGTGGCTTCTGGACCGAACTTTCAAGGAGGTCAACTCTTCAATGATACATCTGCACAGGAGGAACCTGAAGTGGATGGCACCAAAATCGAACCCAATTCAGAAACTTCCCGAGATGCAGAAGCTGGTGATGCCGCTACCGCCACAGCCGAATGGTCTGACAACAACTCAGATGTGTTCCTATCAGACACACCCTCGAGCAGCACGCCGTCTAGTCCGCCAAAGTTCGACGACGAGATCCTGGAGGCTGGTATTGTTGAAACTCGATCACAATTGACTGAACTGAAGATATAACGAGGTTCCTTTCTTGGACTGTAAATTGTGGATCACCTGATCCATGGATGATGGAGGTGCCCAAACCTCAAAATATGTACTTTCACATATACATTTACGCAACACCATGGGAAAATGATGGTAGTTCAGGCCATATTCTCAAGCATGTACAGTTGATATTCTCAAACATGTATAAAAGATTTATCCACCTCCTTAATAGTAGTATTATTGATGAATCCTTGATAGATTTCTCCCGTGAAAACGCGCTGACGTGCTTGGCCACCGGCCACCGCCCACCGCCGTCAGCGGCGCAGCAACATGGAGCTGGTGGTGCGGCGTGAATGCCGGCGTGGTCAGACGCCGCGCTGGCCTCCCTGTTCAATGGGTCGGGCCTGCGCCGGCAGGATTCCTTTCCTCGTCCCACCGCGACGGCATCATGAGCTCGGGGCCACAAAGGCCCAACAGCGAAATGACCATGGGCCATGGCCGCGCTGGGCTATAAAAGAGGACCTCCTCCAAAAGAGGAGACAACTCGAGAAGTTGATCCGGCGCAACGCAACAGCCTGCACCTAATGATTGGTCCCGAGGCCCCGAGTGGACCAAATGTGCACAACGGAGTAGGCGATGATTTCTGTTTAGTACCACCTTGTCCGCTAAAATGAAATCAGACCGGATGATAAACGATTACCGTGATCCTTGACTCAGCGCGTGGTAAACTCGGAGAGCAACTACATGATTGTATACCTCAAATTCTAGGCTCGGACGGTCATAACACACACTACATCGTGTGTATAGCTTTTTGCTGCTACCTATGATCATATAAAAATAAAAATAAATCTACTAGGGCTAAAATAATCCTTTATATCTAAACATGTTTTTATCTGACTTATATAGCTTTTGTTTTATCATGCGAATAAAAGGCTAGGAAATTCAACTAGTGTAAACACACAATATAATTCCATTTAATATTGTGGAACAAAATTTAGCTTATGAAATAAAAGTTCACATTGCTGATTTTGTTTTTGCGTTCACTATTACATATACTTCATCAATATATTAATTAGGTATATATGCACACAATTGTTCTTCACGCATGCTGCCGGACACCACGCCTACACACACAGTTTGACACACCACATAATCTGGCTGGTGGCTGGTGGCTGAGGCTGATTTATTGTGAGAGAAAAATACTGCTGGCTGGCTGGTGGCTGGTGGCTGGTGCTGAACTGGTGTGAGAGAAAAACACTGCTGGCTGGCTGGCAACCAGCCAGCCGAACAAGGCCATACTAGTACCAGTATGTATGCTACATGCTATGATATAGTCTGTTTGGTATAGCTCTCTAGCTATAGCTAAATCAGCTTCAGTTATTGCTTCTTTGGTGGAGCAACAGTGTGGTCATCTTTGTTGTTGCTGGACATATCACCTCAATTGATCTACAGAGACGACGGGCCAGCAGAGACGGGGAGGACGCCCTTGTCCTGAAAGCATATGACTGTCTCGTAGAGGGCCTGCGCCGCCGGAGTGAACTCCAGGCCTAGCTCCCTCAGCCGCTGGTTGGATATCTTGTACGACGCCTTCCTTGGGTTCACCTCATCGGAGCACCTGCCACGCAACAATGCAATCCAAGAACGGCACGCAAGTCATACACTAATACAAGCTTCGCTAAGAATGTGATGTTTGCAGCAATATATGTCTGTATTCTGTCGTGTACTCTTTGTGTACGTACGTTTAGTGCGAAGATTGTTCTTCCGAAGAGGAGTGAAGAACCGTTCAAAGAAAGTTGAACATATGTTGTGCAGAAGGATGGTGTGTCATCCAGCCAACTATTTAATACTTCATTGGAAAAGATCGTACTTGTACGTAATTTGGAACAGACATCGTCACACGTGTGTACTTGTTGCATTGTGTCAATAAGATTCCTAGAGCCAAAATAATTAAGTGCTCGTGATGCTGAGCTACTGATTTGATTTGATTGAACTAGTCACAGTCAAATCATAATGCTGGACTACTGATTTGATTGAACTAGTCACAGTCAAATCTTAATGCCAAAGAGTAGAATTAGCGCCCAGCTTTCTGCCTAATCACATAATTAATCGTCGGACTCGGCAGCAGATTTATTTCACGGTTGGTTCTGCAGTATGTGAAATCCACTGACAACACTTTCAGCCTTGATTATTAGCACGAGTGAGCATTGTACATTGACAATTTGATCCATATGCCTTTTACTATACGTTTCCTTAATAATTCCTACTCACGTAAGAAAGAAATTACTCATGCACATCTCTCTAATAATTCCTTTCCAACACACGTTACTCTCCCTTTTCTCTAGTGGAGGAGCTTCCGCCATCACCACCGACTAGTCTAGATTGGTGCTCTTCCCTAGCCACCAACGTCACCGCCAATTGGCATACGATGGTGGTGGCCCACGATGGCACCCAAAAAGGTGGCCACACACATCTTCGACTTATCCATTGCGTCTCTTATCTCCTTCCTATTCCGCCCACCACCTATGATCGCAAGTGAAGACAATCTCAATCTGCTACTTGGGTCGCTGTGTGGATGAGTGGAAAGGCTGCCAATCCACCTTTGGCCAGGGTCATGTCTTGGGCTCCCGTTGGCAGATTGTGAGTTGACAGTTGGGGGTGGGATAGTCATGGTGGATTTGTGATATGGCGACCTTACCATATGATTTCGCCAGTGGGCATCTACTCTTTGGTGCTTTAATGATGGCCATAGTAGTGTGTTGGTTCCATGGAATGTACTGGTGGGAATTGTATTCCACTCTCATCGACGGGTGACGCCCGTGTGCGCCACTTTCTTCACTGAAGGCGTCGTTGAGAACTCCACGCACCTAATTCTGGTTTATCCAGCTGTGCAATGACAATGTCTTCATATATCGCTCTCCCCTTAGAAACATCGCATTGAGAGGGTCTTCATGGGTTGACGAATGTGTGATGCTTGCCGTTGTTCGAAGTGGTTATCTTGCACTTGTTGCCAGGTTCTAGTATCTAGTGTCTCTAACAGAGATTGATGCCTTTATTGGATTCAGTGTGCCCTGTGTGTGTGTGTGGGTGGGAGGGGGATGTTGTGTGTTTGTGATGACGACTTTCTCAACTCGGTGGTCAGAACTAGTTTCACCTGAATTGTGGTGAGATTGGTTCTTTTTGGAGAAAATGTCATGGAAAAGCAGCGGAAGGTTGACTACATGGCGAGTACGTTGGAGGTTAGTATTCTCCTTCTTATTGTTTTTATCTTCCGGAGTAGATGAATTGGTTGTATGCCATTATATCATATGTCTATCTTCTTAGTGGTGGGTGGGTTTTTTTTTTCTTGTAGCTTTTTTGTGGTCTCATGCATCCTAAACAGAGGATGATTGAAGCCAAAACAAATATTTCCCAAGGTTTTAAATAGTGGATAACCTATTTAGTGGTGATATTGTTTAGGAGCTATAACAAGATATAGCGGAAGCTATTTCCTTTAGTTGTTTTATAGAAAATATGGAAAGTCTTAATTAATTATGCACATAAACATGGAACATAGAAAATTTCATGAACACACTCAATACAAGTCCAAGGTTATTAGTCATTTAGAGTGAAAAAATGAGGTTATAATTAGTGGCGATATTGTGGCTAAATCAAATATCAGCTGGCGTTTAGCGAACCTAAAGCGTCTATAGCTGCAATAGCGTGATAATTAGTAATGACATAATGGCATGTTCTTAAAAAATTATAGCGAAAGCGAACTATTTAAAACCATGATATTTGTTGACACTAAAAAATGTCCCAGGGTGGTTTTGGGCACCATGAATAAGTTATAAACATCTTGGACATGTTGGAGGTCAAGCAGCATGACAAAATAACGAACGAAAGGCGTGGAGAAGACGGCGAGCCACCGGCGAGCCGGGTCAGTCGGCTAGGCCAGTCCCCTCCCCCTCCAGTCGGCTTGGCCGAGTGCCCTAGTCAGCTAAGCCGACTGGCCTTGTAGCCATTTTGCGTGGGCTGACCCAACCCGCAATAGTTGGCTTAGCGGACTTCCCCTGTCGGCTGAGCCGACTCCGCCTGGATTCCGAGTCGAGTTGGTTTCCAAATTGATTTTTGGTATGTTTTTGACGTGGAAAACTTGGAGAACACATTCTGGAGATGTTTTCTACTGGGATAAGATCACCCTCTCTCTCTCTCTCTCTCTCTCTATATATATATATATATATATATATATATATATATATATATATATATATGGCTGATGGAGTTCACATAATCTATCAACTCCTTTTGCCCCATTACTCCTCTCTCAAACCCTCCTGCTTGGGGTCATCTTCAGTGTCAACAATATTTTGATTGTATTATCTAAAAAACGTTTCCTTAAAACTCAAAAGATATACAGTAGAAAACAGTGGGCCTTATTAGATTTAGAATGAATAATCAACGACGACAATGCTATATTGACTGACCGAGTGAAGCTAACCTGTCGGGGACGGGGTACTCTGGGAAGAACTTGCGGAGGATCCTGACGACGTCCTCCCTATGGAGCACGGCGTCGGAGCAGATGTAGCGGCCGGCGGCGTCGGGGACCTCGAAGACGCGGACGTGCGCGTCGGCGGCGTCGCGGACGTGGACGTACCCCTGCACGGCGTTGGCGTGCGTCTTGACGGAGCCGTTGAGGTACTTGAGCAGGTGCGTGAGGCTGGCGTTCACCGACGGCTGCAGCGCCGGGCCCTGCACCAGCACCGGGATCACCACCACCAGGTCCACCCCACGTCTCGCCGCCGCCTCCCACGCCGCCTGCTCCGCCACCGCCTTCCCATAGCAGTACCAGTTCTGACATCATAACAAAGGTCAAAGGGCGAGGCTAGCTCTGCATCTGAATAATGGCGTCCACGCGGAGTTCATGCATATACCTTGGTCTCTTTGCAGAACTCGAGATCGCTCCAGCACGACTCATCGACCACGGCGTCCGGCGCGCGGTTGGGATCCATGGTGACCGCGCCAATCGAGGACGTCAGCACCACACGGCGGACCGTGCCGGCCTCCGCCGCGGCCTCGATCACGTAACGTGCGCCCCTCACCGCCGGCTCCAGCATTTTCTCCTGCGCCTCAAACCACTATCAGCTGCACGCATGCATGCATGGTCCGATTTTCCATGGAAGTCAAGTTGTAATATAACTATACATCGTCTCAAAATAAGTACAATTTTAATTCGGTGTTCTTTTATGCTTTCTATTTAAGCTAGGCTAAAGCCTTTGATCCAAAAATTCTGTATTCTAAATCGAACTAGTTTAAGCCCCATTTGACTCCTCCTGTCAGCTCCTCATTCCTCAAGTAAAGCTCTTGAAAATCCGCTTTCATAAGAGATGAGTGTTGAATTGAGCTAAAAATCCTAGTTCCTCCCTGTTCCCTCTCCCAAATCTACTATGAGAAGTTGTTTTACTAAATGTTTTCTAAATCGGCTTTCATTCTACCCGTGAAAAAAACCAGTCACAGAGCCAAAGAAAGAAAGAAAGAAAAATACTCCACCAGTAAAACAGAGCTGTAACAAACATACTTTAATTTTAATCGTAGTTATAGTAGAATTAATCTTAGCTTGATCATTTAGGGAGTCATTAGGAAGCTTAAAAGTCACTAACCATGCACTTGATCTGTGAACTCAACTAACAACCTAATGGCTAGTTTGCTAGTGAACAATGAATTTAATTTTATCTATTTTCACTTCCAAAAATCTGATATTTCTTAATCTACTTCTAACAGCATAGACATGCTTATAAGTTATGACTAACTTGCTTATTTGGAAAAATGAAACAAAACCAAAAAATTGAAAGATGCATTCTGTCTTTTCTAAGAGCATAGACATGCTTATAAGTTAGTAACATATTAGTTGCAAGCCACGTGAGAGCTATCCCTGCGTTTTAAATTATAAGATGCATTCTGTCTTTTCTAAATACATAATTTTTACTGTATATCTAGACATAAATATATATTTAGGTGCATAGACAAAGCTATGCATATAGAAAAACTAGAACGACTTATAGTTTAGAACAAAGAAAATACAAAGTAACATGGGAAAACCAATAATTACAAGCATAGGTATCTTGTGACCAACAATCATAGTTTAGCCCATTTGGACTTTTAGTTTTTCCTTGTACAGAGCGACTCCAAAAGCCTTTCTATACCTTCTACGAATGATAGGAATCAAGATTTTTGTGAAAAAATGCTTGCCAACATCTTTTTAAATTAGATCTCCAAATATTGTCATCCTCTTTCGGATTTATTGCTAGCAAAAAATGAAGAAGGGGATTGACTCTAGATAGTGCGCACAAGATACAGAGAAGTGATGAAGTGGAAAGATATAGAGAGCAGATTACGTTTTTAGTCTCGGCACTACACGTCTCAAAAGTCATTAAGAATTTTCTAGGATTAATTACGCAATAATATGGGAAATATAAGTATATAGGACGTGCATGGCAGCAACCATGGGTCACAATTAGCGCCTTTCCACATGTCAGGACTAGGTGCCTAGGTTTGTCCTCGTACCGGACCCATGTCAAGTAAGTACACACAAACGTCCAGCTTCTAAGACTATCCGCACTCATGAACCTCTATTTTCATCATCTATATATTCTAGTCATCAAGATTCTATCCTCTATACACATTTCTTCCGCACCCATCATTCTCTATATCTTATACTCTATACCAACTACCAACAACGGCTCCACTTGTCGTACTCTATAAATTTTATCTAAATATATCCATGTGAGATCTTGTTTTGAAGAATTTATTACAACGAATTTAATGGTGCAATCGGAATTTAATTTGGTTTTGTGGTTTGTGAGTTATAACATTTTTTTTTGTTGCTTCAAATGGTGGAACCCGTGGCTGCAGCTTTCCTCTCTCTCCTCCCTCTCTCGTGTCAGCCGGTAAAGTACGTCCGCGGCAGCACTAAATATGGCGGACGGAGGTACATAGCGGCTGCTTTAGCGGTCTTCGCTGTACAAGATTTTTACAGTAAACCGACCTGTATTCGCTGAGGTGGAGATGTACCGGACGCTTTACCGGCAGCGGTGCAGGTAGTCAAGGTCCGGATTTCGTTAGTTACAGTACGTACTGGATCGTCGGTCATCGGCGACGCGGTGTGGAACACGCCGTGGCAGCCAGCGACGGCCGCCCTCAGCGCGCCGCCGTCGAGCAGGTCGGCCCTGCACAACGTCAGCCTCTCCGCCGCGCCAGGGAGCGCTCTCAGGTGCGCGTTCTTGGCATCCTCTGTCTCATCAAAAAGGAACACAACGATCATTATAACACACAAGAACTAATAACATCGATCTCTAGAACATTTGATATAGATGATCAATCGGCCGGCCGTGCGTAGCGTACCAGGGTTTCTCACGGTGCCTCTGATGGTGTAGCCTCTCTCCAGGAGGAGCTTGACGATCCACGACCCGATGTACCCACCGGCACCGGTCACGCACACCGTTTGCCCGAGTCCCGGCGGCGCCGCCGCGTCCGTCATGTCGCGGCGAGAAAGAACTAATATTTGTGCCGGCCGGCCCGTGTTAGGCCTTCAGCAAAGCGAACAGTCGCTTTGCCTCTCTTTGTGTTTGTGCATGCTTGTTGGTAAGGTATTTATAGACACTTTTTCTAATGGTCAGATGCTTGTGTTCTCGGGCCGATTCCGTACTCAAGCCTTGATTTTTCTTCCATCAAGCTAAATCTCAATCTTGCATGCTCATAAGCCAATGGTGAAGATTGTTGGCTTGTTACCTAAAAACATACTATATTTCAGGACCTGAAATATAGCAAGTTCCATTTATAGATGATGACTCGTATGTGGGCATATTGGCAGCAGAGACTTATTACTCCCTCCATCGGGCACTGATAACCTACGTAACTGTCGTCTAGGACAACTGCACTGTGACAAATTAATTGAGCCACCAAATGTTTATTTGAAATGTTCAAAATACATTGGCGTTCAAAGTTTATGCTGATGACTGCACGAAACCTAGCTATAAAAGACTAAAAGGACACACAATTATATCTGAATCGACGTAGCACCTACCGTTACACACGGTATCGTCTTTTCCGATCTATGATGTGCAATGAAAACAACTTCGCATCTCCAACGCTACAATCCTAGGTGATGTGGAAAGATCTAGTAGTATTGTATTTGGTGAGTAGACTATCTATACTACTCTCTTTTATTTGGAAAGTATATAGACCAATTAAGCTGTTCAGACCATGGACACGGCTTCAATATATTGTTCGCCCAAGCAGGTCTAGGCATGGTTAAGGATATATAGTTTACATATATAAACACGATAAATTTAATACTAGATGGTTTAAAATTGTCAATGGTGGTAAAAGAACAGTGTAAACACCATAGCTAAACGCGGTCTAAGTATGCGTAGCGTCTAAATGCCTGTTTAGGCAATGGTAAATAAATTAGCAAGCTAAGAGCAACTCGGCGGGAGTGGTTATTAACTAGTCCATCAGGGCCCTGTTTGATATCTCTGATTATAATAATCAGGATATATAATCATATTATGATCCAAAAAAGATTGATTATATTATGAATTATTATAATGTTTTTTTATCACCATAATATCATAATCCAGGGAAAATCTGTTTTTTTGGGATTATGAGTGTGAAAGTCTAACATACCTCCCAATCAATGGTCCAACTTGCCAAACTGAAGGATAAGATAAGAATTTCTCACTTTAACCAACCATAATCAATAATCTAGGGACCCTAATTTTAATTATAATAATCTTATACATAATCTAAATTATAATAATCCAGCTGTGAGGCCCTAGCATGTGTGTTCTTGCAACGGCAAGTAATGCTAAGAGACATCATTGCTAGAATTATGGATAACTTTTTGGGCCACATAGCTACTCATTTTTGATACCTCTCCTGTTAGGTCCCGTTTGGTTTGGATGTTAAAGTTTAACAAACACGGTAACACTTTCGTCTTATTTGACAAAAAGTTTTCAATCTTGGATTAATTAGGCTTAATAGATTCGTCTCGTAAATTACTCCTAATCTGTGTCGACATGCATGCAATTAGTCTACATTTAGTACCCCATGCATTTGAGGAAACATTGATGTGATGAGAGTTAAACTTTAACTCCTCCAAACCAAACGGCATACTCTAATACAATACTGACATAGATGCATCTTATCCGGACTTGTTTGTGATAGACTCTACCTAGCTAGTTCCTAATCTCTACTATAATGGACCAATCAAAATTATATCAGGTCTCCCCAGAAAAACATCTTCCGCTGAGAGCCTTCAACCATTATACACCTAGAAAAATACACACAGAAATTCATCTCTATTAAAATCAAAAGCTAATAAAGCACATAGACCAAATTCAATGCCCACGATTCGATGTGTGTGATGGCAGACTTCTCACCCCGCGCGGCCTCTGCCTACGCACGTGAGGCTCAAACGCGTCCCAAGCACGCGCGGCTTCAAAGGCTCCCCCCACGCACACACGGTCACGAGCAGGGTTCGAAGCCTGCAATCACCGATCACCGAATAAAAAAAAAAAAGAAAAACCGTCGAACCCTGTGGAGCCATAGGAGTCCGAGGAACCCTGCTGATTTGGGGAGGGAGAGAGACCGGGGAGGCTACAACGAGGCGGGTTGGGCTCGGCGCGGTCGAGAGCCCCCGGGGCGATGTTCCCAGAGGGCATCGACGAGTCGGCGATCAGCTGGATCATGGAGGGCACGGATTCCCCAGCCCCCGCCCACGCCACCCGCACCCGAACCGCTGCGGTCGCCGCTGGCGGAGTGCCCGCCGTTGGGGCAGGTGGCGGCGCCGCCGAGGAGCCCCGCGGTGCACAGCAGGCTGTGCGGGGCCGGTGCCTGCGTCGGTTTCTTCTCCCCCAAGGGCCTCCCGCCCGTGTGGGTGAACGGAACATGCCACTCGGACCTGCTCGGCCGCCACTGCGTGCTGCTCTTGGCCGCCACACCTCGCTCGACCCAATCGAGTGACCTGCAGCCGGATAATGAAGATCCCCAATTTTCTGTGGAGTGCAGCGGCGACCAGATAGCGAAGGCAGTCTCCAGCGGTGAGCCATTCAATCCCCTGATGTATTTCCTACTTGCATCTCATCCATCCCCGTCTAGGCCTGCGTAGGCAGCTCTGGTGTGAGCAGCAGCAAAATCATTAAACCCCTTTTAACTTGGAAGCACGTGACGATCACAGGTTATTTAAATCCGATTCCCTTTGAATGTTACGTAGTTTCACTATACATCCTTTTTTAGATTTGTTTTCCTTGGTCAGGTTTTGCGTGAGCATCTAAGAATAATTGCTTATTTTCTTGTATCCATGTGTTTTGAAAGTTCGATCTCACAGAATACTAGAGTTGTTACTTTACCAAGGTTTTTTTTTCTATTAGATAGATCTACCACTGTTTTGGTTTCCTCTGTGATTTAGTAACTATATTTTTTAATCACGTCATAACCTAGACACATTTTTTCATTTATACTAGATGCTTCTTGTTAATTATTTATCATAAATTTTTATTTTGTAAATCTAAAGTTCAGTTTCTTGTGCCATCAAATATGTCTCAATTATACCTGTGCTATCAAATATTTGTCTCAACTATACCATAACCTGGTGAGTTACTATAGTATTTTTTTTCTAGGCGACAGGGGAAGGAAGGGGCAGTAGAGATTCTTGTGTGCTTGTTCAATGAGAGTTTGCTTAATTATCCAATCTGAGGAGCTCCTGCCGTGCTTGAGGAGGCAAATCATTCCAGAACTCAGAAAATTCAATTCACAGTCATAAAGCGATCGGATGTTTTTTTTTTCTGCACTGAAGCTATAACTGGAGTACCAAATGCCAATCTAAAGCTTAACACTACTCAAATAGGAATTTTGGTTTATTTCCAATTGATAGCCACCAAAAAAATATCCAGTAGAATAATATGTAAAGTTCTTGCTGTTAGGGCTATTGAGAGCAAATGTGTTACATGGTTCAGTACTCTTTAGGTTTTCACCATGTGTTGGTTGATTCGGTAAGAAAATGTATATTACTGGGTACACACTTTTTTTTTGCAGTAATTAATGTAGGAGAAGCGGCTATGGTGCGGCGGCGAGGGAGGAGGGGATGGACACACAACCAGCCTCAAGGGGGGTCGGCTGCTGAACTTGTGGCGCTCGCCGTCACTGTCGAGGGCATCCAAGGCCACCGGTGCGCTCTATGGGGTGTAGGAGGCTAAGGGCAGTGCCGACGTTTTCGAGGGTGTTAGGAAGATCATCGGCTAGTGACTAAAGTGCCACCCAAATTCTCAGGATTCGAGTTGATGTCGTTCTGCCTATATCCTTTTGTTGAAATTCAGTTGAACATAGGCCAACAAATTTTTTTTCTTCTGATGGAAGGGGTCTCTATTCTGCACATATGCATGGGTCCAGATGTAGATTCCTAAAACAATATAGTAGAGCTTATTTCATTACTTTGTTTCTGTGAAATGCTATCAGGTTAGATGAGCCCTCAACTAATTTGTGAAACAAGATCACAACTAATGTCTAGGCTTCCTGCGCATGTCCTCCTGATTTGGCGGCATGGCCAAGCGGTAAGGGAAGGGAGTGCAAGGTGTCATTGCTCTCTGCTTGCCGACACGATCAAGGTGAGTGTGGGAAATATGGAATGGTGTCTGAAGGTTTTCATTATCTTTGAAGTATATTTTCTCATGTAAATGGTGTCTGAGGCTTCTTGATCAGCGACACCGAGGGATTGCTGTTGGAGTTGGTCAAACAGAGATATTAGGAAGAATACATGTAATGCAATATTTTTATATATGTGATTTGAAAAGTGTTGTTACCAAATTAGTCTAATGAGAAGAAAAAAATAATTTTTTTCTTACTTGAGATGGCTGATGAAGAAAGACAAACTTCCATATTTCGTGGAAGCCATGTGAAAACTCCTTGGAATAAATATGCTTTAGCATAGATGCTTATGAAATTCTTGATACATTATCATACAAATTAGTTCAATATGCATTGAATAACAGCTCATATTTGACAGATACGTGATGAAATGAAATTGTCTAAGCGTCTCTCGGCGAAGCAACTATGTAAGCAAACTCGACCTTTGCATGGTGTGACTTTATTTTTATTTCAACTAGCGTCCCTCCTTCACGTTACTTCTTTTTATATCTATTATTATTACTTCTATATGTTATAGGGCAGGCCTGGTGCAGTTGGTGAGTGCTAGCTCGCTGAGTCACCAGGTCCTGGGTTCGAAGCCGTCTCTCTGCAGAATTTCTGCGGGGGTAAGACTTTGCTTCGGTTATTCCCTTCCCCAGACCCCACTCGTGTGGGAGCCTCTGGCACTGGGTCTGCCCTTTTTTTTATTACTTCTATATGTTCCAGGAACTTGTAATCTTTTGATAATCGAGAACAACTTTAAAACCACTAACTGTGAACTAACTTGTGGACCTTGGTTTTGACAGGGCATCTGTAATTCAAGTGCTCAAACTGTTGGAAGGGAATGAGGAGCAAGCTGCTACATTCTTGTTTGGTGGTTAGACTCCTGAGAGCACCGTTTGTGGCTTTCTGTTTGCTGAACCCTTTCCTGGGTTGAATATTTATATAAAGTGACTAAAGAACTAGGACACTGTTTGGGCAGTTAAAGGACTTACTTTTAGAGATGCTTCATGTTTTCTCTTGTTCCTGAGAACAAACACTTGTTTTTTGTACCTGATACATAGACTGATAGACACCCACTTAAATGCAGGCAAATCTGTTAAGAATTCTCCTCTTATTAAACTAGTGGTTTGGGGGCTTTAAGTGAGAAAGAACTAGGAAAAGAAACCACATCTACTGTGCCCATCAATTTTAAACATCTACTGTGCCCATCAATTTTGAATGATGACTGGAGAGAGTGTACAATTCTGAATCCCACCCATTTTAGAATCCCTGATATATTTTTCTGTTTTACCATGCCATTACTAAGCCACGTGGTTCTCCCTGCACAGGCGGCTCCCTTTATCTCCCTTTATTTTTATCTCTTGCTTCATGTCAAGTGACTTGAAGGTTATTTTTCCACACATTCTTTGAGGTAACATTAGTTTATGCAATGCATTGTTGTATTAGCAAAACATTGAACTTGTGCTCACTTCAATGCTATGAAAACAGCATTGACAAAGCACAATTAGCTAAGTACTTCAAATTTGATAGAATTAATTTTGGATTTAATGTGGGCCGTATCGTTAGCACGGGCAATATACTTATTTTCTGCCATGCACAGCTATCAACTTCACTGAGGATGGAATTCTTGGCGGACATTTTGAAGACCCATGCAAACGAATGTTTTGACAGCTTCCGTGAAGATCTCTATGCCTTCTTATGCAAAAGTGTTTCCCGGATTGTATACATGTTCTACAATTGTGTAAAAATTGAACTATGAAAAAAAAATCATTGTTTTTTTTTCATGTGCATCCCAAGATAAAACCGTGGTGTTAGCATGGGCATTATACTATTACTCTAATACAATACATACTTACGTATAGATGTTTTTCCTTATTCATATGCTTTCTTTCTTATGCTGCACACCTCCATGTTTATTTGGCATGTGTGTACTTAGTTGTAGAGCCTCTTGGAGGCGAGATACTGGGCTCCGCCCCCTTCGTCTGAAAGTGACTGAACATGTATACAGTATACGTATTAGCTCCATGCTTTTTATCTCCTAAGACTCCCATCACATCAATCTTCTGTTGGCTCCTAAGACATCCAAGTCACTGAAGACGCAAGGCTCTGAAATTTCTCCTTGCATGCACCTTGGATGGCATGCTTGCTTTTTATTGTATTGCCTGCCTAGAAAGAACGGCAGAGGCTTCTTACAAGCTGATCTACTGTAGTTGTCCCCCTTTGCTTTTACCTCACGCTCCGCCACAGTGTACTCTAATACAATACATACTTACATTCTATTTTTTTCACAATCGTGCCCTCAGAGCATTTATTCGTTAAGAGAAAGTAGAAGCATTCACAATGCAACAGACTCTGGTAAACCAAGGCCATGTTTAGTTACCCAAATTCACCCTCAAATTTTACTATGCAAAAAGAAGATTTCTCATCACATCAAAATGCCGGCACATACATGGAGTATTAAATGTAGATAAAATAAAAAATTAATTGCACAGTTTTGTTGTACTTTGCGAGATGAATGTTTTAAGCCTAATTAATCAATGTTTGAACAATTATTACCAAATAAAAACAAAATTGCTACAGTGCAGCACAGTCCTGCACAGTGCATTCGGGGATGCCCGAATCGGACATCTAAACAAGGCCCAAGGATTACCAGCAAAGATCTGACACTTGAAACAAAAGCTAATTTACCAACAGTGGTAAACAGCCTAGAACCAACCAGAGCAGCAAGAAAAGCAAGGGGAGGGGACCCTCAGCCTCAACACCCAAACAAACTGAACATGCGAGATAACATAGACATCAACGCAACGGTTGCCTACAGATAAGCCATAGTCTTGGTAGCAAAGCATCCATCCAAGGAAGACAACACGAGAGTCCACTAACATCTGCGGTAATAAGCATCCGCCAGATAAGAGACCCAGCAACCTTGGCGGCTAAGCATCCACCATGGGAACCATTGCGATCTCGGCAGCAAAGTATCTACTGAGACTAGTGCGAGAGGAAAGACATGATAGTGGCAAAGCTTCTGACACGAAAGCCAAACAATGACGGCAAAGCATCCGCTAGAAGGAACAACTCAAATGATGCTACAGTAGGAGAAACCATTGCGAGGGCGGATGTGAAGCGCACACATGTACAACAAGGTGCTCGAATGTAGACTGGTGACGTGGCAAGGACACACCTTGCGGGACGACGACTGTAGGCCAAGACACAAGAGCATGGGGTAGCTCTTTAGCGATGCCCCCAAGGGGAAACATGATGCCTGAGGGTTCCATTGCCACCGACACCGACAAGTAGTCGAGCGAGCTTTTGCCTAGAACCACCACCACATTGAGGACCCACCCAAGCCTCCCGCAGCCATGCAGGAGCCAAAGCCTAGCCCTAAATTGCAGGCCAGAGCCGGGAGCAGCAACGAGTCTCCCGTGAACGGAGAACAGCGACCGCAACCAAAACAGGGAAATGCCCCACCGCACAAGACATATTTGCAAGCATGCACCATGTGGCAAGTGGTCCTGAACTTCGCAGGATGCCTCAGCGGTAGCGGTCCCCGCGACGTGCATGGAGGCCATAAGCGGATCCGGCTCCATTTGTGCGCGTGGGGGCAGCCCTAGGCATACCCCAGTAACCTGGCGCACCAGTAGCAGTAGCAGGCGTAGAGGGAAGCGTGGTTCCCAGCGCGGTGTGCCTTGCTGAGAAGGATAGTAGGTGGCTGGAGAGCAACAAATCCCGAAGGAGGACAACAGATCTAGCGTGTGGATGTGGATCCGGTGCCTCGTCGCCCAACGCCGCTTGGTGAAGAGCAGAGGAAGAAGGAGAGAGGGAGGCGCGGTGGTCAACCTTTTTGAGCCCCACCACGGGCCGCCACCACCGCTCACCGGTGAGCAGCAGCGATGGCCGGAGAGGCAGCCTGGATAGGCTCCTAGGCGGCGGATCCCGAGGTGTCCCCGAGTCGCCGTGGAGACAACGCGGGGGCCTGCTGTTGGCTTCCCGCCCCGTGAAAATTTACATCCTATAATTTACAAATCATTATGCTATGTTAAATGGTCAAAGATTAAGAAGGTTGAGCCTTGATTGCGTGTGCCCACCTTATAAAAGAAACCGAGAGGGAGTTTGAAAGTACCTGCTTTCCTTAAGCACGTGCCTTGACTAATAAACATGCTAATGTGATGTAGGGCAACCTCTGTAGCTAGTTTGCAAGCAGGTCGCTTATAGCTTGTTTATATTACACCTTTTTTTTGGTCATAAACTTGTACTGGTCCCATTCTATCGTATTATGAAGAATGGAGTGTCTGTGACTGTGTCTCGTAGTATATCCATATTTATTTCCCAGATAAAAAAATCTGGCTGTAAATGTTGACACAAGTCATTGTTAGTTTAGTTTGTTCTCTAAGTCCCAGACCTAGGCACCTAGCCTTCCATCACTGACTATATTACATTCTAGCACACGTGCTGACAGCATCCTTTGCAGCTGTGACAGTCATCCTTCATTCTTTACACAAGAATTGCATCAGCATGGGCAGTACACGGTTTACATTGTTTACCGATCAACACCGATGACGCCTTTATTGTTTACTGATCAACACCGATGAGGCGATGACACCTTTATTACCCACTCACTACACCTTGACACGCTAGCTACGTACACACATGCATGCCACGTACACACGCTAATTAACCACTACTACACTGCAGGCTAACCACGTAGACACACACACTAACCACTACACAAGCTAACGACGTACGTACACACTAGCCGCGTACACACACGCACGCTACTGCACACGCTAACCACGTACACACGCTAATCACATACACATGCAAATCATATCAAAGCAAAAATCAAGTATATCAGATCACATATGAAACATTACATGGCAACCAAAATATATACCAAGTTCAATGTTACAAAACAAAAAAGATTTATCATATCTGCCAAATCACGCATGCATCAATCACATGTAGAAAAAAGATTTTTGTCGGTGTTATGAAACCACCGGCTAGTGAATTTTGTGGATTGCGCGTCTAGGCTCGAATGGTGTGCAAAGAGGACACGGGGATATATACTGGTTTGGGCGGAATATCCCTAAGCACAGTGGTGAGCTGCTCGTGTTACTTACACATGAGTTTGCAGTAGGGGTTACAAACGGTCGAGAGAGGGATGAGCTCCCAAGTCTCTGTGAGTTGAGGGTGTATGTGTTGTTCAGTCATCCCCCCTCCTGGAGACCCTGCTTCCCCTTTTATAGTTTAAGGGGAAGGGCAGGTTACAGCCGAGACAGTAGAGTAGAGAAAGGGAAAAGAGAGAAAAAAGGAGGATAAGGAAGAAAAGAAACAGGAACCTCGGGGTCGCCGTCCTCCATCCCTTCCTTGGTGCAGGCCCCGCTGACCCTGTGGATCGTGGTGACGGGGACGGACGCCATGTGTTGCCCTGTGTACTACTGGCGTCACGCGCGGATGGCGTGCGCCAACCATGGCGTCCTACTCTGTTTGGCAAACAGAGTGGCCAATAGTGAAGGTCAATAGTTGACCCTAACGAGTGTTGTACAGGGGTTGGCGGCATAGTGATGCCCTGTGTTGCGTCATACGGTGTCGTAAGGTGATTTGATTTCCCGGGGATGGCCCGTCCATCACTATTTTTGGCCCATCCTTGGTCGTGCGCCCCCTATCCGTGGTGGTTGGGATCGGCGTGGGCCCCTACGCTGGGCTTCTGCCATGCTCGAGACCGAAACCTAGCAGTTGGGCGAGGCGGAACCTTTCCCCTAGGAGTCGGGCGAAGCAGAGATTCCCCTCTAGGGGTCGGATGAGCCGTGGCTTATACCTTCTATGTTTGTTGGATTGTTCCGTCCCCTTCTGGGGTTGGACGGGGCCAGTCCCACCACACGGGGGGGAGGGGGGAGGGGAGGCTAGGCTTTCCTTATGGTCGGATGGGACGGGGTCCCACACCAAACGGTTGGCCAGATTCGTGATCACGTTCCTGATTTATCAGAATGCAAGTTTTTAGAGTTGTCTTCGGGTACCGTGATAATTGATACCCAATAGTAGCCCCCAAGACCCTGGAGGAGCTAAGCGCTCCTCCAGGGGCTTCTTTGGGTCGTCGAGGTTCGCTTTTATTTTCGATTTCAACTATCCGACGGGTGCGCACGAGCCACCCGCTGGGTGTAGCCCCCGAGCCTTTGGAGGAATGGGGGTACTCCTTCAAAGGCTTTCTTTGCTATCAACCTACGACCACACTCTTTGGGTCTCCTTGCGAGTCTAGCCCCCGAGCCTCCACGTGCTGTGGGGGTCCGATCGAGCGGCCGACCGACCCTAGGCTCCTGATGGCCAGTGTATATAGTTCCCGGGTCCGACGGCCGGTCCCGGGGGCTTTTTGCCTTTCTTCAAGGAAAATCCATGGACTGGCAGTGGCCAGGACTCAATCGCAGGCTAGGATGTCTGTGGCCCCCGGATGCCTAGGTATTAGCCTCAAGCGGGCCCGCCCTTTGCCAACCTTTACTCTAGGGGTGTCTCGGAGCGACTGTCGAAATCATTGCTAGGCCGGACTGTGAACCCCTGGGCCTTAACGGGCCATAGGAGCATTTCTCAGCTCTGTATCCCTTTCGTTATCGCGGCATTGGGAGTAGCGCCTAGTCCTGGGATGGGGGCTGAAGACAAAGCGTCGTTTCGTGAATCGCTTAATATGGGCGAGCGGGGAAACCGAAGGGGCGCGACGTGCATCAGCCGCAGCGACGGTTGGTGTCGACGCCGGTTGGGCTCCCCATAAGCAATTAATAAATTGCGGCCTATCGCAGTGTGCCACCGTTCATTACCACTCTAGCCCTAAACAACAGATCCCCAGCGCTTGCCATTCCTTCTTCGTCGCTTCATCCATGGATCCTGGGAAGCGCCCTGTCGGCGACGCGTCAGAGGATAGGATGCCCCTCCGACGCCGCTTACACGAATAGGGGTGAGGGGGTATCTCCCAGTTTCTCCCATTGCTGTTGTGGGTTTCCTTCTGACTTTTACTTTTGCTCAGGGCTGCTTTGCATGCCGACAATGAGCGGTGCTCGGCCCGCATGAAGGGTCGAGATGGCGGACTAGAGGGGGGGTGAATAGTCCTTTCTAAAACTTAAACGTGTTGGCTAACCAAAACAAATGCGGAAATAAACTTATCAGTCTAGCCAAGACTACACCCCTCTAACTAAGTTCACAAGCACCTCATAAAGATCCTAATTAAGCAACTAAGGTGCTTTCCTTAGCAAGAGCTCTCCTATTTAATTCTAGAGCAAGGTCACACAAACCTATGCACTAGTACTTTGCAAGCAAGAGGGAGCTCCTACACAATTCTAGTAAGCAAAGCGCACAAAGCCTAAGCTCACTAGCAATGCTCAATAACAAGGCAACTAATGCCAATTTAGAGAGCGCAAATTACTTAGCTACACACACTAAGCAATGTGACTAACAAGGTTACACAAACCAAATTAGTCACGCAAGGAAAAGCTTCTAGCTACACAAGCAAGAAGACAACTAGCAAGCTACACAAGCAAACTAGTTACGAGAGCAACTACACAAGCACAAGTATATATGAAAGTAAATGCAAGCTTGTGTTGCACGAAAGCAAACCACCGAGAAGAGTAGACAATGTTGACACGGTGATTTTCTCCCGAGGTTCACTTGGTTGCCACCAAGCTACGTCCCCGTTGTGTCGACCAACACTTCGTGGTTCGGCGGCTAATCGGTCACACACCGAGCCTCTCAAAAGGCACCGCAAGAACCCACCATAAAGTGTGGTAGCTCAATGACACGCTCAACTAGAGTTGCTCTTCGCGATCCCCGCGGGGTGAGCACAATCCCCCTCACAAAGCTTCTCCGGAGCCTCGCACAATCTTCTTGCGAGCTTCGACGGAGCCACAAGCCACCAAGCCGTCTAGGAGGTGGCAACCTCCAAGAGTAACAAGCACCACTGGCTTGCAACACGATCACCTAGTGCCACACGATGCAATCTCTCAAAGCAACGCACTAGAATCGCTCTCTCACTCGATCCGATGAACACTATCAAGCATGAGTGAGTTAGAGGGCTCCCAAGCACTACCACACAAGTCACAAACACTATAGTGTGCTCAGCTACCGGCCATGGCCGGCCACAACATCTATTTATAACCCCACGGTCAAATAGAGCCGTTACCCCTTCACTGGGCAGATTTCGGGACGACCGGACGCGCCGGTCGTAACTGACCGGACGCGCTCAGCCGCGTCCGATGCTCCAACGGTCACTGACCCCCAACGGTCAAACCAGTGACCGGACGCGCTTCTCATAACGACCGGACGCGCCGGTCCCGATGACCGGACGCGCCTGTCGAACGACCGGACGCGCCGATCGCACTGACCCACGCGCCCGCGACGCAACGACCGGACGCGCTCCTTGCGATGACCGGACGCGACAGTGCCCGCGTCCGGTTAGAGTCCAGTAAGCTCCTTCAACGATCGGACGCGTCCGATCATGTGTGACCGGACGCGCCGCACGTCCGATCATCCTTGCGTTCTGCAATTCCCACTGGGCGCATGACCGGACGCGCCGGTCCCGCGAGTGACCGGACGCGCCGGTTACAAACCCTAACACCCGCGTCTGCGCTGTACTGACCGGACGCGTCCGGTCATACCATGACCGCGTCCGGTCACCTCTGTGACCTCCGTTCACCTCCGTTTCTTTTCCGACTTCCGGCGTAGTGGAAAATAGGCTTTTTAACTCCTCGAAAACGCCTGAATCCCGCGCTCGCAAGCTCGGCGGGAGGGAGAGAGGAACCCAAACCCTCTCTACCGCTCAAACTCTAACGCCTTCGCAAATGTGCCAACACCAACAAGTGAACACCACCTTGTGCACGTGTGTTAGCATTTTCACAAACATTTTACCGAAGGAGTTAACCACTCAACTTGCCACGCCACTCGATCCTAGCAACGATGCATAGTTAGATCACACGAGTGGCACTAGATGACCGATATGCAAACAAGTTTGCCCCTCTTGATAGTACGGCCATCTATCCTAAACTCGGTCATAAACTTCTCTACACACCTATGACCGGTGAAATGGAAATGCCTTAGGTTATACCTTTGCCTTGCGCATTCCACTCCATCTCCTCCGACGTTGATGCAACATATGCACCAACCATATCACAAATGATATGATCCACTTCATATCATCACGTGACCGTATTGGTTCATCGATCTTGACCTCACTTGCTCTTCACCGTTGCCTCGGTCCTTCAGCGCCAAGCCATCACACAACTTGCCCTTCACCCTAGCAACCGGTCCATCAAGCCAAGCCTCATCTTGATCTTCTCCACCTTGATCACATGACTCCATGTCATGTCTCATATGCAATGAGCTCCTTCATCACACCATCACCTGTGGACTAATCTCCTATGTATCTCACATAACTACATATTAGTCCACCTAAGTTGTCACTCAATTACCAAAACCAAACAAGGACCTTTCAATCTCCCCCTTTTTGGTAATTGATGACAACTCTACAAAGATATGGAAATTATGCTTTTTCAAGCTAGCACTTCACACAAGTGTAAATTGCTAACTTGTTTTGGATTTAATGTTACTTATCCAACATTTAAGCTCTATGTCAAGATTTCGATAAGCACCATAAAATCCGACTTGGTAGTGATAACTCCCCCTACATATGTGCTCAAATGGTTTGGTTTCAAGCTTGCACATATGCATAAATATGAAATTTGTGGGAAGGTTAGCACTACTAAGTGATGCTAAGGTGTATAGAATAAACCTTTGTAGCTTGATACCAATTAGTAGCTTGATACTATTTGAAAATCACAAGTTTGCCACCATCCTTAGCATCATGAGTAGCTAGACATTAAAAACACTAGAAACCTCGTGAGATCAACATTATAAGCAAGGTTCTAGTTTTTGCATGAAAATCACAAGTCTAGCTAACATCCTATGCATGCTAGTTATCAAATCATCATTCAAGTTCTATAACTAGCATACACCACACAAGCATGCATATTGAATTTAAGAACTTATGCAATGCAAGCAAGCACATGAATTATGCACATATCAAATGTAATCAATCAAAGTTCATGAGCTTGCTCCCCCTACTTGTATGCTTTCTTTGTCCAAGAATGTTTGATCCCCTTACATTCTACAATGTTACTCCCTCTTTGTCCATGTCCATGTCCAATCTTTCCAATCTCTCCCCAAAGCTCAAAAAGCTTTCATATCTTTGTCCAACTTCTCCCCCTTTGTCATCAATTTCCATAAAAGGTGTTCTTCTCAATTGATACAAAGGCTTGTATTGGGGTAGATGGTTGAGACTTGAATATTGCATTTTTGATGTACATTACCACATATGTTGGAATGACAAACTTTATGGTTGCTCTTGAGATACCACATAGGATCTTTGACCTTGATACCAATCGGTGGGGATCCTCCCCCAATGTCATAGCATGTGTCATTCACTTGAGATATCACTTGAAGATGAGGGTAGCATTTCTTGATTTGATCACTTAAGGTTGAGGATCACTTGTGAAACCATCGTCTTGCATGAATGATACCACGTGAAGATACCATGAGTAGAAATGTGATACCATTTGAAAGAATTTTCTAGTATGGATTCACTTTGAAGGATTTGGCAATAATATTCACTTCTTGAACATTTTCTATCTTCATGAGTACCACTTGTAAGATATCACTTGTAGATCATGATCTAGACACCACTAGTGAATACCACTTGGAAGATCAATTCGAGTCTAGATACTACTTGAAACAAACTAGATATCTATTTTCATTGTTGTCTTGTGCTTGTACTCTTATCATTGTCATGAGCTTCTAATGTGTCTTGAACTATTTTTCCTTGCATAAGCTTACAAGTCTGGTTTGATCCAATGACAAGCTTCTTCACACCTCATGCTAAGGGTTATCTTGTCAATGTTGTACTTGTCACTTGTTATCAATCCAAACTAGGTCAAGTACTTAGGTTCACTAGCTCATGAACAAATTCATACACATACCACTAGATCATTTAAACAATTCAAGCAATAGTGGTAGACTATGAATTTAAACTTTTCATTTGATATGCATGATCCTATTAAGCATGTACTATATGCACTAACCGCATACTAGTAAGGGATGAAATGATCATGCACATTACAATGATACCTTTGCTATATTGGAGTAGAGGATAGTCACATAGATTCTAATTCATTACTCCAATAGCAATGTGAAGTCCAATTTATAAGCTTGGTGAAGACCAATCATCATAGATAAATCCATTCTTCACCCATATGAAATGAAAACCACTTATGATCAAGTGCACTATCTCTTGAGTTGTGGTTGGCTTGCTTCATCTTTTTGATCAATGCTTGCATGAGAGAACTACTTAGAATACCACTTGAAATACATGACTAGCTCTCTTTTGGGTGTTGCTTGCTCTTTAGATCAATCCTTTTGATTGCTTCAACTAAGCATCACAAGTTCCTCGGATCACCACTTCCATGTTAGCCTTCCAAGTCCCAAACTTGGTTTCACCTACACACGGCGGCAAGCCCCTCACTAGGGAGAAGTGACCTTTCTCCAAAGAACCACTCTTGATACTCACTTGAAATGATATAGTTTGATTGATCCAAATGATGAACTCAATCTTGATGTATAATCCTTGAATCTATATTTGAGTCCAACTCTTTCTATTTGTTTAAGTCCTTTTCTTTCTACCAAATGATCTCCAATCATTACTAGAACTTAAACTTCATCTTCATCTTAAGTTTGATCTTGATCTTCAAATTTGAGTACTAAACATGTATACCAAGTACATTCCACAATTCAAATGTTTTTATACTCATTGCTCTTCATGATTCTAGATCAATTCAAAACCAAACTTAGGTACCTCAACCACTTATAAACATGTTTCCAACTTGAGGACCTTTCAATCAAAGTGACTCTAGATTAATCCAATGATTGTCACTTTTCTGGCAGATTCTGTACCCTTCAAAGAATAATTCATATCTCCCAATGTACAGATCTAAAAGCCATGAAATTTGGTGGAGATGTGATTCACTAAGTCTTATAGCAGCTGTAAAAATTTGAGCTTCTTTTGACTTCTAGATTGCTACTAGATTTCAAATTTTCCACCACTGCTACATGCTAAAAACTACTGCACTATAGCTGACAAGATGCACTTCAAAACCAAAGCATCTCTTATCCAATTTTCATGAAATTTCTACAGCATCTTATAACATAAGTCTAGAGCATGTATACCAAAATTCATGCCAATCCAAGTAGATTTGATCATCCAAACTCAGACTTGATCACTGCTAGCTCAGATTTTCAACTTTGGACAGATTTCTATACATTGAGCAATACTTCATTAAATATGAATCAAACTTGAAACTAACTTGTTTGAATACTTTCACAAGACATATATCCATCCAATCCACTTACTAAATGTCATCTCATGAATTTATCCAACACAAATCAATTCAAACTTGATTACTTAAGCATTTAATCCATTCAAACATCTCATAGCAAGCAACATTGCATATATATCCAATTCAATCAACTCATATGCACCCAAGTGAAATGATCAACAAGAGATATACCTTGGCTAGCTCATGATCATTCAATAGCAAGCTTTTACTCAAATAAATTGCAAGCCATAAAATAATTCCAATAAATCACCACAATCTTTAACATTGCACTTGTATGTTGTAGCACTTAGACTTCACTTATTTTGACTTGGCATTGGGATTGGATATACATTGAGCTTCATAACTTGACTCAATATATGATGAACAAGATGAAATCAATTTGAGTCAAGCCTCCAATGCCATGGTACCTACACACATTCATCCACTTTTTGATGGTACCCAAACAAGTTTGGGTCCTCTCAAATTAGGAGCAACATACTTAGGCAAAGCCTTAGTATGGGTAGCGGGATGTTTTGCAATTCCACCAAATGAGGTACCATTGCCATCCTTTCTAAGCATGTTAGTATTATTAATTGAACTAGGCTTAGGATTCTCACCTAGGGGACATGAATGTGCCATGTGTCCCCTTTTCCGGCATGAGTAGCAACTTCTCTTAGATTGAGCCTTTTCTTCCTTGCTCATATGTTGCTTCTCATTGCCTTGCCTCTCAGGAGTTGCTTGAGCCTTCTTCTCAAGCTTGGTAGGACACCCCGAGGCAAAGTGTCCCATATCTCCATACTTGAAGCACTTGATGTGAGCATGTACTTTCTTCTCGATTTGATTCTTGCTCATCATCTTGGCATCTTGGATTTGTATTGGATGCCTTGCTCTACCACCCCTTCTTGTTTTCTTCTTCTTCATCAAGTCATCATCATCTTCATGGTTGATCTTGACTTGATCTTGGGGCTTTGCTTTTGGCTCAACTTGAGACTTCTTGGTAGGGCAACACTTGGCAATATGTCCCACTTCATGGCATTGGTAGCACATGAGTTGGGATAGCTTCTTTGCATCTTGCTTCTTCTTAATCTTGCCCTTGCTCTTGTTGTAGCCAATACCACTCTTATCACCATATCTTCTTTGATTGGTCATGATATGCTCAATGACGATTTTAGAGTTGTAGCACCTCTCCAACTTGTTGCTCAAATTCTTCACTTCACTTTTGAGCTCATTGTTCTCCTTCAAAAGGTTAGTCTCACAAGACATAGAAGTAGAACAAGCATCTAATTGTGAAGAACATGGCATATATAATAAGTCATCACAAGAGATGGATACATGCTTCTTGCCTACATCACAAGGGTTAGTAATATGTGATTGATCATTTGACCCAAAAGATGAGCTCTCACTAGATTTGGTTTCTTCATTAGAAAGCTTCTTAGTGAGTAAAGCATGTTCTTGTACCAAGTTATCATGAGCAACACTAAGTTCCTCATGAGCCAATTTTAGCTCCTCATGTGAACAAGTAGTAACATAAAGTAGATGCTTTTGTTGTTCACATGTGGTCTTTAGAAAAGAGTTTTCATTTTCCAATTTACTTACTCTTTCTATTTCCCTTTTCAAGGCTCTTGAGAGTTTATATAAAAGCTCTAAATTTGGATCATCATAATCCACAACAAAACCACCAACATGTATCTTAGTGTTACCATGTGATGATGTTGAAGAGCTTGTTGAAGCATCACTCTCATAGCCATCATCTTCACCATCAAGTGTGCATGAGGTAGAATCAATGTGTGCATCACTTGTGGCATTATCATTCTTCTTGTCAAGTGATGTTGTGATATGATCATCTTTGTCATCACTTGACCGTGAGGTGGAGCAATCCTCCACAACCACCTTGTTGTGGTCATGCTCAACATCCTCATGTACCTCCATCACTATGTGATCATCCTTCTTGAATTTTCCATCATCCCAAATTGAGGAGTCACCATAGTGATGCTTGAGCGCCGTCCACATGCTATGTGCACTTGAGAGACCCCTCACCTTGTCAAAAATCTCATCATTCAAAGCTTTGATTAGATAAAACTTAGCTTGTGCATCAAGTGTTCGACAATCCTTTTGAGCTTGGGTACGGTTACCACACCCATCCAAGTCATGAGAAAAACCAACAACTATGATCCACCAAAACTTAGGGCCAAGAGCACGAAAATGATCAAGCATGTGATTTTTCCACCGTGCATAGTGAGTGCCATCAAAAATGTGTTCCACACAATCATCTAGCCCATAAGTCGCCATCCTCTCGGGTCGGTGAAGACCGCAAATGAGAGACCCGGCTCTGATACCACTTGAAGGGTCGAGATGGCAGACTAGAGGGGGGGTGAATAGTCCTTTCTAAAACTTAAACGTGTTGGCTAACCAAAACAAATGCGGAAATAAACTTATCGGTCTAGCCAAGACTACACCCCTCTAACTAAGTTCACAAGCACCTCATAAAGATCCTAATTAAGCAACTAAGGTGCTTTCCTTAGCAAGAGCTCTCCTATTTAATTCTAGAGCAAGGTCACACAAACCTATGCACTAGTACTTTGCAAGCAAGAGGGAGCTCCTACACAATTCTAGTAAGCAAAGCGCACAAAGCCTAAGCTCACTAGCAATGCTCAATAACAAGGCAACTAATGCCAATTTAGAGAGCGCAAATTACTTAGCTACACACACTAAGCAATGTGACTAACAAGGTTACACAAACCAAATTAGTCACGCAAGGAAAAGCTTCTAGCTACACAAGCAAGAAGACAACTAGCAAGCTACACAAGCAAACTAGTTACGAGAGCAACTACACAAGCACAAGTATATATGAAAGTAAATGCAAGCTTGTGTTGCACGAAAGCAAACCACCGAGAAGAGTAGACAATGTTGACACGGTGATTTTCTCCCGAGGTTCACTTGGTTGCCACCAAGCTACGTCCCCGTTGTGTCGACCAACACTTTGTGGTTCGGCGGCTAATCGGTCACACACCGAGCCTCTCAAAAGGCACCGCAAGAACCCACCATAAAGTGTGGTAGCTCAATGACACGCTCAACTAGAGTTGCTCTTCGCGATCCCCGCGGGGTGAGCACAATCCCCCTCACAAAGCTTCTCCGGAGCCTCGCACAATCTTCTTGCGAGCTTCGACGGAGCCACAAGCCACCAAGCCGTCTAGGAGGTGGCAACCTCCAAGAGTAACAAGCACCACCGGCTTGCAACACGATCACCTAGTGCCACACGATGCAATCTCTCAAAGCAACGCACTAGAATTGCTCTCTCACTCAATCCGATGAACACTATCAAGCATGAGTGAGTTAGAGGGCTCCCAAGCACTACCACACAAGTCACAAACACTATAGTGTGCTCAGCTACCGGCCATGGCCGGCCACAACGTCTATTTATAACCCCACGGTCAAATAGAGCCGTTACCCCTTCACTGGGCAGATTTCGGGACGACCGGACGCGCCGGTCGTAACTGACCGGACGCGCTCAGCCGCGTCCGATGCTCCAACGGTCACTGACCCCCAACGGTCAAACCAGTGACTGGACGCGCTTCTCATAACGACCGGACGCGCCGGTCCCGATGACCGGACGCGCCTGTCGAATGACCGGACGCGCCGATCGCACTGACCCACGCGCCCGCGACGCAACGACCGGACGCGCTCCTTGCGATGACCGGACGCGACAGTGCCCACGTCCGGTTAGAGTCCAGTAAGCTCCTTCAACGATCGGACGCGTCCGATCATGTGTGACCGGACGCGCCGCACGTCCGATCATCCTTACGTTCTGCAATTCCCACTGGGCGCATGACCGGACGCGCCGGTCCCGCGAGTGACCGGTTGCGCCGGTTACAAACCCTAACACCCGCGTCTGCGCTGTACTGACCGGACACGTCCGGTCATACCATGACCGCGTCCGGTGCAGCGTCCGGTCACCTCTGTGACCTCCGTTCGCCTCCGTTTCTTTTCCGACTTCCGGCGTAGTGGAAAATAGGCTTTTTAACTCCTCGAAAACGCCTGAATCCCGCGCTCGCAAGCTCGGCGGGAGGGAGAGAGGAACCCAAACCCTCTCTACCGCTCAAACTCCAACGCCTTCGCAAATGTGCCAACACCAACAAGTGAACACCCCCTTGTGCACGTGTGTTAGCATTTTCACAAACATTTTACCGAAGGAGTTAACCACTCAACTTGCCACGCCACTCGATCCTAGCAACGATGCATAGTTAGATCACACGAGTGGCACTAGATGACCGATATGCAAACAAGTTTGCCCCTCTTGATAGTACGGCCATCTATCCTAAACCCGGTCATAAACTTCTCTACACACCTATGACCGGTGAAATGGAAATGCCTTAGGTTATACCTTTGCCTTGCGCATTCCACTCCATCTCCTCCGACGTTGATGCAACATATGCACCAACCATATCACAAATGATATGATCCACTTCATATCATCACGTGACCGTATTGGTTCATCGATCTTGACCTCACTTGCTCTTCACCGTTGCCTCGGTCCTTCGGCGCCAAGCCATCACACAACTTGCCCTTCACCCTAGCAACCGGTCCATCAAGCCAAGCCTCATCTTGATCTTCTCCACCTTGATCACATGACTCCATGTCATGTCTCATATGCAATGAGCTCCTTCATCACACCATCACCTGTGGACTAATCTCCTATGTATCTCACATAACTACATATTAGTCCACCTAAGTTGTCACTCAATTACCAAAACCAAACAAGGACCTTTCACCGCAGCGTGACTTCCGTAGCGTCCCCGGGGTTGTCGTCCGGGTTGTTGGACACGTTCCCGGTCAAGGAGTTAGAGTGACTCCAGGGATGCCATGAGGCCTCCCAGACCGCACTTTGGGCCACCAAGGAGGAGGCAGGGACCGTCCGTGCCCAGTTGGCGGACGCCGATGGCCAGGTGGCCGGTAAGTTTTTTTGGCGATCGTCGTTTTCTTCTTTCTCGGCTCACCCTTTTTGAGTCCTTTCTCTGATTTTTGTGTGTGTTTAACTAGAATTGGAGATGAAGCTACAGACGCTTCGTCAGGCTACGGACACTACCGTCGGTTGCATGCGTGCCCAGGGCGGGCGTCTTTAGGAGCATCTCCTCAACATCCCTGAGTGCATCATGGACACGGTGGAGTACGGTGTCCACCGCGGAGCAGCCGTCGCCCTAGTGGCAGCCCAGGTCCGGTCGGGCCACAAGCTCCGGCACCTGGTTGGCTTTTCAGAGGACGAGGGGGCGAACGATCATGAGAGGCTTGTCGAGGACTTCAATGAGGCCGCAGACGCCGTTGCCGCCGAGGTGCCCACCGAGGAGGTCATCCTCGAGGCCCTTTAGTTTGTACTTAGGGCCTTTTTCTCATGAATAAAGACTAGTTGTTTTCATCTTCTGTTATTTGTGAGACTTTGTTTAATTCGCATGTCTCAAACACTATTTATCGTAGTTGGACGCTTTATTCCCATATTGGTGGGGTTTCAGTCGACATTGACTATTTTCTGTGGACTTTAGCAGTTCCGACCCTTGTTTAAGATATGAGCACTTCTCTGTCTTCCTACGACTTTGTGTTAGACATTTTATGAGGCCGACCCCCGGGTCCCTACACATAGTAAGGGTCGGATCGAGGGGTCGGGTCTCCCACAGCGCTAAAAGGTCCAAATTGGCTAGAGAAGGGGTGAATAGCCTAAAAAACTCTACAAAACACTAGAGCAAAGATTAATAACACAAATGGCGATAAATGTAGTTTGCTCTAGCTCTAAGTGTTAAGCAAGCCACCTAGTTGCAATTCTAGTTACCTAATGTCTCTATGGCACACACAAGCTAGGTTGCTACAACTACTACTACCTAGAGTGCTACCAATAAGAACAAGCACAACTAAACAAGCTTACACAAGGTAAAGAAGCGGTAAGTAAACGATGGGAAGATGATTTTATACCGACGTGTAGAGGCAATTGAACCAATGAAGAATACCAATGTGAAGCCAATCACCGGGAGATAATCAATCACAATATCAAGAGAGACACCAAGATTTTCTCCTGAGGTTCACGTGCTTGCCGGCACGCTAGTCCCGCTTGCCGGCACACTAGTCCCCATTGTGTTGACCAACACTATGTGGTTCGACGGCTAATTTGGAATCCACACCCAAGCTCTCCAAGAGCGCCGTAAGAACCTACCGCTAGTGAGGTAACTCAATAACACGCGTAATATATTAGAGCTACCTTATGGCTCTTCACCGGGGAAGGTGCAAAGCCCCTCACAAGTCATTAGAGCCGGCCACGAACAACCTCCAACTCATTCTGGACCTCCTCCGCTGCTCCAAGCCATCTAGGTGGTGGCAACCACCAAGAGAAACAAGAATCCCACAGCACAAGAACACCCAAGTGTCAACTAGATGCAAACTCACAAGCAAATGCACTTGAGATCACTCAATCTCATTTTGATTAGGCAATCAAGTAAGGGAGATGAGTGGGAGGGGATGTGCTCAGCTCAAGAGGATGTTAGAGAGTCAAATAGTCCAAGAGTATGCTCCCTAAATCGTCCAAACATATATTTATAAGCAGCCCCAAAGAATAGAGCCGTTAGGGACAAGTTGCTGTTGTTGTCGTGCTGACCGGACGCGGACACATCGTCCGGTCGTGTCTCGCACCACCGCCCGATGTTCACCACGTGTCAAGTTTTAAATCTTGTTCATTCAATCATAACGGCCACTTAAATAAAGTCTCACATGTTTAGAAGTGACCGGACGCGCCGCTTGGTTTGATCGAACGCGCCCTAGCGTCCGGTTGCCAGATGCTCGTGCTGCTGAGAGGCTGACCAAATGAGCTGCTTGTACTGACTAGACGCCATAGTGCCAGCGTCTGGTTGATTCCAGTAAGGACCCACTCACGACCTGACATGTCCAGTCGATCGTGACATGACGCGCCACCACGTCCGATCGACCTCGCGTGCTTTGCAGCTTCTCTGGGGCTTGAGCGGACGCGCCGGTGCGTGCGCTCGCTGCAGACGCTGTGAACTGACCGGACGCGACCCTAGCATCCGGTCGGCTCAACCACCACATCTGGTCGCTCAGAAAATAGCGTTTCCACTTCCCAAAGAGCGCCGGTGCAAAGCCCAAATGTCCCACGCCTGACCGCTGCTGCCACTGACCGGACGCATCCGGTCATGCTAAGATAGCGTTCGGCCACTACCAGTGACCTCCGTTCACCTCCGTTTCTATCCACAATGACTTAGAGAAATTCTCCGCCTCCGGCGTAGTGGAAAATATGCATTTCACTTCCACAAAAGCGCTGAATCCATCTCTACCGCTCAAACTCTACCACCTTCGTAAATGTGCTAACATCACTAAGTGTATATCACCATGTGCATGTGTGTTAGCATTTTCACAATCATTTTCGAGACGTTAAGTTAGCTCACCACTAGATCTAAATGCATATGTAAATGAATCTTCATCTCGTGGCACTTAAGTGATCAATAGCCCCAAAAATGCATATTGACCGCTCTGATCAATAGCTCCGGGTGGTCAGAGCGGTCAAAAGTGATGGAGGAGTCGGACCACTTGGGGTAAGTGGGCGTCGCCGTCTCGGCTGCATACACCTCTCGGCGCACAAGCTTCTGCTGGCGTTTGGAGGAGTAGGCCTTCGTTCCGCCAAAGATCATGAGGCAGTCGGTTGTCTACGGGAAACCGTTGTCGTCGTTCTCCTCGACGCCGTTCGTGGACTGCTCCGGCTTCTTCTTTGGCTCACCCTTCTTCGTGCCCCTGGATAGGAACTTCTTCATGAGTCCATAGTCCTTGTACAAGTGCTTGATGGGATAGGCGTGATTCAAGAATGGTCCCTCGAGCAGCTTCTCAAAGTGATCTGGGGCGCCCTCAGCAGACGCCTTTTTGCCCTTGCGCTCTGCGGTGGCCATGAGCGAATACCCGGACCTTGCTTGCTCCTCCTCTTCTTCTTTAAGCGGTTGGGGGTGCCTTTGCCAGCGTCCTCATCCCGCTTCACCTTGCCTCGGGCACAGTCAAAAATCACTCTAACCGCGTCCTCACCTGAGGCGTGGCTTGTGGCGATGTCGAGGAGCTCCTTGGTGGTCCATGGGTGCTTGCGCCTCAACTTGTGGACCAGGGACTCACAGGTGGTCCCTGACAAGAAGGCCCCAATCACATCGGCGTCGGCGACGTTGGGTAGCTCATTGCGCTGCCGGGAGAAGCGACGGATGTACTCGCAAAGAGTTTTGTCCAGCTTCTACCGATAGTTCTTGAGGTCCCAGGGGTTCCTAGGGCGCACGTAGGTGCCCTAGAAGTTACCGACAAAGATCTCCTTAGGGTCCGCCCAACATCTAATCTTGTTGGGCAAAAGGTGCTCCAGCCACGTATGTGCCGAGTCAGCAAGGTGCAGGGGGAGGATGCGGATGATGAACGCGTCACCATCTGCGCCACTGGCTTGACAAGCAAGCCGGTAGTCCTCAAGCCATAGGCCGGGGTTCATCTCCCTGGCGTACTTCTGGATATTCACCGGTGGACGATATCGCATTGGGACGGGCGCACCGAGGATGTGTTGGCTGAAGACCCGGGGCCCTGGCGGTGGGAGACTCCGGCTCCGATCCTCGCCGCTGTCATAGCGACCGTCGCGACAAGGGTTGTAGCAGTGGCTGGACTCTCTTCTCTGCTCCTCCTGTCCATGCCTGCGGGCGTTCAGGGTGTCGCGCGCGTCACGGTTGTCACCAAGGCAGCCATGTACTAGGGCCGAGGCAGCTTTCCTGCCGTCATGCGTCAGCTGGCGGATGGATGTGGCTTTGCCATGGTCCTCGATAGGCTTTTCTCCGCCATGAGGGGGCTGGAGGACGGATGCGTCGTTGCTGTCTCATGCCGACGGCGCACACTGGCTGGCATTGCGTTGTCGAGATGCTGAGCTCTCCGTCTGCTACACCGATGCACGCTTGAGTAGCGTGCGGATCTCGCGCTGCGCCTGGCGTCCCTCGGGCGTCGTGGGTTTTGGGAGCCCTCGGAGCAGAGCCACCGTCTCGGCTATGTTCTAGCTCACCCGGGTGAAGCGTGGGAGTCTGTCGTCGTCCTCGATGATTCTCCAAAGCACGTCGCGGGCACACGTGTGCATCTTGTCACAGTGTTGTGCAATCTCGTTGTTGGTATAAATAAAATGCACACTAGAAAAGATAACTTTCTACAAGGCGTAGATATAGTACCATTGTAGTACTTCACCAAGATAATCCCGGTTTTAATATCAAACACAAAGGAACGGTTGGCGACGATGATTGAGTCTATAAACTTAACCCAATTCACAATCAAGCTCAGATAATAGTGAAAATAGGAAGACTACTAAGGACTATCTAATTCCAATCTCGATAAACTATGTTCTTAAACATTCATTCAGTGGGCGATAACTTTCAATAAGGGATGAAATCAGAGTTCTCCCCTACCAACATGCATAAGCCTACCTTTACTTATTAACTGGAAGTGGACTATAGAGAATTCAACGAAGCTATAAAGTCACCTTCGTGAGTACCACTATCCAGCAGGTCAAGGGGCATTCACAAGTAATCCTAGCCTAAGCACCACACTTACACTACGAAAACAACTTCAACTTAGGTGCTACCAAGATCAAAGTACTCAAAAGAGTTGCAAACTTGAAGAACAATACGAACAAATTGCTTACTTAAATCAGAAGTTGATTACCAAAGAGTCTCAGAAGGAAGCCCCCTGCGAAGGAACTTGATCTGGACGAACACAGCAGCGGAGAAGCACTAACAGGCCAGAACTCCTCTAGAACTCTGCTCTTCTACTCTATCTCTCTATCTCTAATTAAGACTAATCCTAAGATGAACTAGTCTACTCTTGATTGCTAGCCTAGATCTCTAGATATGGAATTAGAACTCTGGCTCTTCAGCTCTTGATCTGGCTTCCCTTTCTCTAGGGGAGGGTCTGGCTCTTTATTTATACCCCGGTGGGATGCACGTGAGCCCTTCGATCAAACCGACTTAAGGGACGACCTACATGACTCCTCAAAGGCGGTGCAAGAATACTCTAGAAGCTCGTGGAAATGTAGAGGGGGGTGGCCGCCCGGCCACCCCTATGGTCGGCCGGCCCCACCTAGCAGGGGCTGGGGCCCCGGATCGCTCTGGTGTCTTCTATAGTCTTCTAGTATATATCTTGCAGCGAAATTCCATAAATTATTTTAATTCCTAGATCCCTTTTGTTGACTTTCTGGATAACACTCTAGAAAATTATAAATCACCAAAACTCATGGAATTTGTCAGTAATAACCTCCTATTCTATGATATTTGTGCATACGTGCAAGGAAATTTATTGGTTTGTAATGTATGTTAACGACCGTCAACACTCGTGCTCGAGCGCCGCGCACTCCTCCAGATGGAGTCACGTGGTTTTGAGCTCTTGCTGTCGCTCCCTCAGTTGGTTCATACGCGGGTGGGGTGGGACTTCTGCATCCACCGTAGCCCCGCGCCCATCGGTAAGATGCGGGGGAGTCCCATTCCCCCCATGAGGGGCGCCGTCATTGGCACTCATGACGTGTCCTTCGGGGGTCGCCTCATGGTGAGGGTCGTCGATAATGTTTGCCTTGAAGCATTCACACGAGGGGTGGTAGCTCCCCTGGCTGGAGGTGGAATCAGAAATTGACTCTAAGTCATTCGCGAGGAGATCGTGGATCGATTCCTCGACGTAGTCGGCCATGCCCACAAACTCATCGTTTGCGGGCGGTGAACGAAAGTGTTGCATTGTATGATGCTCTATGATCTGTGTAGTGTTGCGCAAACCATAAGGGAACGCCATTGAGGCACCCTGGGTCAGGATGTCTAGGGAGAGCGGCTCTCCACCGGCAAGCTGCGTCATGATGTTGACGAAGGAGAAGGTAAGGGCACACAGGTCCTCCCAGGATGGGTGAGGTCCTAGGTATATGGTGAGTTGGTGCTCCAATGTCCCGAAGTCGAAGTCGAGGTGCTGGTCGCGCCCGAGGGTGTGAGCCTTCGGGGCGTTTAGTTGTAGCTCCTTGAGAGCCTCAACGATCGCGTCGAGGCCAGTGGGAGAAGGAGACTGGACGGGTGCAAGAGCCTATACTAGCTCTCCCTCCATGGTGACGATGAAGTCCAGACTCCCAAAGCGCACGTGCACACCTAGGGTCTAGTTGATGCTGTGGTTGGCCATCCGAAGCCTGATGAAAGTGACAAGACACGCAAAAGGCCCCTACCTAGCGCGCCAACTATCGGTGTTACAAAACCACCAGCTAGTGAATTTTGTGGATTGCATGTCTAGGCTTGGATGGTGTGCAAAGAGGACACGGGGATGTATACTGGTTCGGACGGAATGTCCCAACGTTTAGTGGCGAGCTGCTCGTGTTACTTGCACTTAAGTTTGTAGTAGGAGTTACCAACGGTCGAGAGAGGGATGAGCTCCCAAATCTCTGTGGGTTGAGTGTGTATGTGTTGTTCAGTCATCCCCCCTCCTAGAGACCCTGCTTCCCCTTTTATAGTTTAAGGGGAAGGGCAGGTTACAGCCGAGACAGTAGAGTAGAGAAAGGGAAAAAAAGAAAAAAAGAAGGATAAGGAAGAAAAGAAATAGGAACCCCAGGGTCATCGTCCTCCTTCCCCTCCTTAGTGCGGGCCTCGTTGCCCTGTGGATCGCGGTGATAGGGATAGGCGCCATGCGTTGCCCTATGTACTACTGGCTGAAAGGTCCTTGTTTGGTTTTGGTAATTGAGTGATAACCTTAGATGGACTAATTATGTTTATGTGAGATACACAGGGAATTAGTCCACATGTGATGGTTTCATGAAGGAGCTCATTATATATGAGACATGACATGGAGTCATGTGACCAAGGTGGTGAAGATCAAGATGAGGCTTGGCTTGATGGACCGGTTGCAAGTGTGAAAGGCAAGTCGGAGGCTTTGGAGCGATGGACCGCAGGGCGGTGAAGCTTGAGCAAGACTTGGCACTGATGGACTGACGCAACGATAAAGAGCAAGTGAGGTCAAGATCGATGGACCAACAAGGTCACATGATGATATGAAGTGGATCATATCATTTGTGATATGGTTGGTGCATGTGTTGCATCAACGTCAGAGGAGATGGAGTGAAATACGCAAGGCAAAGGTATAACCTAGGGTATTTTCATTTCATCGGTCATAGGTGTGTAGAGAAGTTGATGAGCGGGTTTAGGATAGATGGTCGTACTATTAAGAGGGGCAAACTTGTTTGCATATCGATCATCTAGTGCCACTTAAGCGATCTAACTTTGCATACATGCTAGGATCGAGTGGCGTGGCAAGTTGAGTGGCTAACTCCTTTAAGAAAAAGATTGTGAAAATGCTAACACACATGCACAAGGTGGTGAACACTTGTTGGTGTTGGCACATTTGTGAAGGCGGTGGAATTTGAGTAGTTGAGAGGGGTTTAGGGTCCTCTCTCCCTCCTGTCGAGCTTGCGAGCCGGATTCAGGCGTTTTCAAGCAATTGAAATGACTATTTTCCTTTACGCTGAAGTCGAGAATTGGAGGCGAAGTCGTGGAATGTTTTCGAGCTGAGAAGCGCGCATCGGACGCAGTGCTCGGCAACAACAGACGCTAGCCCTAGGAGCATCAGACGCGGGTTCAGCATCTGGTGGCTAACACTAAGTGACGCCCTGCTGAGGAAGCAGCGTCGGACGTGGCTGTGGTCGGGCGATAGACACTAGACGTCAGCGTCTATTGTGAGTGGCGTTAGCAGCGTTGCAAGCCTCGATGATGACAGACGCGGAGCGGCATCTGATGCCCACTCGACGGATGCGTCTGTTGGTCGATTGCCTGTTTCTAGAGCTCTCTGGACTATGTCAGTTGGACATCGGACGTGGAGGCTAGGGAGGCATCGGACGCGTCTGTTGCACGCAAGCCAACCGTTGGAAGTTAGCCGACCGTTGGAGATCAACGGTTCTCGTTCAATTGAGGACACGTGGTGCTGATCGATCACAGGCGGTTGAGGAGCGTCAGACGCTGGCCACGTCTGTTGCGTAGGCATCAGACGTGTCTGATGCCCCCGAAAAATGCCCAGTGAAGGGGCAACGACTATATTCGTTTGTGGGGTTATAAATAGTTTTGGTGGCTGGCCTTGGCTGCGGCTTGGCACCCTTGGGACTTAGTGTCCATGCTTTGGAAGTGCTAGGAGAGCCTCTAACTCACTTGTGCTTGTAAGAGTGCGAATCGATTGCGAGTGAGTGTGATTCTAGTGTGTTGCATCGTGAGGATTGCATCGAGTGACACTAGGTGTTCGAGTTGCAAGCCAGTGGTACTTGTTACCCATGGAGGTTGCCACGTCCTAGACGGCTTGATGGCTTGAGGCTCCGTTGAAGCTCGTAAGAAGATTGTGCGAGGCTCTAGAGAAGCTTTGTGAGGGACATTGTGCTCGCCCGCGGGAGCCGCGAAAAGTAACTCTAGTAAAGTGAGACGCGAAGGGCGACAAGTGGTCTGGCCGGGTTAAGTGCTAGAGCTTGTGGCTTGGAGGATCCCCATCTTGAGAGTGGATGTGTGGCACCCGCTGAGAGTTTTACTCTTGATAGTCAATTAGCTCGTGATCCAATAAGTGGGTGCATCACCACAACGAGAAGAGCAAGAGGACCAGCAGCAACCTTGGAGCTTGTCTCAACGGGGACTAACGTGTTGGCAAATACGTGAACCTCGGGATAAAAATCATCGTGTCAACCTTGTTCATCCCGTTGGTTTGCAATCTCCGAAACACAAGCTTGTATTACTTTCACATATATACAATGTGCTTGTGTAGTTGCTCTCATATCTAGTTGTGTTTGTGTAACTAGCTAGATATCTTCTTGCCTATGTAGATTAGAAGTAGCTCCCATTGCATGGCTAATTTGATTTGTGTAACCTTGTTAGTCACATTGCTTAGTTTGTATAGCTAAGTAATTTACGCTCTCTAATTTGGCATTGGTTGCCTTGTTATTGAGCTTTACTAGTGAGCTTAAGAGATTTGTGCTTTGCTTACTAGAATTGTATAGGAGCTCCCTAGTGCTTGAAGTACTAGTGCATAGGTTTGTGTGACCTTACTCTAGAAGTGGTTAGGTGGGCTCTTGTTAAGCTTGGCACCTTAGTTGCATAATAAGGATCTTTGTAAGGTGCTAGAAAACATAGATAGAGGGGTATAGTCTTGGCTAGACCGATAGTTTTAATTCCGCATTTGTTTCGGTTAGCCGGCGTGATTAAATTTTAGTAAGAACTATTCACCCCCTCTAGTCCGCCATCTCGACCCTACACTAGCGCCACGCGCGGACGGCATGCGCCAACCATGGCGTCCCACTCCGTCTGGCAAATGGAGTGGCCAATTATGAAGGTCAATAGTTGACCCTGACGAGTGTCGTACAGGAGTTGGCGGCATGGTGATGCCTTGTGTTGCATCATACGGTGTCGTGGGGTGATTTGATTTCCCGGGGACGGCCCGTCCGTCACTATTTTTGGCCCATCCTTGGTCGTGCGCCCCCCATCCGCAGTGGTTGGGATCAGCGCAGGCCCCTACACGGCACTTCCGCCACGTGCGAGACCGAGTCCTAGCAGTTGGGCGAGGCGGAACCCTTCCCCTAGGAGTCGGGCGAAGCAGAGATTCCCCTCCAGGGGTCGGACGAGCCGTGGCTTATACCTTCTACGTTTGTTGGATTGTTCCGTCCCCTTCTGGGGTCGGTCGGGGCCAGTCCCACCATGCGGGGGGGGGGGGGGGGTCGGGCAAGGCGAGGCTTCCCTTATGGTCGGACGGGACAGGGTCCCACACCAAAGGGTCGGCCAGGTTCGTGATCACGTTCCTGATTTATCGGAAGGCTAGTTTTTAGCGTTGTCTTCGGGTATCGTGATCATTGATACCCGACAATTTGCATATCTAAAACTTTCCTTATTTATTCTATTTTACAAAATTAAAAATTAAATAAGTATATATTTCATCTATTACATACTAGGAGGTAATAGGTGATTGTTACCGTTCGATCGAAATAAATGAGCGGTTCATAATCATTTGAAAGTACGGCAACAAAGCCCTTATTTTCCAGATAAACAAAAGCTAGCTGTAAATGTTGACACAAGTCATTATTAGTTTAGTTTGTTCTCAAGTCCCAGACCTAGAGCCTTCCATCACTGACTATATTACATTCTAACGCACGTGCCGACAGCATCGTTTGCAGCTGTGACAGTCATCCTTCATTCTTTATACACAAGTAATGCATCAGCATGGGCAGTACATGGTGTATACTCCGTATTGTTTACCGATCAACACCGATGACGCCTTTATTGCGGCGAAGTAATTGGTACGACATGTATTTAGGTAAAAAAAATAAGAAGCTAATGATGTAGCGGCATGTATGAATATTTTAGGCTTTCAAGTCATTGCTAGAGCTAATCAAGGAGCATTATTTGTTGTCTAAACCGGCCTTCTCCAACCAGGCAAGCAACTATAACAAGACTTCTGCATGCGATTTGGTCATCAATATTCATTACACATAGATTTGATTCACCATTTGGGTAGTCTTTGGTGGCACTAATTAAATCAAACGTATATCCTGCTCCTCTAGATCCATATTTTTTAATCGTTTTGAATGCGGTTGGGGTCAAAACTTTAGATGTTTGGGCCTCTTTGGTTACCTACCATAGTTTGCCAAACTTTGTCATACATTTTGTGGCTGTTGTTTGGCTCATGCTGAAGTTTTTGGCATATAGAGTTTTATGGCTCCAACACTACTACACAGATTCTTTTTACGAACGGCTCCGATTTCTAACAGAGGTGGATGACTTTAGAAACCATCTGTAGCTAGGATAAGGAGCATGTAACTTGAGAGAACAACTCCGGGAAATCAGTTTTAGGGGCAGTTTCGTTAAGAAAACCGCCTCTAAAGATGTGTCCATTTCTAGGGGTGGTTCCGTTAAGATAACCGTCCTTGAAAAGGGTTTTCCAGGGGCGGTCATCTTAACTGAACCACACCCTAAAAATCTAAATTTTCAAGGCTGGTTTTGTAAAGACTTAAGGGAACCGTCTCTGGAACATCATTAGGGGCGGTTCTCTTAGTCAACCATCCCTATAAAGTATTCCCTGTAAACATCCTTCTTCCTCCTCATGGCTGTTGTTGTTGTTCATGCCATTGTTGAGTTCACTTGGAGGCAATAAATTGCAAATATAGAGGGGGAGGGGGGAGGTTTTGCCCATTGAATCTTTGAATGAGATGAGTTTAAGAGGTAAGCTTATAACATTCCTAATGTCTTTTCAACATTTACTCTTACATTTCTTTCATTAAGTTTTGTTCACATCTAGAGAGGCATGGTTGTTATTTTTTTTTCCATTTTGTTAGTATTGTAGACTGATTTTAGTAGGCTCACATCAATCTCTAGTTACTTGGTCAAGAATTATCTTTATCCATGAATATAGATGGTTTTAGATCTAGATCTAGACCTAGATGCATGGAGAGGGGATGCATCTAATTACTCATGATTTCATTTTATCCATTGATATCAATTTATGCCATTTTTGTCAATTGGCTTCAGTAGTTATACGCGGATAATATTTTGATGGTATTATACCATTTGGTTAAGGACCACAGATGAAAAAATGGACTAGGGTTTATGTTCATTATCTAGCCCAATTATGCTCCTAGGTGTTGGATCATCAGATTGTGTTCTTTTTCATAATGTTGTTTTGACTAAAATAGAACTGTAGGTTCTGTATCCTACTGAGGTTTGACCTTAGATAAAAGCTGTAGTTTAGATTGTTTAAGGACCATAAGCCAAATCAGTCCATAACCTAGTCAAATAGTGGCCTAAAGATTGAAGTGTCGTTGTTTGAAAAGGGCCAAAATTTGTCTGTCCCCATTAGATTTGAAACTCACTTTTAGTTTCATGAACCCTACTTTGGAGCCTTAGATCTTGCAAACCAAACCGAAATAAACCATGAGCCTTTAAGCAATGTTGTAGTACTCGTGTAGCTCTACATTGTTTGCTAAAACACCTTGAGCTAATATCACTTGGCTCGGGAGGAGAGAAAAAGGGAAAATGGAGTTCCAGTCAGTGCCGGCCATTTTTGAAACTGGCTGGACGCGTCGTCGTGGCCGACCGGCCCATGCTCCGCTCTCGCCCCCACTTCACAATTTATGGAAATCATGAAAAATATTAATTAGTTATGCATAGAAAATATGCAACCGAGAAAAGTTCATGAACACAATTACACTGAATGTCCAAGGCTATAGGGGAACAAGTATACATGGTTTCATAGTCATTCAATTAATCGACATGCTCATGTCTATAATTAACATTGATACTCATTCAACATTCAATAGCAAATGACTCAATATTTATTATTTTTAAGGAACTAAATAACTAAGTAAAGCACAAAACGGTGTAGTATAGATTATAGACTATAGTCATGTAGAGTAAAAAAAAGGAAATACATGCCTAGGTCAGGATTAGTGGCGCTAAAATTTTTTGCAGCTAAACCAAACAATGGCCTTTGGTAAACCCAAAGCGTCCATATATATATATATATATATATATATATATATATATATATATATATATATATATATATATATATATATATATATATATATATATATATATATATATATATATATATATATATATATCCCTCCGTCCCTAAATATCTGTCGCTTTACACTTCCCGAGAAAAAACTTTAATTAAATATATATTAAAAATATTAATATTTATGGTATATAATTAGTATTATTGGAAAGATCTTTGAATCTAGTTTTTTTAATAAATTTATTTGGAGATGCATATGCTGCACGTATTTTATACAAATCGAGTCAAACTTGCGGACACAGAAACCGAAAATGATATTTAATTGGGAACAGAGGGAGTATAGCTAAAACAAGAGGACAGTTTGGCAATATCGTAGTAGCATGCCCTCTAAAAAACTATAGCCAACTATTTGAAACCATGATATATTTCCATTATCAAATTTGAAAGACATTATTTCCCTAAAGACAGGATAGATATAGAAAACAGTGGACCTCATTAGAAATTTAGAACGAATAATCGACGACAATGCTGACTTGTCGGGGACGGGGTACTCTGGGGAAGAGCATGAGGTCGGAGCAGACGTAGCTAGCGGCGTCGGGAACTCAAAGACGCGACGTGCGCGTCGGCAGCATCGCGGACGTGGAGGTACCCTTGGCACGACTGCACGAGCACGTCGTTGTCATACGCCTGCCTGGACGGACCCGTTGAGGTACTTGAGCATGAGGCTGGCGTTCGCAGTTCACTGACGGCTGCAGCGCCAGGCCCTGCACCAGGACCGTACCGCCGCATCAAACTTGCGATACATGCATGGAGTACTAAATGTAGATGAAATAAAAAACTAATTGTACAGCTTGGTTATACTTTGCGAGACGAACGTTTTGAACCTAATTAGTCAACGGTTGGACACTATTTACCAAATAAAGCAAAAACGTGCTACAGTACTTTTTTTTTACACCTTTTTACACATTTTTATACAACTAAACACAGCCGAATACGTTTTTCCAAAGACTGTAACACTGAAGTTGCCGGGGGTCATTCCCGAGGAGCAGTCGTTTCTGAATTTCTTTAGAGCCCGTTTAGTTTTAAAAAATTTCTCAAAAATTTTCAGATTTCTCATCACATCAATTTTTGGACATATGCATGAAGCATTAAATGTAGATAAAAAATAAAACTAATTACACAGTTTAGCTGTAAATCACGAGATGAATCTTTTAAGCCTAGTTAGTCCATGATTGAACACTAATTACCAAATAACAACGAAATGCTACAGTTTTCTACAGTAGTTTTTTAAAAAAAAATTTGCAAACTAAACAGACCCTTAGATAGACAATTGTCACCGAGGATATGGCAAGAGAAAGTTCGGTAAACTACATAACCACAGATACAAATGTAGGATGATACTCCGATGCAAATTTATTTTATTAGGAGATTACAACTGTCAACTAGTAGCTAGCAACATAGAAAGTCACATCCATCGATAGTTACTGTTGCACTCTCAACACTTGTGACACTTACGCCCACAATCTCATATTCTATTTTTAGCAGACTGATGGAAGCAGCGACGTGTGCACTGTAATAGTTTGCGTGCCATATGCTAATTTGTTTCTTCAGGGCCATCCTCTAGCTGTGTGGTACGTACGAGGTACGACGTATTGATAGCTCAGGCCTCCGGCTCCGGCGACGGCGTTGGGGCAGGGATAGGGATGATGCCCTTCTCCTGGAAGCATATGACGGTGTCGTACAGGGCCTGCGCCGCCGGAGTGAACTCCAGGCCCAACTCCCTCAGCTTCTGGTTGGATATCTTGTACGGCTGCTTCCTTGGGTTCACCTCATCAGAGCACCTGCGAGATGCAATGCAATCCAAGAACCACAAGTTAATACATGTTATAAGTATACTACTATTAATTAGAATAACAATACAATACAATACACAGGGATCGGTCGAAAATGCTCAGGAGAACCCATCAAAAAGTTTAAAGTATTTTTTGCACGACTTTAGAGTACCGTGTCAAGCTAATAAAAGGCAGACGATAGATGCTTGACCGCAGAAGAATAGTTGATTTTTCCCCCGAGGATCGATCACGTCGTTGATCTATCAACGGTGAACTAATAATAACAATAATAAAGAATCTTTAAAAAAGTTTCTAAGCAGTATATGTACAAGCCAAAGAAGTCTATATATAACTCTTAGCCATTGGATACTGAAACGAAAAGAGCGAAAGACTGGGCAACAGATTTCCCAATCGGTTCTGCATGCAGTATGCGCTACGTAACTCCACCGCCGATGCTTTCACCCTTGACAAACTGGTGCACCGCACTTTGTAACCAAATTCTCACCTCATCATCAGATTCAAACATAATCAGCACGTGAGCATAGGCGGAGCTAGCTAGGTGGCACGTTGTGCCATGGACCACCATAGAATTTAGATTAATGTTGAAACTACAGTATATGTGTTCTATACTATAATGAAGATTGCATTTAGAACACTATTATTTGGCTCATTATATTTAGATGGACCACCCTTGCATTGAACCCTAGCTACGCCACTGCACGTGAGCACTATCTATATTGATAATTTCACGTGTTTCACCTTTTTTTTAATCTTAATTTCCACATGGCAGCTTGAATTCTGAAACGAAAGACAGAGACATGCATGCTCGAAATTAAAGCAAACATGCATGCACGCGTGCGTGCGTGCAGCACGATCCAGCTAGCGACATGCATATCGACAGCAGCAGAGAACACTGACCTTTCCGGGACGGGGTATTCCGGGAAGAACTTGCGGAGGGTCCTGACGACGTCCTCGCGGTGGAGCACGGCGTCGGCGCAGATGTAGCGGCCGGCGGCGTGGGGCGCCTCGAAGACGCGGACGTGCGCGTCGGCGGCGTCGCGGACGTGCACGTACGCCTGCACGGCGTTGGCGTACGTCTTGGCGGAGCCGTTGAGGTACTTGAGCACGTGCATGAGGCTGGCGTTCACCGTCGGCTGCAGCGCCGGGCCCTGCACCAGCACCGGGTTCACCACCACCAGGTCCACCCCGCGCGCCGCCGCCGCCTCCCACGCCGCCTGCTCCGCCACCGCCTTCCCGTAGCAGTACCAGTTCTGCATGCATCATGCATGGGCCATGGCCGTACGTCTTCGTCACGGTCGGTGAACATGTAGCGTGCAAACCATGAAGGGAACTGAAGCAGCAGGAGTACGATCGACGACTGTACGTACGTACCTTGGTCTTCTTGCAGAATTCGAGGTCGCTCCAGCACGACTCGTCGACGACGGCGTCCGGCGCGCGGTTGGGGTCCATGGCGACCGCGCCGATGGACGACGTCAGGACGACGCGGCGGACCGTGCCGGCCTCTGCCGCGGCGTCGATGACGTAGCGCGTCCCCGTCACTGCTGGCTCCACCATCTCCTCCTGCAAGGAAACCGCGGCTATGAGCAGTGGCGAATCCAGTCCGACAAATGACAACACGCATGTTTTCGTAAAAAAGTTGTAGAACAAATAGTAAAAATCAAGATGTCACCAAATACAAAAATCCCCCCAATGCTCCAACACCTTGCAGCCAGCAGGGCCTAGGACCTGGAACTGGAAGCTGGCCGGCGGCCGAGCGCCAGCGACTGGGGGCCTCGGCGCCTCGCCACCCACCTGGGAGCTGGCTGACGGGCGGCGGCGGAGGCGCCAAGCGCCCAATCGGCAGCCGGCAGCAGCTGGGGTGGCTCCGCCTCTGGCCATGAGCCTATGACGATGAGCTGCCCATGCATGCGTGCCAGCCATGCCGTGTGAGTAAATCCGACGAGGACAGAAGCAAAGGTCACTGAGGAGTGGGCCTAACTGCAAACGGTCGCATTTTAATTCCTCTCTCTACTAGCTGCACGCATCTGGCTCCAGAGAGTGAATTTTGCACGCATGCATGCATGCAGGAGACAATTTCTGTCCCAAAAAATATTCTACTACTGGAGTAGTACTATTTATTTGATTGATAAACAATTCAGCCAATGATCACCGTTACCAAATTAGCCGTTTGTTGGGGACAAGTTAATACATGTTATAAGCCTGTTTAGTTCCCAAAATTTTGCAAAATTTTTCAAGATTCCCCGTCACATCGAATCTTTGGATACATGCATGAAGCATTAAATATAGATAAAAAATAAAACTAATTACACAGTTTAGACGAAATTCACGAGACGAATCTTTTAAGCCTAATTAGACCATGATTAGACACTAATTGCCAAATAACAACAAAAGTGCTACAATACTATTTTAAAAAAAAAATCGCGAACTAAACGAGGCCTAAATGTTTTTGGTGAGATTTTGGACGATCCTTTTATTTTTTTAATAATAAATACTTGCAGCAGGTGCTGTATATGGTCCCTACTGGAGTAGGAAGAAAACATTTACTCCAAAGGCCAGCCGGGTTACGGTACGTGACATGATACGATGTTCCGTGATCGATCGATCGATCTTATCCGTATTCAAGTAGTAGTATAGGTTACACGTACCGGATCGTCGGTGACGGGCGACGCGGTGTGGAAGACGCCGTGGCAGCCGGCGACGGCCGCCCGCAGCGCGTCGTAGTCGAGCAGGTCGGCCTTGCACAGCGCCAGCCGCTCCGCCGCGCCGGGGAGCGCCCTCAGGTGCGCGTTCTTCGCGTCGTCTGCCTCCATCGATCGCCAGACAAGACAACACAGTGAGTATATCGATCGATCGCAATTCGACCTGACGATGGATGGATCTACGTTACCGGGGTTGCGCACGGTGCCTCTTACGGCGTAGCCCCTCTCGAGCAGGAGCTTGACGATCCACGACCCGACGTAGCCGCCGGCGCCGGTCACACACACCGTCTGCCCGAGCCCCGGGGCCGCCGCCGCCGCGTCGTCGCCGCCCACGACGGTCATGTCGTCGTCGCCGCTGCCGCCGCCGCGCGTGGTTACCGGGTCGCTGTTATTACTTACCACAGGGGAGAGAGAGAGGAAATTAGTCCCAAGCAAGCAAGGGCTCTGTCGTCCTGTCTGTCTCTCTTTAATCTGCGTCTCTATTGTGTGTTTGGTGCGGGCTATTTATAGGAGGTCCGGGAGGTCTGCGTTTGGTAAGACTTCGTGTATGTCTCGGCCAAGAGCTGGATCGGAGTTGGTAGCGCTACCCCCCCCCCCCCCCCCCCCCCCCCCCCCCCAAGCTCAGCCTGACAGGAATCCGTCCGCGTCCGGGATACCGTCACGTCGATTGGCGTGGTCTGCACTCTCTGCTCTCACTGAGGTCAGATGCACTGCGGTGCGGCGACAGGGACACACGGTACCCTGTCGATCATCGAAGTTTTTTGTCATTTGCGTGGGTGCACTTTGGAAGTACATTAACAAGGATGTTTTTTTTACCCCAAAGCATATGCATGATATAAGAGCTACCAACTCCACAAGAGAGTAGTTGATAAACATTGGGTCTAAAATATAGTGTTTCGAGACTCTCCAAAAAAAGTAGCGCCTCAAAATAAAGGGATTTGCTAACGTTCACGTAGGTACCTGACTTTTCTCCTCCTTTCAGACGACAGATTCACAGCCGTCAGATCTTCGTCATGTGGCTAGGTAGCTCGTGCACTATTCTTCTTCTCCTTGCGTCCACGCAGTTTCTTCCACCTCGCGTCCGCGCCAGCTGCCGCCCATCCCCCACCGCCCCACCGCGGCACGGTAGGGTCTTGTCGGAGCTCCGCGCCCGCGGTGTCCGCCTTCTTCACCTCCCTCCCTCCCGCCGATGCTATATTCTTCAACTTTGACGAGCACGACCGTGACGCCCCCACCCCGACCTGGCCTGGCCACCAGGACCCGAAGCCGCCCGCCCTTGTCCCCACCGCTGGCTAGTCTGCCTCCCCTCAGAACCCTTCTATGCCCGCCAAATTTGGAGAGGAAAGAAGGGGAGAGGCTGGAGAGGGAGGTCGCCGCCGTCGTTTTCGTCTTAGCGGGGGGGGGGGGGGCTAGCACGCGCGGACGTGGGCGCGGGGTGGCGGGGTGCACGGGCGCGGTCGGGCTTGTGGGCGTGGGGCGCGAGCATGGGAGGCACATGGAGTGTAGGAAACGTGCAAAATAAAACCCACCACAACAGATATACTTTATTTTTGCATTCTCTATCTATTTGGAAAGTCCCACGCGTCAGTTTATTTTTTAACGGTTCAACACTTCTTACTGTGGATCTGATCGGCTTTATTTGGCACCGTCGCCATGTCCCTTGGCTGTCCACGTGAAATACTCTAGCTGCCCATCGCACCACCCAGCCAGCCACGGCTGCTGATCATACATGCTGTATTGCTGTAATAAACATATATTTTTTTATAGCACCCTTCTCGAATGATTCCATTAGTATGTACGGAGTACTCATGCACGTTGGCGCGTTCAGAGCAATTGATTACTAGCCGTAATGTTTATTTCTAACTGGACAAGTAATGGATGTGATTTCGTTCTTACCTTGCAAATGGTACAAGTAATGCTTAAAAAGACACGGTTCAGTCAACATGAAAATGATCATGCTGACAATCTGAGGGATCTGAAGAGAAAGAAATAAACAACCGTGTTTTTCTTAGAAAACAATGTATGACTATCCAACGAGTGGTGCACCGAAAACAAGACGAGGCGAGGTTGTGAAGCTACGCAGGCAACAAGGGACTAGGACTTCTACCGCCGACTCTAGAGCTCCAAGTTAGAGTTGTGTCTATCTCGTAGGTCACTGATGATAAAGTCGCTATTTGTTTTCTTGTAAATCGTTCTCTTGTAAGACTCGGGTGGCATGGGACTCGGAAAACTAAACCCCACACAAAAAGTAGGTTGACGTAGCTTGCGCCACTTATAGGCTTTGTAATTTATGCTCTTCTCTTATAAATGAAAGCCAATAACTCAATCTTTCTGCGGGGACAAAAGTTAACATGCAAGTAATGCTCAAAAAGAAAAATAAGGAAACATTCGGATGGAGCGCTAGAAAACACAGAAATTCGATGAAAAGGTGACGCAAAGAAATTTTTCATAAGGTTTAACCTCTTCATAAAATTTCTCCAAAATTTCTATAGAACAAACCACTACGTATGACTTTCACAGTGTGCATTTATTCTTCATAATTCGGTCCTGTCGGTGTGGACAACAAAGGGTTTTTTTTCCTTCCTACTAGAGAAGGATCCAAGCACTACTATAATGGCATATGAATTGCTTTGTTGTCTAAACCGGCCTTCTCCAACCAGGCAAGCAACTATAACAAGACTTCTGCATGCGATTTGGTCATCAATATTCATTACACATAGATTTGATTCACCATTTGGATAGTCTTTGGTGGCACTAATTAAATCAAACGTATATCCTGCTCCTCTAGATCCATAATTTTTAATCGTTTTGAATGCGGTTGGGGTCAAAACTTTAGATGTTTGGGCCTCTTTGGTTACCTACCATAGTTTGCCAAACTTTGTCACACATTTTGTGGCTGTTGTTTGGCTCATGCTGAAGTTTTTGGTATATAGAGTTTTATGGCTCCAACACTACTACACAGATTCTTTTTACGAACGGCTCTGATTTCTAACAGAGGTGGATGACTTTAGAAACCATCTGTAGCTAGGATAAGGAGCATGTAACTTGAGAGAACAACTCCTGAAAATCAGTTTTAGGGGTAGTTTCGTTAAGAAAACCACCCCTAAAGATGTGTCCATTTCTAGGGGTGGTTCCGTTAAGATAACCGTCCTTGAAAAGGGTTTTCCAGGGGCGGTCATCTTAACTGAACCGCACCCTAAAAATCTAAATTTTCAAGGCTGGTTTTGTAAAGACTTAAGGGAACCGTCTCTGGAACATCATTAGGGGTGGTTCTCTTAGTCAACCATCCCTATAAAGTATTCCCTATAAACATCCTTCTTCCTCCCCACGGCTGTTGTTGTTCATGCCATTGTTGAGTTCACTTGGAGGCAATAAATTGCAAATATAGAGGGGGGAGGGGGGAGGTTTTGCCCATTGAATCTTTGAATGATATGAGTTTAAGAGGTAAGCTTATAACATTCCTAATGTCTTTTCAACGTTTACTCTTACATTTCTTTCATTAAGTTTTGTTCACATCTAGAGAGGCATGGTTGTTTTTTTTCCCATTTTGTTAGTATTGTAGACTGATTTTAGTAGGCTCACATCAATCTCTAGTTACTTGGTCAAGAATTATCTTTATCCATGAATATAGATGGTTTTAGATCTAGATCTAGACCTAGATACATGGAGAGGGGATGCATCTAATTATTCATGATTTCATTTTATCCATTGATATCAATTTATGCCATTTTTGTCAATTGGCTTCAGTAGTTATACGCGGATAATATTTTGATGGTATTATACCATTTCGTTAAGGACCACAGATGAACCGGTCATGGATGTACACGAAACGAAGGCATCAAGTCTCTATATACAAGACGTGAATAAATTTATTGAAGCCATTAAAAGCCACACCTTGATTAAGCAGACAGGATATATATTGTCCTTGCTATAACTATCAGAAACATATTGTAACACGCTAGGTGTTACGCTTGCATTTTGCGCCTGCATTTGCATTAGCATGACCAACATTCATTCAATCATGATCATGAGCATACGAAAATACATTCACTTGCTTACATGTTTACTCTATGTGATGCTTTGTTTCTATATGTGACCCCATATGTTCATGTGTGTTAATACAAGTGTTTGTTGTTTGATCACCTAAACATCATAGAACAACAAAGGATAAAAAATGGACTAGGGTTTATGTTCATTATCTAGCCCAATTATTCTCCTAGGGGTTGGATCATCAGATTGTGTTCTTTTTCATGATGTTGTTTTGACTAAAGTAGAATTGTAGGTTCTGTACCCTACTGAGGTTTGACCTTAGATAAAAGTTGTAGTTTAGATTGTTTAAGGACCATAAGCCAAATCAGCCCATAACCTAGTCAAATAGTGGCCCAAAGATTGAAGTGTCGTTGTTTGAAAAGGGCCAAAATTTATCTGTCCCCAATAGATTTGAAACTCACTTTTAGTTTCATGAACCCTACTTTGGAGCCTTAGATCTTGCAAACCAAACCGAAATAAACCATGAGCCTTTAAGCAATGTTGTAGTACTCGTGTAGCTCTACATTGTTTGTTAAAACACCTTGAGCTAATATCACTTGGCTCATGAGAAGAGAAAAAGGGAAAATGGAGTTCCCGTCAGTGTCGGCCATTTTTGAAACTGGCTGGACGCGTCGTCGTGGCCGACCGGCCCATGCTCCGCTCTCGCCCCCACTTCACAATTTATGGAAATCATGAAAAATATTAATTAGTTATGCATAGAAAATATGCAACCGAGAAAAGTTCATGAACACAAATACACTGAATACAAGTCCAAGGCTATAGGGGAACATGTATACATGGTTTCATAGTCATTCAATTAATCGACATGTTCATGTCTATAATCAACATTGATACTCGTTCAACATTCAATAGCAAATGACTCAATATTTATTATTTTTTAAGGAACTAAATAACTAAGTAAAGCACAAAACGGTGTAGTATAGATTATAGACTATAGTCATGTAGAGTAAAAAAAGGAAATACATGCCTAGGTCAGGATTAGTGGCGCAAAATTTTTTTGCACCTAAACCAAATAATGGCCTTTGGTAAACCCAAAGCGTCTATATATATATATATATATATATATATATATATATATATATATATATATATATATATATATATATATATATATATATACACTCCCTCTGTCCCTAAATATCTATCGCTTTACGTTTTCCGAGAAAAAAACTTTAATTAAATATATATTAAAAATATTAATATTTATGGTATATAATTAGTATCATTGGAAAGATCTTTGAATCTAGTTTTTTAATAAATTTATTTGGAGATACAAATATTGCACGTATTTTATACAAATCGAGTCAAACTTGTGGGCACAAAAACCGGAAACGATACTTAATTGGGAACAGAGGGAGTATAGCTAAAACATGAGGACAGTTTGGCAATATCGTAGTAGCATGCCCTCTAAAAAGCTATAGCCGACTATTTGAAACCATGATATATTTCCATTATCAAATTTGAAAGACATCATTTCCCTAAAGACAGGATAGATATAGAAAACAGTGGACCTCATTAGAAATTTAGAACGAATAATCGACGACAATGTTGACCTGTCGGGGACGGGGTACTCTGGGGAAGAGCATGAGGTCGGAGCAGACGTAGCTAGCGGCGTCGGGGAACTCGAAGACGCGCCGTGCGCGTCGGCAGCATCGCGGACGTGGAGGTACCCTTGGCACGACTGCACGAGCACGTCGTTGCCATACGCCCGCCTGGACGGACCCGTTGAGGTACTTGAGCAAGTGTGCATGAGGCTGGCGTTCACAGTTCACTGACGGCTGCAGCGCCAGGCCCTGCACCAGCACCGTACCGCCAAGAAGTGCCAGTTCTGAAAAGCGCCGGGCTAGCTAGCAATGGATCAGTTGGACCTGGCGACGAATACGTTTTTCGAAAGGGCTTGTTTAGTTGCCAAAATTTTTGGCAAAATGCAACTGTAGCATTTTCGTTGTTATTTGGCAATTAGTGTCTAATCATGGTCTAATTAGGCTTAAAAGATTTGTCTTGTCCATTTCGTCTAAACTGTGTAATTAGTTTTATTTTTTATCTATATTTAATGCTTCATGCATGCGTCCAAAGATTCGATGTGACGGAAAATTTACTGTTCTTTTGCAAAATTTTATGGATCTAAACTGGGCCAAAGACTGTAACACTGAAGTGGCCGGGGGTCATTCCCGAGGAGCAGTCGTTTCTGAATTTCTTTAGATAGACAATTGTCACCCTGGATATGGCAAGAGAAAGTCCGGTAAACTACATAACCACACATACAAATGTAGGATGATACTCCAATGCAAATTTATTTTATTAGGAGATTACAACTGTCAACTAGTAGCTAGCAACATAGAAAGTCACATCGATAGATAGTTACTGTTGCACTCTCAACACTTGTGACACTTACGCCCACAATCTCATATTCTATTTTTAGCAGACTGATGGAAGCAGCGACAACTGTAATAGTTTGCGTGCCATATGCTAATTTGTTTCTTCAGGGCCATCCTCTAGCTGTGTGGTACGTACGAGGTACGACGTATTGATAGCTCAGGCCTCCGGCTCCGGCGACGGCGTTGGGGCAGGGATAGGGATGATGCCCTTCTCCTGGAAGCATATGACGGTGTCGTACAGGGCCTGCGCCGCCGGAGTGAACTCCAGGCCCAACTCCCTCAGTTTCTGGTTGGATATCTTGTACGGCTGCTTCCTTGGGTTCACCTCATCAGAGCACCTGCGAGATGCAATGCAATCCAAGAACCACAAGTTAATACATGTTATAAGTATACTACTATTAATTAGAATAACAATACAATACAATACACAGGGATCGGTCGAAAATGCTCAGGAGAACCCATCAAAAAGTTTAAAGTATTTTTTGCACGACTTTAGAGTACCGTGTCAAGCTAATAAAAGGCAGACGATAGATGCTTGACCGCAGAAGAATAGTTGATTTTTCCCCGGAGGATCGATCACGTCGTTGATCTATCAACGGTGAACTAATAATAACAATAATAAAGAATCTTTAAAAAAGTTTCTAAGCAGTATATGTACTAGCCAAAGAAGTCTATATATAACTCTTAGCCATTGGATACTGAAACGAAAAGAGCGAAAGACTGGGCAACAGATTTCCCAATCGGTTCTGCATGCAGTATGCGCCACCGCCGATGCTTTCACCCTTGACAAACTGATGCACCGCACTTTGTAACCAAATTCTCACCTCATCATCAGATTCAAACATAATCAGCACGCACTACAGGAAACTGGCTCTTTGCCGACTATAATTTTCTTTGCCAACTGTTTTTTCTCGACACTCGGCAAAGAGGTCCCTTTGCCAACTAGAATTTCCTGCAGTCGGCAAAACAGGATTTGCAGACTGCCTGGCTTTGCCGACTGCCAGGCAGTTGGCAAATAATTGCAGTCGGCAAAGGCAGGCCATGGTTGACGCCATCCACACCGTCACCTTTGCCGACTGCCACTCCGTCAGCAGTCGGCAAAGGCGCAGGCTTTGCCAACTGCCATCCTCCCTGGCAGTCGACAAAGAATTTTTATTTTTTTCGATTTTCGATCCCAGTTTTTTTGTGTTGCCTTGCTACAGTAAGTACATGATATATTCCAAGTTTGGGATCATTTTGATTTATTTTGCTATATTCCGTAGATTTTTTCTGTTTCTTTGATTTTTTCCGACAGCTCCAGATTTGAACTGCAGGTACATGAAATAATGAAATCCGGCGATTCAGAAAATGATATTCATGATGTTTGGAGCATGTTGAGGCCGTGTGCGGGGCCTCGCGTGAAATTTCGACCGTGTTGGTGTCGGAACACGCCGAGCCACGCGCGTGAAAAGTGTTTTAAAATTTTATAAAATCGAAACGGAGTCCGAAAATGACAAAACTTGACGACGTGTCTTGTCATCGCATGCGGAGGCTGTGGTAAAAATTTGAGAAAGTTTCGAGCAAGTGGCGACGTCGGGGGGCTAAAACCTGGACATCTCCACATGTGTATCACATGTGGAGATGTCCAGGTTTTAGCCACCCGACGTCGCCACTTGCTCGAAACTTTCTCAAATTTTTACCACAGCCTCCGCATGCGATGACAAGACACGTCGTCAAGTTTTATCATTTTCGGACTCCGTCACATGCTGCGTCACATGCTGGCAGTCGGCAAAGGGAAAAAAATAATAAAAAAAAACGTCGCCTTATCCGCTCGGCCGGCCCTCCCCCTCCCCAAAATCCCGCTCGCCCGCCGCCGCCACGCAGGCCGCCGCCACCCAGGCCGCCGGCGCATCCCCCCGCGCCCTCCCCCTCCCCGCGCCCCTCCCCTCCCTCTCTCCCCGCGCCGGCGGATCCCCTCCTCCTCCCCCGGCCGCGCGCGCCCTCCCCGGCGGCCGCGCGCCCCCCTCCGCGGCGGCCGCGCACGCCAGGCCGCCGGCGCATCCCCCCCGCGCCCTCCCCCTCCCCCGCGCCCCTCCCCTCCCTCCCTCCCGCGCCGGCGGATCCCCTCCTCCTCCTTCCCCGGCCACGCGCGCCAGGCCGCCGGCGCATCCCCCCCGCGCCCGCCCCCTCCGCCGCGCCCCTCCCCTCCCTCTCTCCCGCGCCGGCGGATCCCCTCCTCCTCCTCCCCCGGCGGTCGCGCGCCCTCCCCGGCGGCCGCGCGCGCCAGGCCGCCGGCGCATGCCTCCCGTGCCCTCCCCCGCCCCCGCGCCCCTCCCCTCCCTCTCTCCTTCCCCGGCGGCCGCGCGCGCCCTCCCCGACGCCCGCGCGCCCCCTCCTAGGCGGCGCGGCGCCCTTCCCCGCGCGGCGCGGCCCTCCCCGGCGGCGCCCCCCGCGCTGGTCCCTCCCCGGCGGTGCGACCTTCCCCGGCGGCGCCCCCCTCCCCCGCGCTCCCCCCGCGCTGGGCCACTCCCGCGGCACGTCCCCTCGCGCTAGCCCCCCGCGCTGGGCCCTCCCGGCGCCGGCCGCCCTGCCCAGGCCCCTCACCGACGCTGCCCCGCCCCGATCCGGCCCCGGCCAGGCGCGCCGCCGCGTGCAGCTCCGGCGTCGGCCCCGCAGCGGCCGCGGCCTCGCCCCGACCCGCCCCGGCGCCGTCGCTGCCCCGCCCCGATCCGGCGTGCCCCGCTTCGTCCGCCGTCCGCGCGCCGTTCGCCGTCCGCTGGCCCTGCGTCGCCGTCCTCGCCGCGTCGTCCTCGCCTCGCCGCGCCGTCCTCGCCTCGCCTCGCCGTCCTCGCGCGCGCCTCTGCTCCACGCGCCGGTGACGCCGTCAGTGACGACGAGGTAGTAGTAGTAGTACTACTACTAGTAGTAGTTTACTTTGTTAATACCTGCTTATATTCTTCTGCATGGATTGGAAATACATTTGTGGTTGTCGGCCATCGTGCCTGACATGTATATGTGTTTGTCGGCCATTGTGCCATCTTTTCTTGCAGGTTTGGTAACCTTGCCGTACAGGGGAGGTGCTGCCGAAATTTTTCGTTCTCACTAATTGTTTTTCTTTTTCAGGAGGGCTCCCATTGGAGGCTAGCCGGAGGAGCACGACTCGGCACTGCCCCGCTAGCCTTTCTTCACCGGCACCTGCGGTATGACCCCTCTTTCCGCCACATGTAGTCATAGGTCGCGTTACCCAGTTTGGCGTCTCCCGTCCGAAACGGATACGGTTGGAAGTATGCGTTCTTCGCATATGTATAACCGTATCCGTTTCGGATTGTCAACGTTATTTGGACAGCCCGAGGATGCGCAGACGAGGTTAGCTCCCATGTTTCGCTCCCGTTCGAGTCGGAGTTTCGGCAGGACCTTCCCGTTGTTCTCTGGATACACACTCTCTCCGCCGGGACGTGTATCGGGAGAACAGCGGGGAGGTGCTGCCGAAATTCCGTCTCGGACGGGAGCGGAGCATGGAAGCTAACCTCGTCTGCGCATGCTCGGGTGGGATTAGGACCTATCTTTCACCTATTAGATGGTAGGAGTGTAAGGTCCAAATAGGCTAGAGGGGGGGGTGAATAGCCTAATTAAAACTTCTACAAGAATTACTTAACCACGAGTTAGTACGAACATAAGCAATCCCTCTTTGTAGAGAGAAGCTCTTTGGCTACCCAAGCACATAAGCAAGCGGTCCTCACCACCATAAGCCTTAGCTAATGTGTGATTGAGCTCTTTTACCTCCTTCTTGAGATTTTCATTCTCAACTATAAGTGTGGAGTCACAAGTGAAACCATCACTACTAGATGAGGATGATGTAGATGAGCTACATGAAGGGTTAGTAGGAGCAACAATAATAGGCTTATGAAAAGTTTCATCAATTATATCACATGATATGCCTATGTTACAAGTTTTAGCTTTCTCAACATTAGTTGGCATGTTTTCACATTTTTCAACTAGAGAGGAATGAGCTTCTTCAAGCTTAGTGTGAGACTTTTGAAGCTTCTTATGGTCTACCTTTAGACTCTCATAAGATGCCCTAAGCTCATCAAGTTCTTGCATAAGGTTTTTCTTTTCCTTAAGCAAGCCCTTGCACTCCTTTCTAGATTCTTTAAAATGTTGAGTGCAATCTTCTAGCATAGTGATTAGTTCATCTTTAGTGAATTCTTCTTCATCACTATCACTATCACTAGCATTATCATGATCACTCTCATCGTCGGATGATACCTTAGCGGCCTTAGCCATGAAGCACGATGGAGTGTCGAAGAGGGAGACCTTCTCTTGGATGGCAATGCTAGCATGTCCCTTCTTCTTGCTCTTGTAGTCATCCTCATCATCACTTGAGGAATCATCACTATCCCATGTAGCAACATGAGAATCATTCTTCTTCTTATAAGAGCTCTTTTTCTTTTCTTGCTTCTTCTTCTCTTTCTTGATAGCATCTTCATCATCACTATCATAAGGACACTTTGCAATGAGATGGTCCTTGCTATGGCATCTAAAGCATCTCATGGTATGCTCACTCTTCTTGGATGAGTTCTTCCTCCTTCTTGCACGATAGCCTTTCTTCTTCATGAATTTACCAAATTGCTTGACAAAGAGAGCCATCTTCTCATCAATGTCATCACCATCACAAGAGCTTGAGTCTTCATCACTTGATGATTCAATCTTGGATTTGCTCTTGGATGTGGTGGCTTTGAATGCCACACTCTTCTTCTTTTCATCATCTTTCTTCTCATTTTCCTTCTTCTTCTTCTTGACCAACTCATCCTTCTCATCATCTTCTCTATATGAATCATCGGTCATCACTTCTTGAAATATTTGTTGAGGAGTTGAATCCTTCAATGTAGTCCTCACTAGCACGGTGATCAATGTATCAAATCTCTTGGGTAGACTTCTCAAGAACTTCATAGAGAATTGATTGTCCTTGACCTCCTCACCAAGTGCCTTGAGCTCATTGACGATGACTTGCAACCTATGAAACATCTCCGGTACACTCTCATCATCTTGCATCTTGAAGCTTGAAAATTTTTCTTGCAAGATATATGCTTTAGCGGTCTTTGTACCTTCGGTGCCCTCAAATGTTTCTTCTAGCTTGGCCCAAGCATCATGAGCAATCTCTATGTTCTTTACTTGCTCAAATGTCTTGTCATCTAGTGCCTCATGAAGAGCACTAATGGCAATATCATTGCATTGGAGCTTCTTCTCCTCTACCGGTGTAGGTGCTTCCGGATTAGCAACCTCAAATTTTGTTTCGGTGACCTTCCACACTTCTCTATTGATTGACTTTAGGTGTGCGGTCATCTTAACCTTCCAATATGCATAATTTGTGCCATCAAAGTGAGGTGCCTTCTTGGTGTTGTTGATGTGCAAGCTTAATTGAGCCATTTCTTTTTCACCGTAGGTTGTTAAGCCTCAAATAAACGGTGCCTCGGCCCCGATACCACTTGTAAGGTCCAAATAGGCTAGAGGGGGGTGAATAGCCTAATTAAAACTTCTACAAGAATTACTTAACCACGAGTTAGTACGAAAGGTGGCGAAGCAAAAGCACTAGCTCTAACTAATTAAGCAAGCCACCTACACAAGTCTAGTACAAGGCTATTCACTAAACACAACAACAACTATAAGCTAGAAACAAGAAGTAATACGAGAGAAGAGCTTTGATTGATTATACCGTCGTGTAGAGATGAGATGTACCAATCAATCAATCACACAAGAGAAATCCTCGGGAAGAGAATGACACAAGAATTTATCCCGAGGTTCACTTGCTTCCCGGCAAGCTACTCCCCGTTGTGGCGATACACCCACTTGTCGGTTCGCGAGCTAATCGACTATCAAGAGTCGAGCCCTCGGCGGGCGCCGCACAACCGCACACAAGATGGGGATCCTCCAAGCCACGAGCTCCACTAGAGTATCCAATTCACGAACTCCCGCGGGGAAGGATCAAGAACCCCTTACAACACTTGGTGAAGGCTCCAACAATCTCCAATTGCGAGCTCAATCACCTCCGCTGCTCCAAGCCGTCTACCGTGTCGGGAAACACGGAAGAGTAACAAGAAATCCGCAGCAACTCGAAGATCAAGTGCCTCTAGAATGCAACTCTCAAGCAATGCACTTGAATCTCACTCAATCTCACTCAAGATATGCAACTAATCAAAGAGATGAGTGGAGGGGTTGTTCTCTAGCTCAAAGTATGTCTCTATATCTCAAAATGTGCAAGAGTTACCCTCAAACCCCGGCCAACGTCTATTTATAACGAAGGGGTACGCAGCTAGCCGTTACAGACGACTCAGCGAAAATCGCGCTGACCGGACGCTCCGGTCAGGGTGACCGGACGCGTCCGGTCACTACACGACAAACGTGAACAGTGCGCGTCAGAACTAGCCGTTGCCCTGACCGGACGCGCTCAACCGAGTGACCGGACGCGACAGTGCCAGCGTCCGGTCGCGTTCCAGTAAGCTCCAGCTGCGACCGGACGCGTCCGATCGCACGTGACCGGACGCGCCGCGCGTCCGATCGTCACTCCGCTTCGCTCTGTGTTTCTGGACGCGTGACCGGACGCTCCGGTCCCGTGAAGGACCGGACGCGCCGGTCGCGCGCTTCTCTCTTACGCCCAGTTGAACTGACCGGACGCGCTCGCGCCGCGTTGAACTGACCGGACGCGTCCGGTGAAACCGTGACCGCGTCCGGTGCAGCGTCCGGTGCAGCGACCGATCAACGCAGTGACCTCCTTTCGCCTCCGTTTCTTTTCCGACTTCCGGCGCAGTAGAAAATAGGCGTTTCACTTCTCCAAAAAGCGCCGAATCCCGCCTCGCAAGCTCGGCGGGAGGGAGAGAGGAACCCAAACCCCTCTCTACCGCTTGAACTCCACCGCCTTCGCAAATGTGCTAACACCACCAAGTGTACACCACCTTGTGCATGTGTGTTAGCATTTCACAATCATTTTCCAAGGCGTTATGTTAGCTCTTTTACTAGATTCTAATGCATATGCTCAAGACAATGATCTAGTGGCACTTGATTCCCGAGCTAACTGTGATTGCCCCTCTTGATAGTCGGCTATGTATCCTAAATCCGGTCAATCACTTCTCTACTCATCTTAGACCGGCAAAAGGAAAACCCTATGGTTTATACCTTTACCTTGCGCTCTTAGATCCTTCTCCTCCACTTGATCATCAAATTCATCATATTATGTGCATCTCCACCATGATCAACATTTCACGTCCATGCACCATCTCTTTGTGATCTTGTGGCCACCACTCCTTGCCACGTACACCTTCATCACATGCGTTGCTTATGCCTAACTCAAAAACACTTAATACAATAGCATTAGCAACTTGATGTCATTAATTACCAAAACCAAACTTGGGCTTTCAAGGAGCGCGTTGTAGATGCACTTGCTGGTTTTATCACATGTTAACATTGCCGCATGACAGAGCATGGGTGACCGTGAGTGGATGTACTCGGGCTTCGCAAGTAAGAGCCACGAATGGATCAGGGGGACGACTGAGTTCCTGGAGCATGCATTTGGCCCAGCTGCTAAAGGGTCGATTCAGATGCCGTGTCCCTGCAGCGAGTGCAGGAACAAGAAGAAGAAAGTAAAGGCTCAGGTGTTGAGAGATCTGTTCAAGCACGGGTTCGTTCCAAACTATACCCGTTGGCGCCACCATGGTGAATACCATCCTATTAGGGACGAGGTGGTGCGACCCGTCCTCGAGGAGTATGATGGCGATGCCGGGATGGCAGACATGATGGCAGACTTCCATGAAGCACGGTTTGGCGAAGGAATGGATGTGGAGGAAGATCCGGAGGAAACCGCGAAGGCCTTCTATGACATGATGGAGTCGACACAGAAGCCCCTTCACGAGAAGACAAAGCTTACGCAACTGGATGCCGTCTCACGCCTGATAGGGTTGAAGTCGCAGCTGGCATTAGTCGAGACGGCTTCGATCTCGTGTTGAGCATTGTTGGGGGACTGCTTCTGGCAGATCATGTCTTGCCGATGAACACCTACGCTACACAGAAGCTCCTTCGTGCACTTAAGATGCCGTATGAGGGGATCCATGCTTGTCCGAAGGGGTGCGTCCTATTCAGGGGAGACCTCGAGGAAGCAAAAACCTGTCCGAAGTGCGATGCCTCTAGGTTCATGTTGGTAGAAGGCTCTGATGGCAGCATAAAATAGTCTAAGGTCCCCGAGAAGGTCGTACGGCACCTTCCTTTCCTACCGAGGCTGCAACGGCTGTATATGACGAAGGAGTCCGCGAAATAGATGACGTGGCACAAGAATGGCAAAAGATACCATCCTGACAAGATGGTACACCCGGCGGACGGTGATGCATGGAAGCACTTCGATAACATGAATCCTGTCAAGGCTATGGAGGCTCGGAATGTACGCGTAGCGCTGGCAACAGATGGGTTCAACCCGTTTGGAATGATGGCAGCCCCGTACACTTGCTGGCCCGTGTTTGTGATCCCCCTCAATCTCCCCCCTGCATCATGTTTGAACCTAAGAACGTGCTCTTGATGCTGATAATACCTAGACACCCGGGTGACAATATGGGTGTGTTCATGCAGCCTGTGTGGGATGAATTGGAACTTGCTTGGGAAGAGGGGGTACTCACGTATGACCGGGCTACGAAGAGGAATTTCAGAATGCATGTGTGGTACCAGTATTCAATGCATGACTTCCTGGCGTATGACTTATTCAGCGGGTGGTGTGTTCATGAGAAGTTCCCTTGCCCGACATGCAAGGCAGATGTGATGTTCACCTAGCTGGCCAAGGGCGGCAAGTTTTCTTCTTTCGACAAGCATCGCCAATTCCTGCCTGAGAACCATGAATTCAGGCTAGATGTAAAGCACTTCACGAAAGGCGTTCAAGTCACCGGCCCCATTCCGCAGGTTAAGAGCCCTGCCGCCGTCCTTGCCAACATACAGGCTCTCGAACCTGAGGAAACAGGTGGGTTTAAGGGATATGCTCGGGACCACATGTGGACTCATATATCGGGCTTGACTAGGCTCCCCTACTTCAAGGACCTTCTTCTTCCACACAACATCGATGTAATGCACACAGAAAAGAATGTGGCCGAGGCACTCTGGGCAACACTCATGGACGTTGGCAAAAAGTCGAAGGACAACGTCAAGGCTAGACTGGACCTGGAGATGATCTGTGATAGACCAAACCTGGTGATGAAGACCCCTGCGCCCGGCAGGAAATGGAAAAGGGGGCCGGCCGATTACATCCTGAAAAGGGCAGATAGGAAGGAAGTTCTGCAGTGGATCAAGACGTTAAAGTTCCCCGATGGGTATGCGGCGAATCTGAGCAGGGGTGTGAACTTGCAGACTATGAAAGTCTTAGGGATGAAGAGCCATGACTTCCACATATGGATTGAGCGGATCCTTCCTGCGATGACCCGGGGATACCTCCCAGAGCATGTGTGGCGCGTCCTGGCAGAGTTGAGCTTCTTCTTCCGCCAGCTTTGTGCCAAGGAGTTGTCTCGGGATGTTTGTGTTGAACTGGAGAAGGCTGCACCTCTGTTGCTCTGCAAGTTGGAGATGATATTTCCACCTGGTTTCTTTCTGTCCATGCAGCATCTGATCTTGCACCTACCGCGCGAGGCACGGTTGGGGGGTCCCGTGCAGGCCCGTTGGTGCTATCCAATCGAGAGGTGTCCCACTTCTACCTCGTCGAGGAGGGTGGTGAGACCATCGCGGCAAAGATAAAGAGGGAGTTTTGGGTGAGTCTTTCATCGCACCGCATTGCTAAATAGTACGCATTCGTCGGACTTCTTGCAAAAAGGAAATGCTACATGATGTGTTTGTGTGCAGAACTTCTTCACGTGCGAGGAGGGTAAAGCGGCCTAGGCGGCGCGAGTGCAGGAGGCAGTCTGCAAAGATCATCTCAAGGACCTGTACCATGAGGCGCGCATACAGGCCATCCGCGACTTCCACGCCAACGTGCTTGGAGAGAACATCAAGAAGCCCCAAATCCGCCAGAGAATGAACTCGAGGGAGGCCGACCTCACCCAAGCGCAATACGAGTAGGTAATTAAGTATGACAACATTCGTTCAGATTCCTTCAGTGAAACATTACACTAATCTTCTCGCATGTCAAATACTTGATGTCATGCAGGTGTGTCCGTCGTGGTGCGACAACCATAGGGAATGCTGGACGGAGATTGTACGCATGTGGCGCACGGATGAGGCGTACGCGAGGCGCGCCGACCGTCAGGGCCGCCGCGCGCAGATGCGAGGGGTGTCACACCACCAAGGGAATCAACCCCTCCCCCAGTTCGCGACAAGATGGGTATGTGTCCGTTCATGTCTTAATCCTTGCGCTCAATTGTCAATACTTGTAACCATGTTTGTGTTTTCAATACAGACGCAGACGCATGGTGGGCAGGAAATCAACGAGTACACCGCGTACCTCCTCTCTCACAAGGGCAAGGCGACGGATCTGAACAACGTCTACAACCCGGAGGATGGGCCCGATGCATACACCAACCCCACCACCTACGAGAAGGCCACCGAGTACACCGTCGCGGCTCGCCAGCGCTACAGGGAGACGTTCGACCCCACCGCCGAGCCCCTGGACACAGACCTCCTGCAGAGGTTGGGACCAGGGAAGCAGCACGGCCGCTACTACATGGCCCACAGCGCCCTCGACCCGTCCTAGGTTCCTACGCTGACCCAGGTTCGATCCACGCCCACGAGCTCCAGTGACTTCCTCGTAGCGCCCCGGCGGCAGTCAGCGTCACAGGTAAGTGCCGTTTCGTTCGTCGTTCACTCGTTTCGCACCTGTACATACAATCAACACTGCGGATGTAATATTGCAGGCCCAGATGGAGGCCAAGATGGAGGAGAGGATCGCCACGTTGCACGCGTAGATGATGGCACAACAGATGGCTTACCAGCAAAGCCTGCAGCAGCACTACAACACTCAGATGCAGAACATGGCCAGCTTCTTCCAGTCCATGCAGACGCCCGGGGCGTCTACACCGCCTCCTCTTCCAATGTTTGCTCCACCGCCTCCTCCTCTAGAGTTTTTTCCTGTGCCTGCTCCTGTCGCTCCTGGAGGGACCCCGGTGAGTATATTGACTCTTGCTTTAACTTGTGCGCCCATGCTGCAGATACTAATGACATCACTTGGCGTTTAACTTCTGCAGGTACAGTCGGCGGGTTCGAACCCGTCTCCTGGAGGTCCCGGCCATCAGATGATGTCGTATCCACCACCTGCACCCTATCCACCGTATCCACCTCCGTGTGACCCTCCTCCGACGTACTCGTGGCCGCCGGTGCGCGGAGGGTGGCAGTACGCGCAGGCGCCTCAGTTTGGTCTAAGGGGGTTTCCGTGGGCAAACCCTGGGGGCTCTGGGGGCGGAGCGGATGATGAGACCGGGGACGGCGCGACGAGCTAGGTACTTGTCGATTCTATTATCATGTATCCACCGTATTGTCGAAGTTGTTGTCATGTATTTCTTTTCTTTGTTATGGACCTAGACTTGTTATGTTGAACTTCGTGTGATGGACGTCGACTTGTGGTGTTCGACGTGTTGGACTTCATGTGATGGTTGTAATGCACTTGTGTGGTTGTTATTGAGACATATATGTGAGATATATGTGATGTTGTGCGTTATTGTGATATATGTGGTGATGTTGGCGACAAATGTGATGAAATTGTGATATAAATGGTGCTACCGGTGCTTCTGGTGAAATTGGATTATAATTTGTGATTTTGCAGGGTTTTGATGCGAGAAAACAGAAAACAAAAGCAAAAAAAAATCCAGCTTTGCCGACTGTAAGCTGGGCAAAAAAACCCAAGACAGAGTCTTTGCCGACTGCAATGGGAGGCAGTCGGCAAAGAGGTCAAATCTTGGCCGACTGCAACTCCGAAAGCAGTCGGCAAAGAACATTCTAAAAAAATATTTTCTTTCTTTGCCGACTGCCGAGCTGGCGGCCAGTCGGCAAACAATTTTTGAAAAAAATTCTTTGTCGACTGCCGAGGAACCAGCAGTCGTCAAAGCCTGCCGTCAGGGTTGACGGCGCCACGTGGCTATGCCGACTGCTGGCGTGGCAGTTGGCAAAGGATTTGCCGACTGTGTGCCACGTTGCAGTCGGCAAATCCGCCTTTGCCGACCCAGGCTTTGCCGACTGCTCTTTGCCGACTGCCATGTGGCTTTGCGGTCGGCAAAGCCTTTGCCGACTGGGTTTATGCCTTTGCCGACCGGGGCAAGCAGTCGGCAAAGAGGCGTTTTCCTGTAGTGACGTGAGCACTATCTATATTGACAATTTCACGTGTTTCACCTTTTTTTTATATCTTAATTTCCACATGGCAGCTTGAATTCTGAAACGAAAGACAGAGACATGCATGCTCGAAATTAAAGCAAACATGCATGCACGCGTGCGTGCGTGCAGCACGATCCTGCTAGCGACATGCATATCGACAGCATCAGTGAACACTGACCTTTCCGGGACGGGGTATTCCGGGAAGAACTTGCGGAGGGTCCTGACGACGTCCTCGCGGTGGAGCACGGCGTCGGCGCAGATGTAGCGGCCGGCGGCGTGGGGCGCCTCGAAGACGCGGACGTGCGCGTCGGCGGCGTCGCGGACGTGCACGTACGCCTGCACGGCGTTGGCGTACGTCTTGGCGGAGCCGTTGAGGTACTTGAGCACGTGCATGAGGCTGGCGTTCACCGTCGGCTGCAGCGCCGGGCCCTGCACCAGCACCGGGTTCACCACCACCAGGTCCACCCCGCGCGCCGCCGCCGCCTCCCACGCCGCCTGCTCCGCCACCGCCTTCCCGTAGCAGTACCAGTTCTGCATGCATCATGCATGGGCCATGGCCGTACGTCGTCGTCACGGTCGGTGAACATGTAGCGTGCAAACCATGAAGGGAACTGAAGCAGCAGGAGTACGATCGACGACTGTACGTACGTACCTTGGTCTTCTTGCAGAATTCGAGGTCGCTCCAGGCCTCCAGCACGACTCGTCGACGACGGCGTCCGGCGCGCGGTTGGGGTCCATGGCGACCGCGCCGATGGACGACGTCAGGACGACGCGGCGGACCGTGCCGGCCTCTGCCGCGGCGTCGATGACGTAGCGCGTCCCCGTCACTGCTGGCTCCACCATCTCCTCCTGCAAGGAAACCGCGGCTATGAGCAGTGGCGAATCCAGTCCGACAAATGACAACACGCATGTTTTCGTAAAAAAGTTGTAGAACAAATAGTAAAAATCAAGATGTCACCAAATACAAAAATCCCCCCAATGCTCCAACACCTTGCAGCCAGCAGGGCCTAGGACCTGGAACTGGAAGCTGGCCGGCGGCCGAGCGCCAGCGGCTGGGGGCCTCGGCGCCTCGCCACCCACCTGGGAGCTGGCTGACGGGCGGCGGCGGAGGCGCCAAGCGCCCAATCGGCAGCCGGCAGCAGCTGGGGTGGCTCCGCCTCTGGCCATGAGCCTATGACGATGAGCTGCCCATGCATGCGTGCCAGCCATGCCGTGTGAGTAAATCCGACGAGGACAGAAGCAAAGGTCACTGAGGAGTGGGCCTAACTGCAAACGGTCGCATTTTAATTCCTCTCTCTACTAGCTGCACGCATCTGGCTCCTGAGAGTGAATTTTGCACGCACGCATGCATGCATGCAGGAGACAATTTCTGTCCCAAAAAATATTCTACTACTGGAGTAGTACTATTTATTTGATTGATAAACAATTCAGCCAAAGATCACCGTTACCAAATTAGCCGTTTGTTGGGGACAAGTTAATACATGTTATAAGCCTGTTTAGTTCCCAAAATTTTACAAAATTTTTCAAGATTCCCCGTCACATCGAATCTTTAGATACATGCATGAAGCATTAAATATAGATAAAAAATAAAACTAATTACACAGTTTAGACAAAATTCACGAGACGAATCTTTTAAGCCTAATTAGACCATGATTAGACACTAATTGCCAAATAACAACAAAAGTGCTACAATACTATTTTTTAAAAAAAATCGCGAACTAAACGAGGCCTAAATGTTTTTGGTGAGATTTTGGACGATCCTTTTATTTTTTTTAATAATAAATACCTGCAGCAGGTGCTGTATATGGTCCCTGCTGGAGTAGGAAGAAAACGTTTACTCCAAAGGCCAGCCGGGTTACGGTACGTGACATGATACGATGTACCGTGATCGATCGATCTTATCCGTATTCAAGTAGTAGTATAGGTTACACGTACCGGATCGTCGGTGACGGGCGACGCGGTGTGGAAGACGCCGTGGCAGCCGGCGACGGCCGCCCGCAGCGCGTCGTAGTCGAGCAGGTCGGCCTTGCACAGCGCCAGCCGCTCCGCCGCGCCGGGGAGCGCCCTCAGGTGCGCGTTCTTCGCGTCGTCTGCCTCCACCGATCGCCAGACAAGACAACACAGTGAGTATATCGATCGATCGCAATTCGACCTGACGATGGATGGATCTACGTTACCGGGGTTGCGCACGGTGCCTCTGACGGCGTAGCCCCTCTCGAGAAGGAGCTTGACGATCCACGACCCGACGTAGCCGCCGGCGCCGGTCACGCACACCGTCTGCCCGCGCCCCGGGGCCGCCGCCGCCGCGTCGTCGCCGCCCACGACGGTCGTCATGTCGTCGTCGCCGCTGCCGCCGCCGCGCGTGGTTACCGGGTCGAGAGAGGAAATTAGTCCCAAGCAAGCAAGGGCTCTGTCGTCCTGTCTGTCTCTCTTTAATCTGCGTCTCTATTGTGTGTTTGGTGCGGGCTATTTATAGGAGGTCCGGGAGGTCTGCGTTTGGTAAGACTTCGTGTATGTCTCGGCCAAGAGCTGGATCGGAGTTGGTAGCGCTCCCCACCCCCCAAGCTCTAGTGCCGCGCGCGCTAGTATCTAGCGTGACAGCCTAACAGGAATCCGTCCGCGTCCGGGATACCGTCACGTCGATTGGCGTGGTCTGCAGTCTCTGCTCTCACTGAGGTCAGATGCACTGCGGTGCGGCGACAGGGACACAGGGTACCCTGTCGATCAACGAAGTGTTTTGCCATTTCCGTGGGTGCACTTTTGGAGTTTTGGTACATTAACAAGGATGTTTTTTTACCCCAAAGCATATGCATGATATAAGAGCTACCAACTCCACAAGAGAGTAGTTGATAAACATTGGGTCTAAAATAGAGTGTTTCGAGACTCTCCAAAAAAAAAGTAGCGCCTCAAAATAAAGGGATTTGCTAACGTTCACGTAGGTACCTGACTTTTCTCCTCCTTTCAGACGACAGATTCACAGCCGTCAGATCTTCGTCATGTGGCTGGGTAGCTCGTGCACTATTCTTCTTCTCCTTGCGTCCGCGCAGTTTCTTCCACCTCGCGTCCGTGCCAGCTGCCACCCATCCCCCACCGCGGCGTGGTAGGGTCTTGTCGGAGCTCCACGCCCGCGGCGGCCACCTTCTTCACCTCCCTCCCTCCCGCCGCCGCTATATTCTCCAACTCTGACGAGCACGACCGCGACGCCCCCGCCCCGACCTGGCCTGGCCACCAGGACCCGAAGCCGCCCGCCCTCGTCCCCACTGCCTGGCTAGTCTGCCTCCCCCGGAACCCTTCTATGCCCGCCGCATTTGAAGAGGAAAGAAGGGGAGAGGTTGGAGAGGGAGGCCACCGCCGTCGTTTTCGTCTCCGGTGGGGCGCTAGCACGTGCGGGCATGGGTGCGGGGTGGCGGGGTGCACTGGCGCGGTCAGGCGCGTGGAAGTGGGGCGTGAGCGTGGGAGGCACAAGGAGTGTAGCAAACGTGCAAAATAAAACCCACCACAACAGATATACTTCATTTTGCATTCCCTATCTATTTGGAAAGTCCCACGCGTCAGTTTATTTTTTAACGGTTCAACACTTCTTGCTGTGGGTCTGATCGGCTTTATTTGGCACCGTCGCCATGTCCCTTGGCCGTCCACGTGAAGTACTCTAGCTGCCCATCGCACCACCCAGCCAGCCACGGCTGCTGATCATACATGCTGTATTGCTGTAATAAACATATAATTTTTTATAGCACCCTTCTCGAATGATTCCATTAGTATGTACGGAGTACTCATGCACGTTGGCGCGTTCAGAGCAATCGATTACTAGCCGTAATGTTTATTTCTAACTGGACAAGTAATGGATGTGATTTCGTTCTTACCTTGCAAATGGTACAAGTAAAGTAATGCTTAAAAAGACACGGTTCAGTCAACATAAAAATGATCATGCTGACAATCTGAGGGATCTGAAGAGAAAGAAATAAACAACCGTGTTTTTCTTAGAAAACAATGTATGACTATCCAGCGAGTGGTGCACCGAAAACAAGACGAGGCGAGGTTGTGAAGCTACGCAGGCAACAAGGGACTAGGCCCTTGTTTAGTTTCTAAAAAATTTCCTAAAAAGTGCTACAGTAACCGTCGCCTCGAATCTTTGACCGCATGCATGGAGCATTAAATGTAGATAAAAAATAACTAATTATATAGTTTGTCTCTAAATGTCGAGATGAATCTTTTGAGCATAATTAGTCCATAGTTAGATAAATTTTGCCAAACAATAACGAAAGTGCTACAGAAATTTTTCCAAATTTTTTTTGCAACTAAACACGGGCTAGGACTTTTACCGCCGACTCTAGAGCTCCAGGTTAGAGTTGTGTCTATCTCGTAGGTCACTGATGATAAAGTCGCTATTTGTTTTCTTGTAAATCCTTCTCTTGTAAGACTTGGGTGGCATGGGACTCGGAAAACTAAACCCCACACAAAAAGCAGGTTGGCGTAACTTGCGCCACTTATAGGCTTTGTAATTTATGCTCTTCTCTTATAAATGAAAGCCAATAACTCAATCTTTCGGCGGGGACAAAAGTTAACATGCAAGTAATGCTCAAAAAGAAAAATAAGGAAACATTTGGATGGAGCGCTAGAAAACACAGAAATTCGATGAAAAGGTGACGCAAAGAAATTTTTCATAAGGTTTAACCTCTTCATAAAATTTCTCCAAAATTTCTATAGAACAAACCACTACGTATGACTTTCATAGTGTGCATTTATTCTTCATAATTCGGTCCTGTCGGTGTGGACAACAAAGGGTTTTTTTTCCTTCCTACTAGAGAAGGATCCAAGCACTACTACAATGGCATATGAATTGCTTTATTGTACGAAGATGTACTCCATCCTGTTTTTGATTCTTCCAATCCATCGTATCATGTGAATGTCACGGTCTCCAAAATTATTGTGTCATACAAAGACAGAATTACCCAACCTTTACAATGCATCATATCACCGTAATATTGTTGTTTATGAACTGTGTCCAACAATGAGTCTAAAACAGGTGTGCGGTGTCGAAATATCTCTTTCTTCTTTAATCACTTGCCATGTCACCAAAATGTCTTACATGGTGATTAATTAATAGTACTGACCATACTACACATTACTACTGGATCTAACCTAAGCATTATGGCTGGACGATTTCTTGCTGAATGATACACGCTTTGGCATCTCAATGTGCCACCATAACGTGAATACGTGATGCAAATCTGTTATACATTCCCGAAAGGAAGCAGCACTCTCTCTTAATTAATTAATTTGCAAAACAGAAAAAAATATTGGTTCCTTTGTTTTTTGGCTTTAGATTAGAGTCGCTTGCAGACATTAGCAAAAGTATACACATACATAAAGGCTACGTACTCAAAAGCAGCTTAATTTTTAGAGCCTTCAGTTTCACCTTTCACGTGGAGTGGTTGATCTCGCGTCTGTCTGTTTCAGTGTTCATTGTGGTTGTCGCCCCGGGAACTCAAAGCAGGCTTGGACGCAAGCAACAGCTTGTTGCTGTACTGTGCGGTTACGACGCGATATGTATAGCTTAAGCTTATCCTGAATTCGTAATCACCTTTTGTAACTTGTAAAGGCTGCCTTTGATTCGGTGTTACGGTAACTAGGTACTGTAAAGCCAACCGAGAACTGCACTGCTTCTGCTGTCCAGTTTCCCCTGCACCTGCACACCACCAGAACACCACCACCTGCATGCGAACTTGCATTGCTTCTGCGATGGAATGGAAGGATCAACCACCACGCCACCAACCCCCACGTCGCCGTCGCCGTCGCCGGTCGCCCGTGTACGGAGACGCTTTTCTTCTTCAGGGGACAAACGTTTCGCTTCTCCGGCCAAACTAGGCGTTTCCCGGACCGAATTTTTTGTTTTTTTCCTTTTTTTTTTGAAAGGCTTTCATAAATCTGTCCTGGAGGTATGTTTTCAAAATCTAGATCCCTCGTCTCGGCGTAGTCGTAATTGGTGCCGAGCTTACATGTCTCGGCGCCAGAGGTTTTGGCGCTTAGTTCTTGGGCTGACGTAGGCGTCAACGCAGATGTGGCGGCCACCTTGGTGCCGTAGATCTTGGCGCCGAGCTTGACGCCAAGATCATTGGCGTCGTACCCTGTCTTACGTATGGGCCCTCTTTTCCTTTCTCTCTTCCTCTCTCTCTACCGCTCGGTCGCCCGCGTCCTCTTCCTCTCTCTCCTGAGCCAGGGCGCCGCCGCCGCCGCACTACCGCGCGGCCGCCGCGCGGAGCCCCAGCCGTCTGCGCGCCGCGCGCCGCCTTTCCCGGCCCGCGCCCCACCGTGTTGGCCGCCCGCGGCCCCGGCCCGCTAGCACCACTGCATCGGCCGCCGCGCGAAGCCCCGGCCACCGCGCGGAGGCTCGGCCGTCCTGTGCCCGCGCCGTCCCCCGCTGTGCCGGCTGCCCGCGGCCCCGGCCAGCTTGCGCCACCTCGTCTGTCCCGGCTCGCCGCGCACATAGTGAAACGCCCCAATTTCCGTGAAGGGAAATCCACAGAGTCGAAGTGTAATAAGACCGTGGTAGATCTTATTATCCAAATTCCAGTCGAATATCACATCCATACAACGATAATATCAGAGTACATAAAGTGTGGAATTACATAAATTATTACATCGCCGCATTGGCGGAAACAAAAGTAGCATTCATTCTGAACAGCTTGAAGATAAGATCGCCAAACTCTAGCGTAGGCACGAACCCCTCAACCGTCAAACTCCTCAGAGCTAAACTCCTCAACAGAACCTGTGTGCCAAAATTTATCAGTACGATTTGTACTGGTCACTCCCATCCCTATGAGCATTGCTTTGGATGCAAGTTGGATATAAACAAAATGAACCTATAAGGCTGGGGTTCCTATGCAGTAGTATATCAAATAAATAATAGTTTGTCAAGTTTTAAACACAATTCCCACACACATTCCACTCCATTCCCTTTTCCGAGCCAGGTTTCAATCCTGGGATCAACATACCACAATCTCCACACCATCACCATACCAACGCTCAGTCGACAGGCCAACTCCCTCTCGGCACTGTCTCAAGGCCCGTAGCCCCTGGCTACGACCGACACTCTCTCACGGGGGGAAGAAGAGAAGGACTCATCTCACTATCTAGTTTAAGCGAAACCTAGGAAAGGTCCATAGCCGACAAGTCGGCACGTGTATCGATCGATCAACCATACACTCTGCAGAGGTTTTACATAACCACAAGATCCGCCTTCCTTGCTGACCGTCATCAACTGGGCTGATTCTGACTGCTTGCTAGCCTAGGATAATGCCACTCTACCATTCAGCCCTAGTTCACCCCAAGTCAAGTCTAGGGTGGCTGAAACTGTGAGTCATGAGCCGGGTCCACAAGGTCTCCATGAAGTCTCGGAAGGGTGTGGGAGAAAATCTCCGCGCCCCGTACCTCCTTACACTGTCCGCTATCAACCTAGCAGTAGTGGCAAAATCCTACCAAGTAGTCCAGCCGTCTCGCACCATATAGGACGAGTGGTACGTAAGGCTTCCCGATGAATCTGAGTACTAGTAAGTCCTTAGGGTTGACCAAGCCAGAATATCTCCATTAGGGTTTCCATTTACCGTGCCACCATAGCACCTCCCTCCCGGGCTCCTCCCATCACAGGTTCACACCCAGGACCACCTCATTTATCATTTACCCACCACAGGTATACACTTCCAGGGGTGCCCAGGTAGCATCCCATAGTAAGACTTGCCCCAGGCTCGTCGTATACTCCAACTTGGTCGACACAACCCTCACCCTCCACACACCCAAGTCACATACGCAGCACTCTCCCCATAGTCCAGGTAACACTCGTTTTCACCACGCACGTAGTATAAGCGTAGTAGAAGTATAAGTAATGAAATATATAGCAGTAAGCGTGTGTCTAGCCTAATAGCAGGGTATGCAGGGGTAAGATTGCGTCAAGGTAAAGGCTTTCAAGCAAGCATACTACCATGCAAGTCCTAGCATAATATAATTGTAGTAGTAAAGTAAAGTGATAGCAGTTCTATATTAGCCATGTGTAATAGGTTCTACGAGATTGGGTGGGATGTGGCACCTTCAGTGTAGTCGTCTCCGTAATCCTCATGGTACTCATGATCCTCGTCTGTCTGGTTCTCCTCTGAGTCTGCATCATTCGCATTATAGTCACGTTAGTGACGTCTATAGAATAGCACAAAGAAGCAATGGAAATTCAAAATAGCCAAATGCACTCAAACATGGGTTCATTGCGTAGAGCTTGATTTTAGATGAAATTTGGTCCTAGTTTCGTATTTTTCTGAGGTCGTATGATTTAGTTATGAATTTCCGAAGTTTAATTCATTTTTGAAAATGGAAAAAGGCTGAATTAATCCTGGGCTGACATGTGTCATGCTGTGACTGGTCCACGTGGCATGATGATGTCAGCATGACGTCATCGTCCTGGTTCTGGTACTGATAAGTGGGGCCAGCTGACGTCAGCATGACGTCAGTGTCTGACGTGTGGGTCTAGAGTGTCCGTGTCACTGACATGTGGGGCTAGGTCAATGGTCAACATTGACCGGTCAACGATCAATACGGGCCGGGTTTGAACTGGGCCTGGACAGGGCTGGATTTGGGCCGGTTTAGGCTGGGCTGACCCGGACACGTGGCAAGCTGTGACGCTGCCATGTGGCGCAGTTGGGCTCTTACTGGGCTTCGTTTTTCGGCTGTGGGTGTGAGCGTGGCTCACGGTGGAACCATGTTCACGGTCCATAGACCTTAAGGTAGGGTCCATGGTGGACCGAGTCCACTGTCTTTTCTCTCGGCTCAACTCACGTGCACCGAGTGCAAGCATGGGCTGCTCAACTCGCCCCTTCTCCTTTGTTTCTTCCACGGCGCACTCCCGCTGGCGACGTGCTCACCGACGAGCTCCCGCACCGGCTCTAGCATCCAATTGAGGTGGGGAAAAGCCTCCCCGCGCTATGGCGACTGCAACGGTGGGGTCAGGGTGACGGATGGTGCTTCCTAAGTCACTGGTCACGGCGAACGGCGGCTCGAGCACAACCGGCGTGTGGGAATGACGTGGGTGCAGCAGCATTGGCCGATTCTGTGGTGCGCGTGGGCGTCACAATGCTCCCGCGGGCATGTTGGGCAGGTCGAGGGGTCGCCCAGGGCCTCCGGTGGCTTTGCCCACGGCGGCGGTCTTCTGATCACGTCGGCGGCGTCGGTATGGGGGCTATGGCCTCGGAGGGGCATCACAGTGGGGGGGTGTAGACTCCTACGGATCCGTGTGGACGTGGCAAGGGTGACCAGAGCTCAGGGCAAGACTTTCGATTTCTAGGTGGCCGGTAGGGTCTTCCCGGCGGCCACGACGACATGGTGACGGCGGCGAGGCGCGCGGGTCACTACGGGGCTCCAGTGGGGTGGTCACAACGTGCGCATGAGTTACCTGTGGCTTCAGCGAATAGGATGGGTGAGTCAAGGAGGCGCCAGGCACTCCCAGCAGTACTGGCCACGGTGGTCGGTGCTCTGGCCAGTGGTCTGGTGCTTGGACCAGTGGTCGGGTGCTCGGTCCGGTGGTCTAGTGCTTGGACTGGTGGTCTGGTGCTCGGACCTGTGGTCGGGTGCTCTGTCCGGTGGTCTGGTGCTTCGATGGTGGCTGCGCCATGGCGGTGGCGTCGTGAGCATGGCATGCGTGCCCTGCTACGACATCCGTGGAACTTGGAGAGGTCTACAGCGTCTAAGGGCTCGGGGGTGGTCGTGACGTGCGCGTGAGTGTCCTGTGCTTGTGTGCCTTGAGACCGGGGATGGCCTTGGCCTACGCGCTCATGGTATGGAGTGCCATGGCCAAAGTAGCAAGGTCCGACGACAAGCAGGGGAAGAATTGGGGGCTCACCGTGGGTGCTATGGAAGAGAGGATGGCGGTGCAGTGACGATTTGCAGCCATGTAGCTCCGGAAGCAGTGTCGTGCAGTGTCATCCGCTCTGGTTTGATCCACGGTGGTGCTCTGAACTCCGGTGTGCTCCCGGTCCTCCTCCTGGCAGTGGCTCTGTTCTCCTCTCTCGAACTCCTCCTCAGCCTTCTACTCTCGGTGCGAAGTGGTTGGCCACCAAGTGGCGGCGAGGCGATGGGACGAGCGCTAGGGCATCCAGGATCGGGGGCTCTTATAGCCGAACTCGGCCATGGAGCCCGACGTTCGACGGCTGGAGATTGAGGAGGATCGGAGGTGTGCATCTCATCCAACGGCCGTGTGTGGTTGCGTGGGCACGGCGCCAAGGGGACAAGGCCATGCCCCGGGCGTGACCCCTGGCCCGCCCCTGCCACCGCTATCGGGCGACGGTCACGTAGGCGGTTGAGGCGTGGGTGAGGAAGACGACACTATAGACGGGGGTGGCTGACATGTGGGGTCTAGCGGGCAGTGGCTGTGAGCGAGGCAGACATGCTGGGCGTGGGTGACGCGCTAGGCCGGCTCGTGGGCCGTGCGTGCGTGCTAGGAAGACGGGAAGGGGGTTGGCAGACCGGTTGGGCTGGCTGGATGGCACGGGCCGAGCAGGCCGAGGCGGCTTGTGAGGCCTTCATCCCTATTTCTTTTTCTGTTTTCTTTTTCTTCTTCCTTGATTTGAATTCAAATTTGGTTTTTAAATTTGGATTCCAAATTGGTGCACCATATTCATTGGGGTTGTTAAGCATATCATAACTCAAATGGAAATCCAAATCACATTTTGAATAATCAATGTATGCAACACTTCATTTGTTAGAATTTAAATAAACACAATTAACTAATGACATGCCATGCTTATGTGCTAACTTGGGTTGGGGTTAGACCTAATTCATCTCTTAGGTTGGGTTACTATACATGACACTCATCATCGCATGGGAGTTTTTAAGAAAAAATTTGTAGTTGGTATTTTTAGTGTGTGGATTTTTGGGTTGTTACACATAGGTGCTCCCTCTAGCGACCCCGGCCGTGACACGGCCCCTGCTCCCGGTGCGCAGCGACCTCGTCGTCGATCCCGTCCTCTGCGTCCCCGTCCTGCTCCGGTCCTGGCATTCGCATCCCCGACCTGCTCCGCCCGGCCACGACCCTGGCCCCTGCTCCGGCGTCCATGAGCCTACCCCTCCTCGCCCGCAAGGGAGGGGCTAGTGTCCTGCTGCAAGGCCGCAACAACCGCCAGAGCTCTGTTCGCCTCCAACGTCACGTGCTTTGTTCGTTGCATTGATTTGGACAGGTAAAATTTTTGAATATGCAATGTAGATACTTAGTTAGCTTGAATTGTAGTGCTACTTTGATTATTTGGTAGTTTCTAGTAAATTTGATGATGTAGGTAGTTGATTTAGTTAGTGAGATAGATATAGTTAGATTATTTTAGTTAGATAGCTAGTGTACATAGATATAGCTATTAGATGGCTAGTTGATTTAGTTAGTGAGATAAATATAGTTAGATAAATATAGTTAGATAGCCAGTGACATAGTTATTTAGGTAGGATTTAGCTATGTAGTTAATAGATTGTATTTATATACTTAGGGTGTAGTTGGTTAGTATGTATTAGAGAGGTATTATATAGCAGCTACTTTGGACTAAATGAATTGTATTTCAATTTTTGTTTGAACTACTAGATGAACAACCTAGTGAGCATATACATTAGAGGCATCGTGGAAAGAGATCGCTATGGATATGTTGAGTTTGTTGACATGCAAAACGTGTCTATGTTATTCAACGAGAAGCCTTCATTTAGTGAGTTGGTTGCAAGGGCTCGGGAAGAGCTACATTGCCATGGAGCTGATGATGATGATGGCATCATAGTTGAGGGTGTACTTCACCTATGTTCCTCTCCCAACATTCTAAGGAAGATGATCCCAATTGGGTGTGTGGATCAAAGAGAAAACTATGTGAGATCTGCTATGACAAGTTAGTTCCAAAGTTTGGATGTGTTTGTGCGTCAGCTAGTACTTGATCGCATCCCTCATGGGTTTTCCCCAGAAATGGGTCAGCAGGCACACTTTGACCCTCCCGTCTCGGAACCTAATATGGATGTGGAGGTTGCACCTACAGTTCCCGATGCCCAATCTGCCCCTAATGAGATAGTTGGAGATTGTTGGTATAAACACATAGAGAAAATATATATCCGCAAGGCTACAGATATTATATTGTTGTAGCACTTCACCGAGAATAACCTAGTTTTAATATCGAACCCAAAGAAACAGTTAGTGAGAATAACTAAGTCTTAGTCTTAACCCAACTTCACAATCAAGGTTAGAAAATAAGAATATAAAGGAGACTACTAAGATATGTCTAGTTTCAATCTCGGTAAGCTTTGTCTTCTATTGTTCTATCGTGGGAGATGTCTAATAGAGAACAAATTCAAAGTTTCTTCCCTAAAAGCGATCAAATTCTTGTTAGTCCTATTAACGGGAGATGGACTATAGAGGATTCAACGAAGCTATAAAAGTCACATTCGTGAGCTACCACCGATCCAAAAAAATAAGGGTGCATTTACGTGTAACCCTAGTCTAAGCACCACACTTACACTATGAATACCACTTTAATCTAGAGCCACCAAGATCAAAGCACTCAAAAGAGAGTCATAGACTTAAAGAATAATATGAACAAGATGCTTACTTGAATCAAAAGTCAATTACCAGAGAAATCTCATAAACAAGCTCTAGTAGAACTTGATTCCGCCAGAATACAGCTGTAGAGAGAGCACCGACAGGCCGAAACTCCTCCAAAACTCTACTCTCTCACTCTATCTCTCTATCTCTAATACAAGATTAGATCCTATAGAGGACTAATCTTCTCTTGATTGTTGGCCCTAGATCCTGGTGGAAATATGAATTAGGGTTTTTGGCCTTTCAGCTCTCAAGATCCAGACTTGGCTTTCCTCCAAGGGGTGTAACACGAACCCTTGGATCAAACCGACTTAAGAAACAGTGTAGATGCAGTCTAGGGAGGCATGGAGGAACATTCCATAAGCTGATAAGCGGGGCCCACCATCAGGGGTCGGGTGGCACCTGGGTGGGGCCGACCAGTCCCACCTAGCGGCCTCTCGGGCTCTACCTCGAGGGGTTGCCTCCTGGAGTCCTCTGGAGTCTTCTAGAATAGTTTTCGTCGCGGTTAAGTTTGATTTTATTTGACATTTTGATCCTCCTTGCCGGTTTTTTGATTAAATCCTGCTGAAAACACAAATTCACCAAAAACATGGAATTTGTCAGTAATAACCTCTTGGTCTATGATATTGATCCATTTTCACCATTTATGCAAGGTAAATTGATGGTTCTTGATGTATGTTAACTACCGTCAACAGAGATGCTTGTTGGACTGATGATGTTGTGGTAGATCCTCCTCATGAGATCCTTTTGACACAGAATCATCCGAGTAAGTGTCTTATCCGCATCGTTATTGGGAGCTTACCCCCTTCCTTACATCCATTTTTCTCATTCTTTCCTCATATTTCTACTTATGTTGCAGGAGACATTCCTAACAATGTGGATGTGCCCCCTGTTGCTGCGCAAGTGCAATGTGGAGATGGATCCCGTGGCTCCAATAGTGTTGAAATTATGAATGATTCTAAGAGATATGAGATGGCAAGGGCTCTTGATTCTGATGATGATCATCCTGTTGGAGAGCTGACAAAGAGTGATGTTGAGAAGCTGAGGTGTATCTTTCCCGACCGTCGTGATCCAAGAGTTCACGAGTTCAGTGATCTTGCTTATTTCGACCAGGCGTGTGTAGAAGGACGTGATGATGAGCTACTAGAAGCTCCTAAGGCTGGCCCTAACATGGTAATTGAGAAGGGTAGGGTATTCAAGGACCTCCTTGCATTGAAGAGGTGGTTTTAGGCGTTTGTAGTGATACAAAAGAGACCTTACAAGGTCTTGCATTCATATGCGGAGCGCCCTTACACACTTGTGTGTGACAAGTAACGCTGCACATGGAGGGTTTGTGCAAGAAAGCAAAAGGTCACCGAAAAGTGAAAGATCACAAAAGTTATCGGACCACACAATTATGCTGACCATGTGCTCACACTGAAGCATCGGCAATTGACATCTACCCTCATTGCCAAGCGATTGATGGGAATATTGCAGGGAGAACCCAACATGAAGGTTAGGACAATTATCAAGACCGTTGAGGCGTTGTATGGAGGTTATGTGATAACTTATGGTAAAGCTTGGAGGGCTGAGCAGCTAGCGTTGAAGATGATATATGGAGACTGGGAGGATGGGTATGAGCAGCTGCCAATACTTTTCAATGCAATCAAAGCGGTGAATCAAGGCATGCATTATGAGTACATCCCAAAACCTAATGCATGGAAGGATAGGAGGCAGATATTCTTTCGTGCTTTTCTGGTGCTTTCCTCAGTTTGTCGAGGCCTTTAGACACTATTGTCCCGTCTTCCCCATTGATAGTACGTTCTTGATTGGTAAATATCAGGGCACACTTCTTATAGCCATATCCTGTGACGCGAACAACAAGTTGGTTCTTTTAGCATTTGCTTTGGTTGAGAAGGAGAAAAATGACAGTTGGGGATGGTTCTTAAGGCCATGTGATTGAGCCTAGTAGGGAGGTTGGCGTTATATCTGATAGACACCAGGGCATACTTAATGTCATGCGAGAGTAGATAGAGGGGTATGCACCTTTGCACCATCGTTGGCGTACTCGGCACCTTGCCGAGAACATTAAACCCTAAACCTAGGGTTTTCCATTAGATGCACAACAATGAACGCATAATATTGCAAGAGGCCCTGAGGTTACCTTGGTTTGCTAGCTTTTCCACACCTTGGCATCCTACGGTTGTATAATACATACAAATATTAAAAAGTGTAGGAAACCCTAAGTAATGTCGATTCGTAGGTTTAAAAATACGACTAATATATACCGAATCAATGAAAAAAACTAGAGGGAGAGAGAGGATACCTTGCTCTCGAAGATCTACGGATCAAATCCAACTTTTCACGGTACAATATGCCAATTCGTGAGGTAGGACGAAGTGGAGAGAGAAAAAAAACCGAGAGGAAGGAGGAAGAAAAGGAAGAAGCCTCGGGAAGGAAGGGTGGGTGCTAGGTTAAAACATCACCACGACGCCATAGATCTTAGCGCCAAGCTCGACGCCAATGATCCTGGTGCCATGCTCGGCGCCAAGGTCATTGGCGCCATGATGACTGCCACATCACCGTCACATCTGTGTTGACGCCTACGTCAGCCAACGACCTTGGCGCCAAAGATTATGGTGCTGAGACGTGTAATCTCGGCGCCAATTACAATGGCGCCGAGCTGAGGGTCTAGATTTTGAAAGGATACCTCTAGGGGCATATTTATGAAAATCTTTCAAAAAAAAGGCCAAAAAACAAAACAAAAATCGGTCTCCCCGAAACCCAAAATAGCAGGACAACACTGAGCTCGTCCCGTCACCATCCTCACCGACTCTTCTGCGGCAGACTTGGGCCTTGTTTAGTTCACGATTATTTTTAGGAAATAGTACTGTAGCACTTTCATTGTTATTTAGCAATTAGTGTCCAATCATAGTCTAATTAGGCTTAAAAGATTCGTCTCGTGAATTTCGTCTAAACTGTGTAATTAGTTTTATTTTTTTATCTATATTTAATATTTCATGTATGCGTCTAAAGATTCGATGTGACAGAGAATCTTGAAAAAATTTGTAAAATTTTAGGAACTAAACGTGTCCTTGAACCGCATGGCTTTTGGCCCAACATTCGAAAGCAGGCATTAGCGAAAAGATCGTCCCTAATGCAGCAAGAATGAATGATATGATGGAGAGGGCTCCGACTCGTATGATTGTTTTGGAAAATTCGTACTCAGCTACTAACTTCTTGGAATTCATTCAGGACAATGCCCAACGGCTGGTCGCATAGATTCATGACACGAGTGGTTGGCCGTCAGATAGAGGTTTGTTCATCCGGCTTATAATCTGTACTTTTCGACTTGTTTTTTCAGTCAGAACAATATTTTTCTCTCATCACAAATCAGCCAACGGTGTTTTTCAGCCGACTTATTAGCACAGCCGATCGGGACAAGAGCCACCAAAAAGGATTACCCAGTTCGTCGAGTTTCGAGTCAAGCATAGTTATCTGTTACAGAAACCAGGGGATTATCCCAAGATCAGAGCAGCTGGACTGACCGAACAAAGATTTCTAGCTCCATGCCATACTGCAAGCACGAGCTTTGAAAGTTTGCAGCAGGTCGCACGATTGGGCTTGGACCAGGCTCCTCCTTCCTCTGTACAGCCAACGCTGCCGGCCGCCCGGCCCCGGCCTACCGCCTACGAGACTGAGTACCGCCGGTTCCTCGACGACGAGCTGGACGACTTGGACTCCAGCGGCTTCGCCGACGACCGCGGGCTCTGCGAGCTCCCGGACGTGTCCGATGACCCCTTGCCCGCGGCGGCGGCGGCCTCCCCAGGCAGCTTCGCGCCGCTGCTGACCCACAGCCTGTCGAAGATCCTCCGCGACCGCGACGACAGCGACAGCCGGCTGCTCTGGTTGGCCACGCTGCTGCTCCGCGCCACCAGGCGCCGCCCGTCGTCGCCCGCGCCCGGGTGGTGGTGGTCGCCCACGCCCAGCTTCAGGCTCCCCAGCTGCTTCTTCAGCGCGCCGGGGGTCGGGGGCTCCGGCAGCGCGCGCCCCTCCTTCCAGTGGTCGTGGTCGTTCTCCTCCTCCTCCGCTAAGCACGCCATGCACCGCGCCACGCTGACGTTGGGCGTCGCGGCGGCGGCTCCTGCCGCGCGCAGCTGCTCGAAGAAGAGGACCTGGACCACCACGCGCAGCGGGAGACGGTCGTTCTGCGCCGCGTGGATGCATGCCCCCTTGGACAGCTTCTTTACGTCCATCAGGCTCGAGATCTTCCTCTTCTCCATCTTGGGTAGCCCGGGATGCAACTGAACATCACAAGGCAAACAATTTTAGCTAGGTATCTCAGTTTTCAAACAAAGTGGCAGCTCCATATGAAGAATTATACTGTAAATGGTTGCTGTGAAACATATATACCTTCAGAAATACATCGATAGCAGTGTACAATCCATCATGTGTTGGCCTGGCTGTTTCAGGCATGGAAGTCGCCAAATCCACGAAGCTTGAAACGCACAGATTTGGATCAGAGGCTACTTCAGCTATGTACCTATCGACCAGCTTGCACAATGCTAGCAAAGATTCTCTGTCCACATTCGTCTCAAACATCTCCTGGTCAAGGTTGTTGAGGAAAATCCCATCTTCAGCTACCCCGGCATGGCTCATGTACCTGCTGATGAGTGTCTGAACTAGCTGAACATCATAAACGGTCTGTGCTGGAGGCTTGGAAGGGATCAGAAGATCGTTGACTGAAGCCTTGTGGAGCTGCAACACAATACTGTCCATGAGTTCTTCCTTCAGGAGCTCTCCAGCACCGATTAGGACAGTGACTTTCAGCAGGTTCAGGAAGAAACCACACGAGATCCCTGAGGATCCCTTGTCCGAGGGCAAAAGCCAGACGATGGTTTCAAGCAGATGCTTGTATGCTTCAGAGTAGGCATCGTCTGCCAGCGTGTCACAACATTCAGGAAGCCATCTAGCAGCATATGCCTTCAGCGCTTCTCCGACAACATCAGAGGGGATCCTCCCCGTTGACTTAACTGCAACCATGACACGCCTATAGAGGTCTACATCAAGTTCACACAGATCTTCAACCCACCAATCCCTAGGAACCGCCTGCGAGCTTTTGCGAGCTTCAACTATCTCATCAGAGGATGCAGATTTCCTGTTGTAGGTGTATGACCACATAACATTCGATGGGTTAACGGTAGCTTTGGTAGCAATGGAATCTATGCATCTACCGACCAACTTAAGCTCCTCTGACCATGGTAATAATGCATCAGTGGTCTGTAGTGCTATGATCGAGTCCTTCCAGCTCCTGAAGATGCCGGAATTCAGGAACACCTCAATCTTAAATATCAGGTTGCTCTTCTCAACATCCTCAGTCATCCCAAGGTACTCTGCTGCACACCTTGCGGCGACAACATTGTACGCATTGAGGGTCACCACCATGCCGTAGCAGAACTTTGCACAGATTTCAAAGGTTTTCACTCCACCAGGAATGTCTTGTATGACAACTTCATCAGTGCCATTCTGACTAGCCTCAATTATCAGCCTTTGTAACAGACTACTCTTGGAAAGAAGAGGAAACTGCAAATGGACAGCAGAGTGACCAAACTTTCAGAGACTAATCTACTCAGTGAAAAGGCCATATAATTGGACATTAGACATTTCTAGATTTCCTGTAGCGTTATTATGTGTCAAAATATTGAACAAGAGGACATTTCTTAATTGCATGGTATGTGCATTGCTGTCACCTAGCAGAATGAAAGGTGCTCATGGGAATTGAAGCATGATCTAAAGAAACCGTGGGAAAGATTCCGAAAGCAACAAAGATCCAAATTACAAGTGGTGCCTGACAAAAGATGTTACTATTGCAGCATCTTCTAGTGTGCTGATAGCTGTATGTTGGCCGATCCATTGTTTTAACTCTCATCAAGTACACAAGTAGCTTTGGGCGAAACAATCAGCGATTTAACCTACTTAGGTTCATAACTTAGGCCTTGTTTAGATGGCACTTTCATTTGTATTTGGTAATTATTGTCCCACCATAGCCTAAGTACGCTCAAAAGATTTGTCTCCCAAATTACAGACAAACTGTGCAATTAATTATTTTTTACCTACATTTAATGCTCCATGCATGCGTGCAAAGCTTCGATGTGATGGGGAATCTTGAAAAGTTTTCAACTTTTCAACCGAACTAAACAAGGCCTTAAGTAAAATCGTACAGGATTACCTTGTGCAGATAGAACCTTGCATCATCGACATGGATGACGATATCTGACGGAAGGTCTGACAGCACGTATCTGCATGAGAATATGGAGATTGACATGGTCAACATAACATGATTGCTAATGAACATTCATCAGAATAGAGTTATAGCATATCCGGAAAAAAAAAAAGCAGACGTCGAGATTGGCGATGAGACGCCCACGCCGCGCGAGGCCGCTCGGCGCCTCGCACGGTTTGTGGATGAGGTGCGGGTCGAGCGGAAGCCGCTCCTGATTGCCTCTCCACCACGACAGAGGGCGAGAGCCAGGAGGCCCCTGCCTGTCAGGCGTAGGAGCACACGGATTGCCGCCCAACCGTTGGCACACATATCGGCCTCCTGGCGGGGTGAGGTACTCCTCGAGCGGTGGGGGATTGCGCTGCCGGCCGCTACGGTTTCACCTGCGCCCAAGGGGATACTCGATGACTTGTGTTCTGGGACCTTGTCGTCGAGCCAGGTGGAGGCCCTTGACGCACTGTTTCCAGCGTTCAACGGCGTGGGTGCAAGCTGTTTGTGGAAGACCCGTAGGGCGCGGCGGTGTTCGCACGTTGGTTGTTCCATTTATTTAATATCGAACCATGAAGTAGTCTGCTAGGTTGGTCTGGTTGTTAGACTACCTAGCGCGCTAGATGCGCGTCGTTTGTACTGAAAACTATCTTCTTCTTAATAGCAATGGTATACAAATCTTTTGCATATTCGAGAAAAAAAATAGTTAGCACAACACAACGGGTACACCTTTCAGAGCAAGTCAAGTACATGCACAGTATTTCAGTTTTGTTTTCCTTCAAAATTTCTTGTATTTTGGGGGTGTTTAGTTTCCGGGTGTAAAATTTTTGGGTGTCACATCGGATGTTTCGTAGGATGTCGGAAGGGGTTTTCGGATTCTAACAAACTAATTACGTATCTCACCTGTAAACTGCGAGACGAATTTATTAAGCCTAATTAATCCGTCATTAGACCATGTGTTACTGTAACAGTTTAGTGTCTAATCACAAACTAATTAGGCTCATTAGATTCGTCTCGTAATTTACAAGCAAACTGTGCAATTAGTTTTTTTTATTTCGTCTATATTTAATCCTCCATGCAAGTAACACAATCATTCGATGTGACACTTTTGGAATTTTAAATTTTGGATCTAAACACGTCCTTTCTCTCAGCTGAAGTGAATGTACTGTAGATCTGATATCCGCGAGAATTACTGTAGAGACAGTCATGGAAGTACCCAGTTTTTTTAAAAAAGAAATGGAGACAGTCACTGAAGTACACAAATACATAGTTTTTTTACAAAAAAAAATAGATCTGTTCTCAAGCTGCTGTTCTTGTTCAGTCAAAACTCAACATGGGTGTGTTCACTTCCCATGCCAACCCAAAATATTTTCTCTTCACCCATCACATCGAATCTTTCGACGCATGCATGAAGCATTAAATGTAGGTAAAAAAAATAACTAATTGCATAGTTTGTCTGTAAATGTCGGGATGAATCTTTTGAGCCTAGGTAGTCCATGATTGGACAAATTTTGTCAAATAACAACGAAAAATACTAGAGTAACTTTTCACCTACTTTTCGCGAAGTGAACACACACAAGATAGGCAGGTTGGTGGGTGGAGGGGGTGCTTTAAACAAAAAAGGAATGAAAGGATTTGCAGGTTAGGAGCAAGTCCAAGATCTCCATACAAAGCTGAAGAACATGGATCAAACATACTGTAGTGGAACCTTGTGGTCCTCAACACAGACAGTAAAAGAAAATGTAATCTCATGATCCTCACCGCAACAACTACAACAACTCCTACGACTTTGTTTGCGCAGCCAAAAGGGACTTTTTGGTGGCAAAAAAGGGGTGGGCGCCCTGGTCAGATCAGCTGCCGTGCAGGGGAACCACGTAGCACACGAGCACTCATGAAGAGTAGCGGCAGCCCCCACAATAATCACAGCACGGCGGCAGGTTCTGTAAGACCGTAACCCAACGGAAAAGACTCTTTTTTTCCTCGACGAATCAAGAACTCACAGACACGCGCCGAAAGATTCGTGCTTGCAGAGCAAGCCTTTCGTTTTCCCTCTCTTCATTCACAAGACGCAGCATTGTTTCAAGTAAGAGAGAAGCAGGGACCTAAAACATGGCATTGCATTGTTCTTGTTTCTACAGGAACAGAGACGCTAGAAGGCATGGCAAGAAGTTCACTACCCTCCCTCATTTTCTTCTACAAAGGGAGAGCGAGAACTTTCTCTGAAGGGCTGAAAGTGAACTTCCGAGAGCACAGCCAAGAACGCGCGTCTCCGTTCGATCACGCCGGCAAAGGCGGAAGTAAGCACGGCCTGCAATGGCGGAGGGCGGAGGGAGGGAGGAGGAGGAAGATGACGGGGGCTGGGGATCACCTGGCGTCGCTGCCGTCGGTCTGGAAGGCGTCCGGCTTGGACCCAAGCTTCATGAACTTCATGGCGGATGGGCCGGAAATGCGACGCCGCTCTCCCTGCTACTGCTACGGCTACCTCTCTTCTCTCCTTGGAGTGGAGTTGAAGTTGACGACAGCGTCTCTGCGGCTTCAGCTCGGCGTGTCCCTCCCCTTGCTTACATTTCACGCCTCCTCCTGCCCCGGGCTCTCTCGTTGCTCTGGGTGTGTTTAGCTGCTTCGAAATTCTAAAAATTTTACAAGACTCTTAGCCACATCGAATCACTGGACGTATGTATGGATTATTAAATATAGATAAAAAAATAACTAATTACATAATTTGATTGTAAATCATAAGACGAATCTTTAAAACATAATTAGTCCATGATTAGATACTAATTACTGAATACAAAAAAAAATACTATATTTTTAAAAATTTTAAAGGGACAACTAAACGCACCCTCTCTGTGGAGGGAGCAGGCCAGGAGGGCCAGCAGGTCGTAGTCCCGAGAAACACGCACGGGGGCAGCCGAGGACAGACGGATGGTTTGGTTTGGTGAGGAGACGCGGCTGGCATTACTTGCCTCTTTACTACTGTGCTGCTATAGCCTGCTAGGCGTGCGGCGCAGGGTTAAAAAAACCGCTCGGTAACCAGGCCGGACCGGTTCCGGTCCGGTCCGGTCCGGTTAGGTATTCCCTAAATTTAAATTTAAAATTTAAAAAAAATGCTAAAAAAATTCCTAAAAATAGTTCATGATTTATAGAAGCCAATGGTGTAAAAAAATTTCAAATTCGAGTTCGTTTAGTATTTATTTATACGTATAGAAGTTTGAAAAAAGAAAAAAAAATCCCGGTCCTGCCCCGTTAAGGCCCCCAAATTCAAATTTAAAATTTGAAAAAAAAACAAAAAATGCTGAAAAAATTCCTAAAAATAGTTCATGATTTATAGAAGCCAATGGTGTAAAAAATTTTTAAATTCGAGTTCGTTTAGTATTTATTTATACGTATAGGAGTTTGAAAAAAAAAAAAGAAAAAAGAAAATTCCAAACTCAAACCGAGCGGTAAACCGCTCAAACCGAGCGGTTACCGCTCTAAACCGCCCGGTAAACCGGTGACAAACCGAACCGAAGGCGCGTTTGAATTCAAATTCAAATTCGACCGGTTACCGGTAAACCGGAACCGGAGGCTGGCGGTTTGGGGTGACCGGTCGGTAAAAAAACCCTAGTGGGGCGTGCTCGTCTCGCTCTCGGTCTCGGCTTCCTTGACCTGGGCTTGCAATTTCTTTTCTTTTCTCCGTATAAAAAAAAGTTGGGAGTTCTTGCGCTTTGTTTCTTTGTCAGACCGAGGCATATAGGCTGTGTTCACTTCGCGAAAAGTACTTTCGTTGTTATTTGGTAAAATTTGTCTAATCATGGACTAACTAGGCTCAAAAGATTCGTCCCGAAATTTACAGACAAACTATACAACTAGTTATCTTTTTTACCTATATTTAATACTCCATGCATGCGTCGAAAGATTTGATGTGATGGGTGAAAGAGAAAATATTTTGGGTTGGGATGGAAAGTGAACAAGGCCATAGTGTTTTCATGGTAGCAGTAGTACTACTACTTTCGTGTAGAATCCAGCTTTTTCACTCCCTTTGCAATCGTATTGGGTATCGATCGATGAATATTTACTTTTGTGCGCGGTTAAGATCTTATCCTGTTCGAAAGCTGGAGGGTGAAAAAAAAAAGAAAGGCGAAAACCACGTGGGTTGACTATGGTGTCCAAAGCGGTTGTTTTCAGGACTCATGACACATTGACACTTGAGTGCCATCTTTCAGGAACCGGATTGGGAGTTCAGTGTGATTGGCCTTCCAGTTCCAGTTGCAACCTCCCCCTCGACGCATATATCTCTAGGGGAAAAAACGAATAAAAAAGTCGAACAAAATAAAAAATCAATTTTGTACGGTTCTTATTTCCTTGAGAATTTTTGCATGAAACTTTTAAGAAGTCCAAAGTTTTGTTCTAGGTGATACGAGGTTGAACAGGCTTAGAAAAAAAAAATGCAAAGAAGTGTACGTAAGGGTGGAATAATAAACAAGAAAACCACCTTTCTTCCCCAGCATTACCGATAAATATTGTTTTTTATAGGGTAGGCTCGGTTTCAAACGGAATACTAGTCCAGTTCACAGAATCACGCTGTCATAGTTTAGGATGTGTTTGGTTCAGTACCCATAGATAGGACATGGATATCCATAAATACAGGGTGTTTGGTTGGATAGATAAGCTAAATCTGGATATCCACAACAGGGAATATTCTGGTTAGATGTTGGATATCATGGCCCTCAAAAATCTGACGGATGAGAATATTCACATGTCGATTAGCGCATATTTTGTGTGACAATTAGAGTAGTATAGCACTAATTAACTTATTTTATTTTATTTTAAATTAGTGATTATAATGACAAGATTAGTGTCTGTGCATATTTATTAAGGTATAATTAGTTGTTATTATTTTTAAATAATAGATATAATTAGTCAAGTATTCTCATCCCATGCAATTTCATCTATCCAACCAAACAAAAAAATAGCTTATCCCATTTATCCAACCAAACAGACAACATGGATATCCATATCCCGAAATCCATAGATAGCCACATCCCATCCACCATTGTCCTCAAACCAAACACACCTTAGTATCCTAAGTTCGATCAATTATAGATAAAAAGTATCAATATTTATGATATCAAATAAATATTATTAGATTAACTACGAAATGTGTTTTCATAATAAATTATTTTGGAGCCGTAGATATGAATAGTAGTTACTAGAAATTTGGTCAAGCATAAACCACTTATGATGGCACGTAACCCGCGGTTGCATTCTTTTCTGGACAGATGGAGTATTTAGGCTCGTTTGGTAGGCTTCGGATTCTTGGAGAAACATTCTGAGTTCTAGATTCTTCGAAGAAACCTTTTATTTGAGAAACAGAATTACTTGCTGAAATCGTTTGGCCGTCTCCGTGAATTTAGATTATGAAGGGAGGAGAATGTGGTTGAATAGACCAAAGTGCCCATCACATGTTATGGGTTTCCTTGAGTAATTATTGGGCAAATAAAGCCGATGCCTTCCTAAAACGTATTGCAGATTCATACAAATAATTCTTGAGAAAATATTATTCAAGCAATCATTGATTTTCCACACTCGGGCGATAGATCTCTGTTAAAGGAATCTAAAAACATAGCTTGCAATGTTTAGACTTTATTTCGATTTTATAATGATTTTACAACTTTGCTGCTATTCACCCATTGTGCATAACAAAGAGAATACAGAGATAAAAGGAAAATGTGAAAGTTTTGTATTGGGAACCCCGAACTATTTCTAAACTAATTGAACTCTTTTCTAAACTAACTGAGTCTGCGGGTAAGCAAATCTTGTACTAATCCCTATCAAACGGAAGGGGTGCGCGTGTGACTGGGGGTGGGGGGGTGGGGGGGGGGGGGGGGTTGCGCGCGCATGAGTTAGGAACAGGAACCGATGCAAAAACCAGGATGCAGGTCCGCCTAGGAAGGAAGCGCGGGGGGGGGGGGGGGGGGGGGGCGCATGAGTTAGGACCAGGAACCGATGCAAAAACCAGGATGCAGCCGTTGTCCGCCAAGGAAGGAAGCACGAAACGTTCCGGCTCCGAATCACTCGGCCAAAACACCGTTTGGCGCCGATTCTTGCGATTCTCAGCAGAAACGAATCGGTTCCATCACCTATCCAAACGGACCCTTATAGAACGCATGAACTTTACAAGATTTCCACATGAATTTTATAGAACACGGTCTATGTCGATTAGGCCCTGTTTGGTTACGTTTTGTTAAAGTTTAACACCCATCACATCAATGTTCCCTCGAATGCATGGAGTACTAAATGTAGACTAATTGCATGCATATCGGTACAGATTAGGAGTAATTTATGAGACGAATCTATTAAGCCTAATTAATCTAAAATTGAAAACTTTTTGTCAAATAAGTCGAAAGTGCTACAGCGTTTGTTAAACTTTAACACCTCAAACCAAACACGCCTAGTAACATTGAAGAATAACAGGTTTTTACAAAATCAATTGTTTTTGTTGCAAAATTCAATCTTACAGTGGACGCACAGCAATGCAGAATGGTCCTTGACCAGGGTCAACGTACCGAGGCGCGCACGGCACGGGAGGTCCAGGCCTATAGGTCTCGTGTCCGCCGGTGTCTCCGGTCCCTACTGCTAGTCTGCTAGGCACACGCGGCGGGCACCACTGTCGGCGTCCAGCGGCTCTAGGATCCGATGCGAGGCATAGAGCTGTCGCCCTGCATGTGGCCGTGGCCGTGGCCGGGCAGGGCACCTCCTAGCCTGGCGCTGTAGCGGGGCAGTAGGCCGTAGCCTCCCATTTTAGCCCCTGTGCGGTGCGACTGTGCAAGGCTGCGGCCGCTGTTGCAGGCAGGCACAGTGGGTCGCTGTTGCAGGCAGGCCACCGAGGGCTCGTAGAAAAAGCTGCCAGTTTTGCTTGGGAATTGGGGTTGGAGCTGGCCCCTCAGGCAGTCAGGCCTGCACTGCACTGGCCGCTGGGTGGTGGAAGCCACAAGTCGGTGGGGCGGCTCGTGTCGGGACCGGCCGGCCGATGCGAGCGGCTGGCCGTAGAGGAGAGTGCTCAGTCAGGCGTGTTTAGATGCGAAAATTTTTGGAGAAAAGTTCCTGTAGCACTTTTTGTTGTTATTTGGCAAAATTTATCTAATCATGGACTAACTAGGCTCAAAAGATTCATGTCGACATTTACAGACAAACTGTGCAATCAGTCACATAACTCACGAGAGGAGAGCACGACGGGCGCATCGCTTCGCGGCTTTGAGTTGCGCCGTTGCATGCATGCAGAATGCAGGTGCAGTGTCTGGTTGGGTCTCGTTCCTTGCCTTCCATATCCCGACTCCCGAGCGCGATATCACTCTCCATGGGACCCCTGGTGTGGTGTGGTGCCCTCACCCCCCTTCTTTCTTTTTCTCCTGCACCATCGGTACGAGCAGTACGCCTTTCAGCGGTGAACTCTCAAAGTGAAAAATTTTCACTATCTCCATCACATCAATCTTTGGACCTACACATGAAGTAATAAATATAGGTAAAAAATAACTAATTACACAGTTTTGTTGGAAATCACGAGATGAATCTTTTGAGCCTAGTTGGTCAACGATTAGATAATATTTATCAAATAAGACGAAAGTGGTACTATTCATCGGTTTGGAATTTTTTGCAATATAAACGTGGCCTTGGTTTCTGTCAGTTCAAACCCCAAAGTTGAGAACGAACAAGGGATTTTACATGCATTGATTCAGGCCGTCTTCAGATGATAGTTTCTATGGCTAATAAGCCGGTTAATGTTGTTTTGTTGTGAAAAAAACGTATAAGCTAATTGGTGTTGTTTCGTTACGGGAGAAAAACACGGTACAATACCTAATGAGTAGTTCAAGCGAACATGGCGTCAGCGGCGCTACTCGGGCTGTGCTAGCTTTGGTGATGTTTGCGCAAGCCGGGCACGGGGCATCCACCAGCCGGCCGGACGGGACTAACGAAAACGCAGTAGAAAGCGGGGTGTGTCCTCCGCAGTGTGGGGCTCGCCGAATCTCTTTTCGGATCGCGCAATTACCACCAGTAATCATGGAGGCCAGGGTGTGTGGTGTTTGGACTGAGATGCAGTCAGCCTTGGAGGACCGCGTGCCTCATCCGTATTCCATCCATTCATCCATGCATGTTAGTAGTCCGTACTCCTAGTACACCTAGGTTTTGTGTGCATATGCGTGCAACCGTGCATGATACCTCTTGTCAAATGCCAAAGCAAAGATGTACTATCCATGACCAGTGGCGGAGGACAGAAAAAAATTAAGGTGGGGCGACATCAATAGCAAATTTGCCATCTACAAATTAAACATGTACCTCTTGTTTTGAAATTGCCCTTGTTTTTTCCTTTTGGATACATCGTTAGATAATTTATGCTCACTGTGATTCATAAATTAAACAAACTTAGTACTTAATTAACAATCAGGCATCCCAATTAATAAAAAATTGTGCAAATCATTAACTAACGGAACTCTGAATCTGAAAGACTGAAACTCACCAACACCAAGACACCAAGTCACGAACGCTAACTTTCAGAGTCTGCCCTAGCAGAGACTCAGCGTAGCTCGTCGACGACGCCAGGACTCGCAGTGGCGGCGGCGGTCTAGCGGACTTGCTCGCGCAGACGGTGGACGCGCGCAGGCGCAGCACAGTCGCACTCAGCCGCTCGCGATGATCGGTGATCGCCTGATCTTGATCTCTTATCGAGCGGCGGCGCAGTCAGCGACCATCCAGGACACGAACCGTTAAGGACTCAAGGTCGTCGTACTCGTATACAGATTACAGAAGGAAAATCTTCTCTCGGTGATTTCACGGGCTCCAGCAGCTAGCAGGCCAAGGAATTAAGGATAAGGCCCATATACGTGTACGTAAGTGAACGTGATATGGCGAGCGGCCGAGCGCAGCTACAAGCCCAAAAGAACGTCGTGCTACTGTTTTTCTTCCTCTATGTGTTGCCTGAGACATCTTCCATGACATACCTATGGCACAAAGTATATATGGAGGTAAATTTTTTTTGAGAAATCAAGGTATGGCGAGCGCCATACCTCGCCACAAAGGAGCTCCGCCCCTGTCCATGACCGATATATATACTCTTCCTTCAACACAATATTATACAGAGCTAAACGTTCGCATATATACTCAAGCTTGAGCTTTGGATCTCCTATGCAAACATCCCAAAAAATCACTTGCTACCAAGCTAATTTTGATCTCCTATGATTATTGTCGGGAACCAAAAACAAGGGGTACCCACAATCAACGATTAAGAAAAATAAAACCAACGGGACTAGCCGAGACAGCGAACGAAACGCCTCGACCACGCTCCGACTCGTACGAGGCTCGCTCGACGGGACGCCTCGACCACGTTCCGACTCGTACGAGGCTCGTTCGACAAGACGCCTCGACTACCGAGAAATCTCCGACTCGCACGACCCAGGGTCGGGCCGGTCGACCCACCACATTCACCAACTCTGAGACAAAAGTCAGAGCATTTAATGCAACCTGCCAACCACTTCCTACCCTTATGGCTACAGCAACAACCGGCATGAGAACAGTACCGGTGTCAAATCTCACTTTTTACCGCCCATCCCAGGATGAGCGGTGAAAACCTGTCACTGTAAGCACCATACTGGGCACTATCCGCCACTGATCACCCTCGAGGGTGAATACGACGAGTACTGTACCCCGCGATTCCGGGGACTCGACCTTATCCGTTCACCGTCGACCCACCTCGACCAACCGACGGTCAAAACAAGAATGCAAGGCTTGCGTGACACAGGACCCGGAGTCTTTTCACCGTCTCATCCTCTACGTTACCATGGTGTCCAGGGATGACCGGCCATTCTCGGGGCACGTCGCTATAGCAACCTCCACAGCGTTCGACAAAACTTCACCTCAAAGACACCCCCGGCGTCACTGCCTCCTCTTACCCTATAAAAAGGCAGGCAGAGGACTCTACAAGGGGGCGGCAGACAACGGATGAAAAAAGACCAGCCACCTTCCCACCATAGAAGATCAACATCTCAAGCAATCTCCTTTGTACTTTCACTTTCTCTCTAAGACCTGGGATCGGTTTCCTCTCTCACAGCTTGTAACCCCTGCACAAGCACTTAGGTGCAAGGAAATACAATACTCCTCCCTCCCCGCTGGACGTAGGGCCTTCTTTCGCCCGAACGAGGATAAACCTCCGTGTACTCTCCTTGCATCACCATCCAGATTAGAGACACGCAGCATTGATTCACTCGTTGGCTTAGGACCCTCATAGGACCAAACGCCGACAGTTGGCGCGCCAGGTAGGGGGCGATGTGTGCCAACATCATTTTCCCGCCATTTTTCTAGATGACTGACCCCGAACGTCCACTCCCGTTGGCCACGGTGATCTGGTTTAGGAGCTTGGAGTTCATATCCCTTGGCCACGGCTACGACATGGTCCTCCTCCCGCCCACACACCCGACTGACAGTGACCACGAGCTCTCCCAACCTGGGAGAGCCCTGCGCCGGTATCGTCGCTCTCGTCAGGCACGCACCGCCTGGCGACGGCGAGCCCAGCGCAACCGCCGTCATCGCCTTGCAGAGGGTGATGGTATTTCCTGATCCGGCGCCTCTCAGCCAGACGCCAAGATGGATTTCCTCACTGAGGATCTGTGTAGGATGGGCTTGGCTGAGGGTAAGATGCCGACAGGGAGTCCCACCGCTGTACTGCCCGGTACGGTGCCATCACCTGCCATGTCGACTACTCCGGCACCAGGAACGACGCCTTCGTCAGCATTCCCGTTTGGACTAGACTCGGTTGCCCAGGCGTACGCTTCTTCTGTAAGCACCTGCATGAGTGCTTACGAGGAACTCCCCGGACATCATCTACGCTCCACCCTCGACCTCGTTGCATCCACGCAAGCTGCCGAGTACCTGGACTCCACGGGGACTCCAGATACGGAGCTCCGTGCAACTGCCTTTCGACATCACGACCTCAGAGACGCACGACCCCACATGCACCCGTTGTACTACTATTTCGGCACTCCAGACTCTGACTCTGCCGATGACACCTATGACCTGACTCGCGAGTGCTTCAATATCGATGGAGCTATCACGTCGGATTCGGAGGATGAGGCAGCCGTTGGAGGAAGGAACACGCCACCTCAGGTCGAGCTCCCTGCTGAGCGGGATGAGGCTCAATTCCTTGCAGACCAAGGAATGCAACTCGAGCAAATCCGCGAGTTGCAGGACAGGCTCGACGAGGAACGAGAAAATCTGTGCCTACTTCAACAAACCCTCGAGCATGAACACGCGGCCTACACGCATGGCGGAGGAGCTCGAGAGAGAGCTCACGACGTCAATCGTCACATCGTCGAGGATCAGGCAGTCGAGCCCCCGGTTTTCGGTCGAGCCAGCCAGAACGTGGTCGCAACCGCTATGCTCCTTCGTAACATGCTCGAGTCATCGAACCCCGAGGCCCGTCGGGCCCATGATGAAATCTGAGGGCTCCTCGAGACTGCTGCCATGCAGCAGGCCAAGAGTTCCGCCTCAAGGCGATGCGGGTTTGCCTCAGAGCAGCCTGCGGAGCCCTCCCGTCAGGAGAGAGAGGCCTCGGTTCATCCCGAGCACGCCCAACGGAACAAGGCGGCCTCTGTCCATGAACGCATCATCGACAACCGTGAACTTTGAGATGCCTATAACAACATCATTGAGCGCCAGAGACGCAAACATGGTGACGGTGCAGCTCGAGGCTACCACGAGCACAGAGGCGGGCACTACGACAACTTGGAGGATCGAAGCCCTTCACCCGAGCCACCAGGTCCTCGGGTCTTTAGCAAGGCCATTCACGAAACATTACTCCTGGCTCGGTTCTGCCCCCCACGACTCTTACCAAGTATAACGATGAAACCAAACCTAAACTTTGGCTCGCTGATTTCCGCTTGGCCTATAAGTTGGGTGGGGCCACCGACGACCGGGTCATCATTTGACAACTTCCTATGTTCCTATCGGACACCGCTCGAGCCTGGCTCGAGGACCTCCCACCTTGGCAATTCCATGACTGGAACGACCTTATGAGAGTGTTTGAGGGCAACTTCAAAGGAACCTATATGCGCCCCGGCAACTCATGGGATCTCCGAAGCCGCAAACAGAAGCTGAGCGAATCCCTCCGGGATTACATCCGGCGTTTCTCCAAGCAACGCACCGAGCTCCCCAACATCACCAACTCCGACGTTATCATGGCCTTCCTCTCTGGTACCACCTGCAAAGAGTTGGTCCCAGAATTGGGCCGTAGCACTCCCATCACTGCCAACGGTTTAATGGATATTATCACCAACTTCGCCGCCGGTGAGGAGGCAGTTGGTGCCATCTTTGGTAGCGACCAGGACAAAGGGAAGCGCAAGGAGGAGGATCCCACGAGCTCCAGCTGGGGCCCGAAGAGGAACAACAGGTAGAAGAAGAAGAAGAACCAACAGGGCAAACAAGAGGCCCCGACCGACGACCATGTTGCTGCTGCTGATCGTAAGAAACCTCGAGGGCCCCTGGTGGGGGTATTTTTGACAAAATGCTCAAAGAGTCGTGTCCCTACCACAAAGGGTCCATGAACCACAACCTCGAGGACTGCCACATGCTCCGGAGATACTTTGAAAGCATAGGCATCAAGAAAGACGATAAGAAGGAAGATCCCAAGGGAGACGACAAGGATGAGGGGTTTCCCGAGATCTATGACTGCTTCATGATATACGGAGGACCCTCGACACGCCTCTCAATACGGCAGCACAAGCGGGAACGTCGAGAGGTCTTCTCCGTGCAACTCGCAACCCCCCTCTTCCTTGACTGGTCTGAGGTGGCCATCACTTTTGACCGTGATGACCACCCAGACTACGTCCCTAATCCTAGGGTCTACCCACTTGTTGTCAATCCCATCATCGCCAACACACGCCTCACCAAGGTGCTCATGGATGACGGCAGTAGTCTTAACATCATCTATGCCTAGACCCTCGACCTTCTGGGAATCACCAGGATGCACCTCTGACCCAGCGTCGAGGGCTTCCATGGAGTCGTGCTGGGGAAGCGAGCAGAGCCCATCGGACGGGTCAACCTTCCTATCTGTTTTGGCACTCCTGCCAACTTCAGGAAGGAGACTCTCACTTTCAAAGTGGTTGGATTCCATGGAACATACCACGCCATTCTTGGACGCCCCTACTACGCCCGGTTCATGGTGGTCCCCAATTACACCTACCTCAAGCTCAAAATGCCAGGCCCCAACAGTGTCATTACTGTCGGGCCCTCCTATGAGCACGCCTACGAGTGCGATGTAGAATGCGTCGAGCACGAGGAAGCCATCTTGGAATCGGCGACCTTGGCGGCGAACCTCGACGGTTTGGCCAACGAGACCCCCAACCCCAAGCGCCACGCCGACAACTTCGAGCCCGTGGAAGACGTCAAGCTCGTACCCCTCGATCCCACCAACCCAAAAGGAAAGGCGTTGAGCATCAATGCCACCCTCGATCCCAAATAGGAAGCAGTGCTCGTCGACTTTCTTTGTGTAAACATCGACATCTTTGCGTGGGGTCCCTCGGATATGCCGGGCATACCCAGGGAAGTCACCGAGCACGCCTTGGAGATCCGAGCCAGCTCCAAACCGGTGAAGCAACGCTTGCGCCGCTTCGACGAGGAAAAACGCCAGGTCATCGGCGAGGAGGTCCACAAGGTATTGAAGGCCGGATTCATCAAGGAGGTTCATCATCCCGAGTGGCTAGCTAATCCTGTATTAGTTAAAAAAGAATAGGAAATGGAGGATGTGTGTAGACTATACTAGTTTGAATAAAGCATATCCAAAAGTTCCTTTTCCTTTGCCACGCATTGATCAAATCATTGATTCTACCGCGGGATGTGAAACTCTATCATTCCTAGATGCGTATTCCGGCTACCACCAAATCAAAATGAAGGAGTCTGACCAGCTTGTGACTTCGTTCATCACCCCATTCGGCATGTATTGCTACGTTACAATGCCCTTCGGTCTTCGGAACACAGGGGCTATGTACCAGCGATGCATGCAACACGTTTTTGGGAACACATTGGACCAACCGTCAAGGCTTACGTCGATGATATCGTTGTCAAAACCAAGAAGATCAGTAATTTGATAAATGACCTCGACATTGCATTCAAATGCCTTAGTGCCAAAAACATTAAACTCAACCCCGAGAAATGTGTCTTCAGCGTTCCTCGAGGCATGCTCCTAGGGTTCATCATTTCTGAACGTGGCATCGAGGCCAACCCAGACAAAATCATCGCAATAACCAAAATGGGCCCTATCCGTGATCTAAAGGGCGTGCAGAGGGTCACGGGCTGCCTTGTGGCCCTTAGTCGCTTCATTTCACGCCTCGGCAAAAAAGCGCTCCCACTGTATCGTCTCCTAAAGAAATCGGAATACTTCTTGTGGACCCTCGAAGCCGAGGAAGCCCTTGCAAAGCTCAAGGCTATGCTGTCCAACTCACCGATCCTCGTCCCTCCAACCACAGGGGAATCCCTCCTACTTTATGTCGCCGCAATGACACAAGTGGTCAGTGCGGTCCTAGTTGTCGAGAGGGCAGAAGAAGGACATACCCTGCTCGTCCAGAAACCGATCTACTTCATTAGCGATGTGCTCTCAGAAACCAAGGTTCGCTACCCGTAGATCCAGAAGCTGTTGTACGCCATCGTCTTAACGCGGCGCAAACTTCATCACTACTTTGAGGGCCACCCGGTGACCGTGGTATCTTCTTTCCCTTTGGGAGAGATAGCCCGAAACCGAGAGGCCTCGGGTAGGATAGCAAAATGGATGGTCGAGCTCATGGGTGAGACCCTCTCTTACGCGCCACATAAAGCCATCAAATCCTAGGTGCTAGCAGATTTCCTAGCGGAGTGGACCGACGCTCAAGTTCCTCCAATTCAGCTACAGGCCGAGCTTTGGACCATGTATTTCGATAGGTCGCTGATGAAAATAGGAGCAAGCGCAGGCTTGCTCTTCATCTCACCCCTTGGAGTCCACATCCGCTATATCATCCGACTTCATTTTCCTGCCTCCAACAACGTCGCCAAGTACGAGGCGCTCATCTCGGGCCTACGAATCGCCGTCGAACTAGGGGTCCGACACCTTGATGTTCAAGGTGACTCTTAGCTCATGATCGACTAGGTCATGAAGAGCTTGAGCTGCCGTGATTCCAAGGTGGAGGCCTACTGTGAGGAGGTATGGTGCCTTGAGGACAAGTTTCATGGCCTCGAGCTCAACCACATCGCACGTAGATATAATGAGGCCACCGATGAACTCGCAAAAATCGCTTCTAGTCGAACTACAGTTCCACCTGACGTTTTCACGAAAGATCTCCATCAACCATCCGTCAACATCAGGACAGACGGAGGGGTCGACGGGCAGTCACTCGATGCCCCACCTGAGGCGGAAGCCTCCTCGACCAGGGCTGAAGCCATGCAGGTGGAAGGCTTGACCTCGCTAGCCAACCTCGGGCCTGACTAGCGTGTTCCGTACCTCGACCATCTCACTCGAGAGGACCTCCCCTCGGATAAGATCGAGGCTCGACGGATCACTCACCGGGCCAAATCCTTTGTGATATTTGGCGACAGTAAGGAGCTATATCGCTGCAGCCCTACGGGCATCCTCCAACGCTGTATCACAAATGAGAAAGGCAGGAACCTGCTCAATGATCTACACTCGGGGGCTTGTGGTCATCATGCAGTGCCTCGAACCCTCGTTGGAAACGCATTCCGACAAGGCTTCTATTGGCCGACCGCAGTCTCTGATGCCGTCAAGCTAGTACGCTCCTGCAAAGGATGCCAGTACTATGCAAGACAAACTCACCTCCCGGCTCATGCCCTGCAAACTATTTCCATCATATGACTGTTCGCTATTTGGGGGCTCAACTTGGTCGGACCCCTGAAAAGGACAACTGGTGGCTTCACCCACTTGCTTGTCGCCATTGACAAATTTTCCAAGTGGATCGAGGCCCGTCCTATCACTAGCATCAGGTCTGAGCAAGCTGTGCTATTTTTTTCTGCCATCGTCCACCGCTTTGGGGTTCCTAACTGCATCATCATGGACAACAACACCTAATTTACCGGCAAAAATTTTTCTAGATTTCTGCGACAACCATCACATCCGTGTGCTCTGGTTAGCCGTAGCTCATCCAAAAACAAATGGCCAAGTAGAACGTACCAACGGCATGGTCCTACAAGGCCTGAAGCCAAGATTTTTTGACAAGATAAACAAACACGGCAAAAAAATGGGACCCGAGCTCCCCTCGGTTCTATGGAGCCTAAGAACGACGCTGAGTCGAGCCACGGGGTTCACTCCGTTCTTCTTAGTCTATGGGTCCAAGGCTATGCTCCCAACTGATGTAGAATATGGATCCCCAAGGCTAAAAGCCTACAACGAGCAAAACAATAACGCCACAAGAGAGGACGCCCTCGACCAACTCGAGGAAGCTCATGATGTGACTCTGTTACACTCGGCAAGGTATCAGCAAAGTCTCTAACGCTACCACGATAAACACGTCCGTAGACGGGACCTCAACGTCGACAACCTAGTGCTACGGCAAAGCCAGAACAACAAGGGACGGCACATGCTTACTCCACCATGGGAAGGGCCATACATCGTCGTGGAAGTACTAAAGCCTGGCACCTACAAACTATCAAACGAGAAAGGCGAAATCTTCACCAACGCATGGAACATTGAACAACTATGTCGCTTTTTTCCTTAAAACCTCGAGACTCTGTAAATTGTTTCATAATCCCATGATAGAATAAAGAATACATCGGTGTTCAAAGCATTTTTTCATAACAACCAGGAAGGATCGACCCTATTTTCTTAGAGTCGACCCTCCCTCAGGGGCTGCAAGGGGGGAACCCCCTATGTATCCCCAAAACATTCGCATTTTTTTCAAAAAAGAAGAGAAATGTTACATTAGTCGACCAGGCCGCAAGCGCACCCTAAGGCTCGAGGGTCGCTGAGCCGCGAGATCACCTACGCCTCCGAGCTATGGTACCTCCACTCACCCCCACGCCAAGGGGTGCAACCGCACGCTAAGTAGACCTAGTAATAGTTCACGACTTTGAAAAAGCTCACGACTAACATTCCCGTTCGCTTCGAATCAAGTTCTTACACGGTCTACGAGGCTGCAAACGCACCCTAAAGCTCGAGGGCAGTCGAGCCACGAGATCACTTATGCCTCTGAGGCTACGGTACCTCCACTAGCTCCCTCACGCCAAGGGGCGTAATCGCGCGCTAAGAAAATCATGCAAGAATACGATTCAAGCGAGAAAGGGAAGAAAAACTTGAACGAAAACGGACATCTAGTACAAACTTATATCTAAATGTTTCAAGGCCCCCGAGGCCATCACAACGAAAGTTACGAATATTAACTCATTTACACGGGCCCTCATGCCAAGTCTTGGCTCACAAGCCCTCGTCATCGATAGGCGGGACCACCTCAACCTCAAAAAGTTTTGCAAGGCGACCCCCAGGCTCCTCAGCGGCCTCGATCAGGTTCAGGCAGGCAACTTTATTCTCCTCGTCCGTCCGGTCTGGATCTATGATGAAGCCATCAGCGATGAGGTCCATGTCATGCTTGAACCCAGACCGAACGACCGCCATGGCCCTCTTCACGCCGTGATGCAGCCCGCCTCGTATCTTCTCATGGACGAGGTGGCCCAGCGCCACCATCCGACGGACAAAGGAGTTCCCCAGCGCATCCTCCTCGGTATTGGCATCGGGCTCGACCCTCAGGCCATCACACACCGAGGTAATAGCACCCTGGAGCAACTGAGTCCGCCCGGCCTCGGCCTCGAAGAGGTTCTGGAACGAGGTGGCCATCATCTAGGCCGCATGTTGCTGCTTCTCCAACTCTGAAACATAAGCACAGAGTTAGCATAAGCCTAGGACCTCGAGGCCAAGGCCATAACACAACAAGAGGTTTACCCTCAGCGTGGGTCTACCAACCCACGACCTCATCGTGTAGCTCCCCACACGCCTTCTCCGACGCTCGAAGAGCCTCATCCTTGTCATGGACCGCCACCCTCAACGCCTCAATCTCCCAACCGATGCCCGAGAGAGCCTCGTCCCTCTCTCGGACCATCCCCTTCAACGTCACAATCTCATCCTCCAAGGTTCTGACATGAGTAGACACCATCTCGATCTGGATGTTGAGGGCATCACGCTGACCGCCGACCAAGGCGACATCCTCCTCGAGCTCCTTCACACGCGCCAGCAGCGGCACGAGGTCCTCACGAGCCTTAGCCGCCTCCTCCCGAGCCCTTGCCGTGTCTTCATGCGCCTTGGCCTCGGCTTCCCGGGCCAACGCCACCTCCTCCCTAACCGCTGCATGGGCGACGCGGAGCTCACCCACCTCGGCACTCTTCTGGGATAGCCGCTTGTTGGCTTCCTCGACTAAAGCCCGTTGATGAACAAGCGCCACCCACACGCCACTCTCATGACGAATAAAGAGTGACTTGCGGCGAGAATGCTCTTGAGCTCCTGACCACAGTCAAAATCTAAAAATCAGAACTAAGGAGAAGGGAAGAATAAAACACAAGGAAAGACTAGCGAACCCGGCTTACCTCGAAAGCCTCTGACATACCCTGCACCAGGGTATCTGTGACCATGCGCAGGGATTGCAGGGAGTGCTTACGGAGTCCCTCGACAAACTCCTAGTGTTGCACCACGTCCTTGTCGTCGAGGGCGAAGAAGGGCTCAGCGCTGGGGTTAGACGCGTCCCTGAACTCCAGGGTCGATCGACCCCAGCGCGGAAGCTCCTCCTCCACCCGTACAAGCACCAACCCTACGTAGTCGGGCCACCTGGCCAACGCCTTGGCCAGGTCATCCCCCAACACCGCAGAAGTACCGGGCCGATCCGGGGCGTCGACCGTCTCGACGTCTGCCTTCTGCTTCCCCTTGTTTGAAGGAGGGTCGTCAACGGTAAGGTCGATTACGGCCGGGGTTGACACTTGGGGCGGGGCTGGCTTCTCAACTGTTAGCACCACCGCCTGTACGATGGACGGTGGCACGACCACCCCCCGTTCCGCCTCGACCGCCTGCTCCGTTGGCCGGTCCTGCTGCGGCTGCGGCTCCTCCCGCGTCGGTTACGACTCTGGCTGTGTCGCCTCTTGCCCCGCCTCTGGCGGGGCCTCCGCCACCTCCCTTAACTTTTTGACATCCGCCCGCCCCGCGTCGCAGACGGATGTTTCAGCCTCGGCGGCCTCGATGGTCACCTGGGTCATCGTAATCGACCCAAGCTCCAACCCACCAGCTCCAGGCACCTCGAGCCTGGCATCGCCTGAGACCGCCTCAGCCGGCTCTAGCCCCTACGCAGTGTCACCAGGACCAGCGACCTCCTAGGCGCTTGCCCCCGCCTTGGCGGCCGCCTCCCTCAGCCTGAGCCGCTCTGTCGTAGCCTGGCACCTCACGACCCATGCAGCGTCATCGGCCGGCGTCCGCATCATTAGGGCAGCGCCTGATCTGAGCGCCTTGATGGGAGTCAGAGTCACGAGCTCCGCCTTGTGCTTATGGCCAAGCAACAAATAAACACGTCAGAATAAAGAACGAAATCACTAATGACGGAAAGACAAGGCAAGATACTTACCCAGATATGGGAAGCAGGGGCCTAGACCTCGGCAAGCTGAGCCACCCGACGGCACCTGTGACGGCCCCTTCGTTGAGCCTCCTATCGGCCAGGTGCTCCTCGGAGACTAGGCTGACGGGGCATCGGAGGACCTCTGCGCTGACGAGGCTATTTAGCATCGAGTCCTTACGCCCATCGACAGCGCCCTGGCCTCCGACACTGACACTATTGCCCCGCCCGTCGGTCGAGTCCAGGGCGATTGGGCTCATGGGAGCGGCGCCCCCGACCTCCCCTGCGGGACCCCAGGTGAGGTAGCTCCCCTCTCTGAAGGACCCGCTCGGGCCCTTCCCTCTGCTGGCTCTCCTTCCCTCTCGACGGGCGCCAAGACTTCCCTCGACGCTTGGGAAGTTGATCCCCCCAACAGGCTCCAACAGGGGCCGCACGTCGGGGAGGTGTGCCAGAAAGGTCGTGGTATCATACCGTGACCCAGCGGCGTCGTCGCCGCTGTCTTCGTCCTCCCCCGAGACCATCTTGGAGGGAGACTCCTTGATTGGGAGCCCCTCGAGGCTCTGTTGGCGGCGGCGCTTCTTCAACGCCTCACGCTCGAGGGTTTTCTGGACTTGATGCTTCTTGGCAGTGTCCTTCTCTTCCTTCATCTGGGCCACCGAGAGGCGTCTAGCCTCCCGAGCAGCCCGATCCCCCGGAACCGGCGGCCGCGACTCCTTGACCGCCGACAAATCTTGTACAGAGGCCTCGACCGACTTAGTCGAGGGAATCAGGAAACAAAGGGACTCAAGGCTATCAAAAAATGACACTTACCAGAGGCTCAAAGCCTTGAGTAGGGCGCATCGGGACCTTGTCGATGTCCTCCTGCTTGAAACTCCCCACCATCCACCGTGCACGACGGGCGACTTCATCGAGGGGGAGGGACTCGTGCGACATCCGACTCCCCTGCAGCAAAGCCTCCAGCATCATCTCGTCAAGCCAGAGCCGACGCTGCGTCAGCGGCGGCACCCTCCGGCGGTGAAACGCGGCAGCCACCATTCCCGCCATTAACCTGCACTCACGAAGCCACCTCAACGCGTCGAGGAGCGGATGCAGTTTCGTCTTGTCCTCCTCGACGACGCCATATGACCAGTTTTCCTCGCGCGGCATCAGCACCTGGCCAGAAAACCTCGGTAGCTAGTCGTCGTCGTTGCACAGATAGAACCATTCATCGTGCCAGCCGCTGTTCGATGAGATGAGCTGCGCCAGGATGTACTGCTCACCTCGACCTGACTGGACTTGGAGAGTGCAGCTCCCTTCATGCACTGCGTGCCACACTCCTCGCTCGCCCGCCTTCTTGGTCAAATGCTCTGCCCTGAAGAGGTGGAGCCATAGATTCCAGTGTGGCTCCATCCCCAGGTACCCCTCGCAGACCATCGTGAAAATGGCAGCCTGCGAGATGGTGTTGGGGGCAAGATGATGTAGCTCCACCTTGTAGTAGTGGAGGAGCGCCTACAAATAAGCGGCTCGATGGCACTCCGAGCCCCCTCTCATGGAAAGCTATGAAGCTTACCACGTATCCCTTTGAGGGCACCGGCTCTCGGTGGTCGGACGACGGCACCCTCCATTCTGGCTGGGTCCGGCTTGCCCTTGGTCGCAAAAGTCCATCGTGGACCAACTCCTCTAGCTTCCTCTCCGTCACCGAGGAATGAGCCCACGCATCCACGGAAAGGATCTGGCTCTTGCCCGCCATGGTTGTCAGAAAACGGCGTGCGGCGGCGGATGAAGAAGCAACGACGGCGGTGGATGGCGGCTGAAGGGCACACAAAGAGCAAGGAAGACAGAGATGCAAATGGCCTATAGGGGGCATATGGAACCCCGGACCTCACACTTATACCCCGATGAAAGGACAACAGGCGAACGAAAAGATAGGAATAGTTTCCATATTTAATGACCTTACCTAACCGCTCCATCGAAACCCGCAGGTAAGGGCACGTGTCCGCCATTTATTCCATAACCGTCGCACCACGCCGCCCACTACCGCACCGATCTTGCTTCCCCTCCTAAAAAGACGCGCCCCAAACGGGCCAGAAGGGGATCCGCGGACGGATATTCCCAGACGAATGGGTAACGGGCTCTGAGCCCGATATAAACCTCGAAGGATCGAAAGCTGGCCCTCGACCAGGGTTTGATAGCTGCCCTCGAGTAACGGAGTCAGGGACAACTAGGGACGTGCCCGTATAAGGCCAGGGCTTGAGCCATGCTCTTGAGGCACCCCTAGATGTACTCGAGGCTAAAAGAGAGTTCGACGGAGGAATCCCCTTGGAGGGAGGCATCGAGCCCTCGGATCCTATCGCAAGGAACCGAGATCCACACGACAACTCTTTGGCATTTTTGAGAGCGCCTTCGTGGCCACTAGCCGACTCCTACCGAATGGAGCACGGACTCCCACTTGAATTCCCTGTTAACAGCTCACCGAAGATCGTCAAAACTCGCTCGATGAGGGTAGTATGACATTCCCCACCCCTCCTTTTCCTAAAGGAGTGTGAGGGTCGAACGATAAAAGACGGCCAAGACTCTGATCGATCTCGTGCGCACGAGGCTCGGGGGCTCGACCGTAGAAGGCCAAACCTCAAACGAAAAAGGACAAAACACGCCACGATATAAGAGCATTCCTCGATAAAACATACAAAATACCTCAGAGGAGTCTAAACACTCCACCGAGGCCTCAGGGGCTACACCCGGCGGGTGCGCTTGCGTGCACCCACTAGAAAAGGCTATGACGCTACGACTCTAGTTCATGACTCGCTGAGCCTCTGTGAGAGTGACTCACACTCACCCAAAGGCTCGGGGGCTACTGTCGGGAACCAAAAATAAGGGGTACCCACAATCAACGATTAAGAAAAACAAAACCAACGGGACTAGCCGAGACAGCGAACGAAACACCTTGACCACGCTCTGACTCATACGAGGCTCGCTCGACGGGACGCCTCGACCACGTTCTGACTCATACGAGGCTCGCTCGACAAGACGCCTTGATTACCGAGAAATCTCTGACTCGCATGACCCAGGGTCGAGCCGGTCGACCCACCCTATTCACCAACTCTGAGACAAAAGTCAGAGCATTTAATGCAAACTACCAACCACTTCCTACCCTCATGGCTACAGCAACAACCGGCATGAGAGCAGTACCGGTGTCAAATCTCACTTTTTACCGCCCATCCCGGGATGGACGGTGAAAACCTATCACTATACGCACCATACTGGGCACTATTCTGCCACTGATCACCCTCGAGGGTGAATATGACGAGTACCGTACCCCGCGATTCCGGGGACTCGGCCTTATCCGTTCACCGTTGACCCACCTCGACCCGACCTCGACCCGGCCTCGACCAACCGACGGTCAAAACAAGAATGCAAGGCTTGCGTGACACAGGACCCGGAGTCTTTTCACCGTCTCATCCTCTACGTTACCATGGTGTCCAGGGATGGCCAGTCATTCTCGGGGCACGTCGCTACAGCAACCTCCACAGCGTTCGACAAAACTTCACCTCAAAGGCACCCTCGGTGTCCCTGCCTCCTTTTACCCTATAAAAAGGCAGGCAGGGGACTCTACAAGGGGGCGGCAGACAACGGACGAAAAAAGACCAGCCACCTTCCCACCATAGAAGATCAACATCTCAAGCAATCTCCTTTGTACTTTCACTTTCTCTCTGAGACCTAGGATCGGTTTCCTCTCTCATAGCTTGTAACCCCTACACAAGCACTTAGGTGCAAGAAAATACAATACTCCTCCCTCCCCGCTGGACGTAGGGCCTTCTTTCGCCCAAACCAGGATAAACCTCCGTGTACTCTCCTTGCATCACCATCTAGATTAGGGACACACATCATTGATTCACTCGTTGGCTTAGGACCCTCGTAGGGCTAAACGCCAACAATTATGATTTACCAATTTGACATGCCATGCTACCAACTTTAGCCTCTTAGGGTTTGTTCGGTTAATCCTTTCCATCAGGGGATTGGAAGTGATGAGAAGCACTTTGACCTGTAGAGGATTTATATAATATCCTCTCAATCACATTCGATCCACCTCCTATCCTGTGAAACCGAACAAGGTCTTAGGGATTAAAATAGGAAAAACTGCAACCCCACCCACCCATGCCCCTCCTCAACTCTCAGTTTGTTTAGAACTTTAATAAGTTTTCATACTCCAATCTCTGTGGAAAGTTTCAGATCAAGAGGTTAGAACTTGAATCAAACTTTTAAGACCCTAAACGATTTCAAATGAAAAAAGTTTGAACTAACAGGTTTGCAATCTAATCAAAAGTACTACAATTTGATTGAGGGTGTATCTCTTTGAGGTAATTTGAAAAAAAATCAACAAAAAAAAGAATTAAAAATGTAAGAAATTGAATTTAAAAAATTGAGATCCTAGATGATTTTAAACGAAAGATATTTCACTATTGCAGATCTCTTCGAGCTCTACAAATTTTGATATAAAGTTTATTTTCATTTGACTTTATTTGATAAATTATGAATTTTTTATGCACATATTTTAGAGCCGAGTCATAAAGGGCATTTTTAGAGGTAGCTGGAAACACCAACCGTCTCTAAAAAATCAATTTCTTGAGTAGAACAATCTTTGGAACTATTTTTTTTTGAAATAGTTTTTGATAGAGTTGTCTCTAAAAATTATAGCACATCTAAAAATTCTTTTTCAGTAGTGAGTATACATATATACTGACAATAGTGACGGTTATTTTCTCTAGTAAAACATATAAATATACTTGGATTAATCCTAAGTTAAAATATATAAATTATGAATTGCAATACATGTACAAAGTATAGTGTCTTAAATGAAAAATTCCTATATAATTCTATGGTATATATAAAAGTAATTGTGAACCTAATCACACTCTCATGTTGTCAATCTAATTACAAGTTTTAAATAATGATGGTTAAAATTCAAAATTTCAACATAAAACAAATCTTTTTTTAGACATAAAGGTAATAAGTACGTCTTCATCTCCTGCAAGCAAAGTGATCAACCATTTTTTACAAACATTTGACATAACAAAAATCATGTCTAACTTAAATCTTAATCTTAACATTAAAGTGTCATAAAAAAAGTAAAGAATTACAAAGTTTTCGCTTCGAATGCTCGACACACATTGATGATGTCACTACAAGGATTCCCCCTAATGCCACGCCACACGATTGCAACACTACTAATTTGGTTGCCATAGGGGGGCGTATTGCAACCTTTCCGTAAAAATGGTTGCAATATGCACCTATAATGCAACGAACTAAATGTGTTGCAATATGTGTGGTTTGTCGTTGCAACAGAAGTCTGCTATTGCAACCATTTTAGAATTGTGTTGCGATTAGTTGGCGTTATTGCCATGGCGCTTTAGAGTTGCATTAGTATTGATTTACGTTGCAATTACTTGGTGTTATTGCAACTATATTGGATTTGGTTGCTTTTGCTTGTAACTATTGCAATGGTTATTCCGGGTTGCAATAGTCTTCAGTGGTGTTGTAATTGCTAGGTGGTTATTGCAACAAGAATTCTGAAATGGTTGCAGTAAAATGTTCCTATTGCCACGATTTTTTGGGGTTGCAATAATCTTCTATGGCGTTGCAATTGTTAGGGACTTATTGCCACTACAATCCTAAATGGATGTAATATCATGTTACTATTGCAACGATTTATTTGTGTTGCTATAGACCAAAGTATTTGGTGGGTCTTTCTTTGTCTAGGACCCAACACCATATGTGAACGTTATATAGGTTAGAGATGCATGTAACTCTCCCCATCGATCGATCATCGTCATATGAATCGGGCATGCCTAGCCAGCAGGCTCCCTAGATGTGTTGTCTCCTAGAACGCCAGTCAGGCCCGGTCCTAAGGGGGGTCGAGCTCTGTGGCCACATTGGGCCCTCGAGGCCAAGGGACCAATCCCCATATATATCATTTCTTAGATATGTTCCCATGTGTTGCAGGTTGCCACAAATATTTCCCACACCTATAGCGACCTACGTAATATTTTACTTTGTTTATTTAATTAACTAGCAAAAGTGCCCGTGCATTGCAATGGGTTCTTATTTTCATTCTTAAGCTGTTAACAGTTTCCTCACCCTCACAGTTCTGCCATCTTTGAATCATCAACGACAATATGTATCGACACGCTCGACGACAATATGTATTTATCATTAAAGCATCTTACAAACGTACGGGTTAGCCGTCTATCTTCACCAAAATAGTCACGCACGAGCCACAAGTGGTGTCATCTTTCTTAGTCGTACAATAAATCTGTCTCTCCGTACGTACGGTTGCGCTGAGTGGGACTGAGCTCGTTCATCCACAAATGCTAATGTCATCCACAAAAGCTAGTGTGTCATAGTGTGTTGCTACAAAATATATTTTTTATGGAGTATTAGTTATTGTTGCTACTACAGACAATAGAATATCTTTTTAAGTCAAAATTAAGAATGTTTTTGCCTGTCCATTGCATTTTAAAAATATATGATAAATTTAGGGATCGGACAATACAACTGCACATGTCTTGAACAGGACGATACAGCCGCATAGGTCTTGAACAGGATGAGAAAGGACCACAGCACCTGCTTGGTTTCGATCTCTGCGTGACAGCAGAAATCTCCGGCTCCGACTTGGACTCAGCGTTGGACTCGAGCTGGGCAGAGGTCGCCAAGGAAATTACAGATAGATTCCACCGCGATAGACTCTGTTTTCTCAATCTAAAAAAAACACCCAACCAATCTCATAACAGGTATGCCTTAAAAAAATCTCGTAACAGGAACCTATGAGACCTAGTAAAAAAAAGAAACCTACGAGAGAGGTTTCCTTCTTAGTTACGCATGCCAAAAAAAAGGCCCAACGAATCGTAATTGCTACGAACCTGGTCAGAAAAACCTACGAGAGGTTTGCCTTCTGAGTTCCGCACGCCGCTTCCGCTCCTCTCCATCGAAAGGACGTTTGGTGATTTTGGTGGTTCAATTGTTTTTCGCCAAGTCACTCTATTGCGGTGATCTGATTGCCGCTCCATTGCGCGGTCGTCGGCCATTGCGACGTTGCCGGCAGCCCAACTCACGTAGCCACGTACGTGATTCTGACATAGTCCACATCAAACCGTTTGTTTGCCCAGTTGCTCCTATTACCCTTTGTTGATCTACGAAAAACAATCAATTTTTAATTTACCTCTCATTTTTTTCTCTCCTTTGGCGCTGCTTGCTGCCTTTGTATATAGGTAGTTCCCTAGCTTCCTGCCTTCCTTGATCAATCGGCTATCGGGCATTGGCCATCGCCAATTGTTGCCGGCGTGCTGTGTACTGCGCTACGCTCGGGCCTCCGCTGTTCCTGCGCTGCGCGCCCTGCTGCTTGCCTGCTCGTGCCAAAGAACCAAGGACGTGCTGCTTGCCTGATTGGCTCATTGCCTCTCCCTGTCCAATTCCGTCAGGCATCATCCGATCCAGGTAATTTAATTTATTCTGTATTTATATTCCTTTTGTTTGTATATTTCATGCTTTAGAGGACAATGCTCTGTATTTTGGTTTCATCAGTTTTAATAAAATAGCTGGAGAGCGATGGTCCATAGTTTTCGGTTCAAAAAGAATTTATCTCCAATTATGTACTTATTTACCAAATTATCTCCACAGTTTTCAGTTCAAAAAGAATTTTCAGTTCAAATAACTGGGGAGCGATGGTCAGCTTTGATGAAATAGTACTGTTTACAAGGAAAAAAGCACCACTCATTGGAGTGAGAACATGGAGAGATATCCACGAAGATGTAAAAAAGTCAATAGAATCTACTATTATGGTAAGTTCTGATTTGTTTTTGGTTGCCTACGCATTTACCAAATTATTTAAGAAGTGACATAGTATTTATGTTTTTTTGTTGAATAGAATAAGTGAGACATTGAGAATAATGAGGAAAACAGAAAAAAGATATGGACCATCGCAAATGAGCGTTACAAAGGATGGCGCTCAACATTTAGTGCTACATACAGGGCATACACCACCTATGATGAGAGAATGAGACACAAGCCAGAAGAATTGGACATTGTTGAATGGCACTATCTGGTGATGTATTTTGGCAGCGAAGAATTTTAGGTTTGATGACATTTATTTTATTCTTGCCAATTGCACCTGCTAAATTAAAGGATATGTTTCGAGCAATTCACTTTTTTAAAAAAAAAACTCCTTGTGCAGAGGATTAGCAGCAAGAATTCTCATAATCGGCACAATCGAAAGATAAACCATGTGACTGGATCAAAGTCTTTTTCTCAGTTAAGCTATGAGAAGGTAATAACTTCATAAGCACATGTCATGCTTCCTTACATGATGGAATGCCGCTAATTTGTTACATTCTTGCCACATTAGAGGGACCCGCTAACAGGTGATGAGCCAAATGATTTGGACCTTTTTATGATGACACACACTAAGAATGGGGAATGGACAAGCCAAGAATCTAGGGATGTCTATGCGAGTATATAACAGTTTGTACAAACCTTATTGAGTGATGCAAAGTGAACTCCTACAATTTCTTTTTGAATTAACTACTTTTACTGCCCTCTCTTTGTTAGGATAATGCAAGCAGCAAACTTTCAGAGAGAGAAACAAATGGAGATATAAACATCATCTCAGACATGGAGCAAAATCATATTTTCCAGACAGCCTACAAGGAAACAATAAACTGCAAATCAACTAAGATCCATGCTAATGGATACATGACAAAGTACCCAACTAGAAGGCAGCTACTGTCTGAGGAATACCAGTACCGTGTCTGTCAGGACGCGACACTGATCGACGCGTTTGCAAAGCTACAGGAACGACTTGAAACTCAAGAGGCTGAAAGGGAAGCTTAAAGGGAAGAACATAGGTGTCAGATGGAAGAAATGAAGAAGGCAAGGGAGGCTGATAGAGAAGCACTTAGGCAAGAGTTTATGTCATTGATGCAAGCAATATAAGGACAAGCATCCTTACAACAGGTAATATTAATGTAAAATCTTAACTTGCCCAAGAGATTAAGTTAATGTGTTTATCTGTCTCGAGGTTTTATACCTACCCGCTGGTTTAATATTTTCATATTTTGTTGAATTAAAATCATGTGCTCAGGTAGTTGACTACAAACCATGCTGGTAGTAGTTTGTTTCTTACATATTGTAAAGGCATTGTTTTGGTGTAGACATTATGCATATCCGCTGAATTTTGAAGTGTAAACAACATCATTTTTGTACTTTCAAACTCCAGACATGATTTTTCTAACCAAACTTTAAAAGCAGGGTAACAAAGATGGGAGACAAATTGCTGAGGTTGCTGTTGCAACAAACATGGTTGAAGGAAATGTAATAACAACAGAAAGTGAAGAAATATCACATCGGCAGGTAGTTCGAGAATTGATGAGTGTTTAATGTTGTCATGTCATAGTCCATAGTATGGGGTCTAATTTTCCCTCCAACTATTGATTTGCAGGATAACCCACGTAGCAGCCCGCCACAAACACAACTCGCAGCTACTACAGGGACAAGTACTGGTCACACTAGCAACATGCCGCAAACACAACTCGCATCTACAGTACCTACAGTTACCGGTAATACTCGCACAACTAGAAGGCGTGCTGCGAATAAGTCACAAACAGGCCAAAATAATGGAGGGAATCCGGCAATTTCTTATACTACTACAAAAGCACTGAAGGATGATGCAGCTAAGAAACGAGCATTAGGCAAAAGGAAACAACAAGTTGGCAATGCACAGGTGAATTTTTGGTAACTTTACTACCTGTGAATATTTCTGAATCGGATTGGTGTCACTGAGAGTGTTTTTTTATATATACATGATTGACTTGTAGGTTTGATCATATAGCCTTTACATGGGGCATTTTACTTTTGAATAATTCTATAAATTTATTTGCAAACCTGCTAGTCTTTAGTTGAAGATAACAAATTTGCTTACTTTGTCGACTCCATGCTGCTGTTGCCAAAATAATACAATTTTAGTTTACCTGATGCATATGCCACAATTATTTATAATTCTTTTCAGGAGCAAGATGGAGTTTGAATGGAGCGCATGATTGATGGAATGATCAACATTAAGGCAACCGTACCTTTGCTGCAGTGCTCCATAGCTCATTAGATTTTGATGTGATGAAACTAGATAGTGACCAGTGTCAGATACTTTATGTGTTTCAGTTGTGCATGTGTTATCGACTAAGTTTGATATAAGATGGTTTCGGTTTCATTAATGATTTGTACGAACAAAGCATATTTTGGTTTAATAGATGTCTAAATGCTTCATTGATCATATATTGTTCGGCGTGCAATTACTGTTTGTCACTACCAAACAAAGCGTTGCAATATGGACTATTGGCATAATCATTTGGCGTTGCAATATGTGCTATAGCAACAAACAAACGGTGTGGCAAAAACCTCATACCTATGAAACAATGGATGTGGCAATAGAGTTCACCTATAGCAACCACATTATTTAGTGTGGCAATAGAGAGACCACATATAGCAACCAAACACATTTATCGTGGCAATAGAGGGTTCTACATATAGCAACCATAATATTTAGTGTGGTAATAGAGAGGCAACCTATAGCAACCAAAACATTTATCATGGCAATAGAGGGTTCTACCTATAGCAACCACAATATTTTAGTGTGGCAATATAGAGGCCCCCTATAGCAACCAAAACATTTATCGTGACAATAAAGGGTTCTACCTATAGCAACCACATAGACAAGTGTGGCAATAGAGAAGTCATCTGTAGCAACCAAATATCTATTGTGGCAATAGAGGGTCTACTTATAGCAACCACAAAGATAGTGTAGCAATAGAGGGTCCATCTACTGCTTCACTATTGATGTGTGGCAATAGGGTCTATTGCAACACTCATTGTCGTTGCTAGTGTACCTATTGCTACTCTTTGGGTATGTGGCAACAGATATCTCTGGCAACACCAAGTATGTTGCAGTAGTTACTATTGCAACACCTATGGTGGTTGCTTGTACTATGGCTTGCAACACTTTATGGTGTTGCAAGAAAACTCCATTCTGTTGCAATAGAGGAAAATTTATTGCAACACCAAAATAAAGTGTTGCGCAAACTTATTGCTACGACATCAGTGGCAACGCCTCCCAACCAAATTTTTGTGTTGCAATTTTGTCTATTGCAACACTTTTTGGCATATTGTAACACTTTTAGGTCGTTGCATCATAGGGAAAACCTTGTAGTGTGTGCTTCTCTATTTTCTTCACACTAGTAAAAAAAGTGGCTATAGTCCTAGTTGAGAAAGAGATTTAATCCTAGTTTCCTAACCATGACTAGGAATCCGAGACTAAAGGGCATGGTCCTTAAACCGAGACTAAAGGGTCTGCGAGTTAATTGGCACAAGCCTCTAACCCGTGTGATTCATGGGACCTCATGCATTGCCTCACGCGCTTAACTTTCCACCACACCTACACAAACACATATGATTTTGAATGAGATGCTTTCATTTTGAATTAACCTGTGAATGACCCTTTAGTCCGGATTAGTATTACCAGCCAGGAATAATATCTCAAGGCTCTTGTCGGGGTTCAGACCCGGGAGGGTCATAGACCAACGAGTGAATTTGTACTGCGTGCTCCTTAATCCGGATGGTGATGCAAAGAGAATACACGGGGGTTTATCCTAGTTTAGGCAAAGAAGGCCCTACGTCCAGCGGGGGGGGAGAGTATTGTATTTCCTTGCACCTAAGTGCTTGTGTAGGGGTTACAAGCTGTGAGAGAGGGAGACAGTCCCAAGTCTCAAGAAAAGAGGAAAATGGAGAGTTGCTTGAGATGTTTATCCCAGAAGAGGAGAATATCTCTGTATTGTTTGTGCTCCTTGTTCTTGTCCCCTAGAGAGCCCTCTGCCTTCCCTTTTATAGGGTCAATTGGAGGCCGAGGGATCCCTAAAACCCTAAGGTGGTGCCTTAGAGGTGAAGGTTCGGCGAGTACTGTAGAGGTTGTTGTAACGACGTGCCCTGGTAATGGCCAGCCATCCCTGGGGTGTTGTGGTGACGTCGGTGATGGGACGGTGAAAGACCCTAGGTCCTGTAACGAGCGTGCGATCCCCTGTGGTCGACGTGCAGACGTCATTCCTTGGTTGACCGGCGGCGGTCGAGGCCGGGTCAGGACGTAGCTGAGGGGGTCGATGAGAAACGGATAATGTTGAGCCCCAGAAAAACCGGGTGCGGTGGTTGTCGTCTTGTGCGTCGAGGGGGCATTGATGGTAGAACAGTGCTTGACGTGGTGTGAATAGTGGCAGCTTTTTCACCGCCCATCCCGGGATGGACAGTAAAAAGTAGGATTAGACACGGGCGTTGCTCCCACGCCGGTGGTGCTGTAGCCATATTGGTGGAAGTGGTTACATTGAATGCCATGTCAGTGAGTAGGTGGGTGACGGGGGGTCGACCGGCTCGACCCCGGGTCATGCGAGTCAGAGAATTTTTAGGGTTGAGGCTTCCCATCGAGCGGGCCTCGTACAAGTCAGAACGTAGTCGAGGGTGCCCGGCGTGTCCACATGTATGCGGACCGAGCTCGGTGTATCCGTGTAGGTGGAGCTTTGGTACATTTTTTTAGAAGGTTTCAGGGCGCGGATATCTCGGGGGTTGGCTCCTTTTAATCGTTGGTTTTGGGTACCCCTAATTCTAGTACGTGACAGTAGCCCCCGAGCCTTTGCGCGAGTGTGGGCACTCTCGCAGAGGCTTGAGCTAGTTATGAACTGAAGTCGTAGCGTCGTTGCTCTCCAGTGGGTGCGTGCGAGCGCACCCGCCGGGTGTAGCCCCCGAGGCCTCAGAGGAGTGTGTGACTCCTTCGAGGGCTTTAGTACGTTGTATCGTGGAATGTTGTTTTGTTAAGCCATGAGGTGCATTTGGTCCTTTTTCATCAGAGTTAGCCAGTTGCGGGCAAGCCCCCGAGCCTTTGCGTGCGTGAGGCTGATCATGGCTTTGCCCGTCTTTATCGTTCGACCCTCACGCATCCTTTAGGCAAGGTGGATGGGTGGGAATGTCGTACTACCCTCGATGGGCAAGTTTCGACTATCTCTGGTGAACTGTTAGCGAGGGATTCGAGTGGGAGCCCGTGCCCCGTTCGATAGGGGTCCGCTGGCGGCCGTGGAGGCGCTCTCCAAAAGTGCCAAAGAGTTGTCGTATGGATCTCGGCTCCATTTGGTAGGATCTGAGGGCTTGATTGTAACACCCCAGGTGTTTGCTACTAGTTAAGCAGTGGGTTTGAGCTCAAACATGATAGATTAAGTGGAGATGACGATGTCAAGGTCAACCTATGGAGATGAGCCTAACCTAAACTTGGATGCTGCACCATTGCTTTACATATAGGCCATTTTCAAGATATATGCTTGGTTAGTGTTGTTATAATATTTTCATGTGTCTCACCTTAGTACCTATCTATATTGGTCACTCAAAAAGTTTCATGAAGTTTGGAGTCAAAAAGTCACATGAAATGATAAGTTATATCCTTGTTGGAATGATTTTTACTAAGTGCTTGAATTGCACTATTAAGTGAATGAAAATATAGGTCATCAACCAAACCTTGAAACCTTGACCAAAAGACTCTAGATGGACTCTACAACAAAAGTCGTGAAAGATTCGTGTTGAGCAAATGTCCAGAAAATGCTCCAATGGATCAAAAAGGATAAATTAAGCTTTATCGTGATCCTACTTTGGTCAAAGTAGAACTGTAACTTCTGCACCTGTTTTGATGTTGGACCTTAAATAAAAGTTGTAGTTCATGTTATGGAGAAGAAACTTTGTTTAAGGGTCAAGAGCTAGTTTGGTCCATAACCTAGTCAAACAGGGGTCACAAGATTGAATCTACTGCAGTTTTTAGCACTTAGAAATATTTTTAAGTCTGGGATTTCAATGGCGATAATGGTTGGCACATCGCGTTCTCGTGTTTTTGCTAAGCAACTCAAGTTGAGCCAAATGTAAAAGTTGGAGAATACATGATGATGAAGAGCATACAAAAATTTGAGTTCATTTTGACAAAGTTTTGACCATCGAAAGTGAGTTTCCGTAACTACCATCAAGGTGTTGACACTGCAGTTTTGGCAACTAGTTAACTGCTAATCTGTTGCTCTAATGACCTTGGCCCCTTAATGAAAAACGTAGAGCTTCGTGTGGGCTCCAACTTTGGTTTTGGGCCCAAGTCCAAATTCGGCCCAGAGCAAGCCCAAATCAGCGCCCTACCTTGCTCATTTCACCGCATGCCACGTGCTCGATGGAATGTCGACGCGTCCTCCATGCGCCGGCAGCGCCCCCGCCATTGCTGCCACGCGTCGCACTCCCTCTGCCGGCCGCTGCTGCTCCCTCTCGTGTTTTGGAGAGGCCAGAGACCGCTCCCCACTCCTCCTCCTCACTCGCCTCACCCTCCCTATCCTCTTCCTCGCCTCCGCGCCGACGAACGGCCGCGTCCACCATGGACGGCCGGTGAAGCTCCATGGCCACCGCGTTTTTATCACTCCGTCCCTTCCCACGCTCAGCCGCATGCACCACCACCTTCACCGCCCTCTCCTTGTCCTCGGGCGCCTTTTCCCCAGCCTCGACGATCACCGGAACGCCGCTGCCACCTACCGCCACCGCTGCATGCCGCCGGCATGCATGGCCGGCCCGCCACGGGACCTCTCTCGGCCATCCGTAGGTGCCAGCGGGTGTGCGAGGACCTCCACGTGCTTCCTCACCCCTCAGCCACGGCCGACGACGACCACAACCGCCGAATCCGCAAGCTACAGCGCCTCCTCTCCTATAAATCACGACGAGGGACCTCATGGGTGAATTTGACTAAATCCAGGGGCCTATCTGCACTGTCATAGACTCAAATGAATAGTGCTCTCAGGACTGATTCGTAAGTTTTTGCAGGAACTTTGGAAATTCATAGTAAATCGTAGAAAAATCGTAAAATAGCAAATGAGGACTTTTTGGAATCCTTGTGAAATTTTCTATGCATTAGATCTATAATATCGCATGTTTTAGTTTAAAGTTTTCTCTGTAAAAATAGGTTTACGTGGCTAGGTTTTTAATGCTAGTTGTATTTGTCATTTTCATAACTACAGATCTAGAGCTCCAAATGAAGTGAAATTTTTGTGGCATGCTACTCATATGATGTTTAATGTGTGGTAAAAATTTTATGAATTTTGGTTGCCATATGAGTGAGTTATTAGTGTATCTTGCTCTCACATGAATTATTGCAATAGCAATTTGTCTTTTTCATAGATGTTGATATACATGTCCAAATGGCTTAAAATTTGTACAGTAGACTATTGGGTGTATATAAGAGCTACTGTAATTTTTCTAGATTTTATTATGGACTTTTGGTATATGTTTATTATTTCACCTTGCTATCTAAATAAATTAAGAAATGCATTAAAAGAATTTATTTAGTGATGAGCACTATGCTTTTTGGTGATCATTTAATATGCACTTTATGATGGTTATATTGGTTGTGACCAAATGTATGTTTAGAATATAAGTTAATATTTATTCTTGCAATTGATGCTTTTCTGGACAGTTTCTGGGACTTTGGTAATTGCACCATGAAAACGATGTTTGATGAGAAACATGCTTATAGCAAAAGTTGCAGATAACTCATTAGTCTAGCTTGTGTTAAATTTTTGTGGCATTTGGCCTTATAGTTTGTGAGTAATGACTGTTTCAAGTTGGGTTCCAGAAATAGGTGTTCTCTGGAATCTCTAGACCAGATTCTATAATTATGCATGTTTGACTTGGTTAACTTGAGAATCATGCTAAGATGTTTAAAGATGAATTATGGACAATTTCATAAGATTTCTAGAATGTCTTGTTGCATGGCTATTGGATTTGTATAACTCCAATTATGATCCAAACATGCAGCTGTTGTTTGTAGTCCAGAAATTGTCATATGCTAGTTATGGTGGTTTACTCCATGTGTTGCTAAGTGTGGCTTATGCCCTTGATGATGGTCAAGTTAAGATACTTGTGATCTTGTTAAACTTGTGTTATGCTTGATGTGCTTGCCCTCTTTAATTGGTTGTGTGATGTTAGTTAAATAACTTTTGGTGTCTATGTCTTAATCGTGTGTTTACTTGAATGCTTATGTGATACAGCTTGTATTACCATTCATCATATTTATACGCATGCATCTTGCATCTCATCTAGGTACGCTAGATGCACCACTTTAAGGATGAGATGTTGAAGCCAAACCTGAAGACTGTGTTTGGTGGACCTATCCTGAAGATGGAAGGACTAAGCAAGTGCTGGGATGGGAGATGCTCGACAAGCGAGTGTTATCTGTCAACACTAACCTAAGTGTTCAATCTCAGGCAAGCTCCAGAGCATTCTAAGCCTCCTACTTTATAAAAGCAATTGAGTATATATATGTTATATATGTATTATTGCGTTAAGTTATAGGAGTTGAGTGAAACCGTTGATGCATTTATTACTATCCTTGCCTACCTTATTACATTATTACCCTGCTAGGTTTAGGGTCGAATAACTGCTTAGCCCTGCTTAGACCGATAGCGGTCAGTGATGTCCTGTCACCTGCAACTATAGGTGGTTACTAAAATACTTTAGCTATGGAATGGATGATATCCTGAAAATAACCAAGCGTTGATGGATAATTGGAGACCAGGCGGAATAAGTATTGGGCAACCAGACAGGGTTCTAGGGTGCTTGTAGTTTCCGCCTGTGTCGATTAAGGACCGACCGTTGTTGGGCCTCGGGTCATGTTGAACGCATGCCTCACATTTAGCTGGCTGAATAATGTACCTTTCGACCGCGAAGCTAGGAGATTATTTGGGTCGAGTGGATTGCCCGCAGCGCACTATACCAGAGCAGGTGTGGTAGGACACGGGGGCATGATGATAAGGCCAAAGAGCAGTCGGGCGGCCCCTGGGTACATGTGGTTCCTGGCAAACTCGAGACTTTACCTGAATAGTTGACTCGGTGACCAATATCTCACTTTAGCGGGTGAGTGAGGTTTGTGTGGGGAATAAATTACCAGCTGGTTAAAAATCGATTTGAATCGCCATCGCTCCTGGATAGTGAGCACTTGACTCGAGTTACTGCATCGTAGTAATGATGATGGAACACGGATGGTTATGTGGATGATGTTGGAAATGCTAAATCTTAAATGGTAACCTTTAATGTTAATAGTTAATCAAGTGATTGCTTTAGCATAGGTGCTTACCTAGATTGAATAGGTTATAATAAAGATGGTGCAAAAGGACTTAAATTTGTTTATTCACGATAACTTATGCTTTTCGAAAATGAGTCAAGCTAGCCCACTGAAAGAAAGCCTTACATACTCCTTGGTGTCATATTATTTCTGGTTTATGACGAATAAGTCTAGCTAAGTACCTTCTCATACTCAGGGTTTATTCTCACTTGTTGCAGGTTGTGATGTATCATGGCTACTGCAAGAATTGGTTGGCTCCTGCTGTAATGGCGGAGTGTGATCATGGGCATGATCCTTCTGAGCTATCTTGTCTCTCATGCTTTTGTTGGAAATTAACCTTGGTACTGGCATGTATTTGAATTAAGGTGATATTAGTTTCAAACTACTTTGCTTCCGCTACTTTTGAACTTGAGTTGTAATAACTCTACTGAACTCTGATATATGTTGAATTACTTATGAAATGGATGTAACATATGACCTGTTGTGTTGGACCACTACGATCTTGGCTTGTATGTTGGTTGGTTTGAAATCCCTCGTGATTTTATTGGACTACCAGAGTTATAGGAGCTTAAGTACGGGAATTTAATCGCTCCGGCGATTGTTTTTGTACTTTTGTTCTTATAATTTGGACGGTTTCGTGACATTGATGCCTCCCTCCAAGGGGATTCCACTGTCGACCTCTCCTTTAGCCTCGAATATGTCTAAGGGCATCTTGAGAAAGTGGCTCGAGCCCAAGCCTTGTACAGGTCCGCTCTCAGACATCCCTTACTCTGTTTACTCGAGGACAGCTGTCAAACCCCGATCGAGGGCCAGCTTTCGAACCCTCGAGGTTTATAGCGGGCTTGGAGCCCGTGGTTCCTTCGCCTAGAAGTGTCCGTCTGTAAGCCTCCCTTCCTGCCCGTTGGGGTATGTATTTTTAGGAGGGAAGTGAAATCAGCGCGGTAGTGGGCAGCGTGGCAGGCGGTTATCGAGTGAACGGTTGGCACATGCCTATATGCACGGGTTTCGAGGAGGCAGTTAGGTAAGAGAATTAAATGCAAAAACTTTACCTGCCTCTTCGCCGGATCCACCTGTTGGCCTTCTACCGGGGTATAAATACGGAGCCTAGGGCTTTCGTGTGTCTCTTCCTAGCCCTTTACGACCTCATTCTCTTTCCTTTGCCTCCATCAGTCGTTCTCCGCCGTCGCCGTCATCCTTTCCTTTCCACCACCGCATCCCGATTCATGTGCCAATGGCGGGAAAGAGCCAGGTCCTCCGTGCGGAGGCATAGATCCATTCCTCGATGACAGAAAAGAAGCTACAGGAGCTTATGGATGGCAGTCTCCTATGGCCGAGGACGAGCCAGGATCTGCCGGAGTGCAGGGTGCTGCCGACCAATCACCGGGAGTCGTCGCCACTAGAGGGCTACATGGTGAGCTTCGTCGCCTTCCACGAGAGGGGCTTGGGGTGTCGCCGAACTGATTCATGCAGGCCATCTAGCATTACTACGGGGTGGAGCTCCATCATCTCGCCCCTAACTCTATCTCGCAGGCCGTAATTTTCACGGTTGTCTGCAAGGGGTACTTAGGGATCAAGCCCCACTGGAAGTTGAGGCTCCACCTCTTCAAGGCGGAGCACTTCACCAAGAAGGCGAGCGAGAGGGGAGTACAGCGGGCGGTGCACGCTGGAAGCTACACCATCCAAGTGCGGGCGGGCCGAGGCGATTTCTACATTTTGGCCCAACTCATCTCGTCGAATAGCGGGTGGCACGATGGCTGGTTTTACCTGCGCAACGACCACGACCTCCTTCCAAGCTTCTCCGGCCAAGTCCTGATGTCTCGGAAGGAGAACTAGTCATATGGCGTCATTGAGGAGGACAAGCCGAAGCTGCAGCCGCTCCTCGACGCACTGAGGAAGCTCCGTCTGCGCGGGCTGACCGCGAGCATGGTGGTCGCTGCGTTCCACCATTGGAGGGTGCTCCCGCTGATGCAGCGTCGACTTTGTTTGGACGAGATGACGCCGGGTGTCTCGTTGGAGGGGAGTCGGATGTCACACGAGACCCTCCCCCTCGACGAGATTGTCTGGTGCGCTTAGTGGGTGGTGGGTAGCTTCAAGCAGGAGGATGTCGATAGAGTCCCGATGCAGCCTAACCAGGGGTTCGAGCCTCTAGTGAGCGCTGTTTTCCCGGTGTTGGGCTTGCCTTCCTTCCTAGGTCTCGTAGGTCTAATTCGCCGAGTTTGCCGTGCAGGATTTGTCTGCAGTTAAGGACTCACCACCACCGGTCCCAGAGGATCGCGTTGCTCAATAGGTGAGGCGCCTCTCCGCGGCCCAGGAGAAGAAAGAAAAAGACGCCGCGAAGATGCGGCGCAATAGAAAGATCCACGAGCGCGAGGCGTTACTAAAACGTCGTCGCTAGCAATGGCTCGAGGGTCTCCCTGAAGAGGAGTCCCCCTCTGAGATGGCGTCAGAGGAGGAGGACGATGATAGCGATGACAATGATGCTGGGTCATGGTACGATACCGCAACTTTCCTCGTGCACCTCCCTGACGTGCGGTCCCTGCAGGGACTCGTCGGCGGGGGGACAGGCGTCGAGGGCAGCCTCGGCGCCAGTCGAGGGGGAGGAGGAGCGACCGGAAGGAAGGGCCCGTGAAGGGCCCTCGGAAAGGAGATACGCCGAGCCGGGGGTTCTTCCGACGACGTTGGTGGCGCCACGGACGCGTGCCCGGTCGCCGCGCACCTCGTCGGCAAGTGGCGCGGCAACGTCGACGCCCGTGGCCGGGGCGCCGTTGTCAGGTGTCAGGACTTGAGGCCAGACAGCCCCAATGGCACAGAAGACCCCAGGGATGTCGCCAGCCCAGGCTCAAAGGAGTTATATCGGATGTCTTAAGGGATGTCGGAGAGGTGTTCGGATGCTAATAAAAAAAACTAATTACATAATTTGTCTGAAAACCGCGAGACGAGTTTATTAAGCCTAATTAATTTATCATTAGCACATGTTTACTGTAATACGACATTGTCAAATCATAGATTAATTAGGCTCAAAATTTCGTCTCGCAAATTTATCACAATCTGTATAATTAGTTATTTTTTCGTCTACATTTAATACTCTATGTAGGTGTCTAAACATCCGATGTGATAGGCTAAAAATTTTTTGGGAGGAGCTAAACACCCCCTAATTCAAAATTGTCTTGAAAAGATGTTATTAAATTTCATTAATCTAGCTCCCCTGGATTCTCCGTGAACATGCATGATTAGTTCGCATCCAAGCGCGCGCCGTGTCGACGATGGCAGTGCACCTATGTGCTGCTAGCCTTTACTAACATTTAACGGCAGCTAGGAGTAGGACTACTACTGCTACTAGTGGTGGCGGCAGCTAATCACCGGATATAATTGTAAATTACCGGGCTAAACCTAGATTAGTGCTGGGTAATCGCTAGACTAATTAACCAGTTGGAAGAATCCGCTGGACCACATGTCCAATGGAATCGAGCTAGTAGCTCGTGATCATTGCCATCTCAATCTCATCACATTCTTTCCTTGTTTCCGATGATCCATGATTAGCGCCTGACGAATGATTGCCGCCGCTACAGAGGCCAGCCGGAGAGGGAGGGGACCATCATAATCAGTAGCTTAATCACTAGAGGCAGGGAGGGTCGGTATGGTTATGTTATGTTAATGTATGTGGCGACATGGTCCTCACCTCGGCCGTTAAACAGTCAAACATGGGAGATTAGCGTCTGGACCACGGAGGAGGATGGTGGCCAAGTGCAGAGCAAGAGCTTTCCTGTCTCCTGCTCCTTTCGATAAAAGGGGTGCCAATGTGGCTTTGTGGATGCAGATCAGGGCTGACCCGGGGTACTGCCTCTGGCCTACCTATGTGTATCCTGTCGGTTAGTGTGGTCTCCAAAACTTTACTTTACATGCTCTTTTTTCTTGGTTATTATCGTACTCCATTCTTAGATACGCGAGATTTTCAGCAGTACTAGGTCAAACCATTCAAATTTTGTTTAAATTTATAGAAAGGAAATATAATATTTATGCTATTAAATAGGCTTCATTAGATACTTTATGCAATGAACTTTTATAATCTATCTCTTTGACATGGTAAATGCTAGTACTTCTTTTTTTTTCTACAAAGTAATAATTCAATTAATACTATCGATATATCAAATGTTTCAATCAAAATGAATAAATTTATCTAAAGTAACAACTTATAAATTCATCGCATGGAGTATTGACATAATCTAAAGTGAATTGTTAGTAGCATTAGTATATAATTTTAAGGAAATATTTTACATGATTATCGTATTTATCCTAATGTGTGCATGTTTACTTGGTTTACATGGTGGCACATAGTATCTATGCCTATTTTGATTTAATTATAGAAGTTTATAATCTAGAAACACATATAGCATAATTTCTTATCCCAATAATGTCTTATTTTGGTATTTAGGCATAGATTGGGGGCACTTTTATTTTATTTTACATGATGGTACATTTGGCAAATTTAGAATCAAATTAAGCTTGTTACGTTATACTATCTTTCATAACGTCATATGTGGATAACTAAAATGCAAATTCATGAGTTTCTTTGCATTTGCTTTCACATAATGATAGAGTTTGATAATTGGTTGCAAATTAGGTATTATTTTATATTATCTTTTATAATGGAAAGTGGGTAATTTTGATAAGTTAATTTAATTTTACTTTCATAACCACAGAGCTAGTTAATTTAGATGCAACTTTTAGGAGATACTTCATGTATTTTATTTACACAATGAAAGATGTGGGTAATTTCTTCGAAAATATAATAGGCCTAATGACCATTATTGTTGATGATTGTTAGGAGTCTATCAAATTAAAGAACATATCTTTCTTATTATTGTACGATTTATCTTTTATTGCCGCGTCTGAAGATGTTTAACATGAAGATTTCATTGGAGGCCTCTAATTAGTAGTATTAAGACCGTATACATATTTAGGGTTTACTTTGAATGGTTTTTCTATAATGGCATATGTGGGTAAGTTATATGCAATTTAGAGATTACTTTATATATTTATTTTATATAATGGAAGAGGTGGGTAGTTTCTTAGAAAATACTCCATCTGTTTCAAATTGTAAGTCGTCCTAGCTTTTCTAGGTAGGTACATATTTTTGCTATGCACATAGATATATGTTATGTCTAGATATATAGAAAAAGCTACGTGCCTAGAAAAGTTAGGATGACATTCGATTTGGAATAGAGGGAGTAGAAGTGTAGAATAGATCAAATGATCACTATCGTAAGTGACAATGGTTAGAGTGTGTCAAATTAAAGGCTAGATATTTTTTATTATTATTATGAGAGTTTTCAGATTTTTGTTTTCTTAACATCTCTCGTGAGGATTAACGTGGGGGCTCGACACATCCAATTAGTAAAATATGCTAAGATTAAGATGTTTTAGCCATGGACATGCGACTGCACCAAACTATGTTTTTCTCCGGTTGATCTCATTATCTCAACAGGACCAAGAAATTCGGCCTGCTGCCAATGGTACACTGTAACATACGCATAGGACATCCCCTCTCCCTGCCGCTCGCATCGGTTGACGGTCGGCGACGATGAAATCTTTCTTGTGTCCGATAATATTCCCGCGACGGAATCACATGCGCGAGCCCGGCCGCCAGGGTCCTGCCGTCCTGGCCGCTGCCGCCTCCGCCGCACCTCTTTTGAGGCCGCCAGCCGCCTCGTTTACTTCCCTTCTAAATTCCAAATTTTTACACTCTTTTTTCGTCACATCAATCTTTAGACGTATGCATGGATCACTTAAGGTAGATAAAAGAAATAACTAATTACACAGTTTTGTTGTAAATCACGAGACGAATCTTTTAAGCATAATTAGTCCATAATTGAACACTAATTTGTAAATACAAACGAAAGTGCTACAATAGCAAAAATTATAAAAATTTGCAATCTAAACGTGGCCGAGATGCTCGCTCGCCGCGCACGCCGCTTTGGCTGTCCGGCTGGGCTGCCTGCCGGACTGCCGGGGCCGTAGCCCGTAGTGGCGTGGCCTGGCCTCGCAACTCACAAAGCCTGCCGCGGCGCCCGTGGCCGTGCATGCATGCACTGCACGCAGACGCAGCAGTGGGATGCCGCGCTCGCTGTGCCTTTGTGCGCACTAGTAGCCTGCGCTGGTGGCGCAGCCAAACTATTCGTCGCCTCCTTTTCCTTTCCCCTCCGCGGGCGGCGGCTCCACTCCACCTGTGCCAGCCAGCCACTGGCACGCGCGCGTAGCGAGCAGGCAGGACGGCAGGCGACCACCATGGCCTGCTCCTGCTGGCTGCTGCGTGCCGCTCGATCGAGCGAGCGCTGACGCTGACGCTGCTGGCTCTGGCTGGCGGGCGCGTGATCTTTGACGTCGCCATCGGCGATTCGGCGCGGTCCAGGTCCGGCCGCCGCGGTGGACAGCTTTTGCTGTGCCCGTTCGTCACTCGCTGGGGCGCTGTCGATGTGTTTGCTTGGTGCGCTCTGCCGGCTCACTGCTGCCTCGGACGCATGCAAGACAGTGAAACGAATCAGGAGACGCGTGCGAGTGCGAGCGCGAGTGCGACCACACCCACGCACGTATCGGCTCCGGATAACGTAAATGTATGGTACAGTATGCTTTTACTACCGAGCGGGGCGTGCTCTGTCAGAAATAAAAGGTAGAAAGAGCGTGGGCGCGCTGTGTGTATTTTGTACTGGACAGAATCTCTGCCGTTTGTCTTGTGTTGTGTTGTGCCTAGGGATGAAAACGGATAGGATACGGACGGATATCACTGATATCGTATTTGTTTTTATATTTATGTCCGGATTCGGATTCGAATACGGATAGTATAAAAAATACCGGATAGAATACGATTGGATATCGACATCATAAATATGTGATTTAAATATTTGGATACGAATACGGTATCGGATGTTAAATATCCGGACTCGGATACGAACGGATTAAAACCCCTCTAAACGGATTCGGTCTCGAATGTCGGAAAATATCCGTACCGTTTTGTGCCACCACCTTTGCCTAGTATTCAGTGTCCTTTGCAATCCATCACCCATCAGGCTCTTTTAGTTTTTTCATTAACTGTGCCATTACCACTTACCGTAACTCTGTTCATGACCAAACATTCAGTGTATACTATGCTCTACTCTGCTCTGCAGTGCTATAGCATAAGAACGACCATGAACTTTCGAAACCCCTGCATTGTTGTGTTTAGTTTGTGCTTGGACCAAATATTGGCGATGCCCTTTGCACCATTATTTACTTGGACACACTAGCCTCGCCAAAACATATTAGGGCTTGTTTGGGTCCCAGGGAACTGAGACTTGTAACGATTCACTAGCCGGATTGCTTGTTAAATTTATATAACGTTTGATGAGCTCAAATTAGGCGGGAACCTTCAAAGTACAGCCATTTCGATTTGAACATGATCGTGTACTCTGTGTAGTCACACGGAGTTCTTCTTCCTTTTTTTTTGAATCCTCACACGGAGTTCATTAGGGAGGGGAAACAGAACATGCATGCATGGAGAATATGTGATGAATAACAACGTCGGAGAGCAATAATATCTGTCGTTTTTGCTTCCCGAAAAATATCTTTAACTAAATATATATTAAAAATATTAATATTTACAGTACATAATTAGTATAATTGGAAAGATCTTTGAATCTAGTTTTTTTAAATAAATTTATTTGGAGATACAAATGTTGCACGTATATTTTACAAATCGAGTCAAACTTGTGGCATGCACATCAACGATGACAGTTATTTAGAGATGGAGAGAGTAGGTGAGAACTTGGACGTCAAAAGTTTGGGTGGTCACAAACCAAACAATATTTTGTTATGCATTTGATTGCTCTAACTTTTACACCGGGCGATTCTTGTCCTCACCAGCCTGGATTGCGGTGGACTTTCTTAATACTGTGTTTGAAAACAGTAAACCAAAAATAGTTCCAAATTTTTTTTGTCTTTTACAGTAAAAGAGCATGTTTGACACATGCCTGAAGTCCTAAATATAGACAAAAATCGCGAGACAAATTTCTTAAGCCTGATTAATCCATGAAAAGTCTTAAGTAATACAGTAACCCACCTGTGATAATGATAGATTAATTAATATCATTAGTTTCCGACGTGACACCAAAAGTTTTCGTATCCACAGCTAATAAACGAGGCCAAAGAGTTGTTCAGTGCGCGTCAATCCCTGCTACTGGTACGTACTACTGCTACGTACTAGGCCTGCCTTTGTTTCACACCTTTTTGGGAGCATAACGCAGGGGGCTGCCACTCCTGCAAGAGACAAAAAAGAGTACCCTACCTTGGCAACCTAGCGGGCAGGGCAGGGCAGGCTGAGGGCAGGCTGACTTCAGCTCTTCTCAAGCATCACCACCAGTCTCAAACTTTTGTCACTCGCAAGGAATTCACCAAATCTGCTAAACAGCTTTCGCTGAAAGCTTTGTTCTTCAGTTTCTCGAAATTTCTGCCAGTGCTAGATTTTCTTTTGAGGCCTTCGCCATGTTTAGATCACCTCAAAATTCCAAGTTTTTTCACTCTCTCTCCATCACATCAATTTTTAGCCGCTTGCATGGAGTACTAAATGTAGATAAAAAAATATCTAATTACACAGTTTAGTTCAAAATCACGAGATGAATCTTTTGAGCCTAGTTGGTCTACGATTGGACAATATTTATCAAACAAGACGAAAGTAATACTATTCATCAGTTTGAAAAAATCTTCAATCTAAACGAGGGCCTTGTTTAATTGGTGAAAAAGTTTGGGTTAGGTGATTGTAGCACTTTTCGTTTTATTTGGCAATTTGTGTCCAATTATGAACTAATTAGACTCAAAAGATTTGTCTCGTGATTTACAACTAAACTGTGTAATTAGTTTTTTCTTTCGTCTACATTTAGTACTCCATGCATGTGCCGCAAGATTTGATGTGACAGATACTGTAGTACTTTTTGGGTTCACTTTTTGTGAATTAAACAGGCTCTGAATTGTTTTGGGTGACAATAGTTTATTTCAAAAAGAGAACGTGCTCTACTATTTTTGTGATGAATCCTTCCTAAGTACTCTTCTGTCCTAAAATATCTGTCGTTTTCGTTTTTCGAGAAATAACTTTGACAAAATATATATTAAAAAATATTAATATTTATGGTATATAATTGGTATCATTGGAAAGATCTTCGAATCTAGTTTTTTAATAAATTTATTTGGAGATATAAATGTTGCACGTATTTTCTAGAAATCGAGTCAAACTTATGGCACGAAAACCCAAAGCGACAGATAATTTGGGACGGAGGGAGTACTGTGGCCTTGTTTAGTTCGTGATGAAAAAATTTTTAGGTGTCACATCGGATGTTTCATGGAATATCGGAAGGGGTTTTCGGATACTAATTAAAAAACTAATTACATAACTCTCCTGGAAATCGCGAGATAAATTTATTAAGCCTAATTAAGCCGTCAGTAGCACCCATGCATGTTACTGTAGCACTTAAGGCTAATCATGGACTAATTAAGCTTAAAAGATTCATCTCGTGGTTTCCAACCAAATTGTGCAATTAGTTTTTTTTCGTCTACATTTAGTACTTCATGCATGTGTCCAAACATTTGATGTGATGAGGTGAAAAATTTTTCGGTGGGAACTAAACACAGCCGGTATTCGTGTGTGCTGACTTTGCCTTTACACGTCAGCACCATCCAAGCCTTTTTTCCCTTAAGACTTGTTCTTTCTTTTGCAAATAATAATTTGACCTTGTTTTGACGTTTGATCTGCCCAAACTTGCAAAAGATGGCACTTTGCTCTGAGCCAAGGCGAGTCTTTATTTTTAGCTGCCAAAGGTGTGTCCTCTGAGCAAAAGGTGTTGAACGATCTGTGTTTGTTTCGCATTCATCTTTTTCTAAAGAAAAAAGGTGGTGTGGAGTGCACGGTTCTTTTTGCTCGAATTTCTATGATCTGGCGAAGGGTGTGGCCATTTGTTGCACGAGTTACACTGTTCGAAATCATGCTTTGGAAAAAGCAATAAAGAGCGTGTTTTATACTACATATCATTGTGAAATTAGTTGAAGTTTTTGAGTCGTGATCATGGTGCAAATCGTTTTGGAAAGCTGGTTAATGCAATCAAAATTCTGAGAGTGACCGCAAGGAAGAAAAATGGCGCACTAGTGAAGATGGTGGTGCTTACTACCAAAAAAAAAAAAGAAACCAACACGTGTTGCTTGAATAATTAAGGAAGTGTTTTGTTCCATGCCACCGTTTGTCATACCCATACCTTAGACTATGGCGACGCCACAAAATCAAGGCTCACCTTTGGTTGATAAAAAGTTGAGGCAGCCACGGTAAAAGTACAGTAACAAGTTGCCACATACTCCCTCTGTCCCTTAATATTAGTCGTTCTGGCTCTGAAAGGTTGTCCCTGAATATGTCGTTGGCGTTCTAATTGAGTCTCCATATAGGTGTGTCATACTACCACAGCACTTGCATGTCACCCGTGCAGCAGCCTTTGGCCTTGTTTAGACGCCGGAATCAGTGCCCCGATTCGGGCACTGTAGCTGCCGGAACACTGTAGCAACTTTTATTTTTAAGTGTAAAAAATTGTCTAAAAATTAATTAATTAGACTCAAAATGTTCGTCTCGCAAAGTACAACAAAACTGTGCAATTAGTTTATGATTTCATCTACATTTAGTACTCCATGCATTTGTCGACATTTTGATATGATGGAGAATCTCCTTTTTGCATAGTAGAATTTGGAGGTGAATTTGGGTAACTAAACAAGGCCTTTATCCCTTCCTCCTCTCACAACTGCGCATTAATGGCAATGCTTAACGGCTGTTGAAGGGCTATTTTATAGGGTTGTTAAGTCTTGTCTCATGAACATTGGTCTTTGTGCAAAATATTTGGACGACGGACATATTGGGACGGAGGGAGTACTACTTAAAGTTATGTTCATTTATCCTCGAAAAGTTCCCTCAGCGACACATGGGGTGGTTTATCTAGTTTATTACTTTATTGTTTGTACCAAGATGAAGTTTATTGTTTCTGCATTCTCTTTTAAGTTATTAGCACTGTTTTGTGTGTTGTTACATAGCGTGGTAATGCTTTAGAGCGTTGTTGTTGTTTCAAATGGAGTCACATGTAGTCTATGCACGTCTGGTGCACGAAACATTACTTCCGGAGTTTGAGATTGGATCGATCCAACTACTAGTACTTGGGGCATTCAACTTGTGAGAGATGTTTTGGGTGGTGAAGTCAGCATATCTTATCCTGGAAGATGAGGATCGAGTGCTCCACGCATCTTAATATACAAGTGAATGTTTTCAGTTACAAAATAGAATTGCAAATTACACAAAGCATGGTACTTCCTGTGTACCCTATTAAATGATATTTTAGAATCTCTTGGGGAGACCAATGCTGAAGCCAAAAACCAAAATGCACCTCAAGGAGTAGAGCTAGATACGTATTAGGAAAAGAGAAAGTTGAAGTTTAAAGGTCAAATATTTTGGAACAAAATTTGAATGCTATAAGAACATCTATTTTCAAACGGAGGGAGTATGTCACTAGCCACAAGAATAAAAACTTTACTTGCTGGTCTAGGGTAAAAAATGCACAGTTCTAGCTACGGTATTAAGTCAAGCCACTTAACTTGATGTTATTTAAAAAAATATTCATACTTATCATATGAAATAGATATTGTTAGATGAATTATGAAAGATATTTTCATGTTACTAAGGTATTAAGTCAAGCCATATTTAATTTGATAATGTTTTTTAAAATATTAATATTTATGGTATCAAATAGAAATCATTAGGCTAGTAATGAAATATATTTTTATGTTACATACGTTTGGATATCATTGATACTAGTTTCTATAACTTTTGTTAGATTTAAAAATAGTTTGATTCAGATGAGGTATTAAATTGGCTTTTTTCATGAAGAAAGTTCCATAGAGAAATGGAGAGGATAGGTAGGTCGACCTATATATATATATATATATATATATATATATATATATATATATATATATATATATATATATATATATATATATATATATATATATATATATATATATAAATATAAACCTAAGGCGCGTGAGTTATAACCCTAAGGAGCGTGCGTAGGGCGGTAGAGGTGGCCTGCCGTGTCGCCCGCCGAGGAAGGCTACGACAACGAGCTCGGGTATTACCTAGGGGCTAGGGGTGGGGGCTGATCACTCTACACACGACTCAACGCTCCACCAGCGCCTTGTTTAGTTTGTCTCAAAGTTAAGTTTTTTCGCTCTCTCTCCATCACATCAATTTTTAACCGCTTGTATGGAGTATTAAATATAGGTAAAAAAATAACTAATTACACGGTTTAGTTGGAAATCACGAGATGAATCTTTTGAGCCTAGTTGGTCCATGATTGGACAATATTTGCCAAATAAGACGAAAGTGGTACTATTTATCGGGTTGAAATTTTCTTCAATCTAAACGAGGGCCAGGGTTAGATTGTGTTGCCCACTGTGGTGATCTCATGGCCATGTCATCCTCCACTGCTGACCGCCCTGCCCTCGGTTGCCTCGTTTCGTAGTTCTTGGTAGGGTATCCTCTCACAGTCTCACGAGTCACGAGCGACCATCCTACGCAGCCGCAAGCATGGAAATGAACCATCGACATCCTTGATTGAAGGCGTTGTTTGATTGGGAATTGAGAAATAGTGCTACAGCCTACAGGAACGAGAACTTTCTTTAGGCTCCGTTCGGTTACATGGAAACAATTCCCGGCCAAACGATTTCTTCACAAATTTGCATAAGGCGGGAACCATTCCAGAACGGAGCCTGTTTGGTTCGGTGAGTCAGCCAGTCCAGAATGGGTGCATCCGTCATGGGTTCACTCTTTGTAGGATCGGTTGAGGACTTTCGTTGTTTGGTTTGGTCACAGACCGTGTCGTCCGATGGTTTTGGGAGGGATAAGGTAGGGACACATTTATACTAGGGAACGGAATTGGTTGATGACTGATGGATCTATCCCGTGACTAAAACCAAACGCCAGGAGAGGCTCGGATGTAGGTTCGGATCGTTCCACTGCAGTTCGTCGGGCAAACCAAACACGTACAGCATTGTCCTAGCAAAGAACCCGGAATGTGTTGCTTGTAAAGTTTTCGGATTTTTACAGCATTGGATCAAACTGTTTTAAGGCGGATGACGAACTGAGAAAGCGATGGAGATCCTACAGATGTTAAAGGACGGCCTTTCTCGAAGTTGCAGTAGGAGCCGTTTGCTGTGTTGATAAGCCGGTTGAAAAACACTGTTGACTGATTTGTTATGAGAGAAAAATACTGTTTCGACTGAAAAAACAAGCTGAAAAAGACGAATTATAAGTCGAATGAACAGGGCCGTAGAAGCTGGTTTGCAGATTTTGTGGCGCTCCTCAAGTGATGCAGTGGTGTCCTTTTTTTTCTTTTTTCTTTTCTCTCTAAGATGCTCTAAGTTTTGAGGTGTATTTTTGCTAGGTCTGCTGGTTTTGATGGGTAGAGGTAAGTCGTGTCCGGTGTGGTTATGATTACTTTGTGTGGGCTTACTTTGTAAACGGGTAATCCAGTGAATATTGTCTATGCTTTCTGTAAAAAGCAGGATCAAGATCTTTGATATAATATAAAAAAACGTTATTTGAGAACAAAAATAAGTTGCATTATTTTTCATGACTTTTGAAATTTAAATCTTTCTTTTTTGACACTAAACTCATCTTCGTGTCTTTTTTTTTTGACACTTCCATTAGTTTGCACCTCAAAAACGTTCAGTGGATAGTAAAAAGATCAGTTTGCCTTGTTAAATATTTTTATCCGTTCTTTCCTTGCCCAGTTCATTGGTTATGTTCTTTTTGCTGGGTTTTTTTTCAGTTTCTTTTCATGTATTTAACTAACCTTTTCCCTCGTTCTTTCTCCTTGGCTGGTTTTCTGTTTGTACGTAGAGTCGCTGCCTCTAGGGCCGGTAGCCACGGGATCCTTTTGGATTAATCGTTCCCCAAGCTTAGAGATATTTTATGTTTTATAAAATGCTTATCATGTTTTTACCAAATTTTTAATTAAAAAGAATGTAAGATCGGGGAGGTAATTTAAATGGTTTTATTTAAGAGTTAAGAAAAATAGCTAGAGTCCAGCAATAGTTGAAGCAGACAAAAAAAATTTTGCCGCCATAATTTTTTTGGTGCAAATTACTTTTTCTGCTATAGGCGGATGAGCTCGCCCTTGCTAGCCCACAAGGCCCGCGAAGCAGTCTTGGCAGAGGCGGGCCAAATTTAATTAGTAAATGTTGGATACGTTGGGCTAAATCTAACCAGGTCGACAGGAGGCGAGGTTGGGTTGGGCTAAGTCTAAGCGGGTTGACAAGAGGTGAGGTTGGGCCATCCCTGACGAGTGACGAGAGAGCTGGGTGCTCGTGAAAACAAGTTTGAGCCTGGGCCAGCTTGAACACCTTTCTTTTTTTTTTTTCCCTTCCCTTTTCTCCTTCGGATTTCTATCACTCGGATTCCCAGTTTCCTTGTTGGAGTAGGTTTGTTGTAGGATTGGTATTCGCATTGGGACGAATTGGTGAAGTCTGTTGTGGCGATGTCTTGTTTTCTTACTGTTGGCCTAATATATTAGTGCTAGCGCCCGAATGTTCGAATGGACGTCCGCGCCTGCACTCCGTCTCCCCCGCGCAGCTACATCCCGTGCCAGCCTACACGGGGCCTGCGCCGCTCGACCCGCCCGACTGCACGTGAAGAGTCTCCGCTCGCGTCCCCTCCGCTTCACACGCGCATGCATGCGGCCAGCAGCTGCAGCAGGCGGCTACAACAAAGTGCCTACACCAGCATTCACAGATAGGAGGAAGGGGCAGCGGATGCCCAACCGGCGCTGAGAGGAGGAGGAGGAGAAGGAGACATCGAGGCGAAGGTGAGGTAGCAGAAAAGTGAAGACAGAGATGCAACACCCGATCTAATTTTAAAACATCCAGATGCAACATTTGCAACATACGTCTGAAGACAGATAAAACACAAGAAACATGCATCTAAAACACTAGCTACAACACCAGATCTACTTTTGAAACATCCAGATAAAACACTTGTAAACATACGTCTGGAAACAAGATGAAAAATTTAGAACATACACTTGAAACATACATGTATAGCCACTGCAACATGTGCAACATTCCGATTTACTTTTGCAACAACAAGATGAAACACCTGCAACATCCAGATGAAACATCTGAAACACTTGAAACATACTCTTGTAACATAGGCTTTGCTTGGACGAATAGAGGCACATCGGCATGGGGGTTGGCGGCAGTGCATAGACCTCGTTGTGCGGTAGCAGCACGGGCAACTCGCTAGCGGGCGCTGCGTCACACGAATCTTGGATACGTTGGATACGTTGGGCTAACTCTAACCACGTCGACAGGAGGCGAGGTTGGGTTGGGCTAAGTCTAAGCGGGTTGACAGGAGGTGAGGTTGGGCCATCCCTGACGAGTGACGAGAGAGGTGGGTGCTCGTGAAAACAAGTTTGAGCCTGGGCCAGCTTGAACACCTTTCTTTCTTTTTTGTCCTTCCCTTTTCTCCTTCGGATTTCTATCACTCGGATTCCCAGTTTCCTTGTTGGAGTAGGTTTGTTGTAGGATTGGTATTCGCATTGGGACGAATTGGTGAAGTCTGTTGTGGCGATGTCTTGTTTTCTTACTGTTGGCCTAATATATTAGTGCTAGCCTGAACGTTCGAATGGACGTCCGCGCCTGCACTCCGTCTCCCTCGCGCAGCTGCATCCCGTGCCAGCCTACACGGGGCCTGCGCCGCTCGACCCGCCCGACTGCACGTGAAGAGTCTCCGCTCGCGTCCCCTCCGCTTCACACGCGCATGCACGCGGCCAACAGCTGCAGCAAGCGGCTACAACAAGTGCCTACACCAGCATCCACAAATAGGAGGAAGGGGCAGCGGATGCCCAACCGGCGCTGGGAGGAGGAGGAGGAGAAGGAGACATCGAGGCGAAGGTGAGGCAGCAGAAAAGTGAAGACAGAGATGCAACACCCGATCTACTTTTAAAACATCCGGATGCAACATTTGCAACATACGTCTGAAGACAGATGAAACACAAGAAACATGCATCTAAAACACTAGCTATAACACCAGATCTACTTTTGAAATATCCAGATAAAACACTTGTAAACATACGTCTGGAAACAAGATGAAAAATTTGGAACATACACTTGAAACATACATGTATAGCCACTGCAACATGTGCAACATTCCGATTTACTTTTGCAACAACAAGATGAAACACCTGCAACATCCAGATGAAACATCTGAAACACTTGAAACATACTCTTATAACATAGGCTTTGCTTGGACGAATAGAGGCACATCGGCATGGGGGTTGGCGGCAGTGCATGGACCTCGTTGTGCGGTAGCAGCACGGGCAACTCGCTAGCGGGCGCTGCGTCACACGAATCTTGTCCCCCTCACCTGCTTGCTGGAGCATCCGTCATGGAGGCTCGCCAGCTCGGTGGAGGCAGTCGCGGCGAGCGGGCAGCGCGGTGGAGGCGGGCGAGGCAGACTGAGTCAGGTGAAGAATGCGGGGTGGAGGAGGTGGCGCGGGGAGACAACACGGAGGAGGCCGCAGGGGATGGCGACGCTCAGTGGGCCGGCGGCGGCGGCGGCGAGACGAGGTGGGGTGGGCGGATAGGCACAATGAAGCATGGAGGAAACGACACAGCAAGCGTCGAAGCATGGAGCGGATAGGATCGCTGGACGAGCGAAACGTGCGAAAGTGAGCGGTGGAAGACGTCTGCCCCTCCGGACGTCTCCGTGTTCAGTTATTCGGCCTGTTTTGGCCTGGTGACGGCTTGGGCGCTTGGCGGTGGAACAGCGCGGACTCCGCGGAGGGATCGCCAGAGATGCATGTTGTTTTCTGATGGCTCCCGTTTCTCCGATGTGCGCGCCACGTGACTGAACAGAAACGACAAAGGTTCCCAAAGGCCAAAGCCCAAAAGCGAAAAGCAAAGCCCACTCCCGCAAAGTGGAGATCCCGCATGCGCGACGCGACCCTCGCGCCTTCAGAGTTGAGATGAAGCAGGCGATCCTCAAGATAAACCTACACTTACAGTGGGTCCGTCGTTGCACTTGGACCCGCATGCCGTGTCACCGGCGCCGCGCTCCACGCCGTCGCCCGGCACTCCGGCCCCTCCCCACTCGCCGGCCGCGCGCTACGACGCTAGTGCGATCGCCGGTAATGCATGTCAGCATGTACTAATCACCTTTGGAATGTGGAATTGTGGATAACGCCATAACGGAAAAGTAAAGTCACACTTTGGCGACCTTTCTCATTCAGTACTAGTATACTACTATCTCCCATATCCGCCGTACGAGAGCAAACAGACGGTGGATCACGCGCGTGGCACCACTCCACACGACGGGGTTACATTACATTCATTCTTTTAGATGACCAGACGAGACGGCAACGGCGCGACGCGCACCCTCGCACACGCGGCACCACTCTCCTTCCGGTCTCCGCCACCACCCGCCAGCCTGCCTCGGAGTCGAGGCCGGCCCGTGCTCGTGAATCCTCCCTCGGCCGCGGCCGCGGCGTCGGCGTTCCTCCGCCGTGTGCCGCCTCCCTCCATGGATTTCGTCTGCCCCGGCGATCCCGCGGTGCGGTTCCTAAAACCTCGCCAAACCCCTACTTGTTTTTTTTTAACACCGGGCGTCGGACGCTGGGTTTTTTTTTTAATATTATCAATCGCGATGCGGTGCTAACCCGCGAGGGGTTTTGGACGCCGATCTCTCGTTGCAGGTATGGGACGACGACGGGAGGCATTTCGGGCCATGCTTCGCGGATTTATATCCTTTTCTTTTTGATTTTGATCTCGAGTGGGTTGCAGTTCTGAGGTTTGTTGTTCTCGAGTGTGGTTTGCTGTTGGTGGTGTTGTTCTGAGGTCTCCTTAATACTTTTGTCGCGGCTGTACGGTGCTGGGGTTCGCTGGGAATGCGATCGCCACGGCTGCTGCACTCGGGCTCTTCCTCGCCAAGAGGAACACAACCAGAGCCCAGGTACTTGATTTTGCTCTGCATCATCTACTGCTTCTCCGTTTAATAAGCAACCGATCAATTTTGCGAGTGTTTCGAGGAGCATTTTTCGCTGTCTACGTTCAGGTTATGTTGAAGTCCAACTTATGCTATCACTATCAAATGTATGATGATACAGAGTAGGTGCGGCAAGTATGTCTAGGCCTTGTTTAGATGCACATGAAAAGTTAGAATTTTTTCATTCTCTCCATCACATCAATCTTTGGACCCATGCATGAAGTAGTAAATGTAGGTAAAAAAATAATTAATTACACAGTTTAGTTGGAAATCACGAAATGAATCTTTTGAGCCTAGTTGGTCTACGATTGGACAATATTTACCAAAAAAGACGAAAGTGGTACTATTCATCAGGTTCATTTTCTTTGCAATCTAAACGAGGCCCTAGTGCCGTTTGCATTTGTTTCAGCTGTTACAGAGTCACAGGACTAGCACTTTACTCTGGCGTGGCTGTGACTAACCGCCATTGAATATTTGGAATCTGTAGGGAAGTTTGTTGCTAACCATCATTTCCTCCAGCGCCTTGTTTAGTTTGCCTCAAAGTTCTAAGTTTTTTCACTCTCTCTCCATCGCATCAATTTTTAACCGCTTGCATGGAGTATTAAATGTAGGTAAAAAAAATAACTAATTACACAGTTTAGTTGGAAATCACGAGATGAATCTTTTGAGCCTAGTTGATCTATGATTGGACAATATTTGCCAAATAAGACGAAAGTGATACTATTTATCGGGTTAAAATTTTCTTCAATCTAAACAAGGATCAGATTCTGCTTTTGCATTTCATTCAAATACTGTAAGCGATTAGACAGCCGATATTCATTTTCTTGTTTCTATATGCATACTTTGACCTGATGTGACTCGCATTAATAACGGAGATAGTTCCCTTTTTCTGTATCAGTACTAATTGTCTAGGACTAGTGACTTGAGACGTACTCCTCCGTCCACGAAAAAATGCAACTATGAGATTTATGACAGTCAAACTAGTTTAAGTTTTATTAAATTTATAATTAATAGTATTAACATTTATGTCTCCAATAAACTTTACTATAAAAATATATTTCATAATTAATCTAATAATACTTATTTCGTATCATGAATGCTAATACTTTTTAATATAACTTTAGTCAAAGTTCAAATTTTTTGACTCCTTAAAAAACGAGAATTGCATTTTTTTTATGGAGGGAGTATGTGATTGCTCATAGAGGGGGTAGAAATAAGGGCGGCATCTACTATACTGCTGCTAATTTGAATTATGGTAATTCCTTTTTGTGTTTACCTTCTATGCCTACAAAGAAATATACTGCTGTTAATGTATTAGGCCTTATTCAAATGCCTGTGATGCTCCCGATATCGCATTATATATTTCACATGTTTCTTTTTGTGGAGTATTCAAGTAAAGCTTGCACTAATGATTTAGTCCCAAGTAATTGTAGGGTTAGCACCTTCAGTTACTTATGAATAAGTCGATAACTGAAACTGGATCAAGATTTCAGAAACTTGGTAGTCATACTAATACTAAGAGAATTCAAGCAGGTGGCAGCATAATATACCACCCAATACTATATAATGATATTATATGTTCTTGCATTAAAGTACTTAATGAAACAAGATAACTTGACACAAGGCAAACCGTAAAAACAACAAATCATATTTTAACACCATATAGAAGCAATGCCCGAGGAAAGTGGCTCTGTTTACATTTAATGACTGTTACCTGAGAATTGTCTTATTTAATTTATGTTCTTGATTATTTGTACCTTGTTATGTGTAATAATGTTCTACTACTTTAGAACATCAGGAGAGCCTTATCGGAGAAGTTGTTTGCATTCGGTGTGCCTGGTTTTGCAGCCTGCCTTTCTTTGGTTGGACTAACTATGCTAGCTAAGAAGAAATTTGAAGGGGAGGATGTTGAGAATTATGAACTATTCTTCACATGCTCCCAGTTTATTGCATGGGTAAGAACTCTGTTATCATAATGACATTGTTTCTCTTCTGAGTCATATAAATGTTTGAACAAATGTCCTTACGGTTGGTGCTAAACATTCCTTTTAATAGATGTCGGTAAGTCTTGTCCGTGTCAGTGGGGCTTGGTTTGAAGTCCTCTATAACCCAATAATGTGCTTCTGCTGGACCTTGAAGATTATTCTAGAGATACCTCATTTGCAATACAAGCTTACCTTACTAAAGGTATCCCATTATTTTACAAAACGATTTCCTTTATCTTCGACATGTTAATAAAGCAGTGGAAGACTTTTACAAAATTCTGCTGTTTTATTATGACTGAAATAAAATATATTTCTTTGTCTTAACCATCTATTCTAAGCTTTCTTTAATCAATAGGCAATGTCATCTTTTATGGAGATTATCTCATTTTGTACTGCAACCACATTTGGACTCTTTGTTATTGTGGCTGCTGTAGTAGGCCAATCAGGCAACAAAAGGTACCTGATTCCCCAATTTGCCTACATTTCTGATTTTTTTTTCATTGTCTAAGATCTTGTGAACTACTCCCTCCGTCCCAAAATAAGTGATGTTTTAGGTTCGTTCTAAGTCAAACTATTTCAAGTTTGACCAAATTTATACAAAAAATACTAATGTTTATGATATCAAATAAGTACTATTAGATTTATTATGAAATATATTTTCATATTCTACATATTCGGTATCATAAATATTGATGATCTTTCCTATAAATTTGGTCAAACTTAAAATGTTTTGACTTAGGACAAAACTAAAACATCACTTATTTTGGGGCGGAAGGAGTAGTACATTTTCCTTTTTTATTTAGCAAAGTACATACTGTTTCATTTCATTGTCATCGTCCTAAAAGTAATGTGCAACTGTTCACTCTTTCAGAGAAGTGAACTCTATTGAAGCCCCACTCATTCTAGATGATGAAAAAGCTGAGGGTGAAATTACAAACATGGTATGTGATTTCAGTAATAAGCCTTTGGTTTTCTATTGTACTTTCAGGATGGTGCAATTTCAGTCTATGACCTGTGTAAGAAGTTATACATTAGTTTGGTATTGCTGCGATAATCTCATCTTATGCATGCTTTTTTTTTCTTGAACACACATGAGAGGTGGGTATCATTACATTAAGGTCTTGTTTGGATGCATGTGTATTCACTCCAATCTACATGTGTTGGAGTGGAATGGAATGGAACTTAGTTTAATTCCACTCCAATCCACTTCAACACATGTGGATTGAGATGAATACATGCGCATCCAAACTAGGCCTAAGTAGAGGTCATCTTATGCATGCCATAAAGTTGCTATTGAATACACGGTCTTGTAATACATTGTAAATTTCTGTGTATGAACAACTATATTACCCGCAAATTTTACAGGATCTGTGCTAACTGCTGCATGCTGACGTGCATTGACTTCCTTATAGTTCACTACTTGGAGTTGATCATTGATATTTGGATCATGTCCAATCTTTATTATTTGTTTTCCATCACCAAAAGGGAATTGTGACTTCTTCCCTTAATGTTATCTTTTTCAGATAAAGGACTACAATTTGTGGGAACTGTTGACTTTCAAATTCGTTAATCCTGTGATGGACATTGGTATCACAAGACAACTTGACTTCACAGATTTACTTGAGTTACCAACTGAGCTTAGAGCTACCTCCTGTTATGACAAACTTCTATCTTCCTGGACTGCTGAATATCAAAACTACCATGACAACTCATCTCTACTTAGAGCCATGTCTTATTCTTATGGATGGACATACTTGCGTTTGGGCCTTCTTAAGGTATCCTTTTCTTTTCATTGAGGTTGTTGAATTGAGTAAAAGGATGTTGCTAGATGTCAACTGTGGGATTCATGGCATATAAAAGTTGGTGTCCTTTTGTTCTCACCTCTTTTATGGCAATTAGAAATATATCCTTTTTTGCAAGGATCAATTAATATATCCTACAATGAGCAGATTACACAAGTGACCTGAAACATATCATCATAGTTGGTATGGCGCTTAGCCTTGCTACGTAGCGCGTATGGTGGAGAGTGGAGAGGATGGCTCTGGCGATGGCGACGGCGAGGTGCCGTGGCGGCGCTAGGGCAAACGAGACGGAGAGAGAGAGAGTTAGGGCACCAGGCGCCCAAGGGTGTCAAGATGACACAATCCCAGGCTATCCCATTAAGTTTCAAAGTATGACTCTTATACAATTGGACTCAACCTCCTGAAGCTATAATTAAGGAAACTCTAATTAAGGAAACTCTAAATCAAAACAAATCTAATCCAACTGACTCAACCCAAAGACTCGGCCCGTGGCCGGTGGTGACCGCCGCACCCAACACATGCGCACGGTCAGCCACTTTGCTCCTTGGCCCGGCGCTTATACATCTTGCCGACCATAACATCTCCCCCCCCTCGGGAAACAGCTCGTCCTCGAGCTGGAAGGAGGGATGGGCTTCGCAAAACGCCGGGACCGGCTCCCAAGTGGCTTCAGATACTGGCATTCCTGCCCATTCGACGAGGACGTGCCACACGCCGCGGTGAAGTTCAGAGCGTAGGACGCGCACCGGTCGCTACAGCGGCCGACCGTGATGTAGAGGAGGCAGTTCCGGCACACTAGAAGGCGGTGTACCCCGGAACGTCTTGAGGACGCCGATATGGAAAACGTCGTGGATGCGCGCGCCATCGGGAAGCTGAAGACGGTAGGCCACCTCGCCGATGCGGCCGAGCACCTGAAAAGGTCCGGCGTACTTGGGCGCTAGCTTGCCCCAGCCCCCAGGTACTAGGTTCTTCGTGTGGCGGTGGAGCATGCGAAGGAGCACCCAATCGCCAACGGCGAACTCGAGTTCGCGGTGGTTGGCGTCGTAGAACCGGTGGGCGTGCTCTTGAGCCTGGAGAAGACGAGCACGCACCTCCTCAAGGAACTCATCCCTGGTGGCGAGCAGGGTGTCCACCGCCTCTGTGCGCGCATGCCCCGCGGCATAGGGCAGCAAATCCGGGGGCGGTCGACCGTACACCACCTGGAACGGGGAGGTCTGGAGCGCCGTGTGATAGGCCGAGTTGTAGCAAAACTCAGCCCATGGAAGCCAATCCAGCCAATCACGCGGACGGTCACCTGTCAAACACCGAAGATACATGGTAATAGTCTTATTGACAGCTTCAGACTGTCCATCTGTCTACGGGTGGAATGCAGAACTCATGCGAAGCTTGACGCCGGCGTGACAAAAGAGGTCGCGCCACACATGACCCGTGAACACTGGATCACGGTCACTGACGATGGACTCCGGGAATCCGTGTAATCGAACGATATCCTGGAAGAAGGCGCGGGCCACCGACGAGGCTGTGTAAGGATGGCCGAGTGGAATAAAATGAGCGTACTTCGAGAACCTGTCCACCACCGTGAGCAGGACGCTCTTGCCATGGACCTTCGACAGAGCCTCGATGAAGTCGAGGGAGATGTCCGCCCACACACACGACGGCACCGGCAGGGGCTGCAGTAACCCGGCCGGGTGGAGCGTCTCCGTCTTGTTCCGCTGGCACACCGCACAGGACCGCACGAAGGCACCGACGACGCGGCGGTCGTGCTCAACGAAAAACTCCGTGCGAAGGCGAAGTAGCGTCTTTTGGATGCCCTCGTGGCCCCCTGTGTGGGCGAGCTGGAGGACGTCGTCGAGGATAGGAGAGGAGCTGGGCACGAAGACGCGGCCCTTGTGCAGCAGCAGCCCCTCGCGGACACACCAGGAGTCACCGTGGGTGCCGACGGCCACGGCGTCGCGACGAGCACATAAGGCGGGATCGGCTTCCACCTCCCGGCGCAAGTCGTCGAAGAGCTGGAAGGTAGGCACCGAGACGGCCGAGAAACAGGCCGCGGGCTCGTGCTCCCCAGAAACGGTGGACAGCAGTGGCTCCTCGCCGTCGCGCCTGGAGAGAGCATCAGCGACGACGTTGGAGCGCCCGGGACGAAACTCCACCTTGAGGGCGTAGTGGTCCGTCCGCACGACGAAAGCCCTGCCCCAAAGATAGGGCCGCCAATGGTGCACCGCCTGAACAAGGCCGATCAACTCGCGCTCATACACCGCCACTTTGAGGTGGCGTGCGGCGAACGGCCGGCTGAAGAAGGCTATGGGCGCGAGGTGGAGGAGTCCTCAGTGCCGGCCGCGACCTCCGTGATCGTCGGCAGGCGAGGGACGCCCCTGAACCCGGGCAAACCGAACTGCGAGAACGCCGGCCTGCCGTCGAGGGCCGAGAGGCGCGCTCCCTGGTCCGCTAGGTGGGTATTCATGGCGGTCATCTGAAGCTGCATGCTGGCCAACATCTCAGCGATCGAAGCCAGGGTGGGTGGCAGCGCGGGCGGTGTCGTAGTCATCAGGGGCAGCGACGTGGTGGAGGCGGGTGGGATCGACGGCGATGGAGCATTGGTGGAAGCGGCGGGATCCATGGGCAGCGAGGCAGCTGATACCAGGTTGGTATGGCGCTTAGCCTTGCTACGTAGCGCGTATGGTGGAGAGTGGAGAGGATGGCTCTGGCGATGGCGACGGCGAGGTGCCGTGGCGGCGCTAGGGCAAACGAGACGGAGAGAGAGAGAGTTAGGGCACCAGGCGCCCAAGGGTGTCAAGATGACACAATCCCAGGCTATCCCATTAAGTTTCAAAGTATGACTCTTATACAATTGGACTCAACCTCCTAAAGCTATAATTAAGGAAACTCTAATTAAGGAAACTCTAAATCGAAACAAATCTAATCCAACTGACTCAACCCAAAGACTCGGCCCGTGGCCGGTGGTGACCGCCGCACCCAACACATGCGCACGGTCAGCCACTTTGCTCCTTGGCCCGGCGCTTATACATCTTGCCGACCGTAACAATAGTATTACCTGAAATTCCATGAACGGCACACATGGGATTAATTATCTTAGAACAACAACTTTTTCATGTTATTACACTTATTTCAAAGTCAATCATTCTTAAATTGAAGTTCACACTTGTCACCTTTAAGTTTCTAACATTCTATTCATGCAGGTATTAAATGACAACATCAATTTTGTTAGCCCTCTGTTGCTGAACAAGTTTATAAGACTTCTTCAGGAAGGTATTAATTCCTCAAGAATAGAAGACTTATTATTAAAAGTTCTCCCAGGAAAATAGATACTCTGTTCATTCTTGGCACTTGAAGCAATATTCTATTTGGGACTTGGGAGCAAAAGACTAACAGCAGACGTTCTTACATACCTACACACCAACACCAACACCAACATAGCCTTTTGTCCCAAGCAAGTTGGGATAGGCTAGAGATGAAACCCAAAAGAGACGAGAAAACAGGGAGACACATAAAGGGACAAAAAGAGCACAAGACAAAAAGAGGTCACGGTTCAGGCACGTTGATTGCCAATCTCCAAGCTCTCCTATCCATAGCTAAATCCTTGGGGATATTCTACTCCTTAAGATCTCTCTTAACGGACTCGTCCCAAGTTAGTTTAGGTCGACCTCTACCGCTCTTTACATTATCGGCCCGCTTTAGAACTCCACTACGCACCGGCGCCTCAGGAGGCCTCCGTTGGACATGTCCAAACCATCTCAACCGATGTTGAATCAATTTCTCCTCAATTGGAGCCACCCCAACCCTATCCCGAATATCGTCGTTCCGGACTCTATCTCTCCTTGTGTGCCCACAATACCAACGCAACATACGCATCTCTGCTACACTCAATTGCTGGACATGTCGCCTTTTTGTAGGCCAACACTCAGCACCGTATAACACCGCCGGACGAATCGCCGTCCTATAGAACTTACCTTTCAGCTTCTGAGGCACCCTTTTGTCACAGAGGACACCAGAAGTTTGACGCCATTTCAACCAGCCGGCTGAAATTCTATGCCTAACATCTTCATCAATGTCTCCGTCCTTTTGTAGCATCGACCCTAAATACCGAAAAGTATCCTTCTTGGCCACCACTTGCCCATCGAGGCTAACGTCTCCCTCCTCATGCCTAGTCGCGCTGAAATCGCACCTCATGTACTCGGTCTTAGTCCTACTAAGTCTGAACCCTTTCGACTCTAACGTTTGTCTCCATAGTTCTAACTTCCTATTAACCTCTGCCCTACTATCGTCAACTAGCACCACATCATCAGCAAAGAGCATACACCAAGGGATACCACCTTGTATGTCCCTTGTGACCTCATCCATCACCAAAGCAAATAAATAAGGACTCAAAGCTGACCCCTGATGCAGTCCTATTTTAATTGGAAAGTCACTGGTGTCGCCATCACATGTTCGAACAAACGTCACCACATCCCTGTACATATCCTTGATGAGGGTAACGTACTTAGTTGGGACTTTGTGCTTTTCCAAGGCCCACCACATGACATTTCTCGGTACTTTGTCATATGCCTTCTCGAGGTCAATAAAGACCATGTGCAAGTCCTTCTTCTGCTCCCTATATCTCTCCATCAATTGTCGTAATAAGAAAATCGCCTCCATGGTCGACCTACCAGGCATGAACCCAAATTGATTTTGGGTCACATGTGTCACTCTCCTTAGGCGATGCTCGATAACCCTCTCCCAGAGCTTCATCGTATGGCTCATCAATTTAATCCCACGGTAGTTAGTACAACTTTGAACATCTCCCTTGTTCTTGAAGATAGGTACTAATATACTTCTCCTCCATTCTTCAGGCATCTTGTGTCGCTCATTTTTCGGTAAATTTTTAGGATTCTTGTGTCGCTCATTTAGAAATTTTGTGTAACATATAGACATTTGTGGTTAAAATATATAGGAATCTTATATAAATAGAAGTGCATGCAAATACTGCTACTTATCTGGTCAAATCCATCCGATTCAGAAATTGTGGTTCAATTATTTTCAGCAATCTAATAAACTAATCTACATCTTCTGTTGGTTTCTGCATGACTTTTCAGGTTCGGATGGCATGGATGGATATATTCTTGCCATTTCCTTAGGATTGACTTCTATTATCAAGTAAACCATCCTTACTATATGATTTGCACTTTTGCACATATGATTTCTTTTATACTCAAACCTTTGATAATGATGAATGTATCTTCTTTCTGTGTCATTTATTTTTCTTGACGTTTAACAGACTATTCTCAACTTATATACTGGAACTATAAGTTACATTATGGGTGTTAAACTGGTGTTCTCATGTTAAGGTTGCATCACTGCGGCTGTATCATGTTCTACATTTGTACTAGTGTTACATGTTCATGTGGTTTCAAGTTGCAACCTATCTACTTTCCTCATTATGAGGAGCACACAATGCACTTAGTGAAAGCAATGGAGATTGCGTGGAATATTGGATTAGATTGATTGGAGAGACCTATATATATATATATATATATATATATATATATATATATATATGGGAGAGGAGATCTCGTGGCTTATAGAAACAGAACCAACCGAGATCTCATATCTCTCTAACCAAATACAGGGGCCGGCCGGCTATACCAGGCTCGGGCCTACCATATACACACGCACAGCACATAAACATTCTAACACGTAGTCACAACGTCGATGAGTCAGACGTTGAGACTGGACCAAAACTCTGTGAAAACATAAGTTGGCAGCCCTTTGGTGAAAATGTCGGCGAACTGAGACGTCGTCGGGACGTGAAGGACGCGGACAGCTCCAAGGGCCACTCTTTCTCGAACGAAGTGAAGATCAATCTCAATGTGCTTGGTACGTTGATGCTGAACGGGGTTGGAAGACATGTACACAGTGCTAATGTTGTCACAATAGACCAGGGTCACCTGGCGAAGAGGTGTGTGCAACTCAGCCAGTAGCTAGCGCAACCAGGAAGCCTCAGCGACGGCATTGGCAACAGCACGATACTCAGCTTCAGCACTGGAGCGGGAGATAGTGTTCTAGCGCTTGGAGGACTAGGAGACCAAGTTGTCACCAAAGAACACAGCATAGCCCGATATAGACTTACGAGTGTCGGGACAACCGGCCCAATCGGCATCTGAGTAGACCACAAGCTCAGACTGACTAGAAGCTCGCAGGTGAAGCCCCAAGTCCAAGGTGCCACGGACGTAGCGCAGGATGCGCTTCAATGCTGCTAGATGAGGCTCGCGCGGATCATGCATATGGAGACACACCTGTTGAACAACGTATGCAATATTGGGCCGTGTGAAGGTGAGATACTGCAAGGCTCTAGCAAGACTGCGGAAATCCGTAGGATCTGAAATAGGTGCACCATCAGCAGATAACTTCGGGTTGAGATCAACCGGAGTGGAGCATGGCTTGCGGTCAGCCATGCCAGCGTGATCCAGGATATCTAACATGTACTGGTGCTGTGACAGGAACAATCCGGAGGCAGTGCGTTGAACATGCATGCCCAGAAAATGATGAAGCTTGCCTAAGTCCTTCATAGAAAATTCTTGCTGAAGGGCTGCAATGATGCGACGAAGCAGATCCGTAGAGGAGGCAGTCAGCACAATATCATCCACATACAGCAAGAGATAGGCAGTGTCGCTGCCACGATGAAACATGAAGAGTGAGGTATCTGACTTGGCCTCCACAAAGCCCAGACGAAGAAGAAAGCTGGCAAAGTGACTGTACCATGCACGAGGCGCCTGTTTCAGCCCATAGAGAGACCGATTCAGGCGACACACGAAGTCCGGATAAGAAGAGTCTTCAAATCATGAGGGCTGGGCACAGTAGACTGTCTCTGAGAGATTCCCGTGAAGAAAAGCGTTCTTCACATCAAGCTGATGCACTGGCCAGTGGCGAGAGACAGCGAGAGAGAGAACCGTCTGGACAGTAGTGGGCTTCACAACGGGGGCTGAAGGTCTCATCATAGTCAATGCCTGGACGCTGAGTGAAGCTCCGAAGAACCCAACGGGCTTTGTAGCACTCGAGGGAGCCATTTGCCTTGAACTTGTGCTTGAACACCCACTTGCCAGTCACCACATTGGATTGAGACGGCCACGGAATGAGATCCCAAGTGTGGTTGGCAAGAAGTGTAGAGAACTCCTCCTGCATAGCTGCACGCCAATTGGGGTCGGCGAGAGCAACGCGGTAAGTCCGCGGGATGGGCGACAGTGGTACCACCTAAAGGACTAGCCGATCCACTGGTTGTCGAAAGCCGGCCTTCCTGCGTGTCTGCATGGCGTGCTGATTGGCCACGGGGATGAAAGGAACCGCCCCAGCAGGGAGGTGCATAGGAGAAACCGGATCAGCGACGACCGGTGCAACGGCCGGAGAGGCAGCACTGATGGCGACAGGAGCAGTGCTGGTTGTCGGTGCAGGATGCTGGCGACTGTACACCAGGCGAGCAGGAGGCGGCGGTGCCATGGCTGCCCTCTTTGTAGTCGAAGTTGGAGGTGGACGCCGGCTGTACGTCAGGCCGCCCCAACGCTGAAAGCCAGGCGGAGGCGTGACGGTCGTCGGGGCAGACGATCGGCCGATCGAGGGCGAGCTGGCAGCAGCCGAGTCAGGCGATGCCGGGATCAGTGGTGGTCTGCCGGCTGTTGGGCTAGTACCGCCGGCTGCTGGGTAGCCACCGCCGGCTGCTAGGCTTGGTAAGTCTAGGGGGACAGCGGCCAAGGGGGCGCCGCCCCCTGGAACGTCCAGAACAGCTGCACGTGGCTGTGCAGTAACTTCAGGAGATCCTGCAGGGGCAAAAAATGTGACGGCGCTGGAGGAGCCATCACCGGGTCAGTAGAGAGTAAAAACTTGAAGTCCTGTGGTGCAGGACGAGAGGAATCCTCGGAGAAGGGGAAAGACGCCTCATCAAAGACGACATGTCGAGAGATGATGATCTAGTTGGAGGACCGGTCAAGGCAGCAGTAACCTTTGTGGTGAGGAGAATAACCGAGGAAGACACACAAGGAGGAGCGAGGAGCGAGTTTGTGGGAAGCGGTGGCGGAGAGGTTGGGGTAGCATCGACACCCGAAGACATGGAGGTGCTCATAGGAGGGCGGAGACCCGTAAAGCACCATGTGAGGGGTGGAGAAACCAAGTGTCTTGGTAGGATGGATATTGAGGAGGAGTGTGGCGGTGGAGAGGGTCTCAACCCAATAAGCTGGTGGAACCCTAGCCTAAAACAGTAGAGAGTGAACGACATTATTGATGGTACGGATAATGCGTTCAGCTTTACCGTTTTGAGGCGAGATATACGGACAAGACATCCGGAGCTAGACTCCGTGGGAGAGGAAGAAGGCGCGGGAAGTGTGGTTGTCGAACTCGCGACCATTATCGCACTGGATACCCTGAATGGCGACACCAAACAGTGTGGCGACATAGGCAAAGAAATTAGACAGGGTGGAAAAAGTGTCGGACTTTAGCCGAAGCGGAAAAGTCCAGAGATAATGCGAAAAATCATCGAGCACGACAAGATAATACTTGCAACTAGAGACACTAGGAATAGGCGACGTCCACAAGTCACAGTGTATTAACTGAAAAATATGAGTAGCGCGGGAAGAGGATGCATGAAAAGGTAGACGAGTATGACGATCCAACTGAAGGCATGACATAGTGTTTAACTAGCACTTTTATTACATGGAATAGCAGACGACTGAGCTAGCTGAGACAAAACTTCATGGCCAGGATGACCAAGACGCTGGTGCCAAAGCGAAAGACTGGTAGCAGCGAGGAGAGCAGAGGCAGACTCCAGAAACTGCAGCGAATAGAGAGGACCGGAGCTGTCACACCTAACGATCTCTCTCCGAGAACGAAGATCCTTAACAGAACAGCCAAGAGGGTCAAACTCCACAGAATAATTGTTATCAGAAGGAAACTAGCATACCAAAATAAGGTTCTTAATAAGACCAGGCGAAACAAGGGCATTACTAAGATGAAGATTACGAGGAAAATTGGTAACGCTAGTGGAAGTAACAGGAAGAAGGTTCCCATTACCGACAACAATATGAGATGGAGATGATGTATGTGGAGGAGAAGGGATGGTGATTATACCAGCGTCAGAAGTCATGTGGTTGGAGGTGCCAGAGTCGAAGTACCAGCTGGCCTGTGGAGGTTGCTGGAGCGACATGGTCCGGTAGTTGGCGGTGAGGCTTGAAGCATCCCAGCCGGGTGGAGGAACAGCAGGGCTGTACAGCCCCTGCGGAGGAAGGGACCACTGCTGGACGGCGGGGTGAGCAGCTCACCCCTGCTGAGCGCCTGTCAGCAGCGCATGAGGGAGCTGCTGCTGCTGGACGCCGGCGAGGAGGGCGTGCGGGTGAGGCAGCGTCGAAGGGCGCGGGCCGGGCTACATATTGATGGACCCGGTCCATGGCTGATGGAGATTGGGCCACGCCTGGCCGCCAAGAGGTCCTCCGGGTGCGGCATTGGCTGCCCTGCCGACAGCCGGAGAACCACGGCCACCCCTCTTGCCGCGCTTACCTCGCTTGCCACCGCTGCCCCCGGAGTTGGCGGGGGGCTGCGACGGGAGCGGTGGCTGCTGCTGGGTAGGGGCAGCCGGTGTCGCTGATGACGAGGGAGCCGGAGGTGCGGCACTGGTGTGGAGGGCAGTGGCCGGAGCGGAAGGGGCCATGTTGATTTCCTCGAGGAGCAGGTCGCTGCGAGCCTGCAAAAACGAGGGGAAGGGGCGCCCGCGACGAAGATGGAGACCGATGGCTTCAAAACGGCTGTTGAGGCCGCGTAGAAGGTTGAGGACGAGGGTCCGGTCGTTGACGGGCTCACCAAGATCACGAAGGGCGTCCGCCATGCCCTTGAGTTTGCTGCAGTACGCGGTGATGTCGTGGTCGCCTTGGCTGAAATTGCGAAAGGCGGCGTCGAGGTAGAGAGTCCGCGTTTCGCGATTGCCGCGGAACTGTAACTCAATGGCAAGCCAATGAGAGCGAGCTGTGGTGACCGATTCGACAACCGCTTCAGCGAGCGCGTCAGAGATGGTGCCGGTGATCTAGGACTTCACGACGCAGTCCATGTGGACCCAATCGGGAGAGTCGAGGGCAGCCGCGTCGAAGAGGATGTGGTGCTCCAGGGAGTACCGGCCGACGATGAGGAGGAAGGATTCGCGCCAGCGGCCGTAGAAGGTCGAGGCGACGTCGAGCACAAGCGGGACGAGCAGCCGGATGTTCTGCACGGCCACGGCCTGGGCGTGCAGGTTGAGGAGGGCCACGGCCTCGTGCTGAAGCAGAGTGGTGCGAAGAAGGGGATCACCGCTGTTGGCAGAGGCGAAGTCCTCAGCTTCCTCGGCGTCGCTAGGGGCCCGTCGTCTTCCAGAGGCGGAGCAGCCGCGGTGCGCTCGTGAGCAGCGCGTTCAAGCATTATGGGTGTTATACCATATTAGTGGACCTTTGCCTGTGGAAAGAGAATTACCTTGGTGGTTCCTTGGATTATATGTTCTTAGTTCTTATTATTAACTAGCATTTTTTTTACACTTTTGTTTTTTTTATGGTAGGTCCTTTTTAGATAGCCAGTACTCCTTTCGTCTAGCAAAGCTCAAGTTGATGTTACGATCAAGCATCATGGGGATAATTTATCGGAAGGTATCGCCATTCCTCTCATGCACTGTTAGTATCTTTCTGTGATTTTTTTAAAAAGAGTAAGTCAAACATGTGAAGTCAGCTTGTATTGTACAATAGTTTTCCAACTCGAGATGTTCTTAAGCATTTGTACTCTGATATCACAATGCAACACTGATTGGTTAGCTATTATCCATAATAACATATTCACTAATTCACAAGGACAATTCGGACTTTCCATTACAAATGATTAAAATTGACACCTAGGAGGTGGAATGTACTCCCTACTGCCACTGGAACTTAGTTGCTGTATGTTAGTTCATATGCCGTTTATTCCCATATAGATGTCATTCAGACAATCAAAATGGTCCGATTTACTTGAATCTACAATTGTTTTGCAAATTATACGTTATAATATAATTGATACTTTTAATAAAATATCTTGTGACAACATTTCCATTTGAAAACGTCAATTAATTTTTTATACGATAGCTAACAATGTTTTTTATTTTTAAAAAAATTGAATGCACGTTCAAGGACGAAATGTATTTGGAACAGTACTTGCTAATTTTGATATAGCGTAGAACTTTTGCTGGGTATATTCTATATAGCTTCTGTGGAAGTTCGTTGTGATCTACCAATTTGACATTGTATTATGTAAAAAATTCAATTTTGAAGCATGTTATAACTTTACTTGACTTTTATTTGTTGTTTTTAAATTTGGATGGATCTTTCTTAAAAAACAGTGCCTATGTCTCAGTCTAGCTGAGCGTTCTAGGTTTTCTGAAGGTGAGATACAGACCTTCATGTCTGTTGATGCTGACCGCACAATAAACTTGTGTAACAGCCTTCATGATGCCTGGAGGTACTTTCCCATCTCAATCTCACATTTTTGTGTATGAAAGACTTAGATTACTATATGTATGCACATGCACTCCATTATCTAATTCTTTGCATGATTTGGTGTTTATCTAGCTTGCCACTGCAGATTGGAGTTGCTCTTTATCTGTTATATACACAAGTCAATTATGCTTTTCTATCTGGGCTTGCAATAACAATCATACTAATACCAGGTATGCTTACCTTTAGCTTCCTTGTTCTGTATTAGGCTTCTTAGTCATTCAAAGGTTTGTGAATTCTATCATCTCTTGGTTTGCCCTTATTGTCTTGTGAATATATATTGATCTATTGACCAAAGCATTGCTTCTATACTAGTCCAAATACAAATAGATGTATGTTATAAGAACCTGATGGTGCTAGGGACTGAGATGTTGGTGTGTAATACTAACCCATGTTTATAATCTAATCATAACTTCCTCGAATTAAAATTTCTGCTCATATTTTTTACTTTTAACCATGTCAGTCTCTTTTTCTTGTAACCATGTACATATGCACAGTGAACAAATGGATTTCTACAAGGATTGCTGGTGCAACAGAAAAGATGATGAAGCAAAAAGACAGGAGGTAAGAAAACTGGTCCTCCATTGCATTTGATGAATAAAGAAAACATCCCTTTGTTTCATTTTGCCATATTCCCATATCGCCAAGGTGCTTTCTCAAACACCATTACATTATACCTCAGCTTCACTGGCATATACTGTTGATGTGTTTTGGGTCATGAGGCAGGAGGAATCATGCAAAAGTTTGCTAGCCAACACAATAATTATAGAACTTAATACTCCAAAATTTATCCATGAATAGGATAAGCTGTGCAGGGGAGCTCTTAGCACATATTAGAACAGTGAAGATGTACAGCTGGGAGAAACTATTCACTGAACGTTTGGTGGAAAGAAGAGAATCAGAAGTGAAGCATCTCGCGGTGTGCAACTGCTCCTGATTAATCTACATTTTATAATAAGTTGCACATCTTGCACTGGAACTAACAAGGGCCTCCTATTTCCCAATAGACTAGAAAATATCTGGATGCTTGGTGCGTCTATTTCTGGGCAACCACACCGACATTGTTCTCCCTTTTCACCTTTTGTATTTTTGCAATAATGGGACACACATTGGATGCTGCCACGGTAAAACAATATCATGAATGATATGCTTAGCATATGCCTTTGGACCAAGAAACTTCATACTAATATCTGGAATCCTTATTACAGGTATTTACTTGTGTTGCACTCTTTAACACACTAATATCACCGTTAAACTCATTTCCATGGGTTATTAATGGGATGATTGATGTAAGTGGATAATTGGTTTATGTCATTATACTGTTACATACATTTGCAGCTCACTAACATTCCATGCTTTGGTTGCTGCAGGCTGTTATCTCTAGCAGACGGCTGAGTAATTTTTTATCTACTCCAGAGCATCACTCATCCGAGTTAACTGCCTCTGCTGACCTTTTAAACCACCACTTTAAGAGATACACCGAAGTAACTCATAACCCAATGGCCGTCGTCCTTCAGAATGTATCCTGTTCTTGGTCTAGCAGCTCTGTTGCTGAGCCGAGCATAGTTCTCAGAGATATATCTTTGCAACTACAAAAAGGGCTCTTTATTGCAATTGTAGGCGAGGTAATTATTCTGACCGTCACATTTTCGTTTTTGTACTATGGTGTTCTGCTGGTTATGTGGTGGGGGTACACAATTTCGTTAATGGTTTGGTTGGAGAAACTGAATAGCATGTGTTTGGCATATTATATTATATCTCAATTTGCCATTACTTGCAAAGAAATGCAACCAGATGTCCAGATCTTTTTTTATAATCGTCTAATCTGATGCTATTGCTATTTTTCTCTGAATTGAGGAAATTTTATGTCTATATCAGGTTGGTTCTGGTAAATCATCTTTGTTGAACACAGTCATTGGAGAGACTCATGTCATCAGTGGTTCTATTAACTCCTGTGGTTCAATTGCCTATGTACCACAGGTAGCACTTTATGACCTGGAAATTGCTTAAGATTTGCATTTGAAATGTCTGGAGACTAAAAATGGAACTGGTGCTCTGTAGGTACCATGGATCTTATCTGGCTCTTTACGAGATAATATTTTGCTTGGGAAAGAATTTGATCCGAGGAGGTAGTTTATGTCTCTGAAAGATATTATCACAAGTTTGTTTTGTTATGTCATTGCATGACATTAGAGCAGCTAACATGAACCATTGGAGATGCTCATACACCATAGAATTTATTGCTTCCCTTTTAATTAGCATTCTGCATCATAAAATTAATGCAGATACGAAGAAGTAATAGAAGCATGTGCGCTTCGTGTTGACATATCGGCAATGGCCAGAGGAGATATGTCACATATTGGAGAGAAAGGTACCAACTTATCTGGTGGACAGAGAGCTCGTCTGGCATTGGCAAGGTCATGTTTTTAACTTTGTGGACCTTCATCCTTCTTAAGCTTGCTAGCTAACATTATGATCATACACTTGCAGGGCTTTGTACCACAATTCTGATGTATACTTGTTTGATGACATCCTTAGCGCTGTTGACTCCCAAGTTGCTTCGTGGATCCTGGAAAAGGCTGTTATGGGGCACCAATTAATGCAGAAAACAAGATTTCTAAGCACACACAATATTCAGGTAATATTCACTGAATCTTATCCAAACTAACTGCGCCACATTGGTATTAAATGTGGTGATGTTGAAAGAACAATGTAATTTTCCTTTCGTTTCCTTTTCTCTTTCCCAGGCCATTGCTGCTGCAGATATGATTGTAGTCATGGCTAATGGGCTCATTAAGTGGTTCGGGACACTGGAATCTTTCTTGGCAACTCCATATTCAAGAATCTCTAAGCCAGATAATTCGAGTCCTACCTCATATGCAGCTTCTGTGAAAGATAAAACACCAATGGTAACATGTGAACTGAAAACTGATGATATACTTGAAGATTCAGTGGTTTCTTATGAGGAGACAAAAGATCAGGTAGAAGAAGAGGCAAGGAAACAAGGCATGGTTGAGCTCGGTGTCTACAAGTGAGTTATTTTGTGAACTGGAGTGCGCTGTACAATAGAATGATGATAAAAGTATTTCAGTCTTGTGTGATCTATTAATGTTTCTTTTTTTTACAGAAAATATGCAGCATTTGCGGGGTGGTCAGCTGTTGTTTTAATATTCCTAAGCGCATTCTTAATGCAAGCATCTCGTAACGGCAATGATCTTTGGTTAACTTACTGGGTTGATACCAGCACAGGCGCCAACAACACAAGATTTTATCTGGTAAGAGTACTTTCTACTATGTGAACATGAACCATAGTAATCAGTATGTTTAATTTGGTGTTCAGTTGTTCACAAAGAAATATTTTCAGCACATTTATGCTGATTCAAAAACTTGCCTGTGCAGATTATCCTTGCTATGTTTGGCATCATCAATTCTCTTTTCACTTTGGGAAGGGCATTTTCTTTTGCATTCGGTGGCCTCCGTGCAGCAATCCATATTCATGCATCTCTTCTTGAAAATATCATCAGTGCACCAATTTGTTTCTTTGACCAAAATCCCAGTGGTCGGATCCTAAACAGGTTTGGTATCTTATTCATCAGATCACCTCTAGTCTTTTAGTAAGCTTCGAAAGGTTGAAACGCCCCATGGCCTTTGACGCTTTACGAACTTTCAGATTATCGTCAGACCTCTACACCGTTGATGATTCTCTTCCTTTCATCCTCAATATATTTGTGGCCAACTTCTTCAGCTTACTCGGCACTCTGGTTGTTTTGTCTTATTCACAGGTAAATTATGTAAACAATAGTTTAGGGCCAGCCTTGTACAGTTGTACTTCAGAAAAGAAACTAAACCATATTTCTTGTATTTCATGAATGTTTGGTCTGCAGGTTTCCTTCTTACTCATCTTACTTCCACTCTGGCTTATCTATAGGAAGCTGCAGGTACCAATTTCACTCATTTATTTCTGTATTGATGCTTAACTCATTTGTCTGAGCCTTTATAGACTATATAAAATCCATACTTTAATACAACAGTGTGTAACAGTTAATCCTCTTTTTCTCTTAGTTAACATAGTGCATCATGGTATATATCTATGCTGTATCTTATGAAGAAAGAAACTGATGCTTTGTACAGTTCTATTACAGGTCTACATCACGTGAAGTACGGCGACTTGATAGCGTTGCTCGTTCACCAATCTATTCATCTTTCACAGAGACACTTGATGGTTCATCAACAATAAGAGCTTTCCAGAATGAAGTATGTTTCTTTTTTCTTCCCAGGGCAGAAAGAAGCATTCTAGTTGCATTTAGACAACCTTTTGAACTCAAAAGCATCACATATCAAAGGCCCTAGTGCTAGTGCTTGTGTGGTTTGTTCAAGATACTGACAGTACACTACACAGGGGTTCTTCTTGGAAAGATTCATCCAACATGTGACACTATATCAGAAAACATCCTACTCTGAGCTCATTGCTAGTTTGTGGCTCTCGTTGAGACTCCAGGTACAGATTTTTTTGTCCTGCTATAATAAAATCATCATGTACATGGAATTAGTTACTTTTATCCATCAGTAAGGCCTATAATCAGGCACTGCAGTGACGAGCAAACTGTTCAGTTGTTGGCAGGTTTTATCATTCTGTTTATCGCCATGATGGCCACTATCAGCTTCCATAGCAGTTCTCTTGTCAACTTTGCAACACCTGGACTGGTAGGTTTTATTGGTCACAATTTCTGACCTTGTACTTAGGCATTTCTATCTCGATGGAAATTGTAAATATAGTTCTGTTCAAAGTACTAGATATTAATACTCATATTAAAAAATCTACTGCAGGTGGGCCTGGCTTTATCATATGCAGCACCTGTGGTATCGTTGCTGAATGGCTTCTTAACCACCTTTACAGAGACAGAAAAGGAAATGATCTCCATGGAAAGGGTTGACGAGGTAACCCGAAGAATCACTTTTATTCTTATTCATCAAGCATCTCTCTAGCTTTAATAGTTTGATGATGCTCGCAGTACATTGGCATACCTCAAGAAGAACTCCAGGGATCAGAACCTCCACCAAGAAGCTGGCCAACGGAAGGGAAGATTGAGTTTGAACATGTAACACTGAAGTACAAGCCAGAGCTACCACCTGCTTTAAGCGACGTTTCGTTCCTTATTGCATCAGGCATGCAGGTATGATGCTTCCAAGACTTCCACTGAATCATTTTGATTTGCGAAGCTATCTGATGTCTGCTCTGGCGTTTAGGTTGGAATAATAGGAAGGACTGGAGCAGGCAAATCAAGTATACTGAATGCACTTTTCCGCTTAGTTCCAATTTGCAACGGCCGCATCTTAGTAGATGGCATTGATTTGGCTAAAGTTGCCGTCCGAGAACTCCGTGGACATTTTGCAGTAGTTCCACAGAGCCCCTTTTTGTTTGATGGGTCTTTGAGGTAACTACTGAGTGCTCTTTTTCACAGTTTTCATGCTGACTATTTTCATGCTTTCACTGATTAGGGAATAAACAAAAAATAATGTTCAACATTCAATATTTTAATCGTGAATATACATGACAGGGAAAACCTGGATCCTTTCAATACAACAACAGATCTCAGGATATGGGAAGTTCTTGAAAACTGCCATATGAAGGGAGAGGTAGAATCAATAGGTGGACTTGACATCCATGTGAAAGAAAGCGGTGCATCTTTTTCAGTAGGGCAGCGACAGCTCCTATGCCTTGCCCGTGCCATCCTAAAATCGTCCAAGGTACGGGCTACCATATAATTTGCAGTATTGCTTATAGCAGATACACAACTGTGTAAAAGCCTAATCAAACCAATCTGGTTAATTCTATCAGTTTTCATGATGAGTTAAAAATCTCAGTCAGAGATCATCAAATAAGTGATGCATGTAATTGTTAATGGTTCTGCAGGTGCTTTGTCTAGATGAATGCACAGCCAATGTTGACAACCAAACAGCCTTCCTGTTGCAAAATACTATTTCTGCTGAATGCAAAGGCATGACTGTTCTCACCATAGCACATCGCATTTCAACAGTGATGAAGATGGACAATATTCTAGTTCTTGATCAAGGAAAACTGGTAAGTTGTGCTACCACTACTACTAGGATCGACATTTTGATGGACCATTGCAAAAACCAAAGAGGAATATGGTAATGAACTCAGAACATATGTACCAAAATAACATTTCACAAGAATGATATATCATAACAATACAGATGAGAATGAGAATGCCACACTTGTTGAAATTTGCTGTTAAAAACACTACAGAAATAAAACAGGTCTTAAACCAAGTGACAAAGAAAAATGGATCAACATTTTAATTCCTATGGTAAATGACAGACCTTCAGGTCATGAGTATGCTTTTGTTCAAATGCCTTATATTATCCAATTAATGTAGGATATTATCTAACTCTGTACCACTCCACTTTAGGTTGAAGAAGGAAACCCAGAAGCCCTTATGAATCACAGACTCTCAAGATTCGCTCAGTATGCCAAGGCATCTCAGATGTGATTATGGGAGAATGGTTTCCTACTATGTTATGCTAGGCCTTTTTACCTTTTTAGAGTTTAACTTACATCCTAGACATTAGACAATATTTACCACCAACCAATGAGCTTGTAAGAACAGCTCCAAAATGACACCCCTAGCTAATATGGCTAACAGAGGCTCTGACCCACTATTTGAATCATTGAGTATATGATGATCATCTAGCTGTTAAAATTCCATGCTCTAGTACTAACAGGGAAATGGATCACAGAACTTGTTTCTAAACAATTGCTGTTCATAAAAACCTTACTTCATTGATTGTTTTTCAGTTCTCGCTGTTTTGTTTTGGTAACGGGGAGCTATTTTCAATTCTAGCGTCATGGTACTTGATTGCTCACTGCAAGTGAGGCACCGCCAGGATGGATTGACATACGAAGCACTAAGCTGTCTCGAATTGATCTCAACTGGCAATGAGGGAAAATGCAGGGGATTAATAACCATCTGCAGTTTCATTCACAAGAACAACTGAGAGTGGTAGCAAAGCAACCCCAATTAACTGCACAGATCCCACAATACCAGATCTTTATCGGAATGAATTCGTCCAGATTGTCAGATTGGACACTCGAATTTACAGTTTACAGACGGGCACAGGACGGATTTAGTCTACTAACCCAACACAGAGATGCACACAGCAGAGGCACGGACCAGAGCACCGCGGGGATCCGTCCATCGGTCAGGCGACATAGACGTAGTCGTCGTCGTCGGGGTCGCGGTGGCGGTGGCGGTGGCGGTGGGAGTCGACGGAGCAGATGACGTAGACGGCGTAGAGGACGCCGGGGAGGTAGCCAAGGATGGTGAGCAGCACGCTGATCCAGAACTCCAACTGCCGGGAAAGGCGAACCGAGCAACGGGCTGTAAGCGCGGAGCAAGGAGGGAAGGGATCAGGAAGAGGAGGGAGGGGGGACTCACGGAGCAGCAGCCGTGGCGGAGACAGACGCCGAGGGGCGGGAGGAGGACGGAGCACAGCAGCTCCAGGCACCGGCAGCAGCACGAGCACAGGCCCATCTCGTCCTCCTGCGGCCGGCCGCGCGCGTGCAGTTGCTGATTGATGGCGTCTTGGCCTCCGATCTTGGCGCGCTGCCCTGCTCGCTTGCTTTGGGAACTGGGAGAATGGATTCACGGCAGCCGAGCGCGGACCGGGGAACGAGGTTTTGTTTGTTTTCCCCTCTTCTCTTCGAGCGGAAGGAACTGAACTCGGCCAATCACCACGGGCCACGGCACGACGCGGTCTCGCGCAAGCTGAGGCGAGTCAGCAATGGAAATTTGGGCGTGATTGGATATTTAGGGAAAATTAGATACGTACCATCAAAAGATTGCATGTTTGATAATGTACCATTAAAAGATTTGGTCTTAGAGGCTGTTTAGTTGGCAATTTTTTTGGCGAAATGCTACTGTAGCAGTTTCGTTGTTATTTGGCAAATATTGTCCAATCGTAGTCTAATTAGGCTTAAAAGATTTGTCTCGTCCATTTCGTCTAAACTGTGTAATTAGTTTTATTTTTTATCTATATTTAATGCTTCATGCATGCGTTCAAAGATTCGATGTGACGGAGAATCTGAAAATTTTGGCAAAATTTTTGGCATCTAAACGGTGCCTTAGCTATCTGCCATTGAAAGATTACAATGTTACATGTTTCTATCATTCTGCGAACGTCTCCGTGAACTTATCTGTGAACACACGCCGCAGAGGAGTTCCTCCATTTGTAAGAACAGCGGCCGCACCTCCGCACGGATAAGGAGAACGACCCGTGAACTTCTTCGCAAGAAAGCCTGCCATGCTTGTTCGTGCGCGCGACGCAGTGGCATGCGTGTTGAGGTAGTGTTTAGTAAAAGTTGGTGTAAAATTCTTGTAGCACTTTTCGTTGTTATTTGGTAAAATTTATCCAATCATGGACTAACTAGGCTCAAAAGATTCGTCTCGACATTTACAGACAAACTGTGTAATTAGTTATTTTTTTACCTACATTTAATACTCCATGCATACGTCTAAAGATTCGATGTGACGGAGAATCTTGTAAAATTTTTGGAAGTTTGAAAGGATCTAAACACTGCCTCATTTATAGCATAATCAAGGAGATAGAGATAGTAGTACCGGTAAGAGTAGCTCTTAAAAACGGAAATGCGAGGACGTCCATTTCGTCGGAACGTTTTGCGTTTGTGGGCCTCAACGGCCGTTCAAACAGCCCAACACTGTCGTATCCGCATGGCCGCATTCCAACAGAGGAGCCGTCAATCCGTCCGTCCAGCGATTGATGGATTGCAATCTCTCTGCTCTGCAGTGCGATTGCCGCTGTCTCCTCGTCGCTTTCCCGCCCTGCCTGACGACGACGACCCTGCATGCTTCTCGGTAAAAAGAAAAAAAAGGACAACCTGCTTGTTCTTGCTTGATGTCTGATGAGTGCTGACTCTCCTGCTGATGGTCGTGCTGCCTTGAATTACCCCCGCATGCCTTGAATTGCCAGCTGCTTACGTGCTAATCTAATGCGATTGCAGCAGCAATTACCCTGTGGTGGTGAACGGTGGACTGCTGTTCTCACCCGTGCCTCATGACCACCGCGGTTCCGACCATGGTCCATGGCAATCCTCTCGCTCTCGTTCACTCGGCGTAGCCGCAGATGGAGTAGTAACGGAATCACGGCCGTGCAAGAACGCTCCATGGGCTGGTTCCCGACGAGAAGCCCCCTGTGGCGCGCCCTACGCAAGGTGTGCTCCACGGAGCTCTTGGCGCCGCAACGCCTCGACGCGCAACAGCAGGCCCTCCACCGTGACAAGGTGCAGCGCTTGTGTCGCACGTGGCCGGGCTGGCGCGCGAAGGCGCGGCCATCGACGTCCGCTGCGTGGCCTTCGTAACAGCCCTACGTCTGATCTCGTGCAGCTTGGAAGAAGACGACTTGGAGAATAGAGATACACGAAACGTTACCAAAGTTAACGGAAGTGGTAGAAACCAATAACATTGTGATCTTTCGGTCCTATATAGCAAACAAGTGATCTTTTAATGGTACATTCCTAGAGTTGCAATCTTTTGATGGTACGTAGCCAATTTTCCTGGATATTTTTGGCTGATCGGATGCCTGAACTAGTTACTGGCTGTGGCCGGCCAGGCGGTAACTAGTTCTCGGCATATACATGAAAAAAAACGGTCAGGCCCATGGTTGCAGTCGGTTCTCACGCCTCATTTCCCGCGTCCACACGAGGGCTTGCGCGGCTCGGACGTCACCCGCCTGTGCCTGCATTTCGTGCATCCACGCGGGGGCCGCGCCACCCAGACGTTGACTGCTCCGCGCGCCCGTGCGGGGACCGCTCGCGCGTGCCTCTCCCAACACTCGATCTACTTTTGAAACATAAAGATAAAATACTTACAACATACAAAATAAGACAGATGAAACACTTAAAATGTGTCTGAAATACTTACAAAAACACTTGAAAAACCATTAAAAACATATGCAACGTCCAAATAAAACACTTGCAACATGTGTGAAACATATATAACGTCTAGATAAACACACTTGCAACATACGTCTGAAAAAAAATAGATGAAACATTGGAAATAGACGCTTGCAACATACGTGTACAAACCAATGCAATATATACAACATCCCGGTCTACTTTTGCAACATCCGTATAAAACACTTGCAACATAGCTCTTAAATATCTGGAACATACGCTTAGAACACGCGTTGTTCAGCGCAACATGGCGCGAGCGGCGTGGTGAACTGACGCGATGGAGGCGACCTCAACAGCAGATGACGGCACCCGACACGATGGAGACGCTTGCAACAGCAGATGGCAACAACCGCGGAGGTGGAAGCGGTCGCAACAGTCGGATGGAGCGCCCACCACGGTGGAGTCAGCCGTATCAGGCCCACTTGGGCGCTACAACTCAAGGGCGGCGGTGGGGAAGAATAGGGCCGACGCGGCCGAAGAGCTTGGCGACGATGACGGTGGAGTGGCCCTGCACCTCGGCACCGTTGATCCACTACTGCACGCGGGGTGAATCTGCACAGGCGAGGGCGCACGACGCTGGCGGGAGTGAGCGGCGCGTGTCCGTATGGAACACTTGCAACGTACCTTTGAAACATTTGGAACATACGTTTGCAACACACGTTGTTCAGCGCAACATGGTGCGGGCGCCGCGGCGAACTGACGCAGTGGAAGCGGCCGCGACAGCAGATGACAGCACCCGATGTGGTGGAGGCGGCCGTGACAGCAGATGGTGACACCCGACGATGTGGCGGTAGGCGCGCTAGTTGGATGGAGGCGCCCCGCCACGGTGGAGTCCGTAGCAGGACTACCTGGACGTTGCGGCTTGAGGACGACGGTAAGGAAGACAGGGCCAACGCAGCCGAAGAGCTTGGCGACGAAGACGATGGACTGGCCCTGCGCCTCGGTGCCATCGATCCACTACAGCGCGCGCGGGGCGAATCTGCGCAGGCGAGGGCGCGTGACGTGGCAGAAGCGAGCAGCGCGTGCGGAGCGAGGCGTGTGGGCAAGAGACGCGTGGGCTAGAACGAGCGGTGCTGGCGGAGCGAGGCAAGTGGAGCTTTTGTCTGTGTGGATGGTTTGATGCGTCCGATGGGAACGGGGCATCCGAACGCCCTAAACAGAGCATTACCGAAAAAAAAACATGACTTTCCTTCGTTTCCACGGGCACAGCCGCACAGGCGCGGGGGCGCTTACGCGATGGCCGAACTGCTAAACATTTTCATCTTTCTTCTTATTTCATCAGGTGCGTGCGCCCAACCGAACATCAGCTGAGTCTAGTCAGGATATGTGTGTGCTTCCGTCCAGACAAGGCTCTTTTACATGAGCATAGCTAGGCTAGTGAGACCCTGGTTCTTCTCAGAATGAAACCAATCACACCCTAACATTTTCGCTTGTTTGCAATTTGCAACTAGTAGCAGCTCACAGTTCTGAAGGAGGTGTCTTGTGCTGCTCAAGCAGCGAAGATGGGTTACAGGTGGCAAGTAGGGGATGACAGGCAGGTAAGACTTTGAGAAGACAATTGGCTGGGCTTGATCAGCCTTGTCATCTTTTGAGATGTGTATACCTTTGCTAATGAACAACATGTATGTGCTGGAGCTGAACATTTAATCCATTATGTGATGGGTAAACACAGATAAACATCTCGAGTTCTCGAATATGCACTAATGTACTACTCTCTCCATTTCAAATTATAAGGCATTCCAAGAATCTTGGAGAGTCAAAGCATCTTAAGTTTGACCAAAATTATAGAAAAAATTACAAAAATTTATAACATCAAATAGGTATACTATGAAAATATAATTAATGAATAATCTAATGATACTTAATTGGTGTCATAAATATTATTATCTTATCACATAAATTTAGTCAAACTTAATATCCTTTGACTCTCCAATATTCTTGGAATGCCTTATAATTTGAGATGGAAGGAGTACCTTCTATCAGTCATCCAAGCTATAAGCTTTTTATTTTGAATACCAACACATAAACAAGAGAAACATAGCGCCAAGGAACATATACGAGCCATTCCAATTTTGCACTTTATGAGCTAAATATAACATGTGTAAACCACTGTAATTTTATGCAGCCAGATCTCACATATAATACCTAGAATAATTTTCCTGAATGGCTGCGCCAGGATTTACTTCAAATGTTGCCATGGAAAGTGAGCTGCTATCCCGACAGTGGTCACCGCAACTTGTAGTATAATCACATCGGTGGACGCATGCTAACAAGGCAACAATGCAAGAATTTTGATGCCACACCTCCCATAAGGTATTCTCCATTGAGCCGTGCATCAATCATGCTAAGCGCTTGTGTGAGTTGGGTGGCTCCTCTGCGTCAATTTATCGTAAATCTTCAAGCAGATATAGCCAGTCTTCTCAACTAAAACCAACCATGTATTTGATTTTGGATGACCATGACCACCAGAATAATACAAGACGATATGTAAAACATTATTAATCATCAGAACCCTTGTCGAGGACAGGTTGGCTGTTCTGATGAGGCTGGGAAATCCAGTGCAACCCATCGAGCAATTGTGAGTACATCCTCTGATCCAATGCCCCTCGCTTCCTTCCTTTGAGCTCCTCTAGCACCTCAAATGCCTCCTCTGTCCGTCCAGCCCGACACAGCTCCTCCAGCAATGTCCTGTAGGTGATCATGTCTGGCTTCCTCCTGCAATCCAACATATCCAGCAGCACCCGCCTTGATTCCTCAAACCTCCATTCCAATGCCAATGCCGACACGGCGATCATGTACACGCCTCCAGATGGCACAAATCCCTTCTCCCTCATCTCTGCAAAATACTCCATTCCCTTGTCCGACCTGCCCTTCTGAAACATGGCCTTGACAATATAGCCATAGGTGAACTCGTTGGGTTCACAGCCATACAGCGGCATTTCACGGAACACCTTGAGCGCCTCATCTATCTCCACGCACCGTGCGTAGGCCTTGATGATGAGGTTGAGCAAGAAGGTGTCCGGAACTACGCCGGAGGCCTTCATCTGGCGGGAGAGGGACCGGACGGCATGGAGGTAGACCATCGACGCCGGTGGGCGGCGCACACGGCGGACGACAACGGTGAGGAGGAGCGTGTAGGTCTCTACGTCCGGGCGGCATCCTGCGGCGGCGGGCATGGCACGCATTTTGTTGAACATGTCGAAGGCGAGCGGGAACAAGCTGCGGCGCGCGCAGCAGAAACGGAGGCAGGCGTTGAAGAGCCTGAGGTCCGGCGCGCAGGCCCCCGCGAAGACGTCGTGGACGAGGGCCTCGGCCGCGGCGGGGCGGCGGCCGGACGAGGCCGCGGTGAGCGCGGCGAGGTAGGATTCGGGCGCGTGTCGGAACCCCGGGCGCAGCGCGGCCCAGCGGAAGAGCGCGAGCGCGAGGTCCGGGTCCTCCTCGGCAGTGATTGCCGCGGCGAGATCGGACGCGGTAAAGCCCGGGCGCAGCCGCGTGACCCACGCCGCGAACTGCTCGTCCGGGGGACTGCGGACGGGGCACGGCGCGGGGGTGGTGGGATCCGGGTCGGGAGGGAGAGGGTGTGTGGAGGAAGTGGTGGTGAGAAGGCGGGGATGGAGGAGGATGAGGTCATGGCGGCGGGCGAGGCGGCGCGCCGCGGCGGCGAGCAGCGCCATAGTGGGGTGGGCTTGGTCTGCACCGCGTTGGGTTCACTGGACTCAACGAGATAGGCTAGCGAGCCGGCGACGGTGACGGTCACGTGGGCCGAGACAACCAGGGGCTCGGGGAGGCCCAGCTTCGGCGAGAACTCGTGACTATTGCGGCGAGTCTAACGCTGATCAGGTTCGGGCGGCCAGGCCGAGGACCCGCAGAGGTAGTAGACTTGTGAGCTGAATCTTTTTTTTTAAAAAGGTAGACTTGTGAGCGTGTGACGCGGTTCAGCCTGACAAAAAGAAGAAAAAAATCCTTTAGTACGCCACCCGTCTAGAAAGACTGAAGGCAAATTATCCTATCTTTTACTCAGTTTATGAAAAATATTTAACACCTATAAAACCAGATAGGTGTACTATGACAATATTCTCCTTGAAAAATCTAATAGTATCAACTTGATATTATAATATTGATAGTTATCTTTAATAGTTTAACCAAATTTAGATATTTGGCTTATAATGGCAGGCACACTAAGAAGATGCTTGAACTTGAGTGCTCTGATACACTTTGTTGTTAATAAAACGAGGGGGAACCTTTTCTATATGAAAAAGTTTGGCTTACAACAACACTAGAAGATCAAATATTTTGAAGAATAAATAGAAAACCTCTTAAGTTCTACTGATTATTAGGGCATTTCCATGAGATAGTTGTAGCTTGATGGATGTACATGTCACTTAAAGTGTACTCTAAAGCTAGCTTGTTCAATGGTGTACAGGCTTGTGTGTTGTTGTTATTAATAAGGGTATATCTTCAAATTCCGTACAACCCCCCTTCTCCCTTAGTTCAAATTATAGGTTATTTTTCATTTGGTTCTAAATCAACCATCTATAACTTTAATCATGTTTATAAAACAATATAATATCTATAGATTTCTTAATAACTTTTAACAAAAGTTTTATTAAAATCTTTATGAACTATTGTCTTGATAACATCCCCAATATTATTCAAATTTAAAGAAGTTTCACTTCAAGATAAAAAAAATTAAATAAAAATAACCTATAATTTAGAATGGAGCAATAGTTCTTACACCGACTGCACCGCATCCTGTAAAACATCTTGGAGGACGCATTTACCGGAAAAAAAACGTTTGTAGGGGCGTATGCTACCCCGTATGCTATCCAAGCGGACGGGCGGACGTTTGGTACTTCTGGCGGACGAGCAGGTCGTCCGGTACGTGCCTCGCGGGCCCGCGCGTCCTCGCGTCGCTCGCCGCTCGCGCGTCATGGAGGATTAAAAAAATCTAGCAAGTGGGTCCCATGGCTAAAAGTTGGTATAGAGGATGGATATAGAGTATGAATGGGTGCGGGAAAACTGGGTATAGAGAAGAGAATCTGAATGACCAGGCAAGAATATTCCTTTTAGAGGATGAAAATAGAGGACGATGAGTGCAGACAGTCTTAGGCCCCGTTTGTCTTCCCGCATCCCATGTCAGCAAGAGCTAGGCCTTGTTCACTTTGCAAATTTTTTGAACCCGATGAATAGTACCACTTTCGTCTTATTTGGCAAATATTGTCCAATCGTGGACCAACTAGGCTCAAAAGATTCATCTCGTGATTTCCAACTAAACTGTGTAATTAGTTATTTTTTTACCTACATTTAATACTCCATGCAAGCAGCTAAAAATTGATGTGATGGAGAGAGTGAAAAAACTTGGAATTTGGATGGCATCTAAACAAGGCGCTAGTAAAAAAGATCAGCTCTGAAATGGTTTATCTATTGGCGGCGCCCTAGTCAAAATTGACGTGGTTATTTTAGTTCACATGGCCCATTGGCACTGGAGTGGCGCTCAGAGTCGAGAGAATGCAATCAAATCGGGTGTTTTACTTTTTCATTTAGGTTGTGTTTAGTTTCTCATGAATGCAAAATGTAAAATACCAACTACTTTGAAATCATAAAATACAAAATGCTAAAATTTTTATGTGTGTGTATAGTTCCATCCAAAATACCAAATTTTTTATGAGGTGTGTGAGGGCTTTTTAACTTTTTTTTTTGCCTCTTGATGCCAAAATCTAAAATGGAGAATAGATATCTTTTTGCCAAAAATTTTGCATGGTGTTTAGTTCCATTCTACAAAATAATAGATCAAAACCTTTTTTTTTTGAAACGAGAAACTAAACACAGCCTTAGACGGAGATTGTGCAAATCAAAGAGCCTCTCCAATACATATTCTTGGGATGAAAAATCTGTTGCATCAATCTGGACAGAGCTATTAAAAAAAGACGGGTTACTAGATCAGTAGCCAAGACGCTTAACAGATCGAAGCAGTCGCCGTCGCACACCTCGCCGTCACACTCACACCATGGAGACGGAGACGGCGCCGTCGCGGGCGTCCTCATCCTGGCACGCCTTCCTCTCGCGACGCCGGCGGCGGCGGAGCAGGGCGAGTGCGAGCGCGGCGGCAGCGACGCCCAGGAGGTCGGCCGCGGCGTCCTTGGGCGAGGCGCCGGCGGAGCCGAAGAGCCCGGCCTCGTCCGCGGCCTCCTTGGCGGCGCCGGCCGCGAGCGAGGCCGCGGAGCCGACGGCCGCGGCGCGGCGGCGGAGGCCCGGGCGGGCGCTGCGGCCGGCGAGCGCGGCGGCGAGCAGGGCGATGAGGAGGCACGCCACGGCGTGCTGCAGCTTGTCCGGGGCCACCCACTCGTCGCCCCACTCCATCCGCCACCACGGATTCGGTTCGGAATGTCTGTCTATCTGTCCCCCGACCCCGACCGTGAGTCCGTCAGTCTCTCCCCGTCTCCCGCAGCTCCACACTTCTCAGTCGTTGGGTTGGCGGCAGGACGGAGGGGACTGTTGCGATCTTTGGTGGATCTGTGAGCGAGGAAGGAAAAGCGGCTCAAGGAGGCAAGTCGGCGTCATCGATTCCTTGATGGCGAAGTATCTGACGTGCAAAGGTCAATCCGTGCACATGTGCAAGCGCGCAATCAATTAATTCGGCACACCATCAGCGCCGCCGCGTCAGTAGCCGGAAGGATAGCCAGACCTGTGCGTGTAGCGGATGGCGGAGGACGGCCGGAACCGGAATGGGGATGGCGGCGAGCGGCGACGGCGATGGCATCGACGTCGGCGGTCGGCCTGGCGGCTTGCGCACCTGGGCCTTGATTAGATTGCTCTTGCTCCTAAATTCTAAGTTTTTACACTTATCACCTCGAATCTAAGCACGTATATATATGGAGCAATAAATATAGATAAAAAATAACTAATTGTACAGTTAGATGATAAATTATGAGACGAATCTTTTGAGTCTAGTTAATTCACGATGGAACAATAATTATCAAATAAAAAAAATGCTACGGTACCCAAATTTTCTAACTTTAGCAATCTAAACGAGGCCCTAACAGGAAATATGCTCTGTGTCTCTTGCATGTCAGGCTCTGCCGTTTGAGCTGTGGACTGTAAAGGTTGTGGGCTGCGTGATCGCAAAGCTACAAGTGGATCTCCTGCGCTAGGGGTGTGTTTAGTTGAGAAAATTTGGGTGAAAAGTTACTGTAGCACTTTTCATTGTTATTTAGTAAAATTTGTCTAACTATGGATTAATTAGACTCAAAAGATTAGTTTCGAACTTTACAGACAAACTATGTAATTAGTTATTTTTTTACCTATATTTAATACTTCATGCATGCGTCTAAAGATTCGATGTGACGGGTGGAAGAGGAAATATTTTGGGTATGCATGGCAAGTGAACGCGGCCTAGGTGTGCGGCAGCCCAGTAACACTAACACGTGTTTAGTTACCAAAATTTTTCAAGATTTCCCATCACATTAAATATTCGGACACATGTATGGAGTATTAAATGTAGATGAAAAAAACTACTTCCCTCCGTTTTCATTTACTTGTCACCAACTTTGTACTATAGCAAATTTGATCATCTGTTTTTTTCTTCTAAAAAATCTTGGATACTTCCATGTATATAACCCTTATGAAGTACGTTCAATAAAGAATCATATACGTGAAAACTTAATGTATCTAAAAATCTTTTGTATATAAAAAAAACGTATGGTCAAACTTGCTACAGTAAAAGTTTGGTGACAGGTAAACGAAAACAGAGGTAGTAATTACACAGTTTGGTAGAAAACCACGAGACGAATCTTTTGACCCTATTAACCCATAATTAGATACTAATTGACAAATATAAATGAAAGTGCTACAGTGAACCAAGCTTGCCAACCGGTGGCCCAGCCCGCCAACGACCAAGCTCAACCCTTGATAGAATATTGTTTCAAAAAAACAGCATATTACTAAAATGGCACTCCATTAGTATAAGCTTTGATGGTTTTGTGCTGGCTGCAGCTGCATAGCACAGCCGCTCACCTGCACACCTGCAACCTAACTAGACGCTATGTATAGTTCCTACCACAAAAATAGTAGTATACATTCCCATTCCCATTCCCATTCCCATTCCCATTTCCATTTCCTAGACTCATTAGTGTCAAATCACGGACTAATTAAACTCAAAACGTTCGTCTCACAATTTACACGTAAACTGTGTAATTAGTTTTTTATTTCGTCTATATTTAATACTCAATTAGTTTTTCGTGAAAAGTTTTTGATCTATCAAACCCCAAAATGAAACTGTCGCAGCAGACCGTGCCAAAGTTTGCTAGTTTATTTATTCATCCATTGGTTCATGCAGACTCTTTGATGGATCCCGTGAATCTCAGAGGCCGAGAGGCGGGCCCGATTGCTCTTCAGTGCTATTGTTTTTATATGGACTGAAGTCAAGATCCCAACACCTGCTCCAGCTAAATTGTCTGACTTTACCCTCTCTGTCGTTCGGATAAGATTGGAGTTAGCATAGTATTAAATCAAATCGTCTATAGTTGAGGCCTTACAAGGACTAGTTCATTTTCATAGAAAAATTCCAGCATTTGAAAGGGGAGCCTTATAAAATTATTTATTTTATGATATTAGATAAGTATGGTTAGATTTGTCAGAGAATATAATTATATTTATCTGACATCATAATATCACTCTCTTTTTTATATACTTAGCTTGATATAAAAAAACTATACGTAGTTTGACTAAAGACAGAACTATATAAACTTGCATCTTTTTCAGAATGGACAACAATAGATGTAAGTGATGAATGTGCTCACGCAGACATAATTAAAAAATGTGTCCAACTCCACCCTGCCTACCCCTGCCTTGGATTCGATATACTCGTACTTTATCTGAGAATTTGCACGCTCTTAAGTTCATTTTTAAATCTCCGTGATACAATGATAATCTAGTCAATAATATTAGTGATTCATAATAGTTAATAGACCCTTATAACTTGTTAGCAGGAGTTGTTGAACCACAATCAAAGTTAGACCAACACTCTAGAGACTACATACGGTATGTTTGGAATAACGACGGTAATGCTGCCCTAATGTTCGCAATTCGATAGCACTTTAGTCTTCTGCGGCTCTGGAGGGGAGAAACTAGCACGCTGATTCTACTCCTTGAGCTGTCCTTTTCGTGCCTCTCCTTCTGCCTTGCTGACATTTGCGGGTGAAAACATTCACATATAATTGGGCTAGCATTGTGGCTCCGCCTTTGGTGTCATCTCCCTTTCGGAAGGCTGCGCTATGCGTCTCTAGCTCTGCTCTCCCGCTCTTGCTCGACCATGGTAGTGCACGAGTTCTACAGGCGGCTTTGTGAGTGTTGTTCGACAGCTTGTCGAGTGGTACCCTTGTAGCTTTAGTTATTCAGCAGTTGTTAACATATTTTGGGTCGCTACTTGGGTCGTTTCGATCATGTTATGGTGCTAGTTTAGTCTTCTCGACCAAGTTGAGGGGCTAATTGGGTCACTTTGACTAAGTGTCGACCCCTCAATTTGAGAGTCCTCGGTGCATCCGTATTTGCGCCAGGATCACGCACAAATATGCACTAATCACGGGGTAGCGCGCTGACGCGCGCGCGCGCGCACACACACACACACACACACACACACACACACACACACACACACACACACACACACACATATATATATATATATATATAAGGTTCTGAACTTTATTGATATCTAAAATAAGGTCTACAACAGTGGCCCAAAGGGCATTGTCATAGGTTACATAGCTGGCGGAAGGCTATGGCTGTGAAACGGCATTATTGTTGGTCTCTAAAGCGGAACTATAACACAACGAAACGACATCCTATTCCATAGGCAACTTGAGCGCGGACAAAACTCTAGCCTCAAGGTCACAGTCCTACGATGAATCTCCTAACGGGAACCCTATTCCTCGTGGTACGCTTCATCTTCAAATTCATAGTCTTCTTTTGTGCCGAGGTCTATGAGTCAACAATGGGTAAGTACTTACATACTCAGCAAGTCCTAACCACAGGGTGGAAATAGAGATATGGTGGTGATTATAATTAAAGGTTAGGTCCTAGCGGAGTATTACCATTCCCACTAGCGCCTTGGTTAGCATCATTCATTACCAATTTTATTACACATAAAAGTAAAGCTAATCATTGTATCCCATCCTAGCATTTGCCCATTCGAAGAACGTGCCTATTCGAATAGATTTAATAAACTCTGCAGAGGTATACAAATTTCCCCACATGATAGGTGCAACCTCATCCATGATCAGTGGACAAAATAGACCTAACGAGATCTCATACCCGCTTGGAAGCTAACCTAGATTTTCATATAATCTCTACCACAATTTCTCAGGGGTTGGAGACACAAAATAGGGAAGATACCAAATCCCCCCAAACTTGATGATACCAAATCATCACAAAAGAAAACATGGCTCAAACACGGCCAAGAAAAACAGTGGCTCAAACGCGGCCTAAAAACCTAAAGCTTAACGTGGAAGATCACATAGCATCCACGCCAACCGGACATGGAAGAAAACCTATCCCCCGTATCGGCTCTTGATATTCCACTGCCTACACCAGCCTCCTAGTAGACACTATACTTCTATCTAATGGGGTGTGGGATCAAGCCTACCCATATAGACATGTGGTTGTACGAAAATGACTCACTAGGTGTCGGTGTCTAGAGGACCAGGGGTCTAAACAGAGCGACGAGTGAATTTATATCTGCGCATCTAGGCCTTGATGGTGTGCAAAGCGGACATAAAGATGTATACTGGTTCGGCCATGAACGGCCCTATGTCTAGTGGGTTTTGCTGCGGCTCGTGTTGCCTTGCACCGGGGTGCTCGTAGTAGGGGTTACAAACTTTCAAGAGAGGGAGCAGATCTTAGGTCTCTTGTGAGTGGTGGTGCGTAATGTATGGTTTCGACTGAGGTGGGCTCTAGCTGTTATTGCTTGATCGCCCCCTTAGATGTGGCCCCTGCCTCTCCTTTTATAGATTATAAGGGGAGGGCTCGGGTTATATATGTGGTAAAGGGGTGAAAACAGGAAGAATGAAAGAGAAAAACAAAAAAGGTGGCCTCGGGCGTGGCCGTCTTCCTCCTTATCTGGTGGGAGCAGTTCTCCTATAGCGTGGAGACGTACTGGGCGTTGATCTTTTGGCTTCCTTATCTGCTGGTGTGATGTGTTGTGGCCATGCCTTGACCTATACGCCTCCGTGCCGTGAAGGTGGGCGGCGCGTGCTCCCGGGTTTTCGTAGCGAGGAGGTTAGGTGACACAGTTGCCGTCACCCCCATTGCTGTGGAGGTATGGATGTCGTTGTGGTAGAATGACCGGGGTCATGTCAAGTCAGGGTGTGTAAAGGGTTGAGATGGCAGACTAGAGGGGGGTGAATAGTCCTTTCTAAAACTTAATCGCGCCGGCTAACCGAAACAAATGCGGAATTAAACTTATCGGTCTAGCCAAGACTACACCCCTCTATCTATAACTTTAGCACCTTACAAAAGATCCTAATTAAGCAACTAAGATGCCAAGCAAAGTAAGAGCTCAACTAATCAATTCTAGAGCAAGGTCACATAAACCTATGCACTAGTACTTTACTAACCGAGAGAGCTCCTACACAACTAGTGAAGTAAAAGCACAAAGCTTCTAAGCTCACTAGCAATGCTCAATAACAAGGTAACCAATACCAAATTAGAGAGCATAAATTACTTAGCTATACAAACTAAGCAATGTGAATAACAAGGTTACACAAACCAAATTAGCCACGCAAAGGGGATACTTCTACCTACACAAGCAAGAAGATATCTAGCTAGCTACACAAGTACAACTAGATACAAGAGCAACAACACAAGCAAGATATATATGAAAATAAATACAAGCTTGTGTTGCACGAAGGCAAACCACCAAGAAGAGTAGACAATGTTGACACGGTGATTTTCTTTCGATGTTCACTTGATTGCCACCAAGCTACGTCCCCGTTGTGCCGACCAACACTTCGTGGTTCGGTGGCTAATCGGTATCCACAACCGAGCTCTCCCAAAGAGTGCCACAAGAACCCACCATCAAGTGTGGTAGCTCAATGACACGCTCTACTAGAGTTGCTCTTCGCTATCCCCACGGGGTGAGCACAATCCCCCTCACAAATCTTCTCCGGAGCCTCGCACAATCTTCTTGCGAGCTTCGATGGAGCCACAAGCCACCAAGCCGTCTCGGAGGTGGCAACCTCCAAGAGTAACAAGCACCACTGGCTTGCAACTCGAACACCTAGTGCCACTTAATGCAATCCTTATGATGCAATGCACTAGAATCACACTCACTCGCAATCGATTCGTACCCTTACAATCACAAGTGAGTTAGAGGCTCTCCTAGCACTCCCAAAGCATGGACACTAAGTCCCAAGGGTGTCAAGCACCAGCCAAGATCGACCACCACTTCTATTTATAACCCCACAAACGAATATAGCCGTTGCCCCTTCACTGGGTGTTTTTTCGTATCGACCGGACGCGCCGGTCGAACTGACCGGACGCACTGCACCGCGTTCGGTTACTCTGCGGCCTCCACGTGTCCTCACCTTCAAATGTTGCACGCAGGATCTCAATAGTCACCTACCACGCGCCAACGGTCAAGCGCGACCGAACGCGCCAGAGTCCAAGACCGGACACGCAGGTCATGCACAGCCTGCGCGTGTGAAACCTCGACCGGACACGCTGCTAGAGTTGACTGGACGCGTTACACTCGGCGTCCGGTTTGAGTCCAGTAAGCACCCACGTATGACCGAACGCGTCCGATCGATCATGACCGGACGCGCCACCGCGTTCGATCGACCTCGCATGCTTCACATCTTCTCTGGAGAGTGATCGGACGCTCTGGTTCCGTGAGGGACTGGACGCGCCAGTTGCAAACCCTAGCGCCCCACGCCGCGCATAACAGTAGCCACTGACCGGACGAGTTCGGTCATGCCGAGACCGCGTTCGGTTTAGTGTCCGGTCACCCCAGTGACCTCCGTTCGCCTTCGTTTCTATCCACGATGACTCAGAGAAAATCTCCACCTGCGGCATAGTGGAAAATATGCATTTCACTTCCACAAAAGCACCGAATCCCATCTCTACCGCTCAAACTTCACCTCCTTTGCAAATGTGCCAACACCAATAAGTGATCACCACCTTATGCACCTGTGTTAGCATTTTCACAATCATTTTCTTCAAAGAAGTTAGCCACTCAATTTGCCACGCCACCAGCAATGATGCAAAGTTAGATCACTCGAGTGGCACTAGATGACCGATATGCAAATAAGTTTGCCCCTCTTGATAGTACGATCATCTATCCTAAACCCGGTCATGCACTTCTCTACACAACCTTTGACCGATGAAATGAAATGCCTTAGGTTATACCTTTGCCTTGTGCATTCCATTCCATCTCCTTCGATGTTGATGCAACATATGCACCAACCAATCACCAAATGATATGATCCACTTCATATCATCATGCGACCGTGTTGGTTCATTGATCTTGACCTCACTTGCTCTTCACCGTTGCGTCGGTCCATCGACACCAAGTATTGCTCAAGATTCACCGTCACACGCGGTCCCTCGCTTCAAAGCCTCTGACTTGCCCTTCACACTTGCAACCGGTCCATCGAGCCAAGCCTTATCTTGATCTTCGCCATCTTGGTCACATGACTCCATGTCATGTCTCATATGCAATGAGCTCCTTCATGACACCATCACCTGTGGACTAATTCCTTGGTGTATCTCACATAAACATAATTAGTCCACCTAAAGTTGTCACTCAATTACAAAAACCAAACAAGGACCTTTCAGCGTGGTTCCCATGCTCCTGTTGACTGTGCATGGTCATGTCCATCCCATCGATGGGAGCGAGTGCCGTAGTTGGGGGCCCCTGTGGCTTCCCGTCTTGCCTGAGGGTTCCACGTGCCCCTTGGGTGAGGCGGAAACGCGCCGCGGGGGGTCAGGCGCTTGGGATGACGCCGCGGGGGCTCGGGCAAGGTGGAGAGATGTCGCCCGAGACGTCTATCGTGCTCGAGGCCTCTCCGTAAGGCTCAGGTGAGATAGAGTTCGCTATTCGTGCCTTGAGCGGCTGACATGCTATCAGTGCTTTTTGGGCCCCTACGATAGGGTTTTAGCAAACATGCAGGGTGTCGTATCTTACCCTCTATTGGGTACCCTGGGTATTTTGATACTTGACACTAGGCGAGAGGGACTATGAATCGGTCCTTATGTGACCGAGGTGAGTATCTCCCATAGGAACCCTATGCAGACATCCCTGCCATGATAAACTACCTCCATAGTTTACCACTACTCACCCCATGTCAGGGTTTAGTTCAGGTTTAACAAGTTTTAAGTTCCATTATTATCATCCCTAAATCTAGTCATGGTGTGGAGCTCTGAAATAACAAGATAACCATTTATCTTAATTATATCGCATTTATCGAGATCATTTTCTAGGTAATAATCTCATAGTCATGTTTTAGCATTATGGTGGTTTAAAGCAAGATGGTAGGGAGGGGAGCTAGGACTTGCCTTCATCGTTGTCACCTTCTGGCACGTCTATGTAACTCGGGTCCTCGTCCTCCTGACGATTACCATCGTCTGTCGGACGTATCGGTCTAATAAGGGTACCGTTATTCACAAAAGAAAAGGCACAAGCAAACATAGAACTATATGGGGGCACTAGGTGCATTTGATAGGGTTTGATTTTAGATGAATTTTAGAAGTGGTTTCATGCAAAATGGAGTTATGGTTTTAAAGTTATGAATTTCAGAAGTTTATTCTACAGCTAATTAACTAGGTGGAATTTTATATGCATTTTCTGGTGTATAAAAATGGGTGCAAACTATATGATTAATTTCCTTAATTCATCTAGTTTATTTACAATTTTTGGGAAATTTTCTAAGTTAGGAAAATACATTTCTAACACTATGTGTACACTAGCCAGGTGTACCCAGCGTTTTCTTAAGCGTACCCCACGCTGTGTGTGTGACAGGTGGGCCCCTTGCTTGCGTCAGTAGTGATGGTGGCATCGGTGTTAAGCCATGGGCCTGTGTGTCAGTGAGAGAAAGGGAGAGGGAGGGGAGACGGACGGGGACGGAGGGGAATGGCGATGTCATTTCCTTTAGGTCCCACCTAGCGGGGACAGAGAAGGGGGAGAACGGCGGTGGACGGAGGTGATCGTGCCATCATCGGAACAGGGGAGGAGGAGCAGGGCTCGCCAGAGTAGCTTACGCCAGTGGCGGTAGCCCTCTGAGGTGGTGGTTGAGGGGTGGACGGGGTCCGCGGGGTCATGCCACAGCCGATGACGGGGTGACCGTCGGCAGCGGGTGCCCATGGCGGTGGTGGCGGCTCGCCGAAGTGATCGCGGTGGCGCCGTGCACTAAACTCGGCCCTAGTGGCCCTATTCTAACTAACTATGTGTATGTGAAGGTGGGTGGAAAAGAAGTGCAGTGCGGGTGACGGGGTGCCATGGGGTGGCCTCACCGGTGATGGCCAACGGCCATGGCGGCTCGGTGGAGTGGGCTCACGCGGGTAGCGCTACACAAAGGCCTACACTACCTAATAACTACAACAAAAGGAAGAGGAGGAGCTCAGGGACTCACCGGTCACTCCAATCGGCCAGGGATGCAGCAGGGAGGAAGGAAGGAGAGGGTGGCGTTGATGGCGTCGGTGAACTCCAGAAAGGGAAGGAGTGGAAAAGAGGGTAAAGAGGGGAAGAGGAGGAGGAGATGGGGTGTTTTCGTCCTCGGCGGAGCTGATGGTGGAGAGGGCGAGGCGAGAGCATCGCCGGCCAGGCCTATTTATGGGCCGGCTAGGCTAGTGTCCCGGCAGCAAAATATTTCTCGCGACCGTGCTTGTCCACCACGCGGCCATGTGGTTGACCTCGTCAGGTCACATCGCCATGGCTGGCGCTTGCTCGTGCGCACGTTGGAGCTGCCTTAGCGACTACTCCAGTTGCTCAGCACAGCGGCGACCATGGCGCCGACTGTTGACGCGGGCACAGTGAGGGGGAGAGAGGGGGAAGGAGGGCGTCATGGGTCCAGCCATGTCGTCATGTCGTCGTTGACGCCTGCTGGCACCGGGGTGGCGCTGGCGAGCATTGACGCCGTGGCTGCGCCGAGTACGGCTGCCAGCTCGGAGGTGGACGATGGAGCTAACCGGCGGGGCTCGTTTGTTAGGGGAGGGAGAAGGAGAGAGGGGGAGTGGCGAGCTGGGTTGCAGCCACTGCAGCGCCGCTGGGCCGGCTCACGCGGGAGGAAGAGGGGAGAAGGGAAAGAGGGAGTGAGCTGCTGCGGGCCAAAAGGAGAGAGGGGCAGGGAATGAGCCCAAGTGGGTTTTCCATTTCCTATTTCTCTTTTCTATTTCCTAACTCTATTATGCATATGTTTAAATGATTTCAAATTTGAATTTGAATGCGTGGGTGTGTAAAAGGGTGCCACCATAAGTTCAACAAGTCAAGCAGGCATTCACACACAAGCTTGCACACTTATATTTTTTGTTCCTATGTTATTTTATTTGTAAAAATTATTTAGGTTAGCTATTTATATCATTTCCTATGCAAATTTTTAAAAGTTCAAATTTTTAGTGATTTTTAAAACTAGGTCAAATTTTTAGGGTGTTACACTAAGTTGGCTCGATGAAGTTTATTGGGGCAGGTAGTGATGTGAAGTTGTCAGTGGGACGAGTAGCGTACTATCTTCAGTTGTGTGGTTTTAGAACCGGTTTCCACTCAAAAAACTTGATCAACACTTCTTTTTCTTTTTCTTCATTTAACAAAAATCGTGATAAAACTTTTTCTGTCTTTTCTAAAAAAAATATTGAGATGACGGCATCAGTGCTGTAACACTAGTGTTAACCTAGGCACCTAGCGGCCTAGCCCAGTAGAGACCGGGGTTTGTTCAGGTTCGCCCCCTAAAGTTTGGTCCCTATCACATCATATGTTTAGATACATGCATAGAGTATTAAATATAGGCTAAAAATAACTAATTGCACAGATTACGATTATTTTGCGAGACAAAATTTTTAAGCCTGATTAGTCCATGATTTGATAATGTGGTGCTACAGTAAACATGTGCTAATGACAGATTAATTAGACTTAATAAATTCATCTCGCGGATTAATAAGAACTTGTATAATTTATTTTATTATTATTATCAAACACTCCTATATAACACCCTTGACGTTCCTATACTTTAGCTTCATGATTTAAACACCACCTCGAGTATCCTGTAATTGTAACAAGACAAAGGCTACGTCCACGCGTGTGCGCCAAAATTCCAAGGTCTGCGTCTCTCAAGTCCATGGGGTTTGGTGCCGGGCAGGTCGGGGCCGGCCCGGCTGCTGGCCTGGTCACTGGTCAGTAGCGGCGTGGCGCGTAGTACGTGTGTGATCTAGACAGCACGCAGTTAGCATTAAGTTGCCTATTGACTGACTCACACGGTCACAACAAGACACCAACCCAACCATGATGCCGAAGAGAGACAAAGCGAATACGACGCTGCACTAGCTAAGTTCTGCACATGACTAGAGGGTCAAATTTTAATCGCCTTTTTTCCCCCTTACTTATATGATACACGTTCCGATTTCTTTTCTGACAAATATAAAAGTGACTTTGAGTGATGTGGTTCTCATTCATTTTCTGCATTCGTCGTTTCACTTTAGTACTCACTGCGGATGCAGGATCGCGGGGTAATAATGCACCATGATTCTTACTAATTTGGTGCACTTTAGCACTCGATTTAGCTGCTCTAGATTCTTAATTTGCGGGAACTGATGATTCCTGTAAACAAGTGGTTAGGTAGCATAAAATGATTCTTATACATCCCGTATTTCAAATTATAGATCATTTTGACTTTTCTTCGTATATAATTTTTGTTATACACTTAGATACGTGTGGCTAGATACATAATAAAAATTATATATATATATATATATATATATATACACACACACACACACACACACACACACACACGAGAAGTTAGTATGTTAAGCTTCCGGCCTTTCTAGTTCATTTTTTTTACTGAACCTCTCTAGCTAGTTCATTTTAGATAATCAATTCAAAAAAAAATTACCATACAATCACTTCATTATTAACAAAAAGTTTGATAGAGCTCTTCCCTAGGTTCAGTTCAAAAACAGCTCTGGAAGTTGTATGATTCTATCTACATAAAAAACAAGCACATATGAGTAGTTAGCATCTTGCTGGAAAAAAAATATATGGGATTGCTATTTTCTAGGCAACTGAAAAGTCATCCAACGACCATATTTCCACAGAAATTAAGGCTGTTGTTTGCATCTCGCGGGAGGTGTGGCGTGCCAGACTTGTTTATTAGCCGGCATGCATGTACAAAAGCGAAGGGAAGCTCGCCAAATGTCTAGCGCCGTATTTGCTCGCCACAATTTTGACGGAGCCAGACTTGTACTGTGGCACATTGGGGTAAAGAACCAAACAGAGCCTACATCTTTGTTCTAAAAGAATCTAAAACTCTAGCATAGTCATAGGTCAACGTTTCTCAAATTGACCAAATTTATAATAAAAAAGTACATGTATTTATGATAATAATTCCTATTTGGAGTTATATATGTTATTTGGTTAAATTTAGAATAGCTTAACTAAGGATAAAGTTAGAATTATATTTTTTGGACGGGTCGGAGGTATAATACATGTACAACAGAGTATGCATCGTCCGTCTATATTCGTTATTCTTCTCCCTCTTGCTTTGCCGCTGTTGTCTTCGTTTCCACACCAAACAGTGTCCCACCATTTCTCGGAAGCACATCGCACGCATTTTTTTTATATGCAGGCCAGCGGAACCGAAACCACACATGTTACACCACAGGAAACCCCTCTTGTTTAATAACGCTCCCATCGACGCCAAACGTGCACACCAAGCACACATATTCATACATACATGTTCGTTTCCATTTATCAGCCAAAATCAGCCAGCCATTTAGTAGTATTTCTCTTATAATAAATTAGTATCAGCATCAGTACCAGTACCGACCACCATCCGGTGAACAGGGCGATAGCATATATATTCAGTCCGGCCGGCAGCTTCCGGCCAAGATTCAGTAAAAGAAAGAAAGAGATTAAAGAACAAGTCACTCACCACTAGCACTACTCATGCGTTTGAATAATTCAGACGAACATGAAACATATAAATATAAGCATGGGCGGTATATAGGAACAATAGTTAGTAGCAATTGATACAGTGTGTAATTTTTTTTATTGACCTTGCATTGCTACCATGCAGGTCATCTTGTTTTCCTATGCGGTTATATGTATACCTTCCTTGCATCGCTTGGCAACAAAATAAAATTTGTAAACATTTTCAGTAAAAGCATTAGCAGCCGCTAACTGAGCGTAGCTCACTTAGTTGAGTTTCTTATGGTAGAATTTGTCTACCCAAGTTTAAGTCCTCAACGTGACACGAGTGCTCGTATTTTTTTGAATTTATTCTGGGATTTAACCGCGTTATTCTTTCAATGGTAGGCGACGTGTCCGTCGACAACGAGGCACCTTTGGTGACTTCGTCAATCTCAAGATTTACCGGTGCAACTCAGTTTTTCGGAGGTGCTCATAGGGAGGGGTGAGTGTGCGCTCATGCATGTGAGCGTGTCTGCGTGCGTATGTAACTAGGTCTCAGCAAAAAAAAAAAGCGTGTACATTACGTAGGGTAGGTACCATTATTTTTTTTTTGACTCTTGGTCCAAAATGCCTAATTCTATTTCCACGGCCATTTGCTTGATTCGAAACGAGTGAACACTTTCGGTACGCATGATGATGTTAGGCACTAATCACATGATAGGCCCTATGCGAGTACCATTTCTAGCCTTTTATTATTTAGCGCCCCTCCCCGCTCCACCTGTTCCATTTCTAGATCCACTACTGCCGGTGTTGATCTAACTTTGGTTATCAACAACTCCTGCTAATACGTTATAATGGTCTATTAACTATTATGGATGATCACTAGTATTATCGATTAGATTGTGATTGTATCACTGAGATTCAAAATGAACTAAGCAGCGCGCAAAATCCTAGAAAAGTACGAGTAGATTGAAATCAAGGCAGGGTGGAGTTGGCCACATTTTAATCCTATCCGTGAGCACATTCATCACTTATTCTTTCCGTCTTGAAAAAATGCATCTTTAGTTCCGTCTTTAGTCAAATCACATATAGTTTGGTCGTCAAGTTTATAAAAAAGAGAGTGAGATTAGATAAGTATAATTATATTCTATGATGATTCTAACTATACTTATTTGATATTATAAATATAAATAATTTTATAAGTGCCTCCTTTGAAATGCAGAAATTCTTTTTTTTTTATGTTTTTTTCTAAAAATGAATTAATTTATGTACGATTTCAATAAAATCCCCACGTTTCAAAATTAGTTTTTTTTAATGTAACGGTAGGAGCTGTGCCCTTCAATTAAGAGAAGGAAAAGAGAGTTTTATGTATAAGAGTAACAGCGTGCCCTCCTAGGCAGAACAAAAGCGGCAAGAAGAAAAATCGTGAAACTCACTAAATGGGCTTTACCCCCTCTCTACATTGGCTTGCTTTGCACGATATCCTCCCTAACTCTTGAGGCACCTGCTTTGTTGGCTCTGAAGTGTTGTTAAAAACTCGCTTATTCCTTTCTTTCAAAATGTTCCATATGGTGTAGATCGCTATTCCGTTGAAGCGCCTTTTATTGGATTTTTGGGCACCTTTTGTGCGGCTTTGTCCCACCAGTCATCCATGTGCAGAGGGTCTGGTACAAATTGAGCGAGTTGTGTGTCGAAATGCTCCCATGTCAGAACCTGGTTCCACACAGCCTTGGCGAATGGGCATAAGAGGGATATGTGCAAGCCGGTTCCTAGGGTCCATGGCACAAGATCCTCTCTCTCTTTTTTTTTTGTAAATTATCTGCTATTAGGATTTTTTTCTTGAACCAGTATCAAGCAAAAGCTTTAGCTTTGCATTTATTTTCGGCACGCGCTTTCCAAATTTGGTTGTATCGGAATTGCGTATATCTGCAACTAACCAACAGACGATCAACAAGGACTCCAGGTCACCTGAGGTAATAGAGGCAACGGTAGTACGGTAGGTGTCTGATGGTCAGGCAGGTGTGTACTGTACACAACTACACATACACCTCCTACCAACCCCCCTCATTAGTAGTACGTAGTACTGTACGACGCATGCACACGGTTACGTTGGCGTGCCGTCTGGATTCTTGAGTACATACATCATATCGTCTGGAGGCTCGCGAGCTCCTGGGCGAACACCTTCCTGAACTCGGGCATGCTCTCGGGCTCCAGCGACAGCGCAAGCGCGACGGCACCCTCCTTCCCGGGCGCCTGCATCACGTACACGAAGCCGCTGTAGTACATGAGGGCGGGACCCATGAACACGGGCGCGCCCCACCCGAAGTCGGAGTCGTGCAGCGACATCCCCATCCAGCTGATGGCGCGCAGGTGCGCGCGCGAGATGCCGCTCCGGGGCAGGTTCATGGCGTCCACGCCTTCCAGGTAGTCCACCAGCGACCGCGCGTAGTCGTCGCCCTGGCTCGTCGCCGCCAGCGCGCGCCGCGCCGCGTACCCCACGGGGTTCCCCACCACTTCCCCGACCGTGGCCAGCGCCGACGTGCGGATCACCGCGTTGCCGAAGTACCCCGGCGGCAGAGGCGGCGCCAGGCGCGCGCGCATGTCCACCATCGAGAAGAGCCGCGTCTCGGCGTCGGAGGGGAGCGACCGCGCGCGGCACGCGCACTGCCACACCAGCGCCACCACGGCGCGGAACGTGGACGCGCCCGCGCACCGCGCCTTGAGCGCCGTCACCTGGGACTTGCTCAGCGTGATGATGGCGCTCGCGTAGGCGGAACCCGCGGCCACCGCGTGCTCCGGCGCCGGCTCGGGCTTGTACTCCGGGTGGTCGTACGCCACCGCGCGCGTCGCCGGGGGACGCGCTCTCAGGAGCCTGTGGTCGAAGCACGGCGGCAGGGGCGCGTCGGTGCCGTCGCCGCCGCCGCGGGCGATGCTGGCCCACGTCTCCACGAAGTGCGCGGCGCTGCGGGCGTCCACGACCGAGTGGTGCAGGGCGAGGCCGAGCACGACGCCGCCGCAGCGCAGGCGGGTGACCTGCGCGAACAGCAGCGGGCACGGCGGGTTGGGCGCGGGCGTGGCGGGAACCAGCAGGTCGCGCATCTCGTCGCACGGCACGAACTCGTTCAGCAGGTCGTCCAGCGCGTACTCCGACCGCGCCGTCACGAACACCGCGCCCTCGCCCGTGCAGTCGATCTGGACGCGCCCGGTGGCGGCGTCGAGACCGAGGCGGCCGGCCAGCGGGTAGAACGCCACCAGCGCCCGGGCGAGGCTGTCCTTGACGTCGTCGGCCTCGAAGAACTCCGGCTGGTTGTTCGTGCGGTAGAAGTAGACCGTGGGCGTGTACCCGCGGCGCGCCGCCAGGTCGAGGTTGGACAGCCAGACGGCGCCCGCCGGGGTCTCCTCGGCCGGGACGACCAGCTCCGTCGTCAACAGCTCCACCATTGCCATCCGCTACTACGCCGCGGCTCTTGGCTGACGACGACGGTGGATTGTATTTGTATTGTTTGCCCTAGCTAGAGCTACCTAGCTGGTGATGCGGTGCGTGCTGCTTCCTGGCTTTTCTGCCTTTCTCTTGTTCCGCTGCTCTGTTGTGAATTGTGATGTGGGGTTGGGATGGTGGCTTCTGCGACGGTTTATATATAGGAAGGGCTGAAGAAGCCGTGTACGTCCGCAGGGGTTGGTGGATGGCCGGCTGGGTATGTTAGTAGAAGGGCGCGCCATTTTTGCACGTGCAAGTATGAAATTCTTGACTCGGTTGACTGCATGCATGCACCAAAGCTAGAGGAGAAATTCGAAGAAATTTCCTTTCCACCAGGAGGTCATGGCCTTGCCTGGTCAATTGGAGGAGAACCTGTCGCTCAAAAGTTTTAGGAGGCTTTGGAACCAAGGATCTTCAAAAATTCAATAGAGCATTGCGCTTACGGTGGCTGTGGCTAAAGTGGCGGGATTTTGACGGGCCTTGGACATGATTCAACATCAACACAACTCCTATAGAAACATAACTATTTATGCGTGCAAATTTTTGGCATGACAACGGCTGGCTGGAAATGACCAAAGCAAACTGCGCCTTATGCTTATGCTGAAATTAGGCGTATGCTGATGCTTATGCTAAAATGTTGTGAGAAGAAAACAATGTTTTAAGGCTGAAAAGTAGCTCAAGCGAATAGGGCTATGTTTCAAATTGGCTAGATGGAAAAGTTTATCTGTGGCCCAAGCATTGACAGGAAATTTATGGATGCGTGGTCTGCGACGTATGTCCGCTGATCAAGAGTTAAGGAAGTATGTGACACTTTGAGCGGTTTTGCAGCCAGTCCAACTAGAAGATCGAGAGTTATTGTATGACTTGTCTATTAGCCTAGTCTTAATGGAGTTTTATAGACATTAAATAAGTTGACATGATATAGTATAGATGAAGAGCTTGTTCGCTTGGCTGATAAGCCATGACTGAAAGTACTATTCGCTACTTTGTTGTGAGAGAAAAACACTACTGAATGGCTGGCTGATAAGCTCAAGCGAATAGAGCGGAAAAGAGATGATAAAAGTTTAATATGATGAAATGAGTTTTATAGGATGTATCAAACTTGTCCACGCTCTTTCTAATACACAGGGATGAAAACGGTACGGATATTTTCCGACCGTATTTGAGACCGAATCCGTTTAGAGGGGTTTTAATCCGTCCGTATCCGAGTCCGGATATTTAACATCCGATACCGTATCCGTATCCGAATATTTAAATCACATATTTATGATGTCGATATCCAATCGTATCCTATCCGTCATTTTTTATACTATCCGTATTCGAATCCGAATCCGGACATAAATACGAAAACAAATACGATATCAGTGATATCCGTCCGTATCCGATCCGTTTTCATCCCTACTAATACATTAGATTCTTAGAAACTGAGACACGAAGCTCTGAGACTGACCTTATGCTAATATATTATTGATTTGGCTTAGTTGATAGCTGCTATCTTATTAAACTTGGTCTGACCGGTGTGGTGGTGGAAGTGCGAGTCAGTGAGTGTGGTTTCAACAACCCGGACTAGTGCACATAAATCGATAAATAACTGTGTTCATGTATGGTGCAGGGAATAAATATAATGAGCGTGTTTAGATCCAAAATTTTTTTGAAGAAAAGTTCCTGTAACATTTGTTGTTGTTGTTATTTGGTAAAATTTGTCCAATCATAAACTAACTAAGCTCCAAAGATTCATCTCGACATTTACAGACAAACTATACAATTAGTTATTTTTTACCTATATTTAATGCTCGTATCCAAAGATTCGATGTGACAGGTACTGTGTAAATTTTTTTAGGCCTTTTAGTATCTAAAGAGGAGACACCCTGTTCACTGCCCACGTTTTTATCGCCTGGAACTCTTGAAAGAAATATATGCCCGCCCCTAGCTACGAGTAAATGTCATGGCTGCATATAGCTTTACGATGAGGAAACATCTCAACATCATTTACCAGGGGGTCTTCTCTCTAGGCCATGTCTAGATGACACCAAAATGCAAAAAGTTTTCAAAATTCCCTGTCACATCGCATATGCCGGTATATATATGGAGCACTAAATGTAGGTAAAAAAAACTAATTACACAGTTTGTTTGTAAATGTCGAGATGAATCTTTTGAACCTAGTTAATCCATGATTGGACAAAGTTTGTCAAATACAAACGAAAAGTGCTGCAGTACTTTTTCAAAAACTTTTCGCAATCTAAACGTGACCCTAGTTTAGTCAAAAAGATGGTCCACTAAGTTAGCACACTCGATAAGTACTGTAAAGAAAACAAAAGAAGCGTATCGTGCAACAGGCGATGATCACCGGTCAAATGGTCAATATTGGTCCAAAGATGTTTGGTGGAGAGACGAACCAATCAGAGCTTAAGAAGTGCCGAGCGGCTTGCAAGCAGGCCAAAATTAAGATGACCCAGTCCTGCTCCTTATTTCTCCGGCCGAATCCAACTTAATTTGCAAGGTAAAGAATGCATCAAACTGTTCAACACGGTTCTTATAAATTTCTTGCGTCACTAGGAGGCCCTAAATCGACAGAAACACACGACAGGACATGTTTTTTTTCTTGACCACACAAAAGATTTGCACGTCTTAGATTAAGGCAGAGAAAAAGTTCGATACAACACGTCTTCGGACGCTCTAGGAGGTCAATAAAGAATTACATAAAAGCTTAGACCTATGCCCTAGCTTCGTGACAAGATACTCACCTCGTTTGGCTATCGGGATATGAGCTGTGGCCTGTGCCGCTATCTGTCTACTTCGCTTGGGGAGCGAGGGCGGTGCACGTCCGCCGAGGGCCGCCTCATCTCTAGGCAGCTCGAGAAATGGTGGTTGTCTCGCCTTTGTAACTTGCTCGGTGAAGCACTTAAGGCACCTATCTGCCGAGGTCGCTTGAGGCAAAGGGGTGCAGTTGACGTCGTCCATCGCAGGCACGATCGTCCGGCGAGCAGGGGTGGCTGCGTCTGGAGTGATGGCATCCACATTGTTGGCCTGTCACTCCCGCGTGGCGTGACGACAGAGGCGAGTCCGTCGTCCCCTAGGCAGTCATCGCCGGAGAACGGGTGTCCACCAACGATGCTTCAGCCTCCTAGGAGGCAGTCGCCAGAGCCGACGGGCACCCAGTCGCCGGTGCTCCAGCTGGCCGGCTCACGACGAGCGAGGCGACGAGCTCCTCCAGCATTGGGTCGACCCACGCCGAAGGCCCATGCTCGCGCACAGCTCCAACAACAACGTGTCATGGCTCGGGGAAGTAGTGTGCAGCAACAGAGACGACATTGTTGTCAGAGTGGTCGGCCGACGCAGCCAAGTCGGTGTCCCTCGCCGGCTTACTTCGGCGGCGCTAGCTGTAGGATCTCCTGGAAGGTTAAGGAGGCCTAGAGGGGGGGGGGGGGTGAATAGACTTGTAAAAATTCAACTCCAAATTATGTCAGTAGACAGGGCAGCATTGCCGGCCTACGGATAAAGCTCAGTCAGAAAAGAGATTTCACAGATAGTAAACTGAATCTATGAGCTACACAGTCTTGAAATATAAAGATAAAGTCCAGCTCGAAGATCGGATACCACAGAACCCTAGAGTAAGAGAAGATCGAGCTCACAAACCCTAAAAACAGTTAAGCAAGAATAAGAATCAGCAAGAACACACAAGACACAAAGATTTATCCCGTGGTTCAGCTCACCACCAAGGTTTGCCTAAGTTCACGTTGTTAAGGAAGGCACAAAAGGCTTAGGCTTGCCACAAAGGCTTGCCCTACCCTCGGTCTCAAATCAAGAGAATGAACTCTTGAGATGAGGGGTGATTTCTTAGCTTCGAGAATGAGGTTACAAACCTCTCAAGGCCGCCACACGAGTTGACAAGCTCAAGGGCGACGCCTAGCTGGCTAGGAGCAAGCTTCAAGAGTAACAAACCCTAGAACCACCGGCCAAATGTGAACTAAATGCTCTTAGACTTTGGGAATCAGTGGATCTGCTCTCCAATCGAGTTTTGCTGCCTTTTCTCTCAAGTTTTGATGGTTGGAATCAAAGATTTGTTCGAGGGATGGAAGAGCAACAATGGAAGGAGAGAGAGTGAGCTCTAGTCTGTCTGTTCTCGAAATGAATCGACAGAGGAAGAAGATGATCGTTGTGGCCCGGGCCTGGTGGTATAAATACCCCTTAGGGCCCAACGGTCGTTTATGGGTGGCACTGCCGCCCTAGCCAAAACAAAAAGTATCAGGAGATTTTTGGCTGGGTATGAGAATGTTATTCTAGGATTTTGAGCATCTAGTTGCACAGTTGACCAATTGTCCTCGAGTCCCCTTTAATAGTATGGCATTTCCTAACTCAAATTTAAAACATAAAGAAATTTAAACATTCTTGAGTTAAGTCCAGCCATCTTTTGTAATTGGGGGCACCTGCAACCTGTACATCATTCTTATTTTTTAATTCACTGCTTGTCATCTCGATAAATCTCATTAGTTCTCTAATTTGGTGGTCATCAACGCCAAAACCCATAATAAGTCTTGATTGCACTTACAGTAGCGTCGTCGTCAAAAATCCCCCGGCACCCCCCGCGACACCCTGCGCAACCCCGTTTGAGCACGGTGGACCGTTGCGAGGCGAGGCCGGTGGGGTGTTGCCCCAGAGTGTGTCGTGGCAAGTCTCCACCCTTCGCCATCGACCTCGCAGAACGCTTGGGCCGCTTGGAGTCCTTGGCGAGGTGACAGAAGCCGTGGTAGCGTAGACAACGCTGTGACAACCGGCAAGTCGCTACTCGGTGCGAATAGGAAAGACAATTGAAGAATCTCCCGTGAAGCTCTGAGGGGATCTTCTGGGCCTGGGGTACGGATTGTGTTTGTCATCACGACAGATAGAGATGTCACAAGCCTCAAGATATATATAGTATAATGCTGTACTATACTCCCACCGTCTATTTATATCTGTCGTCATTAGTGTGCGTGCCAGAAGTTTGACTCGATTTATAGAAAATATGTGCGACATTTGTATCTCCAAATAAATTTTTATTAAAAAACTAGATTCAAAGATCTTTTCAATAATATTAATTATGTACTATAAATATTAATATTTTTAATACATATTTAGTCAAAGTTGTTTCTAAAAAAAACATAAACGACATTTCACTCTGATAAACGGCGGGGCCTTCTCGTGCAGCCACACCGGACACGTCTCCTAGAATTCCTTCATCCGTTCGATTCGGCGATCGACGCTCCAAATTGAGTCCACCATCCGCTACGGTGCACATCTAGCCACAAATGAACCACGTTCCCCCCGAAATTCTCGTCCACAAAATATCACGCCGCTCCCCACTCCTCACTGCAAAAAAAAAGCAAAGAACGAACTCTCCCCGTCCTCTCTCTCTCGGTCTCTTCTGAGTAGGGATGAAAACGGATCGGATACGGACGGATATCACTGATATCGTATTTGTTTTCATATTTATGTCCGGATTCGGATTCGAATACGGATAATATCAAAAATACCGGATAGGATACGATTGGATATTGACATCATAAATATGTGATTTAAATATTCGGATACGAATACGGTATCGGATGTTAAATATCCGGACTCAGATACGGACGGATTAAAACCCCTTTAAACGAATTCGGTCTCGAATATGGTCGGAAAATATCCGTACCGTTTTCATCCCTGCTTCTGAGGCGGTGACGCTCCCGCCAGGCGGCGCACCGGCGGCCCTCTCCCCCTCCGTTCCCCTCGCAGGTGAGTCCTGAGGTGGGCGCGCCGCCGTCATGCCTCTCTCTCTCCCCTCTCCCGGTGTCACGGCGCACCAGCCGGGCCCCCGCGCTGGCTACTCCAACGAGGCGGCGCACCGGCGCTGCCGGGTCCCGGAAGTCGGCGCAGCTGCTGCCCCTCCCCCTGCGCCGCACACGCATCTCTCTCTCCCTCTCTCCTTTCCCGATGTGGCCGCCCATGGTGGGTGCCGTCAGTGCGTGTGGGCCCTGGCTGTGCCACCATTGGCACAGAGCAGTCTCAGGTGCTCCCGTTTCCTCTTATTTTGTGATTTCTCTTTTGTCTCTTCATTTCAATTCCTGTTCTACGGTTTGGCCTATGCATGTTGCTCCAATGTTTTGCCTGCTCTGTGTTCATCTCTGGGATGACGGCACCAATTGACAGGCTTTGTTTGTTTTGTTATGCTCGACCCATTACCTTGTGGCTGGACCAAAGGCGGCAGCACCATAGTGGAAGGCCGCGGACGCGCTCCTCATATCACAACAACTGTCTACATAGATACTTCAGATCACTTGATTCTGGAGCCACATTTAATTTGATTCAGATCCCACAGGATGTCCATGTGGTTCCACAATGGATTTGAGTCAGGGAAGACTAAACAGTCCGTGAACATTTTGCATAGATCTTCGACATCGTTCCCTCATCTTCTTTGTGATTGTAGTTTGATCCCTCTGATATTCCGTTACTAAGTCCGGACTCAATGAAAAAACAAATAATTTAAATTTCTAAGTGATCATCATTTCAGGATTTGTGCAGTTAGAACTTGCTCTTTTAGTAAAAGAATGGTTACCAATACATATCCATACACCAGATCTAAGGGATCGGTTAGAAGCTAAAAAGTTCAAACATGGCGTGTAATGTTCTCTTTACACCCTTTTTCCTATTATCAACAAAAAACATAGCGACTTCGTAGCCCTGATCAATAGAGAGTTAGCTCAGCAGTGCTCGCCTTGTATGTTTATCAGGGATGTGAATGTAATCGCTTCAATGATGGGGAGTGTAGGCATGTGTGTGGTGTTTGTGGGGTTGTTTGGGTTCTCCACCCTTTTTTTCTTAACATAATGATGCGCAGCTCTCCTGCGTTTTCAAGAAAAATAAAAAATTGCCACGGGTGTGCTAATCTGATCGGGTTACCTGACGCAAATACTCTTGGTCTTGCTCTATACTTCAAAATGCCTCCCTAAGTGGTTATCATGTTTCAGATTTGGGAATACAGCTACAACTGCCCTTTTTTTTTGCCTCGTTCAGTATTGATCAACGAAATCACTCCTAGAGCTTTTGTTTCCAGGGCCATTGGATCAGCAACCAAGTTGCGGTATGAGGGCGACGAGATGTTGGATTCAGGCTCCTAATGACAGGCTGGGATTCCAAAGCATCGCAGCTAAGTGGTCATTTGAAAAGGCGCCGACAAGATTTGTGGTAAGTTGCACTCAGATATGCACTTCTATGTACATTTGATACATGTTGTCTTCTCCCTCTAGAAACTATGTTGTTGAGATGGTGAGGTCAGTTATGATGGTTTTTAGATAGTAATCCTACCTCTCTGTATAGATAAGACTGATGAGATTGTGAGGTCACCAAGGTTATTAGGCATTATTCACTGAACTGTGATGCTGATCTAATGGTTGTCTGATGACTTTTTCGCTTCATACCTTTTTTGGATTCTCAGATTATATGTTCACCACTTGCAAATGTAGATTGAATAAATAGTATGTGCAAACAGATGTGTCGGCCAAGATTTAGATAAAATCGGGACCTAAAAATGATCACCGGGATGTCCTATTTCATGAATTTAGCTACCATAGTGCCCATACCAGCTAGAATATAGTAGTAACGGCTGAAAAAAATGATAGCTATTTTTGTCATCCTTTTTAAATAGAACAACACTGGCCACTAATAAAGTGGCGCTACTACAACTATTAACAAAGATCAGTACTGGAGGACAGGTGCTAAACTAAAAATGGATGTTATCCTTAGTACTGGCAGCAATAAAAGGAAGGTGAAAGTTTTTCATTTACATAATTCTTACTTTTTATCCCACTTCATTCAGAGTGCCTTCAAAAGGAAAATGCCTTAGGATGATTTGTGCATCTATATTCTGTTTTCTTTTAGCAAACCTTCAATACAACAGTAGAGTCCAATTAAAGCTTGTGCCATGCTTTAACCATATCACTTGCAGTAACAGGAGCACACAGTTTATGTCCAGATCAAAAATTCTTTTCTCCAAAAACTATTTCCCCATGGAAATGAGAGGATTGATCCCTGCTAAATCTAAACATTGTTCAGGTTTTTGATAATAGATACCTTAGTTTCCATTGGCATTTTCCATTTGCTCTCATTCAATGTTTAGTACAACAAATAGAGTACCTTTGTCGCACATCACAAAATCTTGTCTCTCTTTATTAATACTCCCTGATGTTTAAAATTGTTCATGTTGGTCATGAAAGTTTGGTGATGGAAAAGGAACCATGTTTGATTGCGATGCAACCACTATAGTTCATATAAGAGTACACTTTGTAAGAGTACACCTTACAATTTCCTTTACCTAGCAAGTATTTTACAAAATGATTCATGTGCTAAAACTGGAGGTAAATCATTCAGAGTTTGCATTGTTGTTAGAAACAAGCGGAAATGAAACATTACACCTCTTGAATTTAAGTTGTGTCAAAGTTCTTGTCTGTAATCTTGAGATAGGTTGTCATGTTTAAATAAGGTGCGCTATATTTTGTCTAGAAATTCTGTAACCTTGGAATTCTCTATCCTAATAGTGTGCCTTTTGCTGGTACAAGGACACGGTACTCACATACTCTTGATATGCTGATTTTGCCAAGGGCAGACCCAGTGCCAGAGGCTCCCACACGAGTGGGGTCTGGGGAAGGGAATAACCGAAGCAAAGTCTTACCCCCGCAGAAATTCTGCAGAGAGATGGCTTCGAACCCAGGACCTGGTGACTCGGCGACCTAGCACTCACCAACTGCACCAGGCCCGCCCTTTGCCAAAAAAAAAATGATTTTCATAGTTTAAAAGAAAGTGAAAAGGAATATACTTTTGATGTGTACAAATTGTAGTCTCAATTTGAGCTTGTCCTTGTTCTGACTTGGCTGCCTTTATGTTGGTTTACAGTGGGCTCGATCAAAGGCTCGATGCATGGAATCTTCATTGATGTCTTTATGCAGATACATGGCTGGGGTTGGGGCTGTCAACAGTGAAGTATTCTCTGTCTAGGCAGTTGCATCCTGCATCATGATTTGGATGTCCGACCATTCTTTTTTTTAAATGAACAGGATGTCCGTTCTCTTTTTTTAACGTACAGGATGACCACACATTCTAGAAAATACGAGGCCAGGAACAGATCTCTATCTATCCTGATACTAATATTCTCTCATAACATAGCATGTGCAGGTCAGATAGTCTAAACCACGAAGGTTACAATGCGCACTCACACATAAGTACTTTGCAAAAAGAAAAAAAATCCACACTAATAAAATTGCTAACTACTAATAGATGAAGATGCTGCTCGTGATGCCATCTCGGCAACAAATCAGGCCTGTCTTAGCTGCAATGATTTGATCCCTGCAGACTACAAACCTTCACCGCTCTACTCCACAGGTACATCGTGCTTCACTTGCTTATGAAAACCCAAAAACGCCATGGTCATTATATATTCACCTTCACATTCATCAGGTTCCGTATCCGGATGCAGCCATTACATAGAATATATGTGTTACTTCACCCATTGTCAGATTGAAGAACAAGCAACATGGTGCCGTCAATGGATCCAAAACTTCGGAACCAACGACCACGTAAATCAAATGGCACCACCAACCTTCCAGTCACCATGTAGAATAGTTCAACACGTAGATCTATATACAGAGTATCCTATGTTTGTAAGTTAAAGCATTGCTAGACCATATGATCTGAACCATCCTATGTATAATTAGAACTGCAACCTTTGCTATATAATAACCATGTTAATCGCCTCCCAAACTATTTTCACTCGACACACAACCCACTCATGAACCACTTCGATGGACATTTCTCTAGGCGCGCCATGGCGCGCCCTTTCTACTAGTATATTTAGAGACGTGGGAGTACGGTTGATGGAGCAAGTGGTACGACCGTTGAGCGCTGGACGACATTTAGGATTACATAACGACGTGTTTGGTTGGTGGAGGCGTCACATCCGGCATGGAACCATCCCTGCGAGGTTCGGACGATGACTTGTTGCTGTTTCGATTAAAAAGTTGGTTGAACCGGGCTACTGTTTGGATTGAAGTATGGATTGAACCAGCAAGTTGTGATTTTTTTTTTATTTTTAACAATTTTTAAAAACTATTTTTAATTTTAGCACCGAAAGTTTTTTTATATCTGACACTTTTGGCCACTCCCCACGCGAGGGAGCGGCATTTCAACTTTGCCGCTCCCCACGTGGAGGAGCGGCAATGTTGCTGAAGTGGCAGTGGGCAAAAGGGGACATGGGGCTGCCGCTCCCCCTGGAGGAGCGGCAAGCCTGCCGCTCCCTGATCTGGGGAGCGGCAAGCCTGCCGCTCCTTCAGGGGGGAGCGGCAAGCTCCGTGCCTGTTTTTCGCCAGTGCCACCTCAGCAGCATGGCCGCTCCTCAGATCAAGGAGCGGCAAGCGCAGGATACCTTTTATTCTCTTCTCCTCTTGAGCTGTGGTCATTCGTCGTTTCGGTGCCACACCCCCCTCTCCCCTTCCCGGCCATCACACAAGTCATTTTCTTGTTTAGTTGTAGTTGAAATGTCAAGCGGAAGTTCGTCGAGCAGAGGTAGAGGAAAGAGAGTGAGGAAGGGACATCCGATTATGTGGGAGGGTTCTCTGGGTCCTGATTCTTTTGAGGAACCTATAGAACAATTTCTTTTGGAGAGCAAGAGTGACTTCACCCACGAGAGACCTCTTAGATCATACGACAACTGCACGGAAGATTGACCAAAATGTCGCCACGGTGAGGATTGCGTCGTGCAAATGTACAACGACTGTGACGGTGGAGGCCGTCGTTTCTTCAAATGCCCGCGATGATTTGTATTTCCTTTTAACTCTTATTTTTCCATATTTGCATTTGGTTTATAGAAGTACTTATTGGTAGATGCGTTTTCAGGATTCAAGCTGCCCAGATAACTGTGGGTTCACTCGATGGGTCGATCCTCCTCCTATCTATCCCCATCAACAATACATCACATATCTACAGGGACGCATCTTTGATCTAGAGTATGGCCCTGGAAGTGGTAACAGGGACATGTCAGAGGACGACAGCATCAACGATGCAGAGGAGCCACTATGCAACAATCCATACTGTCAGTGCCCATACCATAAGAAGCACGGGCCTCCTTCTTCACCGCCACCGCCACCGCCACCGCCACCGTCAATGGGGGGTTACTGTGGGGAAGGCGCAACTCAGTTCAATATGTGATACCATTATTAGGCATGCTAGGTTTAGTTTGCAACATGCCATTGTTTAGTTAGTTAATATCAGTGTTTGAGTTTAAACTATGTTTATGTTGGAGCAAGTGGTACTGAAATTATTGAACCTTGTAATAAATGTGTACAATGTGCCTACTGTTTCTGTCGATTGTGCAAGTGTTTTATTTCCAATATGTCACTTTCCAACATGTCCTAATATTATAAAAAAGTACATGTGGTCGAGGTTACCGATCAAAGCACGGAGCAGTAAGAAACACAGCCCCCAGGCAGGGAGCGGCAGAGTTGTTACTCGCCTAGCCAGGGAAAGGTAGCCATAAAACACTGTTACAGGTCGTCGAACACTACAGTGAGCTTGAAAAGTAGAATTTAAGCACATTACAAGTTGCATATTACAAGTTCACTGGAACACATAAAACATCACATTACAAGCTCAGATCTATTAGTTCCAAATACATGTAGTTGCAAATTATTTCGACACACTGCTAGGACACATAAGTTCAACACTAAGTAGGTTTGTGGACAAGTGACTTGGATACATAAATGGTGACATAGAGTGCAACAAAGGGTTTTCAAATTCATCCTGCCATGAAAATGACCAAGTGAAACCTGCAATATATATGACATTGGTAAGTAACACATAGATTATTTTTTTTGATCGTTCAAATGTTATCCTTATATAATTGCTATGCTTACATGCACTCTATGTTCCAGGAGTGTAGGGCTCCCTCGGCCGCCTCCGTCTCTTGGGATTAGTAGGCACCACGTTGGGGGTGTAGCCAACGTCCGTGTGGTCCCGATGATGGTGTTGCCGTCCTTGGCCCTGCGCATGGCTGGTCCCCTGCACATAGGTCGGCCCCTGCTCAGATAAAAGACAAATCGGTGTTAGATTGTGGTATTCTTACGTAACATGGGTTAGGCAAATAAGAAAATTTGCTTATTTAGTTTTACCTGTTCGTCTCCTTGGGTTCCAAACGGGGCATCAAAGAGCTGCGATATGCCAATCTCCTGGTGCTGTGAAGGGTTCACCGGGGTGTGCTGGGACGGGACGTGCTGGTACGGGGTGTGCTGGTATGGGCTGGGCTGGGACGGGACGTACTGGTACGGGGTGTGCTGGTACGGGCTGGGCTGGTATGGGCTATGCTGGTAGGGACTTTGTTGGAAAGGTACGTGCTGAAAGTTGCCCTACTGGAAAGGACCGAGGTGGATAGAGCCCTGCGGGTACGGGACTGGCTGCAAAGGACCCTGCTGGAAGAAGCCCTGCTGGAAAGGACCGAGGTGGAAAGGGTGTAACATCCCGAATGTTAAGACACAATTAAAACTTGATCATGAGGCATCATCAAGCATAAACATCAAATGATATGCCATAAATGCATTCATGTTGCACATGTTACTTTAGTCATGTTGCATATGTTACATGTATTATTGACGCTGAAAGCATCTAAGCCCCGAGAGTTGGTTTCAGCAATTGATGACAACACTTTATTACCATGACTAACGTGTGTTTTACAGAAACCTTGGTAAGTTAGGTCATGGAGGTGATAACTGCTTTGGGCACCGTGGTATTCATACCCCCTGATGGAAATCGTTTCGGTTTTCAAAGGAGTGACGTCAAGATTAAGGACGGTTAGTTCCGGATGTCAAGGTGTTGAGTTACATTCGGAATAGTCGTTAGGATCTTCGTTCTCTCTTTTGGCCGTACTATTAAGTGTCACACCCGGTTTTAAGGACAAAACCAGACATACACCATATGTGAAATAAAGAAGACAAATCTCACATATAGCCACAGATAAGTGTAATATCAAAAGACAAATGCTTAATATACATAACTCAATAGTATAAAGTATACCTTAAAGAGGCAACACAGCGGAAAGACAACTCCGAACACCGGGTGCAACCTTCACTCCAGGATCAAACTAACTGGTTGATCACAAGCCTAACAATTCCAGAATCTAACAGTCTGGTACCCTTCCTGAGATGTGGGGAAATAGCAAGAGTGAGTCCATGTCGAACTCAACAAATATAACATGGGGTTCATGCGGCTCAAAAGGTTTGACACGGGTTTACTGCAATAGCTTTTAGTGAGTCATCTTTTTAGCAGTTGAGTAGCAACAAGTTTACCAAAAACCCAAATAACCTCATGATCATGTAAACGAGAATAATGTATAGCAAGAAACAATAATCATTAGTGAACATCAATATCATCAGTGTTATCATTATCATCAGCGTTCATCATTTATTCTGTAAGGGTCCAAGGCCACTCGTGACCGTGAGCACGGCTGATATACCAGTTTTACACTCTGCAGAGGTTGTACACTTTCACTGTGAGTCGTGATTACCCATATGCCTGAGGCGGCCAATCCCCAAAACACTCCCAAGGTGAGCAGGCAGGGTTCACTATGAAGCCTTTCAAAGGTTCGTCTAACAAGTTAGGGCCGCTAGGTTTCCGAAGTCAGTCCGTGTGATACACCACGCAGGGATCCACAGTCTGCTTCACCCCATTTGCGCCACAAGGGTAACCTCTAACAAGCTAGAAAAGGTCCTCATACTGAGCTAAAGCCAGAGCCATATAGCCCTCACAGTTGTACTGTAAGTCCCGGATGTTCGCTTACAGATAAGTCCTTATGGAGAGAAACTAGAGCACCATAAAAACAACAAAATATGCTCTAGCCCTCTTGAGCCATGTTTCTATAAAGCATCTTTTAAACGTTTATTGCATATACCATTAGTCAAGTTACAGATCATGGTTATTTATCTTAAGCACTAGCATAAATACTATCCAATGCAATATCCCATGTGTGTCAAGGTACAAGATACAAAAACTAGGATATCCTTAGTGGTAACAAGGTAGACACATGCACATGAATTAAGTATATTAAAGGTGAATAGGAAACAAGGATGATCCCATGCTATACTTGCCTTAAACACCGATCCTTCGGTAAGCTTTAATCTTCAACGTTCTTCTTCTTCTTCTTGATAACCACGTATATCTCACCGACTGGACTTGATCAATAAATCACCACACACACATCGATACAATCATACACGAAGCAAACAATAGATCTAAATTAGAACAGTACACCAAACATAAAATTAAGATGAAAAGTTTGTAGAACGAATCTACGTCTCTCTACGAATACACAGACGCGAAAAACACACTAATCAGAGCTACGGTTGAAAAGATACATCTACCGAAAGATTTGCTCATAGGAGAAAATATAAAACTATTAGTTTCATGTGTTTTAATTATATAATAACATATATAAGATATTTTATAGATACTATATATGGAATTAAGTCAAATTTAGATTCAAATTATGAAACTAAAGTAAAACAAATCATATTTTATTTACAAAACCCAGTTACATAATTATTAATCAAGATATGATTTAAACAATAAAATTTCAGAATTAGTAATATGGTAAATACTGTCACTAACGCGTAAATCTCGTTGCTATGAATCTAACGCAACTCGAATGAGCTAAAACGGATCTAAAACGTAGAAGATATTATTTAAACAAGATCTACTTTATTAAAGTAATAGATTAAATCTCACATCGGAACTTAAAGATAGAAAACCTAACCAACAGTAACACTAACAGTATAACAAGTTTGTAAAACTCTTCTACACGTTACTACGATCACATAGACATAAAGATCACGAAATTTGGATTTAAAACATAAAAATTATGAATTTTCTAAGATTTCCTATAGATAAATAATTACTTTAATATAAACTCGAAAATAAATTATCTCAAACCTACTGTACAGTTCTATCATCATGTAGAGCTCGCAAATACGAATCTAACGCAATTTGAATGGATCAAATCGGAGTTAAAACGGATAATTTATGACTAAAACTAACTCAGTGGCAAAACTGTAAATATCAGAAAACGTATTTTTCATTTACCGAAACGAATTACGTTTTCAATTAATCAAAACGTATTTTCGGAAGTTACCCGATCAAAATACGCTTTACGGAAAAGAAAACGTAAACCGGGAATGCGCTTTGGACTGCGGGTTAAGAACTTAAAATTTACAGGGTCTCTTTAGCAAAAACGCCGGCCGAACCGGTAACTTCTAATCCTGGCCGTTGGATCTGAATCGGAGGGTCCAGATTGGATCTGGGAAAAACCGGCGGCGCTCCGGCCGGAATCGGGCCCGACGGCGACCCTTCCGCGGCGGCGCCATGGCCGGAGCATGCTATACCTCGCTTCCGGGCATCATTCAACAAGTAGAAGGTACCGGGAGAAAGAGCGAAGCACGGCGATCTCACCTCGCGCAAGAACGGAACCGAGGACAGACCAAAAGAAGGCGCGCGGCTCGGAGAGGCGGACGGTGGAGACGGTGATGCTCACGGTGGCGCGTCGAGACGACTAGAGCGGCTCCAAAAGGATGGGACGGATGCGAAATAGCACGGGGGTCCCGTTTTTATAGCCCGAAGGTGTCGCACTTAAGGAAGGGAAAAAGATTGAGCTGCGGATTCAAATCGGAGAAGGAGGAAAGCGAGCTCGCGGTTGGAAAGAACCGGAGGAAGAAGAAAGGAAAGGAGAACGGTCACTGACTAGTGGGACCAACGCGTCAGCGACACAGTTAGCGGCTCAGTGCGGAACGCAGGCGCGCGCGCGATGACGGGCCGACAGGCCGCAACTTGGGCTCGGCCCAGGGAATCCGGAGGCGAGCGCGGGGAGGTAAGCGGGCCGCGGCAAGGCAGGCTGAGACGGGCCGAAATCCGGAATAAGCCGACTTTTCTTTTCTTTTTCTTTTTCCAATTTTTCAAAGCCAATTTTCAAAAGATTTTCAAATCCAAATTTGAATTTGACTTAAACCACTCATCACAAAATCCCAAATGCAGCAGCATGAATGCTCAATCATGTTCCTACCCTTATATTTGATTTTAAATTTATAAAAAAATATTATCATTCTAAATTTGCATGCTCACAATAATATACAAAAATCATATTTCTCCTACTTTTCTTCTTTTTAAAATTTTAGGGTGTTACAATTCTACCCCCCTTAAAATGAATCTCGTCCCGAGATTTGAAAGATGATGACAAAAGAGATAATGACACTTTGTCTTTATTTGATCCTCATTTTCCAAATTACTCTTTCGTGCAGAGTCATGAGACAGTTTCTCATATCCCGACTGACTAATCTGCCTAAACATAATCATCTCTCCTATTGAGCTCCTCCAAAGTTATTTATTCCTCTGCTATAACTTCAGTAAACTCATGGTCCACTTTGCTATCCTTGGTGTACCTATCTTCTAATTGATCATTCTCATCTTCCTCAGGTAAAAGTCAACCACCTTGATACTCAATTCTTTTCCCTGACGGTGTTGTTAAGAGCATTGTGCACCGAGTACCATGAATCACTCCTTTGTGTGCACAGAGCCATCCATTACCAAGAACCACGCGAATTTTAAGTGATTCCAACACAATGAGTGTCGCGGTGAAGTTTTCCTTGTTTATGACAAGACTGACATTCGGGCATATCTGATTTGCCTGCATTTCTCCCACTGGAGTTTGAACTAGCAAAGGCCTCCTCATTGGATACTTCACCATCTTGCACGTCTCCACCATGTCGGCGAAAATGAAAGAATGCGAAGCACTAGGGTCAAATAAAGCAAAAACTTATACTGAGCTTACTTGAATATAACCTCCCACTACTTTGGTAACTCCATGAATTTTATCCATATCCACATTGCTCAGTCTTCCATTGACATAGTTTGGCTGCGCTTTGCTTCCTTGAGCAGGCTTCTTATGGGCTTTCCTTTTTCGCTTTCGTTGTTGCGGATTCTGACTTAGTTCACTCCCAACTTGCTCTTCAACATTGTTATTTTGATAGTGCTCGGCTTCATCATACCCATAACATCCTTCAATGGCAGAAACATCAAGTTTTTTCCACATATTAGTGCAAGACGTCATATAGGGCTCCTGAGTCATGAGACACTACACTTCCTGTCATCAAGTGACCAACATCAGCAACACGAGCAAGTATAGATGATCATAATCATGAACTATCCAAAAGGACAACTCTCGTCTCCATGGATCCAAAATTATCAACCTTGTTCACAGAACATTTTTGCTCAAGAGTGGCAACTCAATCATGGAGACTAACCAATACTTCTAACTAAAGAGTTCAATCTTAATAATCCTTCTTTACATTGGCTACCCCCTTAAAATAAGAGACACCAAATAGGGTAGCTTGAACCCTTCTTCTAGATGAGCTACTTAGCATAAAGTGTTCTGACATCCCAATAATACTCTTGTGTATGGGTAAGAACCAGAAATCTGAAATTTCTCACGAGCAGAAAATCAGCAGTGCAGTAAAACAGCTGTAACTCTCATTATGTTAATCCAATGAAACTGTAGTTTATACCGATGGAAAGCTTATAAAATTCTCTGCAACTTTCTTATAGAACACACTTCCAGATTCCGCAGCTAACTTGTCCGAAAACAACACATAACAGATTCTGTTCTAGGTTTCAGACAGCACAGTTGCATCGTCTTGTGATTTTTGTATCTCCCAATCCAAAATAGCTATGAGGGTAGTTCTTGCATTTAGAGAGAGATGTTGAAGTCCACTCTTGTCCAGAATTCTCTCATGATTTTTGGTCTTTCAAGAACAGAGATATAAGTTGATAAAGACAGGCTGCTCCGAAAGGACAAGATAGAGAGAACACCAGAAATCTATACCCCAACTATTTGTTTCATTAATCCTTATACCTTAGGCCTATAAACTAAATGAAATTGTGGGATCCACAAATTCATTGCAATCATTACAAAGCTCCAAATCAAGCAAAAGCATAATTATAATTCAACCAGCAATAAAGGTGCACAAAACAATCATTGACTCAATTTGCGATACTATCGTTCTCTTCATACTAAGGGTAAAGATCCTAAAGCTCCTCTTTCAATTTCGCAAGAAGGGGGTGAGGAATGGTTCTAAAAAGCATATCAAATCAAGGAGTGTAGATGAGATCAAAGGCTTAAAACAAGCATCATGGAGAAGATGAATATCAAGGGTGGGGATATAGTGGAGAAGAAATATCAAGGTTTATAGACAAGGAAGTTATAGCAATTTTAAAACCTTAAGACGACCGATTTCTAATTAGGCTTGCGTCCTACAGTCAGCATTGCTCTGATACCACTCTGTCACACCCGGTTTTAAGGACAAAACCAGACATACACCATATGTGAAATAAAGAAGACAAATCTCACATATAGCCACAGATAAGTGTAATATCAAAAGACAAATGCTTAATATACATAACTCAATAGTATAAAGTATACCTTAAAGAGGCAACACAGCGGAAAGACAACTCCGAACACCGGGTGCAACCTTCACTCCAGGATCAAACTAACTGGTTGATCACAAGCCTAACAATTCCAGAATCTAACAGTCTGGTACCCTTCCTGAGATGTGGGGAAATAGCAAGAGTGAGTCCATGTCGAACTCAACAAATATAACATGGGGTTCATGCGGCTCAAAAGGTTTGACACGGGTTTACTGCAATAGCTTTTAGTGAGTCATCTTTTTAGCAGTTGAGTAGCAACAAGTTTACTAAAAACCCAAATAACCTCATGATCATGTAAACGAGAATAATGTATAGCAAGAAACAATAATCATTAGTGAACATCAATATCATCAGTGTTATCATTATCATCAGCGTTCATCATTTATTCTGTAAGGGTCCAAGGCCACTCGTGACCGTGAGCACGGCTGATATACCAGTTTTACACTCTGCAGAGGTTGTACACTTTCACTGTGAGTCGTGATTACCCATATGCCTGAGGCGGCCAATCCCCAAAACACTCCCAAGGTGAGCAGGCAGGGTTCACTATGAAGCCTTTTAAAGGTTCGTCTAACAAGTTAGGGCCGCTAGGTTTCCGAAGTCAGTCCGTGTGATACACCACGCAGGGATCCACAGTCTGCTTCACCCCATTTGCGCCACAAGGGTAACCTCTAACAAGCTAGAAAAGGTCCTCATACTGAGCTAAAGCCAGAGCCATATAGCCCTCACAGTTGTACTGTAAGTCCCGGATGTTCGCTTACAGATAAGTCCTTATGGAGAGAAACTAGAGCACCATAAAAACAACAAAATATGCTCTAGCCCTCTTGAGCCATGTTTCTATAAAGCATCTTTTAAACGTTTATTGCATATACCATTAGTCAAGTTACAGATCATGGTTATTTATCTTAAGCACTAGCATAAATACTATCCAATGCAATATCCCATGGGTGTCAAGGTACAAGATACAAAAACTAGGATATCCTTAGTGGTAACAAGGTAGACACATGCACATGAATTAAGTATATTAAAGGTGAATAGGAAACAAGGATGATCCCATGCTATACTTGCCTTAAACACCGATCTTTCGGTAAGCTTTAATCTTCAACGTTCTTCTTCTTCTTCTTGATAACCACGTATATCTCACCGACTGGACTTGATCAATAAATCACCACACACACATCGATACAATCATACACGAAGCAAACAATAGATCTAAATTAGAACAGTACACCAAACATAAAATTAAGATGAAAAGTTTGTAGAACGAATCTACGTCTCTCTACGAATACACAGACGCGAAAAACACACTAATCAGAGCTACGGTTGAAAAGATACATCTACCGAAAGATTTGCTCATAGGAGAAAATATAAAACTATTAGTTTCATGTGTTTTAATTATATAATAACATATATAAGATATTTTATAGATACTATATATGGAATTAAGTCAAATTTAGATTCAAATTATGAAACTAAAGTAAAACAAATCATATTTTATTTACAAAACCCAGTTACATAATTATTAATCAAGATATGATTTAAACAATAAAATTTCAGAATTAGTAATATGGTAAATACTGTCACTAACGCGTAAATCTCGTTGCTATGAATCTAACGCAACTCGAATGAGCTAAAACGGATCTAAAACGTAGAAGATATTATTTAAACAAGATCTACTTTATTAAAGTAATAGATTAAATCTCACATCGGAACTTAAAGATAGAAAACCTAACCAACAGTAACACTAACAGTATAACAAGTTTGTAAAACTCTTCTACACGTTACTACGATCACATAGACATAAAGATCACGAAATTTGGATTTAAAACATAAAAATTATGAATTTTCTAAGATTTCCTATAGATAAATAATTACTTTAATATAAACTCGAAAATAAATTATCTCAAACCTACTGTACAGTTCTATCATCATGTAGAGCTCGCAAATACGAATCTAACGCAATTTGAATGGATCAAATCGGAGTTAAAACGGATAATTTATGACTAAAACTAACTCAGTGGCAAAACTGTAAATATCAGAAAACGTATTTTTCATTTACCGAAACGAATTACGTTTTCAATTAATCAAAACGTATTTTTGGAAGTTACCCGATCAAAATACGCTTTACGGAAAAGAAAACGTAAACCGGGAATGCGCTTTGGACTGCGGGTTAAGAACTTAAAATTTACAGGGTCTCTTTAGCAAAAACGCCGGCCGAACCGGTAACTTCTAATCCTGGCCGTTGGATCTGAATCGGAGGGTCCAGATTGGATCTGGGAAAAACCGGCGGCGCTCCGGCCGGAATCGGGCTCGACGGCGACCCTTCCGCGGCGGCGCCATGGCCGGAGCATGCTATACCTCGCTTCCGGGCATCATTCAACAAGTAGAAGGTACCGGGAGAAAGAGCGAAGCACGGCGATCTCACCTCGCGCAAGAACGGAACCGAGGACAGACCAAAAGAAGGCGCGCGGCTCGGAGAGGCGGACGGTGGAGACGGTGATGCTCACGGTGGCGCGTCGAGACGACTAGAGCGGCTCCAAAAGGATGGGACGGATGCGAAATAGCACGGGGGTCCCGTTTTTATAGCCCGAAGGTGTCGCACTTAAGGAAGGGAAAAAGATTGAGCTGCGGATTCGAATCGGAGAAGGAGGAAAGCGAGCTCGCGGTTGGAAAGAACCGGAGGAAGAAGAAAGGAAAGGAGAACGGTCACTGACTAGTGGGACCAACGCGTCAGCGACACAGTTAGCGGCTCAGTGCGGAACGCAGGCGCGCGCGCGATGACGGGCCGACAGGCCGCAACTTGGGCTCGGCCCAGGGAATCCGGAGGCGAGCGCGGGGAGGTAAGTGGGCCGCGGCAAGGCAGGCTGAGACAGGCCGAAATCCGGAATAAGCCGACTTTTCTTTTCTTTTTCTTTTTCCAATTTTTCAAAGCCAATTTTCAAAAGATTTTCAAATCCAAATTTGAATTTGACTTAAACCACTCATCACAAAATCCCAAATGCAGCAGCATGAATGCTCAATCATGTTCCTACCCTTATATTTGATTTTAAATTTATAAAAAAATATTATCATTCTAAATTTGCATGCTCACAATAATATACAAAAATCATATTTCTCCTACTTTTCTTCTTTTTAAAATTTTAGGGTGTTACATTAAGGGAAGCATGAGAGGGTAGCTTGACCTAGGTGAGTCTTATGTTTAGGTGTGGTGCACACTTGTTAAACTTAGCACTAGGCAGCTCTAGAATAGCTCAAAGTTCAGTTGGAAGCAACTTGGTTCAAATTGCGTCGCGTTTCGGAGTGTTTAGAGAGCTTTTCCCTTGACCGGACGCGGTTCTCGGTTTAACCAGCGCGTCCGGTCAGTTCAAAACCGCGACTGCGTTTCGGCGCTGACGACCGGACGCGGTCCTTGCGAGGACCGGACGCGGTGGTCAGACCGACACGTGTCACTTAAGGGAAACCATCCGTTCGGACGCGACCTGGGTGTGATCGGCGCGTCCGGTCACGTTCCAGTAAGGTCCTGCGACGACCGGACACGTCCGGTCATCACCGATCGGACGTGGTCGCGCGTCCGATCTCGTTACAGTAAGCTCCCTGCACGATCGGACGCGTCCGATCACCCCTGACCGGCGCGTCCGGTCACTCAGCCGAAATTTCAGAATTTCGACCGTTACGAGCGACCAGCGCGTCCGGTCACTTCGAGCGGCGCGCCCGGTCACTCAGTCGAAATTCCAGAATTTCGACCGTTACGTGCGACCGGCGCATCCGATCACTTTGACCAGTGCGTCCGGTCACCCCGCGTTTTGCTGAGTTGGCAGGTAACGGTTCGTTTCGACTGTGGGGTGTATAAATACATCCCCACCACCTCTTTTAGAGGTCTCTTGCTCATTTGTTCAGATGAGAAACACCTTTGGAGTGCAAGGGAGTGCAAGAGCTCTAGTGAGGAGTGTGATTTGAGAATCAAAGCTTGAGAGTTCCTCACTAGTGATTAGAGAGTAGCAAGTGTGCATCCTCCTTCTCATTAGGCTCGTTATGGTCAAGTGAGAGTTCTAGCTTGTTACTCTTGGTGATCACCATCACCTAGACGGCTTGGTGGTGATTGGGAGTTTGGTGATCATCCGGCGAAGCTTGTGGATGACCCAACTCATCTTATGAGCGGTTTTGGGCGATTCACCGTGACGGAGTGTCGAAGAATCAGCCCGTAGAGAGCACTTGATCCTTGCGCGGATCAAGGGGGAGCTACACCCTTGCGCGGGTGCTCCAACGAGGACTAGTGGGGAGTGGCGACTCTCCGATACCTCGGAAAAACATCACCGTGTTCCTTGCCCTTACTTTCAAGCATTTACTTTCTCGTATTTACTTTTATTGCTTGTTTTACTTTTCTAGAATTGCCATGCTAGACTAGGATTGAAAACTAGGGTGCAAAACTCTTTACCGGTAGAATATCTAGGAGCACAAGTAGGCACTAGGGGTGAATTCTGGCTTGTAGGATTTAATTCTTGCAATTAATTTTTAGAGAAGCCTAATTCACCCCCCTCTTGGGTATCTTGATCCTTTCAATTGGTATCGGAGCCGAGTTGCTCCTAGTTTAGGCTTTACCGCCTAGAGCAAGATGTCTAACGGGGAAGAACCACCTCCCACCTTTGAGGGGGATGATTTTCCATATTGGAAAATCCGTATGGAGGCGTATCTCGAAGCCATAGATGTTGGTGTCTTAGAGCCGCAACCCAAGGGCTTCCCGCTATCAAGGATCCCGCCAACCCAATTGGTGACGAGGAGAAGTACGACCGGTGGAATGCAAAGGCCAAAAATGCACTCTACCGGGGCTTAGGCAAGGATATCTTCAATCGTGTGCGTAATGCAAAGAACGCTCATGAATTGTGGGAAAACCTTTGTGCTCTCCATGAGGGAACTAAGAGTGAGCGTGAGGAACGCTATCATATTGCTTTAAAGAAAATTAATTCTTTTGAGATGCTTCCCAAAGAAAATGCTAATGACATGTACACTCGTCTAAATGTTCTTGTAGAGGACCTCAATGCTCTTGGGCTCACTCAAATGAGCCAATCGGATGTTGCAAGGAAGATCTTGAGTGTTCTTCCCGTTGAGAAGTATGGTCACATTGTCACCGTGCTTCACCAAAGTGATCTCTCCACCGCAACACCGACACAAGTATTGGGGAAGATCAATGCTCATGAGATGTACATGCACATCACTCCGGAAGAGGGCTCATCATCTTCCAAGAAGAAAGACTTGGCCTTCAAAGCTAGCCATGACAAGAAGAAGAAGAAGGGCCAAGCCATGATGGTGCAAGAAAGCTCAAGTGAAAGTGATGTTGATGATGAATCACTTGCACTCATGGTGAGGAAGACCACCAAAATGCTAAAGAAGCTCAACAAGAGTGGCATAAAGTTCGATGGTAAGAAAAAGAAATTCTTCACAAGTAGCAAAAGAAAGCCAATCTCGGAGATGGATTGCTACAATTGTGGTGAACTTGGCCACTTAGCTCATCAATGCCCTAGACCTCCAAAAGACAAGTACAAGAACAAGAACAAGGGCAAGAAAAATGATTCAAGCGATGAAGAAGAAGAGAGAAAGAAAAACAAGCCATACAAGAAGAAGGATGGCAAGAAGAAGGAGTTCCACAAGAAAAAGAAGGGAGGAAAAGCATACATTGTTGGTGATTGGCTCACCGATATTGAATCATCTTGTGAGTCCTTCGAAGATGAAAGCAATGATGAGAAAGAGAAGGTTGCCGCATTTGTAATGGGGCCATCATCTTCACCGACGTCTTCATCACCACCTTCACCGCCTCCATCACCATCATCGTCCACTACTCACCTATGCCTTATGGTCAAGGGTGATCGAAAGGTACAAAACTATGATAGTAATGATGATGATGATAGTGATAGTGATGATGAATATGATGCACCTTCTTATGATGAACTTGTAAAATTGTTAAACAAATACACTAAAGTCATAAGAAGGACTAGAAATGAAAATGATAAACTTCAAAATGAAAATGAATCACTCTCATCTAAGCTTGAAAGTGCTCAAAAGGCTAGTGGTGAGCTCAAAGATCAAAATGAAATTATGTCTTCCCCTCTCAAGGAGCTCAAAACTTCTAATAAAGAGCTTAGAGATCAACATGATAAACTTGAGAAGAAGCATGATAAGCTCATCACTAGGCATAACTCTCTAAAAGACAAATATACAACATTGAAAATTGACTATGATAGTCTTTTGGTTGCTAATGAACTTGCTCTTGAGGCACATGATGCTACTAACAAAGTTGTTAAGTGTGATATAGCTACATCATGTGATGACTTGATTATTGAAAGCATTGAGCAAGGTTCTAGTAGCAAAGGCAAGAGTGTGGTTGAGTCAAGCAATTATGATGATTATGCCAAGATCAATAGTGAAAATGAGAAGCTTGCAAGTGAGAACAAGAAGCTAAAAGGTTTGATGGCTCTTGAGAAGCAAACAACAAATGAATCACTCATTGAAGAAAACAAAAAGCTCAAGCAAGAGAAAGAGCATCTCAAAACCGGCCTAAGCAAGTTCACAAGAGGTCAATATTTGCAAAGTGAGCTACTCATGAACACCATAATGAAGATGGATGTAACGGATCAACGTAATTATACGAGATTAAGTCAAAAAAATCTTCCATCGAGGCGGTTAATTTACCAGACTTAAACCCGTATAACCCGAGATTCCGTGAAATCACGAGGGATTTCAAACCAACCAACATACAACCAAGATCGTACTGATTTAGCAGCCACAGTTCACATGATACATAGAGTTCACAATAAAAGTGGAGTACATCAGAGTTCTGAATAAAAGTTATTACAACATAGTTCAGAATAACATAGCGGAAGAAAGTAATTTTACACACACACTTAGTTCAAATACAGTGCCAGTAGATAGTCATGGTCCACAAAAGCAGTAGATAAGACGAATAGAGTGACCCTTGCCCAAGGTCCTAGTTGTCGCCCATCGCCGGATACAGACAGTTGGAACAGTACCCATAGTACATCTGACCATCTGCAACAACAATGGGAACAACGCCCTGAGTACGAGAATGTACTCAGCTAGACTTACCCGTCAAAAACCAGAAATAAAGGACACCAAGGATCATGCAAGGCTTTATAGATTGGACTGGCTTGACTCATTTGCGAAAAGCATGAGTTGTTATGAAAAACTATACCAGTACTTTTTGCATCACTTTTAGTACAACCTATTCTAGCTAGGTAAGCATCTATTACTAAAAACAATCACTTGATTCATCATTAACAATCTAGATTACCATATCAGGTTTAGCATTTCCAACATCATTCACTTAACCATCAGTGTTCCATTAATGTTACTACGATGCCATAGCTCGAGTCAAGTGCTCACTAACCGGGAGCGACGGCGATTCGAATAGAATTCCTATCCAGCTGGAGATTTATTCCTCACACAAACCCTGTTTCCCCCGTCAGGGTTGCATAGATTACCAATGACACTTTCCAAGAAGCCGCGGGATAACAATCATGGATCGCACTACCCAGGGACCGCTCGACTGCCAGGACGCACCTTAGGCTCACTCTTCGCGTCCCCGTTACACCCACTTCAACACCAGTCTGCCAACCCAAGTTTATCCCGGCTCGAAAAGTGTCACTAGCTTCGCGGTCGAAAGATACTTTATTCGGCCAGCTAAATGTGAGGCATGCGTTCAACATGACAAGAGGGACGAGCAACGATCGGTCCTTAATCGACACAGACGGAATCACTATAGTCCAAAACCCTATAAGACTCCGCCCGGTCTCCATTTATCCATCAACACTTGGTTACTTTTTATGATCACAATTACAGATAACCATAACCCGGTATCCACCTATAACTCGCAGGTGACAGGAAATCACCCAACTTCTACCGGTCTAAGCATGGCTAAGCAATTTACTCGATCCTAACCTAACAGGGTGAAAGATAATCCGGGGGCTAAGGTAATAATGCAACAACGGTTTTACTCAACTCCTATAACTTAATGCAACAATATATATAACTATAGTTCATGTAGTAAGGAACAGCTTTTATAAAAATAGGAGACTTAAAATGCTCCGGGGCTTGCCTTTTTCGAATGAACTAGGATGGTGGTCGACGCACTCTGGCAGCTCCTCGCCTGACTCTTCTTCCTCGGGCACCTCCTGTGCCTGGGGCTCCTGCTGGTCGGTCCAAGCTTGTTCCTCCGGCACTGCTTCCTGCGACTCCTCCTGCGATCCTGTATGATGCAAGTGCATAAGCAACCATGCGAATGATGCATCGGATTGTGGTGGAGTGCTTTGATGACATGAGATGCAGATGAGCACATGGAATGAGCAGTTTGAAAATAACTATTTCTTCTACAAGGTAGTCAACGTCATCCAAGAACATGTACCCTAAAACATGCACCTTATCCTTCATTAGTTAGCCTATCATCTACACATACAAGTGAATCTAAGCTACCAAAGCTTACCAACCTAACTCATCCATAACATCAGCAAGGCAAAATGATGCTTCAAAGATACACCAAACATATTTTATTTCTCTTAATTTCTCATAAAGAATAATATTTTATTCCCTATTTAACTAGGGTTACACACCAACACCTATTTCTGGTGTAGATAAAAATCTACAAAAATTACAGTAGATTACTCTTATCCTAAATAACCTACTACAAAATTTTCATGAGAATGGCCTGTGTAAAACTGCTTGTACAAAATAAACAAGTTATAGACTAAATATGAGCATGAAATTATTTTGTACTAGGAAAAGTATCAAACAACAGATTTCACATTTTTCCTATGTTACTAACAGTAAACTAACATACTACAAAAATTATCACATGTATGTTCTATACAAATTTAGCTCTCTACTAAAAATAACAAAGATTATCAATTAAAGGCATTTGAACTACACTTCAGAATTTTCTCACAGAACATGCTTCACTAATATTTTTCCTAGAAAGTACATCACTAATAAAGATTAAAGAAATAAGAATCACATTTTTCCCTTCATTATTTTATTTACTACACATTTTCTAAGATATCAGCATTTATAGCAATTAAATAAAGCTACACAGAAAAGTGTCACAAATATAATATGAGATATTTTTAAACTGTATATCTATTCAAGAGGAACATTTCAAACTTTGTTTCATGATTTGTGGAGCTATAAAAGGTACACAATCATTTTCTAAAGCCTTTTCTTTTCCCAATCCTTAAAGAAAATCAAAAACAAATTCTGAAATTGCTTAACGGGCCAGCCCACTAGAATGACCGGCCCACGGCCGTTTTTCAACCGGTGCGCCACGCGGGAAAAACGAAAGGCGACCCGGCTCGTTGGTTCGGCCCAAGGCCGCTTGGCCCAGAGAGCAGAAGGGGGGGCGAAGCGCGGGGCGCGGCCATGGGTGCCGGCGTCCCGACGTCGCGGGGCGACGCGGTGGTCGCTGTCGGCCAACGGCCGACCCCCGGCTCTGAGCGGCTACCTCGAGCGCGCATGGTTTCCGCGAAATGATGGCGAGCACAACAGTGCCAAACAAGGGAAGAAGGAGGGAGCGAGGGCGCCGATGGCGGAGCTCGAGCCCGGCGGCCGGCGACGGTGGCGCGCGGGAAAAAGCAAAATTGAGCCTCACTGTCATCGAACCGGGGATACCGAGTCCCGTTCGGAGAAGAGGAGAAGGTGGCGGAGCCAGTGGCGAGACGAATCGGGAGGTGGTGCGGCCGTTGAGCGGGAACGGCGGTTTTCGTCTCGGGCGGAGCGGCGGTGGCGCGAGGAGGCGGGAGCGGCGGCTGCTGCTGCTCGCGCGAGGCCGAGAAGAGCGAAATGGAGGGCGTGCTGAGGATGGAGGAGCGGGTGCGAGTTCAAGGCGCGTGGCGCGGCCGGTGGAGCCCACGGCTCGCCACCCGTACGCCGGAGGCGGCGAGCGGCGGCCACGCGGCGGCCGCGGCCTGAGCGCGGCGTGCGCTGGCGCGGGGCGCGCGCGCGCTGGCGCGAGCGGACGCGCGAGGCAGGCCAGGCCGGCTTCGGCCATGGGCCGAGAAGCGAGGCGGCGGCCCAGTTAAGGGAAAAAATCGATTTTTCTTTTATGAATAATATTTTCAGTTCTCTCTATTTGTTTCAAATTTGAATTTGAAGATGAAAAAGAGGTTTTCAGAACTTTTGCCCAAAATAAAAGTTGTTCAAAATTTAATTCTCTACAACTTTCATGTAGGGCACTTTTCAAAATTTTAAATAGATTTTGAATTTGGGATTCAAAGCTAAATTTTAAGTAAAAATTCATTTTTTCTAGAATATTTTTAAAAGCAAAATTTGAAGGAATTTGAATTCAAGAGTTGCTCCAAAAATCATGTTTATTTATTCTAGATTATCTAAAATTGTAGCTACACAAAGTTTCATCACTCTTTAGCACTTAAATGTAGCATTTGTGTTTTGAGTAGTTGTTTTTCAACTCTAAATTTAAAAGGGTCTATATTGCATGCAATGATAACCATGTATGAGATGATTATGACTAGTGCCTTGGATGCTAATGCATGCTTAACACCCAGGGGTGTTACAGCCCTCCCCCCTTATGAGAATCTCATCCCGAGATTTTGAGTTACGAACCATTTATCGTAAAAATCTTTATACGCGGTTTGAAGATATTCTCCCGTTTCCCATGAAGCATCACTCTCATCATGATGGCTCCACTGAACCTTGTAGGTTGTTACCACTTTATTCCGAGTGACTCGGTCCTTTGTATCTAGAACTCGAACTGGTTGTTCACGATATTCCAAGTCTGCCTTGATCCGAATACCCTGCGGTTCTATTCTCTCTTCCGGAACACGTAGACATTTCTTCAACTGGGATACGTGAAAGACGGGAAAGATCGAACTCATTCCTTCTGGCAATCGCAACTTGTATGCCACGGAACCCTTTTTCTCCATAATCTGGTATGGTCCGATATATCTAGCAGACAGTTTTTGCTTGATTCCAAACCGTTTCTTCTTCATGGGGGTAACCTTCAAATAGACATAGTCACCCACTTGGAAATCCAATGGTCTTCTTCTCTTATCTGCATAACTCTTCTGACGAGACTGTGTAGCTTGCATGTTTTGTTGGATAATACGAACCTTCTTCTCTGCCTCATCTATAAAATCAATTCCATAAAACCTTCTTTCTCCAGGCTCTACCCAATTTAACGGTGTTCTGCACTTCCTGCCATATAAAGCTTCAAAAGGTGCCATCTTGATACTCTCTTGGTAACTGTTGTTGTAAGCGAATTCTGCCAATGGTAACCAGGATTCCCATGAGCCTCTGGATGACAATACACAAGCTCTAAGCATATCTTCAAGTACAGCATTAACTCGTTCTGTCTGCCCATCTGTCTGCGGATGGTAAGCCGTACTACGAATCAAACTAGTACCCAAACCTTTATGAAGATGTTCCCAAAAATGAGAGGTAAACTGTGAACCATGATCAGACACGATCATTTTTGGTATACCATGTAATCGGACAATCTCAGCAATATACTTTTCTGCATATTGAGGTGGTCGGAATGTCGTCTTAACTGGTAGAAAGTGAGCTGTCTTGGTGAGACGATCTACTATGACCCAAATAGAATCATGTCCCTTCTGTGTGGTGGGAAGACCAGTGATGAAATCCATACTTATATCATCCCATTTCCAATCGGGTACAGGCAAGGGTTGCAGAAGTCCTGCAGGTCTCATGTGAAGAGCCTTAACTCTACAACACATGTCGCAACGAGCAACGTATGCTGCAATTTCTTTTTTCATCTTAGTCCACCAATAACGGGGTCGCAAATCTTGGTACATCTTACTACTTCCGGGGTGAATAGATAGCTTAGAATGATGGGTCTCATTCATCAACTTGTTCTTAAGCTCTCTATCCTTTGGTACCACCAGGCGATCCTTAAACCATAACACTCCTTGGTCATCCAATCGAAAGTGTTTGGTGGGTTCTCTCTTCATCTTCTCCTTGATATGAAAGATTCCCTTATCTGTCCTCTGACTTTCAATGATCTGGTCTTCCAAAGTACAACTGATCTGAAGATTATGCAACACAGCAGGATGTAGCAAATTGAACCCTTCTTCAAACAACGGTTGCACATCAATAGCATGTGATTTTCTGCTCAGTGCATCTGCTACTACATTAGCCTTCCTAGGATGATAATGCACGTTTAGATTATAGTCCTTTATCAGCTCTAACCATCTTCTCTACCGCATGTTCAACTCAGATTGGGTAAAAATGTATTTGAGACTCTTATGATCTGTAAAGAGGTTACACACATTACCCATTAGGTAGTGTCTCCAAATCTTTAGAGCATGCACTACTGCTGCAAGCTTCAAATCGTGTGTAGGATAATTAACTTCATGCTTCCTCAGTTGACGTGAGGCATAGGCAATGACCCTTCCATTTTGCATTAGTACACATCCTAACCCATTCTTAGATGCGTCACAGAACACATCAAAAGACTTTTCTATATCCGGTTGGGCTAGAACAGGAGCAGTGGTCAACAGCTTTCGCAGGGTGCAGAAAGCTACCTCGCACTCCTCTGTCCATACAAACTTATGATCCTTCTGTAACAGGCTTGTCATTGGTTTGGCAATCTTCGAGAAATCCGGTATGAAGCGACGATAGTAACCGGCTAAACCAAGAAAACTGCGAACTTCATGCACCGGGATTGGTGACTTCCAGTCCATAACCTCTTGTACCTTACTAGGATCTACGGAAATGCCATTTTCGGACAGCACGTGGCCGAGAAAAGGCACTGTCTTAAGCCAGAACTCACACTTGCTGAACTTCGCATACAGTTGATGTTCCCTGAGTCTAGTCAAGACAATCCTGAGGTACTCTACGTGATCTTTTTCATTCTCTGAATATATTAGAATGTCATCAATGAACATAATCACAAACTTATCCAACTCTGGCATGAATACCGAATTCATCAGATACATAAAATATGCAGGAGCGTTTGTTAATCCGAAGGACATGACAAGATACTTGTACAAGCCATATCTGGTAGAGAACGCAGTCTTAGGCACATCTTGCGGCCTAATCTTTATCTGATGGTACCCTGATCTCAGATCTATCTTAGAGAACACTTTGGCTTTAGACAACTGGTCAAACAATACATCAATCCGAGGAAGAGGATACTTGTTTTTAATTGTCACTGCATTCAGTGGTCGATAATCCACGCACATGCATAAAGAGTTATCCTTCTTCTTTTTCACAAACAGAGCGGGGCATCCCCATTCAGACGAGCTGGGACGAATCAAACCTTTCTTTAGTAAGTCCTGGAGTTGCTTCTTCAATTCGGCTAACTCATTGGGAGGCATCCGATAGGGCCTTCTCAAGATCGGTGCTGTTCCCGGAATTAACTCAATGGCAAACTCAACATTTCGGTCTGGTGGAAGTCCAGGTAACTCATCCGGAAACACATCTGAAAACTCACATACCACTGGAATCTGGGCTAGCAGAGTAGTTTGGACCACACAAGTCGTGCTAGCTAGGTCTACTTTCCGAGGTATGACCACTCGAAAGGTGCCTTCTCCACTTGGTTCCTTGAGAGAGATACTCCTTTCTCCAACATCGATTACTACCCCCATCTTATTCATCCAGTTCATACCCATGATCACATCCAAAACTAACCCTGGCATGACTATCAGATTAAGCTTATATTGCCGGTTTGATATGTTTAGGGTCACTCCCTGAACTATCTGATTAGTCAACAGATCAGCCCCAGCTGAACTGATTTTATATGCACATTCCAGTTCAATTATCTTTTGCTCATGCCTCTTAACAAAAGCTTGACTTACAAAGGAATGAGATGATCCAGAATCAAACAAGACTACTGTAGGATGATTGTTGATAGAAAACATACCAGCTGTTACCGGTTCTCCTTCTGGGATGTCATCCACAGTGGTGTGATGCACATGAGCTTGATACTGTGTTTGCTATTTCCTTGGGTAGGGGCAAAACTTTGCAAAGTGTCCGGGTTCATTGCAGTTGAAGCACGATCCCTTCACTTGAGCCACAGTTCCAGATGAACTGCCTTGTCCTGTCTTCGACGGAGGCAATGCCATCTTGAATGGTTTCTGGTTCCTCTGGGGTTGCTGAGCATTCTGATTCTTTCTTTGCGGTGGCCTAAACCTTGCACCTGGGGCAGGCGATCGATAAGCTGGATGGTTGGCCACTGGGGCTCGGGACTGGGATGAACCCGACTCGAAAGCTCTCTTACGGATCTTGGAAGCAGCATAAACATTGTTGTCCTTCTCTTGCTTCAGACAGTCGCTAACGAAATCATTGAAACCAGTCCTCATATTTGTACCCACATGTTTCATCATCTTGGGATTCAGGCCTCTCTTGAAGCTAGCGATCTTCTTGGCCTTAGTATTCACCATATCAGGAGCATAACGGCTCAGGTTATTGAATGCATGTAGATATTGAGTTACAGTCTTCGAGCCTTGATTCAGTGCCAGGAATTCCCCAAGCTTCATCTCGGTCAGACCAGGTGGAATGTACGTTCCACGGAAAGCTTCGGTGAACTCATTCCAAGTGATGTGAGTGTGGGGAGGAAAAGTGGTGCGGTGATGTTTCCACCACATTCCTGCCGGACCTTGAAGTTGATGAGCTGCATACTCAGTCTTCAACACTTCAGTCATTCTCAATACACGGAACTTGTCTTCCATAGTATTAATCAACTCTTCTGCATCCAAGGGTTCTGCGGCTTCCTTAAAGATCGGTCGACGAGTATCCATGAAGTCCTTAAAACTGCTGTACTGATTTGCTTCGTGACCACCCAGGTTTATTCCCCGACGGGTGTTGTCTGCGATACTGCGCAACGCAGCTTCCATATTCTGTTGCATGCTCTCCATATTACGTTGGCTTCTAAGAAATTATGCGAAAAACTGTTCCGCAGTGTAGGGTAGAGGAGGCGGTGGTGGATCACGGTCATCACTAGCGGCTGCACTGCCACCAGCCTCAGCGGCACCATACACGGTACGACGAGTGTTCGGCATCTGCATGTTTCAGCAACAGTAATTATTAGGTGATGTTGTAGGAATTGCGACTGAATGAAAGATCATGCCGTACTGAAATTACTGGAGAGAATAAATTCATACAATAAAATAGGGGCATAATAAGTCATTCCAATTAACACAACACCACTAATTAGATTACTCAAAGCGCACACATCGCGTCCATTACAACCAAGTTGCCAGCATACATACACTGGACTTTTGATGTTCGGATACCGCCACAAACACATCCAAGCTTTCCAACATTACATCAAAGCCTTAGTCTTTCTACTCATTATTACATACCCAACGTGCCAACAAAGCAAAAGATCATGAAGATGGAACCTAGTAGCTAGCGTAACAACTACTAGCCTACTCATCGTGGTCGCTGTCTAAGTCCGAGACGTTGGCTTCGTCGCCATTAGCAGCGTCGTGGTGCTCCCCAACTGGTGCTTCGGGCTCTTCAGGACCTTCGTTTTCATTCAAATCCATCTCTGCCGCACCAGGAGGAACATAGGGGTTGAGTTGATTGTTCAGCCGATGAACCTCCTCATGCAGATTGTCATTATATTCCTCTGCATAGGCCAGCTGTTGCTCTAGCTCAAACTGTCTAGCCCTCAACACATTATCTGCGGACCAGGCTTCATTCCTCTGATGGAGCACATGAGTCAACATGCGCTCAGCGTTCCCGTTGGCGGTGGTCAGTTGCCCAACCTGCTTTCTCAGGGCACGTACATCTCCTTCGAAAGCCACAGACCTCTGGGTAGCCTGATCTCTCTGGCGAGTCAACTGAGCCATCTCTGTGTTGAGCCTCTCAATCTCGGCATCGTGATCTCTCTGAAGCTGACGACGGTCATCACGAGACTAACCAAGAGCACTAGACACACGTCTCAGGCTACCTTCCACTCCATCAAAGGCCCTCATCACTGCGAACATGGCACTCATAGCGGAGTTGTCACTGTTCTGTGCTTCTGCGGCGCTAATCTCCAGAGATCTTCCTCTTGCCTACTGCCATGAGTCAGTGGAGGGGTTGCCCCTCGGAAAGACTCCAACTAAAGCTGCTGCCAACTCCTGAGGAAAGCGATCCATGATATCCCTCAGGATCCCAAAGGCTGCCCTCTCAGCGGCTTCTTCAGGGGTCCTGCCAGTTGACTCAAAATGCCAACCGGTCCACTCAGAACCATCACCTCGAGGACGAACTACTGCTTCCACAGTCACCAAAAGTCCTTCCCCCAACCGCTCATTCGACCAAAAGTAGCGGGGCTCCATTCCATCAGGATAGCCTACATCGCTGAGTACTCTCCACAAGAGCGTAGGCATCCCAAACTTTCCAAGAAAGGTGTGGCGCTGACGAGTGCGTGGAGCTAGCTGATGATGGGGAGCTCTGCCGGTGGACTTGCGAGCTGTCTGCTTGGTACGTGCCATCTGTAGCAAAAATTTTTATTACCGCGGTGAGAACAGATTTTTAAGTTAGCATTTTTATCGAAATGAGATAATCAACTTATAAGGGGAGGAACAATGCCATGAATGAAATGCACAACATGATACGTGCACGTTCCGTACGTCCTCACAAACTTAGAAAAATAATAACTACTAACGGAATAAACGGTGGCATACCACGATCTCTTGTATCATAACTAATACGTACTACTCGAAAGCGTTGTTATGTACCTGCAGAAAGTCACTTCAGCCCAAACCTCACAGTATGAAAATATGCAAGAAAATAGTAAAGTAAGTTACTCGCTCTACATGCATCTCTAGATACGAGTATAACGGTAACAACTACCCGAATCATCGTCCTAATGACGGCATCGTCACCGCATGACGGAGGTCCCCACCATTTGAATACTCTCATACGAACATGCGCATGGCACGTAAGTATTTCGGTATCACATAAGCACTCCCCTAGATCGACAGTGTATCCGACCATGCTCTCACAACTCTCACTTACCAAGGCGTAGAGGGAATTGATCCATACATTACCACTCAATTGAATGACACTCATACAATAGCACGCCGTATGAGCGACGAAATTTCAAATATGATGCAAACCCCCAAGTTAGTACTTAATTAAGCCACCTAGAGTCCTTATTGGGCATAAAGGATATGACCACTAGCACACTCTTAAATTTAAAAGCTTAGTTGAAAACACAGTTTTGTTTTTAAATACCCATGTGAACAGTAACATGCTAAACCATGCTCCGATGCCAGTTGTACCGGATCAACGTAATTATACGAGATTAAGTCAGAAAAATCTTCCACCGAGGCGGTTAATTTACCAGACTTAAACCCGTATAACCCGAGATTCCGTGAAATCACGCGGGATTTCAAACCAACCAACATACAACCAAGATCGTACTGATTTAGCAGCCACAGTTCACATGATACATAGAGTTCACAATAAAAGTGGAGTACATCGGAGTTCTGAATAAAAGTTATTACAACATAGTTCAGAATAACATAGCGGAAGCAAGTAGTTTTACACACACACTTAGTTCAAATACAGTGCCAGTAGATAGTCATGGTCCACAAAAGCAGTAGATAAGACGAACAGTGTGACCCTTGCCTAAGGTCCTAGTTGTCGCCCATCGCCGGATACAGACAGTTGGAACAGTACCCATAGTACATCTGACCATCTGCAACAACAATGGGAACAACGCCCTGAGTACGAGAATGTACTCAGCTAGACTTACCCGTCAAAAACTAGAAATAAAGGACACCAAGGATCATGCAAGGCTTTATAGATTGGACTGGCTTGACTCATTTGCGAAAAGCATAAGTTGTTATGAAAAACTATACCAGTACTTTTTGCATCACTTTTAGTACAACCTATTCCAGCTAGGTAAGCATCTATTACTAAAAACAATCACTTGATTCATCATTAATAATCTAGATTACCATATCAGGTTTAGCATTTCCAACATCATTCACTTAACTATCAGTGTTCCATTAATGTTACTACGATGCCATAGCTCGAGTCAAGTGCTCACTAACCGGGAGAGACGGCGATTCGAATCGAATTCCTATCCAGCTGGAGATTTATTCCTCACATAAACCCTGTTTCCCCGTCAGGGTCGCATAGATTACCAATGACACTTTCCAAGAAGCCGCGGGATAACAATCATAGATCGCACTACCCAGGGACCGCCCGACTGCCAGGACGCACCTTGGGCTCACTCTTCGCGTCCCCGTTACACCCACTTCAACACCAGTCTGCCAACCCGAGTTTATCCCGGCTCGAAAAGTGTCACTAGCTTCGTGGTCAAAAGGTACTTTATTCGGCCAGCTAAATGTGAGGCATGCGTTCAACATGACAAGAGGAACGAGCAACGATCGGTCCTTAATCGACACAGACGGAATCACTATAGTCCAAAACCCTATAAGACTCCGCCCGGTCTCCATTTATCCATCAACACTTGGTTACTTTTTATGATCACAATTATAGATAACCATAACCCGGTATCCACCTATAACTCGCAGGTGACAGGAAATCACCCGACTTCTACCGGTCTAAGCATGGCTAAGCAATTTACTCGATCCTGACCTAACAGGGTGAAAGATAATCCGGGGGCCAAGGTAATAATGCAACAACAGTTTCACTCAACTCCTATAACTTAATGCAACAATATATATAACTATAGTTCATGTAGTAAGGAACAACTTTTATAAAAATAGGAGACTTAAAATGCTCCGGGGCTCGCCTTTTTCGAACGAACTAGGATGGTGGTCGATGCACTCTGGCAGCTCCTCGCCTGACTCTTCTTCCTCGGGCACCTCCTGTGCCTGGGGCTCCTGCTGGTCGGTCCAAGCTTGTTCCTCCGACACTGCTACCTGCGACTCCTCCTGCGATCCTGTATGATGCAAGTGCATAAGCAACCATGCGAATGATGCATCGGATTGTGGTGGAGTGATTTGATGACATGAGATGCAGATGAGCACATGGAATGAGCAGTTTGAAAATAACTATTTCTTCTACAAGGTAGTCAACGTCATCCAAGAACATGTACCCTAAAACATGCACCTTATCCTTCTATTAGTTAGCCTATCATCTACACATACAAGTGAATCTAAGCTACCAAAGCTTACCAACCTAACTCATCCATAACATCAGCAAGGCAAAATGATGCTTCAAAGATACACCAAACATATTTTATTTCTCTTAATTTCTCATAAAGAATAATATTTTATTCCCTATTTAACTAGGGTTACACACCAACACCTATTTCTGGTGTAGATAAAAATCTACAAAAATTACAGTAGATTACTCTTATCATAAATAACCTACTACAAAATTTTCATGAGAATGGCCTATGTAAAACTGCTTGTACAAAATAAACAAGTTATAAACTAAATATGAGCATGAAATTATTTTGTACTAGGAAAAGTATCAAACAACAGATTTCACATTTTTCCTATGTTACTAACAGTAAACTAACATACTACAAAAATTATCACATGTATGTTCTATACAAATTTAGCTCTCTACTAAAAATAACAAAGATTATCAATTAAAGGCATTTGAACTACACTTCAGAATTTTCTCACAGAACATGCTTCACTAATATTTTTCCTAGAAAGTACATCACTAATAAAGATTAAAGAAACAAGAATCACATTTTTCCCTTCATTATTTTATTTACTACACATTTTCTAAGATATCAGCATTTATAGCAATTAAATAAAGCTACACAGAAAAGTGTCACAAATATAATATGAGATATTTTTAAACTGTAGATCTATTCAAGAGGAACATTTCAAACTTTGTTTCATGATTTTTGGAGCTATAAAAGGTACACAACCATTTTCTAAAGCCTTTTCTTTTCCCAATCCTTAAAGAAAATCAAAAACAAATTCTGAAATTGCTTAACGGGCCAGCCCACTGGAATGACCGGCCCACGGCCGTTTTTCAACCGGTGCGCCGCGCGGGAAAAACGAAAGGCGGCCCGGCTCGTTGGTTCGGCCCAAGGCCGCTTGGCCCAGAGAGCAGAAGGGGGGGCGAAGCGCGGGGCGCGGCCACGGGTGCCGGCGTCCCGACGTCGCGGGGCGACGCGGTGGTCGCTGTCGGCCAACGGCCGACCCCCGGCTCTGAGCGGCTACCTCGAGCGCGCATTGTTTCCACGAAATGATGGCGAGCACAACAGTGCCAAACAAGGGAAGAAGGAGGGAGCGAGGGCGCCGATGCGGAGCTCGAGCCCGGCGGCCGACGACGGTGGCGCGCGGGAAAAAGCGAAATTGAGCCTCACCGTCGTCGAACCGGGGATACCGAGTCCTGTTCGGAGAAGAGGAGAAGGTGGCGGAGCCGGTGGCGAGACGAATCGAGAGGTGGTGCGGCCGTTGAGCGGGAACGGTGGTTTTCGTCTCGGGCGGAGCGGCGGTGGCGCGAGGAGGCGGGAGCGGCGGCTGCTGCTGCTCGCGCGAGGCCGAGAAGAGCGAAATGGAGGGTGTGCTGAGGATGGAGGAGCGGGCGTGAGTTCAAGGCGCGTGGCGCGGCCGGTGGAGCCCACGGCTCGCCACCCGTACGCCGGAGGCGGCGAGCGGCGGCCACGCGGCGGCCGCGGCCTGAGCGCGGCGTGCGCTGGCGCGGGGCGCGCGCGCGCTGGCACGAGCGGACGCGCGAGGCAGGCCAGGCCGGCTTCGGCCATGGGCCTAGAAGCGAGGCGGCGGCCCAGTTAAGGGAAAAAATCGATTTTTCTTTTAAGAATAATATTTTCAGTTCTCTCTATTTGTTTCAAATTTGAATTTGAAGATGAAAAAGAGATTTTCAGAACTTTTGCCCAAAAAAAAGTTGTTCAAAATTTAATTCTCTACAACTTTCATGTAGGGCACTTTTCAAAATTTTAAATAGATTTTGAATTTGGGATTCAAAGCTAAATTTTAAGTAAAAATTCATTTTTTCTATAATATTTTTAAAAGCAAAATTTGAAGGAATTTGAATTCAAGAGTTGCTCCAAAAATCATGTTTATTTATTCTAGATTATCTAAAATTGTAGCTACACAAAATTTTATCACTCTTTAGCACTTAAATGTAGCATTTGGGTTTTGAGTAGTTGTTTTTTAACTCTAAATTTAAAAGGGTCTATATTGCATGCAATGATAACCATGTATGAGATGATTATGACTAATGCCTTGGATGCTAATGCATGCTTAACACCCAGGGGTGTTACAATGGATAGAAGTGGTATTGGGTACTTGGCAAATTAAGAGAAGAAGGTAAAAGCTCAACAACAACAAAGCAAGTCAAAGCCCAAGCCAAAGAGATGTGTTGAGTGTGGACAAGAAGGCCATTTTGCTCATGAGTGCAATACTCCACCACCACAACCCTTGCCCAAGCATGCTAGACCATTTGCCTTCAATGCTCATTACATGCTAAGAAAAGATTCAAATGGAAAGATGAAAGTTATGTTCTTGGGTCCCCCAAACAAGAATAGGCCAAAGAAAATATGGGTTACCAAGTCACTAGTTGAGAAAGTCAAGGGTCCCTCTCAAGTTTGGGTCCCTAAATAAAAAGCTTGATCTCTTGTGTGTAGGTGAACTACAAGACCGGTGGATCTCATTGGGTTATTGATAGTGGTTGCACTCAACATATGACCGGTGATCCTCGTATGTTCACCTCCATTGAAGAGAATGAGATATGTTAAGAGAAGATCACATTTGGAGATAATTCAAAGAGCAAAGTCAAGGGTATAGGCAAGATTGCAATATCAAATAATCACTCACTCTCAAATGTGCTCTATGTTGCTTTATTGAGTTTCAACTTATTATCCGTTGGGCAACTTTGTGACCTTGGCTTCCAATGCTTGTTCACACCAAATGAAGTGGTAGTTTCAAAGATAGATGACAAGCAAGTGATATTCAAAGGCTTTAGATACAATAATCTTTATCTTGTTGATTTCACCTCCGAAGATGCAAACTTGATGACATGTTTATTCACCAAGACTTCACTTGGATGGCTTTGGCATAGGAGGCTTGCTCATGTTGGAATGAACACTCTCAATAAGCTATTGAAGAAAGAATTAGTGAGAGGATTGAAGGATGTAAAGTTTGAAAAGGACAAACCTTGTAGTGCATGTCAAGCGGGCAAACAAGTTGCAAACACTCATCCAACCAAAGCTTTCATATCAACTTCAAGAGTGCTAGAACTGCTACACATGGATTTGTTTGGGCCTACAACCTACAAGAGCTTGGGTGGTAATCTCTATTGTCTTGTGATAGTGGATGACTACTCAAGGTACACATGGACCTTCTTTCTTCATGACAAATCCGAAGTGGCCAATTGTTTTAAGAAGTTTACAAAGAGGGCTCAAAATGAATTTGAAGTCAAGATAAAGAAGATTAGAAGTGACAATGGCAAAAAGTTTGACAACACCAATATTGAAGCTTATTGTGATAAAATTGGAATCAAGCATGAAGTTTCTTCAACCTACACTCCTCAACAAAATGGTGTAGTTGAGAGAAAGAACCGGACTTTGATCACTCTTGCAAGAACAATGTTAGATGATTACAATATTCCGGAGAAGTTGTGGGCCGAGGCAATCAACACCGCATGCTATGCTTCAAATCGTCTCTTCCTACAAAAGTTTCTTGGCAAGACCCCCTATGAGTTGCTTAATGGGAAGAAGCCGGACGTCTCATTCTTCTGGGTGTTTGGTTACAAATGCTACATCTACAAGAAGCGTCAACACCTAGGGAAGTTTCAAAGACGTTGTGATATTGGTTTTCTTGTTGGTTACTCATCAAAGTCCAAAGCATATAGAGTATTTAACCATGCCACCGGTTTGGTTGAAGAAACATATGATGTGGAATTTGATGAATCTAATGGCTCCCAAGGAGCAATTGAGAATTGTGATGATGTAGGTGATGAACCCTTGAGGGAGGCAATGAAAAACATGCCGGTGGGAGACATCAAGCCAAAAGATGATGAAGACGATGTACAAATTGTTGATCCACCATCTTCATCACATGTGCCTCAAGATGATAACAAGAACAAGAGAGTTGAAAATGAAGACACTGATGTCTCTCATGAACAAGCCGAGGCACAAGCATAAGATGTTGATGCTCCCCATCCACCTCCTCAAGTGGTTGATAGAAGAAACTCACTTCTACTTCAAGCACATCCACAAGATCTCATCATAGGGAGTCCTTCTAAGGGAGTAATGACTCGATCTCAAAAGCTTGCCTCTTTTGTTGAACATCACTCCTTTGTCTCTTGTGTTGAACCTAAGAATGTAGAAGAAGCTCTTCAAGATCCGGATTGGGTGAATGCTATGCATGAAGAATTGAACAACTTCGCCCGAAATCAAGTATGGACACTTAAAGAGCATCCTAAAGGGGCAAGAGTTATTGGAACCAAGTGGGTATTCCGCAACAAGTAAGATGACTAAGGCGTAGTTGTGAGGAACAAGGCAAGACTAGTTGCAAAGGGGTTCTCTCAAGTTGAAGGTCTTGATTTTGGAGAGACCTTTGCACCCGTTGCAAGACTTGAAGCCATTCGTATCCTCCTTGCATATGCATCACATCATGATATGAAACTATATCAAATGGATGTGAAAAGTGCATTCTTAAATGGCTTCATAAATGAACTAGTCTATGTTAATCAACCTCCCGGGTTTGAAGACCCTAGATATCCTAATCATGTTTATAGGTTGTCCAAGGCGCTATATGGGCTCAAGCAAGCCCCTAGAGCGTGGTATGAGCGCCTCCGGGACTTCCTCATTGAGAAGGGCTTCACCATTGGGAAGGTCGACACCACACTTTTCACCAAGAAGCTTAATGGGGAGATCTTTATTTGTCAAGTGTATGTTGATGATATCATCTTTGGATCAACAAATGAAGAATATTGCAAGGAATTTTGTGAATTGATGTCGAAGGAGTTCGAGATGTCTATGATTGGTGAGCTCACATTCTTCCTTGGTTTTCAAGTCAAGCAAATGAGAGAAGGGATTTTCATCTCTCTAGAAAAGTATACCAAGGATCTTCTCAAAAGGTTCAAGATGGAAGAATGCAAACCAATCAAGACCCCAATGCCATCTAATGGACATCTCGACCAAGATGAGGGAGGTAAACCGGTTGATCAAACTCTCTACCGTTCTATGATTGGTAGTTTGTTGTACCTTACCGCATCTAGGCCCGATATCATGTTTAGTGTGTGCATGTGTGCTCGCTTTCAAGCGTGCCCTAAAGAACCTCACTTAAGTACCGTAAAAAGAATCTTAAGATATCTTAAGCACACCCCAAGCATTGGTCTTTGGTATCCCAAAGGAGCTAGATTCCAACTAGTTGGCTATTCCGATTCGGATTATGTCGGTTGCAAAATTGATAGAAAAAGCACATCCGGAGGGTGCCATTTGCTTGGAAGGTCTTTAGTATCTTGGTCATCTAAAAAGCAAAATAGTGTGGCTTTGTCCACCGCCGAGGCAGAATACATTGTCGCGGGGGCTTGTTGTGCACAAATCTTATACATGAAACAAACCCTCCTAGACTATGGAATTGTTCTTGAAAAGGTGCCACTTTTATGTGATAATGAAAGTGCCATTAAAATTGCTAATAATCCGGTACAACACTCTCGCACCAAGCACATTGATATCCGCCACCACTTTCTAAGAGATCACGTTGCTAAAAATGATATATCACTAGAAGGTGTAAGAAGTGAAAATCAATTAGCGGATATCTTCACTAAACCTTTGGATGAAGCTACCTTTTGTAGGTTGAGAAGTGAACTCAATATGCTTGACTCTAGTAACTTTAAAAAATGAGCTTGTGTTGTCCCTTGCATTGCATTGTATTATATGTCATGTTTAATTACCAGCAATGCCTCTAGGGCTTGGCTAACACGGTTACGATAACCCTCCTTTGGAGGAGTAAAGAAGCCTAACCGTGGATCAAACTTGACAAGCAACCTAGCTTTACTTACTTGTTTTGCATTGCATTTGCATGGTTGTTGCTTTGTCGTTTCTTTTCAGTTTGGCTTTGAGCAACCTCTGTGTTCGTCCATGGGTAGAGAGAGCATGTTGACGCTCCCAAGGGTTCAAAAACTCTATTGCATGGCCATACGTTGCTCCTCGGGTGTTTTGTTGCCTATTTTCCTAAAAATAATATTAGCCTAAGGCAAACTATTTTGAGAAACTTGAGGGTTTGAGTGAGGTCTCTCATATCATGTTCCAATTGGTGTTTATTTGTGTCTCTTTGAGTTGGAACTTGATTGGAAGAAGTCGCGTCGAAGTTCGGTTTGAAGAAGGGCGAAAAAAAACTATGACCGGACGCTGGACCGGACGCTGCACCGGACGCAGTGATGCTTCACCACCGCGTCCGGTCCTGGCGACCACCAGCGCGTCTGGTCATCCAGAAGACCAACTCCTGATCTAGTGACCGAACGCTGAACCGGACGCGCTGCTGTCGACCACCGCGTCCGGTCCCGGTAACCACCACCGCGTCCGGTCATTCGTGATGACTTTCCCATGTAACCCTTGACCGGACTCTGTCCGCGTCTAGTCAGTCCTAACCGGACACGTCCGGTCTCTCCAGGTGCTTACTAGAGTATGACTGGACGCTGCACCACCGCGTCTGGTCAAATCGACCACCGCGTCTGGTCATCGCATGCCGAGCGGATCTAACCCCTCATATATTTCTACATTCCCAATAGATTCGCTCTTCTTCAACCATCACCCGTGCCCTAGCCGCCGCCTTTTTCGCCGCATCTGCCGCCTCCTTTGCCCTAGGTCACCGGAGTTCGCGCCCGCGCCCTCCTCCTCCTCCTCCTCCGACGTGCCCGGCTGCACTGCTCTGCCGCGCTGCGCCGCCCACCCACGCCGTCTGCTCTACCCTAGCCACGCCACGCTGCGCCGCTGCTCTTGCCGCCACCGTCCCATCGCCGCCGCGTCTGCTGCCGCCGGTGAGCCGTGCCATCATCACATGCGCCACCTCCGGCCGGCACTTGCATCCCTCGCGCTCGTCTCTATTTTTGGCCATCGCGTGTTGCCCTAACCCTAACCCTAGGGTTCACGCAGTGTCGTCTCGGTCGATCATCGTCGAAGTTTCTTCGCGCGATGTCTTCTTCGCGAGGTTGTTTCGCTTCCCTTGATTCTCCCTGTTAGGGTTTGCCAAAAGCTCATTGTTTGATATCCTAATTATCCCTTGTTTCGGCAAATCAGAGCTCGTCCGGCGTATTCGGGAAGTCTCGCGAACTAGGTCATCTTACCTTTCACCGAGTTCTTGTCGATCTGAGGTAGCTATCGCGTTTCATTTCATACCTTATCTTACATGCTTGCTATCTCTAGGGTTTTGTACCTTTTAGATTATATATGTTGCTTATAATAGATCCATCTATTCCGTCCTTTCAGCGAGTTTGTCGGTGTGTTGGGGTGACTGCTGTTCAGTTATTGAATCCGAGGCCAAGCCTATGGATACGGTTTGAGGCCAAGCCTCTTGAGTATAAGTACACCATCTTTCAGAGGATTCCTGACAGTTTGACAGCATGGTTCATTGCAAGAACGCTGGTGGTGCTCCTAGTGACGGGGACGATAGTCCTCCTCGTCTGTCTGAGGTTGCGCGTGGCAAGCGTATAAAGATTATGGCCAAAAAGAAGAAGAAGACCCTCACAGATGCAGAGATAGCTTAGGCAGTGGCAGATGCAGCGGAGCAGGCAGAGAGGGGAGGCAGGAGCAGTGGTATACGCATTGGCGAGCGTCGCTTTTATCTTGAAGGTCGACAGCTTGGTACAGAGACTACTGAGGCCACTGAGGGCACAGAGGTGATAGAGGATGCATATGCTATGTCAGTCGATCCACCTACAGAGGCTCCAGAGGGGACAGAGGAGCAACCAGCTCAGACTCCACCGCGTCGCCGCTCCACACGCACACGAGCTCAGGTGACTCCAAGGCCAGAGGGCCAGCGTCGTGGAGGACGTCCACCTCCCAGGGTTAGAGGTTCACCCCCTGTCAAGCACTTTGACTTGAGAGGTGCTACAGCACGTCAGGTGCAAGGGTTGAGATTTGTTGAGGTCAGCCGGTGGTTCCCACCTCAGAGGGACTCCAGAGCTTCAGAGGGTTTCTATACTCCTCTATAGGAAGATTTCTACAGAGCTTATGTTGACAGTGACATTGCCTTTCGACCACAGAGGGTCTGTCGCATTGAGTCACTTGTTGAGGTAGTGGGTGAGCAGCTTCGTCCGCACCTGTCCTTTCTACCGGGCTTGTCAGATTTTCTTGGACGGACATGTGCATACTGCGGCACTTGGGTTAGGGAGTTCTATGCTTCACTATGGATTGATCCGGCCCATGAGTTCATACACTTTGCATTCCGAGGTCGTGATCGCAGACTGTACAGCACAAGAGCGCGGGAGATTCTCAGACTCCCAGCTTCAGACACGAAGATCCACCAGCTCTGTTTCGGTCAGACAGCTCCACCTAGACGCCCTCATGGCGATACTGTGCCACCTACAGATCTGATCCGACCCTGCTTTCGTGAGCCTTTTGGCGAAGGGTCTCGTCGCACACCTACCAGTTTGACACCACTTGCCCGAGTTCTGGATGCTATTGTCAGGCGTACTCTTCTTCCCAGGCTTGGTTACAGAGAGGGATTGACCAGGATGCAGCTATGAGTTGTTCACCACCTCCTCTCACAGACACCTTTTGACATTTGGGATCTTATGCTTTGTGAGATGGAGGACACCCTGGCAGAGGGCTTCAAGGGACACCGTCAGCTGCCCTATGCTCATTGGATTTGCTTCATCATCAGATCTGCCCTTAAGCTTCCTGCAGAGATTAGAGCTGAGATATCTGATACTACCACTGCTTTTCCTGAGTATGATATCCGTCAGCTATGGGCTTCAGTTATGAGAGAGCAGGCCCCTGTACCAGGACAGAGAGAGACCTCAGGTGCCTAAGACAGCGGCTGAGCAGGACGCGACCGTACAGGATCTTGCAGAGGCAGAGCTTGTAGATCTAGATGCTCAGCCCACTGATATAGCTGAGGATGAGGCCTCTGACAGCACTGACGAGGATTATCAGCCTATCCCCAGGTATCGGTCTCCTCGGCCTCACGACCACGAGGCCGGTGGCTCTGGTTCAGCCTCCTGCTCAGACCTAGCCAGGGTGGCTATTCTTGAGAGGCTGACCCAGGCACAGGAGCGACAGGAGCTTCAGCTACCGAGGCAGGCTCAGGACACCGCTGCAGCCTTTGCACAGATACAGGCTCGACTGGATGAGTTCTAGAGATAGCAGCTTGAGATACAGCGCCAGCAAGTCAAGATGCAGCGTCAGCAGTATGAGATGCAGCGACAGAGTGCAGCTAGCCAACAGCAGTACTTGGATCTTCTGCGTCACCTAGTCATAGTTGGGGTTCCTCCACCTGTATTTGTCCTAACTTCAGCCTTATAGTCTAGTGGACCTTCGAGTCAAGGACAGCCGAGCTTTCAGTTCACCTCTCCACAGCTGTAGGTCCCTCAGTCATTCTAGTCCCCGAGCTACACGCCTATTCAGACGGAATTTACTCCTACAGACCAGCCTCGCCCTCACCTTTTGACCGGCACACCTTTCGTTGATCTTAGTGCCACATATAGCGAGTTGACTGGTCAGCCGATGCCCTCGTACACTACTTTTGCTACTTCATCAGGGTTGTCAGCTTCAGAGGCAGCTGTTCCTCCTGTGATAGGGACGGGCACTACAGAGACAGTTCCTTCGTCCGTTGCCTCGATAGATCCCCCAGCTATTGGCTCACTTCAGGCTCAGGTCACAGAGACTGCTCCACTTGTTGCTACTTCGTTAGTACCTGTTCCTGTTGCTCAGACCTAGACCGCTTCACGGCCACGTGCTTCTTCAGAGGGTCAGCCTGATAACTCCGAGTCCGAGGGAGACACTTCTCAGTTTGTGATTACTACGCGCTCCTCGGCACCCGACTCGACTCCGTCTATTCCCCCGTCAGATCCTTAGATTAGTTTTTGGCGGTTGATGCCAAAGGGGGAGAGAGAGTAGATTCAGGGGGAGTTTTGATAGAGGGTTTTCATTTTTTTTGTGTGCTACATTCTTGCATCATGTTTACTTTATAGTAATTGCATTCTTGTGACATGTGGTCGTGTGAGATACTTTGAGTCTCTATGGTTTATCTAGTCACAGTTTTAAATCATGTCACTTGTTTGGTTATAGCTCATAAGGTTGTGCTTCCGTGCCTTACTCCGATCTCTTTTGAGCTATATCTTTTTGTGTACTAATGTTTCATGTCTTATCTTATAAGTACACTCTTTTGGCTTGGAACACATAAGCAATTCCTAATCTTTTGTGCTTATTGTTTTTTTTGCTTATGTGAACCAAGCATGTTCGAAAACCTCAACTCCTATCTTTTGAATCTTAGTGTTGTCATCAATCACCAAAAAGGGGGAGATTGAAAGCATCTAGGCCTCAAGAGTTGGTTTCGGCAATTGATGACAACACTTTATTACCATGACTAACGTGTGTTTTGCAGAAACCTTGGTAAGTTAGGTCATGGAGGTGATAACTGCTTTGGGCACCGTGGTATTCATGCCTCCTGATGGAAATCGTTTCGGTTTTCAAAGGAGTGACGTCAAGATTAAGGACGGTTAGTTCCGGATGTCAAGGTGTTGAGTTACATTCGGAATAGTCGTTAGGATCTTCGTTCTCTCTTTTGGCCGTACTATTAAGGGGAGCATGAGCGGGTAGCTTGACCTAGGTGAGTCTTATGTTTAGGTGTGGTGCACACTTGTTAAACTTAGCACTAGGCAGCTCTAGAATAGCTCAAAGTTCAGTTGGAAGAAACTTGGTTCAAATTGCGTCGTGTTTCGGAGTGTTTAGAGAGCTTTTCCCTTGACCGGACGTGGTTCTCGGTTTAACCGGCGCGTCCGGTCAGTTCAAAATCGCGACTGCATTTCGGCGCTGACGACCGGACGCGGTCCTTGCGAGGACCGGACGCGGTGGTCAGACCGACACGTGTCACTTAAGGGAAACCATCCGTTCGGACGCGACCTGGGTGTGATCGGCGTGTCCGGTCATGTTCCAGTAAGGTCCTGTGATGACCGGATGCGTTCGGTCATCACCGATCGGACGCGATCGCGCGTCCGATCTTGTTACAGTAAGCTCCCTGCACGATCGGACGCGTCCGATCACCCCTGACCGGTGCGTCCGGTCACTCAGCCGAAATTTTAGAATTTCGACCGTTATGAGCGACCAGCGCGTCCGGTCACTTCGAGCGGCGCATCCGGTCACTCGGTCGAAATTCCAGAATTTCGACCGTTACGTGCGACCGGCGCGTCCGGTCACTTCGACCGGCGCGTCCGGTCACCCCGTGTTTTGCTGAGTTGGTAGGTAACGGTTTGTTTCGACTATGGGGTGTATAAATACATCTCCACCACCTCTTTTAGAGGTCTCTTGCTTATTTGTTCAGATGAGAAACACCTTTGGAGTGCAAGGGAGTGCAAGAGCTCTAGTGAGGAGTGTGATTTGAGAATCAAAGCTTGAGAGTTCCTCACTAGTGATTAGAGAGTAGCAAGTGTGCATCCTCCTTCTCATTAGGCTCGTTATGGTCAAGTGAGAGTTCTAGCTTGTTACTCTTGGTGATCGCCATCACCTAGACGGCTTGGTGGTGATTGGGAGTTTCGTGATCATCCGGCAAAGCTTGTGGATGACCCAACTCATCTTGTGAGCGGTTTTGGGCGATTCACCGCGACGGAGTGTCGAAGAATCAGCCCGTAGAGAGCACTTGATCCTTGCGCGGATCAAGGGGGAGCTACACCCTTGCGCGGGTGCTCCAACGAGGACTAGTAGGGAGTGGCGACTCTCTGATACCTCGGGAAACATCGCCGTGTTCCTTGCCCTTACTTTCAAGCATTTACTTTCTCGTATTTACTTTTATTGCTTGTTTTACTTTCCTAGAATTGCCATGCTAGACTAGGATTCGAAACTAGGGTGCAAAACTCTTTACCGGTAGAATATCTAGGAACACAAGTAGGCACTAGGGGTAAATTTCGGCTTGTAGGATTTAATTCTTGCAATTAATTTTTAGAGAAGCCCAATTCACCCCCCTCTTGAGCATCTTGATCCTTTCAGACGCAATGTTTCCCATGTGAGGTTCCTGTGTTGCATTAAACAAGTGTTTTACATGTTATGAATATGCCCTGTTTCACATATTTCAGAGGTTGTTAATAAAATGTTTCACATGTTACTTAATAATGTTTCAATAGTAAATTGTTATGTTGCTTTTAATAATAAAATGCTTTACATGTGTTTATGCCATGTTTGTTTATCATCTAAAATGATGTTTTATTAGAGATAAATAATTAATCATGTTTTAGTTAAAAAGAATAATCAATTGAATTCAAAACCCTGATTTCCAGAAAACCCCGTTTTACCCCTTTTTGAATAATTCAAAATCTAAGAAGAATTTGGGAAAAAGTTTAAAACCAAGTTCGTAGATCTTTTCAAGGGCTACAAGTTTGGTGTTTTGAGTTTCCAAAGTTTTAGTGTAAAATTTGAAGTAATTTTGAAAAGAAGCAAATCTCAAATTTGATCCCTTTTCATCCCCAAATTCAAATTTCAAAATATAGGAAGAATTTGAAAATAGATTGAATAGCAAAGTTGTAGGTCTTACCTAGATGTACAACTTTGGTGTTTTAGGTTTTCAAAGTTTCAATGTAAAATTTTGAATAAAATTGAAAAGATTCAAATCCCAAATTTGAATTTCAACTCAATTTCAAAAAGTAGGCATAATTGGGTGATAGCCCAATTATGAAAGTTGTAGATATTCAAAAGTTGTACATTTTCTATTTTTACAAATTTTCAAGTTTTATTCAAAAATTTAAAGTAATTTTGAATTTTCTGAAATCCTAAAAGTGCTCCCATTTGGATTTGATTTCAAATTTCAAAAACTATTCAAAATCTGAGTTTGGTTCAAAAACCAAAGTTGTAGAGCTTAAAATTTTGAGCAACTTCTATTTTGGAAATTTTTCGAGTTTCAACACAGATTTGAAAGTAATTTTGTTTTTTCTGAAAAAGATCATTTTGGGGGGAGCTACAGTAACCTGGTGGGTTTCCCCTCTGCTTGCTCGCCGTCGCTGCCGTGATCCTTTTGCCACCTGCTTGCATGAGGACACGCAGCTACCTCCGTGTCCAAGCTGAGCAGGTGCTCGTAACGCTTGGAAGCGCCCGGTCTCGACTTCCAAACACCGAGCTGGCCATTCCCAAACTCCCCTCACCTCGGTCACCTTTGCCACCGCCGCGACACCTCATCGCCGAATTCATCCACATCGTTCCTCCTTTGCCTAATTCCCCATGAGAACAAGCTCGCCTCGTCATTGCACCTTTGTTGAACCCGCCTGCTTCACCTCTCCTCGCCTAACGCCGCCACGCGTGTGGTTTTCACCGCGATGGCTCTCCATGGCCGCCGAGCTTGCCTCGCGCGTGGCCGGTCTACTACCGACCATGTCAAACCAAGCTGACCTCACCACCGTGTTCCCCTACCCGCGCTGCTCCTCCCATGCTCACTCCCTTGATCCTCGTTGGCCACCATGCCCTGTGGCGCGGTTGCCGCCGGCAAGATTACCGCGACCGCTGCGGGTGCGCGTGGCCAGGAGGCTGCGAGCCACCTCCGGTGGAGTCGCTACGACCCATGGATCTTCGTAGGCCTAGGGATGCCGAGCTGCCCCTCCAGCACCGCCGGCAGGCCTTCGGTCAGCCGGAGCCAGCCAGAGCCGGTCGCCTCCTCTGCTCCCTGCCTGGAAGAAGAAGGAGGACTTCGGGGTGAGAATACGAGTTTTTCTCGGGTTAATTTGTGAATTTCGTGACTCATAGGAATAGTGCCTTAGGACCACGGGTTGATTTGAGGAAAAATCGAGGGTCTTTTTGTAAAACGACCAGGTCACCACCTGGGCAGGCCATGCTGGACCGGCCTATCGCGCTGCTGGGTCGCACGCGCGCCTCCGCGCCTGGGCTGACCTGCGTTCCACCGCGTCGTGCTTGGGCCGCTTCGTCTGGGTGGGCCGAGCAGTGTTGGGTCGCTTTGAGCCCAAGTAGTTCTTTTCCTTTTTCTATGTTTTAGTCTTTTCTTAAAATGCTAAATAGTAACAATCTTTGTTTATTTTGTTGTGAATTGTTTAGAGCTCCAAAAATATTCAAAATTTCTGTGTAGTCTCTCTGTAATGTAAAATATTTAGGAAAAATATTAAATTCTAATTTTGATTACTTTTTGTAGGTTAATTAATTAGCTCCATTAATTATTAAATGCAACTTCCATGAATTTTAGTAATTGAAATAAAGGTCCAAAAATTATGAAATTTTGTGGGTAGTCTTTTCATGTTATGCTCTATCATAGAAAATTATGAGTAGCTAATTTACTAAACTTTTGTTATGAGTAATAATTAGCTCTTTTAATTAATAACTGTCATTTGCATGTTTTCTATAAATTAGAATAAGTATCCAAGAATCATGAAACTTTATGAGTGTGTTTTACATGGTTAGATATACCTTCACAAAAAATTGGTACTGTTTTGATAACTTTTAATTATATACTTTATTTCATGCCTTTTACTTATTATGCTTATATGATTAGAGTAAATCATAATTAGGAGTTTGTGTGACTTTTGGGTTGATTGATGACCTTGGGTCATTAACATGTAATGACCCTTGGCATTTTAATTAGTTGTTTGAGTTTATGGTTAATTTGTTAATTAAGTTTTGTTGATAATAGTTAGTGTCATTAACTTAGGTCTTTAGTAGTTAATAACTTACTTATGTTAATACTTAGTGGTCTTGTGGTAAAATTACTTGTTATTAGATGCAACCTCTTGGGTAAAAACAAAGTTATGGTTAGTTAACCTTTAAATTAACCTTGTTAGCTTGCAACTGTACCGCGAAGGAAAGTTGTACTCAAGTAGATAACTAATGTTTATCCTTTCTAAATATCTCTTGTATGCTATGCTTTGTTCATCATCATGCATCATGGCATGCATTCCATCCTATTAAGTTTCGCATCATTTATATACGTGTAGTTTATACGAGTGTTTTGGATCGTGTCGATCAAGCTTCGGAGAAGGTGATCCACTCGTGGTGTTGGTGTCAAACTTGACTTCTACAAGAACTAACCACCGCTGCAACGCAGGCAAGCCCCGGACATATAACCACTCTTGTATTTTATAAATGCTTTATTATACTTAGAGTCTAGTGTAATGTGCATTAAGTTAGTAGGAGTTGATTGATACCGTTGTTGCATGATTACCTTGATCTACATTTATATCCAGATAATATCCCACAAGTATATGTAGGTCGATCTTTTATGCTTAGTAATGCTTAGACTTCGGTAGAAGTCGAATAATATTTTCTTTGATCACAAGAACAGGTTTACTCCTTGCTTCTCCTGACCTAATGACAGGTCATGAGAGCATGTGGAAATGAATATGAGAATGAACTTGAGATCGGACAGGGCATGTGAATCGTCTTTGGTGGTTGGTCCCGTCTGTGTCGATTAAGGACCGTACGTTGTTGGCCCTCGAGTCAAGGAGTTTTGGATAGTACTAGTCATATACCCAAGGATGGGTAAGCCTTACTTCGGCTATTCCATCATGAGAACATCTAACCTCGCACTGGGAGTGGAGAGATGGCGAGAGTAGCGTGTACCCTCGGGCTAGAATCGGGCCGGGTTTGAGGAGTACTGTGCTCTCGGGTGGCGATGGACACGTTCTGATTTTGGGCGACCCAAGTAAGAGTTGATATATGAAGGTCAAAGACTTGCATATGTCGTGTGGTTAGGAAGCCCCAGTTGGGTAGATCAAGCGGTTCGAATCATCGTTGCTCCACGAGAAAGGAGTCTTGACTGTGTACCACATCGTAGCAACAACTGGAACATGATTATTATTGGACTTGAGATGAAAAAGAAGTGAATAACAAGTGTGATGCTTATATTTATGATTGAGATAGATACAGGTGCAAAAGTTAGCTATAATTAGGCTATACTAAAACTGGAGCCAAAACTTAATTAAAAAGTTTGAAAGCAAGGATGCACTGGTAGTAAGCTTCTCTGCAAAACTCCTCTTTTCTAGCTTCACTACTTCCCTTAAACCAGCATATCTTTGGAGTCTTTTCTTTTCGTTGGGTAAGTCTTGCGGAGTAAAATTGAGTACTCAGGGTTTGTTAACCCCTGTTGCAGGTACTGACTGGTACTATTAACTGAGGTCATATCGGTGGGCTCGATATGATCTGGTTGTCCTCTTCTGACTTAGGTGCTCTACCTAAGTTGTCTTTTGTAGTTCTACTTGACTTCCACATTTAAGTTAAGTTTATAAAAAGTTAACTCATTCATGATTTGTAAATTTATTGTTATTATTCTTCTGCACTCTGATGTAAAGTTTTGTTACAAATGTTGTAATGTTATAGTTACTCCTTTGTTGATCCTGGTATGAGTTGTCAAATGTAGTTGAATAGGGGTCCTACGAGGGCACCCGACAGATCTTCTTAGGTTATCTGGAGTATATGCATAGCCGTCAGAGGTCTTAGGGACAATGACAGGTGCATGTGGGCCATATAATTTAGGAGGTTCTACTACAAAGGGCCATGCTGCGTAGGGTGGCTATGCTAGGGTATGCCGAAGCCTGGTGCCTCGTCCTCATCGGACGACTCTGAGTCGTCGTCCTCGTAGTCCTCTACCTCAACGAGGGCCTTGTCGGGACAGTGTGGTGGTGTACGCGCGCCGGAGGTGGACCCTGTGACGGGGTCCGAAGAGCCTACAGGTGTCCTCAGAGAAGCCAAAGCTGTGCTCTGGGAACGCGGAGGATTTGCTGGCGGCTCCCACGGAGTGTCCATGCAGCTCAACTTCTGGGCTAGCTTCCTCAAACTCCTGCTCATTTTCTACAAACACATGTGTGGACTCATATTATTTGGGACAATCTTTTGACTCGTACAACATTATAGCATATTTTGAACGTGTTGCTTACGTGCACAAATGTCTCAAGCGCGCCTCGCCCTTTGTTTCTGCAATTGTGTAGTTGAAACGCTACTTCGTTGGACATCATTGACAATTGTCTGTCCTGCATACATAAACAAGATTTCACCTTGACGTTATAATTTACTAAAACTGAAATACACCCCACCCAAAGTGCACGGACCCAGGATCTTACCACGTATCTCTGAAGGAGGGCTCTCTGTGGCTGCGTCTCACGCATAGTCACCTCTTCGTATTCGTCGGCGACGATGTTGTCCTCAGAGTCGGCGGGAAGTTCTCCCCCTTGTACGGCTGCCTCACGTGCATACGGGTCGACCTGTGAAGCGACCAAAGGAACTCGTTGAAGGCATGTTGATTGTGTGGAGGGCCATCCTGTAGCGGCTGCTTCTCCCTTCTTTCCCATCTCTCGATGTATTGTGCGTGTATCTCACGCCAGTCCTTTTGCTTCATCCTCAACCTATGGTCCACACTGCAACAAGTACAGACGGTGTTAGTGCACATAAATGCAATGACGTATATATGCCAAATTAGTTGATACAAAAATATGATTTTGCGAACCAACCTGTGCAGCTGCTTGCTTGTGGAGTAAAGAGGTGGTGGCATGTCCGTACGTTTGCCAAACTACCTGCAAACCATGATGGGATAGTGCATCTCAATCACGTGGAAGAAAATGAGCCGGACGTCGGACCGAAACTCGTCATTCTCTTGCCAACACTTCGGACTCAAGTGGACCCATAGCTGGGGATCGTCGTACGGTTGCCAATACACCTAGCAAATGGCAATTCAGTTAGTCTTTAACATTGACAAGATAAACTATTACCATACAAATGAAAGACCCCAACGTACCTGCATGTGTTAGCATGTCAATCAAGTCGGTGTACTCCATGTACTTGCGCTCTACATTCCCTGTGACCTGCTCTGCCCCGCTCCAAACCCACAAGGCTGTAGGCATTGTATCCTCGGGCTCCCAATCTGCATTATACACAAAAATGAATTAGTTATTTCTTAAATAAAGTTTTGCACGCAATGCTAATGTAATTAGTTTTATTGTACATTACTTACGGGCAAAGCGGCCATTCTGGGCCGCCCGACAGACCACCGGTACCAGATCTAGATCTGCAGGAGGTACGAGCAACCACCTAGCGACGGGTAGCCCGATCCGCGACGGCAAGCAGCGCACAACTGCCTGTACGTCCACGCTAGGACTGCGCTGCCCCAACTGAATAGGGCGATGTTCTCCCACGGCTGACGTAGTATGTCCAGGAAGATCCAGCTGATGATGTTACTCGACGCGTCGGGGAACAAGAACGTACCAAGGAAGTGCCATAGCCACACCTGAGCGTACGTCTCGACGGTACCCGGCCTAGCATGTGTCCAGGTTATCGAAGCGTCCTATGAGCCACTGTGACGTGACACCGGGAGTTTTCCTGAAATTTAAAATGATAATTAGAGGCCATCGATTTGAAACAAAGGATGTAATAAAAGCAACGAGAAGCAATTAAGTAGCTTACTTATGCTTCTTACCCTTGTTATCCAAGTATAAATGGGGTTGGACCAATTTACTTATCCTCCATTTGCCATCACTCATTTTCTTCCTTGCAGTAAGCCTCCACTAGCATGGATAACCTGCTTTGCATGTAATGTGGTACCTCAAGTTCTTGTCGGAATGAGTCATCAAGTATGGCCTATGGTGGTACACAGCATAATCCTAAAGAAAGAGTTTCATCTCTGACATTGTATTGAATATCTTGCCCTTCTGAAGGATTACATGCTCATGGTTATATAGTGATTCTGCACACATCTGCATACCTGTATCACAAACTGCCATATATACCATACTAACATCCCTATAGTTTGGACAACTACTTAAAGCTACACCGCCTTGGCTTAGTTGCATGAGTTCTGCCTCTGTGTAAGGGGGCGGTGCAACATAATGCTGTGCTTCGCTGATCCTACCCCACGAATCAAAATACGGCGCACCACCCTCTGGCAAATCATGGACCAGCCTGCCCTAAGTCGGCATGGCATGAAGCACCGAAAGTGAAACATCGGACGTTGTAGCATGAACCAACGTCGCATGGGCAGCTCTATCATCATCGTCGTCGTTGTCGTCGTCATCGTCGTCGTCGTCGTTGTCGTCGTCGTGACCGAACCAGTTCTCTTCCTCCTGCTCCTGCTCTTCACGTTCGAACTCCCTCACATCGAAGTCGTTGCTTATACAACCGACTGGATGTGAATGCAACTGCTCCTGCGTCAACTGACCATCCATGTACAACTGACTGGACATGAATGGAACTACTTCTTCGTCACCTCCAACATCGTCATGATGATCATCCTCCAACCTATACCCATTCTCCACAACCACCTCAGCAATGGGTGAGTTCGAGCCTGCGAGGACCCTAGTGTAGCGGGACCAATGAGCAGGGTTGCGCAAAGGCATCAGGACATATTTTGCCCGAGTCTTCCCACTGTCAAATCTCCCCTTGATTGTGAAATCACCGCCAAACTTTGCGTTTAAACGCACACAAATGTCATTGAAGCTCGGCGGTTCATCAAACCATTCTAACTCCTCTTCCATATCCTCAAATTCACCATCTTCCTTCCTAACAATTCCTCCGAAATAAACTCGGACACAACAATCCATCTAAAAACCATTCGAGCAAACTTCATCAAGTCGTCCAAACAAACTAACTATACTAAGTTTATTAACTACACTATACTAACTAAGCTAACTAAAGTAACTATTTATATCACCTATACTAACTTCACTAATCTAAACTAAACAAACTAACTATTCTAACTATTTATAATACCTAAGCAACTATTTATATCTCATATACTAACTTCACTAATCTAAACTAAACATACTAACTATTTATAATATATATACTAACTTTACTAATCATACTAACTAAAATAACTATTTATAATATTTATACTAACTATGCTAGCTTTACTAATGATACCAACTAAACAATTAAACTAACTACTTATACTAATAATACTAAACAAACTAATCTAGCTAACGATTATAATACATTAAAAATAAAAAAACAAAATTACCTTGGCTCGGACGCAGGGAGCTGCTATCGAGGGCAAAGTGCTCGGGGGAGAAGGCTCGGCGCTGCTCGCAGGGCGATGCTCACGGAGGGGGCGGCCCTGCTGCCAGGGGCGCGCGCGGCAGGGGCGCTTTTCCGGGGTCCTGCGCGGGCGCGGGGGAGGGGGTGCTGCGCTGCCGCCGCAACTGCCGGCGTCCTCCTGTCAGCGCCCCAGGGGGTGGCGAGCGTCGCCTCGGCCTTCTTTCTATTCTGTCTGGCGCAGTGACCGCGCGAGCCGTGTCCCGCGCGAAACAAAACACGCCCCCCTGCCGCTCCCCAGATCAAGGAGCGGCACCGGGGGGTTCTGCTGGCACACATCTGAAAAGCACGGGGCTTGCCGCTCCCCAGATCAGGGAGCAGCAGCCTGCCGCTCCTCCAGGGGGGAGCGGCAGCCCCCTGCCAGCCTTTTCGCCACTGCCACCTCATCAGCGTTGCCGCTCCTCCACGTGGGGAGCGGCAAAGTTGAAATGCCGCTCCCTCGCGTGGGGAGCGGCCAAAAGTGTTAGATATAAAAAAAACTTTCGGTGCTAAAATTAAAAATAGTTTTTAAAAAGTGTTAAAAATAAAAAATTCCAAGTTGTTTGGTTTAGGAAACGGTGGATTGTATTAAACCAGCATCCCCAATCTGTGAACAGGACCATAATTCCCAGAATCACTTAACCATAGAGAAGACAAATTTCTTAAAATAATTCCCATAATCACTTGCTCACAGAGAAGACAATTTTCGTAAAATAATTACCAGAAGACAATTTTCATAAAATAATACCCAGAATCACTTACACATAGAGAAGTCAATTTTCATAAAATAATTCCTAGAAGCACTTACACATAGAACATCCAGATATAAATTAACTTCTAATCTGTGGTGTACCATCTAGAAGCTTGTGAATGAACCTAGTATCAACCTGAAAGATTCTTGTGAATGAAAGAAGCCACCCACACCATTTGATCAGGAAGGTCAAGCCACAGGAAAGCATGAGCAAGTGGTATGTTCAAACAAAGATGTTGAAAGTAGAGAGCCAGATGCGCCCTTTCAAAGGTTGGAATTTGCTGAATTACAGGCCATAGATTTGGAGGAATTGTTGGAGGAGGAGGTGGTGCTGACTCCCTGATGGCATCTAAAAGACCTTTAAAGGCTTCAGTGACATCTCTTAGCCCTAGATTATCATCATCTAGCATCACGCGCCCTCTCTTTCTTCCTGCAGAACCTCGAGCAGAAGATTCACCACCACCACCTTGAGTAGAAGATCCACCACCTTGAGTAGAAAATCCACCAACATCACGTGCAGAGCTTGAAGTGTTGCTCTCATGGTCAGCGAAATCTTCAGAGCCCATGCTATAGGATATCTCCTCAACCGGATCAGAAGCTAAAGGATCATTTGTACCTTTTGGAAACAGTTCTGTTGCTTGATGATTGCCAAAAATGATAGCCATATAGTGATAGTTCTTAATAGGTTTGTTAAAGTACTTTGCTTCATATGGCTTGTTCTGAAAGAATGTACAAAGCCAAAGTCAGACAGGGAAAAAAGTTCAGTATATATGGCAGAAAAGAAGGGATCCAAAGCAGCAAAAATAGCAGTACTAGCAGCCACTAAACAAGCAGAAAGCAATATCAGCAGCCAGCAGTAGACTAAACAAGTAATAATAGGAGTCACTAAACAAGCAGAAAGCAAAAAAAAAAAAGCAGCAGCAATGTCATTATCCTCAAGGGCATTGCTGTGGTACCTCCAAATAACTGAACCATTTATTTGATTAGATCAAAGGGTTGATATCATGTATTACTTCTTAGGAGGTAATATGTGAAATATATATTTATTTAATTTTTATTTTTTGTAGTGTAGGATAAATAAGGAGAGTTTTATATATAAAAATCTTTTTTTAGATATAATTGATGCATGCATGATCTATTATTAGATATCGTAAATCCTTTTATTTTACAAGTTTGGATATGACATAATTTGATTAGCATTAATTTTTATTTGGCCGTGACATCTATGGTGACTTCTTATTTAACATTTCTTAATTAATGTGAACGAGCCGAACAAGCATTGACAACAACGAAAAAAGCATGCATGTAACCATATCATTGTTGTACGTGACAAATTTGTCAAAAAAATATGGAATCCTATCATTATAGCTATTTTATATAAAAATATTGTAACTTGACCGGTGTATATGTATCACAACATAATAGTATATACCCTAACAAGACATGTTATGGAAAAATATACGTTAGTTGCATTATATGTAATATACTCTAATGAGTTAATGACAAGTGACAATTCCAATTATTTTTGCAACATAGTGATTAGCTGCACATACACAGAAGCGTGTAGTATTACGTGAGATATCATACACATATACACATACGAATATTTGTATAATCGTGACTATATTTAAATTTTGACATACATTACTCACATAATGCAATGAAGATCCATGCGTATATCCATCTCTAAGTCACATTCTAATTAAATCAGGCTATGCGCAGCACTGGCGTGCATGCTCCTATGTCAGATATGGCAAGTAAGGCCCTGTTTGTTTCCAGGTGTTAAAGTTTAACTCCCATCACATCAATGTTCCCTCAAATGCATGGAGTACTAAATGTAGACTAATTGCATGCATGTCGGCACATATTAAGAGTAATTTACAAGACTAGTATATTTGCCCGTGCTAACGCTACGGGCTATATTAAGTTCACAGTTAATTCTACCAAATTTGAAGTACTTCACTAAAATTCAATCAAAAACATATTTCTGTGGCTCCAAAAAAATGAAGGGATGCACGTTCATAAAGCATAGATGTACTTTTGTCACAAAAGTTAGAATTTTATCTCGTTTTATAAAAAAGTTCATATAAAATGACAAAAATCACTAAATTTGTTATTCTCATTTTTTAAAAAAAAATTGATCCCAACTATTGAAACAAAAGACAGTTTTTTACAACAACAATTTTGCCATAAGAAACCCAATGTACCAACAATAACAATTTTACCCAGGGTTACGATAGCCATGGTTACCAACAACAGTTTTTTAGCTTTTATCCTAGGGCCGGTTTAGATGCAAAAAATTTTGCAAAACGGCACTGTAGCTCTTTTCGTTGTTATTTGGCAAATATTGTCCAATCATAGTCTAATTAGGCTTAAAAGATTCGTCTCGTCCATTTTGTCTAAACTGTGTAATTAGTTTTATTTTTTATCTATATTTAATGCTTCATGCATGTGTCCAAAGATTCGATGTTACGGAGAATCTGAAAATTTTTGCAAAATTTTCTGGGAACTAAACAGTGCCCTAGCATTAGCCCCGACGTCACCGAGCTCTCGCACCAGGAACGCTACCGCAGCTGGCCTCCTTCCCATCCTAGCTGACCTTCTCCGCCTGAGCCACGCCGTCTCCGACCGTGCGCCGACCGGATACGGCTTGGCTGCACCGCGCCCAAGCGAGGCGCGCCTACACCAAAGCCACCGCTGCCGAACCTTGTTGGACTCGACCGCGATCGGTAGGTGCCAGCCATAGCCTGGCGTAGGAGAAGTGTTAATTTCTGTTTTTTCGGAAGAAAATAAAAGGGGCACGGGCGAATGGGACAGGGATCAAACCTCGGCGGGGCGTTGCGCGGGTGCAGGGGCAGCAGCATTGAACCCTGGCGTGGGATGAGCGTCGAAGCCAGGGATGATCCAAAGAACCCTGACCTTATCTTGGATTCAATTGAAGCCTCCGAGGAAGGATTACGAGCCATTGATCTTAATGATGTTTATAGGTACAAAATCTTTTGTGCACGATGGTTGAACTATCTCAGTGGGGGACATAAGCGTGAGGTTACCAAGCTTTATTCTGACTGTTCTATAGATGACTGACAAATAGCAATAGAAACAAAACAAACAAAAAAATGTTTAGACGGAAAGTGTTACACCTGCTTGATGCGCCTATTATTCTAGCGACCAGTGTGTATTGAAATGCACAAACAACCAAAATATTATGGACAGAATTTCAGAGAGGCGTGCATGTAGATGTGTGTGTGACTGGGACAATCGACAACGCATTAAACCTCTCAGGTAGACAGACAGTGAGCACGTCAATCCCAGTCCTCTCGCAGTACGCCAATGCCTGAAGTTCGCCCATAGTCTTGGAATTGCAGTACAAATTCTGATAGAAATGTTGACGAACTCTCACGTAGAGGCCAGTCAAGATTAAGAGACTCATGTCATGGCTCAATATAGGCAGAAGAAATTTAAAGCAGCGGTTTATAATCCTCGTCCTACCAGCAGTCTTGGCAGATGACAGCATTATTGGGATCTTGGGGTTCATGATCACCGTGCTGACCGACGACACCACCATGACAGAGAAGACGTTGGCCATGTGGTTACCATCAAGCACGTTCTGCGTGCCTGTCACTGCCAGAGCCAGGATCTCCACTTCCATGCAAAGCATGCTTATGTGACATATTAATATATGCGTGGATCATGCCGGAGCAGATGAATCAGCGATCCTTAGTTGGACATGATTTGAGTTGTTACACTTACATCGGGGTTCGTGGGCTCGTCGGCCAGGACGCCGGGACGGAGATGGCGGCGTGGAAGAATCCATCGCAGGCAGCACCTGCGGCGGCGATGCTGCCACGGTCCAACAGATCGCCCTTGAACAGCCGCAACCTCTCCTGGCCACCGTCCAGCGCCTTCAGGTGCCTGTTTCCTAGGATCACCTGCGACTCAAATTATTTGATCCGATCAATCACTGCAGGAAATTGAGATGATCGCTCAGTAGATTCTGCACGCGATGCTCAGAGTTGATATGGGGAGTACTCGGGTCGATGCCGGCAGAGGAGGCGTGATGTGTGGAGGGAAGATGACGTGTGGAGGACAAAAAAACCCGGTGCTGATTTGCGGGCGACGGCGATTGCGGTGGTGATCGGTGATTGCGGTGATTGTAGCGCGGAGGGGAAACGGGAGCTCTAGATGGAAGGTGATTTTTCGAGGGAGGAAACCACAATCTCACGGGAGAGAAAACCATGGTCTCGGAAGACGGACGGAGGTGGGTGCGTTGAAGCCTAGTTTCGTCCGTGACCCCACGATCATGGTGAAGCCTCCTCAGAACAGATCTGAGTTGTTGGTTTTCATGTAGGGTGTTTTCTGGGTGCACAATTTGGTGTGGATGAAAGAAACGTCATCTATGTGGGAGACAAATTTCTGGGTAGACCAAGTCTTATTTTGATTGGTCCCTTATAGTAGAGAAGATAGAGATGAATTTATTAAGCCTAATTAGTCCAAGATTGGAAACTTTTTGTCAAATAAGACGAAAGTGCTACAGTGTTTGTTAAACTTTAACTCCTCCAACCAAACACCCCCTAAAGTGGCGCACAGATATAGCTAACATTTTTTCTTGATTATTTAGTTATTTAATTGTCTAATATGTTCCAAAATTCAATGGCGGTGATTTATTCAAACTCTTAACTCCTACGAGGAAAGCCCTATCCTCAAATAAACACTCCCTCCGTCCCAGAAAAAACGTCGTTTTAGGTTTTTCAGACATCGTGTTTGACCATTCGTCTTATTCAAAAATTTTGAGCAAATTACAAAATAAATAAATCATTATTGAAGTATCTCTAATGATAAAATAAGTCATAACAAAATAAATAATATTTATTAAAATTTTTTGAATAAGACGAACGGTCAAACACGATGTCTGAAAAACCTAAAACGACACTTTTTCTGGGACGGAGGGAGTAGCCACTAACAAGCAGTAGCCAGTAGTAGACTAGCACAGACGAGAGTGCAAGGCAGCAATAGCAGCCAGCAGTTTACTAGCACAGAGCCACAGATGCAATCAATAGAAACTGAATATAGAAAGGAAATGACGACCAATACACACCTGCACATGAGCCAAATAATTCTTCTCGTGTAATAGTGAAGTTCTAATTTCCTCATTAAAATGTGCAGAGCTGAGTTTTCTTGAGGGTCATAATGTTGTTCCAGCGAGTTTTCCAAGTCTTAAGGTGATCGGGGATTTGGCTACCACTAAAATTCACATGAAACCTTTCATTCACCAATTTAGCACACTGATTGTAGTGGGAGCTCTTGAAGCCTTTGTCCACCCTATTGCTACTAGCTGCGCCAAGTAACGCAAGGCACATGTTGACATTTCAGATGCCCAGACGGCTAAACTTTGAGTCCTCAGCTCAGATTCTTGCCCGCAGTCCATTTTCCTACCATATCCAAACATTTCGTTATTAGTAATAGAACAATTCAGTAGAACATTTCAGAGTACAAACAATTCATAGTATTAAAACATTGAAAAAGATTGCAACGCCAAGGTTTTCATTGCTACTCTCTCTGTCGTTTACAAAAGAATACAGTTAGCATAGTATTAAATGGAATCGTCTAGAGTTTGACTAAGTTGAGGCCTTACAAGGATTAGTTCATTTTCAAAGAAAACTTCCAACATCTGAAACGAATATAATTATATATATCTGATATCATAATATCACTCTCTTTTTTTATATACTTAGCTTGATATAAAAAACTATACGTAGTTTGACTAAAGACAGAACTAAACTTGCATCTTTTTCAGGATGGACAACAATAGATGTAAGTGATGAATGTGCTCACAGACATAATTAAAAAATGTGTCCAACAACTCCACCCTCCCTACCCTGCCTTGGATTTGATCTACTCGTACTTTATCTGAGAATTTGCGCGCTCCTAAGTCCTTTTTAAATCTCTGTGATACAATGATAATCTTGTCAATAATACTAGTGATCCATAATAGTTAATGGACCCTTATAACTTGTTAGCAGGAGTAGTTGAACCACAACCGAAGTTAGAACAACACTGAGACTGGAGCAGTACAGTATGTTTGGAACAACGACGGAATGCCGCCCTAATGTTCGCAATTCAGATAGCACTTTAATCTTCTGCTCTAGAGGGGGAAACACGGTATAAGCACGTTGACTACCTCTTGGAGGCGTCCTTTTCGTCCCTCTCCTTCTGCCTTGCTGGCATTTGTGGGTGAAAACATTCCATATTATTGTGCTAGCATTGTTGGCGCCTTTGGTGTCATCTCCTTTTGGAAGGATGTGCTAGGCTTCTCTAGCTCTGCCGTCCTGCTCTTGCTCGACCAGTGGCGGACCCAGGAATTGGGAAAGACTAGGGCCAAAATTCAGTAGCAAAAAATACACCATATATGCCACATATTGAAAAATATCTAATGCCAATGAAAGTTTTCAAATTTATAAGTTGCTTGAACTATATTTTTAATACTGCCATACAATTGTTAAGAATATAACATGGAACAAACAAATATAAGTAAGAAGTGAACATTTGGTTATTCGCATCTTACATGTCTTCGGCAACAACAAGATGGATAAGATGGAAAAGTTAATAAAAGAAGGGACAAACAAAAACTAAGCTTACAACCTGGATGTCCTCGTCATTTTATACTAAAAAACCTAATCTGTAATTTCAACTTTCAATTAATTCATTGATAATTGTGTGGAAACTACAATTATAAGAGGGGTCGGAATTGAGAAATTAGAGAAAGAGCGAACCAGAAGAGATCGAGCTCCCAGCTCAGTGCCATCGGGCCACCGGCGAGCAGCCGCACGGGAGCGCTCAGGGCTGAATTGATTGACGCGCGCGCCTGCGGCCTGGCACAGTTGCTTGCGATGTGAGTGTCCCTTGGGCCTTGGTGGAGGCCTGGTTTGCGTTCCCAAGCTGGCTATGCAGTGGTTACCGCGCCATGACTAGGGCCACGGCCCTAGTGGCTTTAGGCCTAGGTCTGCCAATGTGCTCGACCATGGTGGTGCACGAGTTCTACAGGAGGCTTTGTGAGTCGACAGCTTGTCGAGTGGTGCCCTTGTAGCTTTAGTTATTAGGCAGTTGTTAATGTATTTTGGGTCACTAGTTGGGCTAATATTGTGTAGGCGGCTTGCATAGATTAGTTGTGCTAGTGCTAGAAGAGTTTCGCCATCTTATTTACTAACTTGTTGTTTAGTAAAGCTTGTAGAAAATTTAAATAGGCTATTCACCCCCCCTCTAGCCATTTGGACCTTACAACTGTCCTCTTCTCTCCCCATGTTACGCGAGTCGGGGTCAGCTCGTGTCGCGTCCGCGCTTGCTACAGCTCTGCGCCACTGTCGGTTCTAGCCTGAGGGCGTTGTCTCTGCCGCTTGCGTGCATGGCGTAGCTACCACGATACGTGGCCGTAGTCCTTACTTGCGTCACCCACTCTCACCCTGCCGAGCGGAAGTGACCCAAGCGCTGACTGCCCTTCTTCTCCCCCTCTCTCCTCTATCTGCCATGGCCGTTGGGGGGCCACCTCTTGTGCTCTGGCTGAGAAGGACCGCCAGCACCCAATTTCCCACACCCACAGCACCGCTTTGGAGTCAGCCAACCGGCCAACCTCACCCTGCCTCGAGCTTGGCCCCCACTGAGCTCCAATTTGGAGCGGTGCCCAGCACCGTGCTGATAAGGCCGTGCCCGCCCTTCACCGTGGGCAGCCCCCTCAAACCGCCTGGAGCCAAATTGGTCGTGTCACCTGACTCGCCCCCGTCCCCTTATCACCCTGCGCTCCTGCTCCGAACCCCTGCCGCATCTAGCTCCTGCTGACGCGATCGCGCCACCGCGGTACGCCACCGCAGTGATCGGGCACACGTGGTCAGCCTTCCTCGGGTGATCTCCGGCTATGACACCACTTCGGCTGGGTTTGTGGTGAGTCACTGGAGCTCACCGCCACCTTTACCACTCCCTTTAACTCCGTAGCTCACCGGAACATGGCTGCCACCGCTGCAGGATTGCTGTCACCGTGGGGAGGCCGCCTTACCCGTCTCCGACCTCCGAATCGCTACTTAAAGCCACACGTCAACCCCTAGGTGAGCACCGGCCCCCTAGTTAGGCTTGTGCGGACCCGGGTTGCCCGGCGTAATGACTCCATGCCGGCTGGGCGGCATCACGCGGGTACGGGGAGCTCTGAGGACCTCCCCGTTGCGAAGACAAGTATTTAGGAGGGTCTGCTTGCTTAAACACTGACTGTCAGAATAGGGCACGTGGTCATCGCGGTAATGCTAGTTTTTGTGAGGGCTTTTAAGCAACATGCGCCAGCGCGCGGGCTCCCCCACGTGGGTCGTCTCGCGTGCATGGGCCGAGTCGCGCAGGCCGTGTGTGCGCTCCCGCGTCGCGCGTGAGTGGGCCACGCGTTTGGGCCGCGCCTGCGTAGTGTGGGCCGCCCGAGGAAATGGGTTTTTCCTTTTTCGGTGAATCAAGTATTGGCTTTAGAATTTAGTTTCTGAGCTAAACTTTGATATTTGATATCGATTCGTGTAGATGTCCAAAAACTGTGAAACCACTTTAGTTGAGTTCCTAAATTCATGACCTACCTGACTATATAATTAGTTATATGTTTCTGTGATGATGTCGAGATATGTTAAATCATTTAGAAAGGCTTAATATTACTAGGAGTATATTTGTAGGAATTTTTGCGGCAAATCGGTAGTAGCGTGATCATGAAATTTTCATAGTAGCTTCGTGGTATCATCATGTGCTTGCTGTAAATTTCATAGCCTTAGATTAGAATGTTTTATATGGTAGCTAAATAGCCATTAAAACGAATATAAATGAAAGCATATTATTGATTGGTAAAATGAAGCACTTGTAAGATGAGTTTGATATCTTGCTTGATGAAGATGATAGATAGCTTGTTACCTTAGTCATTAGAGCTAGCTTTGTAGCTTAGCATGTGTGTTGTATTTTAAGAGTTGTTGTTGCCTAAGTACTAAATGTTACATCGTTATCGCATGCACGTAGAGAATGACCTGGTGGAGTTCGTGACCGTCGACGATCCGGAGTACGAGGAGATCGTCGAGGAGTACGAGGAGATCTTCATGCCGGAGGAGTTCTCGGAGCCGTCTGTGACTGACACCACTGACACTGCACCTGCCCAAGGCAAGCCCTGGTGCATAACCCGTATTTTTGATAATCTTTATATATGTATATATATATATATATATATATATATATATATATATATATATGTTGTGCATTACATTGCAGAAATTTTATGATACCCACATACATATATATATCTACCTATGAGTCCTACTAGTGTAGGTTTGAGTGGTGCTTTGCTTTGGTTTATCGGTAGCGTGGGTAACCTGTCGTTACTCACAACAGGTGATTATTATTATCATGAATCTCATAATAAAAATGGGGGAAAGGAAAATGTTGACCGGGCAAGGATATGGTACGGGTATTGGTGGGTGTAACAAGTTATGTCCCGTGGCCACGAGGCATGGCTTGGTTGCATCGTTTTCCCTGTCCGTGTCGATTAAGGACCGTCCGTTGCATGGATCCTGGTCAAGTCACAGACTTATTATCCCGAACACATACATGCTTATGGGAGCGGGAAGGCTTGTTACTCTCTTGTCGTGGATTCCGGCTCTTTTTGGACCGACTGATCGGAGGCGGGGACAGGTGGAGGTCTAACCACCACATTAAGGCCGGGCCTCAAGTGTGGGGGCTTGGAGTCCAAATTTGGACGGGGACCTAGAATCCTTGACAGGAGTGAAACATGTTGGTCTCGTTTGTGCCTGGGGTACAAGCAAGGCGTGTGTTTTTTGGAGTATCCAGCTGGGCACATTGATTCGCAAATCGCCATTTCTATGTTACGGTACGGCTTGACTATGATCTAGCACCGTAGTAAGAACTGACATATGAAAGATGGGAAAATGGCTTTGATTGCTCAACCCTTGCTTGAAAATAGAACAGGTGCTTACATAGAATGTTGGATAATAAATAAAACATCGCTGCTAATAATCTAAGGAGATAAGTACGCACTCTTAGTATTGCTTACCACAAACAAGAAACCCACAAGTCATAAGTCTATCATATTCTTTGAGAGTCGGAAAATATATTCCCTAGTCAGGTAAGTTTTGCGAGTATATTGTGTACTCAAGGTTTATTTTACTCCTGTTGCAGGTGCAATTTGAGAAGTTAGACCTTGTGTGGAGGATTCTTTTGGTGGGCACAGATGGATCCTTGTACCTTACCGCTAGATATTTATTTTTATTTCGCTATTTAAATTATCACACTCTGAACTCTGGTATTGTAATAAATAATTTTTGAGTTGCTATGTTGTATGAATTGGACTAAGTATTGTAAGCTTGTACTCATTATTGGATCCTGGATGTAAAATATGGATTGTTTCAAGTTCTCCCATTGGGTGTGCTCAACGGAACTGCTCGATTTAGTTCCCTTTCGGGGTACTTAGTGTCAGGTGGAAGACAAGTGCCTCCAAAAGCATGCTAAATCGGGCGGTTCTGCCACACAGCTGCTCCAGCAGTGGTCATCCCAGCTGCGGTGGGGCTGAGGACGCCGCCGCTAGAGGCGGGACCCTCGCCCCTCCTGTATCCGCACGCACGGGAAATCTCGGGGGGTTTCGCTAGAATTGCTGGCGCTCAATACGTGACCGTCGGAGGTCTTCGCTATGAAACACTCCAGCGAGGAGTGATGGCTTCCTCCGCTAGAGTTGGAATCAGAAAACGTCTCCAAGCCCGACTCTAGGAGATCGTGGATCAAGTCCATGATGTAGTCTGCCATCCTGACGAACTCGCTGTCCGTGGGAAGGGGACGAAGGCGTTGTGCCACGAAACTAGTGATAGTCTCCGCGGTGTTGTGCAAGCCGAACGGGTATGCCGCCGAGGCATCCCGGGCGAGAACATCTGGGGGGATCGACTTCCCGCCAACGAGCTGCGTCATGACGTTGGCGAAAGAGAAGGTGAGAGTGCGCAGGTCCTCCCGGGATGGGTTAGGTCCTAGATAGACAGCGAGCTGGCACTCCAACTTCTCAAAATCAAAGTCGAGGACCCCTAGAGTGCTCAGCTGCAGCTCCTAGAGAGCCTCGACGATCGCGTCAAGGCCGTTGGCGAGAGGAGGCTGGGGGGCGAGAGCCCTCACCAGCTCTCCTTCCGTGGCGACGATAAAATCCAGGCTCCCGAAGCGCACGTGCGCCCCGAGGACCCAGCTAATGCCACGACTGGCCATCCAAAGCTGGTGATGACATCGGGACACACAAAGCCCTCTGGCGCGCCAACTGTTGGTGTTTGAGATCAACACAAACGAGTAAATTTGTATGCGTGTCTAGGCTCGAATGATGTGCAAAGAGGACACGAAAATATATACTGGTTCAGACAAAACGTCCCTATGTCCAGTGGTGAGCGGCTCGTGTTACTTGCACTTGAGTTTGTAGTAGGGGTTACAAACTGTCGAGAGAGAGATCGGTTTCCAGGTCTCTGTGGGTTGAGTGTGTTTGTTGGCTTGAAGAGGGTCATATCCTACTTGTCTCGCGATGCCCGGCATGGGGCGCCCTATCTCCCCTTTTATAGTTGAAAGGGAAGGCAGGTTACCGTGAAGGGAGAGAAGAGAAAAAGAAGGAAAAAAGAAAGAGAAAAACAAAAGGATGAGGTGGTCTACGATGTCGTTCTCTTCGTCTCTCCGCGGGCCCCCTTGGTCGTGCGGGTGATGGAGACGTGCGTCATCCCTAGGTCATGTTCGTTACTAGAGCAACGTGCATCCCCGGTCAATCCAGACAAGACGCCCCATCCTGTGACAGGAGTGGGAGGGGTCAATTAGCTGATGGTGACGCGGGCCGTACGGGGATTAGGCATCATAGTGCCGTCCTATTCCACGTTATGGGCCGCTGTGGGTGCATTGGCATGGCCCGTCACTGTTCTGGGTTATGCCGAGGCGTACGGGTTACATCTGGAGTGGTTAGGAACGGTATGGCCCCCCTGGCACGTGCGCGTCCGTCGCCCAAGGGTCTATTTCCATAAAATCTGTTGGGCTAGGCGGAAAACCCCCTTCGCGGGTCGAATGGCGCGCGGCCAGTTCCCTTGGGGTCAGGCGAGGTGGAAAGTGCGGTCCAGGGGTCGGTTGAGCCGGGACCCACTCTCTTAGGGTCGGGCAAGTCGAAAGCCTTGCCCTCGGGGTCGGGCGAGGCGGATTTCTCCGCGATGGGTCGGATAAGTCCGTTTCACGATCTTTAACCGTTAGCTGGGTTAGTGTTGATGCTTATTAACCCCTTGTCCTTAGGGACCGTGGTATTTATCCCCGACATAAGTCGTATGAGATGAGTGGCGTACTCTCCTTGGTTATATTGTTTGAAACCGATTTTCACTCAAAAAAACCTAAATCAACACTTATTTTTTTCCTTCGTCTAATAAAAATCTGGTAAAACTTTTGCTGTCCTTTCTTAAGAAAAAGTGAGATGACGGCATCAGTGCTGTGACACTAACGTTAGCCTAGGCGCCTAGCCCAGTAGAGACCAAGCATCCTACAGTAATTGTAATATACTCCCTCTATCCCAAATTATAAGTCCTTTCAAGATTCTGGGAGTCAAAGCATCTTAAATTTGACCAATTTTATAAAAAAATTACAAAGATTTCTGATATCAAATAGATATACTATAAAAATATAATTAATAAAGAATCTAATGATATATAGTTGGTATCATAAATATTATTATCTTATCATATAAATTTGATCGAATTTGAAATATTTTAACTCTCTAAGGTTTTTAAAATATCTTATAATTTATAATTTAGGACGGAGGGAGTAATAAGACAAGGGCTACGTCCACGCGTCTGTGCCGAAATTCATTGGCCCGTGTCTCTCAAGTCCATGGGGTTTGGTGCGGGCAGGCCGGGGCCGGCCCGGCTGCTGGCCTGGTCTGTAGCGGCGTGGCGCGTAGTACTTGTGTGATCGTGGAAAACAGGTAGACCACACGATGCCCAGGTAGAGACAGCACGCAGTTAGCATTAAGTTGCCTATTGACTGACTCACGCGGTCACAACTAAGACACCAACCCAACCATGATGCCGAAGAGAGACAAAGCGAATACGACGCTGCACCAGGAACTTGTTTAGTTTCAAAATATTTTAGAAAAACAGTAGATTTTCTGTCACATTAAATCTTTGATATATGTATGGAGTATTAAATATAGATAAAAAATAAAACTAATTACACAGTTTAGATAAAATTTACGATACGAATCTTTTAAGCATAATTAGACCATGATTGACACTAATTACTAAATAACAACGAAAAGTGCTATAGTAGCATTTCGCAAAATATTTCAGAAATTAAACAGACCCCCCGCTAAGGCTGTCGCTTGGAAGCACAATAACACTTTCGTTTGTATTTAGCAATTAATGTCCAATTATAGGCTAATTAGGTTCGAAAGATTTGTTTCATGATTTACAATCAAACTGTATAATTAATTATTTTTTACTTATATTTAATGTTCTATACATGCATCCAAAGATTCGATGTGACGAGAAATCTTGTAAAATTTTTGGAAGTTTAAAAGAACTAAACAGGGCCTAAGTTCTGCACACGACTATAGACTAGAGGGTCAAATTTTAATCGCCTTTTTCCCTTAATTATATATGATACACGTTCCGATTCCTTTTCTGACAAATATAAAAGTGACTTTGAGTGATGTGGTTCTCATTCATTCTCTGCATTCGTCGTTTCACTTTAGTACTCACTGCGGATGCAGGATCGCGGGGTAATAATGCACCATGGTTCTTACTAATTTGGTGCACTTTAGCACTCGATTGAGCTGCTCTAGATTCTTAGGCCCTGTTCATCCGGCTTATAATCTGTACTTTTCAGCTTGTTTTTTTAGTCGGAACATTATTTTTCTCTCACAACAAATCAACCAACAGTGTTTTTTAGCTGGCTTATCAGCATTGCCGAACGAGGCCTTAATTTGCGGGAACTGATGATTCCTGTATACAAGTGGTTAGGTAGCATAAAATGATTCTTATACATCCCGTATTTCAAATTATAGATCATTTTGACTTTTCTTTGTATATAGTTTTTATTATACACTTAGATACGTGTGGCTACATATATAATAAAAATTATATATATCTAGACATGCCAAAACAACCTATAGATTGAAATAGAGGAGTACTATATATAAACAATGAATCATGAGAAGTTAGTATGTTAAGCTTCTGGCCTTTCAGGTTCAAAAAAAAAGCTTCCGGCCTTTCTAGTTCATTTTTTTACTGAACCTCTCTAGTTAGTTCATTTTAGATAATCAATTCAAAAATTTACCATATAATCACTTCAATATTAACAAAAAGTTTGATAGAGCTCTTCCCTAGGTTCAGTTCAAAAACAGCTCTGGAAGTTGTATGATTCTATCTACATAAAAAAACAAGCACATACAGTAGTTAGCATCTTGCTGGAAAAAAAATATGGGGTTGCTATTTTCTAGGCAACTAAAAAATCATCCAACGACCATATTTCCACAGAAATTAAGGGGGTATTTAGATGCAAAAACTTTTAGAATTTGGTTACTGTAGTACTTTCGTTTGTATTTGGCAATTAGTGTCTAATTATGAACTAATTTGGCTCAAAAGATTCGTCTCGTGATTTACAATCAAACTGTATAATTAGTTATTTTTATCTATATTTAATGCTTTATGCATATGTTCAGAGATTCGATGTGGTAGGACGAAAAGTAAAAATTTAGAATTTTAAAGGCATCTCAGCAAGGCCTAATGTTTGCTTCTCGCGGGAGGTGTGGCGTGCCAGACTTGTTTATTAGCCGGCACAGGTGAGAGCACACAGTTTTAGCATTAAGTTGCCTATTGACTGACTCACACGGTCACACCAAGACACCAACCCAAACCAACCATGACGCCGAAGAAAGACGTGGCAGTATATCCTATAGCAACGAAATGTTGAACGTGGCAATTGCATACCACTTCTTGGTATTGTTACACTCATTATGTGTAGCAATAGCGATTGCACCTTGTAGCAACTTAATGTTGGGCGTGACAATTGCACATGTTGTCACCGCTTCTTGGTGTTGCAACATAATCCTGGTTGCCACACTCGTTATGCGTAATAATAGTGACTGCACCTTATAACAACCAAATCTTGGACGTAGCAATTGAACATGTTGCCACCACTTCTTGGTGTTGCAACACAATCCTTATTGCCACACGTGTTATGCGTGGCAATACATTGTCTTACACCACACGTTTGTCGTTGCTACGCTGGCCTGGTCACTGGTCAGTAGCGGCGTGGCGCGTACTACGTGCGTGATCGTGGGAAACCGGTAGACCACACGATGCCCAGGTAGAGACAGCACACAGTTAGCATTAAGTGGCCTATTGACTGACTCACACGGTCACACCAAGAGACCAGCCCAACCAAGATGCCGAAGAGAGACAAAGCTAGGCTTTGTTTAGATGGCTTTTAAGTTTTAAATTATTACACTCTCTTTCCGTTAGATCGAACGTTTGACACATGTAAGGAGTATTAAATATAGTAAAAAATAATTAATTATACAGTTTTGTTGTAAATCACAAGACGAATCTTTTAAGCCAAATTAATCTATAATTAGACATTAATTATCAAATACAAACGAAAGTGCTACGTAGCTAAATTCTAGTTTTTTTTTTCATCTAAACACCCCTCTAGACTACGACGCTCGACGCTGCACTAGCTTGTGTCGCGGATGATTTGGGACCTCCGGTAGGCTGTAGTCCTGTTCGGCAGCGTCCTGTTGCTCCTTTTTTGCCTTTATGAGAGAGGCCGGCCGGCCGGCCGGTTGCCCTACGAACTCGCCCCCTTCCATTTCTCTTCAGGGGTGGTTAGGTGGGTGAAGAGGGAGAAAAATGTACTGTAGTATATTTTAGTTTTATTTGGTAAATAGTGTCAATCACGAACTACTTTGATTCAAAAGTTTCCTCTCGTGACTTTCCACCCAACTATGCAATTAGTTTTTTTTTGCGTTTACATTTAATGCTCTATACATATGCCGCAAGATTCGTTACTATAGTTTTTTGAGAAAACTTTTTGGGAACTAAACAAGACCTCAGTTCTGCTGCACATGACTATAGACTAGACTAGATGGTCAAATTTTAATCGCCTTTTTTTCCTCCTTGAGTAGTATACACGTTCCGATTACTTTTCTGACAAATATAAAAATTCTGTGGTGACAAGGTTTTGGGTGATGTGGTTCGCATTCTCTGCATTGGTCGTTTCACTTCTCAGTAGTCACTGCGGATGCAGGATCGAGGGGGTAATAAAGCACCACCATGATATTTGGTGCACTCTTTTTTTTTCGAACAAGTTAACTTACGGTTTGATGACGAGTTTTATGTCAATGATGACCATTATGTGGCAGTGGTTTATGATGGCTTAGTGGTTCCGTTATTGGTAACGAATAATTGATTTATCAGTTTCATGAGTTACTAGTAGCGGATTCTTCTACGATGGACATTGTCTTTTTATGCGCTTGGCTCTTCATTTTTGTCTTCCTTGTTGCTGCATAAAAGGAGCAATCCTTCTCTTGTTTGAGAGAGATGAGATAGAACTAAGAACACCTAACTCGCTGCCGTTGCGTTGCTCTCTGTCATTCCCGTCCTGGTTCCTACGCGCAAAGGAGTAGGGAGAACAGGCCTCCGAAACCGGCACAGTTCATGAGTTCATCTGCTCGGGTGAAGACCAACAACTTCCTCTACTTCTCGGCAACGGCGGCTTGCGTGGTGATCAACACTGCAACACTCATCTACATGGCATCAAACGGGACGACTACATCGACAACCGTTATGTCAACTAGCGTCGGCTTTGGTGCCGCTGGGTATGCTATTGCTACCTATCCTATGGTTTATGTGATTAAAATCATGTTTATTAGTATCATTTACATGTCCATGTCACTTAGATCACACTTGCACATATATGAGGCCACAAACTTTTTTAAATCTTTTCTAGATTAAATTAATGCTAAAATTGCCTAAATTTCTAACACATAGAAAGTGAATCATACGAGAACGAAATTAGGTCATGTTTGGATCCAAAAGAATGTAAAACTCTAGCATACTCCTAGGTCAACATATCTCAATTTGACCAAATTTTATAACAAAAAAACTAAAAGTATTTATGATAATAATTCCTATTTGGAGCTATGTATGTTATTTGGTTAAATTTTAGAATAGCTTAACTAAGGATAACGTTAGAATTTTTATTTTTTTTGACGGATAGGAGGTATAGTACATACATGTACAACAGAGTATACATCGTCCATCTATATTCGTCATTCTTCATCCTCTTGCCTTGCCGCTTTTTTTTTTGAAAGTCTTTGCCGCTGTTGTCTTCGTTCCCACATCAAACATTGTCCCACCATTTCTCGGAAGCACTTCGCACACATTTTTTTTATGTAGGTCAGTGGAACCGAAACCACACATGTTAAACCCCTCTTGTTTAATAACGCTCCCATCGACGCCAAACGTGCAGACCAAGTACACATGTTCATACATAGTATATTCAGGCTGGCCCGCAGCTTCCGGCCAAGATTCAGTAAAAGAAAGAGATTAAAGAACAATTCACTCACCACTAGTACTACTCGTACGTTTGAACAATCCAGCTGTAGGGTAATAGTTCCACATATATATATATATATATATATATATATATATATATATATATATATATATATATATATATATATATATATATATATAGGAACAGTAGGTAGCAATTGACACAATGTGTAATTTTTTTTTGTTGACCTTGCATTGCTACCATGCAGGCCATCCAAGTCATATTCGTTTATCTTATAAGACGTACTTTTTCTGCTAATAAATAGTGTTTTTTCTTCATAACAAATTAGCGAATAATACTTTCAGCCATGACTTTTCAGCCAAACGAATAGGGTGATGCTTTCTTATACGATTGTATGTATACCTTCCTTGCATCGCTTGGCAAGAAAATAAAATTTGTAAACATTTCCAGTAACCTTCGTTCTTTCGTATACCTTGCGTAGGGTAGGTACGATTACTTTTTGACTCTTAGTCTGAAATGCCCAATTCTATTTCTGCGATCGTTCGCTCGATTCCGAACGACGTACATGCGACGACGATAGGCACTAAGCACATGGTGGACCTACTAGGCAAGTAGATGGAGCATCTGCCATCTTCTCTCGACGTCCTCTCTATTTTCTATTGTACATCTAATTTAGCGAAGTTTCATCCGCGAGTGGTTTTCTCACTTTTTGTCTTGTCTCATTTTATTCCTTCTTTCTTTTTCTCATTGCTTTTTTCTTGTTTTCTTTGGTTTTTTATGTTTTCATATTAATCTAACCATTTTCTTGTCTTTAGACTGAGAAGTTGTGATGACAAGTTGTCTCGTAAAAAAGTTATGCACATAAGTTATGGGTATAACTTTGTAACTTTCTAAAAAAAAAGAAAGTTGATGTGATAATTTGTTCTGTAAAAAGTTATGCATAAAAGTTGTGAGTATAACTTTGTAACTTTTCAAAATTAGAAAATTACGGAAATGATTTTTAAAAAAAGGTCAAAAAAGTTGTGATAAGAAGTTGTAGTGATACATTCTTTTATTTTAGATAGAAGAAACATTTCTTCTATCTAAAATAAAAGAATTTTGCTGATTTATTTATTGCTATATCCAATTTATAGAATTGATATACCATTTAATTGATATCATTTAGCAAAATGAAACACAACATATGCATCCATCTTTGGGCTCGAGAATTTCACGGTTCAGGCATTTGCTCATATAATCGCACTAAAGATGGATCCATTTTCATTGTTACCGTACCAGCTGTTAAAATTAGGTCCGCTTGTCTAGGACTTGATCTTGGTACCAATCCATAACGATCAAAGTCGAAACGTGAGCCTATTAATGAAGCAAATTCAATGAAACAACAACTGGTAACGTGACCCTGGATGCCAAAGGTGTCCTTGGGGTGATCTCGTAGTTCCTACGGGGTCGGTCCATGGATTTTCCTTCCTTTTGCCACATTTCGCTCAAAGGGTTGAAGGGAGATAGTGCATCAAGCTATTCGCAAGGGCCAACTTGATCCTCTTCCCCAGGGATCCCGGATGAGGGAAGCCTATAATTGTATGTATAACTATAAGAAAAAGGAAGGGAAATTAGATAAGATAAGAAAGATTTTGGGTTATACATATAGAAAAGCAAAAGTAGAAAAGAATGAAAAATAGAATAGAGGGGGTTTCGAATCCAATCAAAAAACCTATTTTGGTCTTAGTATGGATAAGAGATCTTCCTAAGTTGTCACGTAAAAAGCGATGAGTATAATTTTTTAACTTTTTAAAAATGGAAAGTTATGAATTTCTATTGGTTCAAATCCTAAATTGGGTGGGTAGGTTAGTCTACCACAAGGAATAATCTAATTGGGTAAGATATGCTCAAGTTCGTGAATTTCACACACAGAGCATATGATTTTATTTGGACCATGCATGGATTTGAGTAATTGAGACGAACATGAAACATATATAAGGCAGGAGCGTGGTAGGAACAGCTAGCAGTTAATTAGCAGCAATTGACACATAATGTGAGTATTTTTTATTGACCTGTTGCATTGCTAGCTACCAGGTGATCTTATATATTGTTTTACGTTCCTTGCATCACTTGGCAAAGCAAAAAATAAAATTTGTAAAATTTCAGTAAAGAATTAGAAAGCACCTTCTGTGTGTACCTTGCCTAGGGTAGGCACAATTCTATTTGACTCCTGGTCCTAAATGTCAAGCGATCAGCAGTACCACCACTTGTTAAATCTAAGCCACTCCTTTATTATTAGGCAACATATCTGGTGCAAACCAACATCTCCGTGCAACCGTACAAACTTCTAATCTGGGCAACATGATATTGATCCAAGGGGACGTAGGCCGCTCCTAATCACACTTTTGCAAATCCCCTCTCCCACTCCCCCCTGCGCCCCCTTGGATCAATATCATGTGGCCCAGATTAGAAGTTTACACGATTGTACAGAGAGGTTGGTTTGCACCAAACACGATATTGTAAGTGCATTCGCCCCCGATGTGGGTTTTGGATAATTAATGACAATCAAATTAGAGACTAACATGTTTATCTAGGTGAATACGCAGGTGTTAGTCCGATGAAAGTATTTGAATGGTCACATTTTGTGATGATAGCACCCTCAATTCCATTGATTGGAAAGCGTTCCTTCTCAAGTGGATCGAATAGATTTTATATTTTGGCTTGAGTTATAGGAAACACCGCACTATCAAGAGGGATACAAATTATGGTATCTAGATGGGGAATTAGTGCTCAATATGTGTTTGATTATGCGTTTGAGAGACACCTTTGCACTCACGGACACTGAGGTGTTTTATGCCTGGGAGCACCGGTAGTACCGGTAAACAACCGGTAGTACCGGTAGGTATAAATCCCACCGGTGGCAGTGCTTAGTTCTGCGAGTTTCTGTACTAGCGGTAGTACCGTGGGTGGATCGGTAGTACCGGTCTTGATCAGTGGTACCGGTGAAAGTCCGGTAGTACCGGTAGGTCAAATTCCCACAGAACTCTTCTTCGATGTAAACTGTACTAGTGGTAGTACCAGTGGATGGACCGGTAGTACCGGTCTTGACCGGTGGTACCGGTGAAAGTCTGGTAATACCGGTAGGCTATTTTCTCGCAAAATCTCCAGTAGGTTGACTGTAATGGTTGGAACCCTTGAGACCGGTAGTACCGGTGGGTACTTACCGGTAGTACCGGTACCGCTTCGAAGATAAGTGTATAAATAGCTCTTCCCTTCATTTCTAACCGTTGCCCACGCCATTTACTCTCACCTACCTTCAGACAAACAGCTCCCAAGCATTGACTCACCCTCTCTCTCTTCCTCTTTGCTCCTAAATCCAATCCCTTGCAAGATTTGAGTAGAGAGAAGAGATTTGAGAGTGGAAAGCTTCGATTCGCATCTTGAGCACTTGGTTCCCCTCCTAGTTGGCTTGATTTGTGTTTGTTACTCTTGGGTTCTTGGAACCCTAGCCGGCTAGGCGTTCTTCGTGGTTGCTCGTGTTGTTCTACTTGTGAGGGCACCCCGAAGTGTTTGTATCACCCTTGTATTCTTAGTGGAAATCTCGGGCTAACCTTTGTGGTTGCTTGAGGGAGGCAAGGAGGTGGAAGAGACTCCGACCTTAGTGGTCACCTCAACAACGAGGACGTAGGAACTCCTTTGTGGGGTTGCCGAACCTCGGGATAAATCGTGTGTCCAGCGTGCTTGTTGTTGTTGCTTGTGATTACTTGAGATATTACTTGTTCTTCGTGTTCTTCCTTTATCCTCATCTCTCTCATAGGTTGTGGATGCCCGATCTACGATTTGGTGAAGGAACAAGCAAAAAGAGAGTTCATTAACTTCATTAACATCATCTTCGGTAGTGGGGTAAAACTCAAATCTGAAATCACAACTCGCAGATCTCTGATTTCGTAGCTTCAGTAGGGTACCGGTAGTACCGGTGATTTTTGCGTCGGTAGTGCCGGTGATCTCTCACCGGTAGTACCGGTCCAAACCAACCGGTAGTACCGGTAGGTATTTGACTTCCACTTTTGAGTTCTGAGTTTCAGGTTTTTTAGATTCGTCTATTCACCCCTCTTTAGGCCTATTAGATCCTTTCAGATATGATACACATATTAGGTGTTGTGTCTTACTGTCCATTTAGTATTTAAATAGCTTGATATATGCATGCTTTAACTTGGAAAGTTCATGGGTAGAGACATGGACAAAGTCAGAGCAAATCCAAGGATACCTGCTTGTCTTATTAGTGCAAAGTTTTATAAAAAGAAGGTACCACTATTTATTTATTTATTTTATCTTTGTGTGGATGCGGCCGCACCCACTTTACTCAATATGGCTGTGCCTTGGCCAGAGAAATGGTCTTCCTATTCACCCCTTTATATATTTGCACTGATGACGGTTAGCTAATAAGTTACACCATAAGGAATGATAACCTAGCTAATAATCATCTGTCGGTTCACAAATTTCACACTTAATAAAGCAAGTGATCTTCTGCGTCACGCGTTTGAGTAAGTCACATGAACATGCATGCATGATACATGTAAAGCACATGATCGGAGCGAACAGTAGTTAGCATGCACCAATTGACGCGTATATATAGTATTACTATATAGTACCTGGGTACCAAATAGCTATTCGGTACCCACCCACCAGCAGCAGCACCCCCTCCGCAAGGCTCCCAGGCCCGCCCGTCCGCTCGGACTCCCAGGCTCGGCCCACCGGCCCAGTTATTTTTCTCGCCGAGGCCCGAGCACACACCATCACATCTCGTCAGCTCCCCCACCCACGTTCTCTACGGTTCCGGAACCAGCTCCGCCACATTCGACACCCCCGTGCTCTTGCCAGCGCCAATCCACCTCCACCGGCGCCGCTCCCTGCTCGCCGCCGCGCCCTGCCCCCAGTCCGCCCCAACTCCGTCACGTCGCCGCCCCGTCCTGCCCCGACGCTTACCCCGCCGTCGCCCCCTATTCTCCCCCTCACACCGGATCTGGAGGTCCAGCTCCGCTTGGCTTGCCCTCTTCCAACACCTGCCGCAACAAACTGCTCGACGCTGACGAGTACGAACCACCGGACATCGGCGGGGAGCCACTAGCTGACAAGTTCGCAATGACCCACTGACCCCTGCCAAGTACGAACGGAAAGTGAGATTCTTTGGCTCCATCTGTCTTCATGTTGATTTATTTATTGCATCTTCTTCCGATCCACATATTCAGTTTCTTCCCCTCTGAATCCCCTTGCCGATTTTTCCTTTCACTCCTTGTTTGTCAGCAGTGCTAGCTCGTTCTGCCCTCCCTTTACCTGCCCTGAATCAAGTTGTGCTAGCAAAGTGCTACTGATAACTGATTCAGTGTTTTTTTTCTAGAATGGCTTTTTTTTATGTGAGTAGTTTGCAGTAATAGCTAGGGATGAAGCAGATGATCATGAAAAAAGAAGCTCGAGTTGCAAACTGCCCTTCCTAGCTGCCAGATATTAACTGTGGTGTGCACCTCCAAGCCTCAAAGTGAATAAAGTCCTCCCTCATTTGTTCAGATTCAGAGTCAGTTGGTTTGTTCAGCTTCAATATATTATAAGGCTTCAGACAAATATGAAACGAACCAACACTGCTCTAATAATGTGATTTGCTACTTGCTATCTGTGTTTTTTTTTGCTCATAAATAAAAAGAGCTTTATTTAGGTGCTTTGGAGGTGGTTCCTCTCGTCATAAATTTTTCCAGCCATGTGACGTAAATAAATTAATTAAACATAGTTAAGGATACTTTAGTCATTTTACTTTGCACATAAATTTCAACCAACATCTACCATCTCTTCTCTCCTACCACATGAATTAACAAATGCACTGCATGCCGCCTCCATGGACAACCCCGGTGCCGGCAGCCTGTACGTTTCTCATTAATGATTGCTTGCATGGCCTCAACATAGACCTTCTGCAGGGGCTTGCTGCATACACTTGCAAGGGGCTGCAAGTCGGTTGGCTGCAAGGATTGCAGCAGCCACCCGCCTATAGGAGCTCAACGCCGGCCGCCAGCAAGGTACTGCCTTCGACTATCTGAAGGGGCTTGCCGCTGACTGTGTTCATGGAAAAAGGCATGCCATGAATAAATGGGTCATTTATGTTGCTTCAGCAAATTTCTTGCTGGTTTCTCCACTGTATGTTCTTATTGCATTTTCTTGCATGCTAGGTGAACTATTTTTGAACTTGATATGGAGGTGAACTTGCACCTGCAGTTGTGGGCAGGGTGGCACTACCGCACTAGGCACTTGCAACAAGGTGCCATCACTTTTTGTGGTTCTTGTGCGTATGTTGTCATGTTCTTTTTTTCATGTTGCCACTGTATCCTTTAAGAAATGTACGTTGCATATGCATTGATAGGGCAGTGTTTGCCTAGTTAATAAGATGCATGTGAATCAGAAAAAAATCAAATATGTAACTGAAACCTTTCTCATATGCTTGAATGACAATGCATTTCTTGGCAACTCTAATGGTTCTGATCATTGTGATTAACCTTGTTGTTTCATTGTGCCGCCACTGATATACATGCATTTTTCATTGACATTTTACCTTTTGTTCTTCAGCACTGCTACTGGTTGCCACAACTTTGTTCATAATCAGATATGTCATTATGCTTCTGCTAGTTTACTTGTTCTTAATCATGCATGGGTTATGTTTATGAGCTTCCGTCTGCATATTTATCATCATGCATATTATATTTTAATACCTTTTTCTTTCTCTGTTTTTATATGCACTGATAGATATGCTGCTGCTGCTAACTTTGATCGAGCTGGATGGTGATTTGGAGCAAGATTTCAACAAGCTGAGAATGGCATTGGGTGAGAAGAGCTGAGATAGCAGGTCCACGAGCAACCAGGTCAGCCAAACAACCACAACTACAGAATTTCCCTAGAATGTTACAAGCAATGATCTGATAGAAAGTTGGATTACTTCATATCCTGTGGCAAATCGCACTTACGCTTGAGGAAAAAGTACTCAGCTAGGAGAGTACTGTTCATTTTTTTTTCCTTTTGATTCAGTTTGATATTTTTGGTAATACTAATCTGTGATGCGGTCACATTGAGTAGCTCAATGCATTTGGCATGAACATGCCAGATGTTGTTTGCTACCTCAATATTAATTAGCTATCGCTTTCAGATGGTGCCAGATAATTTCTTCCCCTCATTGCTCTAATGTTTGTTGATTGAATTAGTTTGTTGTCCTGCTTAGTAACATCATTTATGGTAGTCAGTGACAGAACCTTCTACTTTGATTTGTTCTTTTAATGCTCTGTTTTTGGTTTTCATTAAGTTTGTTCTGATGCACAAACGACCTTTATTTGTGTAGACAGGTTTTTATGGTTGTGTATGATTTACCTTTTATGATCATCTATGGTGACCCACGCAAAGATACAATATTTATGATTGCATGCATAGATTTTTATTGTAGTATGTGGGTGAACAGGAAATGAATGAAAATATTTGTTGCTTTGTGAACATGCAAGCTCATTTTGTTACTTCATCTATCTATTGGAATTAAAAGCTTTTATCATAAAAATTTGATTGAGCTATGTATAGGGTTTAGGGAATTAACTAAATGTCTAAATTATCTTACTGTAACATAGATTGACCATTTTCTGGTAACACTATGATGCTTGACATATCTAAATGCAGTAGAGGACCTGTTACAGAGTTATATTTTGTATTCTGTTCTACCACAAGTGAATATATTTGGGACATAATAAACTGTCTAGAATTATTGCTTCTATTTTGAGATTGTTCCATATGCCATGGCTCTGTCTTTTTATTATAATTTTTATTTCAGTATATGCTATTTAAGAGTAAGGGCTGGTGGATTATATATAAAATATTTATGAGCAGGCTAGTTTGGTTGTAAATAACTAAGGTTTTGTGAAATGCTGCAGATGGCATGTGATGAACTACGATGTACAATTAAGGTTCAAGGTTTATAACTTCTTTTATCTGATTCTCTTTCCTTGGTGAAGCACAATTTCATTCCAAGGTGAGGAGCTTCCAAGACTCTGTATGCCCTCTGCTCCTCAGCATCCTCTTTGTCCACTTTATATTTCCTTGTAAAATTCATCATTTATGTGTTCATTTGGTATCAACTTATCAGAATCAGAAAGATATCAACCTGTTAACTAGACTGACAGTGGTCCCCCCACCCCACACACACACACACAAAAAAGACTGACTGTGCACTGCATGTTAGAACCCTGTTTGTCCGAATGAAACCCGACAACATCTTTATAACCTGCTCCTGCCATGGTTATGGTTGTATAGTTGCTGCCATTGTGTACATCTTCTATCAGCAGATTTATCGTGGGAATTAAATTTTCGCACTTAGGTAACATTCTTTGATTCCAGGCGTCAATTCTTCGTAGTGGTGCTTAGTGCTTACAAAAGAAAACATATTTTTTGCTGTAAAATTCAGAGCAAAGCCTTTTGATTTACTGGTTTGGTTTTGACAAACACAATTGATTCCTTCAAACAATTCTTGGTGCATGAACTACCATAATTTGTCAATAGATATTGATTGTTGAACATGTATACAATAGTTGTTATTGGTTCAGAATGGGGTATGATTTATGTGGGCCATTGAAATGCTCTTGACTATCATTGCCTGATTGATTTCTATCAATTGGATACAGGACTTGGGATGGCATATTGAGTCTAGGTCTAAATATCATTTCAGTTAAAGACAAAATCATAAATTCTTATTGATAGAACCTTGTGTGAACATTATGCATTAGTAATCGGTTCTATAGTGATAATGATTGTATATCTAGGATTAGCCAACAGAAGAATGAAGATAATAAGGAAGCCTTAAATTATAAGTCGTAGCTTGTAAGCTAGAAGAGGATGGTACAGCCCTGTTGGGGAGAAACACATTATATCATTTAACTGTTAGTTAGTTCAACTTCTCATAAAACTAACAATAATATGTGAATATGTGAGACATAATTTCTCTTTTTTTCTTGTGAAGATCCTTATAGTAGGTAACAAAAAGGGTAACATCACAGCCTTTCCTTTCCCTAAAATATTGGTACTGCATGTGAGTGGTCTGATGCAAGTCCATGTGATTGTTTTAAAGGGCTCATGACATTTCTAGTGTCACAAGTGTTCATATAAAAGACTCGATTTCTGATCATATTGAAATTCACGTTGTATGTCCAGAACGATATTGTTATTCGTATTATCAAATTCATGGGTCCAGTCTGACATATGCTTCTCATCCTTAAAATTTATAGACTGGGGGAGATGGTTGCATTTGCTTTTTCAAGTATGGAAGAAATGTGCAAAATATTAATTTTTTTGGAATGAGGCAAGTAAAAGAAATGGCACCATTCAATCCATCTACACTAATCCTGCATCTGAGAGCCAATTGAATAGTACCTATGCAATAGGTTTCACTTCCTCAGATTTTATCATTTGGGACCTTGAGAGTGAAACAAAGTAACAGAACGCATCTACCATATGAATTGGCCTTTCAGAATCAACGGGTCAGCTAATCAGTAGTTTCAAACTTTTATATCTTCTATATAGATGGCTCTAAGTGTCCTATGGAGGCTGGTGGAGCCCTTATTCTTATTATCTTGGGACAATCCCCGAGTGTCAGAACTATTTTGCATTTCTAAAGGTTTGTGTTCTAAATTTCTTTACTTATGTTTTGTGGATTTGTTTTCTCATCTGATGTTCTACTGAAAATTGCAGCTGCCCTCCGCTGCTCGATGCCGGATGAGTGGCCAGTCAACTCCGATCCCTCCTGCTCCCATGGTGCCAACCTAGCACCAGGTAAATTCAATCCCCTCAAAATTGATGGATTTGTTTTAAGAAAAAATCTGTGAATTAAGATAATTTTTGTCATTCAATTGAATTAGGTAGGCTAAACTTGATTACCATTGGATTATATATTATCCCTCCATATAGTTGAATGACATGATATTGCATCTCTGCAGAAAATCGAGAATCCATTTATTGAAGTTTAGTCTTAGAATATCCTGAACATGCAGCTTGAAATTTAGTCTTAGAATATCCTGAACATGCAGCTTGAAGTGTAGTATTAGTATTGATAGATATTTAGCGCATAGTTATTATAATATATCAATTAAACATGGGCGTTTAATGCATTGGCTACTAAGATACCTGGATATACTCCAGCTTTTTGTCAGTTCCTAAACATGGCTAATTTAGGACTGAATTTATATGTGCTCCCATATATACAATAGATGTATACACTATACAATCTGATCAAATTATTTGGTTTTCTAACTGATAATTTCTCTACACATGTCTCAAATAACCATGTTGTGTATAGGAACAACTAAGAACTAATTATTCTTCAATACAGCTTAGCTAAAACATTGTTGATGTACAGTAGTTCAAAAGATGAAGTTAGCAGCCACCGCACAGGTTCTAAGCTAGAGGACCATCATCTACGCCGAAGTGTTTTAGGAGTTCTCACAATAACCTCACGTGGCCTTTGAGATAAGGTACTTGTTATGTGGGCTGTTGTGATCGAGAGGATCGAGGAGGAAGAGAGGGGAGTGGCGGTGGAGCTACAGTACCCCAGCGCTACAGTGCCACGGGTACTGTTCACGTCGGCGAGAGGCAGAGGGCCGGCGGCTATGGCTGTGAGGGGCGCTGGGAACGCCGGCCGCGGGGCTTCGCCCACGGCCGGCAAGAGAGAAGGTTTTTCCTTCTAATCTCTTGCTTGATTAGATTGATACATCTGCTCTCCTTATATAGAGAGGATTTCTTGACTTACAAGCAAGACTTACTTGACCCCTAAACAAGCGACTAATTAACCCTAACGGGCTAAGGCCCAATAGACCCTTGACTCTTCTAACAGTACTATTGATGTATTTATCCAGGTCCATTTGCAGTCACAATCATCATTTTTTGTGCATAAGAAATTAACTTGACGTTGGACCCTTATCTACTCTCTGTGTCTGTGTTCATGGATGCTTTTGTTTGATCTTAGCTTTCTTTTCTCACAAATTTAGTTGACAGCCAAATTAGTCCTTCAACAAAACATTACTTCAAATACCATTTGTCCAACAATAATTGTCCCCAGTTGTTCGTCTATCAGAGGACTCTGAAAACCAATAGGAGCAAAGGTATTTTTGTTGTCCCGTGTATGCAGTCGCTGGCCTGATATGTCATTGTTTTTTTAGTGCAGTGACATTCCAATCTTAATTATCTCGCCTCTAGTTTCTATTAATACCGAATTTTTTGAAACTTGCACTCATGAGCTGTTTGCCTTTGCTGTTTCTATTTTACAAGTCTACTATTAATTCGATGTGCAAGTGTATGCTACTATCAATTCATTATGGAAGATTCACGATTTATATGAGTAATATTTTTTGCGATATCTCTTAACAGATATGAAGGTTGTGCTGCTGCATTACCCACCCTTCCATCAAGAGAACCAGGCGCACAAGATACCAACAAATTTTTTTAATTCTGCCTTGAAGGAGTCTCATTTTAAAAAGTCGTGATCAGCAAGGTCACCTTAGAAGGTTGTGATGAGCATCTTACGATGGTGCTACTCATGACCAACACCGTCATGTTGTGGTTTGGATAATGAATTTTTATAGTTGACAGTAATTTGTTGAGTACTTGATCTTGCTGAAAATTTGTCCTAAATATAAGTTTCACCGATTCAAATAGCAGATTTGTGTCGACCAAAAGGGAAGTCTGTTTTCATTATCATGGATCAGTTGCAGCGACTATGGAAAGTATATAGTTTCACCAATCCTTGGCAAAAAGAAGAGAATAAATAATCTTAATCGCAAAACAAGAAAACTTAAAAAAACCTTAAACTAAGTTAAACAGGACGGTCAATCCTGCCTTTTGATATTTGCAAATCCTGTTCGCGTGAAAAAATAACGAAAACAGTTCCCAAACTGTGTTAAAAAAAGCAAGAAAAACAGGGAAAATAAAAAATAGAGACAAAAAAACCAGTTGCAAATCCTGTTTGCGTGAAAAAAGGAGAAAAAACAAGACGGTGTGAAAAAAATGGAAAAAAAACCAAAGTCTAAGTTGAAAAAAAACGAAAAAAAACAGTACAAGCAGAGGTATGGACGTACGGTGGGAGCGATCGGGGGTGCTTGCGGTGCTGTGGACGTACAGTGGGGCGGAGGAGGAGGTCGGGTACTGAATAATAATCAGTACCCTGGGTGCTATTCAACCTTCTCCATTGCTACCAGCCACCAACCAGGTCATTTTGTTCTTAATTCTACGTCCCTTGCACCGCTGGGCAAGTAAAATAAAATTTGTAACATTTCCGGTAAAAAAATAGCGACCACTTCTCTGCGTCGGGTAGCCGGTGGTAGGCACGATCCTGTATCCCCGGCCGTTTGAGTTTGACTCTATACAGCGTGTTTGGTTCGCGTCAGGGTTGGTTCGAAATCATCCGGTCCTCTATCTGAAGCTAATATTTTTGTTTTGTTTGCAACATAGAAGGAATGAACACGTCTGTCATGACGTCGTCGTCACTAAGCTGCCAACAACGTTGCCGCTGGGACTGCTTCATTCCTCGCAAAATCGGCGGACGACATTATCCGTGATGGGCTCAATCTAGATCGATTAATTCGCCAAACCAAACTGCAGGCTGATATAAAATAGTACTAAGCAATATGAAACAAGTAACTTAAGTAGTCCTAAATGTCGTCCAGCGCTCAACCGTCGTACCACTTGCTCCATCAAACGTAGTATTATACCTGTAGATCGATCTCTAGGCTTAGTGGACATTTCATCTGCCATGACGACAAACACAATTCGTGTATTACGTGTTGTCGTGTCGTGTGTTTCTGTCCATTTAAGGGGCCTCTTCGTGAAGCAAGAAATTTATAAGAACCGTGTTGAACAGTTTGATACATTCTTTACCTTGCAAAGTTGGATTCGGCCGGGTTGGATTGGAGAAATAAGGAGCAGGACTGGGTCATCTTTTGGCCTGCTTGCAAGCCGCTCGGCACTTCTGATTGGTTCGTCTCTCCACCAAACATCTTTGGACCAACATTGACCAGTGATCGTCGCCTGTTGCACGATACGCTTCTTTCGTTTTCGTTTTTTATGAAGTGCTCACTTTGTGGACCATCTTTTTGACTAGTAGACTAAGCCCTTGTTTAGATATTGGAGTTCACTGTTTGCACCAATTTGGGACTGTTCACTGCAGTGCACTTTTTTCACCTCCAAACTTTGCAGCCACTGTTCACCATCTTTAATGCCCTCAACTGTGTGTGCATGCACTTGTGCATGTTGTCCTGCCAAAACGCAGGAACAACTCTAATTCAAACACTTTATTACACTGCAGGATCAAATATTCAAAAAGATTGAAAGAGTGCATAAAATTGTTATTGTTTACAAAGCCAAGTACTCTCTACCCCGCCGAAAAATTATACAAATACAAATTCAACGAAAATTGATACAGGTCCTGACAAAGGACAACCTCAGCAACTACAGAATCAATTACATTCCCTCAATCAAGAATGATACCTAGTGTACAAATCTTGAGCCATATGGTCTCGGACTGTATTCATGCTTTCCATGTCAAAATTTTCTGGACAATCAACTGTTTCCGGCTGATCCAGAGTGGCTTCAACAGGCACCTAGTTGATATTGTTATCAAGTAAACCAAAGTCCCTATCAATTTCACCATTCAGCCTTATGAAGTTGTGCAATGCCATGCATGCACATATAATATATGTCTGTGTTTCAGTTGGATAGCTTGGGATATCCAACAATATATGTCACTTCATTTTCAGCACTCCAAACGCCCTTTCTATCACATTTCTAAGGGACAAATGTGCATGGTTGAACGTCTCCTTCATATCTTGTGGTTCGGGGGCGTTTTGAAAGTCTTAGAGGTGATACCTGGTCTGCCGGTAAGGAGACAGAAACCCCCGCCGGTTTGCATACCCCGAGTCCACTAGGTAGAACTTGCCTACAGCATGTAGTACCTGTAAGTTTTCATTGCCTAAATTAGAAAACAACAATGAAAATAGTCAAATGTGTGTACCTCTAGGTGGATTCAGGAATTTCTCTTTAAATCTTGTCGTTGCATCGTCAAACACTCTCATGTCATGCACCGATCTAGGCCACCCAGCAAGTACAAATGTAAAAAACATATAGAAGTCACAAGCAGCCATGACATTCTGGGTTGTCTTGCTCTTGCGACACAAGTGCTACCTGAACTTATCCTGTGGCACGACCACAGGAATATGGGTGCCATCTATTGCCCCTATGCAACCCAAGAATTCAGGGGAGAATCGAAAATGCTACAGCCTGGGATGAACTGTTTTAAACTCTGGGTCCCTAGGTTTAATGATGTCATCAGATAGGGCTACCATACATTTGAGGACTTTGTAAAAGAGGTTATGGACAGTCCCTAGTGATCTCTCAAATCTGTCTCTTGCTTGCCTTACTGATTATGGTGCCCCACATACCCAAAGGAAGATGCCTAGAGCCTCCAATGAGGTAGACTTGCGTGATGATTTTATGCCATAATCTTTTATCAACAGTTCATGCAGCCTAAGAAACATGCGTGGACTCATCCTAAACATGTCATAGCATGCTTCCTCATCGGCCAACTTATTTTGTACCCAATCCTCCCCAGACAATGGTGGTGTCCTATACGGGCGTCTACTACAATATTTGTCCACATGCTGAGCATAATCGTACATACCATAGATAAATGTTTCTTCAGTATCGTCCTTGTAACACCTCAGGTGTTTGGCTTCCTTAAGTGCATTGCATTTCATGAGCATTAACATTAATCACCTCATTCATGAGTGGGAGCATCATTCATTTCATGCATGAGCTTATAATATGTGAAACATGCTTTAGAAACATTGCCACATATGTTATATTTCATGTGAAGTAAGAAGTGAGTAGTGTGCAACACACAAGTACCTTATGTGCAATTTCATTTGGAAACATGCTAACCACTTTAGTGTAACATAATTAGCAAGTGTTATGCAACACACTCATGCAACATGTGCAACATGAGCTTGCAACAATTGGGTGAAATATTAATTTGTTTGTTTCAAAGTGTGTGACACTAGGAATTTCGTGTAACCAATGTATAGAGTGGCTAATTATATCTCACAACACCTTAGTTATACTTAAGGTCACTAATGGAGCAAGGTTCATGTTGACCAAAATCACCAAAATGCCCTCCAAGGTGTAGTTGACCACCATTTAGCCCTAGGATGCTCTAGTTTGACCAATTAAAAAGTTTAGCTTAGAGACCTTGCATGGAGGAGCACCCTTAAGCAAAGTTGTAGGGAATTTTATGGGGAACAAAAGTCTCAATATGACCATCTCATGAAACTGGCCAGAACATGCTCAAAAATGGCCCACAAGTCAGCTAGAGGGGCTGTCTCAACACTTAGAAATTTTTCTAAGTCTCCAAGTGTCCCTCCAGTTTTACTGTGACCCACTTTGGAAGCTTGTAGTTTGCAAACCAGACCAAATCAGCTCCAACTCATGTTGACACTTTTGTAGTACTCACTTAGCTCTACAACATTGTCAACATCACCATCACCTAGTTCTAAATGGTTTAGGAGATATGGTGTCTAGAAAATCGGGTTTCAGTCGGCTTAATGACTGAAACTACGTTTCAGTTTCGAAGTGCACCACTTTGGAGCTATGTAGTTTCAAATGTAGGCCGAATCAGTCCTGGAGCCAATTGACAAAGTTGTAGTCCTCATGTAGCTCTACAATTTTGGTATTATCATCTTCTGCTAACTCGAGCTGGTTTAGGAGATAATCATCGACAAAGTTGCTCTGTCAGTCACCGTTTCGGCCTCGTCGATTCAGTCGACCGTTCTTCAGTCGGTGGCCGACCGATGGCAGGGCAACGCCGACGTGTGGCCATGCGGTGGCAACCGTACGCCGACCGCGGTCCCACCCGTCAGGTCACCAAGCCTTCAAGGCCGCCACGACGACGATCTCTGCCTCACTCGCGCCACACCTCCCTCTCCCTTCCGTTCTCCCCTCCACCGGGCGGAACAACCGAGCGCAGCTCCCTCCTCCACTCCGGCGAGCTCGTGCGCACGCACCACCGCACCACTGTCCACAAAAACTCACACACCGCTCCGCCTTGAAGCCCCCTCCATCTTCCACCTCACAGCTGGGTCAATTGTGGGGAGGTAAGGCGGCATTGCCGTGTCCGCCACCGTCCGCCTCAGACATTCCTCGCCGGAGCGCTCCCGTAGCGTGGCCGTGCTCCTCTGGTGCTCTACCGTCTTCATTCTTGGGTGCGTTGGGTCCGTCTGGAGTCGCTGATGCTCACGGGACCGGTCATTTGGGATGAGCCACCGTATAGCTCACCGGCGTCGGCCAGCCGCGGCCGTGGACCGCCATGCCCGACGACGAGCGCCTCCCCATGGTTCCGCCGCCCCGTTCTTGCCACCAATCGACTTAGCTCGATGATGTGGTCGCGCTCGTCCGCTCAGTTTTGCCGGTCGGCTCACCGCCGGCGATCTCCGGCAATCGCAGCTCCTCCCCTCCGCCTCTCTCTCGCTGACCAGTGGGGCCTTCCGGTCAGCCCCACGCGCGCGCGGGCGGGATGGCCTGAGCAGGCCACGCGCGTAGTTGGGCCGCGTCCGTGTAGGGGCTGGCCCAGTAGCGAGTTAGGGTCCGGTTTTGTTTTTCTTTTCATTTTTGTCACATATTTTAGTTGATGTTTGGAAAATGTAGATCTTGGGTTTTACTTGCCCAAAAATTATGAGATAAATTTTGTTAGGATCTACATGATGTGTAGTATTTTAGAAAAATATAAAGCTGATATGTAATGTTTAGTCTCTGGGAGAATTAAATAGATCTTTCAAATGTGTTTTGAAATGAAGGCAAATTTGTTAAAGGTATAACTTGAGCTGTATTATTCCAAAAATTACGAAATTTAGTGGGTAGACTAATTTATACTTGCTCTAGCTTTGGTAAAAATTTGGGCAGTAGTGCTTAAGTACTTTTCAAGTTATAATGCTATCTTGTTATTTTAGGAAATACTTAAATGAATTTTAGTAATTTTTCTACATGTGCAATGTTCTTATAACTTTTTGGAGAATGTCTTGGTACCCTAAAGTGTCCAAGAAAATTATGAAATCTGTTGTTTGATACTTTTCAATATGATTTGTTAATTATACAAAAATCAGCCTTTTTGGCTTGTGAATTTTGTGTAGTAATTTCTGTGAATAACTTTGGTTCAAATTTTTACAGTAGCCTTCTAGTGGGCCAGGGATCCTTCTGTAATTTTTATAGAATTTTTTAAGCAGTTTGTATATAAGTTTAATTTCCCACTTAATTAATTAAGTAAATTAAGAAAAGGATGAAAATAAATATTTTAGGTAGGCAAACCTTACTTTCTGGTGTTTTTGTGACCTATGTGAACTTGTGGTAACATTAGTTTGGTCTTAAGCGATGTTTGTCACATAAATAAATATTTAATCTTTGCAATTCTAGGTTTTCTAGACAGCTGGTAGTATTTTTAGGTTTGACCTTTGATAAAGGTGGTTGCTGGAAAACTTGTAAATACCAAAGTTGTAGTAAGCTTGATAAACTAGCTTGTGTCAAAATTTGGGAGCATTTGGCTTAGTAGTTTGGGAGTTATTGCTGTTTAAAGTGACAGTCCAGAAATTGCTACTCTCTGTTTAGAGAGGACAGATTCTGGAACTGGAGAAATTTCGACATGGAAAACTTAGGAATTTAGGGTTGAAATCTGAAAATAAATTGTAGTGCATTTCTTAAGCTTTCCAGATTATCTTAGACCATAACTTTTGGAGTTAGGAATCTTCAGTTATGTTAGAATCTTTGAGCTGCTGTCCAGAATGTCTTACTGTGGTAGCCTAAGTAATATTACTCTTGTGTTGTTAGGTGTTAGGGCCTTAACCGAAGAGAAACAGCTGTATCTTAGGTTGAGTAGCTTAGGTAAGTACTTCTCCACCGGAGAAGAGATTTGCACGTAATGGTGAAGTGACTGAAACAGAGTACTCTTACTGCTGAAATGCATTTCATTCCGAGCATGTTGCACCCATTGTGCATCCATAATATTTATTGTGCATTCATGCAATAGGTGTACCGGAGGGGGTGACACTCCTAGAGTTCGAAGGAGCAATTCCGGAGGAGGACCAGGAGCAGCAGAAGGAGCCCGAGGATCCAGTAGGCGAAGGAGTGCCCGCAGACGACCTTCCTGAGTGCCCAGACCACCGGCCCTCGACCTTTCTGAAAAGCAAGCCCCGGTGCATGCTGAACCCATCAATTTATAAATCTATCTTGAGTACTTTTAAATGGTTAATGCATTAAGTTGTATGAGTTATATGAAAACAATTGTTGCATTATACCTGTCCTTGCCTAGATATCGTACTTAATCCTATATTAGGTTTAGGCGCGTGTCAATGCTTAGCCCTGCTTAGTTCGGTAGAAGTCGGGTGATTTCCGGTCATCCGTGAGATGTAGGAAGGAGTCACGAGTGGCTTATGGCTATCGTGGATGGAACCATGCTTAAAAATGAAATTGAGACCGGGCGGGAGTTCGATAGTACAGCCGCAAGACACTTCACGTCTTGGGTGTGGAGCTATGCCCGTCTGAGTCGTTTAAGGACCGATTCGTTGTATGTCCTTGAGTCATGTTGAACGCAGTCTAACACTTAGTTGACCGGATAAGTCGTTCCGACCGCGAAGCCGAGTAATTTGATTCAGGCTGAGAATCGAATGGTAGGTTGCTTCTTGGAGGAGAGAAAGGATGTGCTTGGGGACATTGGCGTGAGACCAAGGGGGGGTTAGAGTCCCTATCACCTGGCAGAGTGTCACCCTTAGGGTCGCGACATCATTTGGACCCGCGATTCCTGAATCATATGAAAAGGTGGCTTGTGCGACCCTGGCAGGGGCCTGCACGGTGAGTGTTAGAAATACCCCTCTAGCTGGATAGGAATTTGATTCGAATCGTCGTCGCTCCCGGTTAGTGAGCACTTGACTTGAGCAGCGGCAACGTAGATCTCATTAAATGAACTGGTGGTTAAGGGAATGATACAATGTTGCCACAATTCATACCTGCTCTAGATATAATGATGATAATTGTTTGATTATAATCAAGTGCATGTTTAGTACAGGTGCTAAGATAGATGACAGGTAAATGCTAAAAATAACTGCTAGTACAGGTTATAAGAGTCTCAATTACTTATGCCTTTATGCAAAAATGTGATGTCAGCTAGCCTCTTGTGTAAGCCTTGCATAATCCTTGGTGTCATCTTATTTTTGGTTTTCGACGGGTAAGTCTAGCTGAGTACATTCCAGTACTCAGGGTTTATTCCCTCCTGTTGCAGATGATATGCTCTACCAAGGCTTCTGCAAAAATTGTCTCCACCCTGCGAGTGACGAAGACTAGATCACTAGGGCGTGATCATCTTTTATGTACTTTCCTGATGCTTTTGCGGGTTGTTGATCTTCAAGACTGGCAGTAGTATGTGAATTAATGCGTGTGTTATGCTTCCGCTACTTTATAAACTTGGTTTGTAATATTTGCGACTCCGTGTGTGTAAACTTATTTTGGCACTATTTGTGAAATGTAACGTATGATGTTGTATGTTGAATGATGCGATCTTGGTTGTAAGCAAGTTGGTTTGAAATCCTTCGTGGTTTCGATTGACTACCGGGATTATATGGGCTCAAGTTCGAAAATTTGAGCGCTTCGGTGCTTGTTTTTGTACTTGTGCTCTTATAATTTGGTCGGTTCTGTTACACCTGGTACCGGAGCATAATTCAACATTAAACACATCGTACGAGTATTTAAAAACAAAAGTAATTGATTATGAAAATGGTTAAAATATTAAAAATTATTTTCATAGGTATGCCAGTGATCACATCCCTTAGCCCAAATAAGGACTGTTAGGTGGCTTATTATAAAGACTAACTTGGGGACCTTGTTGTTTTTGTTTCGTCGTCCATACGGCGTGATATTGTATGGATGCCATTCACTTGGGTGGTAATGTATGGATCAATTGCCTCGACGCTCTGGTAAGTGTGAGTTGTGAGAGCATAATCGTCCAACCGGCGATCTAGGGGAGAGTAGTTTTGGTGACTTGCATACTTACATGTTTAATCTGTGTAATTATGTCGGCACTTAATTGCGGGAACCTTTATATCGGGTAGCTTTGATACTGAAGTATATACATCAGGGGATGTGTATATGGAACGTATTTAAATTACTGCTTTCTTGTGTGCTTATATTGGAAAACTGTTGGGCTAAAATGAGATTTTCTGCAGGTACACTAACAGCGCAAACGAGTAGACCGATAGTTTTGCCTATATGAGAGAACGTATGTATGCCACCGCCTAGCGTTAGGAATTTTTGATTCTACTAGGATGAGAGGGCGTACGGAACGCGCATGCATCATGTTTAATTATATCATACATATCATTTACTCCCTCCTTAAAATTTTCAATAGTCCCGACTAAATTAAATTTCGTATCCCCTAAATGATCCTCACTTTCAGTCGTATCTTGTTGCTACAGATGGCACGTACCAAGAGGACCGCTCGCAAGTCCACTGGAGGCAGGGCACCTCGTCACCAGCTCGCTCCACGTGAGCCCCGCCCTGAGCCCACTGAGGTGGACAGGCTGAGGGCTGAGTTGGCGGAAGTGACTGCTGCCAGGAATGCAGCGCGTCAGCAACTGGAGCAAGTGATCCGTGATCGTGACCAGGAAACACTTGCAGTCCAGAGATTGACAGTAGCACATCACAACTGTCAATGCATGCTGGTCCATGTCATGAATCAGAGGGATGAAGCCTGGCACGAGGAGAACGTTCTGAGAGCTCGCCAGTTTGAGCTCGAGCAACAGTTGGAGAATGCTGAAGAATACAATGACAATCTTCATGAAGAAGTGCACCGCCTGAACAACCAGCTTAATCCTCTGCTGCCTCAAAACAACAACGCAGAAGAGGACATGGGTTCGGGAATCTTCATGGCTGAAGATGATGATGAAGTGAAGGTCAATGGCCCCCAAGATGCCACACCAGAAGAAGCACCAGAAGAAGAACCAGAAGAAAAAGAAGAAGATGAGGAGTTAGAGCCTGTTAGTGATGAGGACGGCGGGGAGATCCTTGACACCGACTCTGAGGGCGATGCTTAGAGTAGTCATCGCGTAGCTACAATGTTAGGATCGTCTTTTGTGCCCTCCCTGTGTTAGAGAGAGGCTTTGTAATAACTTGGCTTTCGGGATGTAAGGTCGAACCCTATGTTTCCTGGATGTTTAGTTGGAACCTGTTAATTTTGACCACAATTGGATGTATGTTGTGTGCGTTCGATGATGGTGTCACGATTAGCACCCTTCGATGCCGCGACGAAACCGAGGGCCTCCTATGGCGCGCGACATAAGGTTGTGCTGCTTGGCACGCGCTGGTATCGAGGTGGCTAGTCATGATCCACCATGGAGCTCTACTGTTGAGAAGTCTCCTTGTGGTCAGTTTGAAGTAGCCTTTCTCAGTCAACTAAAAACTTTGAAATCAAATCCAAGTACCGGGCGAAAGATCAAAAAACACGTAGATTTTAACGTAAACGGTTCAGCAACTGCTGTGCTCCTTGTGAGTGAGCCTTTATCAAAGTACATCTTGTCGGATTCCCTCGCCTGATTTCGTCACTTGATGCGCTTGAATGGATTGTGCGGTTGTGATGAATTATTGTGCCATGATTATTTTGAGAAGTCTATTTCATGAAGTCAGTTTGACATATTTACAATAATTTATCTACAAACTTCCCACATCGTCAGTGCTCATTGGCTATGCATTTTGCAGATGTCGTACAATCTCTATCGGGGTCGTGGCAATGAGGATGAGGAACAGCCACCCCCTACGCCACCACCTACCCTGGCTGATCTGATGCAGACCGTGGTCGAAGGGCAGCGCATGCTGGCAGATGCTATGCGCCAGCTTGCCAACCGGGAGGCTCGTCATGGCCGCCAGGGTCCAGAACCCAATCAGTACAGTGATTTCAAGGACTTTCTTGATACTAAGCCCCCACTCTTTAAGGAGGCGGAGGAACCACTATAAGTTAATGAGTGGTTGAATACTATTGAATAAAAGTTTCGTCTGCTTCGCTTGACTGATGAGCTAAAGACTGAATATGCTTCTCACCAACTGCATGGTCCAGCGGGTATTTGGTGGAGCCACTATCGTTCCACACTGGTTGCAAATGTCCCGATTGCTTGGGACCAGTTCAAGGCTACATTCCGTGGGAACTATATTCCTCTAGGTCTTATGGCTATCAAGCACACAGAATTCATGAGGCTATCGCAGGGAAATAAAAGTTTGACTGAATATCTGCAATCCTTCAACAACCTGGCAAGGTATGCCACAGAGTTTGTGGATACTGATGCCAAGAAAATTGCTAGCTTTAAAAGAGGCCTCGGCCCAAAGCTGATGAAGACTATGGGCACTAGCAAGTGCACTACCTTCAATGAATTTATCAGTGATGCTCTGACTCAAGAGAACAATAACTCTATCTATGCTGCTTCTAAGAGCCGCAAGAGGGCACTTGAGGCAGGTGCTTCACAGTCTCGAGCTCCAGCTGCCCCGAGGGCTCCTCCTCGCCCTCCTGCCACAAGTGCTAAGTTCCGTCCTCCGCAAAAGAAGGCGCCAGTGAAGACTGGGTTTCGTAAGGCATATACAGTGGCTCTGCCAAAGAGTAATTCGGGCAAAGGTAGCTCTACTGTCCCTCCTAGCAACATGCCTTGCTGGAACTGCAACAAGCCAGGCCATTGGTCCAGGAACTGCCCTTACCCTAAGAAGAATGTCAACCAAGGTGGCCGTCAAGGGCACGCTCATTATAACAGTATTGAGGAAATCCCATCTGGTGAGGTTGTCAATGCTGGTAAGTTCCTAGTTGACCAACACCCTGCAGTGGTACTTTTTGATTCAGGTGCTTCGCATTCCTTTATCAGTCCTAAGTTTGCATCAGAATTTGCACACAAATTGCATACTGGTGAAGGTGGGGGTTATTGTATTAGAGCAGCAAGTGGGAATATTTCCACAAATAAAGTAGTGGGGAATCTTGAGCTTGAGATAGAAGGGCGAAAGTACTCGCTTCCCTTAGTGGTTTTGCCGGGCTTAGGCATAGATGTTATTCTGGGCATGAATTGGATGAGTCAGAATGGGGTACTCATTGATACATCCACTCGGGTAGTTATGCTCAGAGATCCTTCAGATCAAAAGGGTTTTCTGGTACAACTCCCCAGAAAAGTTGATTTATCTAGGGAAGTTCATGCTGTGCAAGCAAAGGCGTTGGCGGAAATTCCTGTAGTGAATGAGTTTCCGGACGTTTTTCCCAATGAATTGCTGGGACTCCCTCTGGATCGGGATGTGGAATTTAAAATTGAGTTGTTGCCTGGCACGGCGCCCATCTCTAGGAGACCCTATAGGATGCCTCCAAATGAACTAGCTGAACTTAAGGTGCAATTGAATGAACTTTTAAAGAAGGGGTTGATTCGTCCTAGTTCGTCACCGTGGGGATGTCCTGCTATCTTTGTAAAGAAGAAGGATCAGTCATTACAAATGTGCGTTGATTATAGACCTCTCAATGCAGTCACTATCAAAAATAAGTACCCTCTACCGCGCATCAACATCTTGTTCGATCAGTTGTCTAAAGCTAAAGTTTTCTCCAAGATTGATCTAAGATCTGGCTATCATCAAATTAAAATCTGTCCTGAAGATGTTCCAAAAACCGCCTTCTCTACCAGATACGGTCTTTATGAGTATCTTGTTATGTCCTTCGGCTTGACCAACGCCCCCGCACACTTTATGTACTTGATGAATTCGGTGTTTATGCCCGAATTGGACAAGTTTGTGGTGGTATTTATTGATGACATCCTGATATATTCTGTAAATGAGGAAGATCACGCTGAACATCTACGTATAGTCCTCACAAGACTGCGTGAACATCAACTATATGCAAAGTTCAGTAAGTGTGAATTCTGGCTTCGAGAAGTACCTTTCCTTGGGCATGTGTTGTCCGATAGAGGAATTATGGTGGACCCCGCCAAGGTACAGGAAGTACTGAACTGGAAGGCTCCTATCTCGGTTCACGAGGTCCGGAGTTTTCTTGGTTTGGCTGGCTATTATCGTCGCTTCATCCCGGATTTCTCCAAAATAGCCAAGCCAATGACTCGGTTGCTACAAAAAGACACCAGATTTGTCTGGACTCCTGAGTGTGATGCGGCTTTTCACCAACTGCGAACCCTCCTAACCTTAGCTTCGGTTTTGGCACAACCGGATATCGAGAAACCATTTGATGTTTATTGTGATGCCTCAGGCATAGGTTTGGGAGGTGTGTTGATGCAGGAAGGCCGAGTGATTGCATATACCTCTCGACAACTTCGGAAACATGAGGTGAATTATCCAACGCATGACTTAGAACTCGCCGCAGTTGTTCACGCTTTGAAAGCCTGGCGTCACTACCTGTTGGGCAATGTTTGCAATATCTACACAGACCACAAAAGCCTCAAATACATCTTCACCCAACCCGAGTTAAATATGCATCAAAGAAGATGGCTCGAGTTGATTAAGGATTATAACCTTCAAGTGCACTATCATCCTGGCAAGGCAAATGTGGTTGCAGATGCTTTAAGCCATAAGTCTCATTGCCATTCCCTAGTTGAAACTGATTTTCATCGATCTCGCCTTCTACATCCAGCAGTCTTGTACAACATCACTGTCAGTTGTACTCTCAAAAGCAGAATTATTGAGCTCCAAAAGACTGACACGGGTATATTCCACATCAAGCGTAAGATGAAAGAGCAAGAAACTACACAGTTCAGGGTAGATGAAGAGGGTGTACTATGGTTCAAGGATAGGTTAGTTGTGCCTAAGGACCAAGAGCTTAGAAATAATATTATGTCTGAAGCACACTCCTCTAAGTTGTCCATCCATCCTGGTAGCAATAAGATGTATTATGATTTGAAGCCATACTATTGGTGGACCAAGATGCGGAAAGAGATAGCTGCATATGTGGCTAGGTGTGACACCTGCTGTAGAGTTAAAGCTGTGCATATGAAAGCTGGGTTACTTCAACCACTTTCTATCCCAGGTTGGAAATGGGAAGAGATAAGTATGGATTTCATTGTCGGACTTCCTCCTACTATCAAAAATCATAACTCTATCTGGGTAATTGTGGATCGTTTGACCAAATCAGCTCACTTCATTCCAGTTAGAGTGAACTATCGTCCCACTGACTATGCTGAGTTGTACTTCAATCAGATAGTCCGGCTCCATGGGGTACCTTGTACTATCGTTTCTGACCGTGGTCCCCAGTTCACTGCTCGCTTTTGGGAGCACTTGCATCACCTTCTGGGAACCAAGTTAGTGAGAAGCTCTGCTTATCACCCCCAGACGTCAGGACAGACGGAACAGGTTAACCAAATCTTGGAAGATCTATTTCGGGCATGTGTAATATCATCCAAGGGTTCTTGGGAAAAATGGTTACCTCTAGCCGAATTCTCGTACAATAATAGTTACCAAGAGAGTATTAAGATGGCCCCATTCGAAGCTTTGTACGGTCGTAAGTGTAGAACTCCACTAAACTGGGTAGAAGCTGGTGAAAGAATGTATTATGGTATTGATTTTGTTCAGGAAGCTGAGGAACAAGTCCGTACCATCCAAAAACATATGGCTGCAGCCCAAGCTAGACAGAAAAGTTATGCTAATCGTCGTAGAAAACCGCTTGAGTTTGAAGTTGGAGACTTCGTTTACCTAAAAGTTTCTCCAATGAAGAGTGTCCAACGTTTTGGTGTTAAGCGGAAACTTGCGCCAAGATACGTTGGTCCTTTCCAGATCATAGGCAAGAGTGGTGTTGTTGCGTACAAAATCCAGTTACCTCCTGAAATGAGTGCCATATTCAACGTCTTCCATGTATCTCAGCTCAAAAAGTGTCTTCGAGTTCCTGAGGAAAGAGTCCCGTTAGGAGATATCAGGCTTGAGTCTGATTTAACTTACGAAGAAAAGCCAGTCCGGGTGATAGATACTCAGGAACGAGTAACTAGAAGCAAAGTGGTTAAGTGGTATAAAGTGATGTGGAGTAATCAGGGTAGTGAAAGTGACGCTACATGGGAACGGGAAGACTATTTGCGGGATGGTTATAAGGAATTCTATGAAAAATGGTACGCTTTCCAAATCTCGGGATGAGATTTTTATAAGGGGGGAGGGCTGTAACACCTCAGGTGTTTAGCTCCATAATTGCATTGCATTGCATGAGCATAAGCATGCATCATTTCATGTTAATTCAAGTGGTTGCAACAAATGTGATTTGTTTTTAAAGTTTTATTTGACTCACATCATGTGGCACTAGGGAGTTGGTGTAACTAAAGGGTAGAGTAGCCAATTATATCTCACAACACTTTAGTTATACTTAGGGTCACTAATGGAGCAAGGTTCATGTTGACCAAAATCACCAAAATGCCCTCCAAGGTGTAGTTGACCAGCATTTAGCCCTAGGATGCTCTAGTTTGACCAATTAAAAAGTCTAGCTTAGAGACCTTGCATGGAGGAGCACCCTTAAGCAAAGTTGTAGGGAATTTTATGGGGAACAAAAGTCTCAATATGACCATCTCATGAAACTAGCCAGAACATGCTCAAAAATGGGCCACAAGTCAGCTAGAGGGGCTGTCTCAACACTTAGAATTTTTCTAAGTCTCAAAAGTGTCCCTCTAGTTTTACTGTGGCCTACTTTGGAAGCTTGTAGTTTCCAAACCAGACCAAACCAGCCCCAACTCATATTGACAAACTTATAGTCCTTGTGTAGCTCTACAACATTGTCAACATCACCATGACCTAGTTCTAAATGGTTTAGGAGATATAGTGTCAAGAAATTAGGGTTTCAGTCAGTGTCTTTAACTGAAAACATGTTTCAGTTTCATAGTGCACCACTTTAGAGCTCTGTGATTTCAAATCCAGGCCGAATCAGTCCTTGAGCCAATTGACAAAGTTGTAGTCCTCATGTAGCTCTACAACATTGCCAACATCACCCATACCTGGTTCTCACTGGATTAGGAGTAAAATGAACCCAAAATCGCACTGTCAGTCACCGTTTCAGACGCCGATTCAGTCAAGTCAGGCTTCGGCCATGACTGTCGTGGCCGACCGGCCGCAGGTCGTCGTCAACGCATGGCCATGCGGTGGCAGCCGTACGCCGGCCTTGGCCCCACCGTCGGGTCACGACGTCTTCAAGAGGTGCCACGGAGCAACCACTCACCCTCACTCACGCCCCTGCCCTCTCTCTCTCGCCTCCCCGAGCCGGAGCGGAGCACCGAGGTGCCATTTCCGCCGCGGGCTTCCTCGCGCTCGTGCGCCGTCGTCGTCGAGCCTCGGCTCAATTCCTCCCGCCAGCGACCCCGCAACATCTCCCTCTACCACCTCCATCTATTTCCGGGAGCGTTTGAGCGAAGGTGAGGCCACATTGCTCGCTTCTGCCGCCACGGCCGCATTCGGGAGCTCGCCGGAGTTTGAGGCCACCGTGGTCAGAGCGGCTCGGCCCTTCTCATCCCTCTCTTTTCCCTTAGTTAGCTTTCCAGTGACCCCGGGAAACTTGGGGCAGGCTTGGTTGAGGCGGTCGGGGCTCACCGTCGCCGGTGTACCGCCGCGCACCTCCACCGTGCCGCCATGCCCGACGGCGAGCACCTTTCCATTGCTCCACCGCCCCGTTCTTGCCACCAATCATTGTAGTTCGATGACGTGGTCATGCTAGTCCGTCCAATTTCGTCGGCCGGCTCACCGACGGCGAGCTCCGGCGACCGCAGCTCCTCTCCTCCGCCTCTCTCTCGCTGACTAGTGGGGCCTTCCGGTCAGCCCCACGCGCGCGCGGGCGGGACGGCCTGAGCAGGCCGCGCGCGTAGTTGGGCCGCGTCCGCGTAGGGGCCGGCCCAGTAACAAATAAGATTTATTTCATTTTTATTTATTCTGTCATAGTTTTAGATAAGTTTTGGAAAAATGTAGATCTAGGGTTTTACTTGCTCAAAAATTATGAGATAAATTTTGTTAGGATCTACTTGGGGTGTAGTATTTTAGAAAAATATGAGTTGGTTATGTGATGTTTAGTTTCTGGGAGATTTAAATAGGTTTTTGAAATGTGTTTTAGATTGCATGCAAACTTGTTTAAATCATATCTTGAGTTTCAGTGTTCCAAAAATTATGAAATTTGGTGGGTAGGCTAACTTATACTTGCTCTAGCTTTGGTAAAAATTTGGGCAGTAGTGCTTAAGTACTTTTCAAGTTATAATGCTATCTTGTTAATTTAGGAAATACTTTAATGAATTTTAGTAATTTTTCTACATGTGCAATGTTCTTATAAATTTTTGGAGAATGTCTTGGTACCTTCAAGTGTCTAAGAAAAATAGGAAATCTGTTGTTTGACACTTTTTAATATGATTTGTTAATTATACAAAAATCAGCCTTTTGGGCTTGTGAATTTTGTTTAGGGAGTTTCTGTAAATAAATTTAGTTCAAATTTTTGGTTCATAGAGTCTCCTGTAATTTTTGTAGAATTTTAGGGGCAGCTTACATATATGTTTGAAATTCCACTTAATGACTTAAGTAAATTAAGAAATGAATATAAATAAATATTTTAGGTAGGCAAACCTTACTTTCTGGTGTTTTGTGACCTATGTGAACTTGTGGTAACAATAGTTTGGTCTTATGGGATGTTTGCCACATAAATAAATATTTAATCTTTGCAATTCTAGGTTTTCTGGACAGCTGGTAGTATTTTTGGGTTTGACCTTTGACAAAGGTGTTTGCTGAAAAACTTGTAAATACCAAAGTTGTAGTAAACTTGATAAACTAGCTTGTGTCAAAATTTGGGAGCAATTGGCTTAGTAGTTTGGAAGTTACTGCTGTTTAAAGTGACAGTCCAGAATTGGCTGCTCTCTGTTTAGAGAGGACAGATTCTGGAACTTGGGGAAATTCGATATGGAAAACTTAGGAATTTAAGGTTGAGGTCTGAAAAATGATTTGTAGTGCATTTCTTAAGCTTTCCAGATTGTCTTAAACCATAACTTTTGGAGTTAGGAATCTTCAGTTATGTTAGAATCCTTGAGCTGTTGTCCAGAATGTCTTACTGTGGTAGCCTAAGTAATATTACTCTTGTGTTGTTAGGTGTTAGGGCCTTAACCGAAGAGGAACAGCTGTATCTTAGATTGAGTAGCTTAGGTAAGTACTTTTCCACCGGAGAAGAGATTTGCACGTAATGGTGAAGTGACTGAAATAGAGTACTCTTACTGCTGAAATGCATTTCATTCCGAGCATGTTGCACCCATTGTGCATCTATAATATTTATTGTGCATTCATGCAATAGGTGTACCAGAGGGGGTGACACTCCTCGAGTTTGAAGGAGCAATTCCGGAGGAGGACTAGGAGCAGCAGAAGGAGCCCGAGGATCCAGCAGGTGAAGGAGTGCCCGCAGACGACCTTCCTAAGTGCCCAGACCACCGGCCCTCGACCTTTCTGAAAGGCAAGCCCCGGTGCATGCTGAACCCATCAATTTATAAATCTATCTTGAGTACTTTTAAATGTTTAATGCATTAAGTTGTAGGAGTTGTATGAAAACAATTGTTGCATTATACCTGTCCTTGTCCAGATATCGTACTTAATCCTATATTAGGTTTAGGCGCGTGTCAATGCTTAGCCCTGCTTAGTTCGGTAGAAGTCGGGTGATTTCCGGTCATCCGTGAGATGTAGGAAGGAGTCACGAGTGGCTTATGGCTATCGTGGATGGAACCATGCTTAAAAATGAAATTGAGACCAGGCGGGAGTTCGATAGTACAGCCGCAAGACACTTCACGTCTTGGGTGTGGAGCTATGCCCGTCTGAGTCGTTTAAGGACCGATTCGCTGTACGTCCTTGAGTCATGTTGAACGCAGTCTAACACTTAGTTGGCCGGATAAGTCGTTCCGACCGCGAAGCCGAGTAATTTGGTTCAGGCCGGGAATCGAATGGTAGGTTGCTTCTTGGAGGAGAGAAAGGATGTGTTTGGGGACATTAGCGTGAGACCAAGGGGGGTTAGAGTCCCTATCACCTGGCAGAGTGTCGCCCTTGGGGTCGCGACATCATTCGGACCCACGATTCCTGAATCATATGAAAAGGTGGCTTGTGCGACCCTGGCAGGGGCCTGCACGGTGAGTGTTAAAAATACCCCTTCAGCTGGATAGGAATTCGATTCGAATCGCCGTCGCTCCCAGTTAGTGAGCACTTAACTTGAGCAGCGGTAACGTAGATCTCATTAAATGAACTGGTGGTTAAGGGAATGATACAATGTTGCCACAATTCATACCTGCTCTGGATATAATGATGATAATTGTTTGATTATAATCAAGTGCATGTTTAGTACAGGTGCTAAGATAGATGACATGTAAATGCTAAAAATAACTGCTAGTACAGGTTATAAGAGTCTCAATTACTTATGCCTTTATGCAAAAATGTGATGTCAGCTAGCCTCTTGTGTAAGCCTTGCATAATCCTTGGTGTCATCTTATTTTTGGTTTTCGACGGGTAAGTCTAGCTGAGTACATTCCAGTACTCAGGGTTTATTCCCTCCGGTTGCAGATGATATGCTCTACCAAGGCTTCTGCAAAAATTATCTCCACCCTGCGGGTGACGAAGACTAGATCACTAGGGCGTGATCATCTTTTATGTACTTTCCTGATGCTTTTGCGGGTTGTTGATCTTCAAGACTGGCAGTAGTATGTGAATTAATGCGTGTGTTATGCTTTCGCTACTTTATAAACTTGATTTGTAATATTTGCGACTCCGTGTGTATAAACTTATTTCGGCACTATTTGTGAAATGTAACATATGATGTTGTATGTTGAATGATGCGATCTTGGTTGTAAGCAAGTTGGTTTGAAATCCTTCGTGGTTTTGATTGACTACCGGGATTATATGGGGTCAAGTTCGAAAATTTGAGTGCTTCGGTGCTTGTTTTTGTACTTGTGCTCTTATAATTTGGTCGGTTCTGTTACACCTGGCATCGTCATCTTTGCAGATATTGAGGACACCAGTCCAGAGGTCACCTTCCATGTTGTCCACCCCAAGCTGTTCAGCTGACTGAGCAATCAGTTGCTGCTGATGTTCCTTTGCGTCCTTTTGTTTTTGCTGTAGTTCCAATTGGTGCTGCTTCATGCTCATTTCCTTTTCCACAGAGTTCTTCTCCATCCAAACTTTTTCAATCACTTGTGTCCTATAATCATAATTGGAGTTGAACGTGGTCATGTTGGCGTCCTTCATCCGAACAGTCGTGTTCCTGGGCTTCTTGCCAGGACTTTTTCCAGTGCTACGGGTGCTGCTCGCACTCCTCTTGCTACCACTGCTTGCAGGGGTAGCACTGATGCTAGGGGTACCAAAATACTGACGGGTACCAAAACTGCGAGGGGTACCATCCGTCTGAGGGGTCCCAAAATCAGCAGGTGCCTCATCTTTGTCGCCGCTACTAATGAAGTTCAGGTGGCGGCTCGCCCCAGGAACAAAGGCTGACTCTCCTGTGACAGCAACTCCAGCAAACATGCGGTCCATTTCATCAATGTATTCTAGCCATCCATTCTTTAGGTCCAACCACTCTTGCTTGTTCTGAAGTGCAAAGAACAAGCAACAAGGTGTCAGTACCTAATAGAGAAGAGAATGTTACAGAAACAAGTGTTGAAATGTCATGAACCTTGTTAGAGCCAAGCTTGTCCTCCCACCACTTGTCAGAAGCAATCACAGAGCCATCATCTCTGTTTCCTACGCTTGTGGCCACATGCTGAAGTTCCTCGATGAACAGCCAAATCTTTTTCAGCTCTCTGTACCTGAAGCCGAACTGCTCACTATCATGAAGCTTACTAGTTGCAAGATAAAACCTGTTCTGGATGTCATTCCATCCAAACTTGCTCATGGTCCCATTTTTGCACGTACCCACATCAATTTGGATGCAGTAAAACTCATAGAACATCTTAGTATCCTCTTTGGTCCAGTTGGCTCGAACAGTCTATTTCTATGGACATAGTAAAGAACAAGCAATGCATGAACAAGGAATGGACATTATGCAAAACATATAGAAGCAACAGTTCACATCTTAGTATCCTGTTTGGTCCATTACCAGAGTATAAATTACAACCTAAAGTGACGCATTTCTAACAATCATTTGCAAAACATATAGAAGCAACAGTTCACATCTTAGTTACCATCATTTGTAACAATCTTCTAAGTACAAGTGCTCTTAACAGTAAGGCATATCAAAATAAGGAACACAGAAGGGCACAACTTGGAGGGATTAATGTCAAGGTAACTGTACCGGGACAGGAGGGTTGTTGTTGGCACCGCTACGACGCCCACTGCGCGCCCTGGATGGCCTTCGACGCTGACAAGGCCTAGGCCCCGCTGCTGCCGATTCCTCCATGTTGCTGCCCAGAACAAAGCATATCTTCGTACTCGTTGATGTGCGGGTAGCCGGATCTTGCATTGAGGTTGAGGCCAGACAACCCGAGGTGGCTTGGCATCGCAAACGAGTACGAATGCGGCATGGAGGACAAGGTGTGGTAGGCACCGGATCTGAACCCCGGCAGCGCGGAGCCGTAGGAGGCATGGCCACGGGATCCGGATGCCAGCGGTGCGGCGGTGTACGGGTCGTAGGCAGCGGCCTCGGATCCTGGCTGCGCCAGGGAGAACAGGTCCCTTGTGCGGCGGGCGTCGTCGTACTCGGAGACATTGCCGAAATCAAAGCTGGTGGGGTTGCCGGATCCACCGGCGTTGAACCCCGAGCTTCTCCCTTGGTCGTTGTAGCCGTCCATTGCCGGCGACGAGGTCAAGCATAGTACCGGATGCGGTGGATCTGACCGAGAGTGTTGTGGATCTGCCGCTATAAGGGTGGGTACGAGCGGTGGCGGGGAGAGGAGCGGCGGAGGCGAGGGAGAGCGGAGGAGGAGAGGGAGAGTGGCTAGTGTTGGGACTCCCGGCCGAATGGATAAGGGAGAGCGTCGACCGGGGCAATAATAGAGGAGAGAGGAGAGACTGCGGGCAGGCCAGAGTTGGGCCAATTCTGCATCCGATTCTGGCCACCCCATTTAGTTCGTTTTCCCGATTTTGGGCCAAAAGTGCCAATTCTGGGGCCAAAATCGGGAATCTAAACAAGGCCTACAGAAGATCCCCTTGGTAAATGCGATGTTTCCTTTGGAAATGCATGAATGGTCATCGTAAAGCTAACCTATTATATGCAGCCATGACATTTACTCGTAGCCTAGCGGACATTTACTCATAGCCTAACGTTAGTGAACTTAAGTATTTACCAGGGTATCTCCTTTTTAGATACTAGACATTATATTTTATTCCGTGCACCAACCGAGGATACTTGAACACAGTTATTTATCTATTCGAAATCCATGCACTAACCCTGGTTGTCGGAATCACACACTCACTGCCTCGCAACTAAACCACCACACTAGTTTTTTTTTCTGAGACCTAGTTATACGCTCACAAATAAGCCAAGTATAGCAACATATTAGCATAATAAGCAAACCATATAATCACCCTATTCGCTGGATGGTTTCTGGGTTGGCTGATTCTGGCTGATGCTGATTTGTTGTGAGAGAAAAACACTGCTGAATGGCTGGCTGATAAAGCACAAGCGAATAGGGTGAATAATCTAATCTCTTTTTTTGCTCCAAATATAATTTATTGTGTGTAGGACCCACTCACTCTTCCCATCCCTTCCTTTATCTCCTCCCCATGCCATTCTAGCTCATCGGTTGAAATCTTCCAAGCTTGTCATCGCCCCCCTTGCTCCTCCCTTCCATATGCACGTCGGGGCCGGCAGCCGCCCATCTAGGCAGTGTCTGTAGTGCCACTAAGATTTGAACTCTAGTAAGTGATAATTGAAGTCTCACATATATATACTATCTGGCAACATTATTTTGCTCAAATTAGAAAAAAAAATCACATAACATCAAAAAATCATGAAAAAAACTAAGCAAGCCAAGAGGCAGAACAAAACCTTGTCAAGAATTGAACCTCAGTCGACAACATATAATCTAGTTCAAACACTGATCTATGCAATCATACATATGAATGCAGCACGATACAAAGGTAGGCCTATTTGGTTCGTCCCTACCACCAAGTATCTGATCTTGGCCCAGGCGTCCAAAATCGGATGCCTGAGAGTGGCAATGAGGAGCAAACCAAACATGCCCTTACATTTTCTCATCCCATGTACAACAATCTTCACACAAGTGTATATGATCCACGAGAAAGAATCAATGGTTTACTGCCTGTTCATGAAGATTTTAACGTCCACAAGTTCAACTCAATGCACTGGCAAAGACGTATCTTATATGAAGATTTTAATAAAACTAATATGATATTGTGCATTTTTCTATAAACTCAATCATGCAAGGTTAGAGATGTGTGACTTGAAAAAAATATAGTAAAGTGAACTATAGCTTTGAACGGAGAAGTATGTCTTTTTGCTTGGCGTGCATCACACAATTCACAGCATCTCATCGTCCCCAGACCCAAGACAAGAAAATATGTGCCACGCATACATACCACTTTCAGGTCTTGGTTCTCCACTCGCTTTGGAGAGCATGCATGCAGTCAACCGAGTCAAGAATTTCATGCTTCTACACATGCGAAATTGGCGCGCACTTCTACAACATACCCGGCCAGCCGCCCAGCCAGGCAGCCACCAACCCGTATCCAGTCCAACCTCCCCCGACCCCCGCGGCCGTAGACGGCTTCCTCAGCCCTTCCTATATAAACCTCGCAGAAGCCACCATCCCAACCCCACATCACAGCAGAGCAACGGAACAAGAGAGAAAGGCAGACGCGCCTGGAAGCTAAGCACTCACGCACCGCAGCAACAGCTAGCTAGCTCTAGCTAGGGCAAACAATCCACCGTCGTCAGGCAAGAGCCGCGGGGTATTAGCCGAGCGATGGCAATGGTGGAGCTGTTGACGACGGAGCTGGTCGTCCCAGCCGAGGAGACGCCGGCGGGCGCCGTCTGGCTGTCCAACCTCGACCTGGCGGCGCGCCGCGGGTACACGCCCACGGTCTACTTCTACCGAACCAACGACAAGCCGGAGTTCTTCGAGGCCGACGCCGTCAAGGACAGCCTCGCCCGGGCGCTGGTGGCGTTCTACCCGCTGGCCGGCCGCCTCGGGCTGGACGTCGCCACCGGGCGCGTCCAGATCGACTGCACGGGCGAGGGCGCCGTGTTCGTGACGGCGCGGTCGGAGTACGCGCTGGACGAGCTGCTGAACGAGTTCGTGCCGTGCGACGAGATGCGGGACCTGCTGGTTCCCGCCACGCCAGCGCCCAACCCGCCGTGCCCGCTGCTGTTCGCGCAGGTCACCCGCCTGCGCTGCGGCGGAGTCGTGCTCGGCCTCGCCCTGCACCACTCGGTCGTGGACGCCCGCAGCGCCGCGCACTTCGCGGAGACGTGGGCCAGCATCGCCCGCGGCGGCGGGGGCGGCACCGACGCGCCCCTGCCGCCGTGCTTCGACCACAGGCTCCTGAGCGCGCGTCCTCCGGCGAAGCTCGCGGTGTTGTACGACCACCCTGAGTACAAGCCCGAGCCGGCGCCGGAGCACGCGGTTGCCGCGGGTTCCGCCTACGCGAGCGCCATCATCACGCTGAGCAAGTCCCAGGTGACGGCGCTCAAGGCGCGGTGCGCGGGCGCGTCGACGTTCCGCGCCGTGGTGGCGCTGGTGTGGCAGTGCGCGTGCCGCGCGCGGTCGCTCCCGGCCGACGCCGAGTCGCGGCTCTTCTCGATGGTGGACATGCGCGCGCGCCTGGCGCCGCCTCTGCCGCCCGGGTACTTCGGGAACGCGGTGATCCGGACGTCGGCTCTGGCCACGGTCGGGGAGGTGGTGGGCAACCCGGTGGGGTACGCGGCGCGGCGCGCGCTGGCGGCGACGAGCCAGGGCGACGACTACGCGCGGTCGCTGGTGGACTACCTTGAGGGCGTGGACGCCATGAACCTGCCCCGGAGCGGCATCTCGCGCGCGCACCTGCGCGCCATCAGCTGGATGGGGATGTCGCTGCACGACTCCGACTTCGGGTGGGGCGCGCCCGTGTTCATGGGGCCGGCGCTCATGTACTACAGCGGGTTCGTGTACGTGATGCAGGCGCCCGGGAAGGAAGGCGCCGTCGCGCTCGCGCTGTCGCTGGAGCCCGAGAGCATGCCCGAGTTCAGGAAGGTGTTCGCCCAGGAGCTCGCGACGCTCCAGACGATATGATGATGACGATGAAGATAGCACGCTTACGTAACCGTGCATGCGTCGTACTACGTACTACTACTACTGAGGGGGGGGTGGTAAGGTGTATGTGTAGTTGTGTACAGTACACACCTGCCTGACCAGCGGACACCTACCGTATCACCGTTGTCTCTATTGCTCAGGTGACTTGTCGGTCGTCGGTTGTTGGAGATAGCGTCATTTTCATAAGCTCGATCATGTCACATCATCGCGTTTTAATTTGGCATGAATCAAAGCATGTAACACACGTATCTGTTTGTTAGTTAATTTGCAGCAAAACGTTGATCAACCCTGTCAAGTGACTCCTTTCGGTATCTTAGCAGCAAATCATTGAGAAGTTGAGAAGAACGTACTGGAACTAACTTTGCTTCGTCAATAACGAAAACGTAGAATATTTCCCAGCAGCATCCCGAGCGAACTGAACGTCAAAAAAAAGTTGGTGGGATACAAATCTGACCAGTCCCCACTATCTACCACCCGCCTACCGGAAGCAGCAGGCCGGGAGTTGCGATCCGGCCGTTAGCTACTGGCGCATCCGCAGACGTAAACAAAGCATTCCAAGCAGGCAGCAGGGATCCTTTTTCCTCCGTGGAAATTAACCCCAATTAACCGGTTGACCATGCATGGGATCGATCATCGATCAGCGGAAATTAACCCCAATTAACCGGTTGACCATTGACTCGAGACGACGGCGGCGGCAGCCTGTGCGGTTGGTGGGCGCCAGCCGCCAGCTCATGGTGACGATCGGTTGATGCATGCAACCACGCATGGCGATGCGTTCAGCGACCTCCGATCCGTCGTCGACAGTGGGGACTGGTCCGCAGAAAATTTCGACCCCGGCCTGTTTCCTGCTGCTACCTGCCTCCGTTTTTGACATTTCGCTCTCGATCCTACCTGGCCCAACAGCAACAATCATCGGCAGTAGTCATGGTCATCATATGTAATTAATCAGTCTCGCTTCGACGTGGATATTTCGCGTAGTACGCACGTGATACTTGTGAACGAAGCTCCAATTTCCTTTCAAAGATGGACGATGTGATGTCAGCGTCATGGGACGATCTTTCCTCGTACGTGGTGACGTGTAGATTCGTTCTCTCTGGACCGGAATTATAATGGTCGCCGGCGTCCGGCCTGCCGCTCACGGTAGTGCGGTCAGAGTTTTGGTGCCCATCGGCATCGTGCAGAAAGGTCGCTCGCTGAGTCCATCACCGTAGTACCACCTCAGGAGTGAAGTCATCAGCTAACCCTAGAGTGAGGTGCTAAGAGTACTTTTTTTTATAAACAGAGCACTTATCTAAGTGTACTATACCTACAAATGCATTTATTTCGGGAAAAAATTCAAATACTGTAAGTGCACTTAGACTACCCGCAGTGGGTACTCTAAAACGATACTCTAAAGCTTTAGAGTATGAATATAGAGTAAAAACTGCTGCACTGGGTATTCTAAAACGATACTCTATCCTTTCTCTCACTCTATATTTAGAGTGGTACTGTGCTTACTCTATACTCAATAGTGGTGGCCCCACTAGCTAAACAAAGGAAAAAAATACTATAACTCACGAACTAAAAATCCAAATTAAATTTTGATTGCACCATTAAATTCGTCTCAATAAATCCTTCAAAACTAGATCACACATGGATATATTTAGATAAAGTGTCAAGTGGGTCCCACAGTGGATAGAGTGGATAGAGGATGATATAGAGGATGGATGGGTGCGGGAGAATTGAGTATAGAGGAGAGAATCTTGCTGACTAGGATGTATAGAGGATGAATATAGAGGTCGATGAGTGCGGGTAGTCTTATTTGGAATGGAGGGAGTATATCTGAAGGACTAGTTTTTTTTATAGTGAGTGATGTGTATGTTTGTACTGGATTTTGAAAAAAAAAACAATATAGTTCTACTCACAAATGGAAGCCTCAACTATAATCTTTCATATGTTGCTGAAATTTTTAAATCATTTGGAGCTTATAAACCCGCTCCAGTAGTCCTGAGGGGATGTGTAAATCAAATGCCGGCCCACACAAGGCCTGTTTGAAGAGGGTTTTCCAAACAAAGAACAAATTATCTCTACAACTAAAAAGGTCCGAATGTTATCGTCACCGCTAAACTATTCGGACCGCTCCTAAACTAATCGCCCCGCTAATCATCCCCCGCCTCTCTCTCTCTGCGGAACAGCCGTCCACCTCCCCGTGCGCTATCTCTCTCTCTCTGTGTACCGCAGAACCGCCGTTCCGCCCGAGCACGACGCCCCAGCTCCGCATCTCGCCCAGCGTGCGTCGAACAGAAGCAGACGACGGAGGCAGAGCAGCGACCCAGCGGCAGAGATGGCTCCTCGCCGCCTACCTCGGCGCACAACGTCTCCCCACGATCCTCCCCTTCCGTTGGACACCAATGAGACCTCCATCGCCGCCACCGCCAAGCGCCGCTTCTACAGACGCCGACCTCCACCGCCGCGACCTTGGGCGCAACGCCCGCACCCAGGGCGCAGCTCCAGCGACTCCGTTGCTGCCGTTGCCGCCTCGTCCGGCACCGGCGCCCCCTCCCACGACGCATCCCCCGACCTCCTCTCCGGCGCCCTCCCCGACCCAGAAGGCCGCCCCGATCCCGGCCACGACGCTCAAGGCCACAACATCCGCTGACGACAGATAGTCAGGCCGTCTACAGCGACGATCTCCTCAACGCTGAGTCCGTTGAGGTGTGTTGCTTGTGCTCCAAAATGCTTCCTCTAGCGTCACCTTGGTAGGCACGCTGCGGGGCACGGGCCGCTCCACTTGCCCTCCCGCTGGTAGCCTGGTCGCGTGCGCCGCGCTGCCCGTCGAGATTCGGGACGAGAAGCAGCGACAGCAGGCATCCCGCTCCTCTGTCCCTTCTGGATTCCTGCTGCCTAGCCGGCCAAGGCGGCGCTTTTCTCCGCGCTCGTCTCCGTCCGGTGCTACAGGCGCGGATGCCGGCGTACGCCGTGCCCGTGCGACGGCAAGCAGGTATACCTCATGCTGGAGCCCGTACTCGCGCCGTCGCGGAGCTGGAGCCGCAGTTCGACCAGCCATCAGCGTGCTGGCCGTCGTTAATCTAGGTAAGTTCTGCAATGGACTTACCACAAACATATCTTGAGTTCTTTTCCTAAAAAAATTGCCCATACACCTTCTTTCCGGTGAAGGCTTTCGATATGTAACAATTTCAATGACATATAGATGCTCATGTGTGATTTGTCAGACTATGGTTGTTTGTCAGAGTTAAGAAAATTCAGATGTGCATCATCTATAGAGATTTCAGAGGTGTAGTCACCAACTCACCATCAGATATTCATGATTGGCATCTAAATTAATAGGATGAGGAGTCCGTCTATTGAAAACAATGGGCAGTAGATTTTCGTTTAGAATCGATACTTGTCAATCTAATTCTGATTCAATGGAGTCCTTTGCAGGTGGCAAATAAAAGGTGTGATCCCCACTTCATTTTGTCACCTCCAATATTTTTGAGCTACTCAGTCTCAGTGGTCCTTATTTTTTCGTAAGTATTTTTCTTTGAAGGTTGGCTGACTTGTTGATGAACTTCTCTGCACCTGCCCTTGCTGACATTCATGTGACCCATGCCAAACATCAGGCTAGCCAAATATGCAAAGGTCGACCTCTGAACTTTGATAAGAAGTGTCTGGACTTTATGCCTCAACATTGTGCTGACATTTGCCAAAAAATAAAAAATAAAAAATAAAAAACAAAGTGGTTGGACAACAACTTTGCGGAAGGCTCCGCAGATGCTACACATGCACTACGGTTGGGACTTACAGTTCAGCTTCTGGAGAACACAGCTGCAGTTCGTCCAGTCTGAATATCTGACAAAGAAATACAACTAATCGTTTTCTACAAACTCATATTTTGCTGCCGCTGCAAAGTGTTTGGATGTTATTGTCTGTGAGATCGAAGAGATGTGGCTTGCGGTTGCACTGGTGCAGTACTTTTAATCTGACTGAAACCAGCAAATTGTTGTCTGCTATTAACATACTCAATAGTTTAGTTCAAATTGTGTGCTTTACTGTGTCCTTTTTCCAAAAATCTTTCCTAGCACTTGAATTATCAGCCTTCCAAAAATATAAAGATTGATCTATTTTTCTTTTTTCTGCTTCTTTGATCTCTTTGCTAAAGTTCCTGCAGATCTCTGTTCCAAGCCGACTGGAACTACAGTAGCAGGCCCAAGCATCGATGAGAGTTGTGCAGTAGCAAGCCCAACACACCTCATCTCAAGCTCCCCGTACCTCGATCATCACGCAGGTTCATTTACTTTCTACACAAACCAAAGTCATGTTCCTATTCCTGGAGGTCTTGCAAAAATTTACATGCTATAGGCTCAATCAGTTCATTCTAACTCTAAATAACTCTATGTTTGTTTGTGGGATAGAAAGGGTGATTTACTCAACCCGACAAAGTGACAATAGTGACACCTTGCCATACCACTAAAAGAGTGGTCTTGCATAAATAAATTTTAAACAATCAAATAATACAAATTGTAGCCATGTGTATTTTCAGAATGCTTTTTGACAATGTGTGCTGGCAGCTGGCATCGCTGTCAAATAGTTTGCACACCAGAACTAATATTCCATGATTATTTTGGTAATGCTCAAATAGTCAAATCACATACCATTCAGCTGAAAAGAAGTCCTACTTCATGTAACCAACCAACCACCCTCACCTTTCCTTTTTACAATATTTGAACTAATGGAAATAAGCAATATAAGCCAATGGTCTTACCAAGCCTGAATTTGCTAGGCTAAGAAAGGAATACTTGTCATACCAGATTGTTATACGAGCTAATGATGAGTTACCATTTTGTTTGTTCATTATCCGAATCGTAGTTCAAAAGGTATTCCAAAATGCTCTATGCCCAGTGGTACTTGAATGAACAGGTATGCATGTCTTCTTCACTACCAATATTCTCTATTTTCATACACAGTAATGGTTTCTTTTTAGTTGTATGTATGAGAAGCACTGTCTCATACACTTCTAAAAATGTTTCTCCTCTTGATCAGTCCAGAAAAGATCCCTAGATTGTTGATAAATAACAAAGTCTTGATCAGTAATGTGCAGGTTCATTTTGAGGTATTAGTTTAAATTCTTATTTTGTTTATAGGAAAATAACAGGGCCACAGGCTACAGCTTACATGCAAGGAATAGTCAAGATATGTTGGTGGCGTCCATCTTGGCGTGAGGCACGACAGGTGTCTGATCCAGTTTGGTCCATGCCATTCATCGAAAAACAGTTTTCGAGTCGCATGAGGTATTGAGGTTTGTGGCCATGAGCTCCAAAATGTATCTTAGCTGTGCTGCTACAGCGATGGCGTCGAATGCTAGGCATTGGTACTTCACCAAAACATTGTTGTCTGTGATTTTTGGCACAAAGTCTGGGCCCTGAGCTGCAAATATGTTCACTTTTTATCGATCGAGTTGTTTTAATGAATATATCCATCTTATGAAGCAAACTAGCATGGCGGCCTTTACAACTTTAGTCATTATTTATTTTGTGTACTTGAGAATTGTTCTTCACTAATTACTTGGAGTTAGAATTTTTTCATATCATGTGAGGCTTAGCCATCCCTTTGTCACTTATGAATATATGTTGTATATAGCTGTAGTTCTAGACTAGAACATTAGTTTATTGTGATATTTCATGTTATTCTTTGTTGTATTATATCTCCATTTTTTTAAGGCACATACACGTTGGACTTATGTGCGGGCAGGGTTAGGCCGTGCATGGATTTTGTATTTTGTGTTACCACTTAATCAGGTATGCCTCTATTGGATCAATTCAACAGTTCTATGCATTCCATCTGGTGTTTGTTTTCTATGAAAATGATTCTTTGATTCGCCACAAAGTTACGTCACCTTTTAATTCACAGGAATATCAGATGTGATTCTAGAAATGTTGGGCAAGATCATTTTCCAAATAATTAAACTATTATTATGCCGTAGCAACGCACGAGCATTTCACCTATCTCTACAATTAAAACATTTGTAAGGGAATCGTTCACCGGCGTGCGATCGCTCGCCCGCTCGCATGCCCGGCGCTTCCCTCGACGCTCGCTCGCTCGCAGGCCCGTCCGGCGCCAATCACGCTTGCTCCAAATCAGGCTTCCTCCAATCACGCTCCCTCCGAATTCAATAAATCACGCTCCTTCCAAATCGCGAGATCTCCTCCTTGCAGTCACCCAGGTCTCCGCCGCTGCCGCCATCGCAGTCGCCGCCTGCTCTTTGACAACCACGACCTCGGGCGATAGCCTACAGTGTGTGCCCTAGCTTGCTGCGTCGCGGCTGCCCGCATGCCGCCGCCTTTACCCCACGCCCAGGCCTCCGCCGCCGCCGTCGCCGCCAGCCAGGCGCTCATCGACGAAGCAGGACGCCATGACGCCACCCTGCAGACGCCACCGGTCCGCCCCTGCTCCCTCATGCCAGGCGCTGAGGGTCTCTGCTGCCGCATGCCATGCACTCGGTCCTACGTCAGATCTTCGTTGCACACCCAGCAGGTATCTCCACCCCTTCTCTTTCCTTTACTTCTCTTTTGGATGGATTTTGTTGGAAAGCACTAACCAGTTTCAGTTTGACTTGCCTGTGACAAATTTTGAAAAACTGGATGTGCAGCCGGTGTTCTGCATCATTTCTGAAAGTGCGGCATAATGGGATGCCTATTTCAGTTCTGCGCGGTAACAACAGCTTCTCTGTCTTGTCTGAATGCCTGCTTCAGTTTTTAAGTCATGTCTAACATTTCAGTTCAGAGCATCAGCAGCCCATGATCAGTTCATCATTGACTTTTTTTATTTGACCAAGTTTTTATTGTCTTCAGCTGATCATAAATCTTTATGGAATATGAGTAATGATAGTCAGTAGTCTACATTTGCCATTGAAATCTGAGGTGGTAGTCAGTTTATTCAAACTGAATACAATGACCTTCCTGAAAATCTTCATGCCCTGCTATTGAATACTACTGCTGTAGTTTTCAATGCAGTGCCCAAATATCTTCATTGGGTGCGAGGAAATATTCTCCAATTTAATGTTTTTGGTGTTACTTTCAAACCGGCATATATGGTGAAAATCCCTTTTTTTCGTTGCTTTCTACCATATCCTATTGCTATGATATGTTGCATGTGAGTAGGACGTTAACATGCTACATTTGTCCATTAACTATTTTTTGGACATATATAGATCATGCATGCATATTTAAATTACAGTTTATGAATTTATACATGTCTTCAGTTGGCGTACATGAACACAAGAACATCGACTACTTAAAAGCATATCAGAGAAAGCATGATCAGCCATCAGCTACTTAAAAGCATATCAGAGAAATGTTGTAGCTCATAAAATGTGATTAAAAATGTTGCCCCTTTAAAAACCATGATCAGTGCTACGTACTATCTAATGCAGTGGCACAAACAGTAACAGTCATGATTTTTTTTGCTATAAAAAAACTGATTTCAAGTGCACAAGCAGTGCCGGTCTGAAGTGGCTGTGCTGCAGAGTGTATGAAAATATATTGAATGGGCAGTTGTGCTTCTTCATGACTAGCTCTTCAGTCATAAATATCGAAAAATGCATAAACTAGAAAAGTTTCTCTTGATGCCCGAATATAAATATTTGAATCATGTTAATTAACTTGATAGAAATTGGCTACAATTTACAAGTTATACATTTCTGCAGTCCAAAAATTTTAATGGTTCATTGCCCTTGATATATCAGGCACTTTTGTAGGTCTATTTGTTACTCTGACAACTTTGTTCTTTGCTTGTTCTTTATACAAAACCATTGGAAGTGTGGGAAGGGCCTTCTTCTGTCAACTTTACAATGCAGTAAATATGCAAGATGATTGCTTTAATGATAAGTCACTAGCAGCGAATTATGTCCAAATGTTTCTGCAAATGGTTTAACTTATGTGTAGCTAGAGAATAGTTGTTCCTACAAATAGTTTGAGTATATAGAGTCAGGTTTCCTAGCCCAAACTTGCTGCATAATTAGTGCCGAAAATAATTCTATGCTTTCGACTGAAATGATGCTATTTTTGATCCAGGTATTTGGGAAGGAATGCACACGGTCTGCTACTTTGATGGCAAAACATATGAATGGAATGGACTTGTGCCACCAGCAAAGCATCAGGGATAAGGTATGTTCACTGACAATACATAAGTAGACGCATCTTCTCCATTTTGTAGCCGGTTACTCTTGTCATAAATTAGAATGCATCAGATTAAACTTCCAATGCTGAATTTCAACTCAAATTAGTGGCCATGTGTTGTATTTCAACTCAAAATTACAGCTTGAAATGTTTACTCATGTTCTGCATCTGGTCAAAATTACATGGAGATCTATTGCTTTTATTAATGATATGTTACAAGTAGATGATTAATGATATCAATTATCCATGTGACCTGTTATTGCCCTTGTACTAGAGCTAGATGTGGATGTTCCGTTAAAAAAACTATCTCCAAAGCAATGGGCTAACTATTTCTTGGTGATTAAACACACTTTTTTTGGTATTTTATAATTCACAATATATCCATTTGATAATATAGTTATAATTCACAATATGGTATTGTTTTTCTTCTCTATACATAGGCTCTACAATGACTGGTGGTAATGGTCGGGGCAGCCAATGCTGGTGCGCGATATGGCGCCGCTATAGCTAGAGCTCCTCTTGTGGACTGGTTTTGTGCCACGCTCGCGCCTTGGACTGAGGAGAGACCCCTCAAGACACTCCGCCTATGGCTCCTTGGGGTACGTCGTGAGATGCCTGTTGCGAATCGTACTTGTAGTAGCCAGGTCTTGGCAGAAGGATGACGTACCCCAAGGAGCCATAGGCATCCATGTTGTGAATAGCTGACGTTGACTGTATGTAGGATAGTTACCTGCAGTTGACTGTATGTAGGTTATGGCATGTTCCAGCCGTGTATCAAGGTGCACTGAGCCTCTCTTAATGCAAATTTGTTAGATCGGGAGATTAACTTTCTTTGACAGAATGACATGTCCAGCAGCAGTTCAGACATGTGTGTATAATGTTTGTTTTCTGAATTTTATCCGATCTTTTTCTAACTTGTTGGAGGCTTGGAGCTAAGATCTAACTTGTTGGAGGCTTGGAGCTATGACCTTGCAGGTGTAATTTTTTTATTGCATATGCAAACATGGTAGACGTAATTTCTATTTGATGGTACATGTGAGCCCATGGATTCAGCTAATTCAACATATAATGGATTGACTTGTGAGTTCAATAAAACCACCAAGATATCGTTCATGTACAGCTGGACATATTGGATAAATTAAAAACAGTTCAAGATAGATTTTAAATTTCCTTTAGCACTGTTTAATCTATATTTTAGTTCATGTTTTCTTTGTTTAAGTTGCAAATCTCAGTGCATTCAAGGTTTGGCATACGCTTTTACTCAATGACATTTGATTCACCAGGGAGCATGTTGAAGCTAAAAAAATATGGTTATGCTATTTTGTACTTTGTTGACAGCCTGATATGTGTAACTTAATGGAATTTTCTTTAGGCCCGGCAGTTAAATAGGGATGGTTTTGAACTATTTGGGTTGAATAGCTGACCTTGTTGTAAAAGAAGGTCCATATGAAACATGCTGAGAGCCTATCATGTTCGGTTGTCTCCTTGGATGACTATAATCTTTTATCTTTGTTGTAAAAAAAATTTAGGAAAAAGTCTAGATCATCCCCCAACTATGGGGGTGGTCTACTTAACCCCCAAAGTATGAAACGGTTTAATTTACCCCCTGAACTTTTCAAAACCATCTACTTTACCCTCTGGGCAGTTTTGGACGGCGGTTTGCTACAGTAACCGAATCTTGTACTAAATTTATTAGGGTTTCCAATAAATTTAAAGCTATAGCAAAAAATTTATACTAAATCATACCATATTATATGTTCATTGTGTAGATCTACTCATGTGGAGTCCAACAAAATTAGATTTTTCATTTTATGATTTTTCTGTGATGTACTATGATTTTTTAAAGATTTGGTTACTGTAAGGGGGTAAAGTAGACGGTTTTTAGAAAGTTCAGGGGGTAAATTAGACCGTTTCATAGTTTGGGGGTTAAGTAGACCACCCCCATAGTTGGGGGTGATCTAGACTTTTTCCAAAAAAATTATCTTTGTACTTTCATGATCATGTTTGCTCTCAAATTCACAAGCGCAGATACTCCTTTCATTACAAATTATAAGACGTTTTGACTTTTCTAGATAAGTTGATTTTACTATGTATCTAGACATAGTGTATATCTAAATTTATAGCAAAAATTATGTACCTAGAAAAGTCAAAATATCTTATAATTTAGAATGGAGGGTGTAACACCTCGGGTGTTATGGTTGCTAATTAACCTGCCATGTCATCATATTGCATCGCAAAGCATCCATGATTAGGTCAACCCTGTTATGCATTAACTAAAATGAGTTTACCTTTCTAGGTTGGATGTGCTTCTCAGTGGTGTGATCCGAACCGAAAATCCTAATTTCGAATGCCACCGTAAATACTTAGCCTATGCCCTGCGTAATTTGAGGTGTGTGACTGCGTTACCCACTAGTGTCAAGTGTAGGGTATGAACTCAAGTACGACACGTAAAATGAATCTCCAAGTTTGAGTTTGAATTGGAATCCAAAAACTTGTCGCGAGTTTTCCGATTCGAATTTAAATTCAAATTTGGGGAAATATTAAAAGATTTTCAAAAGCTAATTGATCAACCAAGAGTGGCATTTGGTCAACCATGTTATGCTTGTCTAAATGATGCCCTTAGATGATGGTTTGATCATTAAATAATCACCAATTAAGGTAGCAACAAATTTCAATTTAAAAATTCCTCCGAAAACCCTAAAATCCAAAATCCTGTTTTACCCCTTTTGAAATAATTCAAAATCTAAGCAAAATTTGGGAAAAAGTTTAAAACCAAGTTTGTAGAACTTTTCAAGGGCTACAACTTTGGTGTTTTGAGTTTTTAAAGTTTTAGTGTTAAATATGGATCAATTTTGAAAAGAAGCAAATTTCAAATTTGACCCCTTTTTATCCTCAAACTCAAATTTCAAAATGGAGGCAGATTTTGAAAATGGTTTGTTTAGCAAAGTTGTAGGTCTTGGCTAGATGTACAACTTTGGTGTTTGGAGTTTTTGAAGTTTCAATATAAAATCCAAAGTAATTTCTAAATTTCCAAATTTCTGAAAAGTGTCCCCTTTTGAATTTAAACTCAAATTTCAAAATCCAGTTCGAATTTGAAAAAGTGTTCAATACAAAACTTGTAGAGCTTGAAATTCTAAAGATTTCATATCTTGGGAATTTTTCAAATTGTTACATGAATTTGGGAGTAATTTATGAAAAACTGTTTGATTTTACAAAAGTTGGGGGGAGCTATAGTAGACGACCAATGACCGCCGGGCACCGCACGGCATGGGCGCCGGCGAGCCGCCGGGCTGCATCCAGGACCTTCTCGTGCGTGCCCAGAAACGCCAGCGCGACGACGCGCGCCTTCTAGTGACCGTCACCATGGTCATGCCTATAAATACGTCGGGCTCACTGTGAACCATGTTTCCTTCTCTGTTTTTGTCACCGCCGCCGCTAGCTCCGCCGCTCGCCGCCGCTGCCGTTAAGCCGCCACCGACCACGCAAATCGCACCAGCAAAGCTCGCCTCGCTCTCGCGTGTCTGTTAGTCCACCTGAGCTAGCCGTTTCCTCGCCTGAACCACCGCACCACCATCTCCCGTGCTCAACTCCAGCGACCGAGCCACCCTCACGTGGCCAGCTCTCTCTATCGCCGCTCCGAGCTTCCCGTGTGCTTCGCTGCAACCGCTGTGAGCTCCTATTGCTCCCCATGTTTTTGCTTTAGACGTTACCGTAGTAGACCGCCGGGACGCTGGTCACCGTGACCACTGGTCCGCCATGGCCGTCGGGAGGGTCCTCCCGAAGTGGTAGCGTAGCCGCTAGGTAGTAAAATGGGGTCGCCGTGAAGTGGTGATGCCGTTGAGCAGCTCGGTTGGGCGACCGACGCTATGATCACCGGCCGACCACCGTGCGGGCATGGCCGAGTCGAGGGAGAGAGAGAGAGACGGAGGAAGGCGATGACAACTGGGGGCCGCGTGTCAGCGAGAGAGAGGGAGAGCGCGCGCGAACAGGCCGCGCGGATGGGCCGCGATGCTGGGCCGCGCGGGCGCGAGCGAACGCAGGCAGGCGTGGGCGCGTTGCAGCTGGGCCGTTCGGCTGGGCCGAGCCGGAGGGAGAAAGGAGAAGGCGGCCCGAAAAGAAAGTTTTTCTTTTTCTTTTTTTTCAAAAATGTGAATAGTAATAGTATTTGTTTATTTCATTAAAAATCCTGTAGAGCTCCAAAAATAGTGAAAATTTTTGTGTAAGCTTTTCAAGATGTATACTACTTAGGAAAAATATTAAATGCTAAATTTGATTACTTTTTGCAAGTTATTTAATTAGTTTAATTAAATATTAAATGCAACTTCCATGAATTTTAGTAATTAAATTATTAATTCAAAAATCATGAAATTTATTCTAGCACTATTTTAGGCCATGATTAATCCTTAGAAAAAGTTTAAGCTCAATTAAATGAAGTTTTATTTATTATTAATTATGCCCTAATTAATTAAATGTTTAAATAATTGTTAAATTGTTAACTTTAAGTGTTGTGTGCCTTTTTGATTGAGTGATGACCTTAGGTCACTAATTCTTGGTGATCCTTGGCACCTTAATTTCATGATTGAGCTTGTTAGTAACATGTTTGGTAAGAAACGTTAGTATCGCTTAAGTTATCGCTATTAGTTAGTAGGTTTTACTGTTTTGCGACTGTACCGCGAAGGAAAGTTGTACTCAAGTTATAAACCGTGGCATATCATCATCAAGCATCATGTTTATTACCGCATCATGTTGAAACATGTTATATGCTCGTGTAGTTCCCGCTTTTGAGGAAGTCGAAGTTGGCGAGCAAGTCTTCAGAGAAGAGTTGTCGTCGGTGGGTTCCGGACCAAAAGTTGGAGTCTTCGAGTCCGAGTTAGTCGTCGCGTCAGAGCAAGGCAAGCCCTAGTGCATTTAAACCCTACCTTGAGTTTTACAAATCTTTATTATTTATACTAGTGTTACTGCATTAAGTAATTAGGAGTTGAGTGATAACCCAATTGCTACATTGTCATCCTTGATTATTGCGATATCACCCTTGATACCTGTTTTACTGAAAATGCGTAGTATGCTTCGCTATGCTTCGCTATGCTTATGAGTTAAGCTTTTTAAATGAATGGTTGCATGGCCATGATGGCATGCTTGATAAATATTGAAATATGAGAATAAACTTGTAAGATCGGACGGGTGGTTTGGCCACTACTAACTTGCATTAGGAAAGAAGTCTCAGTGTAATATTTTTGCCTTATCAGTTAAGGACCGTACGTTGTTGGTCCTCGCGTCATGGAGTTTTTATTAGTACTAGCCATGTACCCATGTCGGGTAAGCCTTATTTCGACTATTCCATTACGAGAACGTCTAACCTCGCACTGGGAGTGAAGAGATGGCGAGAGTAACGTGTACCCTCGGGGCTAGAATTGGGCCGGGTTTAAGGAGTACTGTGCTCTCGGGTGGCGATGGACACGTTCTGGTTTTGGGTTACTCGGGTAAGAGTTGATATATGCAAGATTCAGTTCTACATATGTCGTGTGGTTAGGAATCCCCAGCTAGGTAAATGAAGCAGTTCGAATCGTCGTTGCTCCACGAGAAAGGAGTCTTGGCCTTGCACCAACATCGTAGTTAAGAACTGGAATTGAAAGAAAGAATGGGAAAGGTCTTAATGAGAAATACTTTTATCTAGATTAGGATCACTTAGAATTGGTTAATGAACCATCAATGGTAAAATTAAAATAATGAAGGTAAGGACTTATTTTAGTAAGCTTTTCTGCAAAAGAAATTTTGATTCTTGAATACCCGTACCTTGATTCCCTAAAGCTAGCATGCCCTTGGAGTCTTTTCTTAGTCGGGTAAGTCTTGTTGAGTACTCTTATACTCAGGGTTTGTTAAACCCCTTGTTGTAGGTGCGGTTCATGAACAAGTCTGCTTTGAGCCTTGTTGCATGACCGTTGTGGCTGAAGAAAGTGACGACGAGTAGACTGTGTGGCCTTTGGGCAAGGCACTTCATTTGTGTGATTGTAATAAAGTTACTACTAATACTTCCCTACTACCGGTTTGTAATAATGTTACATAAGGTTTGGAGTTTGGAAACTGTGGTTTGTAAACTGAAGTTATTGTAAGACTTCTGCTACTTTACTCTGATGGTATTTTGAATAAACTGTTGTAATATTGCAATACTACTATGATTAGATCCTATTTGGAGGAAAGCAGGCCTTTTAAGTTATGAGGAACATAAGTATGGTTATTAGAGGTCATTATGACGATGACAGGTACATGTGGGCCCTCATAATTAGGAGGTTCTGTGACAGCTGGTATCAGAGCATAATTACTAGAGTTATTGTAGTATTACTTTACAAAACTTCAAAATGATTTGGATCGAACAAACTTAATATTGATATTTTGGTCCAAATTGCTTTTGGCTTGTCCCAATCTACTCTCTGTAGTTTCCTTAGCTCATATTTGAAAGCTTCGTAGTGAAGTATCATGTTATATTGCCCTAAGTTACAAATGTTATTGCATGTGTTACTTAAACTTTTCTGTTAGATCGTAAGTACGATGCATGCATCATGTTTAATTAACCTGCTCAAGTTACCTTCCCTTTTAAAGTGGTTTGGGTTAAGTAAGGTTCAAACCTGTTCCTGCTAACCTTCAAATCCCTCCCATCTGTCCTCATCTTTCTAATTCTATCTTGCTTTAGGATGGCACGTGTGAAGATGACTCCTCGCAAGAAAACTAGTCCGCAAGGTGTGCCACATCATCAGTTGGCAACCAGAGGTGATGGAGCAAGCAGTAGTCGTAATCCGAACCCGGATTCCTAATCAGAGGTCGCAAGGCTTATGTCAGAGATAGGGCGACTGAAGCGCAACATGCATTTTTGGAAGCAGTGCCAGAACGAGTCTCTGGAAAAGGAGACAGAAGCCAGGGCTCGTGTTCGAGAGTTGGAGCCTTATACGACACACCTAGAGCAGTATAATACAATCCTGCATGAGGAAGTCCATTGGTTACATGACCTGATGAATCCCAATCATCAGCCCTAGGCGGTAGAAGATGATGTCGGTGCCATGGTCGTTCCTAGTGGAGAGGATAATGAGGAAGAGGATCTGGAAGAAAATGAACCCATGATGGAAAGTGGGGATGAGGCAAGTCATATCACTGGTGCAAGTGTTCAGGAGAATGAAGATGGAGTGATAGTGATCAGTGATGATGATGAGGAGTGAAGTGTCGAAATGGATGGTTATGTAATATAGTAGTCTTTCCTATTTTCTAAGAACCTTAGCGGGGTTGGTTTGCTTGCTTGCGAGTAAGTTTGTAAAAAAAATAATGTAAAATAAGGTTGATGTGTGTACTAGTACTGTACTAACTGCTTTCTAATTCAATAAAGCATTGTAAATAAGCATGGTTTTTGTACAACAGATGGATGATACTGGAACTTCTCAGGCTAGGGACAATGCTCCAAATCCCCCACCATTTCCACCTACTCTAGCAGAAGCTATTGCAGCACTGGTCAATGCCACTACTCTGTTGGCCCAGAATCAGAACGGAAATCAGGGTTGTCGGGGCCGAAACAATGGAGGAGAAACCACTTATGTGGATTTCACCGATACCCATCCACCGGTGTTTTCAAAGGACGATGAGCCGCTAGAGGCAGATGACTAGCTCCAAACAATGGAGCAAAAGTTTGAACTTATCCAGTGCACGGAATACCAGAAACTCATGTTTGCAGCACAGTAGCTCAGGGGTGCTGCAGGGGCGTGGTGGGTGAATCTGGTCGCCGCATAGCCCACTGACCATCGTATCACTTGGCAAGAGTTTTATGATGTTTTCAGAGCACACTACATTCCAGATGGTGTCATGGCTATGAAGTTAGAAGAGTTTCTCTCTTTAAAACAGGGAAACCACATAGTTCTTCAGTATATTGGCAAATTCAATCATCTGTCACAGTATGTAGCCGAGTATGTGAACACTGATGCAAAGAAGAAGAGTTGTTTCATGAGGGGTTTGAATACCAAGATTCAGGCAGCATTGGTCACATGCTACAATGCCACATATCATGAAGTAGTCAATGTCGCTATTGCTTCAGAAGAGAAGTCCCGCATTCACAAAGAGTCAAAGAAAAAGAAGCAGGTGTTGTCCAGCTCATCAGGTGGCATTAAGAAGCGCCAAAGGTTTATCTACCACCCTCAGAATCATTTCTGCCCTCCTTGTCGTCCACCGCAATACCAAGCTCGGCCGCAGACGTTTATCCATCCTGCCACAACCCAGTAATATCCACAACAGCTGAATGCCCCTGGTATTTAAAATTAGAGCCTAATAACCCATAACTTTCCCTGCTATAACTGTGGAAAGCCAGGCCACTTCTCAAAGGACTGCCCATATCCAAGGCAGTACAACCCCAATTATCCAAGAGCTCCTGTACCACAACAACAGCAGCCTCAGAGTAAGACTAATAATCTGAATGTCCAGAAGGGTAAGGGTAAAAAGAAGAAGACGGGACGTGTATTCTACACCCAAGCAAGTGCAATTCTAGAGGGAGAACCTGTTATGATGGGTATGTTCCCTGTTGCTAATCATCCAGCAGTACTATTATTTGATTCTAGTGCATCGCATACATTCATAAATCGCACCTTTGTTACAAAGCATGACATTCTAATTATGGGAACATAAGAGGATTTCTTTATTTAGTCGCCCGGGGGACGACTGTGTACTAAGGAGATGGTACGCGAAGTACCTATAGAGTTGGGTGGGCATATATTTCCTACCTCAATGATAATATTACAAAAACAGGATATAGATGTAATCCTGGGTATGAATTGGATGTACCAACGAGGAGCTATTATAGATGCACTGCACAGAACTATAAGGTTGAACTTGCCAGATAATAAATCTCATCTTCTTATTCAACTTCCTATTCCAAAGAGAACCGTTGAGAGGATATGTGCAACTTCGGTGAAAGAAATTTGTGATATACCGGTAGTCTATGAATTTTTAGATGTGTTTCCAGATGATCTACCTGGTTTGCCACCGGACAGAGAAGTAGAATTTGTAATTGAGTTAAAACCTGGTACTGCCCCAATATCTAGGAGAGCTTATAGAATGCCACCAAATGAATTGGCCGAACTCAAGGTTCAATTGCAAGAGTTGCTTGAAAAAGGTTTCATCAAACCCAGTTCATCACCGTGGGGATGCCCGGCTCTTTTTGTCAAGAAGAAGGATCATACTTTAAGGATGTGTGTTGACTATTGTCTGTTGAATGAAGTAACCATTAAGAACAAGTACCCGTTGCCTCACATTGATATACTTTTTGATCAACTTGCGGGGGCAAAGGTATTTTCAAAGATCGATCTTCGATCGGGGTACCATCAAATCAAGATTCGCCCAGAAGATATTCCAAAGACTGCATTCACTACTAGATATGGATTGTATGAGTATCTAGTTATGTCTTTTGGCCTCACTAATGCACCGGCATATTTCATGTATTTGATGAACTCAGTTTTCATACCGGAGCTTGACAAGTTTGTGGTTGTCTTTATTGATGATATTCTGGTATACACCAAAAGTGAAGAAGAGCATGCTGAGCACCTTAGAGTTGTTTTGACTCGTCTGAGAGATCGTCAACTATATGCCAAATTTAGTAAATGTGAGTTTTGGTTAAAGAAAGTATAATTCTTAGGACATGTGTTGTCAGCCGAGGGAGTAGCAGTTGATCCTGGTAAGGTGAAAGATATCTTGAATTGGAAACCACCAATCTCAGTTCATGAAGTCCGAAGTTTTCTGGGAATGGCGGGTTATTACCATCGATTCATACCTGACTTTTCAAAGGTAGCCAAGCCAATCACGGAGTTGTTGAAAAATCAAAATCAAATTCATCTGGTCTCCAGAATGTGAGAATGCTTTTAGAATTCTAAAGAAGTCACTGACAACTGCTCTAGTTTTAGCACAGCCAGATATAGAAAAGCCATTTGATGTATATTGTGATGCCTCTGGTATTGGCCTTGGTTGTGTATTAATGCAAGAAGGCAGAGTCATTGCTTATGCCTCGAGACAGTTGAAGCGTCACGAAGAGCATTATCCAACTCATGATCTTGAACTAGCAGCTGTGGTTCATGCATTGAAAATCTGGCGTCATTACTTGTTGGGTAATACTTGCCATATTTATACAGATCACAAAAGCTTGAAGTATATCTTTACTCAGTAAGAACTGAATATGAGGCAAAGAAGGTGGCTTGAGTTAATAAAGGATTATGATCTAGAAGTGCACTATCATCCTGGAAAAGCAAATGTTGTTGCTGATGCACTTAGTAGAAAGAATCATTGCAATTGTATGACTGTGAAGCCAATGGATTATAGTTTATGTTACGACTTGAAAAAGTTGAATATTGGAATAGTCCAGCAACGTCAGTTAACCAATGTCACTGTGGAATCAACAATCAAAGATCAGACTATATCTGCTCAGAGAAAGAATTCTGGTATAGCCCACATCAAAGAAAAAGTTAGAACAGGTCAACAGACAGATTTCAGTATTGATGATACTGATGTGTTGTGGTTCAAGAACCGGTTAGTGGTACTAAAAGTTCTAGAGTTACGACAGCTCATTCTTGATGAAGCACATAATACAAGGTTTTCTATTCATCCAGGGAGTAATAAGATGTATCAGGATTTGAAACAGAGATTCTGGGGGACTAAAATGAAAATTCAGATTGCTAAGTATGTTGCTAGATGTGACACTTGTCGTAGAGTGAAGGTTGAACACTTAAAGTCGGCAGGAATATTACAACCCTTGCCCATTCCATCTTGGAAGTGCGAAGATATCAGTATGGATTTCATTACTGGTTTACCCAAGACCTCAAGAGGCTTTGATTCAATTTAGGTTATTGTGGATCGTTTGACTAAATCAGATCACTTTGTACCTGTGAAGACTGACTATAGAGCATCTAAATATGCAGAAATATATGTTGCCCAAGTTATGAGTTTGCATGGAATACCCAAAACAATTGTTACTGACAGAGGTACTCAGTTTGTTTCGCAATTTTGGAAACAATTTCAAAAGTCACTAGGTACTAAACTTCTTTACAGCACAGCTTATCACCCGCAAACTGGGGTACAGACTGAAAGAGTAAATCAAATTCTAAAAGATATGTTAAGATCTTATGCTCTCACTTATCAAGATCAATGGGATAAATGTTTATCGTTAGCAGAATTCTCCTATAATAATAGTTATCAAGAGAGTATCAAAATGGCACCGTTTGAAACATTGTATGGCCGTAGATGCAGAACTCCGTTGAACTGGTCAGAACTAGAAGAAAGATGGTTTTATGGAGTTGATCTGGTAAAGAAAATGGAAGAAAAAGTCAAGCAGATTCAAAAGAGTTTAAAAGTTGCTCAATCTCGATAGAAGAGTTATGCTGACAAAAGGCGTAGACCCTTGATGTTTAAAGTGGGAGATTATGTTTATCTGAAAGTGTCACCCAGGAAAGGAGTTACTCGATTTGGAGTCAAGGGCAAACTCGCACCACGTTATATTCGACCATTCCAAATCATTGAAAAATGTGGAAAGGTGGCATATAGATTAAAGTTGCCTGAACAACTATCAACCATGCACAATGTATTTCATGTATCGTAATTGAAGAAGTGTCTTCAAGTGCCTGATCAAGTTGTTGATGTTGATGGAGTTGAAATTGAGCCTGATTTGACTTATTTTGAATATCATGTTCGAGTTTTGGATCAAAAGGATCGTGTTACCCGAAGTAGAATAATCAAATGGTACAAGATACAATGGGATCAACATTCAGAAGAAGAAGCCACGTGGGAATCGGAAGATTTTCTGTTGGAGAATTTCCCTGAGTTCTTTGCTTCTATCTAGGTTGCAATTTCTTCTTTAAATTGTAACCTGTCATTTTTCAAATTTTTGTAATGCAAAAAACCCCCTACCTGTTTTATAGACAAGTTCTGAATGTGTTTGTTTGACACGTTTCCTTTTCCATTACTTAACTCAAGGCTTTAAATCTCGGGACAAGATTTTTTAAAGGGGGAAGGGCTGTAACACCTCGGGTGTTATGGTTGCTAATTAACCTGCCATGTCATCATATTGCATCACAAAGCATCCATGATTAGGTCAACCCTATTATGCATTAACTAAAATGAGTTTACCTTTCTAGGTTGTATGTGCTTCTCAGTGGTGTGATCCGAACCAAAAACCCTAATTTCGAATGCCACCGCAAATACTTAGTCCATGCCCTGCGTAATTTGAGGTGTGTGACTGTGTTACCCACTAGTGTCAAGTGTAGGGTATGAACTTAAGTATGACACGTAAAATGAAGCTCCAAGTTTGAGTTTGAATTGGAATCCAAAAACTTGTCGCGAGTTTTCCGATTCGAATTTAAATTCAAATTTGGGGAAATATTAAAAGATTTTCAAAAGCTAATTGATCAACCAAGAGTGCATTTGGTCAACCATGTTATGCTTGTCTAAATAATGCCCTTGGATGATGGTTTGATCATTAAATAATCACCAATTAAGGTAGCAACAAATTTCAATTTAAAAATTCCTCCGAAAACCCGAAAAATCCAAAACCATGTTTTACCCCTTTTGAAATAATTCAAAATCTAAGCAAAATTTAGGAAAAAGTTTTAAACCAAGTTTGTAGAACTTTTCAAGGGCTACAACTTTGGTGTTTTGAGTTTTCAAAGTTTTAGTGTTAAATGTGGAGCAATTTTGAAAAGAAGCAAATTTCAAATTTAACCTCTTTTTATCCCCAATCTCAAATTTCAAAATGGAGGCAGATTTTGAAAATGGTTTGTTTAGCAAAGTTGTAGGTCTTGGCTAGATGTACAACTTTGGTGTTTGGAGTTTTTGAAGTTTCAATATAAAATCCAAAGTAATTTCTAAATTTCCAAATTTCTAAAAAGTGTCCCCTTTTGAATTTAAACTCAAATTTCAAAATCTAGTTCGAATTTGAAAAAGTGTTCAATATAAAACTTGTAGAGCTTGAAATTCTAAAGATTTCATATGTTGGGAATTTTTCAAGTTGTTACATGAATTTGGGAGTAATTTGTGAAAAATAGTTTGAGTTTATAAAAGTTGGGGGGAGCTATAGTAGACGACCAATGACCGTCGGGCACCGCACGGCATGGGCGCCGGCGAGCCGCCGGGCTGCGTCCAGGACCTTCTCGTGCGCGCCCAGGAACGCCAGCGTGATGACATGCGCCTTCTAGTGACCTTCACCGTGGCCGTGCCTATAAATACGTCGAGCTCACCGTGAACCGTTTTTCCTTCTCTGTTTTTGTCACCGCCGCCGCTAGCTCCGCCGCTTGCCGCTGCCGCCATTAAGCCGCCACCGACCACGCAAATCACACCAGCAAGCTCGACTTGCTCTCGCGCGTCTGTTGGTCCACCTGAGCTAGCCGTTTCCTTGCCTGAACCGCCGCACCACCATCTCCCGTGCTCAACTCCGGCGACCGAGCTGCCCTCACGTGGCCAGCTCTCTCCACCGCCGCTCCGAGCTTCCCGTGTGCTTCGCTGCAACCGCTGTGAGCTTCATGTTCAAAAGGGGATAACCACTTTATAAGGAGAGGAATGCATGACATGAATGAAATGCACAAGCAATATGATGTATGTACGTTTCTTATGTTCTCACAAACTTATGAAATAAACAATATCTAGCGATGAATTCGGTGGCATACAGGCGATCTCTCATATACGTAACTAATACGTTTTATACGAGAAACGTTGTTATGTACCTGTAGAAGATTCATTTCAGCCCAATTCTCCATGAATGCATGAAAGCAGTAAATCTACCTACACGCTCTACACGAATCCCTAGATACGCGTACAACGGTAGTAACTACCCAAAACATCGTCCTATTGACGGCATCGCCTCAACGGACGGAACAACCACACATGCGACACTTTTGTAAAAACATGCGTAGAACATGTAATTACTTCAGTATCATATAAGCACTCTCCCTAGATCGGCGGTGTATCCGATCATGCTCTCACATCTCACACTTACCGAGGCGTAGATGCAATTGATCCATACATTACCACTCAATTAAGTGGCACTCATACAATAGCACGCCGTATGAGCAATGAAAGAGAAATATGGTGCAAGAACCCCCAAGTCAGTACTTAAATAAGCCACCTAGAGTTCTTAACTGGGCATAAAGGATATGACCACTGGCACACTTTTAATTTGGAAATCACGCTTTTCAAACATAATTTTGTTTTAAATACACTTATGAACAGTAAACACACTAAACCATGCTCCGATGCCAGCTGTAACAGAACCGACCAATTATACGAGATTAATTAAGAAAATCATCCACCGAGCAGACGATTTAACAAACTTAAGCTCGTATAACCCGGTAGTCCGTGAAATCATGACGGATTTCAAACCAACTTACATACTAGCCAAGATCGTAATAAGTTCAGCGGTCACCATCACAAGTTACATAAAAGTTCGCGTCACAAATACATCGAAGTTTAAACATAGTTATTACAAACCAAGTTCAATTAAAGGTAGCGGAAGCATTTAGTTCAAACCACACACTCACACAGAGTTCAAAATAAAGTGCTAGCTCAGGATCATCTTCCAACAAAAGCATCAGACGAGATATAGTGATTAACCATTGCCCATGGTCCTAAGCTTCTCCCATCGCAGGATAAAGGCAGTTGATACAGTAGCCGTAATGCATCTGCCCATCTGCAACAAGTGGGAACAAAGCCCTGAGTACGAGAAGGTACTCAGCTAGACTTACCTGACAGAACCAAAAATAAAAGACACCAAGGATCATGACAGGCTTTATGGTAGGGTAGCTAACTCATTTGCAAAAGGCATTTTTAGTATTTAAAGAATCTTTTCCAGAAGCTTTGCATCAAGTTAAATCTTTATTAACCTGTCAACTACATTTGCACCTATACTAGAGTAACATGTAATTAAACAGGTAAGGATAACCAATTATCATTAATGACTTCTATCATGTCATATTCCATATAACTGTCCAAGTGTTCCATCAGAATTACTATGATGAAGTAACTCAAGTCAAGTGTTCACTATCCAGTGAACGATGGCGATTCGAATCGATTATTAACCGGCTGGTAATTTATTCCTCACACAAACCTCACTCACCCGCTAAAGTGAGGTATTGGTCACCGAGTCAACCATTCAGGTAAAGTCTTGAGTTTGCCAGGAACCACATGTACCCAGGGGCCGCCCGACTGCTCTTTGGCCTTATCATCGCGCCCCCATGTCCTGCCACTACTGCTCCGGTACAGTGCGTTGCGGGCAATCCACTCGGCCCGAATAATCTCCCAGCTTCGCGGTCAAAAGGTACATTATTGGGCCAGCTAAATGTAAGGCATGCGTTCAACATGACTCGAGGCCCAACAACGGTCGGTCCTTAATCGACACAGACGGAAAACACTACAGTCCGAAACCCTGCAAGTCTCCGTCCGGTCTCAATTTCACATTAACACTTAGTTATTTTACGATGACATACTTACTCAAGTAGATCTAGGTAACCACCTATAGCTCGCAGGCGACAGGAAATCATCCGACTTCTACCGGTCTAAGCAAGCTAAGCATTTCTGGACTGCGAATACCAAGGTAACAAGGATATGGTAGAACAGGGTAAACAAGGTATAATGCAGCAACGGTTGCAAATAACTCCTAAACGTAATGCATCCCCAACCGGGGGAGAAAATGCTCCGGGGCTTGTCTCTCTCGAAAGAGCTCGGATGGTGGTCGGGACACTCTGGAAGATCCTCACTGACCTCCTCGTCGGCTTCAGGCACCTCCTGCTCTTGCACCTCGGGCTGCTCTTTTGGCTCCTCAGGAACTGCTACCGGAGTTACTTCTTACGATCCTGTATGATGCAAACGTATAAGTGCTCATGCCTAGGTGCATTGCAGAGATGACATGTAATGATCATGATGAATGAAATATAGATGAATAGGTTTTACTTTATTGCATAAAGTAGGAATACAACTCTTAGTCAACATCATCCAAGAACATGTACTTGTATACTACGACAAATATTCTCTACCATGTCAGGTTACCACATAAATCTAAGATACTTCAAAGATACACCAAAGTAAATCTTATTAATTAGTCATGCATTAACAAGGTTAATTAAACCCTAATTGCAACTAGGTTTGAACAACAACACCTATTTTGGTAGCACAGAAAAATATGAGAAAATTATAGTAGCCTACAATCATCTAATCTAGCATGCCACAAAAATTTTATTGCATTTGGATTACTAAAACTGCCTACACAAAAATAACAAGCTAGGGCCTAAAAATAAGCATAAAAATACTTTATACTATGAAAAGTATCAAACAATAGATTTAGTATTTTTCCTACATTCTACACAATAAACAATCACTATAGAAAATTTATTATATGCATGTTTTATTCATATTTTTCTCTCTAGCAAAAATAACAATTATTAACAATATTGAACACTTGTACTACACATAAAAAATTTTCTACAGAACATGCATGGCACATATTTTTCCTAGAAAGTACATCACAAAAGAAAGTTATTACAAGTGGAACCATATTTTTCTGAGCTTTCTATGCTTTATTACATATTTATCAAGAAAACAACAATTTCAGTGATTAAATAAAAACCCTACAGAAAAGTATTTCAAACTTGACATGCAACATTTTTAGATCATAGATCTACTAATGAAAAACACTACAAAATTTGTTTCACAATTTTTGGATTATTTTTTAGTACACAATATGTTTCTAGAGCATTTTGTTTTCCAAAACATAATAGAAAATTGAAACTCATTTATCTTTTCGGTTAACGGGCCAGCCCAACGGGAGCCACCAGCCCAAGGCCGTTTTCGGCCCGAGCAACTGAGCAGGGAGAGGGGCAAGGTGGCCCGGCTCAGGGCCTTGGCCCAAGGCCAACTTGGGCCAGCGAACAGAGAGGGGGGGCAAGAGCGGGGCGTGGCCACGGGGTGCCGGCGTTCACGGTGGCATGGCCGCGCGGTGGCGGTGGTCTGGTGGCGTTGCCGACTACGACGGGGCACGGTGAAGTGAGCACCGTGTTCATAAGAGGAAGGCGGGCGCGAAAGGGTGGAAGTTGGGGAAGATGGGATGGCGGACGGGCCTCGACCACAGCGTAGGCCGAGCGGCGGCCATGGCGCCCGCGGCGGACGGACGACCGAAATCGGCCTCACCTTTGCTCGAGCGGCGGAAATGGCGCGAGCATCAGATGGAGGGAGGCGAGGCGGGGCTGAGGCCGGGAGGAATCGACCGGAGATGCGCTCGTGGGGGCATGCGGTGGTGGCGGAGCGACGACGGCGAGCGGTGGCGTGAGCGTCCGCCACGGCTCCGCGGCTACTGCTGGTGAGAGGGGAGGAAATGGAGACCGAAGGTGAGGTAGGTGAAGTGAAGCTAGTGCTGTGGCTGCTTAAGGCGCGGACGAGGAGGTGGGACCCATCGAGGCGCCACCCGTACACCGGCGACGTCTAGCGGCGTCCACGCGGCGAGCGCGGCCTGACGCAGTCGTGCGCTGGCGCGGGGCGCGCTTGGACGCTGACGCGGACCGGGCCGGCCTGCCGAGCTGGGCCAGAGCGGAGGCGGCGGCCCGTTAAGGCCGGAGAATTCGTTTTCTTTTTATAAATAAATTCTAGATTTTCTAAATTGATTCAAATTCAAATTTTAAAGATGAAAAAGACATTTTCACAAGTTGACCCCAAAACAAAAGTTGTTCAAAATTTAATTCTCTACAACTTTCATTTAGGGCACTTTTCAAAATTCTAAATAGATTTTGAATTAGTGATTTAAAGTCCAATTTTTAAATAAAACTCAATTTTCTAGAATATTTTTAAAAGCAAAATTTGGGGAGATTTTGAATACAAAAGTTGCTCAAAAAATCATGCTAATTAATTCTAAGTCATTTAAAGTTATAGCCAAACAAGTTTTACCACTCTTAGCTAGCAATTGCAATAATTTAGGGTTCAAACATATGTTTCTCACAATTTAATTAATTTCAACTTATATTGCAATGTGATGATGAACATGCATGAAATGCTAATGATCATGCTTTAGGATGTGAATGCATGCTTAACACCCAGAGGTGTTACATGTTGAAGCCTCCATTGTCGACCTCATTACTACAGAGGAAGCAGAGGATATGGCTGGCTCGAGCAGGACATGGGATTTTGGGCCTTCTCTCATGACGAAGGATATTATTGAAGATCTACAAAAGTTGGGCATTTTTGGTGAAGCTAAACTAAAACCACCATAGGAGGAAACTATTCCCAAACCGTAGGCTGCTGATGTCGTGGTGTTCAAGGATTTTTTTCCTTTGCAGCCTTCGCTTCCCTGTCGTCTGTTTCCTTTGCCATGTATTGGAAGCGGTTGAGGTACAACTGCATCAACTCATCCCCAACGGTATTGTTACTTTGAGCAAGTTCTGTTGGGCATGTTTGTCTTATGGAGCAGAGCCCAACGTTGGTACCTTTTGCGAGTATTATGAACTCTAGCATTAGCCTAAACAGGTTGGCGAAGGCCATTTGGTAGCCTAGTATGGAAGCTGTGCTTTCATGCCACAAAGGAATCAGAAGGGCGAGAAGTTGGAGATTTCTTTCGCTCAAAAGAACAAGTAGTCGAAGGATTGGATGCGATACTAGTTCTATGTGAGGACTAGCGGCTTGACATCTATTGGCCTAGATGAAAAGAAGAACACTCGCTATCCGTTGGCTTCGGTGATGACTCTGATGAAGCCTTTGACTCAAGGGACTTTAGGTCCGGAGGCTGCTGAGGGGCGCAAAGCCTGAGACAAGGCTTTTGCTTTGGCCTACCGATACTCCAAAGGTTAGGATCTGGTGGAGGAGATGGTGGCGGCTAACTACTAGCTCCTTGGTAGGAATAGGCCTGCCCTGACCATTGAGATGGTCAACCTTCCTGTTTTTGGCAAAGGTGTTGGGGTTTCGTTTCCTCGATTCGGTCTATAGCTGAAGGAGGGTAGGGCCGCTAAAAAGTTTGTGAAGTCCATGGAGGTGGGGGCTCATGATATACTCGGTGAGATGTCCAACTAGGAGTATCTGGTGTGCAGGGCCATCACCGGTACAATGCCCTATCTCAATCGGGTGTTCGAGGAGCTTGGGATCCATCATGAAGAACATGATGTGCATGCGAAGGTACATAAATCTCTTAAAGATAAGGCGAAGAAGGCCACCGCCAAGAATGCAACTGCTGCTGCGGAGGTGAAGAAAAGAAAGGGGGCTGGTGCGTCCAAGGTCATCGGCAAGAAACAGAAGACCATGACTACTTCTATCACCACATCTGTCCATGCCTCCATCGCTACCTCCGCTGATGATGGTGAGGAGGTTGCGGAAAACATTAGCAGAGGCTCTGGTTCTATGGCTACCAGGATGGGCGGTGAGTGTTCTGCCGCCTCTTTAGATCTATGGCTAATGGGATGGGCAACCCTACTGCTGAACCCTCCATTGTGGCACCTATGCCCAGTGTTTTGGGTGATGACTCTTTTGGCTCAGAGGGCGAAGGTATTGGTGGTGGAGACGCTTCCCCACCGAGAGAAGGGAAGGCTGCTAGCGTGGACCGTTGCCGTCCTACGGCTGTTCCTCTTATGGAGGTGTTTGAGGACGAGACAGAGGCATATTCTCCAGCTGCTCCATTCTAGAGCATGGCATTTCAGGCCACAACTCATCACACTGAGGATGCTAGTGCCTCAAATGTTGTTCCAAGCCCTTTGCATCTGGGTGAGTTACCCTTTGTCTTTACTTTGCATGGTTGTTTGTCTTTTAAATTTTATCGAGGATTTGACCTATTTTGATTGCTTCAGCGAGTTTGACAAAGGCCCTCGGGAACCCTGATGAGAATCCTAATGATCCTTTGGGTGTGGACCTCGCCTAGATTGGCTTGGGAGCACCTCTGAGGCCTCTGCTTGTGGGCACAACTCCTCGCCCGTCTGGCCCGGGCCTGGCAGACGACAAATGTTGCTTTTGCTTCTTATTTTCTGTTTCTGGCCTGTCTTATTTTATTTGAGTTTTGCTGATGCTTGGTTGCTATTTCAAGTGCCTTCGATAGCACAATAAGTGGGTGGGCGGATGTCCTTAAAGCTATTAACAATGATATAGGAGGTTGCCTTTTCTATTTTTTTGTTTTCTTGCTTTTGGTCTTACATTTCTTACGCTCAATTTGCTATTAGGCCGCCTCCGCCACCACTTGAAGAATGTTGATTACTTCAAGTTGCTACGGATGAACTTGGAGCAGCAATGCGTGGTACGTTTCATTTTCATTTTTTTCTACCGTTGCTCTGATGTGCTGTGGCTGACCTTCGTCTTGACAAAGCCATTATCTTTTGAAGGCCATCGAGGAGCATGGCATGCAGGAGGTGGTCGACCGCAACCTGGCCATCGGGGCCTTGAAGAAAGAGATGGATACTCTTGAGGCCGAGAAGACCCGACTTGCAGGGGAGGTTGGTGGCCTCCGCACTACCCATGCTGAATTGGAGGAGCTACAGAAGAAGATTGATTTGCTGAATAAGGAGGTGGATGGCGCGAAGGCTGCCGAGCAGTTGGCTACTGAACGTGCCCTAAAGGCTATTGAGACAGCCGATAACCTTTGTAGGGAGGTGGATGCCGAGAGGAAGTCCAGTGCTGCCTTGAAGGCGCAAGTGGACATACTGACCAAGCGCCTTGAGGATGCCAAAGCTACTGGATTGGCCATAGCTGAGCTCTATGTGGGTGCCCTCTAATGATTCGGGGGCTCTACGTCTTCGCTGCCCTCTAAGCCTTCGGCATTCAACATCTTATCATGGTTGAAGGCCAACTTCGAGAAGCTCCCTGACTTTGTTGGCGGCGCCGTCGACTTTGGAGCCCTGGCCTCTGCCACCAACCTTTCCAAGATGTTGGCGTAGGATGGATGCTCGCATGTCAAAGGCATGAATGAAAAGGACCTTGAGGGCTTGGGCGAGCTCAGGGTGACTTCCCACGGCATGAGAAGATCCGTTTGCCACTTCATGAAGTCATTCTAGGTGAAGTTTGGCTGAGCAGAGGTTCGCTCGATGGCGGAGGCACGCCGAGCTGAGGTTGGTTTTTTGAGCTTATTTTTTTCACTTAGGTTTTATGTCATTTATTTGTTGTATTTATAACTTTGTATTGTTTTGCAGGAGTTGCAGAGGGCAGAGGTTGCACATTGTTGTTGATGGTCACCAACTACTATTATAAACCATCAACGAAACATAAAAAAGGGCATATATCAACCTCCAAACATAGAATTAGGGTTTAAACTGACAGAATTCCATAGGTTTTGGTGAATCTGTGTTTCTATAGGGGTTTATCAGGAAAAGGAGGCAAGATATCAAGGATGTCGGGGTAAAAAGTATATTCCACTGCGAAACTAAGTTGTGAAGGATCTAGAAGACACGAGAAGGCGACCCACCGAAGGGAGGCCCACTTGAAAGCCACCTAGGTCGGCCGAGCCCACCCCAGGTCGACCGACCGAAGTGGGTCCCACCTGTCAGCCTGCACCGCAAGTCAGTTCTTCACCGCCTTAGGGTTTGCATCTTCATCGTTGATCAAGGTCGGTTTGATCTGAGGGCTCTAGTTCATCTCACCGGCCTATATAAGCCAGCCCCTACCCCGTGAGTTGAAGGCATTCAAGTCATTTGATCAAGTCATCAGAGCTAGAAACCCTAGTTTTCTTAGAGCTCCACCATATTTTAGAGCATAGCTACATAGGTTAGAAGTAGAGGAAGGCAAGCTTCGCTTGGATTCCGGATCATGCCAAGAGGGAGGCTTGGTAAAGCCTTCTGTAACCTCAATTTTGTATCTTTCTATATTTACTTGCTAGTTACAATGATATGATATTACTCTATATATTATCTATGTTCTCAGTTATATTGTTCATTGTCTACTTTGATTATATACTTAGTATAGTTAAAATGTCTATATATTCAAGCATAAGATCATATAGCGCTCACTATTTGATATCATGGGTGAGTGGTCGACATTGTGTAAGCGTGGTGCTTATACGTTGTTTACCTACGAATGCACCCTATATTCCGGGCCATGTGGTAGATCGCGGAAGTGACACTCCCGTTGAGTCCTTTGTAATCCACTCCCTGAATATATGACAAGTAGGACCCGGTTGCGAAGGAAGACTTGCTCTGTTCTTGATCTTCCTTAGTAATGTCCCTTGTGTGTAGATATAAAGTATTCTTGCCATGATTGCTAAGTGTAATTGCACTAATCATAGTATGCTCTGACATGTGATTAAGAATGACTTAGAAATATTCATTTATTTCTACCTAAACCATGCTATTGCTATAGAAGGGAGTGATCTGAGTAAATTACACTATTTATGACTTGACATTTATTATTCATTATCATTTATCTTATGACTTATCCTTGTTATGAGTAGATGGACTAGACATGGTTAACTCTCCATTGCATGTACAAGTGATCATCATATTCCTATAGCCATCCCTTCCCGGTGGTAAAATATAAATAACAATCCCTGGAATACTCCTGGGTAAAATGCTACAATGGTATAATTATCTGTGCGCTTGTGGATACTTTTTATTCTTATCATTATATTCTTCCTAGTCACATGAAATAATAAGATAACTACTTAGTAGTAATACTAGGTAGTGCCTATAGTCACTTTTAGCTCCATCATTGGGATGACAACCTAGTACAATTAAGCTAGAGGTGTAGATAATTAAGAGGTGACTACTAAAACAAGTGTCAAGTTAATAAATACCAACAAGCATTTTTGGCGTCATTGTTGGGGATAGAATTCAAATTCTATTCTTGGTAGTGACGCTAAGAAATGTCAACAGTGGTACTCCTAGTGCGCAATCCTCCTAGGCTACGGAGGCACCGGTGCCGAAGGCTCCTTCCCCTGCTGCTGAGGTCCCAAAGTCTAGGGAGCCCACGCCTACCCCTGCTGATCCGAAGGTGTAATGTCTAGGTTTTAGCTAGTTTTTTAGGCTTGTTCGAAGGTGATGTGCTGCAAACGCCCACTCTTTTGTGTATATTTAGGTCTAAATTGTGAACTTGTCCTGCGTAGGTTTTCTTCTCTGGGCCTATGCAGGACGTATCCCCTATTACTATGTATAAGATAGGTTTATGTTAGCAGTGAACTATGGCAGTATTGGTAGGAAGCTTTCCCCCGACGTTCTATTTGTGACATGTTTGTGTTTGTGAAGTACGATATTGATAATGAACGTGCGGAGTTTACTAGGTCACTAGCTGTTGGCATTTCTTAACTCCATTACTAAAAATAGAATTACTCCTACTAATAGCAACAGTGACAGAAATGATATGGTAATTATTAACTTGTCACTGTTACAGTAGCCACCTATCAATTAACCTTCATCTTTAATATTTAACTAGGTTGTCATCCCTAGTGATGAACTTAGAAATGTTGTTGGTTTTATCTAGCATTACTATAAAAATAACACTAGACAGAAATCTATTATTTCATGTGACTAAAAAGAATATAAAGATAAGAATGGGAAAAATAATTCTGCAAACGGACAGATAATTATACTATTATAGCATTTTACCCAAGAGTATTCCAGGGTTGTCGATTTATAATTTTACCACTGAGAAGGTATGACTATTCTATGCAATGCACTAGTATTGATAATTTATGAATATGCATGAGAGAATGAACCAATATCATATGCTCTACTCAAAACAGGGATAAGTCACAAGATAATAATAAAGATATAAATAATAAGTACTTGATCAATCATCATAATGAATAAATAGTAACTCACAACACTCTAGTTAAGCAATAGGTTAAAGTCTAATTAGAATATTAGAAAGATAATTCCTAGGTAGTCTTACTAACAAGTCATTGTAGTTTTAATTAACTATATCTGGTGATCATCGCAACAACTATGCCACATAAGGAACATCAACTAGGGAAATTCGGAAACATAGTTCTCCTAACCTTCGTGGTTGGGTTCTACCAACATCAATATATACGGGGGATGGACTACAAAGGACTCAACGCAGCTGTCACCTAAGTGATCTACCACCTCCCGGCATATAAGGGCATCCGCAGATAAACAAATATCTAAGCACCACACTCACATAATGTCTATCATTCACCCATGGTCCAATAGGGTGAGCGTTATATGACATATGCATGGTTTCCATAATCTATCTACACCAAATATCAAACTAGAATAAACAATGGACATTGTTTCATGAACATAAATAATATAAAGCTTAATGTTGACATAAACATAGTAGCAACGATACAATCTCAAATGAAATAAAGAAATAGAGTAAAGTATAAGAGATATGTCGAACCACGCTCTTTCCAATGTCAGGAATCCAAGCGTTGCTTGATCTCCCTCTAGACCTAATCTAACTTGCCTAAGCTCTAATCTAAAGAAACTCTGAGGAACTAGGGTTAGCTCTGGATGAGTTGATCTTCAACTGAATATCTTAAATGACTCGATGCTTCAGGGGGTGCAGGGGTCCTTATATAGCCCGGTGGGTTGAACGTAAGCCCTTGGATCAAACTGACTTAGACGAAGGGTGGAGACGGATCCTAGGAGGCGGTGGAGGAATACTCCAGAAGCTCGTGAAGAAATCCCCTAGGGGGGCCGAGCAGCATGGTGGTGGGGCCGGCTAGCCCCACCTGGCAGCTTCTTGTCCTCCCGTTGGTTCATGTGCCTTCTGGTGTCTTCTACAGTCTTCTAGCGTATCCTTCGTCGCGATCAAGTTTCATCCTTTTTCTCAATTAGGTCCCCCTTCCTACGTTTTCTAGAATAACCTTGCGGAAAATAGAGATTCACCAAAACTCGTAGAATTTGTTAGTTTAAACCCTAGACCTATGCATATTCTTGTACTTTAACCATTTTTCTTGTTTATTCACATATAAAATGTTGACTTTATCCACCGTCAACACTAGCCTGGTGAGGGCCTCAACCTTAGTTTTATGTTGATTTATTTGGCTGGCTCTCGCGCTCTTGTAGCTATTGTTTGGAAAGCTTAACACCTTTTGTGCTTTGCTCTATTATTGCCTTCGGGCTTTTGTATTATTGCGCTTCTAATGCGCTGTTGTTGTAATCATATCTACTTTTCTTCAAATAAGTTTTTCTTGAAATGCTTAGTTGCGCACTTGTTTCATTGAAGATTCTGGTTATAGTTGCTACCTAGGCCGAAGGGCTCTAGCAGATGGCGCTTATTTTCTTGCTCTTGCCTCCGCTTCTCTATTCTCTAGTTCATGTAGAGGATGAGCTTGCGTGTCCGCATGGGGAAATGGAGGTGCCAATTTTCGATCTAGTGCTCTTTGCAAAGGCTTCAGTGTCTGCTTTGTTGCTTTGGCCTCTATCTTTGTGCTTGCTTGGAGTTGATGGGGGTGCTCTAGTGCGTTGCTGTAGAGAAGCCGAAGTGCTCGTATTTGATCTTGTTTGATGTTTCAAAGGCTTTGGCGCAATTTGGACACTCATCGGAGGCGCTAGTCTTTAATCTTGATGCTTCTCCAGAGGCCACAAAGCAATTTGAGCAAGCAACGGAGGTTGATGAAGCATATCTTGGACATTGCCTCCGCTAGCGCCTGGATTGCTTTGTTGTTGCCTTCGGTCATGCAGAAGCAGCTGCACTCCCATTGAATGTGGTTGATGCCGAGTTGCGCCAAATGGTGTCTTCAGTTACGGGGGGATGTTATGAGTCTTCGTGCGATACCCTCCCGCAACCTCTGACACTGACTGCTTGCTACCAGACTGTGGTCATACAACGCCCTGTGGAAGTTGTACAACACCATGCGTAAGATGCATACAACCTCAACATGGCCTTCGTCGAGCTGCATGAGCTGCTGCAACTACGAGTCTTCGCACGATATCTTTTGTTTTCTTGCTTCTAAAGAAACTTCGGCCACCATGGTCTTGTCGCCTTACTCCATGGTGTATTTGCTCTTGGTTGCCTTGACTTCCTCCTAGCGCTCTTCTAGGGTTAGGGATATGGTAATGCACTGACTGAGGCTAGTGCAGAGGGAAGGGCATTGGGTTTTATAGTCTACTACTTGTACAATTTAATAAGTCTGGGTGGTTGACCGTGGTTTATTAGTTAGGTATGCTTTTAAAGCCATATGATTTTGACAGATTTCCTTGTACTTGGCATATCTTTGATTCTTTTATTTTTATTGTACTTCATTCATTGCTACTTGGTGCCTGATATGTACAGGTCTTCGCCAGGTATTCTTCTAGCCCGATGCCTATGACGAAGGTAGGTCTTTGTCGGGTTTGGTGGCCTTTTGGCTAGTTTTTGAGAAATCCTTGATGCCTAATTGTGGATAGGTCATTGTTAAGGACGAAGGTTGATTCAGCCACGGAGGTCATTCCACGCCTTAGAGCCTTCGGCTAAGGCAGTGGAAGGTCCTCTTTGCCGTGATTAGTTGTTGTCGAATGTTGTGGCTTGGTTGCTAGCCACTTTAGACCTTCTGTTTTCATAATGTTCTTAGGGGAGTTCCTCCTTATATCTTAGAGGGTTTTACATGGGTCCTGCCTCATTAAAAACCTCACCTCCGCTAGGAGCCGCCTTTGTGAGGAAAAGAATACAGTCCCTTTTTTAGGAAACTTCAAGAAAATGCTAAAGCTACAAAAATAAAAGTGAGGTGACCTTTGCTTATAGTTTCGCAGAGGCCACCCCTTTACAGTTATACATAGAACCTACGCAAATTATCGATGTTCCAGGTGCGAGTTGTTGTTTGACCTTTGCCATCTGTCAGGTAAAATGACCCCGGTCTTTTGGCGGCCTTCGCTGTGTATGGGCCTTCCCATTTGGGCTGGAGCTTTCCAGTACTGGCCACGTTGGGCTTCCTTCTTAGTACTAGGTCTCCATCCTGAATTAGCTTTCTGACCACTTGACTATCTCTCCACTTCCTGGTTTGTTCTTGATATTTGGCGATGTTTTCCATTGCTTCCAAACTTGAGCCTTCGATCGTTTCTTTGGAATATTCTTCATCTGTTGTCAAGGCATGTTTCATCACTCGGAGGCTTTGATGCTTGATCTCTTTGGGTAGTGACACCTTTGGCAGTTCTTCTATCCATTTGCCTTTGTGGAGGTTGAATAAAGTTTTCAAGATGGCTAAGAATACTATTCTATTAGCTCTTTCCACCGCTCCATTTGACTCTAGATGATAGACTGATGTGAAGGCTATCTTTGTAACTATGCTTTGGCAGAATTCTTTGAACTTGTCTAAATCGAACTGTTTCCCATTGTCCATAGTTAAGGTTCTCAGTACTCCAAACCTGCAGATTATGTTCTGCCAAAAGAATTTTTTCACTATCTCTAAGGTGATAGTTGCTAGTGGCTTGGCTTCAATCCATCTTGTGAAGTACTTGATTGCTACTACTATGAATTTATTCCCCCCTGCAAAGGTGGTAGTGGGCCAACCAGGTCCACGCCCCATCTTTGCAATGGCCAAGTGGGTGGGATGAGCTGTACTGCTGCCAAAGGCTTTGACTAATATGGGGATGTGGTCTGGCATGCTTCACATGTCTTAACAATCTGCTCTAAATCTTTGATGTGCGTGGGCCAATAGAATCCCTGTCTAATTGCCTTCGTAGACAATGCCCTTGGACCAATGTGAGAGCCACACATCCCTGAATGGATTTCTTGGAGGAGCTCTTTGCCTTCGGCTCTGAGTTATGTACTTGAGCAATGGCTAGGCTACCCCTTTTTTGTACAAAATGTCATCCACAAGTATGTAACTTCTTGCTCTGGACGCTATTTTGGCTGTGCTTGCATCATCTTCTGAGTGATGGATGTTGTTCAGGTAATCTGTAATCAAATGCCTCCAGTCTTTAGATTCGGTGACTAGGATTGTTTTGAATGCTTTTGCGGTTATTTGGGATGCTGGTGCTTGCAATATTTGGTAGAAAGTTACTTCTAGAATGGGCGTGTTATTTGCTGCTGCTGTGGCAGAACCGCCCAAATTATATGGCTCGCATGTGCCTGTCATTGTCTTAAAGACCTCTGACTACTGCACATGAGAGCCAGATAATCCTGTAGTCTATCGAATTTCCTTGGGGAACCCCAAATCATCCACATTTTACAACTTATACAGGATCAACAATGCAGTTGCCACAACATTACCACATTGATACAAAAAATTCATACATCGAAGTTGTAGAATATTTACAACATAGGGTTACAAAACATGTTTAAGTAAAACTTAACTTTAGATCCAAAAGATGAGTAGGATAGCGGAAGCAAATTAGAAGAAGCACCTAAGGCAGAAGAGACTTCTAGATCATGTTGAGCCCACCGACATGACCTTGATTAGTAGCACAAGTCAGAGCCTGCAACAGGGGTTTAACAAACCTTGAGTACATGAGGGTACTCAACAAGACTTACCTGACTAAAAGAAAAGACTCCAAGGGCATGTAGGCTTTAAGGGATACAAGGGAAATCTGAAGCAAGATTCAAGAATAACTTTGCATAAAAGCTTACTACAAGTAGATCCTTACTTTCAATGTTTTAGCGGTGTATTAAGTCTGTCCATAGTATCCAGTTTGCACCTGATCTAAATCAATCGCTTCTTAAGCATTTCATCTCATTTCTTTGCATATCCATACCATAAGTAACCATGTTTCCATTGATTAGCTATGATGTAGACCGAAGATCAAGTTTCTCACTATCCGAGAGAGACGGTGATTTGAATCGATGTACATCCAGCTAGAGTAAACCTTAACCAGCATGATATATGCAGGTCCTGGACCTACATATATCAACCATTCCCTCAGATTCTCCAAAACATGAACGGGTTCATGCCACCCGAGAGCACAGTACTCCACCGCCCTACCCTATTCCAGTAGGGTGTGTACACGCTACTCTCGCTATCTCTCCACTCGCAGTGCGTGGTTGTCCTTTCACATAATGGAATAGCCGAGGTACTCAGGCTTACCGAGGGCATGCAATTAAGTACTTTCAATCTTGATCAGCAGGTCTACAATAGGAATGGTCCTTAATCGACACAGGCGGAGCACTACATCAAGACTCCATTCTTGATGCAAGCTAACACCCACTCAGTCTTGATTTAAACATCATCATTATCATGGTGTTCTCACGACCCATAAATGGAGCCGAGAAGAGCAAAGGTAATCCTATTTCTCGCGAATGATGAAATCATCATTCGACTTCTACTGAAGTCTAAGAATTACTAAGCATCAGAGATATCGACCTACACAATAGTGGAGTGACAAGGAAGGATATCTAAAGTTCAAGGTAATCATGCAGCAATTGGGTATACAACCAATTCCTATTTTACTTAATGCACATATTATAGGACTCGAGTTATAAAAGAATTTATAAACAACAAGGATGGGTTGTATGCTCCGGGGCTTGCCTGTGTTGAAGAGAAGGTTAGTTTCCACAGAGGATCACAAAAGTTGGACTTGGCACCAACACCATGGATGGATGAACCTTCTCCAACACTTGCTCAGTGAAAACCTTCTCTCCCTCGTTTACTACATGTAAATAAAGGATGTATGCTTAAATGATAGAATGCATGGTATATGATGCATGATGAGAAGCATTCAAGTGCTTAACAGAAGATAAACAAAGTTAAGAAAGTTGAGTACAACTTTCCTTCACTAAACAATTAAGTTAATTACTCACAAAGCAACATTTTTGTTTATCATTAACAAATTAACTATGAGTACATAATCACGTAATGTAATTGTCATGGAACAACAAGAGTTTAGTATTCAAAGGTTCACAATCAACTTCAAAAGTTCACTCAAATCATTTTGTGATTAAACCTAATCAATTAAGCATTTAGTAATTAATTAATTAAGGCATGTAACTAAGTGGGCAATTTATTTTTATCCAAACAGTAACAAACTTTTTGTGATGGTAATTTACAGCATGAATATCAGCCACAAGATTTTTCATAATTTTAGCATGCATATTTTTAGCTACACAAAAATAACAAGCATCACATAAAGTATTTTTACATTCTTCACCCTACAAAAAGTAATGTTTTATATCAATAAATATTATTATTAGATAGAGCACATTTTTACAAAACCAACAAAATTGGTTTCATTTTTTTATCATTTTCCTACATTTAGTTATGCATTTTATAAGAAACAACACTTAAAAACATTTTTTTGAAAATACCAAAAGGATTTTAATTCTTTTCTCACTCACCCTCCCTCTACCGTCTCTCACTGACTTGCGGGCCAGGGTCAAACTGACCCTGCCCAGCCTTGACCGCGCGGGTCACTGGCGAGTACGCCACAAATCTCGCCGGCGGCGAGACCTCTGGCCCTGGCGCTGGCACCTGTGTGTTCCCCAACCCCACCCGCACAAGCCTAGGCTAGCGGTTTAACAAAAGAGAGCTCGCAGCGAGCTTGGCTGCGACCATGGTGGCTTGGCAGCACACAACATGGCAACACGGTGGCGGACCAGCGGCTCCAGCGCGAGACTGGCCTGGCTGTGGTTAGAGAAAGCAAGGCGGAGCTCACCGTAACCCTCCCGGCTAGATGGTTGAAGCGGAGACAGCTTAGGTGAGGCTGCTGGCGTGTGTTGGTATAAATAAATGCACACTCTACTTTATCCGCAAGCGCACAGATAACGTCTACCGATGTAGCACTTCACCAGGATGACCCAGTTTTAATATCGAACCCAAAGGAACGGAGTATGGTCTTCTTAAGTCTTAAGCTCTAATCCTTGAGTAGCTATCAAGGACTGAGAATTTTGAAGGTAGAGGGGATCACTAAGGTTGTCTAATTCTACTTCAAGTATGAAATGCTAATAGTGTTCTTGATAGGGAAATTGTCATAGGAGGTCATAAGCAGAGTATGAATTCTCCTACCAATAAATTATCCTGCTAGTCCTACAAACGGGATAATGGGATATAGAAGAATCAACAAGGCTATAAGAGTCACCCTTGCAAACTACCACTGAAATCCAGAATATAGGGTACATTCATGAGCTATCAAGTCTAAGCACCGCGCTTACACCCTCTAACTCATCTAATCCTAGCGCTACTAGAATTAAAGTTCTCAAATGAGTCACAAACCTCAAGAACAATATGAACAATAAGAACAACTTGAAAATAGACGTTGATTACCAGAGAGATCTAGATGCAAGATCTTGAAGAACTTGAATCCACAGGTACAAGATGTTCAAGAAGATCCGATAGGCCGGAGCTCCTTCTAAATCTCCTCCTCTTCTCTCTCTCTCTTCTAGTTCTAATTTAAGACTAGATTCTATTCCTAAACTAGAGGGAGAACTAGTCTTCTTCTTGATCGCTGGCTCTTCAATCCTTCTCCTATGATTTCTAATTCTATTGGAGGTTCTGATCTGGAGAGATTGAATGAGGCCTAGGGGTCTGGAGGCCGCTTTATATAGCCCTGGGGGATCAACCGTGACCCTTGGATGAAACCGACCTTCACGTAGGGTTGAGATGCATCATAGGAGGCGGTAGAGGCAGCTTGCAAAGGAAGGAGCCATGGCGGCGTGGGGGGAGGCTGGCCGGCCTAGGGTTAGGGCCGATCGGCCCCACCTAGCAGCAGGTCGAGGTGGGCCGCCTTGTGGAGTCCTCTAGTGTCTTCTAGAATGTCCTTGCGTGGTCGTGACATGGAGATAAGTCCGATAGGCGTGGGTTCCTTCTCATGGAAGATATCCTTTTCCTGCATTTTCCTGTTTAACCCCTGAAAAATCACAATTCACCAAAACTCATAAAAATTGTCAGTAGAACCCCTATTCTAGGGTGGGAATCATATTTTTATCCTTTTTATATGTTTAGTTGATGGTTTATAATGATAGTTAATTACCGTCAACAGCATGGAAGGCGGAGGCAGCGGCGGTGAACTAGAGGCGAGCTCATGTTATGACATGACCTGTGCACGAAACGAGCAACCGGCGAGCTTATGAGCTTTGTGGTACAACGGTGAGCACAAAGCATAGGATAAAAGGGAGAGAGCACTGCTGCAGATGGCCGGCCACGACGAGGCGGCCATGGCGGCACGCATGACCGGCCGCGAGGAAGAAGACGGCTCTTGGCCAGCTCCAACGGAGAGGAACGGCACGAGCGGTCTCTGATGATGCACAAAGATGAAGCATGGCTAGCAGCAAGATAGAGCGGACAGAGATGGCATGACGGCGGTGAATTTGGCTAGCGCACATTGGCTGTGTAGCGGCAAAGCAGAGGAGGAAAAGAGCAAGAGCGGCGGTGGCTTCGCGTGAAAACGGCAAGGCAGGGCACGGGCGAGCCTTCTAGCAACTGCGTGAGCTTGCCCACGCGGATGGCCATGCGTCCAGGCGCGAGAAGGCGCGGGAACGGCCATGGCAATACCGGTGACAGTGAGAGAGAGGAGAGGAGAAAGGAAAATAGAGTACGTCTGTTACTGTAACTACTAAAACCACCTCATTCTTCCATTTTTTAAAATTACTCACAATTTCATATGGAAACTTCAAAAACTTGCAACATGAAAGTTGTTCAAAATAAGGAGAGCTACAACTTTGCTTTTGGGCTCACCTCCAAATTCCAAGCAGTTTTGAAATTGAATTTTTAAATTTTGAACTTGAAGTTAGGGTGAATAAATAATTAATTTACAAATTTGGTATTTAATTAGTGATTAAGCATTAATCAACAATACATCCATCAAAATCATTTCAAATTAAAATTTTCATACCAAAATTTCACAAAGAGCCTTAATTAATTTTGTTGTCTAACATTTCATGTAACATATAAACACAACCTATGCAACATATACATGAAATATTGGAAACATGAAATGCACTATTGTCATGATTCTTAATAATTATGCTTCATGATGCTCATGATTAGGGATTTGTTAATTTCATAACATCTAGGATGTTACACTTTACTAGCTCATCTACTTCTGTGTTTTCTGCTCATAGTATATACTTTAGGGTGAATCCCTGGAACCTTCGCTCAAGTGCCCTTACTGTGGCCAAATATTTGGCCAGCTCCGGTTCTCTTGCGACATATTCTTTTTCAACTTGTCCTGACTTGGGAGTCTATTTTTGCTAATACAGTCTTTGCGTCGAGTGACTTTGCCTTGTTGAGGCCTAGTATGAGGCCTTCATATTCTACTATGTTATTTGTTGCTTTGAATTCCATTCTTGCTTCATACTTTGTGCGAAGGCCTGATGGTGCTATCAAAACGGTGGAGGCCCCACCTCCCAGGTGTCCCCATGCTCCATCTATGTAGAGTGTCTAGATTTGGGGTTGAGGTTGCAGGGTTTGATGTGCCGAAGGTGTCCAGTCTGCCATAAAGTCTGCTACTGCTTGGGATTTGACTGCTATTCTTGACACATAGCTGATCTCAAACTGGATAATTTTGTTGCCCACTTTCCTATTCTTTCGGAGGCTTCTTTATTATTGAATATATCTCTGAGCGGTTACAAAGAAGGCACTGTGATCTCATGTGCTTGGAAGTAGTGCTTTAACTTTCTTGATGAGATGAGTACAGCATATGCAATTTTTTGAATTTTTATGTAGTTCAGCTTTGCTCCTGATAGGGCTTCTGAGATATAGTAGATAGGCTGTTGAATGACCCTCAACCCTTCTTCTTTCTCCTGAACAAGTACGCCACTAACTGCATGGTCGGAGGCTGCCACATATAATAGTAGTGGAGCCTCCAAATCCGGTACTGCTACTAAGAGTTTGCTAGCCATGTAGTTTTTTAAGTTGCTGGAAGGCCTCTGATTGCTCTTGTCCCTATTCCACCTTATCTCCGCCTCTCATAGCTTTGAAAAATGGAAGGTTGCGCTCTGTTGATTTTGAGATGAATTTGTTCAATGCTGCTATTCTTCCAGTGAGTTTTTGCACTTCCTTTTTGGTTGACGGCTCCACCATTGAGATTATAGCCTTCGTCTTCACTGGGTTAGCTCGAATACTTTCGGGTCCTATGATGTACCTAAGCATCTTTCTTTGGCTAACACCGAAAACGCACTTGTCTGGGTTTAGCTTTAGTCCTACTTCCCTGAGGTTGGTGAACATTTCCTTTAGATCTGTTATATGATCTTCCTCATTCTTGCTCATTACCACAATGTCATCAACATAAGCTATGATGTTTTTCTGTAGTTGTGGCCCAAGGACTGCCTTCATCATTCTAGCGAAGGTCGAGCCTGCATTTTTTTAGCCCTTTGGGCAATCTGGTGTAACAATAAGTTTCGAAGGGAGTAGTGAAACTTGTCTTCTCCTCATCTTCTTTATTGAGCCAGATCTGGTGATATCTGGAAAAGCAGTCTCGTAGGGAGAAGCGCTTGAATCTTGCTGCCTTATCGATGGATAGGCCTAGACGAAAAACTCGTAACTCGCTAGCTTGCTCAACTCGCTCGTTAGTGGCTCGGCTCGAGCTTGGCTCATTTGAATTTTTGAACAAGCTGAGCAACACTTTAGCTCAGTTAATTAACAAGCCAGCTCGATTCAGCTCGTGAGCCGCTCGTGAGCAAAAACGAGCCATGGTAAATTAGATGACAGCAACTTGAATCAGCCCATATATGGCATGGCCCATTGGCCCAATATGATAAAACCCTAGCCCCCAACTCCCACGCTCCCACCCCTAGATGCTAGACTTCCCCCATCCGTCGTTCTGCACAGGCATAGCCATAAACGCATGCACGCTCGGCTGTTCCCCTCCTGAGCCACTGCACGCAGCACACGCGTAAGTCGCCTGGCACCTGCTACTCGCTAGGGCCTTGCAATCGTAACTTTGCTTACTCCCTTGCAAGCCAACACACAGCAGCAAGCATTAGCTTTTGTTTTTTTCTTGATTTCCCCAAACCAGCATCAAATCATCCATCTTCTTATTTATTTTGCTTCTCCCAAATCAGTACTCATCTTTATCTTTTGCTAGATGAATAACCTTAACAGGATGGAAAAAATTTAAGTTAGCTTGCGAGCCAAACGAGCCATCTTGAGCTACCAAGTGAGCTGAGCCGAGCTGAGCTTCTAGCTCATTAGTATAACGAGCCGAGCCATAACGAGCCGAGCTATAACAAGCCGAGCTGGCTTGATATCTAGCCCTATCGACGGATGTATCTATCCTTGGTAGCGGAAACAGGTCTTTCTTGCATGCCTTGTTCAGATCTATGAAGTCTATGCATATTCTCATCTTTTCATTTTTCTTTAGCATTAGCACTACATTTGCCAACCATTCTGAGTACTTGACTTCTCTTATGACGTTTTCTTCTAGTGGCCTCTGTACTTTGGCCTTTGCTACTAAGATTCTATCCTCCGACATTTTCCTTTGTCGCTGCTTCCTTGGCTTCATTTTGGGGTTGATGTCAAGGGAGTGTTATATAATATCCCTGCTGACTCCTTTCAGGTCGAAGGCTGACCAGACGAAGATGTCTTTGTTCTTGGCTAAAGTTTCTATAAGTTCTATTTCTTCTGCCTTCGACAAGTCGGCTCCGATGGTGACCTTTCTGTCTAGGACTAAATCTTCCAATGGTACTGACTTTGTTTCTTCTTGATCTTTGAGATCAGTTTTGCCCTTCAGCATGTCCAGAGGCTCTGGCTCAGTGTTCTTAGCTGAATCAATGGAGTTGATGTTTCATTGTGACTTGTAGATAGCTCTCTCTATGTTTCTTGCCTCTTTTCTGACTGCCATGTATTGTGATGGTGCCGTGCAAAGCTGACATTTTCATGCACAAGTAACCCATATGGATGGTTGTATTGAACTTGTTTGCAAACCCTCTGCCGAAGATGGCGTTGTACGGGTAATAGAGGTCTACTACGTCGAAGGTCACGTATTCTGTTCTTGCATTTTCCTGGCCTCCGAACGAAACTGGTAGGGATATTTTTCCTAATGCATCAATCCTCTTTCCTCCAAAACCAATTAGCAGTGAATCCGAAGGCTGTAGTTCACTTTTGCTTAGTTTCATCTGGTCGAAGGTGTAACAGAACCGACCAAATTATAAGAGCACAAGTACAAAAACAAGCACCGAAGCGCTCAAATTTTTGAACTTGAGCCCATATAATCCCGGTAGTCAATCGAAACCACGAAGGATTTCAAACCAACTTGCTTACAACCAAGATCGCATCATTCAACATACAACATCATACGTTACATTTCACGAGTAGTTCCGAAATAAGTTTACACACACGGAGTCGCAATTATTACAAACTAAGTTTATAAAGTAGCGGAAGCATACACACACCAGTTGTTTAACTACTGTTAGTCTTGTTGATCAACAACCCGCAAAAGCATCAGAAAAATACATAAAAAATGATCACGCCCTAGTGATCTAGTCTTCGTCACCCGCAGGGTGGAGACAAGTTTTGTAGAAGCCTTGATAGAGCATATCATCTGCAACACGAGGGAATAAACCCTGAGTACTGGAATGTACTCAGCTAGACTTACCCGTCAAAAACCAGAAATAAGATGACACCAAGGATTATGCAAGGCTTACACAAGAGGCTAGCTGACATCACATTTTGCATAAAGGCATAAGTAATTGAAACTCTTATAACCTGTACTAGCAGTTATTTTCAGTATTTACCTATCATCTATCTTAGCACATGTACTAAGCATGCACTTGATTAAAATCAAACAATTATCAACATTATATCCAGAGCACGTATAAATTGTGGAAACATTGTATCATTCACTTAACCATCTGTTCATTTATTAAGATCTACGTTGCCGCTGCTCAAGTCAAGTGCTCACTAACCGGGAGCGACGGCGATTTGAATCGAATTCCTATCCAGCTGGAGGGGTATTTCTAACACTCACCGTGCAGACCCCTGCCAGGGTCGCACAGGCCACATTTTCATATGATTCAGGAATCACGAGTCTGAATGATGTCACGACCCCAAGGGCGACACTCTGCCAGGTGATAGGGACTCTAACCCCCCCTTGGTCTCACGCCAATGTCCCCAACCACATCCTTTCTCTCCTCCAAGAAGCAACCTACCATTCGAGTCCCGGCCTGAATCACATTACTCGGCTTCGCGGTCGGAACGACTTATCCGGCCAACTAAGTGTTAGACTGCGTTCAACATGACTCAAGGACGTACAACGAATCAGTCCTTAAATGACTCAGACGGGCATAGCTCCACACCCAAGACATGAAGTGTCTTGCGGCTATACTATCGAACTCCCGCCCGGTCTCAATTTCATTTTAAAGCATGGTTCCATCCACGATAGCCATAAAGCCACTCGTGACTCCTTCCTACATCTCGCGGATGACCGAAAATCACCCGACTTCTACCATACTAAGCAGGGCTAAGCATTGATATGTGCCTAAACCTAAATTAGGATTTAAGTACGATATCTGGGCAAGGACAGGTATAATGCAACAATTGTTTTCATACACCTCCTACAACTTAATGCATTAAACAATTAAAAGTACTCAAGATAGATTTATAAAATGACGGGTTCAGCATGCACCGGGGCTTGCCTTTTAGAAAGGTCGAAGGCCAGTGGTCAGGACACTCGGGTAGATCTTCGGCAGGAGCTTCGTCGCCGGTTGGTTCCTCTGGCTGCTCCGGCTGGTCCTGGACTTCCTCCGGAATCACTTGCTTGAATTCGAGGAGTGTTACACCCTTCGGAACACCTATTGCATGAGTGCATAATAAATCTTATGTATGCATAGTGAAAGATGCAGTATGCTCGGAATGAAATGCATTACAACATTCTTAAAGTTCTATTCAAATCACTTCAAATATTAGGTGCAAATTTCCTCTCCGGTAGAGAAGTACTCACCTAATCTACTCAACCTAAGATATAGCTGTTCTTCTTCGGTTAAGGCCCTAACACCTAACAATTACAAGAGTAGCATTACTTAGGTTACCACATCCAACACTAAAATACCACAGTAAGACATTCTGGACAGCAGCTCAAAGATTCTAACATAACTGAAGATTCCTAACTCCAAAAGATATGATCTAAGACAATCTGGAAAGCTTAAGAAATGCACTACAATTCATTTTCAGATCTCAACCCTAAATTCCTAAGTTTTCCATGTCGAATTTCATAAGTTCCAGAATCTATCCTCTCTAAACAGAGAGTAGCAAATTCTGGACTGTCACTTTAAACAGCAATAACTCCCAAACTACTAAGCCAAATGCTCCCAAATTTTGACAAAAGCTAGTTTATCAAGCTTACTACAACTTTGGTATTTACAAGTTTTCCAGAAACCACCTTTATCAAAGGTCAAACCTAGAAATACTACCAGCTGTCCAGAAAACCTAGAATTGCAAAGATTAAATATTTATTTATGTGGCAAACATCCCTTAAGACCAAACTAATGTTACCACAAGTTCACATAGGTCACAAAAACGCCAGAAAGTAAGGTGCGCCCACCTAGAATATTTATTTGTACTCATTTCTTAATTTACTTAATTAATTAAGTGGGATTTTAAACATATATGTAAACTGCTCCTAAAATTCTACAAAAATTGAAGGAGACTCTATGAATCAAAAAGAGACCACTGTAAAAATTTGAACTAAAATTATTTAGAGAAACTCCCTAAACAAAATTCACAAGCCCAAAAGGCTGATTTTTGTATAATTAATAAATTATATAGAAAAGTATCAAACAACAGATTTTATAATTTTCTTGGACACCTTAGGGTACCAAGACATTCTCCAAAAAGTTATAAGAACATTGCACATGTAGAAAAATTACTAAAATTCATTTAAGTATTTCCTAAAATAACAAGATAGCATTATAACTTGAAAATTACTTAAGCACTACTGCCCAAATTTTTACCAAAGCTAGAGCAAGTATAAATTAGCCTACCCAGCAAATTTCATAATTTTTGGAATACTACAGCTCAAGTTATACATTTAACAAATTTGCCTTCATTTCAAAACACATTTGAAAGATCTATTTAATTCTCCTAGAAACTAAACATCACATACCAGATTTATATTTTTCCAAAATACTATGCATCATGTAGATCCTAACAAAATTTATCTCCTAATTTTTGGGCAAGTAAAACCCTAGATCTACATTTTCCAAACATCAACTAAATCTATGACAAAATAAATAAATGAAATGGATTTTATCTAAGACTGGGCCGGCCCGGGAACAGACGCGGCCCACGACGCGCGCGTGGGGCCCGCTCAGGCTCCCGCCCGCGTGCGGCACTGATAGGCGGTCCCCCACGGTCAGGGATAGAGGGCAGGGGAGCGGTGGCCGTGAGCTCCGGCGAGCGATTTCTCGCCGCCGCCGGCTCCTCCGCCCAAACCGAGTACTCCGGTGGCTTGCCCAGACCTTACCGCACCGAGGCCAACCATTTTCCCCAAAGCTACTGCACCATAGCACCTATGCCGATGGCGATGGCGGACGGCCGTGGCGCCTGGCGGTACGCCGGTGAGTCCTGGCCGTCGCACGACCGACCGAAGGGTGCACCACCTTCCTGGAACCCTAGCGAACCTCTGGCGACCACTCACTCAGACGGGGGTGGAGCGGAGCCGCTTGACCGCGTGAGCACCTGGCCGGCAGCCATGGCACGGCCGTGCGCGGTCTTGTTCCGGCCTGACCAACCCGATGTTGGCGGTAGCATCTTCACCCGAGCACACACGTGTGATAGGAAGGAGGGAACGCGAGCGAGGGAAGGAGGAGGACTACAGTGTGGTGCTGGCGACGGTGACCCTAACATGGCGGAGCTCCGGTGATCTTTGGAAACGGGCGGAGGTGGCAATGTGGCTCACCTCGGGCTCAATCAAAGCCACCGGCTGGCCGAGGAGGTGCAGGGCGGTGTGGCGGAGTGGAGGACGTGATCTGGTGAGCGGTGGTGCGGTGGTGAGCACGCGCGAGCACGGAGAAGGCTGCGACGGCAATGGCGTCTCCGATTTCTGCCTCGGTGACCCCGATCAGAGCGAGAGGGAGGGAGAAGAGAGTGAGCGCGAGTGAGGGGGTGGAGGTGTCCACTCGGTGTTCAAACTCGCGCCTGGGCTCGCGACATGGAGGCGATGGCAGTGCTCGGTCGCCACGCGGCAATGCTCTTCTGCCCGAGCGCCATGACACGGCCGGTGTCCGAGCTCGTTGACTGAATCGAAGCTGCAAACGTGACATCGGTGGTCGACTGACAGAGCAAGTTTGGTGCTGATTAACTTCCAAAACAGCTCGATTCGGTCCAAGGTGACAACATCAAATTTGTAGAGCTATGTGAGGGCAACAAGTTTGTCAATTGGAGTTTGGGCTGGTTCGGCCTAGATTAGAAACTACATAGCTCCAAAGTGGTGCCCTGTGAAACTGAAACATGTTTTCAGTTAAAGATACCGACTAAAACCCTAACTTCTTGACAATATATCTCCTAAACCATTGAGAACCAGGTATGGGTGATGTTGGCAATGTTGTAGAGCTACATGAGGACTACAAGTTTGTCAATATGAGTGGAAGCTGGTTTGGCCTGGTTTGCAAACTACAAGCTTCTAAAGTAGACCTCAGTAAAACTGGAGGGACACTTGGAGACTTAGAAAAATTTCTAAGTGTTGAGACAGCCCCTCTAGCTGACTGGTGGGCCATTTTTGAGCATGTTCTGGCTAGTTTCATGAGATGGTCATATTGAGACTTTTGTTCCCCATAAAATTCCCTACAACTTTGCTTAAGGGTGCTTCACCATGCAAGGTCTCTAAGCTAGACTTTTTAATTGGTCAAACTAGAGCATCCTAGGGCTAAATGGTGGTCAACTACACCTTGGAGGGCATTTTGGTGATTTTGGTCAACATGAACCTTGCTCCATTAGTGACCCTAAGTATAACTAAGGTGTTGTGAGATATAATTAGCTACTCTCCCCTTTTGTTACACCAACTACCTAGTGTCACATGATGTGAGCCAAACAAAATTCTAAAAATAACCACATTAGTTGCAACCACATAAAATAACATGAATGATGCATGCTTAAGCTTATGCAATGCAATGCAATTATGGAGCTAAACACCTGAGGTGTTATAGCCCTCCCCCCTTATAAAAATCTCGTCCCGAGATTTGGAAAGCGTACCATTTTTCATAGAATTCCTTATAGCCATCCCGCAAATAGTCCTCCCGTTCCCATGTAGCGTCACTTTCACTACCCTGATTACTCCACATTACTTTATACCACTTAACCACTTTGCTTCTAGTTACTCGTTCCTGAGTATCGATCACCCGGACTGGCTTTTCTTCATAAGTTAAATCAGACTCAAGCCTAATATCTCCTAACGGGACTCTTTTCTTAGGAACTCGAAGACACTTTTTGAGCTGAGATACATGGAAGATGTTGAATATGGCACTCATTTTAGGAGGTAACTGGATCTTGTATGCAACAGCTCCACTCTTGCCTATGATTTGGAAAGGACCCACGTATCTTGGCGCAAGTTTCTGCTTAACACCAAAACGTTGGACACTCTTCATTAGAGAAACTTTCAGATAAACGAAGTCTCCAACTTCAAACTCGAGCGGTTTTCTATGATGATCAGCATAACTTTTTTGTCTAGCTTGGGCTATAGCCATATGTTTTTGGATGGTACGGACTTGTTCCTCAGCTTCCTGAACAAAATCAATACCATAATACCTCCTTTCACCAGCTTCTACCTAGTTTAGTGGAGTTCTACACTTACGACCGTACAAAGCTTCGAATGGGGCCATCTTAATACTCTCTTGGTAACTATTATTGTACGAGAATTCGGCTAGAGGTAACCATTTTTCCCAAGAACCCTTGGATGAAATGACACATGCCCGCAACAGATCTTCCAAGATTTGGTTAACCCGTTCTGTCTGACCTGACGTCTGGGGGTGATAAGCAGAGCTTCTCACTAACTTGGTTCCCAGAAGATGATGCAAGTGCTCCCAAAAGCGAGCAGTGAACTGGGGACCACGGTCAGAAATGATAGTGCGAGGTACCCCATGGAGCTGGACTATCTGATTGAAGTACAACTCAGCATAGTCAGTGGGACGATAGTCCACTCTAACAGGAATGAAGTGAGCTAATTTGGTTAAACGATCCACAATTACCCAGATGGAGTTATGATTTTTGACAGTAGGAGGAAGTCCGACAATGAAATCCATACTTATCTCTTCTCATTTCCAACCTGGGATAGAAAGTGGTTGAAGTAACCCAGCTTTCATATGCACAGCTTTAACTCTACAGCAGGTGTCACACCTAGCAACATATGCAGCTATCTCTTTCCGCATCTTGGTCCACCAATAAAGTGGCTTCAAATCATAATACATCTTATTACTACCAAGATGGATGGACAACTTGGACAAATGTGCTTCGGACATGATCTGATCTCTAAGCTCTCGGTCCTTAGGTACCACTAATCTATCCTTAAACCACAGCACACCTTCTTCATCTACCCTGAAATGCTTAGTTTCTTCCTCTTTCATCTTGCGTTTTATGTGGAATACACCAGGATCAGTCTTTTGGAGCTCAATAATTCTGCTTTTGAGAGTACAACTGACAGTGATATTGTACAAGACTGCTGGATGTAGAAGGCGAGATCGATGAAAATCAGTTTCAACTAGGGAATGGCAATGAGACTTACGGCTTAAAGCATCCGCAACCACATTTGCCTTGCCAGGATGATAGTGCACTTGAAGGTTATAATCCTTAATCAACTCGAGCCATCTTCTTTGATACATATTTAACTCGGGTTGGGTGAAGATGTATTTGAGGCTTTTGTGGTCTGTGTAGATATTGCAGACATTGCCCAGCAGATAATGCCGCCATACTTTCAAAGCATGAACAACTGCGGCCAGTTCTAAGTCATGCATTGGATAATTCACCTCATGTTTCCGAAGTTGTCAAGAGGTATATGCAATCACTCGGCCTTCCTGCATCAACACACCTCCCAAACCTATGCCTGAGGCATCACAATAAACATCAAATGGTTTCTCGATATCCGGTTGTGCCAAAATCGGAGCTGAGGTTAGCAGGGTTCGCAGTTGGTGAAAAGCCGCATCACACTCAGGAGTCTAGACAAACCTGGTGTCTTTTTGCAGCAACTGAGTCATGGGTTTGGCTATTTTTGAGAAATTCGGGATGAAGCGATGATAATAGCCAGCCAACCCAAGAAAACTTCGGACCTCATGAACCGAAGTAGGAGCCTTCCAATTCAATACTTCCTGTACCTTGGTGGGATCCACCATAATTCCCCCATCGGACAACACATGCCCAAGGAAAGGTACTTCACGAAGCCAGAATTCACATTTACTGAACTTCGCATACAGTTGATGTCTCGTAGTCTGGTGAGAACAATACGCAGGTGTTCAGCATGTTCTTTCTCATTTTCAGAATATATCAAGATGTCATCAATAAACATCACCACAAACTTGTCCAATTCAGGCATAAACACCAAATTCATCAAGCACATGAAGTGTGCGGAGCATTTGTCAGGCCGAAAGACATAACAAGATACTCATAAAGGCCGTATCTTGTCGAGAAAGCTGTTTTTGGAATATCTTCGGGATGGATTTTAATCTGATGGTAACCAGACCTCAGATCAATCTTGGAAAAGAATTTAGCTTTGGACAACTGATCGAACAGGATATCGATACGTGGCAGAGGATACTTATTTTTGACAGTGACTGCATTCAGAGGTCTATAATCTACACACATCTGCAAGGTCTGATCCTTCTTCTTCACAAAGATAGCAGGGCATCCCCATGAAGACGAACTAGGGCGAATCAACCCCTTCTTCAAAAGTTCATTCAACTGCACCTTAAGTTCAGCTAGCTCATTCGGAGACATCCTATAAGGTCTCCTAGAGATGGGAGCCGTGCTAGGCAACAACTCAATTTTAAATTCCACATCCCGATCCAGAGGGAGTCCCGGCAAATCATCGGGAAAAACGTCTGGAAACTCATTTACTACGGGAATTTCAGCCAACGCCTTTGCTTGCACAGCATGAACTTCCCCAGACAAATCAACTTTTCTAGGAAGTTGTACCAGAAAACCCTTTTGATCTGTAGGATCTCTGAGCATAACTACCCGAGTGGATGTATCAATGAGTACCCCATTCTGACTCATCCAATTCATGCCCAGAATAACATCTATGCCTAATCCCAGCAAAACCACTAAGGCAAGCGAGTACTTTCGCCCTTCTATCTCAAGCTCAAGACTCCCCACTACTTTATTTGTGGAAATATTCCCACTTGCTGCGCTAATGCAATAACCCCTACCTTCAACAGTATGCAATTTGTGTGCAAACTTTGATGCAAACTTAGGACTGATAAAGGAATGCAAAGCACCTGAATCAAAAAGTACCACTGTAGGATGTTGGTCAACTAGGAACTTACCAGCAGTGACAACCTCACTAGATGGGATTTCCTCAATACTGTTATAATGAGCGTGCCCTTGACGGCCACCTTGGTTGACATTCTTCTTAGGGTAAGGACAGTTTCTGGACCAATGGCCTGGCTTGTTGCAGTTCCAGCAAGGCATGTTGATGGGAGGAACACTAGAACTGCTCTGTCCAGAATTTCCCTTTGGCAGAGAGACTGTATAAGCCTTGCGGAACCCAGTTTTGGCAGCAGGCTTCTTCTATGGCAGATGGAACTTGGTATTCTGAGCAGGTGGGCGAGGGGAAGACCTAGGTGCAGCTGAGGTCCGAGACTGCGAAGCACTCGCCTCAAGGGCCCTTTTGCGGCTCTTAGAGGCAGAATAAATAGCATTATTGTTCTCCTGGGTCAAAGCATCACTGATAAAATCATTGAAGGTAGTACACTTGCTAGTGCCCATAGTCTTCATCAGCTTTGGGCCGAGGCCTCTTTTAAAGCTAGCAATTTTCTTGGCATCGGTATCCACAAACTCTGTGGCATACCTTGCCAGGTTGTTGAAAGATTGCAGATATTCAGTCAAGCTTTTATTTCCCTGCGACAGCCTCATGAATTCTATGTGCTTGATAGCCATAAGACCTGAAGGAATATAGTTCCCATGGAATGCGGCCTTGAACTGGTCCCAAGCAATTGGAACATTTGCAGGCAGTGTGGAACGATAGTGGCTCCACCAAATACCCGCTGGACCATGCAGTTGGTGAGAAGCATATTCAGTTTTTAGCTCATCGGTCAAGCGAAGCAGACGAAACTTTTGTTCAATAGTGTTCAACCACTCGTCGGCTTGCAATGGTTCCTCCGCCTCCTTAAAGAGCGGGGGCTTAAGAAAGTCCTTGAAATCACTGTACTGATTGGGTTCTGGGCCCTGGCGGCCATGACAAGCCTCCCGGTTGGCAAGCTGGCGCATAGCATCTGCCAGCATGCGCTGCCCTTCGACCACGGTCTGCATCAGCTCAGCCGGGGTAGGTGGTGGCGGAGGGGGTGGCTGTTCCTCATCCTCATTGCCACGATCCCGACGGAGATTGTACGATATCTGCAAAATGCATAGCCAATGAGCACTAACGATGTGGGAAATTTGTAGGTGAATTATTGTAAATATGTCAAACTGACTTCATGAAATGGACTTCTCAAAATACTCATGGCACAATAATTCATCACAACCGCACAATCCATTCAAGCGCATCAATTGACGCAATCATGCGAGGGAATCCAACAAGATGTACTTTGATAAAGGCTCACTCACAAGGAGCACAGCAGTTACTGAACCGTTTACGTTAATATCTACGTGATTTTTGACCTTTCGCCTGGTACTTGGATTCGATCTCAAAATTTTTAGTTGACTGAGAAAGGCTACTTCAAACTGACCACAAAGAGACTTCTCAACGGTAGAGTTCCATGGTGGATCATGACTAGCCACCTCGATACCAGCGCGTGCCAAGCAGCACAACCTTATGTTGCGCACCATAGGAGGCCCTCGGTTTCGTCGCGGCACCGAAGGGTGCTAATCATGACACCATCATCGAACGCACGCAATAAGACATCCAATTGTGATCGAAATTAATAGGTTCAACTAAACATCTAGAAAACATAGGGTTCGACCTTACATCCCAAAAGTCAAGTTATTACAAAGCCTCACTCCAACCCTAGGAGGCACAAAAGACGATTCTAACATCGTAGCTACGCGATGACTACTCTAAGCATCGTCCTCAGAGTCGGTGTCAAGGATCTCCCCGCCATCCTCGTCGCTAACAGGCTCTAACTCCTCGTCGTCTTCTTCTTCTGGTGTGGCATCTTGGGGCCCATTGATCTCCACTTCATCATCATCTTCAGCCATGACGATTCTTGAACTCATGTCCTCATCTGCGTTGTTGTTTCAAGGCAGCAGAGGATTTAGCTGGTTGTTCAGGCGGTGCACTTCTTCATGAAGATTGTCATTGTATTCTTCAGCATTCTCCAACTGTTGCTCGAGCTCAAACTGACAAGCTCTCAGAACGTTCTCCTCATGCCAGGCTTTATCCCTCTGATTCATGACATGGACCAGCATGCGTTGACAGTTGTGATTTGCTACTGTCAATCTCTGGACTGCAAGTGTTTCCTGGTCACGATCACGGATCACTTGCTCCAGTTGCTGACGCGCTGCATTCCTGGCAGCAGTCACTTCGGCCAACTCAGCCCTCAGCCTTTCCACCTCAGTGGGCTCGGGGCGGGGCTCACGTGGAGCTAGCTGGTGACGAGGGACCCTACCCCCGGTTGACTTACGGGTGGTCCACTTGGTACGTGCCATCTGTAGCAACAAGATACGACTTAAAGTGAGGATCATTTAGGGGATACGAAATTTAATTTAGTCAGGACTATTGAAATTTTTAAGGAGGGAGTAAATGATATGTATGATATAATTAAACATGATGCATGCACATTCTGTACGCCCTCTCACCTTAGTAGAAACCTAAAGTTCTAACGCTAGGCGGTGGCATACATACGTTCTCTCATATAAGCGAAACTATCGGTCTACTCATTACGCTGTTAGTGTACCTGCAGAAAATCTTATTTCAGCCCAACAGTTTCCTAATATAAGCACACAAGAAAGCAGTAATTTAAATATTTTCCATATACACATCCCCTGATGTATATACTTCAGTATCAAAGCTACCCGATATAAAGGTTCCCACAATTAAGTGCTTACATAATTACACGGTTTAAACATGTAAGTATGCAAGTCACCAAAACTACTCTCCCCTAGATCGCCGGTTGGACGATCATGCTCTCACAACTCACACTTACCAGAGCGTCGAGGCAATTGATCCATACATTACCACCCAAGTGGATGGCATCCATACAATATCACGCCGTATGGATGACGAAACAAAAATAAACAAGGCTCCCAAGTTAGTCTTTATAATAAGCCACTTAAGAGTCCTTATTTGGGCTAAGGGATGTGATCACTGGCATACCTATGAAAATAATTTTTAGAGTTTTAACCCTTTTCATAATCAAATACATTTGTTTTTAAATACTCGTACGACGTGTTTAATGTTGAATTATGCTCTGATACCAGCTGTAACAGAACCGACCAAATTATAAGAGCACAAGTACAAAAACAAGCACCGAAGCGCTCAAATTTTCGAACTTGAGCCCATATAATCCCGGTAGTCAATCGAAATCACGAAGGATTTCAAGCCAACTTGCTTACAACCAAGATCACATCATTCAACATACAACATCATATGTTATATTTCACAAGTAGTTCCGAAATAAGTTTACACACACGGAGTTGCAATTATTACAAACTAAGTTTATAAAGTAGCAGAAGCATACACACACCAGTTGTTTAACTACTGCCAGTCTTGTTGATCAACAACCCGCAAAAGCATCAGGAAAATACATAAAAGATGATCACGCCCTAGTGATCTAGTCTTCGTCACCCGTAGGGTGGAGACAAGTTTTGCAGAAGCCTTGATAGAGCATATCATCTGCAACAGGAGAGAATAAACCCTGAGTACTGGAATGTACTCAGCTAGACTTACCCGTCAAAAACCAGAAATAAGATGACACCAAGGATTATGCAAGGCTTACACAAGAGGCTAGCTGACATCACATTTTGCATAAAGGCATAAGTAATTGAAACTCTTATAACCTGTACTAGCAGTTATTTTCAGCATTTACCTATCATCTATCTTAGCACCTGTACTAAGCATGCACTTGATTAAAATCAAACAATTATCAACATTATATCTAGAGCAGGTATAAATTGTGGCAACATTGTATCATTCACTTAACCATCTGTTCATTTAATGAGATCTACGTTGCCGCTGCTCAAGTCAAGTGCTCACTAACCGGGAGCAACGGCGATTCGAATCGAATTCCTATCCAGCTGGAGGGGTATTTCTAACACTCACCGTGCAGACCCCTGCCAGGGTCGCACATGCCACCTTTTCATATGATTCAGGAATCGTGGGTCCGAATGATGTCACGACCCCAAGGGCGACACTCTGCCAGGTGATAGGGACTCTAACCCCCCCTTGGTCTCACGCCAATGTCCCCAACCACATCCTTTCTCTCCTCCAAGAAGCAACCTACCATTCGAGTCCCGGCCTGAATCACATTACTCGGCTTCACGGTCGGAACGACTTATCCGACCAACTAAGTGTTAGACTGCGTTCAACATGACTCATGGACGTACAACGAATCGGTCCTTAAATGACTCAGACGGGCATAGCTCCACACCCAAGACGTGAAGTGTCTTGCGGCTGTACTATCGAACTCTCGCCCGGTCTCAATTTCATTTTAAAGCATGGTTCCATCCACGATAGCCATAAAGCCACTCGTGACTCCTTCCTACATCTCGCGGATGACCAGAAATCACCCGACTTCTACCGTACTAAGCAGGGCTAAGCATTGATACGTGCCTAAACCTAAATTAGGATTTAAGTATGATATCTGGGCAAGGACAGGTATAATGCAACAATTGTTTTCATATAACTCCTACAACTTAATGCATTAAACAATTAAAAGTACTCAAGATAGATCTATTCAAATCACTTTAAATATTAGGTGCAAATTTCCTCTCCGGTAGAGAAGTACTCATCTAATCTACTCAACCTAAGATATAGCTGTTCTTCTTTGGTTAAGGCCCTAACACCTAACAATTACAAGATTAGCATTACTTAGGTTACCACATCCAACACCAAAATACCACAGTAAGACATTCTGGACAGCAGCTCAAAGATTCTAACATAACTGAAGATTCCTAACTCCAAAAGATATGATCTAAAACAATCTGGAAAGCTTAAGAAATGCACTACAATTCATTTTCAGATCTCAACCCTAAATTCCTAAGTTTTCCATGTCGAATTTCATAAGTTCCAGAATCTATCCTCTCTAAACAGAGAGTAGCAAATTCTGGACTGTCACTTTAAACAGCAATAACTCCCAAACTACTAAGCCAAATGCTCCCAAATTTGACACAAGCTAGTTTATCAAGCTTACTACAACTTTGGTATTTACAAGTTTTCCAGCAACCACCTTTATCAAAGGTCAAACCTAGAAATACTACCAGCTGTCCAGAAAACCTAGAATTGCAAAGATTAAATATTTATTTATGTGGCAAACATCCCTTAAGACCAAACTAATGTTACCATAAGTTCACATAGGTCACAAAAACACCAGAAAGTAAGGTGTGCCCACCTAGAATATTTATTTGTACTCATTTCTTAATTTACTTAATTAATTAAGTGGGATTTTAAACATATATGTAAACTGCTCCTAAAATTCTACAAAAATTGCAGGAGACTCTATGAACCAAAAAGAGACCACTGTAAAAATTTGAACTAAAATTATTTACAAAAACTCCCTAAACAAAATTCACAAGCCCAGAAGGCTGATTTTTGTATAATTAATAAATCATATTGAAAAGTATCAAACAACAGATTTCATAATTTTCTTGGACACTTTAGGGTACCAAGACATTCTCCAAAAAGTTATAAGAACATTGCACATGTAGAAAAATTACTAAAATTCATTTAAGTATTTCCTAAAATAACAAGATAGCATTATAACTTGAAAAGTACTTAAGCACTACTGCCCAAATTTTTACCAAAGCTAGAGCAACTATAAATTAGCCTACCCAAAAATTTCATAATTTTTGGAATATTACAGCTCAAGTTATACATTTAACAAATTTGCCTTCATTTCAAAACACATTTGAAAGATCTATTTAATTCTCCCAGAAACTAAACATCACATACCAGATTTATATTTTTCTAAAATACTACGCATCATGTAGATCCTAACAAAATTTATCTCCTAATTTTGGGGCAAGTAAAACCCTAGATCTATATTTTCCAAACATCAACTAAATCTGTGACAAAATAAATAAATGAAATGGATTTTATCTAAGACTGGGCCGGCTCGGAAACAGACGCGGCCCACGACGCGCGCGCATGGCCCGCTCGGGCTCCCGCCCATGCGTGGCACTGACAGGCGGTCCCCCACGGTTAGGGACAGAGGGCAGGGGAGCGGCGGCCGTGAGCTCCGGCGAGCGATTTCTCGCTGCCGGCGGGTCCTCCGCCCAAACCGAGTACTCCGGTGGCTTACCCAGACCTAACCGCACCGAGGCCAACCATTTTCCCCAAAGCTGCTACACCGTAGCACCTATGCCGACGGCAATGGCGGACGGCCGTGGCGCCTAGCGGTACGCCGGCGAGTCCTGGACGTCGCACGACCGACCGAAGGGTGCACCACCTTCCTGGAACCCTAGCGGACCTCTTGCGACCACTCACTCAGACGGGGGTCGAGCGGAGTCGCTTGACCGCGTGAGCACCTGGCCGGCAGCCATGCCACGGCCGTGCGCGGTCTTGTTCCAACCTGACCAACCCGATGCTGGTGGTATCATCTTCACCCAAGCACACACGTGTGATAGGAAGGAGGGAACACGAGCGAGGGAAGGCGGAGGACTACGGTGTGGTGCTGGCCACGGTGACCCTAACATGGCGGAGCTCCGGTGATCTTTGGAAACGGGCGGAGGTGGCAATGCGGCTCACCTCGGGCTCAATCAAAGCCACCGGCTGGCCGAGGAGGTGCAGGGCGGTGTGGCAGAGTGGAGGACGTGATCTGGTGAGCGGTGGTGTGGTGGTGAGCACGCGCGAGCACAGAGAAGGCTGCGGCGGCAATGGCGTCTCCGATTTCCGCCTCGGTGACCCCGGTCAGAGCGAGAGGGAGGGAGAAGAGAGTGAGCGCGAGTGAGGGGGTGGAGGTGTCCGCTCGGTGTTCAAACTCGAGCCTGGGCTCGCGACGTGGAGGCGATGGCAGCGCTCGGTCGCCACGCGGCGATGCTCTTCTGCCCGAGCGCCACGACACGGCCGGTGTCCGAGCTCGTTGACTGAATCGAAGCTGCAAACGTGACATCGGTGGTCGACTGACAGAGCAAGTTTGGTGCTGATTAACTTCCAAAACAGCTCGATTCAGTCCAAGGTGACAACATCAAATTTGTAGAGCTATGTGAGGGCAACAAGTTTGTCAATTGGAGTTTGGGCTGGTTTGGCCTAGATTAGAAACTACATAGCTCCAAAGTGGTGCCCTGTGAAACTGAAACATGTTTTCAGTTAAAGATACCGACTGAAACCCTAACTTCTTGACAATATATCTCCTAAACCATTGAGAACCAGGTATGGGTGATGTTGGCAATGTTGTAGAGCTACATGAGGACTACAAGTTTGTCAATATGAGTGGAAGCTGGTTTGGCCTGGTTTGCAAACTACAAGCTTCTAAAGTAGACCTCAGTAAAACTGGAGGGACACTTGGAGACTTAGAAAAATTTCTAAGTGTTGAGACAGCCCCTCTAGCTGACTGGTGGGCCATTTTTGAGCATGTTCTGGCCAGTTTCATGAGATGGTCATATTGAGACTTTTGTTCCCCATAAAATTCCCTACAACTTTGCTTAAGGGTGCTTTACCATGCAAGGTCTCTAAGCTAGACTTTTTAATTGGTCAAACTAGAACATCCTAGGGCTAAATGGTGGTCAACTACACCTTGGAGGGCATTTTGGTGATTTTGGTCAACATGAACCTTGCTCCATTAGTGACCCTAAGTATAACTAAGGTGTTGTGAGATATAATTAGCTACTCTCCCCTTTTGTTACACCAACTACCTAGTGTCACATGATGTGAGCCAAACAAAATTCTAAAAACAACCACATTAGTTGCAACCACATAAAATAACATGAATGATGCATGCTTAAGCTTATGCAATGCAATGCAATTATGGAGCTAAACACCTGAGGTGTTATAGAAGGCATTAACAAAGATGATATCTGTAGAGTTTCCAGAGTCTATGAGAACCCTGTTGATCTCCCAACCCACTATGTTAGCCTTGATTACTATAGCATCGGTACAGGGGTAGATTTTCAGTTGTCGGTCTTGCTCTGAGAAAGTGATTGATGTCTTCGACTAATCTGTGCAGCATACTGGGCCTTGGACTACTATGTTGTTGACGAGCCTGAGGTGATCTTTCTTCTGCTTCTTTGTCTAGAATTCCATTGAAGAGCCCCCGGCTATTGGCAGTATCATGCCAATGGTGGGTAGTGGTGTATGTGGATTGAGCTGGTTTTCTAGGTTGGGCTCATTTTTGGGGGCCGCTAGCTGTGGTGGAGGTGGTGGCGGAGGTGCTTCGAGTTATCTATTGTGCACTTGAGCTGGCTGGCTTGTTTTGATGAATGTTATGTGTTAAGGCCTTGGTTTATGTTGGTAAGGTTGGCTTTTGCTCGCTGATTACTTGGCTGCCCTTGCTATTGGGTGCTTGATCGCTATGCGGGTAGGAAGTTTGGATAGTATGCAGCTGCTAATGTTGATGTGTGAATTTGATTGGAGTTAAGACTTGGGTAGATTGGGCAATGTGGCTGCTACGAAGGTGCAGCGAAGGCGTGGTTGACTTTCCTAGCGGGTTGTTATGGCGAAGGTTGGGGATTTGCCCTGCTTTTTATCCTCTCCTGAGTTTCCTTCGCATCTAGGCAATCTCTGGTGGTGTGCCCTGTGTTTTCTCTGTGAAAGAAACAATACTGCCTTCACTGTCTTGGTTCTTGGTTTTTGTTCTAGTTCTTCCTTTGATTGTATTTCTTGCCTTTGTACTGCTTTTGTGGTGCTTTGCTTGGGGCTGCCTCCGACATCTGCTGTCCTTGCTAGCTATTCTCTTGCTGCTCAATGTTGAAAACTTGTTGGTTTGATGGTTGTTGTGGCTGTGACTGGCCTTGGCTTCTGTTGCCCCTCTGAACATTCCTGCCACTTCCTTGGTACAACTTGTTCTGATTTTTTTCTTCCAACCTTCTTCAGAGATCATTGTCTAACCTGCAATACTTCTCAAACTCTCCGTATAGTTCTTCTATGATGCTTGGCTTTTTCCGAGCTAGATGAGCTGCGAAGGCTCCAATGCGGAGACCTTTGATTGCGGCCTCAATTGCCACATCCTCTAGGATATTTGGTGCCTTCACTTTAAGCTACACGAATCTCTAAAAATAATCCATGAGTGCTTCACCTTGATTTTGTTTGCACTGAAATAAGTACATTGATGTCAAAGATTTGATGGTGAATACCTTGAAATTAGTGATGATCTTATCGTGGAGGTCCTCCCATGAATATACTGAACTTGGCCTCAACATTAAGTACCATGCCAATGCATCCCCTTTGGCTGCAATAACAAATGACTTGGCCAAGACAGTGTCATTCCCGCATGCGGAGGCTACGGCTGCCTCGAAACTCATGATGAACTGGCGTGGGTCTGACCTTCCATTGAATTTGGGTTGGGTAATGGGCTTGTAAGATGGTGGCCAAGGTGAGGTTTGGATTCCTTCAGACAGTGGGGATCTTGAATCTATGGTTCTGTGAGCTGATGGTGAGTTGAAAGGTGTACCGAAGGTTGGTTGGGTGGCCATACCTGGCGAAGGGTTAGGTTGGCTTTGATTTGCTGAGTGGAGCTGGTTGGATGTGTTGGGTTGGGCTGGCTTTGCTGCATGCTTTGTATCTCCACCTGCAGGATGGCCAACTATTGCCTAATCTCCGCTGCCTATAATGATGTCTGGGTGGCCCTTTGGTTTGCAGCGAAGGCTGCCGCCAACCTGTCTCTTTCCTGTTGTGTGCTCTGTAACTGAGTTTGCAGTTGTTGGAGCACCTGCTCAGGGGTGAGGTCTAGGGCAGGCTGATCTTCGGCTGTCGGGGGCTGATTTTCAACCGCGGGCTCTACAACTTGGTCTTCTAAAGTGCTAGCATAAGTGTTGTGGGCGTTACGCTGGTCGTCCCCTCATCGAGGGATCCACGGAAGTCCTGGTGGAGGCTGCTCTTTTTCTTGCCATCGTGGATTTTGCTCGGCCAACACACGGTGGACGCCAATGTTGGAAAACCGAGGTTTCCAGCAGGTGGTACACAGAGAGCCTTTGCCCTTGGCGAAGGTTTGGAAAGTGGTAGGTGGGCATAGGAACAATTAGGGTTGCATAAATGTACTCACCAACCTCTTGTGAACATAGTTTGAGTTCCCCTTTTATAGGGCACTATTTGCTACGGCTACTCTTTATAATTCTACCCCTTGTCGGTTACGGTACATCCTTAGAATATTTCCTGTGCTAATACAAGCTGCCAGGGGCATTTCGGGTGTCTTCTTCTTCGACCGCCTTTGCTCGTTGGGCCACCGTCGACGGCCCATCACTGGCCCATGGCCCAGTGCTACCGACGAGCGGGAGCTCTTCTAGGCTCCGGGGCCTCCACCCGGGGTGCGTCCGCCGGGTCCTCTGCTACTGCTGCCTAGACCACCGCCTTCGCCCATGTTGGTGGAGCCTTCGCCGCAGCCTCCAGGCCTTCGCCTATGTTGGTGGAGCCTTCGCCGTAGCTTCCAGGCCTTCGCCTATGTTGGTGGAGCCTTCGCCTATGCCTCCAGGCCTTCGCCCGGAGCGACCGGCCGAGCGGGAGTCTCCGTCTCCTTTCCCTGCATGTCGCCCATGAAAACTTGGAAAGCTGTTAGTTCTTTTCTATCATCGTGAACTCTAGTCTCCATGCTTATAACCGTGTCCTAACACTGACCATTGGATCTATTTTGTTATCTAGAAAATTACCCACCTCTGCCATTATAGATTAAAAGATAGACAAATATATTATTTTTATGAGAAAATTAAAGCAGATTCCGTCGTTCTGAGAAAACCCATCCAAAGTACCCACGTCATATAGTTAGTAAGATAGGGTGACCTCCATGGCTGACTTCACCCGTTATTATTATTATAGATGAAAAAATACACAAATATATCTAGGGTGCTACGTCCATGTAACACCCTAAAATTTTGGAAGGATTTAAAAATAGGTCAATATGATTTTTATGTATTTTTGTGGGCACACAAACTTAGGAAAGTAATAATTTTTATTCACTTAAAATCAAATATAAGGGTTGGAACATGTTTGTGCATTCATGCTGCTGCATTTCAAATTTTGAATTGAGTGGTTTGAATCAAATTCAAAAGAGAATTCAAAATCTATTTGGAAAATGCTTTGGAAAATTGGTAAAGAAAAAGAAAAAGAGTTTTATTCCTCTTCTCAGCTTTCGGCCCAGCCCTCCCCCGCAGCCCGCTTGCCTCCCGTGCATGGCCTGTTCTCCCGCTGCCCAAGGCCCGCTTGCTCCCGCGCGCGTGCCGTCTCTCGTTTCCCCGCTTGGGCCGAGTTCAGCGAGCGCCGCTGACCCAGCTTGCGAGCGCGCGCGTCTCTCTCCCTGCGTGTCGCTGACGCCACGGGCCCACGTGTCAGGGTTTCCTTCTTCTCCACGCCGCGTCCGATTCCTTTCCTTCGTTGCCACTAACCGAATCCTCCCTCCCAATCCTTCCCTTTCTTAATTGGACCGTCTCCGGGCTATATAAGTCGAGGCCGCACATCTTTCTGCCTCCATCCAACTCCTTCGTGGTGTCAACGGAGCTCCCGAGACGCCACAGCGAGCTTGGAGCTCTACCGTGCCACCACCGTCCGCCATTCCGAGCACCGCACCATCTCCGAGCCGATTTCGTCTTCGGTTCTTACCTTGGTGAGCTCGCCTTGTTCCCCACTCCATCCCGGTGTTTTTCTTTCGCGAGATAACGCTGTGAATCGAGCTTTCGCATTCTCCGGCAATGGCGCCGCTGTGGGACTCGTCGTCGTGGCTCTGTTCTGGCCGAGCGCCGCCGCCCGATCCAATCCGAGCCGTCCAAATCAAATCCAACGGCCGAGGATCAAAGATACCGGTTTGGCTGGCACTTTTGCTAAAGCGACCCTAGGAATTTCAAGTATCGAACCTGCACTCCAAAATGTATTCCGAAAATACGCTTTCTCCTTCCAAAAACATAGATTCGTTTTAATAAGTTCAGAAATACATTTTCACTTATTTATAGAATTGCCACTGATTTTATTTTAGCCATAATTTCTCCGTTTTAACTCCGATTTGACCCGTTCAAATTGTGTTAGATTCATAATTTCATAATCTACATGTTGGTACTACTGTTAAGTATGTTTTCAACTTTTAAATTCATGATTAGATTTAATCCATTATTTAAATAGAGGAAATCTTGTTTATTTCATATCTTCTACGTTTCAACTCTGTTTCGAGCCATTCAAGTTGCGTTAGATTCATAGCAACAAGATCTACGCATTTGTAACAGTGTTTATTATGTCACTAATATTAAAATTTCATGGTTTGAATCATATCTTAAATAATAATTATGCAACTGGGTTTTGTAAATAAAATATGATTTGTTTTACTTTAGTTTTATAATTTGAATCTAAATTTGATTTAAATTATAATCTCTATAAAATATCTTATATATGCTTTTATACCATTAAGATACATGAAGTAAATAGTTTTATGGGTAAATCTATCGGTAGTTGTATCTTTTCAACCGTAGCTCCGATTAATGTGCTTTTCGTGACTTTGTGTTCGTAGCGATGCGTAGAATCGTGTTTCAAACTCTTTCAGTTGTTTATATGATTGGTGTGTTGTTCTAATTTAGTTCTATTGTTTGCTTCATGTATGATTGCTCGGATGCTTGTATGATGCTACCTGTTGATTGAGTTCAGTCGGTGAGGTTTACGTGGTGATTACGAAGCAATTCATTGGAGATTCGAAAGAGTTGGACTTAAAGGAAGATCTAAGTTTGAGGCAAGTATAGCATGGGATTATCCTTGTTGTCCTATTCACAATAAATGATTAAATTCATTTTGCATGTATTTCCTTGTTAAGGATGACTTAGTTTTGATCCATTACCTTGGCACCCATGATATTGCATTGAGTAGTTTTGCTAGCGCTGAACATAGACTATGATCTTGTAATATGATTAATAGAATATGCAACAACACTAAAAGATGACTTTTTGATTACTGTTTAAAGAGGGCTAGAGCATGGGATTATTTTTGGTGCTCTAGTTTCTCTCCACAAGGACTCATCTGTGAATGAACATCCTGGACTTACAGTACAATTGTGAGGGCTATAATGGCTCTGGCTTTAGCTCAGTATGAGGACCTTTTCTAGCTTGTTAGAGGTTACCCTTATGGCGCAAATGGGGAAGAGCAGACTGTAGATCCCTGCGTGGTAGAATCACGCAGACTCACTTTGGAATCCTAGCGGCCCTAACTTGTTAAACGAACCTTTGAAAGGCTTCATAGTGTTTCCCTACCTGCTCACCTTGGAAGTGTTTTGGGAGTCACGATCTTGGGCATATGGGTAATCATGACTCACAGTGAAAGTGTACACCTCTGTGCAGAGTTTAATAAACTGGTATACTAGCCGTGCTCACGGATACGAGCGGCCTTGGACCTTCACAGAATAGATGAACATTTATTGGTTTAATATGTGTTTTGTTATTCGTTATTCATATTTACATTGATCATATGTTTATTGTGGGATTAATGCAAACTTGATGCTACTCATGTAATAAAATTGTGACAAATAAAAGCTAATCGCAGTAAACCAGTGTCAACTTTTGAGCCTCATGAACCCTATGATATATTTGCTGAGTTCGACATGGACTCACTCTTGCTATTTCTCACATCTCAGGAAGAGTACCCGATTGTTAGATTCTAGAATTGTTAGGCTTGTGATCAACCAGTCAGTTTGTTCCTGGAGTGAAGGTTACACCCGATGTTCGGAGTTGTTTTTCCGCTGTGTTGTTCTCTAAGTATATTTTATACTAATGCATTATATTTATTAAGCATTTATCTTTTGCTATTACACTTATCTGCGGCTATATGTGAGATTTGATCTCTTTATTTCACATATAGTGTATATCTGGTTTTGTCCTTAAAACCGGGTGTGACAGAGTGGTATCAAAACAATGCTGACTGTAAGATGCAAGCCTAGTTAGAACTGGACGTTTAGCATGTGTTCATTTTTGCCTATTTCTTGCTTTCTCTTTAACTTTGTTATTTTCTCAAAGTTATGCTTAATTCTATCCCCGTTCTATTATAAAAAGCTTGTCTCCAGTTTGAACCTTTTCTCATTGTCTATTAGACGGCTCGTGATGAGAAGACTATGGACTTCAGAGGTTAAGAGGACTGAATTGTGTCGCTCTTGCTCATATTTGACAAGAAGCCATTAGCAATGCAAAACCAATTACTAGAAGAAATGGCTCAACATGGAAATTCTCAACAATGCTCATCTCAAGGTCAGGCCAACATATCCAAGGGGCCAGAGAAGAAACAAGTAGCAGAAGCTTGGAAGAATATAAAATCCAATAAAGATGTAGATAGTAAGGCACTTGGGAGGCAGGAACAATGTCACTGTTGTAAGCGTTATGGTTTTCCGTGTCTTCAAAATGAGTCTAATAAGGGAAAAGTCAAGGTGGAATCAACTTTTGAGGTCAATATGGACAAGAAGAGGAAGGCAATCTCACTTGAACCACTTGTGGAAAGCAATCAGCAATCGAGTTATACTATATTGTCACATGCAGCTCTGATCCCTTGTCAAATAAATCCAAACCTTGAAGAGTTAGAAGCCTCTCAAGCTAAAACTACTCCCCATGAGGTAGTCATAGATGGGTAGACAATTACCTATAAGGAGTATCAACCCCGAAAGGCCAAACGAGCTAAGAAACAAGCCAAAGGAACGAAGGTGAACTTTTATGGCCAGCAAGATAGCAGCATACCAAGCAACAGCTCCGTGGAGTATGACATCATAAAAGATCCAGCTAAGAGAAAGTGTTATCATTGCCAGCAGGAAGGACATTATGTCAAATCTTGCCCGTAGAAGAATCAACAACAGCGAGACCCAAGATAGGATGTCCAAAAAGAGCATGTGCTAGGAAATAAATTAAAGAAAAATTACATCCATGGAAGGTTGAAACATGTGGATATTACCACCATTCCTAGAGCTAAGGAGGTCGTGTTTGGATCAATTCCTGTAAGTTCAGGAAATGCCAAGGTTTTGTTTGACTCCAGTGCCCCACATTCGTTCATATCTAGACAATATGTAGAAGATCATAACATATTTATGCTTCCAAGGGGGAAAACAGTGATGGTTAAAACTCCAAGAGGTGAAATAAAGGTGAACCGTGTATGCCCAAAAGTTAGTCTTGACATAAAGGGGGTAAATTTTAAGGCAAACCTCATTGTTTTGGAATTAATGGGCATTGATGTTATCCTTGGAATAGAGTGGTTATCTACTTGTAAAGGAGTGATTGAGTATGCCCAACATTCAGTGTTTCTAACTACACTTTCAGGAGAAAGGATTGAGTATGAGGGTATCAAACCTACACTTAAGGGATACAAGGTTGACCCATCTGACGGTATGAATACTAAGAACGGTGAAAGGGATGCGGGATTTCAGATGTCATTGTAGAGGATTAAGGAATGCAAGAGATGCTATTTACTCCGGATGCTACTACAATCACACCATGTTTAAGAAATAGGAGTTATGTCCCGTGTAATAAAACCGTTAGTAGCCAAGTTGAGTCGTCTTAATGTGTGGCTTATGAATTTTTAAGTGTTTAGTTGCTTTGTGCTTATGTTTATGTTTGAGTTAGAATTTTGTAATGAGTGGAATGATCTTGTGGGTTTTGTCCATGATTTCATTTAGTTTATATGTATAAGGTATAAGGATTAATGAAATAAATATATGGGTTTTGGTTATCTTCTGCTTTCTATATCTTGCCTTTCGGAGCAACCTGTCTTTATCAACTTATATCTTTGTTCTTGAAAGACCAAAAATCATGAGAAAATTCTGGACAATAGTAGACTTCAATACCTTTCTCTAAATGCAAGAACCACCCTCATAGCTATTTTGGATTGGGAGATACAAAAATCACAAGACAAGGCAACTGTGCTGTCTGAAAATTGGAACAGAATCTGTTATGTGCTGTTTTTCGACCAAGTCATCTACAGAATTTGGAAAAGTGTTCTATAAGAAAGTTTCAGGAAATTTCATAAGCTTTCCAACGGTATAAGGTGGAACTTCATTGGAATTACAAAACGAGAGTTGTAGCAGTTTTACCGCGATGCTGATTTTCTGTTCGCGAGAAACTTTAGATTTCTTGTTTCTACCTATGCACAAAAGAATCATTAGGATATTAGAATGTATGGATGCTAGTTAGCTCACCTAGAATAAAGAAGGTTCAAGCTACCTTATTGGTGTCCCTTATTTTAAGGGGGGTAGCCAATGCAAAGAAGGTTTATTAAGTTTTAATTCTTTATTTGGAAGTATTGGTTAGTCTCCATGATTGAGTTGCCACTCTCAAGCAAAATGTCTGTATACAAGGTTGATAATTCTGGATCCATGGAGGCGAGAGTTGTCCCTTTAGATAGCTCATGATTATGATCATCTGTACTTACTCGTGTTGCTGATGTTGGTCACTTGATGACAGGAAGTGTAGTATCTCATGACTCAGGAGTCCTATATGATGTCTCGCACTGATAGGTGGGAAGAAGCTGATGTTTCTGCCATTGAAGGATGCTATGGGTATGATGAAGCTGAGCACTATCAAAACAACAACGTTGCAGAGCAAGTTGGGAGTGAACTAAGTCAGAATCCACAACAACAAAAGCGAAAAAGGAAAGTCCATAAGAAGCCTGCCCAAGGAAGCAAAGCGCAGCTAAACTATGTCAATGGAAGACTGAGCAATGTGGATATGGATAAAATTCATGGAGTTACCAAAGTGGTGGGAGGTTATATTCAAGTAAGTTCAGTACAAGTTTTTGCTCTATTTGACCCTAGTGCTTCACATTCTTTCATTTCCGTCGACATGGTAGAGACGTGCAAGATGGTGAAGTGTCCAACGAGGAGGCCTTTGCTAGTTTAAACCCCAGTGAGAGAAATACAGGCAGATCAGATATGCACGGATGTCAGTCTTGTCATAAATAAGGAAAAATTCACCGCAACACTCATTGTGTTGGAGTCACTTAAAATTCGCGTGGTTCTTGGTAATGGATGGCTCTGTGCACACAAAGGAGTGATTCATGGTACTCGGTGCACAATGTTCTTAACAACACCGTTAGGGAAAAGAATTGAGTATCAAGGTGGTCGACTCTTACCTGAGGAAGACGAGAATGATCAATTAGGAGATAGGTACACCGAGGATAGCAAAGTGGACCATGAGTTTACGGAAGTCATAGCAGAGGAACAAACAACTTTGGAGGAGCTCAATAGGAGAGATGATCATGCTTAGGCACATTAGTCAGTTAGGATCTGAGAAACTGCCTCATGACTCTCAACGAAAGATGTAATTTGTAAAATGAGGATCGAATAAAGACAGAGTGTCATTATCTCTTTTATCATCATCTTCCGAATCTCGAGGACGAGATTCATCTTAAGGGGGGTAGAATTATAACACCCTAAAATTTTGGAAGGATTTAAAAATAGGTCAATATGATTTTTATGTATTTTTGTGGGCATACAAACTTAGGAAAGTAATAATTTTTATTCACTTAAAATCAAATATAAGGGTAGGAACATGTTTGTGCATTCATGCTGCTGCATTTGAAAATTTGAATTGAGTGGTTTGAATCAAATTCAAAAGGGAATTCAAAATCTATTTGGAAAATGCTTTGGAAAATTGGTAAAGAAAAAGAAAAAGAGTTTTATTCCTCTTCTCCGCTTTTGGCCCAGCCCTCCCCCGCAGCCCGCTTGCCTCCCGTGCGCGGCCCGTTCTCCCGCTGCCCATGGCCCGCTTGCTCCCACGCGCGTGCCGTCTCCCGTTTCCCCGCTTGGGCCGAGTTCAGCGAGCACCGCTGGCCCAGCTTGCGAGCATGCACGTCTCTCTCCCTGCGTGTTGCTGATGCCACGGGCCCACGTGTCAGGGTTTCCTTCTTCTTCTCCATGCCGCGTCCGATTCCTTTCCTTCGTTGCCACCGACCGAATCCTCCCTCCCAATCCTTCCCTTCCTTAATTGGACCATCTCCGGGCTATATAAGTCGAGGCCGCACATCTTTCCGCCTCCATCCAACTCCTTCGCGGTGTCAACGGAGCTCCCGAGACGCCACAGCGAGCTTGGAGCTCTACCGCGCCACCACCGTCCACCATTCCGAGCACCGCACCGTCTCCAGGCCGATTTCGTCTTCGGTTCTTACCTTGGTGAGCTCGCCTTGTTCCCTACTCCATCCCGGTGTTTTTCTTTCGCGAGATAATGTTGTGAATCGAGCTTTTGCATTCTCCGACGATGGTGCCGCCGTGGGACTCGTCGTCGCGGCTCTGTTCCGGCCGAGCGCCGCCGCCTGTGTTCCCGATCCAATCCGAGCCATCCAAATCAAATCCAACGGCCGAGGATCAAAGATACCGGTTCGGCTGGCACTTTTGCTAAAGAGACCCTAGGAATTTCAAGTATAGAACCCGCACTCCAAAACGTATTCCGAAAATACGCTTTCTCCTTCCAAAAACATAGATTCGTTTTAATAAGTTCAGAAATATGTTTTCACTTATTTACAAAATTGCCACTGATTTTGTTTTAGCCATAATTTCTCCGTTTAACTCCAATTTGACCCGTTCAAATTGCGTTAGGTTTGTAATTTCATAATCTACATGTTGGTACTACTGTTAAGTAGGTTTTCAACTTTTAAATTCGTGATTAGATTTAATCCATTATTTAAATAGAGGAAATCTTATTTATTTCATATCTTCTACGTTTCAACTACGTTTCGAGCCATTCAAGTTGCGTTAGATTCATAGCAACGAGATCTACGCATTTGTAACAGTGTTTATTATGTCACTAATATTAGAATTTCATGGTTTGAATCATATCTTAAATAACAATTATGCAACTGGGTTTTGTAAATAAAATATGATTTGTTTTACTTTAGTTTTATAATTTGAATCTAAATTTGATTTAAATTATAATCTCTATAAAATATCTTATATATGCTTTTATACCATTAAGATACATGAAGTAAATAGTTTTATGGGTAAATCTATCGGTAGTTGTATCTTTTCAACCGTAGCTCCGATTAACGTGCTTTTCGCGACTTTGTGTTCGTAGCGATGCGTAGAATCGTGTTTCAAACTCTTTCACTTATTTTATATGATTGGTGTGTTGTTCTAATTTAGTTTTATTGTTTGCTTCGTGTATGATTGCTTGGATGCTTGTATGATGCTACCTGTTGATTGAGTTCAGTCGGTGAGGTTTACATGGTGATTACGAAGCAATTCATTGGAGATTCGAAAGAGTTGGACTTGAAGGAAGATCTAAGTTTGAGGCAAGTATAGCATGGGATTATCTTTGTTGTCCTATTCAAAATAAATGATTAAATTCATTTTGCATGTATTTCCTTGTTAAGGATGACTTAGTTTTGAATAGATAGACTGCCTTTACATATTTTGACTGCCTTTACATATTTTGTCAACCACCCACAAACAAGAGTCTATCTATTCACCGCTGGAATCCATCTATTCACATTGTTCGTCCGGTTGCATCTCCATCGATATATTTCATTCGGTTGTTTCCATATCACAATCAACTGTTCGTCCGGTTGTTTCCATCATCTCCATCGATCAATTTCATTCGGTTGTTTCCATATCACAATCAACTGTTCGTCCGGTTGTTTCCATCATCTCCATCGATCAATTTCATTCGGTTGTTTCCATCATCACCAATCAAAGGTCTATTGTTTGCATCATTCACCAACCAAAGGTATCGTTGTCTTGCTTAATCCATTTACAATATAATCTGCAATCTACATGAATCATTTTATGTTTTTCAGTTTACAAGTTGCAATGGTTAGCAAAACCTAAGTGAGATTAGGCCAGGAAAGGAATTGTGGAAAGTCAGCACGGGTCAGTGTGGGATGCAATCTTGCTAGGTAGTGCCGAACAAATCAGACTCGATAGGATCCTTATTGACCATCACGTATATCACTGTGTATGTTGGCCTCATATTACTTCCAGTTTACATGCTAATGATAATAAAAAATATTGGGAGACCAAGATGCATGGAGTTATCAATAAGGCATGTATGGAAAAATTCAAAACACTGACCGAAGAAGGTAAAGTTTAAATCATTGCAAATGTCAGAGTCACAATAACTATACAAAAATATTGACCAGTGGAGAATGATAAGGTACTCAACTTCATGCTGACAACTAATATAAAGTAGATCAAAGATACACAAGACATTCCAAAGCAACTAATATAAAGTAGATCAAAGATACACAAGACATTCAAAAGTATAGTTTCCAATTCTTTGGTACATACATGCTTTCTAACAGAGTAAATAACTACATGTACCTCTCAGGTAAACTACCACTAATGTTATAATTTTTTTTATGCTTTTCCTCATTTGATCACTATTGGATAGAAAAAACCAGGACGTACTTCGGAGCCAATGACCAAAATCCGTGATATTATGCTCCTGATCGAGTAGGATTTTCCTTCCCAAATGCTACTGCAGTAACCCTGATGAACTGGAGATATTTCCTTATTGTTTTCCGCACGTTCAATTAGACTATTTTCCCTAATGTTTTGGCACATCTTAAATTACATTATTTTTATTTCAAAATTTGCAGTGGAGAAGAAGTTAAGATTCGATTTTGGGGGCCAAAGTTGAGCAAATTAATGAGAGCATAAAATCTCATGTCATTGCAATAATGTCTACAACCATGAAAAAAATGACAGTAAGCCTTCATTTAATATCAATAATTCAATAATATTAGCCATTCAGCAAGCCTCTAATTAAGAAAAGTAAATAATTCTTATTTTGCAGAATATTCTTTGTCATCAACCAATGCTAGAAAAGTTTTTGTAGATTTACCAATTCCTGAATCTATGAATGCACGTGACAGGTAAATCAAATTGTATTTCTATTTTTGTATATGTAGCTTACACTCTAACATGGTAAAATTTCTTTGTATAAAAAAGCATATCTTCAAGTGGTATTAGTATAGAAGAGATTCATATTGATGACCATTTAAAAGGGAAATTGGAGGAGCAAAATGCAGTACAATAGAAGAACATTAGAAGAATTAGGTTTGATTTTGTATGACTCATCAATTAATAATAATATTTTTCGTTTAACAGCTTCCATGACACACTAGGAAAAGCTAAAACCTAAAAATTATCAATATTAGCCATATGATATATTATGTTTTATAAGAAAAAGAATCAGGTATATTAAATATGACTCTACCATTATGAACTACAATTCAAAATAATCTTTAAATTTGTATCTAAATTATTCACATCTATTATTAAAAATAATAATAATCTTTTAACATTGGTATACACACGGTTCAATTACTAAAGAGAGATATCCAACACCTCCAAATAATGTACAAAGTCAGTTAGGGCACAAAACAAAAGAAGGAAAAGAAAATATCCAACCATGGAATCAAATTAATGAACACTATTAGCAATGCCACGGTGATCTCTCTCAGACATACCAATGCCATTTCTAAACATTTGTGTAACTTTGGATTCAAATAAAAGTTAACCGAATGAAGTTTTTTTTATTTAAACATATATTAAACATGGTTTTCTATTGCTTAAGTTTCTCAAAGTTGGTCCATATGGAAAAATCTAACTCATGCGACAGCACGGGTTGATGGACTAGTTCTCACAAATATTTGTTCTTGGAAATGTAAGAAGCTAAAACTAAAGAAGGCATCTAGCGCAAATGGAGCAACATTCTTTTCGTGATTTTTCCCCTGAATAATGGAAAGAGATTTGTTGTGAGTTTTATTGGATGGAGTAAACAAGAAATAGGGTTTCTAAGGAAAAAAGCAGGTCAGAAAGCTGTACAGCTGCACCGTTCATCGGTGGGAAACTAGCAAAAGCAACAACTACAAGAGTGCCACAACAGCTGAAAATAACTTCACGCTTCATTTGAGGGAAACAAGCCAAACATGTGGAACAAGAGGCACAAAAACTTGGACTACTTTCCATTTTCGCCTTGGTAAGCTCCTCTCAGTGAACTAGTGAAGTCTTTTCGTTCTTGATGAAACTTACAATCGTACGTCGTCAAACAAAGTTACGCACCCTTCTTTTCTTTCTTGAATGTAAAAGGACTATTGCCCCACCCCCACCCCACACCCACACCCACACGAAAGGTAGGAAAAATGGCCACGTACCGTAAATTTGGACTCCATATTTTGATGCTAAAACACCGAACCAACGCTGTCTTGTTCAGTCTTGATAAAACTACTCTGTATAGCAGTCAAAATCACTAACAACATTTTTGTTTTAATTTTGGAAGGGAAAAAATCAGCACCAACCCCCAACTGAATGCATGGACTTTGCATGATACAGTCGCCCTCAAGTCATGCTCATGATGTGACCCTTTCTGATGTGCCTATGCCTAACTACTTCCTCCGTCCCATAATAATAGTCGCTCTACGATTCAAATTATGTCCCTTAGAGATTGTCGTTTTAGACTCCCGGACCCACCATCCACTAGCCTAGTAGCCTACAGTCTGCGGCCTTATCCCTTCACCGCACCTCTCCCTCCCATCGCTTGCAGCCTTATCCCTTCACTCACTCGAGTTTTCCTCCACCACACCTCTCCCTCCCATCGCCTCCTCCATCATCACTCTCCCTCTTCTCCATTGTCCCTTTCCTCATCTACAGCACCTCGCCGAGGATGGGGCCGACGAGGAAGGATCCTGGATCCAGTTGCGGGTGGGATGGCGCGGAGGTCGTGGGGCAGTCGCAAAGGTCGGCGAGGGCGAGCATGGACTGCACGACGGCGGGGAAGTGGTGCGCTTGCCCAGGCTTTTGAGCGTGGAGGTCGTGGGGCGGTCGCCGAGGGAGGCACGGCCCGCGCACCGGTGGGGAAGAGGCTTGCTTGCCTGGGCGTCCGGCGCGGTCGCCGAGGGCGGTGCGTCCCCGCGCGCCGGCGGGGAAGTGTCCTGCTTGCCGTGGTGTCCGAGCGTGGAGGTCGTGGGGCGGTCGCCGAGGTCTCCAAGGGCGACCCGCCCGCCGCACTTGCCCACTCCAGCTCTTCGACGGTGTCTCTAGATCTGGAAGAGGAACCGCAGGAGAGAGAATGTGCTGGAACGGAGGAAGTCATGGAGTAGGGGTGTGCAGGTCTTTTGCCATTGGTCTTGGTATTGGTGTCCGGTCCTAGAACGACTATTGTTATGGGACGGAGGGAGTACGAGCTAACCGTGTTATAAGTATTTTCTAGTAAAAACGTATCCCTCTTTCATGATGCAGGACTACGATGTCATAGCTTACGAACAGATCGAGTGTATAGACTATGGGAAAAAACAAAAATGGATTGCTTCTGGGCCAGGACATGGCACCTACTGGGTTGCTTCTGGGCCAGGACATGGCACCTACCGACCATATTCGTCCGTTGAAAACAAATAAGGGGGTGTTTGGTTGGAGGAGTAAAAGTTTAACAGACACTGTAGCACTTTCGTCTTATTTGACAAAAAGTTTCTAATCTTGGACTAATTAGGCTTAATAGATTCGTCTCGTAAATTACTCCTAATCTGTGCCGACATGCATGCAATTAGTCTATATTTAGTACTTCATGCATTTGAGGGAACATTGATGTGATGAGAGTTAAACTTTAACGCACTGAAACCAAACAGACCCTAAGATACTCGATCGCATGCAGCTCTGAGCTCTCTGTCGTGGATGAGCAGGAGCCAATCAGCAATCATGTCTTCCATTGCGTTTGGTGTAAAGATGTCAACGGTGCCCCGATCCCCGATTCCCCGCGGGGAATTCCCCTATTAGGGGACGGGGATGGAGCCAAACTATTCCCCACGGGGATGAACTTGGTAGAAAATCAATCCCCGTCGGGGATCACGGGGACGGGGATGGTTTGCCTGTCCCCGGCCCCGATCCCCGCCGACCCGCCCTGTCAAGCAAGCCTGAGGCGCCCAGTAGTCGAGGCCCATCTAAAGGCCCAAGTTATGTGAAGTATATATGTATGCACGAGTAAACATCAAACCCTAATTCCCCATTCCCAACCTCATTCGTTCCAGGCTCCAGCCGCCGCTCATCCACACCATAGCGCACACCCCGCACTGCCCGCGACCCAGCAGCTCGCCAGCACCATGCATCCACGCCGGAGTCCAGACGCCACCACCTCCAGCCCCTTGAATCCGTCGAAGACCGGCGGCTGCCTGCAGCTCGGGACTTCCTCCCCAGCACATACAAGAGGCGAGATCCACTTCGGCACTTCGTCCCCAGCTCTCCCAGGCAATAAGGCTCTTGCCGCTGACACCATCAGAGACCTACGCGAGCGGGACACTGCAATAAAGATGCAGATCAAGTGACAGCTATGCATTGAGCAATGAGTATCCATCATGATTTGGCCCTCTCGTGTCTCCACCCCTAATCTATTTTGGATTCCTGTTTTGGTTGTGTGGGGATGAGTCCAAAATCTGCGTCCTTGAGCTGAATGCTTGATGAGACGAGTGAAGCAATTTGGATGTGTTTTTTTTGTTGAGTTTAACTTTTTATTTGTGGACTCTTATCAGTAAAAATGTATGTATGTATATTATTTGTGTATTCAAGCCATGGAAGTGTGTTGATCTGTGATGGCATTACGTGAATGGTGATGAATTGACCGTGAGTGGCGATGGACTAATGCGGGGACGGGGATCCCCGACGGGGATTTTTCCCCTCGCGGGGGCGGGGATGGGGAAGAAAGCGTCCCCGTGAGCTTTGGCGGGGACGGGGATGGGGATTTTTTCTCCCCGTGGGGACGGGGATGAGGAGGCAATCCCCGACGGGGAATTCCCCGTTGCCGTCTTTAGTTTGGTGGGAGAGGAAGTGTACTGATTACAGGAGGGGTCTTGCTATGGTACACCCAAATAAATGTAGAACACACACACACACATATATATATATATATATATATATATATATATATATATATATATATATATATATATATATATATATATATATATATATATATATATATATATATATATATATATATAAGAAAAATATCTTTCTATTAGATTTAATATGCATGCATGATCTAACTTTCCTAACATGATCTGAAGTGTTTTATAACATGGACATGCACACACACGTGCATAGCAGTGGGACGACGCATGCTTCACACATGTGTAGCCTTATTCATTTTATTTTATTTTATATAACACGATCATTTGTAGTTAAAACTAATATATAGTTCTTTGTATTTATCCTATTATAATTCTATTTTTAGAATGTTGTAGGGCTATTTCGTGGTAGGCGTACAATATAACTTTTATAACCTGGCAAACTGATATGTATCATCACATAATGACATGTACGTGACACTTGGACTGGTTACACATATGTAACACTTTTTAGTAACTGGTGATAGATCCAATAATTCAATTTTAGCAACACGTAACATATTTTTATGAAAATGACTTGTTCATATTTTTTCTTAGAAAAGTGTTAATTGCATGCACCAAACAAGAAAGATAGTCTTAGGGGGGGTATGCTGAGATTTTGGGATTCCTTTTCTATTTTATGACTATTAATTTATTATATTGCTCCATTTATTTTTGAAAAATCAAGGGCTATGATTCTTTTGAGATCTTACCTTCTGCAAGGTAATAGTTGTACCATAGCAAAACCCTTACAGGAGTACCCCGGCTACTCGTGCACACTGATGGCGACTAATTATGCTGCTGAAGAGAGTTATGATTCATGTACAGCCATGCATTCCATGACATGTGGAAGCTAGCTAGCTCTTTCAAAAGACACAAACCAAGCTCTTTTTCGAATTGAAAAGTTCAGAGCAAAAAATCGTTTCACCACTAGCATCGTAGGAACATGTCGAATTCCTGAGAGATTCTTTGCGTTCCAGACACGTCCTGTACCCTTGAACCTGGAACCTGTGTGGTGTACAGCTCTTTGCCTGTTGTTGTCTGTGTTGTTGGTTGTTGTTGAAGTTTGTTTGCTCTGGTCTCTGGACGATTAAGAGATGCTTGTCGCGTGGCTGCTCCAGGGACAGTGACACAGCGTCATGGGAAAAAACGCCGGGAAACTCTCAAAAATACTGCTAAATCTGATTGATGATGTGTCCATCTGTTGACTAACTACCCCTGTGCTCCATCCTCCATCGCTGTTCACTGCCCGTGATGAGGCCGACGCCAATGCAAGCCGCCGGAATGTGCAGTTAAAACTCAAAGGAGGGACAGAATTTCTCGCCTTCACTGAGCTACCGGCAATATTCAAGACTCAGCTGCTCACATTCCTTCTCATCAAGTACTAACAAAGGGACAGAAATTCCAAAGCCTGCAATGATCGGCGCCGGAAGGAAAGATTTCTCTTGTAGACTAAAATTCTTTTAAGATGCAGATGGAGGAGTTGTTGAGGACTTGAGGCTGACTTTTCTGATGAAGAACGGGAACTACTGGCCCTGGAACTGGGAAAGCGGCCTGATGCTTTGGTCTCTTGTGTAATTCTAACTAACAATGCCAATTGTGCTCTGCGTGCACAAAAGAACAAGCACACACATAGTAAACTAATCATGCATCTAGAACATTCTGCATACAAATCCAAACGTAGATCATAGTATCATTTCAAATAACTAAGGCATCAACCCATGCTTCCGCACGAATCTAAAAGTTTATGCTTAATACATAGTACAATTAAAAAAATAGTTACCCTTGTCTCTCTCTCTTTTTTCAGTTTCTAACACAACATACATATAGAAACTCAATCCTTGTACGGTCGTGATAAATTTATTACTTTCTTTGTATGATTTTCTGCTTCTATATTCATTGTTTTCCAGCTCTGTCGGGCACCTCTATGTGTCTTTAATATGCATTTATTTGAATTTTGTAAAGTTATGGTAAAGGGACTAAAGGAGGGTGTTTTTTTACATAAGCCTAAAGTTTGAATACTCACTCTATCCCTCGATAAATACAATTATAGAATTTGTTATAAGGAAATGACATATGTGTCCCTATAGAAAAGGTGTTCAATCACGCAATAATTGCACTTTAGAAGTGGAAAAATAACCTAAGTCTCAAGAGATAGAAATGCGCTTATAGTAGGATAAATTTTAAACCAATACAAGTACAATTATCATAGAACAGAGGCAACACATAGGGGGCGTTTGGTTGCCCGCATCTGCCCCATCCAGGCTCCGCTGGTGCGAGCTGCACGTGATTGGTTCCCTGGACGAGGTAGCCAGCCACACTGACGCGGTGCACAGGTAGCCATTGGGCCCAGCTCTTCTTGTGCGTAGATTTTCTACGTTCCTCTCTCTCCAGCCTGGCCCAGTCGGTGCGAGAGGACGAGCGCCAACACATAGGCAAAAAGTGAACGTGGCACCTGCTAAATCAGGTAACCAAACACAAGATCTGTTAGGCCAAGATAACACAAGACAACTAACCAAACAATGGTCTGTTGCACATCTCCAGCCTGGCTCCCATGGACCTACATGCCTGGGGCGAGCCAGGCTCTATCGAGAAAGCAACAAAGCGGCCATAGTCCTACCCGCTTGGCTTAACCCACACCTGGATGGAATTAATATAATCTTCAAACTAACACCTGGATGGAATTAATATAATCTTCAAACTAAACGCTGCACGTCTGATGGTGCCCTAGTGTAATCTAGGGTTTTCCATGAAGGGGGAAAAAGCACCATCCATTACGATGACAAGCTCTAGTCACACATGGACATTGGGGGTCCACGGTATACTTCTTCCCCGGGGTGGAAAGCTGTCGTTGCGGCTGGCTGCCGGCGGAGAAAGCTGACGATGGAAGTCCAGACTGGCTGAGGACCGGCTTTGCGTTGGCGGCTTCAGGAGTTCCGCGGCTTCAGGGAGACACGGAGGGACAGATCCTGCTACAACTATTTTTAATAGTACGATCTTTAGGCTGTAATGTAGTGAGGTTTACTACTCCTATTGCTGTACTAGTATACTTTCATTATTTCAAGAAGGGAAAAAAAAAGCTAGTGGTCGGCATGATGCATCATGCCCGTTCTACGACCTAGCTTGGCCCTCGTACTTTCCACGCTGCTCGGATTCCAGTGGAATTATGGAAATACTCATATACTCCTATACTAATCAAACAACACAAAAGCATGCAGCAAACTAAAGCAAGCATACTCAACTGATCAAATCTCACACGTCTAGAGCCACTATAAGAACAATCCAAATAGTACCATATATATCCTTTTCTCGAACCATCGAAGGAATGTCTAATAAGCACAGTTCGGCGTGCCTGTTAGCGCTGGAACTACTCATGCATACGTACTCAGATAATTTTGTTTTTCTGATTTGATGGGGCCAGCCGGGTGCGATCTCATATACAAGTAAGCATATATACCAATTAGCCGTACAAATAGTGCCGGCTGTGTTGGTTTCTCTCTTGCAAAAGTTCAGTCCTGTCACATCGAATCTTGGATACCAATTAGGATATCAAATATAGGCTAGTTACAAAACTAATTACACAGATTGAGGTTAATTTGCGAGACGAATCTATTAAGTCTAATTAGTCCATGATTTGACAATGTGGTGCTACAGTAAATATTTTACTAATTATGGATTAATTAGGCTTAGTAGATTCATCTCGCTAATTAGTCTACTATCCTGTGCAATTAGTTTTATAATTAACTCATGTTTAGTCCTCCTAGTTAGCATCTGAACGTCCGATGTGATACGACTAAACTTTAGCCCCTGGATCCATACACATAGCACCAAAAATGCGCAAAAATCAGCATAGCACCGAAAGCATAGGAGGCATGCTCACCACCCTACTGTACCATATACATGCATCTAGCTAGAGTCATATAGAGGAGTGTAATTAATTATTACTTAGCTTCTAATAAATGGCAAACCATATATAAAGTAAGAAAGAGATTGCCGATCTTCTAACGGCTCGATGGTTTTTGCGGCTGATAAGCTGACTGATACTGTTTTGTTGTGAGAGAAAAATATTATACCATGGCTGATAAGCCGGGCTGATAAGTTCAAGCGAACAGGGCATAGGTCAGACGACTGGACGAGGTTGCATTCTAAGTGGCAAACCATATCTGCAGTACGAAAGAGAATGCTGATCTAAGTATATAGGAACAAAACAATTAGGCCCGGTAAACTGAAATGAAATGTGTACTTAGCTTGTTGTCTGTATGGTTGAGATATTCCGATCAGGAAGATCCATCGATATGGGTCAAAGAACAGGAGACAATTTCCTCAATTTTCAAGAGCTGACATCTACTCTGAGTATCCGTTATCAAGGTAGATAGCAACAGCAACCATTTTATCAGGGGTGCATAGCAGGTGGATCGATTGGCGCACACTGCAAGAGGGGTTTGAGTTGTTGCAGGCTGGCAATAAAGAGATTTGACGTGATCTCCTAACGGGCCAAGTGAACTGAACTATCTTGCGTCTGGTTTATCTGTCTGCTCATCATTTTCGTACGTACGTGCAAAAGACGATGCTACACTGCTTCTTTACAAAAGCTCCAAAACAGACGGGCAGGCCAAATTAAAACGCAGAGAATGAAGCACGTATGTCATACAATTACCCACAGTGCAAAGCTATGCTTCTTCTATGATGCATGCTCTCATCATCTTATCTGTCTAACACCACTGTACTTGTTGTGACGGTAGCAGATGGATAGGAACGGGAACACCGGCGCACAATGCAGAGTAAATTTAATTAATCGTCGTTTTCTGCGGCTTAGGTAAGACTAAACAGATCGATAATTACATTTGTGTTGATTATTAGTAGCTCGCTTGAATGCTCATCACAACCTGAAACATATACTAGGTCAAGCTCAGGCTACAGACCAAAAAGTTTGGCAGCTACGATCCATGTACCGACGTCCGACGACGATTGGTGCTCAAATACGTAAGCGTTATTCATCTCAATTGGTCTTCGGAAAGGTACCAAGCTGCAAATAGAAATGATCAATATAATTGCCTAGACATTAATGTAGCCATAGCCACCAAAACCCGATGGCACAAAGGAATTAAAAAAAAGGATAAATAAGAAACAAATTCTCTATGATAGCAACATATCTTATTAAGACCGGGAAGTTTTTCCCCTCAAAAACGGTTAGACTTCTAGAGAATCTTTTGCAATGTAGCGTGAATTAATCTTTTACTCCCTCCGTCAAAAAAAATACGTGGAGTTGGTGCCGATCAAAGTAGTTTAAGTTTGATCAAGTTTATAATGAATAATATTAACATTTATGTCTTCAATAGAATTTACTATGAAAATATATTCCATAATTCCAATGATATTTATTTTGTATCGTGAATGTTAATAGTTATATATATATATATAGTCAAAGTTCAAACTATTTGACTCCTCAAAAAACAATAGTTTCATTCTTTTATGGATGGAGGGAGTACTCTATTCCCAAAATGAAGTGAAAGCTGATAATGCAAGAAAAAATGGCTTCTCCAGTCCTGGCTGAATAATAAATGCTACTCCCTCTATACTATATTGTAAGTCATTTTTGGTTTTTCTAGGTAATACTTTTTATTATACATCTAGAAATACGCTATGCCTAGATATACGATAAAAACCAAGTAATAAATAAATAGTCGGCTAGGGTGCTGCTATAGGGCTATAGCTGTTTTAGATAGTATAGAGTCGTTATTTGTATTTAAGTTCAATTTAGTTGTTTTAGCCCGCTATACCCAGGTCTTGCCGCTAAATGTCCATAGCAAGCTATTTATTACACTGGTAAATGATTTACAATTTAGAACTGAGGGAATATTTATTATAGAGATACTTTTATATTATATATATGAATAATTAATAAAAATAAATATATTTTGGAAAAGAAAACATCTCAATTCTGCGCGTTTGGACTGGGCCTGAGAGAATCCCACACGGCTATCTGCTAGGGCCCGGTTTAGTTTGCAAAAAAATTTGCAAAATTTTTCAGATTCCCCGTTACATCGAATCTTTGGACGAATGTATGAAGCATTAAATATAGATAAAAAATAAAACTAATTACATAGTTTAGACGAAATTCACGAGACGAATCTTTTAAGCTTAGTTAGTCCATAATTGGATAATATTTGTCAAATAACAACGAAATTGCTACAGTAGCGTTTCCCAAAATTTTTCGGGAACTAAACAGGCTCTAAACCGATGGGGGCCAAAAGGGCCAAAATGCAGAAAGGGCAACCCAATTATGCATATACCCAGCCCACGCACTGTTTGTCTCTGCCACAGCCAACCACCGACGCCGACGAGCGCGGCGTCCAAAACCTGGCGCGTGCACTCTCCGCCGGCGATCTCCTACGTCTCCTCCCCTCATGCGGCACCCTCCCCTCCCTCCGCGTCCTCCACGCGCTCCTCCTCACACACCCGCAGGGCCTCCTCCTTTGCAGCCTCCGCGCAAGGACCAAGCTGCTCAGCTGCTATGCGGCACTGGGCGACCTCACCTCCGCGCGGATGGTGTTCGACGGGACCCCACGCCCGGACGCGTACACCTACGGGGTCATGCTCCGGTGTCTAGTCCAAACGGAGCGCCACGCAGAAGCTGTCGCGCTGCACCAGGACATGCGGCGGCGGCGCCCCTGCCCCGAGGCGCAGGACGACTTCGTGCTGTCGCTCGCGCTCAAGGCCTGCATCAGGTCCACGGAGTACGGGTACGGTAGGAGGCTGCACTGCGACGCCGTCAAAGCCGGCGGCGCGGACGGCTTCGTGTTGAACAGCTTGGTTGACATGTACGCAAAAGCCGGGGACTTGGAGTGCGCCCGGAAGGTGTTCGAGAGAATTCCCGGCCGAAATGTGGTGTCGTGGACCTCGATGCTCAGCGGGTGCGTCCAGAATGGTTTTTCTGCAGACGGACTCCTTCTGTTCAACAAGATGAGGCAGGACAATGTGCATCCGAGTGAGTACACCATAGCAACCGTTATCACAGCTTGTTCTGCACTCATTGGTCTGCACCAAGGGAGGTGGATGCATGGATCAGTGATCAAACAAGGCTTAATGTCTAACTCATTTATCAGTGCAGCCTTGCTGGATATGTATGTCAAGTGTGGGGAGCTAGAGGATGCTCAGTGTGTGTTTGATGAGCTCAGCTACATTGACCTTGTTCTTTGGACGACGATGATTGTGGGGTACACACAGAATGGGAACCCTCTTGATGCATTACGACTGTTTCTTGACAAGAAGTTTGCAAACATTGTTCCGAATTCAGTTACCACAGCAACTGTTCTTTCAGCTTCTGCTCAATTACGTGACTTGTCAATAGGAAGGTCTATTCATGGAATAGCTGTTAAGTTAGGTCTGGTTGAGTATAATGTGGTGGTGAATGCGTTAGTTGACATGTACGCGAAGTGTCAAGCTGTGTCAGAGGCCAACAGCATATTTGGAAGAATTTCAAACAAGGATGTTGTCGCATGGAATTCAATGATATCAGGTTATGCTGAGAATAGCATGGCCAATGATGCTCTGATGCTCTTCAAACAAATGAGACTGCAGGGCTCTTCACCTGATGCCATCTCTGTGGTGAATGCCCTGTCAGCTTCTGTTTGTCTGGGTGATCTACTTATTGGTAAATCCTTCCATGGTTATGCTGTTAAACATGCATTTCTGTCCAATATTTATGTCAGCACTGCTCTGCTGAATCTGTACAACAAGTGTGGCAATCTCCCATCTGCTCGTAGGGTATTCGATGAGATGAATGACCGTAATTCTGTAACTTGGTGTGCTATGATTGGTGGTTATGGAATGCAAGGCGATTCTGCAGGTTCCATTGATCTTTTTGGTGAAATGCTGAAAGATGGTGTCCACCCAAATGATGTAGCATTCACAAGCATCTTATCCACTTGCAGTCATACTGGGATGGTTACTGCAGGGAAGAGGTATTTTGATAGCATGGCACAACATTTCAACATCACACCTTCAATGAAACATTATGCTTGTATGGTCGATGTGCTAGCCCGTGCAGGAAATCTAAAGGAGGCATTGGAGTTTATAGATAATATGCCAATGCAAGCAGACACTAATGTCTGGGGAGCTTTTCTCCATGGATGCGAGCTCCATTCAAGGTTACAGTTTGGAGAAGAAGCTATCAAGAGGATGATGGTGCTTCATCCTGAAAGACCAGATTTATATGTGCTGATATCAAACCTGTATACCTCGAATGGAATGTGGGACAAATCTCTAGCTATCCGGAGATGGATGCAGGAAAAAGGATTAGTCAAGTTACCTGGGCGCAGCTTCGTTGGTCGTGAAAATGGATGACTGAACAGAACAGAAATGTTTCTGCTTTTCACATCGTATGGCAGTAGAAACAAGATGTGTAGAATTTTTAATGTGCCAGTTTGTTACGGTAGTAAAAAGTGAAAGCAGCCAAGGAGGCCGAATGAGATTAAGATAGAAGTAGTAAGGCTATCTCTGGAATTTTATATCCAGTTGCAGCAATCAGATTGTTCACTCTTCTTAGCATGATTCTTAAGGAGGCGCAGCAAACAGATAAGCTATGATAAATGCTTCCAATTGCCACAGCATTTCAGTCTTCATCGTGCAACATTGTTTATGGTGAAGTGACTGAAGTCGTGGTGAACTGGAATGTGCTAGACTTGTTTAACTTGAGCTGGCCACAATCACAATTCACAAGGCAACGGCCATATCAAAATTTCAGTACTTAATGCTAATGATGTATCGTTCTTGGCATATCACAATTCACAAGGCAACGGCCTTGGCATCAAAGAAAACAACTGATAAAGTTTGCCTTAGCTTCTAGTGATTCTAGGTAGTCTGTACAGCACTACAGCTCCTTCTGTTATCTTGTTTGCCAAAACTATGTATCGTTCTGTACTTGACATCTTTGGCCAATTGACGATTCAATCTACAATATGCTGTGTTTTATTGCTTCAGCACGATGTCTTTGTTGGCAGCATCGACATTTCGACCATAGATCGGTATAACGTTCTATGATCCAGTGAAATTGTAGCTTGAATTACTAAAAACTGTCCCTGCAGAGGAAGTCCAAAATTGACTGTTGGTCATCAGTAAGTTCTGGCAGCTCCCGGCAGCTAAATGGAAATGACGCCCTGTTCTTAAGATTCAACCGTTGAGCACGATGAGATGTGCTTCATGGACAATTAGTTTTTTTAAAAAAAATTAAAGAATCTAGTTATCTGTTGTGAATCACCAGTAATCACCACAGGAGCAAACCCCGTCTCTGAAATGGTGAAACCTCGATGCATCCCTAACTACAATCAACCTCTGTGTCACTTTGGACATGAACTTGGTAGCGTTATGGCAGTCCAGGCACACCCTAAGGTTCTTGATGATCCTGATCTCTGTCCCCGGCTCTGTACTGAGGAGCCCAAAGGCGATGGCCAACTTCTCGCTATGCACCTTCACCATGTGCTCCTTCTCTTCCTCCTCAACATCGTACAATGCAGCCTCTGTCACAGGTTGGTACCCAGCTTCGATCATCTTAGCGGTTAACTTCTCTAAGTATGAGTAGATGGCCTCTGACTCTGGGTGAAAACGGTCACCAGCCATGAAGACATGAGGCTTGTCGCCTATCTCGATGAGAGTACACCCTGGTGTTTTCACTAGCTTCCTGTTCTTGGCCTCTTGCCTCACCACAGCTGCTTCAGAGTAATGCTTCTTGGATGTGTACAGATTAGATAGAAGCACGTAGTAGCCCGCATTCTCTGAGTCTAGTTCGAACAACTTCTGGGAAGCCAATTTTGCTAGGTCACTATTCTTATGGACCATGCAAGCGCTAAGCAGCGCTCCCCACACGCCAGGTCCAATAGCACTTTGAGGGAATTCAGAGATGAGATCCAAAGCTTCATTCAACTTGCCTGCCCGGCCAAGGAGGTCCACCATACATGTGCAATGCTCAATACCTGGGCTGATTCTGTACTCATTAGTCATCACACGGAAAACTTTCTGCCCTTCGTCAACCAATCCTCCATGGCTGCATGCATAGAGGACTGACAGGAAGGTGGAGCTTGTCGGAAGAATGTGTGCATCCAGCATACCCTTGTAGAGCTTCAAAGCTTCAGCACCTTGGCCATGGAGGCCATATCCAGATATCATCGCATTCCAGGAGACCACATTCTTGTTATCCATTCTGTCAAAGATGCTCCGAGCTTCAGCAATGCTTCCACATTTCGCATACATGTCAATGAGCGCTGTCATGACGTAGACATTGAGCTCAAGTTTCTCCTTGGAGATGATCCTGTGAACCCACCTCCCCAGAGACAAAGCTCCAAGGTGTGCACAGGCTGAAAGAGTGCTTGAAATGGTGGTGGGGTTCGGCTGCACATTGAGCTCCTGCATTAGCTGGAAAAGTGCAACTGCCATCTCCGTCAAGCCATTCTGGGCATACCCGGATATCATTGCATTCCATGATTCCATGGTCTTCTCTGGCATTGCGTCAAATATGCTCCTTGCAGACTCCATATCGTTTAATCTGCAGTACAAAGTGGTCAGTGCTGTTGACACCAGAGCATCTGCATCCAACCTGGCCTTGACAACAAACGCATGTAAGCACCGAGCAAGCAGCTCTTGCCCAAATGGACTGTACACCGGTATCACGCTAACTAACGTGCTTGAGTTTGGCCTCCAGCTTGAGGCCGCCAACTCTTTGAACAGCTCCACCGATGATTCAACCATGCCATTGACTGAGTAGCCTGAGATCAAAGCATTGTAGGCAACCAAATCTGGATCTTCCATCCTATCAAAGAGACACCGTGCACAGTCCATGTCCCCACACTTGGAATACAGCGACACGAGCCCAGTCACAACATGCTCATGCTCTGCCAACCCGCACTTTACTCCATATCCATGGATGCACCTCCCCATTGCCATATGTGATGCCTCTGCTGCTGCCCGTAGGCTGGATGCAAGGGTGGTTGAGTCAGGTCGCACTCTCCCAGCCTCCACCATCCGCACGAACGTCTCCAGGGCCTCCGAGCCAGGCAGCGCAGCCAGCAGCGTGTTCCACAAGATAGTGTCGGGCGACGGCACCGCGTCGAACACCTTGCGTGCGTCGTCCACTCTGGACAGCTTGAAGTACAGCTTGGCCAGAGCCGACGACACGAACGTGTCCGCCGCGTACCCCGCGGCCACGGAGAGCCCGTGAAGCGTGCGTGCGGCAGCGGCAGTGTCGTTGCCGCGGGAGGAACAGGAAGAGGAGAGCGATGTGGCGGTGAAGGCGAAGGAGAATGAGTCCGGCGACGGGAAGAGGAGGTGCGGGCGGAGGGACGGGAGGGAGCGGAGCAGCGCGTTGCGGAGGAACCGGTCGGGGCGGGGGAAGGCGCGGAAGAGGCGGAGAAGGTGGCGGGGCGGGGCGCGGAGGGAGGCGTAGCGGAGCAGCAGCGCGGTGGCCGGGGCCGGGTCGAGCGCGTAGTGGCCGGAGGCGAGCGAGACTGCGAGGAGCTGGTCGAGGTGGCGGAGGGTGGAGGAGAGCGCGACGAGGCGGAGGTACGAGCGCCGGAGGCCGCCGCCGGGGTCGCCGGCGGGCGGAGGGAGGACGAGGCGGGGAGGAGGCATGTCGCTGGCCGTGGCCGCTGCCATGCCGTGCGGCGGGACGGCGCAGGTGACCGTAGCTGATCCTGTAGTTCGAACGGATATAGCGTGGCCGTTCGATCGTATATGGACAGCCGTGATGAACGCCAGATAACTGTTTGGCAAGCCGAACGGTGTGTTATGGAGCGAGTTGGGCTTAATTTTTGGAGCGCTTTGGCTACTTGGGCCCGTAGTAGTGTGAGGTGCTATCTCAAAGTCCAGTTTCCCTCCTTAAACTCGAAAACGGGTAAATCATCTCCCTCAACTTTTAAGATCGTTCATTTTACCTCCTTGACATTTTACCTCCCTGACCCTGTTATAGGTGATTTTTAAAGGTGGTTTTGTCTTTTTTTTTATTTATTTATTTTGACTGAATATTTTGAAAATTATAGTAAATCATAGAAAAATCATAAAATGGAAAATCTAATTTTATTGAACTTCACATGAGTAAATCTACACAGTAAATATATAATATGGTATGTTTTAATACAAAGTTTTTGTTGAGCTTTAGATCTATGCTTTTTTAATTAATTCATATCTACAATTTTTATGGTCCAATTGTGGTGAAATTTTTATAGTGGACTAATTATTATACGATTGAACGGTAGTAAAAATTTCATACTCGTTTCTATTTTTACATAAGTTTTACTCTTTTACAACTATTTAACAACCATGCAACTAAATAAATCTATAACTTAGCTATACATGATCCAATGAGCGTGAAATTTTAACTATAGTTCAATTGTATAATAATTAACTCACTATAAAAAAATTCACCATAATTGGACCATATAAACTCAAGCTTTAAATTAACTATAGAAAATTATAAATCTAAAGCTACAGCAAAAATTTTGTACTAAAGCATACCATATTATATATTCACGGTGTAGATCTACTCATGTGGAGTCCAACAAAATTAGATTTTCTATTTTATGATTTTTCTGTGATTTACTATGATTTTTTAAAATTCAACCAAAATAAATAAAAAAGAAAAAGATAAAACCGCCTTTAAAAACCACCTATAATCAGGTCAAGAGGTAAAATGAACGGTTTTAAAAGTTGAGAGAGGTGGTTTACCTGGTTTTAGAGTTCGGGAAGAAAAACTAGACTTTGAAGATAGTTCAGAGAAGTAAAATGGACATTTTCCTTGTGAGGTAATTGACCCAATGGCCCAGATTAAATCACGGTTCTTTTGTATTTATTAGGCGCTCATTTTTATTTCTAAAAAAAATAGGCGCTCATTTTTTTTACCCTATAATAGGCGAAAAAACAAATGGAGTAGCTATCGTGCAACGCTCTAAGTTGCGTTTGCAGGGTTCCTAGGTTCTCGAAAAAAAAGTTTTAGATCTAGGTTTCCTTAAAAAATGTGTCTCTGATCGATTTAAATTATTTTGTGGAACCGTTTGACTAGCTCGTTGAATTCTTCAATTAGGACCAAAATCAGAGGGAACCAAGTTTTAAGTATTTCTCTATATTACTAAAAACGAAAATCGGTTTCAAATCATTCTCTCTAAAATGTTTCTCTCCTTATAGCTTTCAACAATGATCCTAGTGCTACCGAGAGTATGAAACGTTTCTCACTGTCAAACACATGATCTAAGGGCTTGTGGCCTGAACACCCAATGCAAGTACGATCGAGTTTCTCACTGTCAAACGCATGATCTAAGGGCTTGTGGCCTGAACACCCAATGCAAGTACGATCGAGTTAAGTTCCATGCTGCCCCCTTCAGAGCTTGCCACATAATAGAATTGTACACACCCTTAGGGCACCTCTAATGGTGACTTACAAACTAGCTCTAAGCATATTATTTCTATATAAAAAAGAGAAAAGATATCTTTTAGTTCACCTTATGCACTTACTCCCTCTATCCCATTAAAAATATCATTTTTTATTTTTAGACTTCTTGTTTGGTCGTTTGTCTTATTCAAATTTTTTATACAAAAAATAAAATAAATAAATTATTATTAAAGTATCTCTAATGATAAAATAAGTCATAAAAAATAATATTTATATAAAAATTTTGAATAAGATGAATGGTCAAACAAGAAGTGTAAAAGTCAAAAACGTTATTTTTAATGGGAGGGAGGGAGTATACCAAGATCATATGAGATTGTCACGTGGTACTATTTCATATTACGAGTTATGGGCTAAAAATTAATATTATTGGAGATGTTCTTAGGTTTGGTAAGCCCTTATCCAGGTCAGCCTATGTACACCACTGGCCATTCGTTACCTTCCCCGCCATAATGCGATGGACGAATGGGGCACGAGATAAAACGAATGGGAAGAGTGAGACAGAAAACAGATAACGACCGATCAAAAAGAAAACAGATAACGCGACGGCGACTGGAGAATTCCCGTTCGCATGGACCAGACAGAAACGCAGCGAGCCGATCGGCAGTTGGCACCGCCTGCTTCTTCCACGGCCTTGAACAATTGAACGTGCACGCGGTACGCCGCAACAAACCGGATAGAGGTTCTGACAATTGCGTGGTCCAGCTTCCAGCGCTCGTCGGCCCGGGCCGCTCGTTGAAAAAGACCAACCCTCCTCGCTCGGCTATCACCAGCTGGAGGTACCTATTTCTGCGTGCACACCTGGAAAATCCCAAAATTTCGGCAAGGCCATGGCCATATTATGGGAAAATAGACTTGGAACAGAATTCATTTTTTCTTTTAATGCAAAACACGGCGTTTTCCTAAAACAAGTTATGCCTTTTTTATGCCTATGTATTCACCCTCAATCCTTAAGTGTTGAGGTAGGTTGGTATGCCTGCAACAGGGGCGGGTCGACCCATTTCCAAGCATGCTCTATTCCTTGATTTAGCCAACGGTTTGAAGTCGGTCGCTCCTAACTAGAAGAGGGTCAGAAGGGTACGAAACCTGTTGACCCACATTGACCCTTGGGCCGCCCTGCTCGTGGCGTCCGCTCCTCCACCGCCTCTCTCCGTAGAGTGCGTACCGTCTGTGTCAGTACATTTGGCTAGTACGTCGACACGACAGGGGCAGCGTATGGCGCTAAGTACGGTGGTGGCGCCATCGCTGTTCAGAAGAATGGTGTGTACGAGAGCGAGAGCGACGGGAGCGGTACCCTTGTTTCGTTCTGCATCAAGTTCAACCCTGGGTGCCCCGCGGGGCCAGCATATCTGAGAGGCAGCAACAAGGGCACTCCGATCCGTCCCGTTTGTGGGCTTATAGGTCGGTGTGAATTTTTTTTTGGTAATTTTGGTTATCAAATCATTGCTTTGGTAAAATTTTGAAAACCAACCCAGCAGACCCAATAACTTCATCCGTTTCTATTTCATTGTAAGAGGAGAAATTAAAAAAAAAAGTCTTCCATAGTACACGATGGAGCTGTGACAGGAATCGGACCAAAACTCTAGCAGCCTAGAATCTCTTTCCCTGAATTTTTTTATATGACTATCTATTTCCTTGGGGCCTTTTTGTTTGGATGTTATCGTATCCACCTCAATCCACATGTGTTTAAATGGATTGTGGTGGAATTTAGTTCAAGTTCCACTCCAATTTGCCCAACACATGTGGATTGATGCGAATCCGACTGCATTGCCCATGACCCCCTTGAAAGAACGAAATACGGCATAAATGAGGGGGCATATCCACAAAATCTCGTCCCGTTCCCGTAGCCCGTCCTTAGACTATCCGCACTCGTGATCCTTTAAATTCATCCTCTAAAAGGAATATTCCGTCCTGGTCATCAAGATTCTTTTCTCTATATCACTTTCTCCTGCACTCATTCGTCCTCTATATCTCATCCTCTATTTAGTGGGACCAACGTGTCATACTCTATTTATATTTTAACCCCCATTCGGTCTCTCTCTATCCTCTCTCTCTTCTATCCTCTCCTCTGCTCTCGACGGCGAGGGCGCGCGGCGGCCCTGGCGAGCGCGCGGCCCGCGCGAGCGCGAGGCGGCGGCGAGGGCGCGCGGCCTCCTCCTCCGGCTCCGGCTCCGGCGCGGGGAGCGGGCGCGGCCTCCTCCTCCGGCTCCGGCGCGGGCAGCGGCGCCACGGCCCTGGGCCGGCGAGCTGACGCGGTCGAGTGGCGGGCGAAGGACGAGGCCACGTGGGACGACCTCCCCGCGCTCCTCCCTCGGTGCACAGCCCGACCAGATCCGGTGCCGCGACCATGGCTCCGGTGCGGCGGGCGGCGGATCCGACGAGGACCACCTCGACGGCGAGCCGAGGAGGAGGAGGACCCCGCCCACGAGGACGAGCAGCAGCACCTCGCCCGGGCAAGCACGCATGGAGGCGGGTTCACCTTCTCTCCCTCCCCGCACCGGCGGCCTCCCTCCCTGGCTCGCCCTCTCCCTCCTCGGGCGCGGTGGCGGCCAGCGGTGCCCCCTTCTCCTTTCGCCTCCGTGCTCTCTCTCTCCCGCCACAGTGCATAGCGAACGTTCGCGACTCCGCTGCAAATAGCGGATGAGAGCAGCGTCCGCTACGATAGTGTAGCGTTTAGCGTACCCGCTGCAGCAGAACCGGTACTAGAGGAAGCGGTAGCGGAGGCTTTACAGCATGTGGTGCGGGTAGTCTTAACCAGAATCGCCGCGAGCCAATCCGTCACCTCCAGCAAGCACCAACCCCCATCAGTCCATCACCACCCGCTGTGCTCGGCCGCTCCAGCGTTCCCACTCGGCCACTCCCCACCTCTCTCCCTCCCTGCTCGCCACGCGCCGTACCAGCGCCGCGCGCCACATGGCTCCCGCGTTCACCAGCCTCCTCCCCGCCGCAACCTCCGCCGCCGCGACCGCCTCGCGGCTCCCCTCGGCCGCCGCCGGAGCGGCATCCACCTTCGTGCGTCTCCCGCATCACCCGACGGGCTGGGCTGGGGCCTCCGTCGCGGCGCCGCGTACGGCGGCGCGCAGGCGGACGCCTGGCGTCGCCTACGCCACCGCCGCCACCGACAAGAGCATCTACGACTACACCGTTAAGGTGCCCTGTTTTCTTCTGTTCTGTTGAGATTGAGATTTCCGCTTGCCATGGCCCCGTGATTTTTTTTCGCCATAGCTTGCTGCGGTGGCTCCAATGGATGGCGTTGCGGTGTGACGTCCTGACATGCCTGAAATCGTTTGTGCGGCGTAATGGAAGCACCGTCTGATTTATACTGTTTTTGTCTTGCTGCTTGTTGCGCGCTGTTACTGTATCTGTGTTAGGCATCGAGGTGGTGTTGTTGGGGTAGGTGGCCGGTGGGGCGTTGCAACCATGTAATGATTGGTGTTTCAAGTGTTCCGTGGCGCTGACTGTTATATTTGATAATCGGCTGAAACATCCATCATGTGGATGCTATTGAAGCGTTTACTAAATGTGTATGGCAACATTAGTATCACTATCAGGGTTGCAATGTGTTGCAAATCGTAGAATGTTTCATGGGATTATGTGTTCTAAGGAGTTGTTGAGGTACGCAAAAATTTGTAACCGTGACCAATTCAATTTTACGATATACATGTTTTTTTAGGGTTGTTGAACTTGGCTGAAGTTGGCCAAATCAGGTTGACAGAGTCACAGCCACTTTTGCAGATCAGGTCCTTCTAAGGTTTGGTATCAAGGGCGCAGAGTGTTGTAGCAGTAGACTGAATGATTCTCCATTCTTCTGACTTTTAAGGATGCAAAGTATACTGTGCTTGTTTTCCAACTACCATTCCACATAAATTATAAAATGGGTTATAAAAATGGATATTGTCGTTTGTTGGCATGTAATGTTAATCAACTAGATGATTCGCTGAACTTTCACAGAACAAACCTCTTCTTTTCAGATGCGTGATTGTGATAGAATTAAGTTTGCATCTGAGTCATGCTTTAAGATGAAAGTGTTAAACCCACCATGGATATTGCTGTTCGATAATGTGTTCATTCATGTGCATATTTTCGATTGATTGATTCCTATTCCTCCTTTCAACTTTATTGGCAAATTTAAGGTGCATGCAAAGTTTGAAGGTGGGCATTTTAAATCATTGTTTTTAGGATGTATTAGGAAATTCGTGTAGCCCTAGACTTATTGGACCAGTTAACCAGCTATATGCTAGTGAATGACTTAAAATAGCAGGGTGGTTAGTTGCAAAAATATCAGGCAGGGTCACAGTGAAAATAAGTAAAACAAAGAGAGCTTATTATGAGAAATTTTATGGGATACCATTTGTTTAGTGGTGAAATCTGAAGTTTGTGAATTTTAGGTTTCCCCAATGCTTTTCCTCCACATTTGTAGTTTATTGCCATCTTACATACGAATACATGAAGAAATAACTTTAGTACTTTACCTTAATAAGATCGAATATGTATGCACTTGTACCTGAAAGAATTATTCACTTTTCAGGACATTGATGGAAAAGATGTTCCTCTTAAAAAGTTCAAGAATAAGGTGGTGTTGATTGTTAACGTTGCTTCTCAATGGTAATTCATTGAAAAATCTTTCACCAACCACATTCTATGGTAATTTATTTAGTATTTTCTGGCATTTAACTTGGCATTCATCCGTGAATGTCAGTGGGTTGACAACAGCAAATTACACTGAACTTTCTCATATCTATGAGAAGTACAAGACTCAAGGTATGGCAATTTTGCACCGAACAATGTTGTGTATACTTATCATTTTAGGAAATCTAAACTAGACATTATATTTCCAATTAAAAGAGTTGCCAAAATTTAAGTTGATGTACCCTTTCAATTGTACATTTGATCCTAATTATCTCATAAAACCACACAATCAAAACCAGCAGTTTAACTCTAATATACGCTGATGTTTCTTATTTATGCCACTTTATGGGATCATTCAATTAGGCCTCTTGTTATTATGTAAGTGACCTTTTTGTTTGTCACATATATCCAGTACGCCTATTCTACTGGATCATCTCAATGCATTTGCTGATTGTCCTGATTTCTTGTCTGAGTGAGCTTAGGTCTAGGAGTTTAAAGGTTTCTATTGCTTTTTGCCATATTTCTTGAGCCGTCGTCGCAAAAAAAAATAAAAAATTCTTGAGTCATCATAAGTGAGTAGTTCTTGCTTAATATATCTGTGTGGGGGCAGACCCACATTGAGCCAAGCCAGGGCACATGCCCACACTCATATTTCTGTTTCAGTGGACGTTGGGCCTTATCTACGGTAGTTGTAAAAGCGCAGTAGTTACCAGACCCCTGCTTGATTTTTGGGCTGGTCCGCCCCTTAGTGTGTACAGCCATTCCAGATGTTGTCATTGTGAAGAGGATCCTCCCCTAATCTACAGTTAGTTCCAAAAGTCAACTTTAGAGTTTTGATGCACATTCTCCTCTCAGGTACATGAAAAGGAAATGTTGATGTTAGCATGAACCTTGACTTCTTGGGTTAATAGTAGATTTGGCATCCTGCATTGTGTTGTTTAATAGTTTATTTGACACGTAGGGTTTGAGATTCTGGCATTTCCTTGCAATCAATTTGGTGCACAAGAACCTGGATCAAATACTCAGATTAAGCAGTTTGCATGTACAAGATTCAAAGCTGAATTTCCTATTTTTGACAAGGTATGGTAATTGCAGGCAGCTCAGTCATCTGTTCCATAGTTTATCCTGCTTAACATTGTCTGACTTTACTAATAAAAAATATTAGTCCATGATGTCTTTTGCTCTTCCTTCTACAATGTCAGGTTGATGTCAATGGACCTAATACAGCCCCCATCTATAAATTTCTGAAGTCCAGTGCTGGAGGATTTTTGGGTGATCTAGTCAAGTGGAATTTTGAGAAGTTCTTAGTGGACAAGAATGGCAAAGTTATTGAGAGATATCCACCAACAACTTCACCATTTCCAGATTGAGGTGCGTGATTACATCTCTAACTTACTACGTCACACCTTCTTTGTATATTCAGTCTATTTTTGGACTCTGTGTTATTCAACTTATTCAAAATGAACATTTTCTTTTCTATGTGGTTATAAGGGCTGATAGGTACTTAATTAGGTGATGGGCACTTAATTACATATGCCTATGCAGTGTTATCAATCATTCATTTCCCTATTAAGTAGTGATCTTGTGAGCATATCATGTGTCAATTAAGCGGAAGCATGTAATCATAATATCTATAACTTATGAAACATTTTTGAAGAATCATTTAAACTAAGAATTAAATCAATTTGTCCTCGACAGCTGATTTTTATGTAGTAAATTTGAAATAAAAGATAGAATAGAACAAAATAACAACCTGTGGACCCAATAATGGATTTTGTGTACATCACGTTTAGGGATGATGACTTAGACGAGCATCTTTTGGAGTGTCACTCAACATGTTTTGCTCATAAAGTTGCTTTAGTGACCATCTTGAGGAATGTCATTTTAAATTTTTCTTGATGCTTGGTGCTTGGTACACCAATAGCACAGAAAGTACTTGATAGGTAGGCAACTAGGGTGCTTGGTGCATCCACCTGAAATTAACCTTGTCACACTTGGGCTATAAGGCTATAACAGAGAGCTTCATATGGAATTTCCATGTGGCTCTAATAGTTCGTGTTTGGCAGTGGTGACAAATAGAATGGGCCTATGGAAATAATTTCTCAGTGCTCATTAAGTCGTGGCAATACTAATACATGAGTCACCCATGCTCAAGCAGCCCTGAGCATGCCAACTGTGACATTAAGATTGTTTGGCTAAGAACTTTAGTTTTACTGGGATATACTTTTACTGATGTTCTGGAGCTCGCTTTGTCAAAAGAAGCATCCAGTGCTGGCTTTGGTATAAAATATTCTCAAGTTGCAGTAATGGATCAGTTTTCGACTTTCATCGTGTTTTGTGACGTCATTTTGAAGTGGAAAGCCAGATCCCATCAGTTCTTGTTCCATTTATCTTCCCATTGATTTGAGCAACAATTTTGCTTTCAACTTGTTTTTCCTGTCACATTTCAGTGCATTAAGACATCATTGCTTTGTAATCTTTCGGTTGGTTTTAGTTTTAAAATGCCCACTTTTGTGCTTCATCGAGTCGCACGCTCACCTGTCTTCTTGCGGTTATGATTTCTTAGGCCACTTGCTTAAGAAAGAAATCCAAACCCTTTGTGCCAACCTCCCTGCGGTTTTCGGTTTACATTACCATTCCACATTGCTCACAGCCTCCTTGCTATGAATTTTCTTGCAGAAGGACATCCAGAAACTCCTTGCGGCATAAGTACTTCCAAGTCTTTCAGTTGAGTATCTGTATGACTGTGTATAGGCCTCGTCTAGAAGCTAGAGTAATACGTAATTATACATATTTCTGTATTGTATTTCTTTAAAGGGCAGACCCAGTGCCAGAGGCTCCCACACGAGTGGGGTCTGGGGAAGGGAATAACCGAAGCAAAGTCTTACCTCCGCAGAAATTCTGCAGAGAGACGGCTTCGAACCCAGGACATGGTGACTCGGTGAGCTAGCACTCACCAACTGCACACGAGCATGCTGTATTGCATTTCTTTCTTGTAAAATAACATTATCTATACGTGGTTATAGATGTAACGTGAGACTATATTAGATTTTGGACTATCAACTCCGAAGTTCATCTGTCCATGAAACTCTGCCCAATGGATTAGCTTTTGGGGTGCACTGGCTGGGAGCATCCTGAATCCTTGGATTCACCCTGTAGTTTGGTGTAGTTGGTTTGTGTACCGAGTCCAGATGGATCCGTCTGGTGCTGTCTCCACGCATGCGCGCGGCATTGCTAGTTTATGCCGCTATTCTGTATGCTGTGTTTAGGCAGTTAGCAACACCCAATGTGATCTCTATCAATTAATTAATGTCTGACCATTTCTGGCCTAATCCACGACTTAATCTCCACCAAAATCCAACTAGGCCTCTCCATCATGATATTGCCCAATGCCCCACACCGACCTGACGCTATTGCCGAGTTACTTGATGGCGTTCGCATGAAGGATTGGATTATGCCCTGTGTTGATCATAATATTCTGGAGTGACAAAGTAACCACAAAGGCCTGTTTAGGTTTTTTTTTTTTGCGAAACAGGCCTGTTTAGGTTTGATTGGATTTCATCCGAAAGTTATAAGAGTTTTGTATGTAAACCAAGGAATATCCTATATGGTTCCTAAGGAATATCAGCTTATATCCTAATACTTTTTTTTAGAAAGGGCGGCAAAAGCTTTGCCGCGATTTATATTAGACGAAGAAAATAAAAATACAAGTGTCATAGCTAAGGTCTTGTTTGGAATGGGAGGAATTGTTCCAAGTTCCGTAGGATTAAGGACCAAACGTGTAGTGTGCCTGCCTCTAGCTAGTCGTCAAAAGATAGAAAACAAATCTGGATAATGTCAATGTGATCTCACCAGCAGTAGGCCATGATATTAAGCTTTTGCATTATTCACTAATCACATGTGCTTTGACCCGGTGAACGCCTGCCAGGGCCCACTCCCCCAACCTTTACTCCCCTATTTAGATGACCATCTACCCATAGCGTAGCCTCTCATCACCCCTACAATCCATAGCAATTCTGGAACAACCCAAACCTCATTGTAATTGTAGTCTCCACAATGCCTCGATTATTCCTAACCCTAATTGCCATCGCCGTTGCTGTTGTCAGCTCAGTAGATTCACATCCCACTGACCGCGCTGCTCTGCTCGCCTTCAAGTCCGGTGTCTGGGGCAACCTTTCCGACTGGGGCTCCCCTAAAATGTGCAACTGGACTGGTGTCACATGTGACTCGACAGAGCGCGTGGCACATCTTCTTCTCCAGAACTCCAACCTCAGCGGCATCATCTCCCCGGCGATCGGCAACCTCTCCGCTCTCAAGACGCTTGATCTCCGATTCAACCAGCTCTCCGGCAGCATCCCGCCGGAGCTCGGCATGCTGTCCCAGCTCCTGGGACTGAGACTTAGCTACAACAGTCTCACCGGTAGCATCCCGGAGGCTGTCGTCTGCAACTGCACCTCCTTGACCTCCATTGCCTTGAGCAACAACTCCCTCACCGGCGAGATCCCTTTCTCTGCACGATGCCGGCTTCCGCATCTGCAGCACCTCAGCCTCTACGAAAACAGGCTCGAAGGCGGCATCCCCTTGTCCATGTCCAACTTCACCAGCCTTAGCTGGGTGTTGTTGCATTACAATCATCTTGGCGGTGTGCTGCCATCCCAAATGTTCGACAAGATGCCGTTCCTCCAGTATCTCTACCTGTCCGGCAACAGCTTCTCAAGTGACGGTGGGAACACCGACCTTGAGCCTTTCCTTGCCTCTCTAGTGAACTGCACCGGATTGCAAGAGCTTGGAGTGGAGTCAAACGGCCTCGGGGGCGAGATCCCGGCGATCATCGGCAACCTGTCCTCAGACAATCTCTCCCAGCTCTACCTGCAAGGCAACGAGATCACCGGTGCAATTCCTCGCACCATCGGCTACCTCTCCGCTCTCAAGACGCTTGATCTCCGATTCAACCGGCTCTCGGGCATCATCCCGCCGGAGCTCAGCATGCTGTCCCAGCTCCTGGTGCTGAGACTTAGCTACAACAGTCTCACCGGTCGCATCCCGGAGGCTGTCGTCTGCAACTGCACCTCCTTAACCTCCATTGCCTTGAGCAACAACTCCCTCACCGGCGAGATCCCTTTCTCTGCACGATGCCGGCTTCCGCATCTGCAGCACCTCAGCCTCTACGAAAATAGGCTCGAAGGCGGCATCCCCTTGTCCATGTCCAACTTCACCAGCCTTAGCTGGGTGTTGTTGCATTACAATCATCTTGGCGGTGTGCTGCCATCCCAAATGTTCGACAAGATGCCGTTCCTCCAGTATCTCTACCTGTCCGGCAACAACTTCTCAAGTGACGGTGGGAATACCGACCTTGAGCCTTTCCTTGCTTCTCTAGTGAACTGCACCGGATTGCAGGAGCTTGGAGTGGAGTCGAACAGTCTCGGAGGTGAGATCCCGGCGATCATCGGCAACTTGTCGTCAGCCAATCTCTCCGAGCTCTACCTAGAAGACAATGAGATCACCGGTGCAATTCCTCCCACCATCGGAAACCTCCACTCGCTGACAGATTTGGAGCTACAATATAACATGTTGGAGGGGCCAATCCCCAGTGAGGTGTTCCATCCACGTCGTCTTACACAGATAGTCCTCTCAAATAACCAGATCAATGGTGAAATACCCAAATCCATTGCCTTAGCTCGACAACTAGTTACCGTCGACATATCGAATAGCGGTCTTCGAGGCGAAATACCAGAGACCTTATCGAACCTCACTATGTTGGAGAAGCTCCTTCTTGACCATAACCAGCTCTCAGGTGCCATACCACCTGGCCTTAGCTGCCAACTGATCCTGGACCTTTCTTACAACAAACTTACAGGTCAGATTCCTACTGGCCAAGCTGGGCTTATTAGTAGCTTCCAGATGTACCTTAACCTCTCTAACAATCTCCTAGAGGGCCCCCTAACATTGGAATTTGGCAACATGGAGATGATCCAAGCTCTTGACTTGTCCAGAAACAGACTCTCTGGGGGCCTTCCATCTTCCATAGCCGCTTTGAAAAACCTCCATTTCCTTGACGTCTCCTTCAATAGCCTTACCGGCATGATTCCTCAGTCTCTGCAAGGGTTGCCGCTCCAGTTTGCCAACTTCTCACACAACAACTTCACCGGTGAGGTGTGCAGTGGAGGGTCATTTGCAAACCTCACCGACGACTCATTTCTCGGCAATCCTGGCCTATGCGGGTCTATTCCCGGCATGGCGCCATGCAGCAGAAGAAAACATGGCCGCTTCCTGTACATAGTCATCGGCGGCGGCGGCGGCGCCGTTGCTGTCGGTCTGTTGGCCATGGTGTGCGTTGTTCTTGATCACTACCTGATGCGGTCTCGTTCGAGGTTGACAGCCCCATCTAGTCAACTATCACGTTTCCCGACGGGACTGGTCAATGCCACTGGCGAAAAGGAGATTGAGCATCCAAGGATCTCATATTGGGAGCTTGTTGACGCGACTAACGGCTTTTCGGAGGTGAATTTGATTGGCAAATGAGGATACGGACATGTCTACAGGGGTGTCCTCCACGGCGAGACAGCGATCGCCGTGAAGGTCCTGCACCAGGACCAGGGCCGCGCCGGTGAGGTGGTCGCCGGCAGCTTCGAGAGGGAATGCCGGGTGCTCAGGAGCATCCGGCACCGGAACCTCATCCGCGTCATCACCGCGTGCAGCACGACGGAGTTCAAGGCCGTCGTGCTCCCCTTCATGCCCAACGGCAGCCTCGAGAGCCTCATCCACGGGCCTCCGTCCAGTGGCGGCGGCGGCAAGCCGGCGCGCCTGGACCTGGACCTGCTGCTCAGCGTGGCCAGCAACGTCGCCGAGGGCATGGCGTACCTGCACCACCACGCCCCCGTCAAGGTCGTGCACTGCGACCTCAAGCCGAGCAACGTCCTCCTCGACGGCGACATGACCGCCGTCGTCTCGGATTTCGGCATCTCGAAGCTGGTGATGACCGACGGCGCGAGAGATCCGGAGGTGATGGGCGACGCATCGACGTCCGTGTGCAACTCCATCACTCGGCTGTTACAAGGCTCTGTTGGCTACATCGCGCCCGGTACGTACGTGAGCAACACATGCGATGTGCCCGGCCACTCTCTCTAGCTCTCTCTGAGTATCTGGCTTAAAATTTTGCTGCATGCAGAGTATGGGTTGGGAGGCCGGCCATCGACGCAAGGCGACGTGTACAGCTTCGGGGTGATGCTACTGGAGATGATCTCCGGGAAGAGGCCAACGGACGTGATCTCCGAGGAGGGGCACGGCCTGCACGACTGGGCCAAGAAACTCTTCCAGCACCAGCAGCACGACTTGGACACCGTCGTCGAGCGTTCGCTGCTGCCGTTTTGCTCGCCGCCGCGGGGCGAGATGGAGGTCGTCGTCGTCTTGGAGCTGCTTGAGCTCGGTGTCGCGTGCTCGCAGCTCGCACCGTCGATGAGGCCCACCATGGACGACGTGGCGCACGAGATCGCGTACCTCAGGGACGGTACGTGGAGGAACTACGGGGTGACAGATCTGAAAACCATTGACCAGCAGCCAAACTCCAAGACGTATTAACAGTAAGTACGAATGCAAGGATACACTACTTCAATTAATATTGGCCGGTGCTATATGATTGGCACAACTTAACTATGTGGCGTATATGTAATTAACTTTGAACTGTTGGGATTGGTGTATTACTATGTCTTTATTACTTACTTCGTCCCTAAATAATTAACTTCTAATGTTGTTTTTAGTCAAACTTTTTTCTTATCAATCGTAATTTGTAATTTTGATTGAATTTAATTTGCCATTTTCCCATGCATGTTGTACCTCTATTTTTTTTAAAAAAAATGAACTGGCAGGAGAGCTACCTATTATATTAAAAAGGAGAAAGCCAAAGACAGCTACAGTAGCACTATACAAGGCGTTTTAGCCTGCCACGCCTACCCAGAAAAAGGATCAAGAAAAAGGTAGAAGAGTAGCCAGATGTTTTGCTCTGGCCGCTTTCCAAAGCCTCTTCATCTCTAATCTTGTTTAGTACTTGTTGATTTGTTGCACCATTATGCTCGAAAATTCTTGCATTTCTTTCCTTCCACACTTCCCAACACACTAAGATGATCAGAGAGCGCAAACCTTTTCTGTCCGCAAAGTGAACACGGACCATGTTACTCCACCATTCGAGGACACTTTCGCCATGGACCCAGTTGACAGGTAGTAGACCAGGTATACCAACCCCACCTTGCAATGCATTCCCACAACCGTCTAGTGAAATGACAATCTTGGAAAAGATGCAAGCCGGACTCTAGCAACTGACAGCACAAGGGGCAAATTCCTGATTTTGGCCAACTACGGGCAGCCAAGCGATCCGACGTCCAAACTATATTTTGCAAAATTAACCAACCGAAGAATTTGCACTTTGGCGGTGCCCAAGTCTTCCAAATAAGGGAGCAAAAATTTGTCTCGCAGGAGCCTAGAAATTGAGCCTTGTAGGCTGAGCTCGTTGAGTATTTCCCATCTTTGGTTAGCTTCTAGGTGATTTCGTCCCTTGAGTTTGGTTGCAGCTGCAACTGCGCAACTGCATGCCACAATTGTGTATATTCAGTGAAGACTTGGGCAGTGAAACCTGGGTGTTGAAGGTTGATATCACGGATCTAGTTGTTGTTGTCTAAGGCACCTTTCAATAATCTATTCTTCTTTCTAGATAACTTGTAAACGCTGGGTGCGAAATCACAAGGGCGAAGACCCTAAAACCATGCACTATGCCAAAAGGAAATATTGTCACCGTGTCCCACAATAATTGTAGTTGCCGCTGCGAATAATAGCTTGTCATTATTTGTGCATGGGTTATCCGGCCCAATTTGCAATTGTTGTTCTTCGTCCCATTCTTTCCACAACCATTGAAGACGCAGGGCCCTAGCAAACTTCCCCAAGTGGAGAATTCCAAGCCCTCCAAAGTCTTTGGGTCTGGTGGAACGCGGCCAGTTCACTTTGCATTTGCCTCCAGTTAATGCTTCTGATCCAACCCAAAGGAATTGTTTCTGTCTGCAATCAATTTCCTTCAGTGTTGCTTTCGGTGCCCGCAAGGAGGTGAGGAAGTACACAGTTTGTGAGGTGAGGACAGATTTAACGAGGGTCATGCGTCCAGCATGGTTGATGTGTCGCCCGTTCCAGAAGGTGAGCTTGTTCACTGCTTTGTCAATGAGAGGCTGGAAATCAACCCGCTTGAGCCTTCTAGGTGAAAGGGGCAAACCCAAATATTTGATTGGAAAATAACCACTTTTTGCTGGAAGATCCAAAAGGACATCCTCAAGATTAATGGCCTCGCAGCGAATCGGGACAACAGTTGACTTCTGGAAATTGGTTTGGAGGCCTGATGCTTCACTAAAATTATTTAAAATGTTGCCAAGGTGGTGACATCTTCCTTAACCGGGTTGACAAAGATCACCGTGTCATCAGCGTACATGGAAGTACGAATGGTGGCTGTCCTACTGCGCTACCTTGTTAACATTTGAAGTTCAGTAGCTAGCTCAATTAGCTTCTGAAGAGGGTTGATGGCAAGCACCAAGAGCAAGGGAGAGAACGGATCTCTTTGCCATAGACCTCTACCATGTTTAATTGGCGCGTTCGGTACTCCATTGAGTAGAACCCATGACGAGGAAGTTGAGAGCAAAGCAACAATCCAGTCTCGCCACCTAGAAGGAAAACCAAGTTTCTACATGAGATTGAGTAGATATTTCCAGCGCACCGAGTCAAAGGCTTTTGTGATGTCTATTTTTTTTAAAAAAAAGGCTGGAGTGTTGTTTCTATGGAAACGCCTTGTTGCATTGTGGATGACCATGAAGTTGTCATGGATGCTTCTTCTCTTAATGAATGCATTTTGGTTCAGAGAGACCAGCTTGTTCATATGTGGTGCAAGTCGCAACGCTAGTACTTTAGTGATTATTTTCGCAAAGGAATGAATGAGACTGATAGGCTGAAAATCACTAATGGAGTCTGCACCATCTTTCTTGGGCAGCAGACGATGTTTGCGGAGTTCAATAGGGGCAGGTTGGTAGTTCTTAGTAAATGGAAGGCATTTGCAGCATATAGAACATCTGCTTTGACTTTGTACCTCTGTCGAAACCTTTGTTTATTTTTTCTATATCTTTTGATACATCTAGAACATCACAATCTACTCTAGGATCAACGTGGTAGTCCTTTAGCCATTAAGAGTGAAAAGAGATGATTTTTCATGGAAATCAAATTACCACTTCCTCTATTTTAAATTATAAGTTGTTCTGGATTTTATAAATACATAATTTTTGCTACGTATCTAGATATACATTATATCCAAATGCATAAAAAACTATATGACTAAAAAAAGTCAGAATGATTTATAATTTCGAATGGAGCATTTTTGTATAAAATTAATTTAAAATGTAGATATCTACTAATTATAATTTGCATGGACTATTATTAAGGTGTGTTGTTTCCTTATAATCTATTTGAAGATAAAACTATTAATTTTTCATAGTTTTTATTTATATTCTGCCTTTACCGATTGTGTTTAAGTGAACTCTTTATTTTAAGTATTTTTCTTTCAACTCACTAGGAAATAGAAAAATTGTTATTTTTTCTCTCAATTTTTATTTTTAAATTTACCATTTTAAATTGTATTTTCCATTGAACTCTTTGGTTTATCTAAACAAATAGATTATGATATAAAATCGAATTGCTAATGTTCTATTTTTCCCACAATTAAATTTGTAATTTCTATCGTAAATATGTGGTGGCTCTCTTCAATCTATTATATTAAAATAATAGAAAAATTATAATCACTACGGTATTAACCACATTTCTTTTTTATATTGTACCTCACTAAATTAGACTAATATGGTGTAAAATGGCCAACATCATTGAGATTGATGTCTTAGAGCAAAATTGCCACTTAAATATTTAAACAGTTTTATATATTATCAAACCTATAGAATTGTATTTTATTGAGTTACTTTTCTGCACATGTGATTTATACATATATATATGAACTAAAAATACCAATTAAAACAATAGTATCAACATTTTAAAAATTCACATTTTTTCTTGGAGCATAAAACATCTAACCTATATATATGTATACTCCTAAAGCTATATATATACCAGCTCCTCCCTCACAGATCACTGTTTACCAACAGTGCCCTCGCACATAAACACTGTTACTGGAACAGTAACAGATCCTGTGAACAGTCCCCACCAAAAACATTGTTACCAGAACAGCAATTGATCCTGCAAACAGTCCCTGCCGATATGAACAGTAACACATCACATGAACAGTCCCGCCGATACAAGCAGTAATGACCCGTTTGCAACAATGTTACTCGTTACACAACAGTGCATGCCCGTTAACAAACAGTACATACCCGTTAACCATTAGCGTCCTTTAATCCGTTTGTAACAATATAAACCTGTTTCCAAAAGGCACTTACCCGTTAACAACAGTACATACCCTTCAAACGTTAGCAACCTTTAATAATAGGAAAAAGTCTACTTAACCCCATAAACTATCAGCTAGTGTCTAACCTACACCTCCAACTATAACACCGTCTGTTTTACACCCTGAACTTTTCAAAACCATTCAAATTACACCCTAGAGCAGTTTTGGACGGCGGTTTTGCTACAATAACCATGGTTTTGCTACAGTAACAGCGGTTTTGACTTTTTCTTTTCTATTTATTTTCGCTGAATCTTTAAAAAATCATAGTAAATCACAGAAAAATCATAAAATAGAAAATCTAATTTTGTTAGACTCCACATGAGTAGATCTACACAATGAATATATAATATAGTATGCTTTAGTAAGAAATTTTCTGTAGCTTTAAATTAGTTAGAAAATCAAATTTTGTCTGTAATTAATTGGAATAATTCATAGCTACAGCTTTTATGGTCTAATTGTGGTTAAATTTTTATAGTGAACTAATTATTGTATGCTTGAAATATAGTAAAAATTTCATACTGATTGGATCATGTATAATTTAGTTATAGATTTATTTATATTTAACAAGTATAAACCTAAACATAAACCTAAATAAAATCTATAACTAAGTTATATATGATTCAATGAGTATGAAATTTTTACTATAGTTTAAGCATATAATAATAACCTCATCATAAAAATTTCACCACAATTGGACCATAAAAGCTCTAGCTATGAATTATTCCAATTAATTACAGATAAAATTTGATTTTCTAACTAATTTAAAGCTACAAAAAAATTATAGTAAAGCATACTATATTATATGTTCATTGTGTAGATCTACTCATGTGGAGTCCAACAAAATTAGATTTTCTATTTTATGATTTTTCTGTGATTTACTATGATTTTTCAAAGATTCAGCGGAAATAAATAGAAAAGAAAAAGTCAAAACCGCTGTTACTGTAGCAAAACTATGGTTACTGTAGTGACCCGCTGTCCAAAACCGCTCCAGGGTGTAATTTGAACGGTTTTGAAAAGTTCAGGGTGTAAAACAGACAGTTTTATAGTTGGAGGTGTAGGTTAGACGCTAGCTGATAGTTCAGGGGGTTAAATAGACTTTTTCCTTTAATAATGAGAAGTACTCGACTACTGCACCAATCCATGCTCCCTCTTCTTTTGGATACAGTACCCCGACTACTGCAGCGAATTATTTTTCCCTTTTCTTTCCTCTTTTCCTACCGCTCTCTTCTTTACACGCTATGTACTGCTTTTTTAATTACTTCTGTTTTCCCTTTTTTTTTTGCTCTCTTTCTTTTCAATGCTAGACACTCACAAACAGCTAATGTTTTTTTATACTAGGTTAGACCATTTCTTTCTAAAAAAACGTAATTCTTTTACATATCAAAGCAGACCAATTCATTTTGTACGAAACATTGAACAATACATTCTCTGTATATATTTCTCGCTATTATCGCCCGCGGCACCACCGGAGCCCTGGCTAATTAGAATTATAGACGGGACTTGCCTACTACGTGTAAGGACCAAAGACCTACTGCTACGGATCAGAAAGACGAATCCGTGGTCGAGTAGGACCGCTCGCTAGCCGTCATTGTCGCCGATGCCGTCATCACCCTCCCCGTCGTGGCGGCCGCCGCGCCCTGGTGCCTGGCGAGGTCTTCCTTGAGGAGGGCAATCTCATGGCACACCTCCTCCATGGTCGGCCGGCCCGACGGCGAGTGCTGCGTGCACACGATCCCGAGGTCGATGAGCTCGACCATGACGTCGTTCCAGAGCCTGTCGTCGGCCACCGCCGTCGCCGCGTCCGTCAGCCACGACTCCGCCACGATCTTGCCGACGTCGTGCGGGTAGTGCCGCCTCACCCAGTCGTGCAGCGTGAGCCCCTCCTGGAAAATCACGTCCGTCGGCCTCTTCCCCGTGATGAGCTCCAGAAGCATCACGCCGAAGCTGTACACGTCGCCCTGCGTCGATGGGTGCCCTCCCATTCCGTACTCTGATGAGCCATGCAAGAACAGAGCGCACCAAAAATGTTAAGCAAACGTACATGACATGGTTTAGATTCTTGAACTTGGTTGATGAGCAAAGACTCTGTACCGGGTGCGATGTAGCCGACTGAACCTTGTAACAATCCGGTGATGGAGTTGCACGGATCAGCTGAGCCGGCGGTGCTGCCGAGGTCGTCGCTGTCGCCGCCGACGTCCTTGACCAGCCGGGCGATGCCGAAATCCGCTACCACGGCCTTCATGTCGTCGTCGAGGAGGACGTTGCTGGGCTTCAAGTCGCAGTGCACGACGCGGACCGGAGCGTAGTGGTGCAGGTAGGCGAGCCCCTCGGCGACGTCGCTGGCAATGGAGACCAGCTGCGCGAGGTCGAGGCCGCGTCCCGGCGCGCCGTCGGGCGGGTACAGGCGGCTCTCGAGGCTGCCGTTGGGCATCAGCGGGAGCACGAGCGCGTGGAAGTCCGGCTGGCTGCACGCGGTGACCACGCGCACCAGGTTCCGGTGGCGCGTCCGCCGCAGCACCTGGCACTCCCGCTTGAAGCTCCTGCTCACCTCGCCGCCGCTCTTCGGGTCCAGCACCTTAACGGCGACGCGCGTGCCGTCGCGGAGCGTCCCCTCGTAGACGCGCCCGAACCGCCCCGCGCCGATGAGGCTCGCATGCTCGAACCCGCGCGTCGCCTCGGAGAGCTCCCGATGCGACACCCTTGGGTGGTCTCGCTCCGTCGGCTCGTCGGCGTCGGTCAGCAGCATCGAGCGGCGCGAGTCTCGCCGCACGCCTGCTCTCGCCGCCGTGCGGCACGCGACGACACCGATGATGGCAACCGTGAACGCGACGATCGTGATCACCACGGGCAACACCACGCGCCGGTCACGAAGCGCTGGTCGGTGCTTCGCGCCACCGCCGCCGCCGCACCGAGCCAGACCGGACACGGACCCGCAAAGGCCAGCATCGCCGAGGAACGCGTCCGCCGGGAAGCTGGCGAAGGCCCCCGTTCCCGGCACCTCGCCAGAGAAGCTGTTGAAGGAGAAGTTGACATGTCGCAACGACGCCGCCGTCTCCAGCGTCAACGGCAGCGCACCCGTCAGACCGTTGTACGACACGTCAAGAACCTGCAAGAACGGCAGGGCGCCGATGGTGTCCGGGAGGCCGCCCTGCAGCTCGTTGCCGGAAACATTGAAGTACTCCAGCGCGACGCAGCTGCCGAGCTGCGGCGGTATGGTGCCGGACAACCTGTTGGACGACAGATTGAGCACCTGTAGCATCACCATTTTGCTAATGGCAGCCGGGATCGGCCCTTCCAGTTGGTTGCCGGAGAGGTTCAGGTACAGCAAGCCGCTGAGCGCGGACAGGTCTGCCGGGATCTCGCCCTGCAGCCCGTTGTGCGAGAGGTCGAAATTCTGCAGGTCCACGCATCGCGCAAGGCTGGGAGGTATGGCGCCGGAGAGACGGTTGTGACTCAGCACGAGCTCGCGGAGCTGCGTGAGGTTGGAGAGCGCGTCCGGGACGGCGCCGGTGAGCCGGTTGTGCGAGAGGTCGACGAGCCCTAGCCGTGGGACCGTGCCGAGCGACGGTGGGATCTCGCCGGAGAGGAGGTTGTTGGAGAGGTACAGCCGCTCGAGCCGCTGCATGGCGGCGACGCCCGGCGGAATCGAGCCGTTGAGGAGGTTGTGGGACAGGTTCAGCGTGGTGAGGTTGGCGAGGTCGCCGAGGCTCGCCGGGATCGGGCCGAAGATGTTGTTGTACTCCAGGTGGAGCTGCTGGAGGCCCGGGGAGAGGCGGCCGACGACCGGCGGGATCGTGCCGGCGATCTCGTTCCTGGCGATGCCGAGCTCCTTGAGCTCGGTGCAGTTCGTCAGCGACGCGAAGAAAGGCTCCAGGCTGGTGTTGTTCCGCGGGCTCTCCAGGGAGTTGTACGTGAAGTACACAAGCTCCAAGCGCGGCATTCCGCCGAACATGTTGGTCGGCAGCTCGCCGGCGAGGAAGTTGTTCTCCAGCAGCAGCCACCTGAGCTTCGTCGAGTTGGATATCGACGGCGGGATGCCGCCGACGAGGTAGTTGGACCACAGGACCAGGAACGTGAGCTCAGGGAGCGAGCAGTCTCCCCGGAAGGGGATCTCGCCGTCGAGCGAGTTGGAGGAGAGGTCGAGGTACTGCAGGGTGGTGGTGGAGAAGTTGCAGAAGATGGCCTCCGGGATATGGCCGGAGAAGTTGTTCTCGCCGAGGTTGAAGTACACCATGCTGCGAATGCGCGTGAGCTCCACCGGAATCGGCCCCTCCAGGTTGTTCCCGGAGAAGTCGAGCGAGTTGAGGCGGGAGAGGTTGCCGAGCTCGGGGGGGAGTCTCCCGGTGAACGCGTTCATCGACATGGCTAGCACGGTGAGGCGAGAGAGGCTCCCCAGCTCCGGCGGGACGCGCCCCGTGAGGAGGTTCCCGGAGAGGTTGAGCACGCTGAGGTGGGAGAGGTTGGCGAGCGCAGGAGAGACCTCGCCGGAGAGCCTTTGCTTGCTTAGTGTCAGGTTCACGACACGCCCCGTCGCCGTGTCGCAGGCGACGCCGGTCCAGTTGCACACGTCGTCATGTAGCGCGTCCCAGCTAGCGAGGGCTCCATTGGGATCACTGGACACGCCGGACTTGAAGGATAGAAGCGCGGCGCGGTCATCGTCCAAGCCGCCGGCAGCGGCCGAAACAGCTGGGCTGATCGGGCCGTACGGGAGGAAGAGGAGAAGGAATGTGAAGAAGATGGCGGCGGACATGGGCGCAAACTCCATGGGAGCATGAGGCGCTGGATCGGGGGAGAGAGAAAGAGCTCTAGACCTCTAGCTCAAGACATTGGAGAGAGAGAGACAATGCTTGTTGGTGATAGCAACGTTTGCTACACCGCTGGGGGTTTTAAAGGAGGGAAAAGAGGCGCCTCCCTGCCTAACTGCCGTCTGGCTGCAGCCGTTACACATTGGCGCCAAGTTTTTGACTTTGCAACTGCAGGGACAGGTGTCGGGATGTGACTGGTTCGCGCCCATGGTGTTTCACTGAAGCGTGGGGCCATGTCGTGTCATGTGTGGATATTACGGCATGTAACACGCAGATGAGGTAATTAGTAAGGTGTGGATTAGTGAGAGAGGCGGTGGATTAGTGGGGGCAATCATGTGCCGTGTGCGTGCGTACAAAAAGTACCGTGCGTGCGGCCGGAAGGGCCCACCAAGATTTGCACGCGTACGTCCACGGTGGAACAGTGTTCTTGGTCTGGATATTGCCCTGTACAGAGCTGTGGTAATTAGGTGGCGGCCGATCGAAGGAAATGTGTGTTTGTGGTGTGGACCGCCATTGCTCCGAAAGCTAGCCTATAATCTGTATAAATAGGCTATCTTTGGGGATATAGGGATCTTTTTAGCATTGTTTACGAATAGGAAGCAAAGTTCAAAGGGTGGCGTAGATTCTTCCACACAATGCAAAGAGATCAATTTGACACTCTATTCTCCACTCTAGATTGTTGCAATCTAAAAATAAAATTTATATAGAGGTTGGTCAAACTTCCTCTGATAAGACTGCATAGGCTATAGAGCGTTCATGTATGTTCGTGAGGCTAATCAGGGCAACTATAAAATTTAGCAAAAAGGTTATTAGCATATATATATGTCCCATGCATGTGGTACACATATTTTGTTTATTTGTGCTCCATAGGCCCTGTTTGGATCTACCCAACTAAAGTTTAGCTAGCTAAAATTTCAAAGCTAAACTTTAGTCAGCTAAAAATTCTTTCAGCTAAACTTTATTTTTTCGAAAGGGACGGCAACGCACATTTTTTTTAGGTGAAGAAAAGCAAAAAAGCAAAAGAAAGTTACAAAATCAGACCCCCTGGATCAGCCTGTATCTAGAACAACACCAACTAACCTCCTACCATAGGAAAGCTAGGGTGTTTGGATCATTCAGCTAATAAACTCTGCTAAACTTTAGCTGGGCCATTTAGATCCATAGCAGCTAAATTAAGCCAGCTAAAGTTTAGCTGGTGGATCCAAACATGCCCTAAGTTGTTGAAGAATCCTGCTGTTTGGCATATATAGCACTCTACGGTATTCTACAGAGAAGTTGAAGCAGAGGTAAGATCATGTTTGTTTTATTTTGAATAAAAACAGGATGGTACAAAGCCCCTATTGCAAATATATTTAAACCAAGGAGTATTTACAAAGAAAAAAAGAAAATAAAAAATACAGGCTCCAATAAGGGGCTGTCTAAGATAAAAAGAGTTGAGGAAGAAAATGAGGTACACAAGAGTTCAGAAGAAAATCTGAAGATTGTCTTGAGGTTGTTGATACAACTCTATTTTGTTGTGAGGATGAGAGCGATAGAGAGACGAGAGTATTTATCACATCCTCCATCCATTCTAAATTGTAAGTCGTTTTAGGTTTTTAATATATAACTTCTATCACATATTTAGACATAATGTATATCTAGATGTACAGTGGCGCACCCAGAATTTAGCTAAAACTAAGACCAAACTCTAGCGACCAAAAACTAAGGGCCTGTTTAGATACCAAATTTCACCTCAAATTCCACTATGCAAAAAGAAGATTCCCCGTCACATCAAAATGCCGGCACATGCATGGAGTACTAAATATAGATGAAATAAAAAAAACTAATTGCACAGTTTTATTGTACTTTACGAGACGAACATTTTGAGCCTAATTAATCAATGTTTGGATAAAAATTTACAAATACAAACGAAATACTACAGTGCAGAATCTTGTACTATGCAAAATCAGCCCCTCCCAAATCAGCCGATCTAAACACGGCATAAAAGACCAACTCAGTTGGTTTTTGACATCGTGGAAATCCTTTCTATTGTGACGGTTGCAACAGGCCAACTCAATTGGTTTTCGACACCGTGGATCTGCAATAATAACCTGAGTATCAAGCACATGATTGGAACCGCCCTCCTCCACAAAATCAACATTTTCATTTCTAGTTTGTTAGGTTGGATTAAGTCTAATGCAGCTGCAGGTTAACTGTAATTACTTCCTCACATTGGTTCTGTGCGGCTGCAGGCAAACTAGTTGCAGCTGTGCAGGCAAATTAGGGGCTGTTTAGTTCCAAGAAATTTTGCAAAATTTTTCAGATTTTCCGTCACATCGAATCTTTGGACACATGCATGAAGCATTAAATATAGATAAAAAAATAAAACTAATTACACAGTTTAGACGAAATGGACGAGACGAATCTTTTAAGCCTAATTAGAACATGATTAAACAATTTTTGTCAAATAACAACGAAAACGCTACAGTAGCGTTTTGCCAAAAATTTTGGCATCCAAACGGTGCCTTAGTAGAGAATTGAAGTCAGGAGTGAATGACACCTTTCAGTTTGAGATCCAATCAACTAATCAAAGGATGAAGGGCCAGTTGCAGCTGCTCTGCTCGGCTGCTCCCAGCGGGCACTTGTTTGCCTACTCAGCTGCTCTGCTCGGCTGCTCCTAGGGGGTAGCAGCCCCTGTCCGGCTGGCAGCCAAGCGGTGCCGGGGCAGCGGACGGGCGGCCAGCGACCGGCCAACTAGCCAAGGGCGGAGCGGAGCCGCGGCCCGCAGAGCTCAGATCAGAGGCCGGAGGGGGGCGAGCCGTCGAGGGGCAGCAGCGGGCCATGGCGCGAAGACGGCGGGCCAGGCGGCGGAGCGAGGACGCTAGGGTCGCCATTCAGGACTCGGCGCTGCCGGCCGCCGGCTGCCCTATTCCCTATCTTCGGACACTGATGTCTCACGGGCTGGGCCAAAAAAAAAAATTTTGAAGACTTGCTCCCTCCTTACTTAGGCCCTGACTAGAGCCATGACCCTAGTGCTGTGTCCGTTCATGTAGGTGTATAGTAAAAACTATGTATAACTAGAAAATTCAGAATAATTTATAATTTAGAACAGACTAAGCGCTCGCCGGATCATCACAGCTTTGCCGTCTGCCGCTTTGATACTACGTGGTTAATTATGCCATCGATTATGCAAAAGAGATAAGATGATAAGAGCATTAGATGGAACGCACTGGACAAATGCATGCCGTACGTGTTAATTTCTGTGGCTGGCCTCCATTTATTTACTTCTTTTGCAAAAAGGGTAGTACCATCTTTTGTACGAAAAAGAACAAAAAGACAAACCAAGTGCAGTATGAATTAGAAATCACTGGGCTAGTTACAGTCACATCAATCTTTGCGTGTTGCTGTGATGCCTGCAACAGTGTTCTAGTCTATGGACAGTTGGACACTTTAGCATCACATACATCAGTCCAATCAACCTGTTGATGCATGCAATGCGGTCTACGTTTTTCAGTTCCCTACGTTTTCCATATGAAAATACATTGATTCATGTAAAAATTTTATACAATTTCTGTGAATTTTTTACATTCCAAAAGTGTCCTAACTGTCTGCATGTATGGGTGGTTTAGTTTGCCCCCAGGCCAACACGTCTTGGGAGGACATGAACCAAAAAGTCTATAGTAGCATACCAACTAGTGTGGTGGCCTACTCGTAATTGCAAAGCTAGTATTATGAGTGAGGACTTGCTATATTTCAAGTGCATTGAATATAGGATGTTTTCAGGCAAGACTTCACCATTGGCTGATGAGCATGTAAAGCAGACATTCAGCTTGATGGAGGAAAAAATCAAGCAAGGATGGATACAATATTGCCTGAAGAGAAGACATCTGACCGTTAGGAAATAATGAATAATTATATATGTATCGTACATTCTGTTATCCTGATTTTTGTATGAATATTTACTTTCTCTCTTACCGCCACTATTCTCTGCTCCCTCCGTCCCATTAAAAGTGACGTTTCTGACTTTTGGGTACCTTGTTTGACCATTTATCTTATTCAATTTCTTTTTGCAAATTATAAAATAAATAAATCATTATTAAAGTATCTCTAATGATAAAATAAGTCATAACAAAATAGATAATATTTATACAAAAATTTTGAATAATACGAACGGTCAAACAAGATGGCACGGAGTCCAAAACGTCACTTTCAATAGGACGGAGGGAGTATGTCACTACTATAACTCCTATTTGGAAGGAAAAATTCAGACAAGGATTCACTACTATAAAGGAAGTTTGCGTTCTTTTAACTTTACCGTCATCACTTTTCTGTTTTTCATATGTATCTACTCTGTACTCACTCATTCTCCTTCTCTATTGCAATTGAGTTTTGTTGTTGTCGGGAGATCACCTTCCACCAACTGTGTGTCCGTGCCTTTCAATTCGCCTTCCTACCGCTACACCAGCTGAGTGCAACAACATGCATGTATCTTATCTTCTTACATTGTATTGTTTTCATTGCCATGCCGCGTGCTTAATATCGGCGGCTTGTGTCATGTTTCCTTGTTAATTCGTTTCCTTTTATTTGCACCTAGCTATGTGTACACTTTTTGTTATATTTTACATCAAATGACCAAGTAATTTAATTTATAAATAGATATAGGAATACTTTGGGTTAGATTTTTCATGACATTTGTGGGTGATTGGTATCTTATTAAAAATAGACGGGCTACAACAAACCTGTCTCTGAATTGTTAGCGTCTCTGATGTGCATTTTGGAGTAGACGGTAACCGAGATCCGCATCTCTGGATTATAAACCGTCTCTGATGTATTCTATAAAACAGATGGGCCTCAAGAACGTGTGTCTTTGATATATTAGAGATGGCTTATAGTAAGACGTGTCTCGAATATTATGTCGTCAAAGATGGGTATAGTGGCTGTGGGGCTGTGGACTAATATTCCAGAGATAGTAGGTCTCTATGTCACTTGGCTGAGTACTTATCTTCTCTGATGGACGTGTCACCTTTGTTCCTTTCTGGCATAGTGGTTGTTGTTGGGTTGATTTTTTTACATATTAGCAAATAATGGATAATTTTTATTTTTATTTTTATTTATAAATAGGTATTTTTGACTCCGTAACCACATGTGTCTATCGCTTTCTGAATTGTAATATAGCCAAGTTGACTGAGCTATGCTGATTAAAAAGCCTAATTCATCTCCACGATAAGAACACGGAAGTTCCTGTCAAACCTGTTGCATCAGTATACAATGTTGGTGGTGAAGACTGAAGAGGGCATTACATTCATACAATCATCATACATGATCATCAGATGCATAGAACAGTGGCAGTCAGACTACAGTTGGTCGGGTGCTACTGGGGTTTATTTATGATTGATCCCGAGCACCTGAACAATGACCTAACTCAAGAGCCTTTTCGCTTCCTACACCACCGCGCTAATGGAGTCCGACATGTTTGCAGCACAACAACAAAAGATTAATCGAGTGCCTTCTCCATCGCATAATTAACAACTCAAAGAATCAGCACTACTTGTTCAGTAGTAGGCGACTCCCAACCATGGAAATAAACAAATCAATGGTGGCAGCCGCTAGCCGGAGGTGAGAGAGACGACCGAGATCGATCGAATCTAGCCACCACCCACCGTAACCACGGAAACAGTGGCGGCGCGGCACTAATTGATTTATCCTAAACAATTCGAGAGACGTTTCGTTGTTGCTTCAGTTGGAGAACAACGAGTCTTTGGTCGAGAGCGAACGGCGGCCGCCGCCGTGCCGGGCGAGGTCCTCTTTGAGCAGTGTGATCTCGTGGCAGACGTCCGCCATGGTGGGCCGCAGCGCCGGCGAGTGCTGCGTGCACACGAGCCCGAGCTCGATCAGCTCCACCACGGCCACTTCTTCGGGCGCCTCGGGCGCCCGCTCCCGCTCTCGCCACGGCGCGTGCGCCAGGACGGCGGCGACGTCGTGCGGGTAGTGCCGCCTCACCCAGTCGTGCAGCGTCAGCCCCTCCTGGAAGATCACGTCCGTTGGCCTCTTCCCCGTGATGAGCTCCAGAAGCATCACGCCGAAGCTGTACACGTCGCCCTGTGTCGAAGGATGCCCTCCCAATCCATACTCTGATTAAAACAAATCACAGGATTAATTAATGGACGATGTCGAAATTAACTAATTAAGCATGGGCCCAGTGTCATTGTATGCATGCATACACGTAACACGTGTGGGCGAACGTACCAGGTGCGATGTACCCAACTGAGCCTTGTAACAGTCCGGTGATGGAGTTGCACGGGGCGGACTCGTCGCTGGTGCTGCTGGCTTCGCCGACGGCGCCGGCGCCGGCGACGAGCCGCGCGATGCCGAAGTCCGATATCACGGCGCGCATCTCATCGTCGAGGAGGACGTTGCTCGGCTTGAGGTCGCAGTGCACGACCCGGACCGGCGCGTAGTGGTGCAGGTACGCCATCCCCTCGGCGACGTCGCTCACGATGCCCATGATCTGGCCGAAGTCCAGGCCGCCGCCACCGGCGGTGGCACAGCCATTGTCCCCGTGCGGCGGGTAGAGGAGGCCGTCAAGGCTGCCCCTCGGCATCAGCGGCAGCACGAGCGCGTTGAAGCTGGCCGTGCTGCAGGTGGTGATCACCCTGACGAGGTTCTTGTGGCGTGTCTGTTTCAGCACCTCGCACTCCCTCTTGAAGCTGCCGGAGACCTCGCCGCCGCCCTTCGGGTCCAGCACCTTCACGGCGACGCGCGCGCCGTCTCGGAGTGTTCCCTCGTACACGCGCCCGAAGCGGCCGGCGCCGATCAGACCCTCCTGGACGAAGCCGCCGGTCGCCTCGGAGAGCTCCCGGTGTGATATCCTCGGGTGCTCCCTCTCCGCCTGGTCCTCGACGTCGACGAGGCGCACCGACTGGCGCCCCGACCGCTTCGCCCTCGCGGTCACCATGGACCGGCACCCGACCGCGCATAGCATGAAGGACACGGCGGCGACGATGCCAGCGACGGCGAGTACCATCGGACGCCGGCGACGCGCACGCCTTGGCGGCTCGCACGTGGCGATGCCGGGAACGTAGCCGCAAAGCCCGGGGTTGCCTCGGAACGCCTCCGCCGAGAGGTTAGCGAGCACGCCGGCGCGTGGCACCACGCCGGAGAAGTTGTTGTACGAGAAGTTCGCCTCTCGGAGCGACGTGGACAGAAGCAGGGACCCGGGCAGGGGCCCGGACAGGGCATTGCGCGACACGTCGAGCACCTGCAGGAACGGCAGCGCCGCCATGGACGCCGGGAGCGCGCCGCGCAGCGCGTTGCCCGAGAGGTTGAGGTACTCGAGCGCGACGCAGCTGCCGAGCTGCGACGGGATCGTGCCGGCGAGCCTGTTCGCGGACAGGTCGAGCGCCAGGATCATGTCCATCTTGCTGAGCTCGAGGGGCAGAGGCCCCTCCAGGTGGTTGTTGGACAGGTTCAGGTACAGCTTGAGGCTGCTCAAGGCGGCGACGTACGCCGGGATCGGGCCTTGCAAGCCATTGTAGGAGAGGTCTAGGATTTCCAGGTTGAGGCAATCTCCGAGACTGGGAGGAATGGCGCCGGAGAGTTGGTTGTGGTGCAGCATTAGCCGCCTGAGCTGCGTCAAGTTGGAGAACGTGTCTGGGATCGCTCCGGCGAGACGGTTGCTGGAGAAATCGACGAGGCCGAGGTGTGGCATTTCGCCGATAGATTTCGGAATCTCGCCGGAGATGAGATTGTTCGACAGGTACAGCCGCTCGAGAAGGCGCATGTGCGACATCTCCGGCGGGATGGTGCCATTGAGCAGGTTGTTCGAGAGGTTGAGGTACGTGAGGTTGACGAGGCCGGAGATGTTGGGCGGGATAGAGCCCGAGATAGCGTTATCCTCGAGGTGGAGCTGCCGGAGTCCGCGCGGGAGCTCCCCGGTAAACGGCGGCAGCCGCCCGCCGAGGTCGTTCCCGGCGAGCTCGAGTTCCTGCAGGCGAGTGCAGTTCCTCAGGGAGCGGAAGAAGGGGTCGAGGTCGGTGTTGCCGCCGTGGCTGGACAGGTTGTTGTACGAGAGGTAGAGGTACTGGAGCCGCGGCAACCTGTCGAACACCTGCGACGGCAGCTCGCCGGCGAGGTAGTTGGACTCGAAGTCGATCCACTCGAGCATGGAGGAGTTCGCCAGCGCCGGCGGGATCGCGCCGGACAGGTCGTTCGACCAGAGGAGGAGAAACCGGAGGCTGGGGAGGCGGCAGCCGGCGGCGTAGGGAATGTCGCCGGCGAGGGAGTTGTTGGCGAGGTCTAGGTACTGCAACGCGGAGCAGTTGCAGAAGAGCGTCTCCGGGATGCTGCCGGAGAGCCGGTTCCCGCTGAGGTCGAGGAAGTAGAGCCTCTGGAGGAGGCCGAGGCCGGCGGGGACCGCGCCCTCGAGGAGGTTGTTCGTCAGGCTGAGCTGCGTCAGGGCCGAGAGCGCGGCAAGCTCCGACGGAATCGTGCCGGCGAAAGCATTGTTCGAAACATCGAGCACCGTGAGGAAAGACAGCCGCCCCAGCGCCGGCGAGATCGCCCCGCGGAGCTCCTTCCCGCTCAGCACCAGCTGCGTGACGCGCCACCGGCCCGGACCGCCGCCGCCACACGTGACGCCCGTCCAGTTGCAGAACGACCCCGGTGAGCGGCCCCAGTCCGCGAGGGCGCCGCCGGGGTCCGCCGAGACGTTGGAGAGGAACGCGAGGAGCGTGGACCGGTCGGCGTCGGCGTCGGCCACTGCAGGCGGTCGTGCGGTGGCGGCGGCCTCGACAGTGATCGGCACGATGAGGCCGACATGAAAGATGATGATTGGGATGAGCATTTTGGCCATGGTAGTGGCCGAAAGGGCAGTGGCAACGAGGCGGATGTGGTGACCATTGATAGCAACGTCTGCTACAATGCCGTGGGTTTTATGGTGAACAGGGGCCGCGCGCGGAGGTGTAGACGTGTAGTAGCTGGAGCCTGGAGAAGATACGAGGAAGAGAAAGAAAAGGCGGGAAGGTGGCTGCCTAACTGCAGTTGAAACTTGAAAAACCGCGGATTAGCTAGCTTTGGCGCCAAATGTTTGACTTGAGATCAAGGGATGGGTTTTGGTTATTAATCATTTGAGATAGCCCACCTGCATATTTCACGGTTGTTCCCGTGAATGTCAAACATAGATTAGTTTTGCTTATCATTGAAGCCACGTGTCAAACTACCCATGGCCACGCGTCCATGGATACTATACACAAGGAAGGGTGTTCCTATTTTACTAGCGCTCCGGCGTCTGATTCGGACGCTAGCGTCCGGACGCTGCCCGCACAGGGAGCGAACGAGCGCCTACCGCGTCGGGCTCTCGAGGGAGCACACTCCTATGCCGCCCCGGATGTCGTCCGCGCCACCGGTCGCTTCCCAGCGCATTTCATGTGGAACACCCGATCTACTTTTGAAACATCCAGATACAACAGTTGCAACATACAAAAGAAGTCAAATAAAACACTTTAAACAAAGCATCTGAAACACTTGCGAAAAACGACTAAAAACCATTTGACAACCATTGCAAATATATGCAACATCCAGATGAAACACTTGCAAACATACGTATGAAACACCTAAAAACACTTGAAATATATGTTTGCAACATGCATGTATATGCAACATCTAGATCTAGTTTTGCAACATCTAGACAAAACACTTACAACATTCATCTAAAAATAGATGAAACATTTGGAACATACACTTTAAACATATGTGTATAGCCAAGTAGCCATTACAACATGTGCAACATCCCGATCTACTTAACATCGATATACAACACTTGCCACGTACTTCGGAAACATCTGAAATATTTGAAACATACTATTGTAACATGTGCTTTCAGCGTAGCATCTGCTTGCTGCTTGGACGAATGGAGGCTCATTGATGCGGAGCTTAACGCTGTTATGGAGCTCGAAGTCGCGGAGTGGCGTGGAGGTCATCGGTGTGGACTCGTCAGCGGCACGAACCTTGGCAGCGGCAGGCGGATGGAGCACGGCTGCGATGGGAGGCGCAAGTCTGTAAGCGAGCTAGCGAGTGCCTAGCACATCGGGCTTGCCGTGCACGGCGTGGATGGGCGGCGGGGACGCGAGCGGGAGCGGCGTAGGCGAGGATAGGGTGAAAGCTCTATGTTTTTGTGTTGGTAATTAGTGACAATGTCTAAGTACTAATCCTATGCTTAAGTTGTATATAGCATATGAGGATTAGTACATTCCAAGGTTGATGGCAAAATGGACATGTTGATCATGATGGCCACACTTGGATTTGGACGCAACCCTACGTGATCAAGGCAAAGGTATTTGCTAGGGTTCATGTTTTAGTAACCAAGACACCTAGTGGGTGTGGTTACATTATAAGATAGATAGTCGTACTATAAAGAGGAGAATGACGCAGCTATTGAACTCATAAGTGCCTCTAGGTGTGCATTTCATAATCATATGTATTTGGATAGAACTAATAACGTCTCGAAAAATGATTGTGAAAATGCTAACACACTCGCACATGACGTGATCACTTGGTGGTGTTAGCACATTTGCGATGGCGTTGGAGTTTGAGCGGTAGAGAGGGTTTGGGGTCCTCTCTCCCTCCCGCCGAGCTTGCGAGGCGGGATTCAGTCATTTTCGAGGAATTAAAACGCCTATTTTCCTTTACGCCAATGTCGAGATTTGGAGGTGTTGTCACATGTTGTTTCACGAGCTAAAACATGTGCTAAAGTGACACACATAGTTAGTCTAGCTCATATGTGAAAGGGCGAATCAAACGGAGGCGAACGGAGGTCACAGTGGTGACCAGACGCTGGACCGGACGCGGTCACTGATTGACCAGACGCGTCCGGTCAGTGTTCAGCGTCTGCGCGTGTTAATCGGACACGCAACGCGTCCGGTCAGAGTCGACCGGACGCGTCCGGTTGGTGAGGGAGCTTACTGGACTCCAACCGGACGTTGGCATTGTGGCGTCCGGTTAGTTCTGCAGCGCGTCTGGTCACTGTCTTGTTGGAACACAGTCTCTGCTTGACCAGCGTGTCCGGTCCGTTATGGGACCAGCGCGTCCGGTCGATCCCAGCGCGTCCGGTCCACGCAACGAGCGCATCCGGTCGGTGCTTCACGGCGTAGCCGTTGTGAGATCGGCGCGTCCGGTCAGTGTGACCAGCGCGTCCGGTCAACGCGACTGCAGCGTTTTCAAGTGTCTAACGGCTCTATTCGAAGGGGTACATATATAAATACTCGTTGGCGGCTCAAAGCTCTCTCTCTTGCACTTTTTGACATACTTGTGAGCACCTTGAGCCAAGCAACTCCCCTCTCACTTATCTCTCTTGCTTATTTGTATATTCGAAGTGAGATTGAGTGATCCAAGTGCATTTGCATTGTGAGATTGCATCTAGTTGGCACTTGGTGGTTGATTTGCTGCGGGATTTTTGTTTCTCTTGGTGGTTGCCACCATCTAGACGGCTTGGAGCAGCTTGGAGGCGTTAGCAAGAGTTGGTGATTGTTCTTGGCCACCTCCGGTGATTGTGAGGGGTTGTGTCTACCTCGGCGAAGCGCCAAAGGCAACGTTAGTAAATTGCTCGTGTCATTTGCAACCTTTTGCCATTTGGTAGGTTCTTGTGGCGCCTTTTGAGAGGCTCGGTGTGAGACCGATTAGCCACCGAACCACGTGGTGAAGAGGGACACAACGGGGACTAGCGTGCCGACAAGCACGTGAACCTCAAGATAAATCTTCGTGTCATCACTATCATATTGTGATTGATTGATCCCGGTGTTCGGTTGTCTTGGTATTTATTGTTGATCATATTGGTTGGCTCAATACTTCGCCCCTCGGTGAAACTCTCCTAACTCAACTCCGCATTACCTTCTTAGTTATCTTTGCTAGCTAGTTAGCTTTGCTAGAGTAGCTCTTTTGTGTAGCTTGCTAGTTGTAGGTGTAGTTTCCTTCTCGGTTTGACTTGTGCGGTTGAGTGCAAATACTAGAATTGTGAATTGGATAGGTGGCTTGCAAACACCCCGTAGGCTAAGCAAAACTCACATCTCGCTATTTGTTATATTGATAAACTTGTTTAGCTTGTCTTTGTAGAAAATTTTAAAAGGCTATTCACCCTCCCTCTAGCCATCAAGACCTTTCACAGGGTCCGTCCCGTGAGCAGAGCGAGTAGGCAACGCGGGCGGGGGCAATGTGGGCGAGTGCAGGATCCGTCCGTTCGGACATACAGACTCCCTAGAAGGAGCGTTTCCGATATTTTAATGCCTGAGTTTCAAGCAAAATAAACTAGTACAGTTAAAAAGGACAGGTCATGAGAGACATTTCACAATTCTTCTCTATAATCCAACAATGACAAAATACACGTTACCTAAACATAAAAAATAGACACCTAAAATATAGGAGAAATGCACAAGTAAACATCCAAAGAAAGGTTATTGTTCACACAACATATCGACGAACAAATGGTAACGATAAGCCAGTTGATTCATACATACACATATGTATGTGTTTCTATTGCAATAGGAATGAGACTATCCAACACTTATTCCTTGAGTGCCCCTGTGCTAAAATGATTTGGAGGATTATTTTCTACGCTACTAATTTAAACCAACCGAGATCTATCAGCCATATATTTGGTAATTGGCTCATGAATCAGCAAAAAAGAGTCAAAGGTTTGATCTGGGTTGGGGTGGCTGCCATATGCTAGGCTATCTGGCGATGCCGGAATGATGTTATTTTTAACAAATTGAAAACTAACTCTATTATGCAGGTTACTTTCAGGAGAGCATACTGGATGCGCTTCTGGGCTCAGCTGCAGCGTGACGAGCAAGCCAAGGATGCCCTCTCGTTGATGAGCAAGAAATTAGAGATGATTGCTTTAGAGATTTCCAATAGAGGGTGGAAGCACATTTATCGTTTGCTTTAGTTTCCTGGTCTATTTATAAGACTCTGGCTTGCACTACTTTTTGTGAACATGAAACGTTGTAATAATTGGCTGTGTACATCTTCGGATGTAGAGGCCGGATATTTGTTATCCATTATCTAAAAAATGTATGTGTTTCTAGGATCAACAAATTCCATCGGGGTCACTAAAATCGAAAGATGAGAGATACCATCACATTGCTGCTACAATTGCCCCACGATAAACCTTCCTCAAACAAACTTGTTTATATGAGATAGTACTCCCTTCGTCCTAAATACAAGGTACTCAGGCCATGTTTAATTCCCAAAATTTTTCAAGATTTCCCGTCACATCGAATGTTTGGACACATATATGGATTATTAAATGTAGATGAAAAAAACGAATTACACAGTTTGGTAGAAAACCACGAGACAAATCTTTTGAGCCTAATTAGTCCATGATTGGACACTAATTAACAAATACAAACGAAAGTGCTACAGTAGCCAAGCTAAAAAATTTCGCGAACTAAACACACCCTCAAGCAATTTTAGAACCAAGTAATTAAAGAGTCTACTAAAAACCTAACTTGCCCCTCAGTGTAATTAGTTCGGTTGTTAACTTGTTTAATTTTCTATTAAGACATAGTTTAAAAAGACAGACATACATGTCATTGATTTTAGCTACCAATTATATTAATTTTGAGCAAGATAGTGTTTCACGGTCATGGGCATGTATGGATGCATGCACGTATCGGGTTTAGAAAACAGATACGTATATATGGATGTAGTTGAGCATCCTAGACTACCTTGTAATTCAGATGAATTTTAAGATTTGTCCGAATGGTAAGGTTTGCAACCACCAATGTCATATAAGGAAAATGGAAGGCATACAAAGCTATCCTTATTTTTGCTCGAACTGCACCATGGCAAACCTCCCTTTGACCCTTTCAATGAAACCCTAATCAAGTCGACATTTGCCCTTTTCTACGGTGAAACCAAACTGTTTGAGCACACACACGCAATCTTACATAAACTAGAAGCAGTCGGCCCGATCCCGACGGCTTGCACTAGCGTTAAAGCTAGCGTGCGCGTGATCATCTATGGCCTATGGCTATGGGTGACGATCGAGTCAGATTTGGGTGGGATTAAGCCATAATACGCGTGCCATTAGAGGCGCTTAAACTATGATTTGCATGCGTCCATGTAAAAGTCAGTCACGCTCACACACTGGTACTATACGGTACGTTTCCATCATCTCCTGGTTATTGTGCTTTGCTACGTCATCTAGGCAAGTTTACGTTGGTGCGTGTCGTGTGTGTGTGTTTGTGTTGCGGTGTGACGCGGCGACCCGTTGACACTGCACATACAAGCAGCCAGCCAGGGACTGGCGCTGGTGTGGTTGGGGAGGCTTGTCTGCTCCGATGATGGCCGATGGGTGACCCGGACCTGGACGGGACATGCAAAGCTTGTTACTGACCGTCAGACACCGAAAGCTGCGAGCCACTTCAACTCTCTGCATGCAGCTAAAAAGATTGAGCATGACGCTATGACGTGATCGATCCAATACTGAAGCAGGCAAGCAGCCACGCGGCGAAAGTGGCAGGGGAGCCCGTCACGTGTTGGTACGTGTCGTTCTGTCCAGGAAATGGCCAACACGCCAAGCGTGGTGAAAGGAGACCTAGTTGAGATTTTATTCTGCAAAGTGCATGGTCAAAGAACAATCACATTGTAAAATCAACTGATTTAGATATAGGCAATTAGGCATGGCATGGGGCATCTAACGCAGGCCTTCCCAGATCGCTCGATCTCCATGGACCATCCATCCATTGTAACGTTTTTTTAGCCTCACGCACACGACTGACATCTAGCCATCTAGGTATAGGTCCCCCGATCAAAAGATTAGTTAGGACATGACCATTAGTTTCTTTTGTAACACTCCCCTATTCTCTTTTATAAGGCGCAAACAAATATCATCGTTTGAACTTTAAAAATCTTTGAACAATAATTTAGCTAATAATTTTTAATTATTATAATATACAAACTTGATGCGATTAGATTTGTAGTGTAATTTTCAATTATCAAGGTAATGTGCAAAGTTTACAAGTATAGAAAATATCAAGGATGTAACCTGAACCTTAAGGCTGGAAAAATGCATTGGGCGCTTGAGGGGTAACATGTAATTAAGTTGTAACTAATTTGCAAGTCAACGGTGTTCAAAAAAAATAATTTGCAAGTCAACACATCATGCTCTTAGACTACTACTAGGTGTCCCCACAGTGCCGCGTTCGATGCTAATGTCATCGGAGGGAGTGGTGGACAGGCTGAACGATATTTACGGAGGCCAGAAAACGACCGAGGAGAAGTTACTTGAGTGGAAGGTGAAAATTGATCATGGAGATGTGGAGAAATGACAGCGACAAGCATAGGGAAATATCTTTGAAACTTTTTTCTCGAGTTACGTGTGTCGTTCCAATAGAAAAGAAACAAATACAAGGAAAGGCCAGCGAGCAGCTCCCATACTGTAGACGTATAGAAACTTGGGCTCCACCACACACTGACACACTTCCTGGCATTTGTCAAGGATAACTGGATAAGTGATCATATGAGTAGCTGTAGCAGTGATGAAAACACAAATTCTTAATCTCAATGCATATTCTATTAAAGAATCCTTACCAAAATAATGTGCAATTCTTAGTCCTCTCAGTTCGAAATTGCCGAAGCTCTTGCTGCTTATTTCAGGAAAATGACACCAAGGCATGTCTAGAAAGTAGAAAGCTGACCTGGTCTCAATCAAAAAGTGTATCCAACATTACTTTTTAACAGAATCATACAAGTTAATATGCATCATACAAGTAATCAAGTAAAAGTTAAGTGCACAACATCAGTGCTTAGTGCTCACTCTTCAAAATGCACGACTGTGCCTGCGCGCCGAACGAACACTGAGGAACAGCTCAGTTTGTCGATCTTTGGAGTCAGTTGCAGGGAGTCCAATTACAGGAAAGTGAGGACACTATCTCATGGAGATTCGAATCTTCAGGGAAATATTCAGCAAGATCAGCATACGATGCGCAGTTTGTCGGGACTTTTCCGGATCATAACTGGAGAAAGGTATGGAAAATAAAAGCAGAGCCGAAGTGCTGCTTCTTCATATGGCTGTTGCTTCAGTTAAAACTTCCAACGGCTGATCGAATCATCAAGAGGGGAGGACAGGCGGACCCGATTTGCAAGCTATATCATTGCAGACAAGAAACTCATTTGCATATGATGGCTAAAAATGCAGCTATGCCAAAAGGCTTTGGCGGCAGGTGGGACTCACATATAATGAGCAGGGGCTGTCAACTACCATGACAAACATGAGAGAGTGGTGGACGCAGATTACCAAAAACACAAGGGCAAGGAGATGAGGTGCAGCGAACACGCCTAATAACCTATACTGTTTGGAATTTGTGAAAGGAAAGATGCCAGCGAGTCTTTGACAACAAGGCGCGCTCCACACAAGAACTCTTGCAAGACATTATCAATGATGTACAGATGCAACGCCTAGCTTTTGAGGATAATCCGTAGTTCCACAATTGTTTTTTTAGTTGTTTTCTTTCTTTGATCTTTTCATTACCTTGTAAATACTGAATGAAAAGACAGAGCACCTGCTAGTTCTGTTCAAAAAAAAAATGCACGAATAATAGGAAAAAGAAAAGGAACAAAAAGCAGGGTCTCCTACAAGTTGTTTTAGGAGATTGCTTCTAATAAGTTGTTTTAGGAGAGTAAAGAGTACCCTGAACTAAATATATATGAGAGCACTATTGTAGCAAATTACTGAAAATTTGTCTCCTGTATTTCTTTAGGGACAGGAGATGTGTTTCTTCTCCTTTCTTTCGGGGGGAGAGGGCTGTTTTTAGGAGATCTTAAAAATTGTAGGTATATAAGATGAGATAGGAGCACATTTTTCTCCTTAAATGCTATTCCCTTTATTCAAATCATAAGACATTTTGGCTTTTCTAGGTACTTTTTTTCTATGCACTATATATATATATATATATATATATATATATATATATATATATATATATATATATATATATATATATATTATGTCTAGATACATAATAAAACCAATGTATCTAGAAAAGCCAAAACTTCTTATAATTTGAAATGGAGTGAGTAGTTTTTTGTGTATAGAAAGATTAGATTTTAGATGTAGTGAAGATGCTCTTAAAGATAAAAGGATAAAAATGTGCCTTGGTTTCTCCTCGGTGGAGGGCAATGCTTCAATAAGTGTTAACACTAAAACCAGAACAAATTGTATGTACAAGCATAAACAGCATGATGAAGGTGGCATTTGGATCATAAGGGATTCTGAGAATCCGGATAAAAAGAATCCTAACAGTTTTATTGGATTTCGAGATTCTAAAAATCTATGAGATAAAATCCCTATAAAATCTAGACCGTTTGATGAGAATAGAATTGTGGGATTTTTTTAATCCGGATTATCAAAATCCTGAGGATCCAAACAGGACCCAAGTATGCGCATGTATCAGCTATGGCTGGTTCTTTCTAGAAAGGTCTGGTGACAGATTGACAGCTGAGAGGTGTTCATATGAAAAAAAAAATTAAAAAAAAACTTAGCAGGAGTGCAGATTTTACCGCTGATGGTGACAACTGACAACTACTAGTGTGCTCTGTGGATCTGGAAACATTATGCCCATAACCAAAAATGTAAAAGAGTAATTATTCGTCAGAAGGGAGAAAACCAGAAAATCCTGCAGAAAAGAAAAGATACTAGCGCCTTGTTTAGTTTGCCTCAAAGTTCCAAGTTTTTTCACTCTCTCTCCATCACATCAATTTTTAACCGCTTGCATGGAGTATTAAATGTAGGTAAAAAAATAACTAATTACACCGTTTAGTTGGAAATCACGAGATGAATCTTTTGAGCATAGTTGGTCCATGATTGGACAATATTTGCCAAATAAGACGAAAGTGGTACTATTCATCGGTTTGAAATTTTCTTCAATCTAAACAAGGGCTAGTTCTGAATATTTGATATTAGCAGGTTAACTTTTTCTTGCCATTGGAGGTAAATTCAGAAATATCAATTTGGGCGGAACCGTAAGTGGAATCATCTGAAGAAAGCGCCTCAATGACAAGACATGCAAGTGCAAAATTAGGAGATAAGATCACGAATGACAAAGATTCCTACCAAGATATTTGTATCAAACTACCGATCATGCGCCACTACTTCATGTCCAGAGTTTCAGACCAATCATAAGGCCAGTCTCAGTAGGGATTTCATGTCACTGTTTTCAACACATTCAGATTTTGAAAACAGTGCAGAAGAGTTTCATCCCCATGAAACTCTCTCTACTCCCATGAAACTCTTATCATCTCTCTTCATTAATATAGTGCCACATTAGCATAATTAATGCCCACGAAACTCTGATGAAACCCCATTGAGACTGGCCTAATACTAGCATGATGAATTTATGATATCTGCCTTCCATACCAATGATCAATGCTGGTTGCTGGGTACCATGTTGTGATCACAGACGAATGAATGCTATTGATGATTGTTAGTTTCGGCTCATCAGATAATAATCATTAAACAGCTTCAAAACAGGATCAGGATAGTACATCTCCATTTCAGGTTTATCACCAGCTAATACATATGCCAATTTGTGTGCCGCAACCTCAGGAACAAATTAAGCGTGTTCTTGTGGAGGCTGCCGCAATAGCTTTGCAGTCTTGGACAGCAATGAATCATTTACCGTGGTCCATCGAAAAATGCTTGTATCTGAACTATGAAGTCCTCTAGAGTGCAGATAATACAAATCACACAGATGCAGCACAGCAGTATTTCATTTTTTTCCAAGTCCAGATCATTTACTGAGAAATCACACCTTGTGCATAGAAAAGACTATGGTACGATGTTTAGAATACAGTGCTGTGACGCTGATGCAAATTTATTCTTAGGCTCACGGTAAGTCGGTAACACGTGGTATCAGTTCCATGGCAACAAAAACTATTCCGTAGTTCTGTCCCCTGTTTTAGGGGATAATCGGTACCAAGCACCAACAGGGCCAATAAATAAACGGCTACGGTAACCGGCACCAGTAGCTCTGATACATAAACAGCTATAGCAAGTCGCAGAACAAGCCGGGTTGAACAATTGGTTGATTTGGGTGCTTTGGGATGTTCATCTCTTGAATCAGTTGTGACAGTACAGATTACATGTTGCTGTGTGTACTGGATTGCACAGGCATTGGGCTCCCAGCCAAGAATGATTTGATTAGTGTGAGAGCCTGTTTGGGTCGATGAAGAGGAACTTCATGACCTGCTCCCCTCACGGTCACAAAATTGAGTCCCTTGTACCCTTGAGTCCATCCACCGACCTATTTAAACACATAATAATCAGAAATTAGGATTAGATGAGGCGTACTCCAAAGAAGAACTTGTTTTTGGAGGAAGAATCAAATAAACGATAGTAAGGAATTATGCAGAGCAAAGACCAGTAAAATACAGTGGGTCCCAATTGAAAAGGAAAATATTACAAGTAGCATGTGGCCAATATTTGGGAATTTCCCATCTGACCTAAGGTGGTCAAGTAATGTACAGACTTCTACAGCTAAGACCACGTGTGCAATTGCTTATGCTTAACAGACTCAATGAAAGGTTAGCACACCCTGTGATATGTCTGAAACAAAGTACATGGGGCATCCTGTGAATTAAAACGGCTTAGGAATGCCAAATGTAGATTGTGGAACTTCTTTCCCAAGGAGCTAGAGTTCTGTGTCCAGTGGTTCCATTCCCTAGCATTAATTTCTCAAGCTTTGAGTAGCATTCAAGGGACAAAATATAGAACTGTCTGTAGTGAATTGTGCACAGTGCACACTGCTATGGATATATTTTATGTAAAAGTTAAAACTTGTAATTTGACAAACGTAAGTTAAGTTTGCAATCAAAACAGAATTTAGTCCCAAATATAGATATGGTTCATAAAAATGAATTGCACAGGGAAGAGGTGCCATAGCTGCAGATGTACGAATGTAAGGCAGAGGTAATGGATGCAAAACAATAATATTCGATGGATTACATAATTATTATTTCCTTGTCTTTTAGCAAGAATGGACAACATAACTCTGATGACATCGATGACTCTGGTGGCATTAATTTGTTCAGATTTATTGGTTAGAGAGATACTGAGGACAAAAATATGCAGAAACACACCACAAGTTGAACAGGCGCAGCTGCTAGTCCTATTGAAGACCCATGAGCTGAGGTGAGGAAGGACCTACCTCGCCGTCGTCGTCGTACCAAGCATGCCATGGAGTTATTGTTGGAAGCTTGAGAGCATCGATGCTGTATCTAGTTGAAGTCACTGGAATCACTGCATCTGTATCTCCACTGGAAAAGTTTGGGGGAAAAATAAGAACGAGAAAAATCCATATCTTTCATCGATGTAATACTTTTGTTTACAATTTTTATGCATATATAAACTGGTTATTTACAACAAATTTATACCCAATTTTTCTGGATGAGCCAAGAAATCAAACCAGTTCTTTTCTTTAGAACAAGCCAAACTGATTCTTAAAACTCAGTAAAAGACATATAAAAACTATGTTTGGGTGGGGTAGCAACTTGTCCTTCAAAACTCAGTATTAGGAATCACCTGAACACCCATATACGAAGGCCATACTGTATAAGTTCCTGATAGATATGCAGCACAGATCTTTCACAGTCCCCCCAATGAGTATTAACAGCTTCACTGTAGGATTGACAGTGCCAAAATATAATATAATATTAAAAGAGTAGACAACAAAAGCAAAAAGTTTCCAAATGACCAAATATGCTTATCAGTGTTTTGTGTCATTGATATTCATTAATACAATTCAATTAGTATGAATTATGAAATAACCTTGAGAAATGAAAAACTCAATCCATGTAATGTATATTCAAATTGAAAAGCATAAACATGTTACAGTAGAATTGCTTATATAATCACCCAGATCCAAAATTATTCTTGTGGCAGTAATAAGATCAATAGCCATACAGCATGCAGTGGATTAGTGGGAAGTTAAATAGATAATCTTTTATTTTTTTCAAAATGAACAGTGCAGTTAAAAATAAAATAAAAAACAAGAACTTGTCAGCAAAGAAGCAAATTTATAAGATGAATCACTTGTTAGTTCATCATCAAGAATTCACGATCCAACATGTCAGGGTAATAACAGCATCAGATGTCTAAAACACAACCATAAGAGTTACCTGCAGGTCTCCCAGTTTGATTTTCCAATGACTGGATTAACATGAAGTGCCTTCTGAACCTCAGCTAGATTGAAGTATACAATTGAATGCTTCTCAGTGCATGGATCATACTGCTCTGCCATTTTTCCAGCAGACTATAAAAGAAATCATGTCAGAAGATATGTGGAACTGTCAGCTCATGAACGATAACAGTTTAAATGTCAGATGTTTCCATTCGCATTATCACACACAGAATCAACTGTATAGATCAAGGTTCACAAATTGAAGTTAAAACTGCGCATCCAGGGCAGAACTAGATGTCAGACTGAATCCAATTGATGCCACCAGATTGTGGTGCACTTCTAATTTGTCCTTTTAAATTTTGTATCTTGCTTCAAGCATTCTGCCTCATCTAACATTAATAATGTTTCTACGCAATCCATTTAAAACAATATACATGTAGCCCAAATCTCCTGGTTTGGTAGTTTCTGGACCCCGATCTGGGATACCGGAATTAGGATGGGACTGTAAACTACAGACCCACCCAAGTGATTCCTTTTCCCTCTAGTTTATATAAGTCAAAGTTGCACCTAAATGGGGAATTCCTTTGAGAATTTTAAAGTTAAAAAAAAAGACTAACAGTGAATCTAAAACTGCAATATTCCATTTCATTTTCGGGAGAAAGCGACAGTCATGTAACTTACACATAAATATGCAGCAGAGTCAAAATGTAGTGATATATCTTCAGTCTGTACTATTATAACAAATAGGGTTGGTGGTAGCCTGGTAGGTCCTGCTACTTTCACCTTGGATTAATTTCTATGCATCTATTGGTGCATGCATGTTGGTGTGGCATTAGGATCAACAATAGAGAATTCGCAGAGCAAATCTTTTCAGGAAACATGCTGTAGACAGCCCAGGATGCACAATTTGTGGTTCACCAGAGGAAACAACGGAACATCTGTTGTTTCAGTGCATGAAGGCTGCAGAATTTTGGGAGGTCTTAGGAGTTCCTGGTCCACAGAATGGATTTGCTGCATATGACATCCACTCTAGCATCAAGGTCAGCGCGGTTCCTCAGCAGCAGCATAACATGTTCATTGCACTATGCTGCTGGCAATTATGGAAAAGAAGAAATGGGGCTGTTTTCCAAAACGAGATGACTTCCCTAAGACAGTTACTCATTGCCTGTTCAACCGAAGCAAAGCTGTGGAAAGCAAGGCTGCCGAGGAGGCAAAAATCTATTGCTGATATCTGGTGTGCTCGCTTTCAGGAAGCGATACAAAGAACTATGTAAACCCCTATGTAAATTATTTTCCATTCTTCCCCTGTGCTCTAAACATCCAACTGATGTAGGCTGCCAAAGTCAATTGCAATGATATGCAAATAAAATCAGGTGGGGATTTCGCCACAACGCACACCCCCCCCCCCACCCCCCGGTTGAATTTTCAAAAAAAAAAAGAATTCGCATAATCAATTATATTTATTTTATATAAATTTACAAAATCAAATGTCTACATGTGGATGATGAATTTGAACACGAGCATTTAGGACTTACAATTGATTTTCATTGCAACGCATGTAAACTATGCACTATTGCTTGAGTTTTGGATTTTAGAAACTTACACGTAGCCTTTTCATCACTTTGTTCTTCGAGGAGGCAAAAGATGCATGGCATGTAGGTGTGAAGATGCTATATGAATCAATGTTTCCAGCTTCAGTGCTAGCAATATCAAGAATCTTATCACACTGTGGAGACGAATGCACAAAGGACTCGTAGCCACAGAAAACATTCAGCAGCTTGTATGTTTGATCAGAGATCAGGCCAGTAGTCCACATGAATTGAAATATTCCATAGTGGTCATGGAAATCATCAGTGAGAGCATTTCCTACCTGCATGAAATGACTCAAATATAACGAAACAACACTATAATTCTGGTTCTATGTGTTATGGTATAGTTCAAAATACATCTCAATACAGATACGAGCCAGCTATCAAATAAGATCATTTGATAACCAATAAAGTAAATAAGACCCTTTGGTTAGGGAATTCCGGCGGCACCCCTCAGGTCCTGAGTTCGACTCCCTGTGGGAGCGAATTTCAGGCTGGGGGTAAAAAAAATCCCCTCGCCTGTCCCCATAAGCCAAAGTGCAGAACGGCCCGGCCCGGTTCTCACAGGGCAACGGATTCCGCTGCGTCAGGATGGGGGCGGGGGTTCGGGGGTTTTCTCGATCTGTGTGAGAAGATCATCCTTCTTCTTATAAAATGCCCGGGGGCGTCATACCCCCCGCAGGTCAAGTTTTTTTTTTTTTGATAACCAATAAAGCAAAGCCAATGAGGAAACATAGCAATACTAATTAGGATAACATCATATAAATGGGTAGCAGACAAAGGTCAGTCAACCATTGCATTAGCCCAACATACTAATTAGGATAACATAACACTTGATTTGCAAATCAAAAGTTTAAGGTTCTTTTATGACAAGGACATAGGACGTAAGGGACAACAAAAACTGCAAAGTAAATTATAAATAGAACAAGAAATATCTAATTTAGCTGATGGTATTGGAGAAGTAAGGGAAGAATTACCAAAAACATACCATGTAGCCCTTTAGATTAATTGATTTGTCACCAGTAGCCTCATGGTGCCTTTTTATGGCTTGAGCCAGTTGAGGAACATAGTGACCTAACCAAATTGGAGTTCCATCAAAGTTTTGCCATGTTTTAGAAAAACAGTTGTTAATACACACAAAACATAATTTCATAGAAGGCACTCACCAGCGTAACTCTCTCCTGTCAAATAAAATTCACGTTCCTTGTACTGAGGAAAGCGTTCAAGCCACTTCAGTAAGAACTCCAATGAATCCGTGGCTGTAAAATATTGAGAGAACCAGTGAGCAAATTCTAATAGAAATTCATTCAAGACAAGGAATATCATGTAACAAGATAATTAACAGTGCAGGGACTACAGTACCAGTTCTCGCATCCCCATTTTTTAAAGCATCATCAGAGGTGTTTGAATATGAGTAACCAACACCAACAGGTGAATCAAGGAACAGTAAATTTGCAACTGCAAAATGAAAGACATTATTAGCAAATATGTCATTGAAATGAAGTATAAAGGTGGAGTTAAACAGTGTTACAGTGTATAACAACTGATACGCTACTCTTTTTCTTCTATCAAATGGCACACAGCTATCCAGCCTTGTTTGAGAAAAAATAAAACTTATAAGCTTAGCCATAGAAAATAAACTTACAGATTTGCTAAACAAGAAAGTTCTATAAGAATGAAACTAGAGTTTTATCACTTAGAAAAGGTTCATGAATCAATGGTCAAGTTGCACTTTGCATCTAACAGAGCTGAAATCAACTCCGTGAGTAAATGCAAGAATTTGTGCTAATAAGGTTGAGCTTAAGGAAAGTTCAAAATTCAGGGAAAAAAATAATTGGCAGGCAAACTTGAAAACCACTTTTTGTTAATTTTTTTTTCAAGTTTACCTTTTCACAATTGTGATCCTTCCCAGAATGTATATAGAAGCCTACCAGTTTGTCTAACAAAAATGCAAAGACTAAGAATGCTAAGCTATTGCAAAATGTAGTAAACTGCTGCCTAAGTGAGGTTAATTGTAAAATATAAAAAAGTTACAATTTGCTGATAGTATCGGCAATCCAACAATCCGTGGAGACCAGAAACAAAAGGCTAAAGAAAAATCACATAACAGCACATGAATAAATTAAAACTGGAAAACAGTGGTATTGTTTGTGAAGATATTTGTTTAATTGGATGGTACCTTTGTTCCAAGAATAAGGATTGACATGCACCCCCTTCCCATCTGCATTAACATGGAAAGGTCCTACTTCTTCTCCGAGTCCAAAAGCAATGGACGAGCATCCAGGCCCTGGAAGATTTACATGCAGTAATTTAACCGTTTTATTGCACTATTGCACAACTGATGAACTTAGGTAAAGAGGAACAGAGCCTGGACCGGATAAGTTTACCAATAGCCCAAGGGTAACCTTTTGCCTACTAGTAAATCACTGGCAACCATTTGCATCAGATAAATACAGCTGATCCAGAAATCTCATGCGCAATGCTAAATATTATATACGCACTAGTTAAAAGAGTTGGGTGAAATTTAAAAGAGCAATCCACACAATGGAAAAGTTTACAGGCCCTGCAGGAATAAAGGATGCTGTAGCTCCCAAGCGAAACCCGAAACCCTAGTCCCGGTAAGAACGAGATACCACAAGCATCTCTACATGTACACACTGCGCACGCAAGGCATCACTCTCAGCTCCCCTGTTCCAAAACAAGCGGGAGACCTCAGATCACCCGCCCCGAAGTCGCCAAAAATACTTGGTTGCCCCGTCGCCGCACCATCTCAATCAAGCATGAAAAACACACATCATGTCATCATCAGATGATTGACCCCAAAATCTCCCCCAAGTACCCACCAGACCCCAACAACCATCACAGTACGAAACGGATCACGCAGCAAACGAACAAAGCACGCGGTAGGCGGGCGGGCGATGGTAGGTAGCGCACCTCCGTTGAGCCAGAGCACGAGGGGCTTGGACGCCGGGTCCTTCTCGGCCTCGAAGAACCAGTAGAAGAGCGCGGCGCCGCGCTGCTCGCTGACGGTCACGTACCCGGCGTACTGCGCGAAGCTGGTGTTGAAGGCCTGCCCGGGCACCCGCGGCACCCGGTCCCGCTCCTGCGCCTCCCGCCACTTCGCGCCCCCGGCGGCGGCGGAGCCCGCGACGACGGCCAGGAGCAGGAGGACGAGGAAGAGCCCGGCGGATCGGGAGGCCATCGTGGCGGCGACTCCGGCGCGGATAGCAGAGTAGCAGTGGACTGTTGAATAGTTTGTGCAGTCGTAGTACTGTGGTACTAGTAGCGGCCAATAACCAACGGTGTTCGTGCGGCACACGCACGGGAGCCATTGCGGTTGGGTGACGCGCAAGCGAAGCGAGGGTGGCTGGCGCGAGCCGCCGGCCGCGAGGAGTCTGGTCCCGTGAGCGGGTGCCAGTACCAGTGGGCACGGGATTGCTACAGAGGATGTTTGGTCTTGGGTGCGGATCGCGTCATCGCGTGGTTCGGCATCCCGTGCCCACCAAGTCAAGGAACCCGATTTTTTTTCACGAAATTTTTTGAAAAAAAACAACCAAATACTTGGAGGTTGAGATTCTCCGCCATTTTGAAAAAGGTCATCTCGTTGTGCACGCTGAGATATTTCCGCTTGTTGAACCATGGGCCCATGCCAGGCCAAGGCCAGATCAAGCTTTTTGAATTTTGAACCGTTATAGAAGGCTTATTTATTCATCAGGTAGCAAGGGTCCAATAAACTCTGTAAATAGCAGAACTCGGTATGACAACGTTGAGGCTTTCCATGAACTACTTTAGCCTCGGAAGAATCTGCATTTCATAAAAACCACATTGTCATCTCAAATCGACGGAAGACATGATAAAGCCTTGTTTTGAATACTCTTGTATTCACTTCAATTCACATGTGTTACTGTGTATCAGGGCACATGTGTTATGATATATTGGGGTGGAACTTAAACTAATTTACACCGCAATTCACCTCAACATACGTGGACTAGGTAGATACCAGGATATCCAAACGAGGCCTAAATCGGTCACATATGTGAGTGGTTGCAATAGAACCGAGTATGAATGACCCAATTGCGTCAAACAAATTAATTATTGGTTGAAACTCTACAAACACATATGACATATGTGAGTGGTTGCAACAGAACTGAGTATGAATGGCCCATTTGCAACAAATAAATTAATTATTGGTTGAAACTCTACAAATAAACACATATGAGATTGTTTTTGCAAAAAGAAATTATTTTTTGCTATATAATATTATTTGTATATCTATATCTATGTCTTATATCTATATCAACACTTCTTCCATTTCTCACTCTCTTCTTCGTATGTCCGTCTCCCATTCATCACTCATTCGGACGTCCTTCAATTCACTCTTATTTTACTTCCATCCTTCTCGCTCTAAGCTTGAAGTTGAAAAACTTCTTAGCACCGCACCACTCATGTCATGGTCTAGTTGCTCGAGTTTGTGTATGTTGTGACAAGCATATGGACATGTTGCTCGCCTTCCACCTTTCTTAAACCTACAAAAGATGTACATAATAGCCACATATTTATATTAAGTTAATGAGAAATTCTAGAACGCAGTTGCCTGGTAATTTGTAAATCCATCAGTCACCTGCATGCTGGACAGCGCCTGTGAGGGTGTGTTCGATTTCGGCGCCCAGGGAGGCCAGGCCCAGCTCATCCTTTGTTTGATTGCAATCCAGGAGCCATACCCATCATCAACTACCTCCAACTACCACTTGAAGATTTTGTTTGATTCAAGCCAGGCTGGACATGGCCGAAGAAACCACAGAGACAGGGATATAATAGGAGAAGAAGATTCGAAACATCTCAGGTTCAGTTAAACAAAATTCGAGCAAACTAAAGCTTACAACAATATCAAATAAAGATAATTGGCAACAACATGGCCTCAGACTAATTGTTGTTCCCATTCATCCTAGTTAGGATAAAAAATGAAAAAAATAGCGCATAGTTCAACAGACAGTTCAAAAGTTTTCTGGAGAGTAAAGCATCAGATGCATGAGATGCAAATAACAAAGATCAAAGATGGATTAGTGTCATCATCGGCCTAAACATTGCAGTTACATTACCCAGACAAGGTCAGTCTCATCCAAAGAGCCACAACGAGCAAGAAAAGAGCCACAATGACCACATTCTTCCAATCTCCGAGCCTTTCATCAGTTGGTGCAACGGCAGCAGCAAAACAATTAGAAGGAAGAGCAATTTGGGAAGGAGATGCTGCTTGTAATGATGCATTGTAATCATGGAGTGCTTGCTCATAGTTTTGGTACTTCTTGTACCTAGCATTTTTGTAGCCAAGCACTTGGATAGAGTGTTCATGCCAAGTGAAGTAAATTCCAGGGGTGTTACCCTCAAAAACCACGTAGCATGGAGCCATTAATCTGCAATGGCAATAATTGTTAGAGCCTCAGGGGTGTTAAGTTAGATGAAAGTGGCCATAATCTTAGTTTGACTGACATAAAAGGCTAGTAGTAGGCAAGGAAAGAAAGGTAGTGCCTCAGTCATATTTTCATATCAGAAACAGTGCATGAGGCGACATTGAAGATCTATGATTTTGGTAAACCAAATCGTAGAGAGCAAATGTCGACCAATGAATTGATTCTATAAGTGTACAAGTAAATAGTTGACATCATTGGCAAAAAAAAAATTTGTATTGGCCTCAGCTTTTAAGATTCCGCTGCTAGATTCTAAAGTCAATCATAGGTGGGTACATCCATCAAATGACAGAAAAACCAACAATTCAATGAGAGCACCAACTAAAGTCCCAAATAAGAGATTGAACAACAACATGGGCTGAGCCTAGGTGAACTTTAGATCAAAGTCCACAGCAGCCATCACATTTTGTGTGGGGTTTGATTTTCTACCACTGAAGTCTGCTGCATGTGTCTAGGCACCCTTGCCAACACATGTGTGCCATCAATGGCAGTAATGCAATCCTAACAATATTTCCAAATTGGATAAGAACATAGTGTAACAAGTACTAGTACCTAAGGCAGATAAACAAGATATACAAATACCTGCAAAAAAAGGTACCATATGTGGCTACCCAATATTTTAGGATGTGTGGCACTGGTAGGAGGCTTGATCATATCAGCCCTTAGCTCACCAACCCAACAACATACAAAATTTGGTGAAAGATTCTACTCACTGCCTCAATGGACCTCCTAAAGGATTAGTGAACTACCCTAAACCTCTGGTTGTGACCAACCACTTGTAAGAACATTGCCACTTGCTCCTCAACAAAACACCTAGTGGTTTCAGGTACAAGGCCTCTGTTTCTAAAGAGGTTGCATAGAGAAAAAAAGGGGCTCTTGTCATATGCAGCATGGCTAGACATTCATCATTGATATTATATATCATTTGGAGGGTTCTTTGCCTATGTTGTTCACCTTCGGTCCTAGGGTCATAAGTTATTAGTTTAGTTTGTCCATTATTCCTTCTAAGCCTAGTGACCACAAAACATACCATCACCAAAACCATAGCAGCTGCTTGGCTAGCCATCATCGCACACTGTTCATTTGGATCCATCTACATGCATTCAACATCCAAATATACAATTAAGTTCTAATAGACCCTGGCTGGCCTCTGCATGACAATGTAGACATTCATAAGAAAAAAAATAGCACGACTGCGTTAACAAAAAAATGCCTCCTGTGCAATGGAGATAATCATGCGACCATGTCACTAACTCTCACATAAGCACATCAACCATATCAACGAGTAAACATGGATGACCTCGGAATAACTCATTTTAGCAACCAAAATAACATCTTTGAGCATCAATAAATCAAGATCACCAAGCCATCCACACATCTGAGCACAAAATGAAACCCTAGAATCAAATCGATGAGGGATAGGGGTGGATTTCACCTCAGGCGAGTCGAAGGGGAGCTGTGCATGCACAAAACGGAGAAGAAGAAGAGCCGGTGGTGAAGAAGTAGCAGATCTGGGATGGGAGGTACAAGATCTGCCGAATCCAAGACCATCCGCAGCATAGGAACTCGAAGAGGAAGACAAAGGAAGAAGACCACCTCCATGGAGCCCGACAGCAGACGGAGAGGTGCCGCGTCGAAGCGGATCCGAACCGGGGGAACGGAGACGAAGTACACCGCCGCGCCGCACACCGAAGTCACCGCCACCGCCGGTCACTCAACGGGAGCGGAGTGGGTGGAGATGGGGACGGGAAGGCGAGAGGAAGAGGAGAAGAGCACGGCGAGAGAGGAGGGCGGCTTATAAAGCCGTCGGATTTCGGCGGGGAAGGGAGCGCGCGGAAGTTTCCCCTTCCTGCGCGAGCGCGTCAGAGCCAGCCGCCGCCGCCCCAAATCGCCCGCACGAGCTCGGAGAGAGCCAGGCCGCGAAAAAATGAACCCTAGGAGCGTTTCGTGGGATGCAGGAGAGGGAGAAATGCACGCGCGTGGCCAAGCTCCCAACCGGGCTAAATGAATCAAACACGGCTGCTTGCAGCTGGGGCTCAGCCCCCCCTTTTGGCCCATATCAAACACACCCTAAGTGTATCTCCTCAGCAGGTGACTGATGGAAAGATTATTCACCAGTCACCTTCTCAGCCATCGCGCCGCGCCCGCCCGCCTCTCCGCAGCGCATCGCTGCCCAACATGCATCCTGGTGCTCTCTCTGCCTCTACTCAGCATGCAGCCCAGCATGCAGCATCGCTGCCCAGTCTGTGTCACAGTCGCAAACCATGCCCTTAATCTCCTATCAATTTTCCAGGTATTGATCTGTTGTTGAACTAGCATTAGCCTTAAAATTTATTTGATTTAAGGTTAGACAAAGACAAAGCAAATCCAATTAAAACATCTAACTCATTATAAATAAAATATATTGTACATCCATTTGCAATGCATGGACATGTTTCGTTAGTGTAAATAAAATATATCTCTTTGTCTATATATGTACTATACTTAATAAAGAGCGAGCCATTTTTTTTTGTCCCTCGGTCTGTGTCCCTCACTCTCATTTTTCTCGCTTTGAGTTTGGAGCTACATATACTTTGTTGGCGTCACACCACTCATGTCATTGTATGGCCAACTCACAAGTGACACAGTAGCCACCTACTCATAAGTCATGTCAGGCAATCTCACGTCAATTTTCTATTTAGGATTAATTCTTTATTGTACAAGCATTTACTATGAGAATGGCAATTTATTTCATTTAATGTTGGACCAAGTAAATAATAATTGAATAAAATACCTAGTTTATTATTAGGGTCTTGCCGCGGTACCTCTAAATAACCGTGGACCGTTGATCTGGATGTCTTTTACCGCATATTACTTCGTAGGAGGTAATAATAAAATTAAATCTCTATCTCTATCTCTTCTCTTCTCTTCTCTCTATCTCTACCCATATAATACATCAATTAGAATTAATCTACAGCCACACAACAAATGTCTGCTCCTTAGTCATAACCTATACTACATCCACACCCACAAATGCACCTAGAAAATATAACGCCATCGAAACGGATGGACCAGATCATCTCTTAGACATTCTCTCTCATTATTCAACCAAATCCAACGCTCAAGTTTAGGCCCTTTTTAGTTCCCAAAAAGATCCAAAAATTTTTGCACATTACCCGTCACATCGAATCTTTGGACGCATCCATAGAGCATTAAATGTAGGTAAAAAATAACTAATTGCATAATTTTTCTGTAAATGTCGAAACGAATCTTTTGAGCCTAGTTTTTTTTCAAAAGGACGGCAAAAGCTTTGCCGCGATTTCTATTAGACGAAGAAAGAAAAAAGGCAAGTGTCAGCCTAGTTTTTTGAATAAAAACTGGGCTAGAAAAATCATACAACTGAGGTGCCCCCTCACCCTGCACAACTTTGGCACAACTACCACAACTCACGCCACTGCTTGCAACTTGGTCGAATCGACCCAACTAAAAACAACTATCCAACTATCAGCAACTTTGCCAAAACACGCCTCTACTTGATGCTCCAACTTGGTCGAATCGACCTAACTAAACTACTCAACTAACAACTAAACAGGGACATGAGGAACACGAAGATCCGCTGAGGCGCCACCAAGACCAGATGGCAAGAAGCAACCGCGAAACTGAAAAACCTAGCCTGCCCCAAGGAGGAAACGACGCAAAAGCGCCGACAGGATAGCCCGTCATAGGAAGGTTTTCACCTGCTACCAGCACGGTAGGAGGAGAGATAGGAAATGACGCCACGTCCACAGACGCCGTCGTCCAAGCTTTCGCCCCAATCTCGAACAACCTCCACACTGCCGCCACCAGAGACCCCACCCTACAAGGGAGGCAGGGTGCGGCAAAGTTTCAGCAGCAGCCCTGCCCGTCCGCCGCCCCTAGGGACGCCATCTAGGAGAACTGTTGGGAGAAGCTCACTGGCACAAGACCGGCTCGCTCCGCCACGGAAGCTAGCCCGAGGAAGGTGTAAGGTAGCTAATGGGGAGAAGATGGCCTGGAGCAGAACAAGCCCCAGATCGCCCAGCCCACCAGCGTCCCAACCCCTTGCCGAGCTGACTCTGCATCCACCACGCCGCACAAGGTCACCAGCAGTCTCCGCACCGCCGTCTTGCACTAGCCCCACGGCACCTCCACCGCTGGCGAGCTCCACCGGAGCAGATCCAGCAACGGAGGTGGAAGATCTGCGGCCATCACCTCGGGCCAGCACCACCAACAGTGCCACCATGGCACCACGGGCATGCCAACGCCAGGCCGCCTCCAGACAGCGCCACCATGACGCCGCTGGAGCACACCCAGCCAAGCCAGGTCGGCCACGCCACCACGGCATCACCAACGAATTGCCGCACCACCGCCACCTCCGCTCGCACCACACCAAAAGTCCAGGCTACGTCGTAGTGCTGTGGATCTGGGCAGTCGGAAAACCACCAGCACGTCCACCGCACCACCACGTCCCCGCAGCCTCCTCCCACCACCACCGTGCCCCAGCAGATCGGATCCGGCCGAGGGGAAGTCGGATCCGCGCACAGTAGACGTGAATCCCGCCGCCGACCGCCGTCCTCAAGCAAATCCACCATGGGAGCACATCCGGGAGGGAGAGGAGAGCCCAAGAGGGAGGAGAAGGGGGAGAAGAAGACCTAGCCGCCGCCTTCCTTGCTGTCGGCGGCTGGGGAAGGCTGCTCGAGGGAGGGGGTTCGGGGGTGAGAAGGGAGCAGCGCCGCCCGTGTCGCCCTTGGTGAGAGCGACGCGGGGGCTGGGGGAAAGGATTTCCAACTACCGTGTTGTCTAGTCTCTTTTGAGTCTAGTTAATCCATGGTTGGACAAATTTTGTTAAATAACAACGAAGTGCTACATGAATTTTTCAAAAAAAAAAGATCTAAATGTCTGCCCTCCGTCGCCCTCCGGCAGCCGCGGACCTCCCACGCGCATGCAGGTTAGGGTTGCGTCGATTCAGTTGCACGGTTCCTTTGACTCCCAGGTCGTGTCGCCATATTCTGGCAGCACAGGAAGTGGCGACCGCGAGGGACACGGCACACGGCAGAGGGCGTGGCGACCGCGAGGGGCACGGCACTGGGCGCGGCGGCGCCGATGGCCACTGCCCGGGGTCGGCGGCGGGCCACGACGCACCAACCGAGCCCAACGGCGGGCAGCGAAGGGAGGGCGGCGGCGGGCGGCCACAGAGGTCAAGTGCAATCCGGCCACAGATTCCGAGTGGTCGCGGGTAGGGTATGCGGTACGCGGACACGCAAGCATGGCGGCCACGCCGCGGCCAACTGGGAGGCGTTCATTGGCTTCGGAATCCTGGATAGCAACGGCGTGGCCAACTGGGACGCCGCGTCCGTCATCAGCTGGGCGTCATCGGACCATCCTACGCCATCAGTCATCGTCTTCTCTCTCAAGGCACCACCATAGGTAGGTTTGCCATTTGCTACCTGGTTAAACTGGATAGGCCAAATCGTTGTTGATTCCTCATATTAGTATTGCGAAACCATTTGCTAGCAGATTTAATCTCCCTCAAGGCCGCAGGCCGCCGGGCGACGGACGCGGGGCTAGGATTGCACGGGGTGGCGGCGGTGGCGCACATCCAGGTGTTTCCTTTTTTATTACTTGTTTGACTGGGCTATGGAGATTTCCATGCGTCTTTGCCTACGACCAAATGAATTGTGAAACTTTCTGCATCGTTTTGCTGTGTCGTGTGTACTGCTTGCTTGAGCCCTGTTTTGTGGATCTAGATGTACTGTAATGCCGTCACCTGATGTGTTTTGCTATTCCTGTGAAAATTGTGCAGGTCCAGAAATTGCAAAGGCAGATTGAAGAAATTTATGATTGGTTTGAGAAATCTCTGGTTCAACCCGACATTCAGACAACTTGCGGTATTATTTTTGAATGTAATAGGTATCGGCAAAAGTCTAAAATCATAGCATTAGCATGCCCTACAAGATAACAGCTTACAAGTTCTCATTGGCCTTCACAAGTTTCTGGTCTGGTATGTGGCTTTCCTGCTCCTGCAGTTTTACTTTTCTATGAACGACAGTGTTAGCAGACTGAAGTTAGTGTTGTGTCTTCTGTTTTTTTCCCATTAATCACAGTGCTGCTAACCTTCTTTTTTTGGCACTCACTGCTAGGATGCAAATATTCATCTAGCAAAATACTCAGTTTATTTTACCATTGCTCTAATTCTGCCAACCCAACTTTCACATACAAGTCCAAGTGAACCGGTAATTCTATTTCCAGTGGTATTAAATGGGATTTGGAGTAGAAGAGATTAATGCAGCCAAACAATGCAACGAAAAAAGAGGGAATGACAGTGGAATTTTCTGCAGGTAAATGACTGATGATGGCTTCTAAATTGACTAATGGAACTATATGGTGTGTAGTTAGGCATACCTGCAAAAGTGACTGAAAATTTACTCTTCTTGTTCATGAGGGTCTTCTGATCTTTTGATTGATTGAAAACACTTTCCTGTGTTGCAGGTTTGTTTTTAATATATTTGAAAGGTGGTTCTTTACTATGTGAGAGAAGTCATGCCTATCCATGAGTAAGCAAACTTCTAGCAATTTCTTTGGAGGGAAAGGCTCCTAGGCAGCTAGCCACCAATGTTTTCTTTGGAGGGAAAGGCTCCTAGGCAGCTAGCCACCAATGTTTGTAATAATTTGATCTTTCTTTTGCAAATTTTTTTGTTACTCCTGCTATTGAGAAAGCACAATGCAAGTTATTTGCCAATATGTCAATACCATTTTAGAAGTAAGAAATTTTAATTTTTGTTGCCAAGGATTGTTCTCTGCATGTCTACTATGAATCTTAATATCTCATTCTATACTTGAATATCAAGATATGTATTGCCTTTTGCTTGTTTCATTTGCATTATGAAATATTCCGTAGCATTAGCACAGACAATATACTAGTATTAATAAAGGATGTACAGTATATATAAGGTGTTGATGATAGCATCATCACGAAGGTGGCACATTAATTGCAAGCCGCCATCATAATAAAATGAACGAAGTTTCTCCATTATTCTATATAATAAAGAGTTACATAGGAATTTCATGAGGTAATTTCCAGACCACATTCTAGACAGAAGCTCATCTAACATGCATCTAACAAGTATATAGTTTGTCCGTGGAGACAATATTTAAGTCAATACGCTTGGAACTCGTGGTGCTTAAGGAAGGGTTTTCGAGGACAAAACCAGACATACGGTGTCCATTTAGCTTCGTCGTCTTGCTTGTGTTTCTCATCCGGCCGGTAAGGAATTTCTTCCACGACATTAGATCCCAAATGAAACACGGATATCCAGTGCTGTTCATCCGCATAGTAGACACAGTTTCCTTTGATCATGGGGAACTCTTTGGAAGAGAGTGCAAATGTGTCCCCGCGGGCCAGAAATAGCGAGTAGTCACCAAGGTCCATCACCCTCCTCCCGCGGAGCTCCACACGCTGGTCAGGTGTCCACTCCGGTTTGTAAACTTCAGCCAGCGTCGGGTGGCCCCCCGTGCGCAGCACTACAAGCAGTAGCTCGCCGTTGCAGGTTACCAGGTGGACCCCAAGCACGGGATGGAACCCCCAGTCACACCTGCAGAGCTTGTTCACAACGGACCCTTCATCCCAAATTATAAGGCATTCCAAGAATCTTGGAGAGTCAAAGGATCTCAAGTTTGATCAAATTTATATGATAAGATAATAATATTTATGACACCAACTAAGTATCATTAGATTCTTCATTAATTATATTTTCGTAGTATACCTATTTAATGTTATAAATTTTTGTAATTTTTTCTATAATTTTAGTCAAACTTAAAATGTTTTGACTCTCCAAGATTCTTGGAATGACTTATAATTTGAAATGGAGGGAGTAGATCCGAGTACACTTACCGACGTCGTCGAGATCACAGATAAATATGATGTTCTTGTTGACGTCAATGTAGTATGCTTTTCCTTGGTGGAGGCGATGGTGTCAACTTCGTAAGTTCCTTCCTCGTACATCTTCTGCCCTATCAGACCCTTAAGGCCTCGTTCGTTTCTGGCTGATCCAATCCAGGGCCTGAATCAATCCAGGCCTAGAACCAGTGGATCCACTTGTGTCACTCATTCCAGGCCTGAGTTTAATTCCCTAGCGGATCCAATCCTGGTAGGCTCCTAGTTGCTGTTCGGTTCAACCTGGGATGAATCCAGGCCTCACTGCTTGCATGCTATAACAAGCACTTACCATCTATAATTGACACTGAAAAAGGAAAGACTATACTAATATGTACAGATAAAAAAAACTGCAAATGTATGAACTCTAGCTCGCATATAAACCCAACAGAATATGACCAAGCTTGAAAAAATTCAAATTGCATGCAAAGCAAAACCATTCACGACCTCACAAACAATGGCCGTGCATCATCATGACGTGACAACTCAGTACCCAAAGTGCCATTATACCATGTTTTTTTTTTGCGAAACCCATTATACCATGTTTAAACATGAAAATGGTTCCTAGATCCAAAACTTAAATTACAATATTACCCAAAGCAACAAATAAACAGAATTGAGAAGGCTTATTCTCAAAAGTCAATAGGTAGCTTATGATGATGCAGGATGAAATAGAATGATAAATCCTCTTCTTGTACTAAGACCATGTCCTTCTCCTATGCCTGTCTAGGACCTTGAAGCCTCCTGCAACAAACCAACAAGTAGTGTTCAGCAGATGCTTATTCAACAAAATGAGCAATGGAACAGTCAATCACACAAGGAAAATTAATACCACAAAAGTGTCAGGAGACAATTGGATAAAAAAGTAGCATTAAACAATCTAATCAATTCACTGTGTACTAGCCATGTCATAACAGGAACTTGCTTGTATCAGGCAAATGCCAGTTGCAAGGAAAGGAAGATAAGAAGAGTACTAGTGTCACACTCAGATTCCATTGTCTAAATTGAAAAGTGAAATAAATAGAACCTCCGAACTTTCATCTCATATGTGTAAGCCCTGGAATGAACCAACTGTAACAGAAAGCTTATGATGTTCCCAAGGCCAATATTAGTTGGGCTACAACAACTGATTAGACAGCTAATGTCTCAAATTAAAGGAAATATTTGAGCAAATATATAAAGGAAGCACATCCAGCAGAACTACAGTATGCTATTCTAACGTAACAACATACAAAGCAATAAGGCACCACAATTTAAACAAAACAAGCATCATGTTAGGCATCTACTTCTCATTTAGGACCACAATATATTTGTCATATATAACAACTCAGCACATAATTAGTTGTATGTACTGTATGCATTATCCAAGAAAGCGACCTTCTAATTAAAGATCAACATATATCCCAAGATCGACAAAGCATTAGCGCATTACATACACAAGTCAAAATAAGGATGTCAGGTCAGCCACGATTAGTAATGGAACGAGGCCTTTATTAGTCAGCTAATAACTAATTCATAATGACAGTAAGAGCATGCATATGAACTGAAAACGCACTGTTAGAAAAGACAAGAGCCAACATACTCTAATAAACCATAGGGTATTTATTTCTTGTTGGAGCTCAATAGTTGATGCAATCTTCCATGAAAACAATGTACTGCCAGCCGTCCAGCGGCCCCAACCCAGGCAGGGCCGTCCTGGCCTAAACCAAGGCCCTGTGCCAATGTTTAAAATGGGGCCTCACAGTATAGCAAAATGGAACAATAAAATCCTCTAATGTCTACTTTTTAATGTTTATGTTAACTTGACTTAAATTTTCTAGACCGATCCATGGATTTTTTTTCTAAGAATGATAAATCCTCTAATCTTTGTATTTTTTACACTTCTGGTAATCTGACATATATTTTCTAGACCAATTTGCAGAACACATAACTAATGACTTGGATCTGAAACACTACCCGCACCAGCTCTAGCCTCGCTGCAACCGCTTTCGTCTCCCACACCACCACGCCACCCCATTGCACCCGCCCTGCTCCGTGTTGTTGCGTCGCTCGCCGAAGTTGCCATACTACTGCACATGCTCATCCACCAGCCACGGGGTCTGCTGCCGCCGCCGCTCCCTGATCTTCCTATCATCATTCACACTTCCCCGGCCTCTGCTGTAACCCCAGCTACCGCACCTTCTGTCCCCCCGCCAGCCACCATCCTGCCAGCCGCCTCTCCCGAGCCCCAGCTGTTGCTTGATTTGCTCGACGACGCCACTGCCCATGAGCTCTCAGCACGGAAGACCCGTGCTCGTGTGAAGCGGGCTGCAGACAAAGCTGCCAAACACAAGAAGGGAGCCCAGCTGCCGAAGGAACGCCGCAGTGTGCGTCTGCGGGAGAAGGAACCTGCCAACTTCGTGGACATGTCCACTAAAGCATCACGCCTGAAAAGCACTAAAGAACGAACTTGCAGGCTGCTCAAAAAGATCTTAAAGTACAGGTGAAACGTTGCGGGCTCCTCCGCAAGAGGACTCTGAAGGCAGCGGACTTGCGGGCTATGGCGGGTACTGTTGGGCTATTTGCCTCTGTCGCTGAATCCCTAAATCAGGTGTTGAAGGGTTCCAAATGAGTGACAGCTGTTGTGCACTATCGATGCTTGTTACGCTGGTTCCTAGCACTTGTCCCCTGCCACCCTGCCTCCTTGCCTCTACTCTTTTCGTTCATGCTTTCTATTACTATTGCAACCCCTCTGCGATGTGCTTTCCTCAGTCTCGCTCTGTTGTAGCTCTCCAGGTGTACTAATGAGCTCAAATCGTAAGTTAACCATTGTGTCCTGGAACGTGCGCGACCTTGGCGAGGATGATAAGTGTATCGCTGTACGAGACACTCTAAACACTTGCCACCCCACTGTTGCTTGCATCCAGGAAACTAAGCTCAACGCCATTTCGCCACCAAGATTCAGATCCTTCCTTCCTGCCAACCTCGTGGCCATTGTTTCCTCGCTGTTGATGGCTCTCGTGGTGGCGTTGCCACCACCTGGGACGACTCCCAGCTCACTCTTCTTTCAGCTGACATTCGTTCCTTCTCAGTCACCACCACCCTCACTGCCGCACTCTTTGATCTCACTTTCACTCTAACTAATGTCTATGCTCCCTCTGATCACCACCAAACTCCTGAATTCCTCGATGAACTCAGGGAGATTGCAGGTGTTGTTAATGGCCCCTGGATCATCGCTGGTGACTTCAACCTCATCCGTACTCCTGATGAGAAGAACAATAATAACTTCGACGCTCACCTTGCAGAAATCTTCAACTTGGTCATCCACGACCTCTCTCTTCTGGAGCTGCCTCTTCTTGACAACTGTTCACCTGGTCGAACAGGCGGGAAATCCCCACTCTTGCTCGCCTTGACCGAGTCTTTTTTAACTCGCACCTGGACTCTGTTGTGCCAAACACTACTCTCACTTCACTCCCTCATGCCACCTCTGATCACACACCACTCCTCGTCACAATTGACACCTCTGTTCCCAAAACTCGTTGTTTCCGCTTCGAGAATGCTTGGCTGCATAACCCCTCTTTCCTTCCTGCTGTTCAACCGGTTTGGCATGCTATTACTAACAATGCAGGTGGTCCAGCGGGCGTGCTTGCAGCAAGGTTGAAGGACACTCACCGTGTCACCAAGAAATGGTCAAAACACAAACACACACCCCTCCTTATTAATAACTGCAAATTTATCATTCGTCTACTTGATCTACTCGAAGAGCACCGTTGTCTATGTCCAGGTGAAGTTGTTCTTAGGTCTTTGTGTCGAGAAAAGCTTCTCCAGCTTCTCAAGGCAAGGGCTGCCTATTGGAAGCAAAGGGGAAAATTCAGAGTTGTGAAAGAAGGCGATGAAAACACAAGATTCCATCATGCACATGCCTCGCAGCGACTACGCAAGAACCAGATTAAAGCTCTAGAAGTGCAGGGTCTACGCTTCACTAGTCACGTGGACAAAGAGCAAATATTGAGCAACTATTTCACCTCACTGCTTGGAAATCCTGCAGCAACATCTTGGGACTTCAATGTTCATGGAATCTACAAAGACCTTCCTTGGGTGGATCCATTGCCTCTGATTTCTCCATTCACTGTCTCAGAGGCGCATGCTGCAATCAGAGCCATGAACCCCATCAGTGCCCCTAGTCTTGATGGCTTTGGCCCAGGGTTCTACCGCTCAGCCTGGAGTTTTGTGATGCCTTCTGTGATGGAATTCCTTGCTGCATTCTATGATGGTGCTGCTGACTTAGAACATATAAACCGTGCTTATGTGGTGCTGCTACCCAAGACCTCAGATGCAGTCACACCTGGTGCCTTCCGCCCCATATCCCTACAGGGTTGTCCAATCAAAATTGTAGGCAAGATTCTCACCTCCCGACTGCAACTTCAAATCTCAAAACTAGTGGATGTTGATCAAACATGATTTATCAAGGGGCACTCCATCTCTGAAAATTTTGTGTATGCTACAGAGCTTGTCCAATGCTGTCATAAACGCAAGGCACCGACCATTGTGCTGAAGCTGGACTTTGCTAAGGCCTTTGACAGTGTGTGCTGGGAGAGCTTGCTCTCCATTCTAAAAGCGAGAGTGTTCCCCACAAAATGGTGTGACTGGATAAAGAATCTTCAGGAAACGTCCAAATCAGCAATTCTACTCAATGGTGTGCCTGGGCGTTGGATCTCCTGTCGCAAGGGGCTGCGGCAAGGCGATCCCTTATCCCCGTATTTGTTCATCCTTGTGGCCGACCTGCTACAACATCTACTCTCCAATGACGAACTTTTGCGTCACCCACTTGCATCTGATCGGCCATGCACAATTCTCCAATATGCCAATGACACGCTCATTGTGGCACAGGTAGATTTACAGGCTGTGGAGCATCTCAAAGAACTCCTAGCGAGTTTCTCCAAAGCTACAGGTCTCACCATCAACTACAACAAAAGCATGTTAGTGCCGATGCATGTACCTCAAGATGTTGCTACCCAATTTGTGGGCATCCTTGGCTGTGCACAAGGTGATTTCCCCCAAACGTACCTTGGTCTCCCACTCTCCAATGAGAAGTTGAATCTCTCTGCTGAAAGGTCTTGATGGCTAGAGGGGAGTGAATAGCCTTTTAAAATTTTCTACAAAGACAAGCTAAATAAGTTTATCAATATACCAAGTAGCGAGATGCGAGTTTTGCTTAGCCTACGGGGTGTTTGCAAGCCACCTATCTAATTCACAATTCTAGAATTTGCACTCAACCGCACAAGTCAAACCGCACAACTTAACTACAACTAAAGCTAGCTAGCTACACAAGCTAAGAGTTACACTGACAAGCTAGCAAGGTACTAAGAAATTAATACAAGAGAGAGTTAGGAGGGTATCACCGAGGGACGAAGTATTGAGCCAACCAATATGATCAACAATGAATACCAAGATAACCGAACACCGGGATCAATCAATCACAATATGAAAGTGATGACACGAGATTTATCCCGAGGTTCACGTGCTTGCCGGCACGCTAGTCCCCGTTGTGTCCCTCTTTGCCACGTGGTTCGGTGGCTAATCGGTCTCACACCGAGCCTCTCAAAAGGCGCCATAAGAACCTACCAAATGGCAAAAGGTTGCAATGACACGAGCAATTTACTAACATTGCCTTTGGCGCTTCGCCGAGGTAGGCACAAACCCCTCACAATCACCGGAGGTGGCCAAGAACAAACACCAACTCTTGCCAACACCTCCAAGCTGCTCCAAACCGTCTAGGTGGCGGCAACCACCAAGAGAAACAAGAATCCCGCAGCAAATCAACCACCAAGTGCCAACTAGATGCAATCTCGTAATGCAAATGCACTTGAATCACTCAATCTCACTTCGAATATGCAAAGAAGCAAGAGAGATGAGTGGGAGGGGAGTTGCTTAGCTCAAAGTGCTCACAAGTATGTCAAAAGTTCGAGAGAAAGAGCCTTAAGCCGGCCAACGAGTATTTATAGACATACCCCTTCGAAAAGAGCCGTTAGAAACTGAAACAGCCGAAATCGTGCTGACCGGACGCGCTGGTCCAACTGACCGGACGCGCTGGACGCACAACGGCTAAGTCACGAAGCACTGACCGGACGCGCTGGTCCAACTGACCGGACGTGCCGGTCGCCCAACGGCTAACTGCGAAGCAACGACCGAACACGCTCATCGCGCAGACCGGACGCGCTGGAAATGACCGGACGCGCTGGTCCCGTGAGTGACCGGACGCGCTGGTCGCCTGAGCAGCGCTCAACGAAACAGTGACCGGACGCGCTGAAGTAAATGACCGGACACGACAGTGCCAGTGTCCGGTTAGAGTCTAGTAAGCTCCCTGAACGACCAGACGCGTCCGATCGTCAGTGACCGGACGCGCTGCGCGTCCGATCAGCAAACTGAAAACCGCGCAGAGACTGAACACTGACCGGACGCGTCCGGTCATGCAAAGACCGCGTCCGGTCACCTCTGTGACCTCCGTTCGCCTCTGTTTCTTTTCTGAACTTCCGGCGTAATGAAAAATAGTCGTTTCAACTCCTCGAACACTATTCTCCAAACCCTCTCTACCGCTCAAACTCCACCGCCTTCGCAAACGTGCTAACACCACCAAGTGATCTCGACATGTGTGAGTGTGTTAGCATTTTCACAATCAATTTTTTGAGGCAATATTAGCTCTATCCAAATGCATATGATTATGAAATGCACACCTAGAGGCACTTAGGAGTTCAATAGCCGCGTCATTCCCCTCTTTATAGTACGACTATCTATCCTATAATGTAACCACACCCACTAGGTGTCTTGGTTATTAAAACACAACCCTTAAGCATATACCTTTGCCTTGATCATATAGGGTTGCGTCCAAATCCAAGTGTGGCCATCATGACCACCATGTCCATCTTGCCACCAACCTTGGAATGTACTAATCCTCATATGCTACATACAACTTAGGCATAGGATTAGTACTTAGACATTGTCACTAATTACCAACACCAAACATAGGACTTTCAATCTCTCCCTTATTGGTAATTGGTGACAACCCTTTCACAAAGATGTTATGATAAAATTTTGATTGAACCCATGTCACATTGTCCAAGTATATTACCATGTGTAAGAATTATGGACATGTGATCATGAATTCAAATTGATAGCAATGGCTCCCCCTACATGTATGCTATATGTTTGGATTTTGGAAGCATACATGTTAGATAGGAAAGATTAGGAGCATTGACTACCAATAGGTGCTAAGTGTTTAAGATTATAGACCTTTGAAGCGTGATACCATCGGAGTAGAGATAAACACCATCTTAGCACCACCTTTGAAGCGTGATACCATCGGAGTAGCGATAAACACCATCTTATCACCTTGTGTAGTTAGATACCACTTGTAAAAACACAAACATAACTAGAAACCTCGTGAGATCAACATTATAAGCAAGGCTCTAGTACCACTTTGAAAAACATGAAGTAAGAAAAATCTAACTACTTCCTATTCATGCTAGTACCTCAATACACCTTTCAATTGTATACTAGCAAATCACCACACAAGCAAAGTATCGGAGAAAAAGAAATACATAACTATGCATCATTCATACGAAGTGCACATGTAAATGCAACATTCATGCTTAAGAGCTTGCTCCCCCTACTTGTGTGCTCAAAATTTTAGTTGATCCCCTTCTTTTATCAATTCTCCCCTTTATGTTGTGTGCTCAAAATTTTAGTTGATCCCTTCTTTTATCATTTCTCCCCTTTGTGCTTCTCCCCCTTTGAGTTCTATATTTGTGAACAACATTTTCTCCCCCTTTGGCACCAATTGACCACAAGGAGCAAACTTTAGATAGATCATCATGTTGAATTATGGGGTGAGGATCAAGTTTGTGATTCAACCTAGATTGCTTGCTTAAATAAAATGCTTCTGTTTGATCCAAGGGCAAGCTTCTTCACACCTCACTAGAAGGGTTATCATGCACCATGTTGAAGCAAATATTTAGACAAGTTTTCTAGATTAAACACTTAGGATCACAAGCTACTTAAACAAGTTATATGCTACCACTAGATCATACAAGACATGGAAACAATAGTGGCACCATATAAACTTTAAATTCATTTAATTTTCATGAATGAGCCTAGAACATGTAAATTATGACTAGATGCACTAAACAAGTCCTTAGCATAGAATGTATGACATGTCAACCAATTGTACCTTGGGGCTCGAAGGAGAGACATGTCATATATGGGGTGCATCAACTCATGTTGGAGAAGTCAAGTATGTTCAACTCATTCTTTAGTTTGTGAAATCTCTTCTCATCAAGTGGCTTGGTGAATAGATCGGCTAATTGATCTTCGGTGCCCACACTCTCAATAGCAATGTCACCCTTTTGTTTATGATCTCTAATAAAGTGATGGCGAACATCAATATGCTTTGTTCTTTGATGTTAAACCGGATTGTTGGTTAGCTTCATGGCACTTTCATTGTCACATAGCAATGGCACATTCTTGAAGTTGATTTCAAAATCTTTCAATATAGCCTTTATCCACAAGATTTGTGCACAACAACTACCCGCGGCGATGTATTCGGCTTTGGCGGTAGATAGTGCAATACTATTTTGCTTCTTGGATGACCATGAGACAAGTGATCTTCCCAACAATTGACAAGTCCCAGAGGTGCTCTTTCTCTCTACTTTATCACCGGCATAGTCAGAATCCGAATATCCAACTTGCTCAAAGCTTGCACCTTTGGGATACCATAATCCAACATCTTGTGTATACTTTAAATACCTCAAAATTCTCTTTGTTGTCTTCAAATGACTTTCTCTTGGTGAGGCTTGAAATCTTGCACACATGCATACACTAAACATCACATCGGGCCTTGATGCCGTCACATAGAGTAGACTACCAATCATTGATCTATATAGCTTTTGATCCACCATGTTGCCACTCTTGTCACTATCCAAACTTCCACTAGTGCTCATTGGAGTTGTAATGCCCTTTGCATCTTCCATGCCAAACTTCTTGAGCATATCTTTGATGTACTTGGTTTGACTTATAAATGTTCCTTCCTTCATTTGTTTAATTTGAAGTCCAAGAAAGAAACTAAGTTTACCAATCATTGACATTTCAAATTCCTTTGCAATTATTTTTCCAAACTCATCACAATAATTTTGATTGGTTGAACCGAATATGATATCATCAACATATATTTGCAACACAAACAAATCTTTCCCAATCTTCTTGGTGAATAGTGTTATATCAACTTTGCCCATGACAAATCCTTTGGATAGTAAGAAGTCCATCAATCTTTCAAACCATGCTCTAGGTGCTTGCTTCAATCCATACAAAGCTTTTCTCAATTTGTATACATGATTGGGTTTCTTGTCATCTTCAAAACCGGGAGGTTGCTCCACATACACCTCCTCTTGGATGTACCCATTGAGAAATGCACTCTTCACATCCATTTGATATAGCTTGATATTGTGCGCACAAGCATAGGCAAGTAAGATCCTAATTGCTTCTAATCTTGCAACCGGGGCATAAGTTTCACCAAAGTCAAGACCCTCTATTTGTGTGTAACCTTGAGCCACTAGTCTTGCTTTGTTTCTTACTACTATCCCATCTTGATCTTGCTTGTTGCGAAAGACCCATCTTGTTCCAATGATATTGTGATCCTTAGGCCTCTCAACTAATTCCCATACTTTATTTCTCTTGAAGTTATTGAGCTCTTCATGCATTGCATTTATCCAATCCGGACCTCTCAATGCTTTATCAATGTCCTTGTGTTCTTCCATTGACACGAAAGAAGAGTGAGCACAAAATATACCGCTCAAACTCCATCGTCTTCACAAACGTGCTAACACCACCAAGTGATCTTGACATGTGTGAGTGTGTTAGTATTTTCACAATCATTTTTTTGAGGTGATATTAGCTCTATCCAAATGCATATGATTATGAAATGCACACCTAGAGGCACTTAGGAGTTCAATAGCCGCGTCATTCCCCTCTTTATAGTACGGTTATCTATCCTATAATGTAACCACACCCACTAGGTGTTTTGGTTACTAAAACACAACCCTTAAGCATATACCTTTGCCTTGATCACATAGGGTTGCGTCCAAATCCAAGTGTGGCCATCATGACCACCATGTCCATCTTGCCACCAACCTTGGAATGTACTAATCCTCATATGCTACATATAACTTAGGCATAGGATTAGTACTTAGACATTGTCACTAATTACCAACACCAAACATAGGACTTTCATCTGCCTTTGCGCCAATTATCGTGAGTGCTGACAGGTACTTATCTGGATGGTGGTCTAGCCTCCTCAACCACAGTGGCCGCCTTGTCCTAGTCAATTCTGTTTTGGACAGTCTTCCGGTGTATGCAATGGGAGCATTGCAACTTCCTCAAGGTGTTGTGGATGCTCTTGATGCTTGTCAACGAGCCTTCCTGTGGGCCGGTGAAGAATCTGTTTCTGGTGCTCAGTGCTTGGTCAGCTGGACTAAAGCTTGCTTGCCAAAGGAGAACGGTGGCTTGGGTATTTGAGACCTTTCTCTCCAGAATACCTGCTTGCTCATGAAACTGCTCCACAGAGCGCACACTGTGATGGACTCAGCATGGTCTCGCTGGCTTGAAACCGATTTTGGAGGTCCTCTTGAAGCGCCGGAGTCCACTAGTGCCGGAACACATTGGGCTTCTCTACGTCAGCTGCTACCTGACTATCGGCTGCTCACCACGGTAGAGGTGGGAGATGGGCGCTCCACAGCATTCTGGCATGATTGCTGGCTGGCGCTTGGGCCGCTCGTAGACGCCATGCTCGCTATCTACACCCACGCCCGCCGTCCTAAAGCCTCAGTTCATCATGTGCTTGTCTCTGATCTAAGATCGGCTTTTGTGCCCCGGCTTTCTACTGTTGCCACTGAGGAGTTCACGCAACTATCCGTCGTGCTTGTAGAAATTAATCTCACCAATGCTCAGGATGTTCGCCGCTGCCCATGGGAGGACAAAGCTCATCGCCTCAGTTCATCCATGATATACAAGTCGATCATATCAGTAGATGGCAACTGCGACTATTATAAGTTCATTTGGGAGAACCATGCCCCTCCCAAAGTTAAGTTCTTTGGCTGGTTACTTGTCCAAGACCGAATCCAAATGCGGGAGAATTTACTCAAGAAGCACTGCATTGACTCAGACCTATGTGAGTTATGCGGTGCTCAGGTTGAAAGCACAGCTCATCTTATTGCTGGTTGCGCCTTTGCGGCTGGTTTCTGGCACTGGATTGGTGTGCAAATTGAAGAAGAAGATGTTGCTGCTCTTTGGCGCGTTCTACCGCTGTCCACCATCCCTGCTGCACACTACAATGCCTTTCTTCTACTTTGTTGTTGGCGTCTCTGGAAGCACAGGCATGATGTTGTGTTCCATTCCTTGACTCCTTGCTACACTCGCCTCTTCGCGGGGTGTCGCGAAGATGCCGAGCTTTGGGCATGTAGGTTGCCCCCATTAGATAGACATGTTGCCCATGTCTGGGCTTTGCTGTTCTCCTCCCCACCCCCTGCTAATATCCCATAAACGGCATGTAACAACTGCTCATGTATGTTCCTTTTATGAAATGAAAAGGTGGGGACGCTCCCCCCCGAACTTCTAAAAAAAGAAGCACATATATACAAAAGATGAGAAAAAATAGAGATACACATCAGTCTAATTTGTACTTAGTAGATTTTAGTAGAAAACAGAAAAAGAAAGAAAAATACATTCCTTGCAGCACAGCTGCAGGCAATGTCTCAAATAGGGATGCAATCAAGCTTCGGTCCAGCAGGGGCAGTAGCCCTGCATCGCTTCATGTGTCGGCACCAGCGGTCGGTTGCGGCACACTGGCTTCGCCATCTGCCGTCGGCCACCGAGACACCAATTCGCTAAGACGGGATACAGCCATACAAACCCTGACGAAGACCAGGAGACAGGATTGGTAGGTATTGCGCCGCGGCCGCGGCCGGCTAGTGGCTGCCAGCGACTGGAGGCCGGATCTTGCCAGCGCTGAAGCTAATCACCTAGTCCCTAGTCCCAAGAACCCTAGAGAGCTACAGGAGAGGGGAAGGACGCGGCGCTTTACCGGACAGAAGGCGGCGGGGAGCATGGACGTCGGAGGGGAAGCATTCACCGTCGCCGTTGCCGTCGCGGTGGTGGCCATGCCGCGCCGCCACGACGTCGCCTCCTGCGCCGCCCTCGGCTGCGCGGTCGCCTCGCCCCCAGCCGTCGCCTCGTGGACGGTTTCGTTTCGGAGGGTAAGACACCAGGCTCCGATCCGGCCCGTGCAGTGTGGGGGAAATCCAAGCCGGGCCAGTTTTGGTTCCAGGCCAGACTAAAATGAACGCACATTTGAACTCACGTCTGGATTGAAAACGGGCCGCAACCATCCACCCGGAACGGGCCCCGAAACGGACCAATCCGATGAAAATGAACGAGGCCTAAGCTGGGTAGCAATGGCGATCCAGTTGTAGGAGGATGCGAGCGGGTCATCGCAGAGGAAGATCTGGGTGAGGGGGCTCGGGCACGGGAGGGAGATCTCCGTGTTGGAGAGAAGCTCCCACAGCAGGAGCCGCGTTGGGGACCGGGCGTGGTCCGTCACGGCGAGCCAGCCCCGGGACGTGCCGCAGCAGTAGGGGAGGCCGGCGCCGGCCGGAGGAGCACCGACATCCATCCTCTGTGCGCCGCGACGAGGGAGGCGGAGGGAGTAGTCAGAGATTGGTACCAACCCGCACCACTGCGCGTGGCCCGTGAGGACCCATGGGCGGAAGGCGGCTGGGGGAGAGCTGGAAGCTCGCCAGTGTATGCACACCTGGTGAAAGCGGAGGTGGTCAGTTTCGGGGGACAGCCGGGCGGAGACCTCTTTGAGGAGATCGGCGGGGAGAGAGGACCAACCGTCGGTTGCCATCTACTCCTATCTATGTGAAAGGGATCAACTCTACGGTTCTCTTTCTCTCCCTCTCTCTGTTCTCTTAGGAATAGCATAGCAGAGGTCAATGTATATATCGTGTGTGTGTGTATATATATATATATATATATATACTCTGTATATATTACTTTACTAGGATCATGTCTCTGCGTTGCAACGGGGAAAATGTTTATATGATTTCTCAATAATTCACGATAATTCAAGTTTGAATGTGTGTTGTACTATTAAAAAAATAATAATGCTGTGTTGAACTTGTGGGGTTCACAGCATTCATCTCTATAGTTAATCATCAATATTGCATGAGTTTTCACAAAACATGACCAATTAGAATATAATTTAAGTTTTAATATGAAATACAAACAATCTAGTTTATACTGTAATCAGAGGCGGAGCCAAAAATGCATTTTTTTATGTGGGGGGAGGGAGCAACAATACAATTTATTTGTTTCAATATTTAGTCCAAATAAAAAAAATCCCTTTTTCACATCCTTCTTAATTGATGGCATGACTAAGAAACGAAATTCTTAGGCCTTGTTTAGATGCTTTTCAAATTCTAAATTTTTACATTCTCTCTTCATCACATCGAATCTATGGACACATGCATGGAACATTAAATATAGATAAAAAAAACTAATTGCACAGTTTGGTTGTAAATCACGAGGCGAATCTTTTGAGCCAAATTAGTCCATGATTAGACACTAATTGCCAAATACAAACGAAAGTGCTGCAGTAGCTAAATTCCAAAAAAAAAAAATTTGCATCTAAACACCCCCTTAGTGTCGTGGACGTGGTGCAGTTGTGCCTTATATGGTACTTACCGATCTGAAATTCGAAATACTCCACAAGGTAGATGCAATACTGATATTAACTCAGGCCTTTTTTTTGTTGCCGGTTCCACTGGAAATTAAAGATTTGCAACCAAAGACGTATACTTAAGACAACACACTTAATGGAATTCGTGAAGCGTTGTGTCTAAAAACTGTAAAACTGAGTGAGAGGCAAAAACAGAGCACAGGGCAGGGGGAGAAGGCCAGAAGGGCATGTCGCTCACCGACAGAGAAGGAGACATTGGCCCCGTTCGGCTGTGCTGATAAGCCGGTTCAAAAATACTGTTGGCTGATTTGTTGCGAGAGAAAAATACTATTCCGACTGAAAAAATAAGCTGAAAAAGACGGATTATAAGCCGGATGAACAGGGCCATTGAGTGTGTTTTTTTAGTTTTCTTGACATTGAGTTTTTTTCCCTTCGTTGGGAGGAGTATTGTTAACATTGGGTCTAAAAACTCTCGGAGTAGTATTTGTTAACATTAAGGGAATTCTTTATATATATGCTCGCTGGGTGGAACTCTCGGAGTCAGAAATTATGTTTTTTTAGTTTTTGACATTCTGTCTAAACACTGTTGCACTGAGTTTTTTTAGTTTTTGACATTGAGTTCATCACAAATAACAATCTCAATTGGAAATTTCTGTTATTAATGCTAACATGGACCTGGGCAATCTTGTTTGTCCACCCAGTATGTTTGAGAGTTTGAACTAATGATTCAGCTCAACACCTGTCTTTCTGTACCAAAAAAAAAAAATCCCCCATTTCCATTGAGATAACACATTACATACTGGTCAATAGTTTCCTGAAGTCTGAAGGAATTCTACAGAACGGTAGTGGACATATTGAATTGCAATGCATAAATCTATTTGATCATAACAATTCAATAATGTAGTACGTTTGCTGATAAGCCGGCTCAAAAACATTGTTGGCTGATTTGTTGCGAGAGAAAAATACTATTCCGGCTGAAAAAATAAGCTGAAAAAGACGGATTATAAGCCGGATGAACAGGGTCATTGAGTGTGTTTTTTTAGTTTTCTTGACATTGAGTTTTTTTTCCCTTCGTTGGGAGGAGTATTGTTAACATTGGGTCTAAAAACTCTCGGAGTAGTATTTGTTAACATTAAGGGAATTCCTTTGATATATGCTCGCTGGGTGTAACTCTCGGAGTCAGAAATTATGTTTTTTTAGTTTTTGACATTCTGTCTAAACACTGTTGCACTGAGTTTTTTTAGTTTTTGACATTGAGTTCATCACAAATAACAATCTCAATTGGAAATTTCTGTTATTAATGCTAACATGGACCAGGGCAATCTTGTTTGTCCACCCAGTATGTTTGAGAGTTTGAACTAATGATTCAACTCAACACCTGTCTTTCTGTACCAAAAAAAAATCCCCCATTTCCATTGAGATATGGTGTGTTCACTTCGCGAAAAGTAGGCGAAAAGTTACTGTAGCATCTTTCGTTGTTATTTGGCAAAATTTGTCCAATCATAGACTAACTAGGCTCAAAAGATTTGTCCCGATATTTACAGACAAACTATACAATTAGTTATCTTTTTTACCTACATTTAATGCTTCATGCATGCGTCGAAAGATTTGATGTGACGGGTGGAAGAGGAAATATTTTGGGTTGGCATGGCAAGTGAACAAGGCCATAACACATTACATACTGGTCAATAGTTTCCTGAAGTCTGAAGGAATTCTACAGAACGGTAGTGGACATATTGAATTGCAATGCATAAATCTATTTGATCATAACAATTCAATAATGTAGTACGTTTGCACGTGTACATAATTTATCCATTCAGCTCTGCAAGGCCAAATAATTCTGTAGTATTTCCGATCCCAAAGAACTGGCTGTTGCTCAATAGTATATCAATGGTCACAAATAAACCAGAAGAAGCTTATGCGCATAATCGATACACTACATACTCAATGTCAATTAACTACTTAATCAACTTTGAAAAATCTGCAATTTATCTATTAACTACTTAATCAACTTTTGAAGTGCTTGAACAACCTGCGAGACGCCTGCAGCTGTATTGCGTATTGCCAAGTGCGATGCGACTGGGCGCCTGGATTGCTTGGCTGCCTGAGTGCCTTGTTACCGCGGCCAGGCCCGGCCGCCGGTTGCGTGCTGCGGTCTGCGTCGCCTGCCTGGTGCAGGCCGGAGCTGGCCTGTGCGCTGCGCCGCTACCCTGCTTGGCTGCTCGGTTCGTATGCTGCACTGCGGCCAGCGGCCTTCGCACGCCGGACGCCACTCCGCGTCCACGCCAGCCAGCGGCCCTGCGCCACCGCCGCCGGCCTGTAACCCGCGTGCTGCTAGGGTTAGGCTTAGGCTTAGGCAGTCAGGAGATGCCAATGTTAGCAGCGACTGGACTCGGCGGGCAGCGGCCCTGAGGATCGGCGGGCGGCGGCGGTGGGACGGGCGGCGTGTGCGGGAGCGAAATTTCGAAGATGAGCAGCAGCGTGTGCGGAGCAAGATTCCAAGGTCACCGAGGTCGCGTCCGTGGCGGAGAGCGTGGCGCCGTGGTGGCGCTGAGGTTTTTTCAGATCCGAGATGGCAGGGAGAGCTTGTGCGCAGGGTACGAAAATTTGGCAGAGGGGAGGCGGTGTCGGGTGATTTGATTTCGACGGAAGTGCGGCGGGCTGGGGCGCGGCCGCGCGGGTGTTTATTCTTCAAACTTAAAAAAAAAATTTACAATATTTTCCGTCACATCGAATCTTTAAACGCATGCATGGAGCATTAAATATAAGTAAAAAAAATAACTAATTACATAGTTTGGTTGTAAATCACGAGACAAATCTTTCAAACATAATTAGTCTATGATTGGACACTAATTGTCAAATACAAACAAAAGAGTTACTGTGCTTCCAAAAATTTTACAGCACCAACTAAACACAGCCGAAGGCACACAGGAGTCGGGTGACATTTGGTCCGCCGGGCCTGGACATTCGCCCGCTTTTTAGTTGCAGAGAAGAGAAGAGAGATTATTTGCCGGCGAGCAGTGGTTTGTTCCTACCAAGCTCCAACTTCTAGTCCTCCACGGTTCCGGTTCATATTTCCTATACCAGTATAAATATGAATGTATCCGCGCGCGGGATATACAATTTTGTGTCCGTGCACTGGATATTTGCGCGATACTCAAACTAATAATGATAAATTAGGTATTTTTATTCAAACTAATAATGATAAACTAGGTATTTTATTCAATTATTATTAACTTGGTCCAATATTAAATGAAATAAATTACCATTATCATAGCAAATGCTTGTACAATAAAAAAAAAAAAATCCTTGTGAGCGGATGGCTGATTTTTGTAATAGAAGTAGAACCGATATATTGCAGAGTGCCTCAAAAAAAAAACTGATTGGGTGCAGAGGGCCCAGTTACAATAAAAAAATGTTGAAACTCAAGATATATACAAACGCATGTGGGGTTGTTCTTTTGCAAAATAAAAAATATCAACCCATGCACACCACAACTGCCATATGAATATGCCTCCTATGCATCATGCATCCATGTGTAGGGCTCTTCTGATGTGGGGGACACACGTGAATGGGCAGCAGTATTTCACCATCGCGTGATCACGTGATCATGTCTATGATTGATTGATTGCTGCATGCGACTACGAGTAGGAGTCACCCTCAAAACTCCGAACAATTCCAATCGCGCATTACGTCCAACCACACAAGCCAGCGAAGACATGTCAATTGTCAGTACATTTGCTGCTCTATATGCAATTTCAAATATAAGCGCATATAACATTCTATATCATATGAACCAGATATAAGCATAGCACATTCTAATTTAATAGGACGTCTTTTGCCTTAGCTTTTCCATGTCTCTCTCTACTTAGATGCTCACTAGTCAAAACACAAACTCGACACATAAATTAATTATAAACTCTAACACCGATTGATAGATAACAAGGTCAATGTATTCCTCGCCTTAGTTCCCCCATGGTGTAAACAATGCAAAGACGCCTATACACACTCCTTGAAGAGAAAGAAAGGATGCTAGGTTACCATTTATCAAGCACCTCGATCTGATGATGTCCCAAACCTACAATGGAAATGGCCATCACATATATGCTTGATAAATTGGTAGATAACTTTAAGGTCTTGTTTAGGCGCCCATCCATTTATAATGCATTACGCATCTAGCGCACGCACAAATCAAGATTCAGACTTCACAACCTTTGACTAATATTTTAACTAACAATTCTTAACTATTGTAGTACATATTGGATATGGTTATATTTATGATCAAATATACTATCTAATTATCATAATTTTATAAGTACAAAAATATAATATAAATGTAATGAATGGTCAAATTCTAATTTGGGAGACTGTGCAAGCAATATTTCACTGCACCTTATAAACTAGAGCGGATAGAGTATTAAGCTAGTTCCAATCTTGAACCTATAGGATATAAGAGAATTGACAGCACCAGGTTTTTAGTCTACAAGCACCAGGGCTTCATCAAAGCATTGAAGCTATAAAAATTTATGTCAACCTTTATTTGCAACAACAAAATCGTTGCTTGGATACACTTTTTTCAAATCCAAGCATCATTTCTCTGCGCGGAGTGGGTACTCTGGCTTGGTTTGCTCTACTAGAACCATCTCTGCTCCACCAACTCTACTACGGAGCGACTTTATTCTGGAGTTGCAATCCAACCTTGGAGCATGTGAACCTATTTGGCTTCCAGTCTAGCTCCACCTCAAAAAAATGCGAGGTTTTTGTAGGGATGGTCTAATATGCCATGGGATGATGTTTGGTACACGTTTTGGCATTTGTACCATATGTGAGTGACTTTTTTTTGCCAATAATTCAAATACGATGCAAAATTACAGATGTAAATAACTTGGTCACAAAAAAACACATATTTTGGTAAAAAGAACTCATCTTTTTAACCCGTAACTAGACACGTCCATTGGTAGATGGCTAAATTGCCTTATGGAGAGGTGGCGATGCTAGGGTTTCACTATTGGGGTGGCACATCTGTACAGAAAAAAGTCAGTGGACAATAAAGAAAAGAAACAGACCACTAGGTTGTGTAACTGTCGCACGATGGGTAATATCTTGATAACTCATGTTGTAAACTCTAGTTTTGGGAGTATCCTTTGAGGAGCTAAAAAAACGTGGAGCAACCCTTTCTCTAGAGCGGAGTTTGTAGAACTACCCCTTTGGCTTGCAAAGTTGGGAGAGGACTTGGAATTGTTTGGAGCGTACTGTCCCAAACAGACCTTAGATTTCAGCTCTTTTACTGGGCCTCGTTAGAAAAGATAAGGCCCAGTAAAAGGTGGCCCTCCAGCGAGGCTTCTAATCGCACATGGGCTTCTACAGAGTCCATTCATTTTCAGCCCGTGGAAAAATTGAAACCCCACAACCACGAGACGAGCCGTCCGAATTCTCTAGTTTCCGACGAAACCCCATTCCCCAACAAGCAGCAGATCCCATTTTGTTTTGCTCTCGTTGTTTCGAACTCACGCGACGCAAGCAGAGCAACCGCTGCCGGCCGCGCACGGCCGCCCACCCACCAGACCAGACCAGTCCACCACTACAGCCTCCCGCCGCCCCAGCAGCTGCCGCGGCCGCAGCCGACGGCGAGGATGAGCGGGGCCGCGCTGTGTGCGGCGCTGACGGAGCTGGGGTTCGACGGAGAGGACCCACTGGACGCGGACGCGCTGGAGTGGCCGTTCCAGTACGAGGAGGCGCGCCCGCTGCTTGCCTGGATCTGCTCCTGCCTCCGCCCCTCCAATGTCCTCTCCCCGTCCCACCTGGCGCAGTAAGCGAATCGATTCCATCCCCTTGTCACACCGTGCTCTGGCATCCTTTTTTTGGGCTGTGGTAGTGGTGGCGATTGCTGCTTAGGCCGATTTCGCTGCGGCATTACTGTGGTATGCGACACGAAATGATGTTGTGGTTGAGGCGTGGAGGGTGAACGGGGAGGCTAGTTGTTGGGAGATTCGGGCAGCTGGAGTGCCAATCTGTGGTGGAGTTACTGCGAATTCTCGGGGAGGATAGGTGCAATAGGGTTCTAGGGGAGTGTTTGTGTCTCTAACTCTCTATGGGCGCGAAATGTTGGGAATTAGTGGCAAATGCCTGTGTTGTGTGGAGGATTTAGTGAGAGATTATGGCCCCAGTTTGATAAAGCTGTGAATTTGGGTGTGAAGTTATGGATTCTGGGTGGGGTTAATTTGCAGTTGCATTTTGTCAAAGGCATCCATTTTATTATATTTGAGCATGAACAAAATTTGAAGGGTGCGTGTTGCGTCGGGAGAACATGTCAAATATCTGCTGTTTTTTTGTTAATAAACGTTGTTTCCTACTGTATGATTTGCCTAATGCTTCTGAACTTGCAGTTTTACTTGTAGTGCTGTGGTTAGTGAGTTGTCGTGCCTTCACTAGGCCTACTGATCAATTATCCAAAGTTTTGATGTCATATTCTTTTATTTTCATACTAATTTGAATAGGTGATTCTGTTTTTTACTTAATTAATTTGTGCATGTGGCTTTCAGGTATGAACAGCTCGTGGAAGAGGGAAGACTGTTAGAGGTATATTCAAAAGGCCATTTAACATTCTTACAGACTTTAAAGAATGATAGGATATTTTAAGTGCTTCTTTTAATTGATGTGGCAAGTGGGTTCCCCAAGTACTGGAAATCTGCTTCAAATTTTTCGTTTTGTGGTCAAATAGCATATTATGTAATTATAATTACACTAAATTCTCTGGGAAGGATTGAAATCTTGTTAGTTCTTGGTGGATAGTCTTCATCAGAGAATAGTTCTAATCCCAACAAAGATCTGGAACCCCCAGACAACTGCATTTTTATGTAGGCATCTATTTCTTCAGGCTTCAAAACTCTTATGGTGCACATGTATCATTTTCTCAGGGTGAAGATTTGGACTCTGCTTTTGATAGTATTTCAGCCTTTTCAAGCAAGAAAGACAATCAAGAGGCTGTGTTTGGATCGGAAGAAACCATTCTTGATATCCGGTATGCTTGGAACTTCCAAATATTGAAGTATTGCTACGTTTACATTGTCGTATTTATTGAATGGATTCAAATTTTAGTGGGGACTGGTTTCTGAAATTGATGCTAGTGCAAAGTGTTTATGAAACCAATCACAAGTGGGTGTTTGTATGCTACTTTAACTATTTGCCGGGAATGGTTTTTTGACACAAAACATTGTAAAAACGAATTTAAACTGCTAGTATTTGCTTGGGCTTTTGCTCTCAGAACATCTGTAAACCCAAGTGAAGTCAAATGCTAATTACGCCAAGCTGCAAAGTGCATGATTGAAATGTTCCTTCTTAGCATCTTATAAGTGCTTTTCTTGACAATTTTCTCATTTTTTTACTTGCAGTGAAGCAAAACTAGCATATAGAGCCGAAGTTTTTGAGTTACAAAAGCAGCTTGCACGGCAGCAAGCACAATTTGATTTGCTTGCAGGCCAGGCTTCAACTCTTATTCAAGGTAGAAGGGCACGTGTATCTGCTATGTCTGCAGTTAGTGGAGAGCTTACATCATTAGATGAGATACTTTCTTCCAGAAACTTGGAGGTATTAACTCAATCAGTTGCAGTTTGAAAAAGATTTGTATTACATTCAGTTATAATACTTTGACATCTGAATGTATTTGTATCTTACAAATAGCAGACACAAAAGAAAAAAAGGGTCTGTTTTGTGTTATTGTGGTACACGTGAGTGTTTTCCATGATGAGATTTAACTAATGATAACAGCATATCTTTTGCTATGCTCTGCAATTTATCTCATAGTAAATATGTCCCTTTAATACACTCGTAAATGAAATAATTCCCTGGCTGCTTCTTTTGCATCACAACTTTCGCCTATGAGCATACTCCCTCCGTCAACAATGGTCTTTTTGGGACGGAGGGAGTTTGTCTTATTTGGAGTATGCAGATAATATGAGATATGAAATACTTAGACTCTGTAGATTTTTACTCATGTAAACAAGATATTAATATGTTCCATGAGGTTATTTTTTTGGTAAAGTTTGATTTGATGTATTTTCTAACTTTCAGATGAATGCAGTTCTTGGAAGAATCGCTGCTACTACCCAGGAACTGGCCCATTATCATTCAGGGGATGGTATGCGCTTTACCTAGTGGCAATTGGGCATAGCTATTATTGTTTTCCTTTTGATCTGAATAATACTAACTATTCTATAGTGTATAAACATTATACTGTATCCAATAAAATCATTTCTTTATTTATGGTTTGCAGAGGAAAGTATATATTTGGCATATTCAGACTTCCACCCCTATGTTGTTGGCGACTTGGCTTGTACGAAAGAGCTAAATAGGTGGTTCTCAAAGCAATTTGAGAAGGTAAATCATGTTTGGCTGTCACATTGTTCTCAGTTAACTGACAACAACAACGACAAAGCCTTTTGTCCCAAGCAAGTTGGGGTAGGCTAGAGATGAAACCCAAAAGAGACGAGAAAGAGGGAGACACATAAAGGGACATAAATGGCACAAGACAAAAAGATGTCACGGTTCAGGCACGTTGATTGCCAATCTCCAAGCGCTCCTATCCATAGCTAAATCCTTAGAGATATTCCACTCCTTAAGATCTCTCTTAACGGACTCGTCCCAAGTTAGTTTAGGTCGACCTCTACCGCTCTTTACATTATCGGCCCGCTTTAGAACTCCACTACGCACCGGCGCCTCAGGAGGCCTCCGTTGGACATGTCCAAACCATCTCAACCGATGTTGAATCAATTTCTCCTCAATTGATGTCACCCCAACCCTATCCCGAATATCGTCGTTCCGGACTCTATCCCTCCTTGTGTGCCCACAACACCAACGCAACATACGCATCTCTGCTACACTCAATTGCTGGACATGTCGCCTTTTTGTAGGCCAACACTCAGCACCGTATAACATCGCCGGACGAATCGCCGTCCTATAGAACTTACCTTTCAACTTCTGAGGCACCCTTTTGTCACAGAGAACGCCAGAAGCTTGACGCCATTTCAGCCAGCCGGCTGAAATTCTATGCCTAACATCTTCATCAATGTCTCCATCCTTTTGTAGCATCGACCCTAAATACCGAAAAGTATCCTTCTTGGCCACCACTTGCCCATCGAGGCTAACGTCTCCCTCCTCGTGCCTAGTCGCGCTGAAATCACACCTTATGTACTCGGTCTTAGTCCTACTAAGTCTGAACCCTTTCGACTCTAACGTGTGTCTCCATAGTTCTAACTTCCTATTAACCCCCGCCCTACTGTCGTCAACTAGCACCACATCATCAGCAAAGAGCATACACCAAGGGATATCACCTTGTATGTCCCTTGTGACCTCATCCATCACCAAAGCAAATAAATAAGGACTCAAAGCTGACCCCTGATGCAGTTCTATTTTAATTGGAAAGTCACTGGTGTCGTCATCACATGTTCGGACAAACGTCACCACATCCATGTACATATCCTTGATGAGGGTAACGTACTTAGTTGGGACTTTGTGCTTTTCCAAGGCCCACCACATGACATTTCTCGGTACTTTGTCATATGCCTTCTCGAGGTCAATAAAGACCATGTGCAAGTCCTTCTGCTCCCTATATCTCTCCATCAATTGTTGTAATAAGAAAATCGCCTCCATGGTCGACCTACCAGGCATGAACCCAAACTGATTTTGGGTCACATGTGTCACTCTCCTTAGGCGATGCTCGATAACCCTCTCCCAGAGCTTCATCGTATGGCTCATCAACTTAATCCCACGGTAGTTAGTACAACTTTGAACATCTCCCTTGTTTTTGAAGATAGGTATTAATATACTTCTCCTCCATTCTTCAGGCATCTTGTTAGACCGAAAAATAAGGTTAAAAAGTTTAGTTAACCATACTATCGCTCTGGCGCCTAGGTATCTCCACACCTCAATGGGGATACTATCAGGGCCCATCGCTTTACCTCCCTTCATCCTCTTCAAAGCCTCTCCGATCTCTGCCTCTTGAATTCTCCTCACAAAGCGTCTGTTGGTATCGTCAAATGAGTCGTCCAACTCAAGGGCAGGACCCTCATTCTCCCCATTAAACAACTTATCGAAGTACTCTCTCCATCTGTCCTTGATCTCCTCATCCTTCACCAGAAGTCGATCTGTCCCATCCTTGATGCATTTTATTTGGTTGATGTCCCTTGTCTTCCTCTCGCGGATTCTAGCCATCCTATAAATGTCCTTCTCCCCTTCCTTCGTGCCTAGCCACTGATAAAAGCCATCATACGCTTGACCTTTTGCTACACTCACAGCTCGCTTTGCAACCCTCTTCGCTATTTTATAGCCCTCGATGTTGGCTACACTCTTGTCATGGTGGAGACGCTTGAAACACTCCTTCTTCTCCCTAATAGCCCTTTGCACCTCGTCATTCCACCACCATGTGTCTTTCGCTTCCCGTTTGCCTCCCCTACTCACGCCAAACACTTCCGAAGCCACCTTTCGGACACATGTTGCCATCTTTAGCCACATGTCGTCAGCATCTTCTCCTTCTTTCCAAGGCCCCTCGTCTAGCATCCTCTCCTTAAACGTTTGCGCTGCTTCCCCTCTAAACTTCCACCACTTCGTTTTCGCAATCTTGGCCCGTTTATCCCGGTGAACACGTACCCGAAAGCCAGTTCCTGGGTAGTAGCAGCGATTCTTCCAAGAACTGCATTCATCTGAGTGGCTAATTTTACAATCTATGACAAGTCAATACCATGTAAATTGGCGGATTTAGGTACATTTTGTCATCTTCACTACATGTCCAAAACACTGTTCTGTACAGTTATATGTCTCTGGCACAATTTTACTTTTTACCCTTTGAGTAGCATAGGACAACTCTCCACATTTTGTCTGCTTACTTATTTAACATTAACATTTGTTATGTGATCAGGGGCCATTTCGACTTGTTGCTGAGGAGGGGAAATCCAAATGTTCCTGGGTTAGTCTTGATGACATCACTAATTGCTTGATAAGAGGTAAATTAGCTTTCTTCATTTAATTATTTGGAACTGATTTTTCATGGAGGAAATAGCATGATTCTAATACTGGGATGAACTCGTAGTAACCATTATGTTGTCATGATGCAGGAGATTCTGAAAAATCTCATCATCACCAACGCATCGCTGAATTGCAACGACTTCGTTCCATGTAATTAACTTTGGCTTCATACCTTGTCTTAGCCTTTCTATTTGCAACCACTCATCAGATGCATAATTGCAATCATCCCATGCAGTCTTGTTGCATGATTCATTTAATCATCAAGTAAAGCTCACATTACGTTCCAGATGTTCTAAATTGGTAACTCTTCATGTGGATCCCTTACATAAAAGATGGATGCATACCATTCAAAACTTTAGGTTCATGAGGATGGCCAACTTCTGTAGCCTCCTAATTATCTAAGAATAAACTATGAGGACCCAGGCCTCATTACGATTCATGATCCACTGAATCAGAATCATCTATCCATCATCCAATGGTTTACATAGAAGTTTGAATATTTTCACCTGAAAATAGGTTTGCACCTGATCTGTGCTTTATACCATTTTGATACAGCTACACGTTTCCAATATTCAACTTTTATGTTGTGTTGTGACCTTTTGTTTGTTATTGATTCGTTGAGTTATTTGTTATGTAAAATTTGGGATCACATTCTGTTCGTTGTGTTTACCTCTTAGGCAGCTAATAATGTGTTTTCCGGCTTTGCAATTTTCACACCATTCTTGAATTTACTCTGAATTACTCTATTTTGGTGACAGATTTGCAACAAGTGAAAGACAGTGGATTGAAGCACAGGTTGAGAATGCTAAACAGCAGGCTATACTCTCTATATTGAAAGCACAAGTGTCATCTGACGAGGCTCATATACATAGGGATATCCATTCTCTTAGGTATATGTTATGCTATGTTTATTGATCCTGACTCATTAATTTTCCAGCTTTGTACCATATACATAAGTTATATACTTATATGCATAAATGCAAATAAATTCCTAGAGCAGAAACAGAGATTTATTTAATTATCTTATAAGCCCCCTCATATCTGTGGCATTTGCCTTCAGGAGAAAAGGTTCTGAGCTTGCTGGGGAGCTCTCAACACTTTCTCAAAAGGTGCAAGCTTTGGTATCTGAGGTATGTAAGACACAATCTTCTCTTTAAAAAATATATTTTGTTCCTGGGTTATAAATTAGTAGCTCACAAGTCAAATTTAAGTTTGATTTCTCGGGTTATTATAATCTTTCAGGGTCATGTTCATTATCTGAACTTTATAGGTTTTAGAGGATAAGATAGCAATAATAGTTCTTACTGAAGTGCACCATTGCACCAGTTTTCTTTTTTTTCATGGCACAATCCTACATCTGACTTCCTCCATCTATTTACTTGTTCTCCCCTCCAGACAATACCATGCCTGTGTTCAGAACTTGCTCAACTTCAAGGCACATATATATTGCAAGGTTTGTAGAAAGCATTTCATTTTTCAGTGTTCTACATATTTTGTTGTATTGTTGTCTTAGCTTCTTCTTATCACTCAAATATTTAGGGGATTATGATTTAAAGGTCATGCGCCAGGAGTACTACATTAACAGGCAAAAAACGGTAAGCTCATTTCACAAATCACATCATACATGTCATGTCGACATCTTTATGTGTCTTTTCTTTGTATTTTCTTATGATAATGCCCTATACTCCTATCTTCTCTAATATTATGAAAATTAAGATGCCATAGAGCATCTCCAAGAGTCCCTGATCCAACCTCTTAATGTCAAAATTAAGGTTTATGAAACGAAAATCACCCTCCAACAATCCCCCTAACCAACAACCTATATTTAGTGGTACACTGGTACCTGCTAAATCATCCTCTCTCTCTCTCCCTCGTATTTTGGGTGACATGTTGTCCACCCTATATGTTATTTAAGATAGGGGAACAATTGGGGGAGAGAAATTTTAAAAGGGGGGGGGGGCTATATGAGAATATATGGAAACTAAGAGCCTGTTCACCCGGCTTATAATCCGTCTTTTTCAGCTTGTTTTTTCAGCCGGAACAATATTTTTCTCTCACAACAAATCAGCCAACAGTGTTTTTCAGCCGGCTTATCAGCCCAGCCGAACGGGGCCTAAATTTAGGACTCTTGCAGATGCTCTTATACTGTAGATACTTAGGTGGTATCAAGCTGTGCAAAGTGTAAAACATTATATTCCTTATTTGGGCTCATCTTTAAAGCATTGGAGGATTTCTAAGACAACCGCACATTTGCAGAAAAGAAACTGCAACAGCAATTTACAAGTATTCCTTTGCTGTTATGTAGATTTAGGGCATGTTTAGGTACGAGAGCTAATTATTAGCTAGCTAAAATTAGCTCTGGTGCATCCAAACAAGAGAGCTAATAGGTGGGCTAATTTTTTAGCCAAGCCTTCAACTAGTTGCTAGCCAACTGGAGCTAATTTTAAATTTTAGCCCAACTAGCCCTAGCTCATCCAAACAGGCCCTTAGGCCCTTAGTTGGGTAGTGTGGCTGACAGAAGGTGGTTGTCTCACTGGGTTTATACTCGCAGAAGTAACAGGAAACTGTTTTTTTTCTCATAAGACTAGGCTGCCCTTTTTATTTTGTTATTCTTATGTCCCTTTTGTTTTTCTCCTGATCTTATTGGTATCTGATACATTTTGCAGTTCATCAATCATTTGGTTAATCAGCTTGCTAGACACCAGTTTCTGAAGATTGCTTGCCAACTTGAAAGGAAGAATATAGCTAGAGCATACTCATTGCTTAGAGTAATAGAATCTGAGTTACAAAGCTACCTCTCAGCAGTCAATACCCGCTTGGTAATCAATCTCCATTGTTATTGACTTGCTTCTTGTCTGTTAGAAGATTTTGTCTCTATTGATTAGGGCTAACCCTAGAAGGGTAGCTATATAGGTCCCATACATGGGCCACATGGGCCTTAGTCACATGGGCCTAAACACATACTCCAACACCCCCCCACAGTCTGAACTACCGGCGCAGCGGAGTTCGAGGCTGAACAAGAAAGAACACACACAACCCCCCACAGACGCAACTAGCCACCGGTGATGTTGAGGCTGGAGCGAAACTCGGCGAAGGTCGAGGACGGGAGGCCTTTGGTGAAGATGTCCGCGAACTGGGAGGTCGTCGGAACATGAAGAACCCGCACCTCGCCCATGGCCACCCGATCACGGACAAAATGGAGGTCGATCTCCACATGCTTCGTCCGCTGGTGATGGATGGGGTTGGTGGAGAGGTAGACCGCACTGACGTTGTCGCAGTAGATCAGTGTGCTCCGGGTGGGTGGAGTGTGCAACTCAGCCAGCAGCTGCCGGAGCCAGGCGGCCTCCGCCACGCCGTTGGCAACGGCGCGGTACTCCGCCTCGGCGCTGAACCGGAAGACCACCGGCTGACGCTTGGACGACCAAGACACCAGGTTGGCGCCCAGGAAGACGGCGTAGCCGGAGGTGGAGCGGCGAGTATCCGGGCATCCGGCCCAGTCAGCATCGGTGTAGACGACGAGGTCGGTGGAGGAGGCCCGGTGGAGGAGGAGGCCGTAGTCGAGTGTGCCCCGGAGGTAGCGGAGGAGGCGCTTGAGAGCCATGAGGTGAGGCTCCCGGGGATCATGCATGTGGAGGCAGACCTGCTGAACTGCATATGTGATGTCCGGCCGGGTGAGAGTGAGGTACTGAAGGGCCCCGGCGAGACTCCTGTACGCAGAGGGATCGGCCAACGGTGGTCCCTCAGCCTCAGACAGCTTGCTCCAGAATGTCCCGAGTGTACTGTCGCTGGTGAAGGAGGAGCCCGGCAGGACGGTGCTCAACAGTGACACCGAGGAAGTGGTGGAGCTCACCCAGATCCTTCATCGCAAACTCTTGCTGGAGAGCGGTGATGATCCGGCGGAGAAGTGGCTCGCTGGAGGCGGTGAGGACAATGTCATCAACATAGAGCAGCAAGTATGCAGTGTCGGTTCCATGGTGGTATACGAACAGGGACGTATCAGACTTGGCCTCCATGAACCCCAGGGTCAGCAAGAAAGCGGCGAACCGGTGGTTCCACGCCCGAGGTGCCTGCTTGAGGCCGTAGAGGGACCTGTTGAGCCGGCAGACCATGTCAGGACGGGTGGTGTCGACGAACCCCACCGGCTGACTGCAGTACACCGTCTCGGTAAGAAGGCCGTGGAGGAAGGCATTCTTGACGTCCAACTGGTGGACGGGCCAAGACCGAGCAAGTGCCAGCGATAGCACGGTACGGACGATGGCCGGCTTAACCACCGGGCTGAAGGTTTCATCGTAGTCGACGCCAGGGCGCTGAGTGAAACCCCGGAGGACCCAGCGAGCCTTGTAGCGCTCGAGAGAGCCGTCGGCCCGGCGCTTGTGGGTCCAAATCCACTTGCCGGTGACGACGTTGGAGCCTGGCGGCCGGGGCACCAACTCCCACGTCTGGTTGGCGAGTAGCGCGGCGTACTCCTCTTCCATCGCGCGGCGCCAGTGAGGGTCCAACAGGGCGTCGCGGACGGAGGAGGGTACCGGAGAGACCACCGCATCGCCGGTCGAAGCCTCGAGGGCACGAGGCGGCAGGGTGCCAGCCGCGTGTCGTGTCACCATCGGGTGAATATGCCGCGGGTGTCGGTGCAGCAGCGGCGGGTGGTAGACCGGCGGGGCACCACGAGCCGGCGGAGACAGCGGCGGTGGTGTCGGTGTCCCCGGTGGAGAAGGGAGCGCGAGCGGCCGCGGCCGCGGCCTGCGCTGGTACACCCGTACCGGCGCGGCGAACCTCGACGGAGGTGCCGGGGCAGGTGCCGGGACGGGATCCGGCGTCGTCGACCGACACGACCCCCCCGGGGCAGCAGCGGGGGACGAAGGCCCCGGGTCTGCACCAACCGGAGAGGACGGGGCCGCGCCCGAGGATGACGGGCACGGACCTGCTGGGGATCCGGGACAGGAGGCCGGCCCGGCACGCGGCGAAGCGTTACCTGCAGGAGACCACGAGAAAGGTGGTTGGACCACTGGGTCAGTGGGAAACAGGGAGGGTGGGTCAGGTACCGGAGGGGTGGTGGTGCTAGAAAAGGGAAAGACGGACTCATCGAACACCACATGGCGAGAAATGAGAACCCGTCGGGAGGTAAGGTCAAAGCACCGGTACCCCTTGTGATCCGGGGAGTACCCGAGGAAGACACAGAGCGTGGAGCGAGGGTCCAGCTTGTGAGAAGAAGTGGCAGCGGTGTTGGGGTAACACGCACACCCAAACACGCGGAGGTGATCGTACCGAGGCGGGGTACCGAAGAGGGCGTGGTGAGGAGTGGGAGCGGGGCAGGCCGCGGAAGGAAGACGGTTAAGAAGGTAGGTGGAGGTGTGCAGGCCCTCAGCCCAGAAGCGAGCGGGAAAAGAGGCCTGAAACAGAAGGGTACGCACGGTGTCATTGGTGGTGCGAATCATCCGCTCAGCCTTGCCATTTTGCGAAGAGGTGTATGGACAAGACATGCGGAGCTGAACACCGTGAGAGAGGAAGAAATCGCGGGAGGTGGAGTTATCAAACTCGCGACCATTGTCACACTGGACGGCCTTGATGGGGAGGCCGAACTGTGTAGACACCCAAGAAAAGAAGTGAAGGAGCGTGGTAAACGTATCTGACTTCGCACGGAGAGGAAAAGTCCACGAATAATGTGAAAAATCATCGACAACCACAAGATAGTACTTATAACCGGAAATACTCAGAATAGGAGATGTCCATAGGTCGCAATGTACAAGATCAAAAATACGGGCCGCATGGGAAGTAGAACTAGAAAACGGAAGACGAACATGTCGGCCCAATTGGCACGCATGACACAGTTGCTCATCATGAGCTCGAGTACATGGAAGACCAGAGCTACGACTGAGCTGTATCAGGGCATCACGTCCAGGATGGCCGAGGCGCCGGTGCCAGGTAGTAGAGGAAGTAGAAGCGACGAAGGCAGCTGACAAAACGGGCGGCGAAGAAGAAGACGAAGGAGCCGCCGGGAAGCGAAGAGTGTAAAGGGGCCCGGTGCTGTCACATCGGAGCAGAGGACGCCGGGAAGCCAAATCCTTTACAGTAAGACCAGAAGAGTCAAATTCCACAGAACAAGAATTGTCAGCTGTAAAACGTCGAATAGAAAGAAGATTATGAACCATAGAAGGAGCAACAAGAACATCAGGAAGACGAAAGGAGCCATGAGCACCGGCGGTACCCACAGACGAGACCGGAATACAAGAACCATTTGCGACCATAATGGACGAAGGAAGAGAGGAAGAGGGAGAGTGAATCGACGAAAGTATACCGGGGTCAGAGGTAGTGTGGTAGGTGGCCCCCGAATCAGCGATCCACTCGGGTCCGACCGGAGGTGTCAGGCCCATGGTGCTGAACGAGCGAGCCAGGGCTGCCTGGTCCTAGCCGGTGACCCCCGGAAGAGTCCCGGAGGGTGGAACCCACGGCGTAGCAGGGAAGGCGCCGGGTGTAGGGCCAGCAGGAGGAGCTCCGGTGAGCATGGCCACCGGTGGGCGCGAGTCGCCCCCGATGGCGTGGTAGGGCCACATGGAGATGCGCCCTGACCACGGGTGCTGGAAGGAGGGCCATGGTGCCCCCCCTGCGGCCCACCAGGAGCCGGAGGCTGGGTGTGGCCGCCCCGGCCACCCCCGCGACCCCCTCCACGTCGACGGCGACCGCCACGGCCCCCCACCTCCGCTCGGCCCGGAGGGAGGTGGACCCAGAAGAGATGGCGGCGGTGGAGCGGCGGACCGTGATGGAGCAGGCGGGCGCGGCGAAGTAGCAGCCAGGGCCGTCGAGGGGGACGAGGAGCCCGTGGAGGTGGTGGATCCCGGCTGGGGGCCCTGAGTGAGCTCCTCCATGACGAGATCGTCACGGACCTCCAGGAAGGTGGGGAAGGGCCTCTGGCGGGTGATCCACGTCCGGAGGTGGGCGTAGCGGTCGCTGAGCCCCCGGAGGACGTTGAGGACCAAGATGCGATCCTCCACGGGCCACCCAAGGTCCCCCAGGGAGTCCGCCATGCCCTTCATCCGACGGCAGAACTCGCCGACGGAGAGGTCACCCTGGACGAAGGTCCTGAAACTCGCGTCGAGGCGCAGAATCCGGGCCTCCGCGTTGCCCAGGAACTGGCCCTCAAGGGCGAGCCAAGCCCGGCGCGCGTCAGGAGAGGTGCGGACGAGGTCGTGGAGGTCCAGAGAGATCGTCCCCAGGATCCAGGAGAGGACGATGCTGTCCAGACGAAGCCACGACGGGGTCTGGACGGCGACCGAAGCGTCAACGAGGACGTGGTCGTCGAGGGCGTAGCGGCGAAGAGTGAGAAGCACCAGATCCCGCCAGCGGGCGTAGGAGGGCGACTCCGGCTCGAGGACGACCGGGACGAGGAGGCGGATGTTCTGGACCCCCCCGGCCTGGTAGTGAAGCTGAGCCACGAGCGGGTCGGCCGGGTCGTGCCAGAGGACGGCAGTGTGGGACACACGGCGTCCCGATGAGGCGGAAGAGGTGGCGCCAGCGTCGTGGGAGGCGGGAGGGGCGAGGAGCTGCTCCGCCTCGGCGATCCGGCGGGCCAGGGCGTCAGCCGCGTCGCGTTCGCGCTCCCACAGTAGGGCGGCCGCACGCACGCGGGCCTGCCCCTCCGCGGCAGCAGCCCGCGCGGCGACGAGGGCGGCGGCGAGGGAACCACCAGCAGGCTCTGGGAGAGGATCCGCAGGGAGGGCTGCATCGCCGGACGGGAGCAGGGATCCCAGGCCGGCGGCGGCCACAGCAGGGGCATCACCTGCGGCTGCACCCTCAGGACCCACGGCGGCACCGGGAGGGGTGGTGGTGCCGGCCGTGGTCAGGGCAGCCGCCATGGACGCGGTTACCGCTGCGGAGTGGGGAGCAGGGGCGGCCCCGAGTGCCAGCCCGCCTGCGGTGGAGAAGGCAGAGAGGCGGCACCCAGGGCGAGCCCGTCCCCTGGCGGCTGGAGCAGAGGCCGGCCGCCCGCGCCAGGGAAGGAGGGCTGCGGGCCGCCTGGTGGTGCGGCGCCGGGAGAGAGCGGGCGGGTGGAGGCAGCCGCCGCCCAGGAGGGAGAAGAGAGAGAGGGAAACACATGGAAATAGGTGGGGGAAGGGGGAGGTGGCTGGCGGCCGGCCATGGCTGGCTGGCGGCGGCGGCAGCAGGGAAGCAGCCGGCGGCGCCTGGAGAGGAGAGGAAGGAACCCTAAGCTGATACCATGTTAGAAGATTTTGTCTCTATTGATTAGGGCTAACCCTAGAAGGGTAGCTATATAGGTCCCATACATGGGCCACATGGGCCTTAGCCACATGGGCCTAAACACATACTCCAACATTGTCCTTGCTTCTTTGGTGTCTTTTCATTTTACTTCAGCAGCATCAATTTCCGTCACCTGTTATTTTCAGTGTCTTCAGGTATACGCTTAATTTCTCTGTGTTAATGTGTCTCTCAGGGTCATTATAATTCATTAATTCAAGCTGCATCTGAAGTACAAGAACAAGGAGCTATTGATGATCGTGACACTTTCCTCCATGCAGTGCGAGATCTCCTATGTATTCACTCAAGTAAGCGGGCAACTCTACTTATCCGTATGAGTATTTTATTCTCATATTCCTAATGTGGCTTATCCTTTCTGTAGATGTCCAAGCAACAGTGCCAACATATATGTCAGCACATGCATTGGTTCAGCAGATATCAGCACTTCAATCTGACTTGCTTTCTCTTCAGTCTGAGCTGGAGAACACCCTTCCAGCTGACCGGAAAAGATGTATCAATGAGTTGTAAGTTAACAAAGCACTGTCTAATATTTTGTTTCCTTTACCTTATTTCCAGTCAATATATAAAAAACAAAATTTCAAAGGTTTCATTTAATTCTTTTTCTGCTATGTACCAACCTATTCTACTGTGTACCAGCGTACCCATGTATATAAACAATTAATCCCAGAGGTCACATATCCAACTGACGAATCACACAGTAGGCATTTTTCTAGCTCGCAGCCAAACCTGAGCGGTAGTTCCAATGCCCGTAACTCTTTGGTTGTTTCACAGCTTGATTTTTGTATATGCGAAGCTGCTGCCTCGTTACTGTTCATAAAGATAAATAAGGTTTCAGTATGGAAGGATTGCAGGCTCGCAGCATGCTGAATATCTGGTCTTCCCTGCAAGTTCTTCACTAGAAGCATTATTGAATGTCATCCAATATTATGTTTTAACCTGCAAAATCACTCTTTAGTTGGCCAATATATCCAGTAGGTCCCAAGCCAGTCATTTCACCCTCTTCACTCCTGCAGATGTACTCTGATTCAAACAGTGGAACAGCTTCTATTTGCGTCGTCAACTACTGCAGAACCAATATTGACGCCTTGGGTACATTCTTTGAACCCTCAGATTGTGATATTTCTTGATCTTCTTTATTTCAGCACGTATGAAATGATGTGATAAATCTCTGCTTGTCTTATAGCCATTGATGCGGGCACTTGATGATATGGAAAATGCTAACGCTCAAGTTGAAGTTTCCGTGGAAGAAGTAACCAAGGCTCGCACCCAGAAGATAAAGGTATCTGATTCATTGATATGCTATGATCCTTCATGACTGTTGCCTAATGGGACGAAAGCTTGTTTGATTATCTTTGCATTTATCTGTTAATTTCCATAAACTAGACTACGCTTTCAGAGATTAGTTTCATTTACCCGATGCATACTGCACAGAACGACTGGCTTCTTGGCTTGATTGTCAGTCGTCGTCATCATGCAAAGAACTTAACAAGAAATATTTGAAGAACAGTCCTCTCCCTTTTGTTACCATGGGCCTTTGGTGCCCAGCCATCACACGCCATGCGAGGCGTGGCGCGGCCACCGAAGCTGTGGCGTGGTGGTGAGCAAAGTGGCCGCCACAGCTGTGGCAGAATCCAACACACAGACCAGCTGTGGCTGCCCCAGCCTACACGGAACCAAACACTATCCATTATACCGTGGCAGCCATAACTGGCGTGGCGAGGGATGGCAGCCAACCAAACATCTCCCATGTTCTTCAAAAGACTAATTAACTGCAAAATGATACGCAGATCTTCGAAAATCGTGCCCATGAGGTGGGGAGGGAGCGACAAATATTTGTTGATTTCTTCTGCAACCCTGAGCGCCTCAAGAATCAAGTCAGAGAGCTGACCTCCCGTGTGAAAGCTCTCCAGGACTAGACCTGTTCTTGTACGCTGGTAAGTACAGGCCATGTAACTCCCAGTCCCTTCCTTGCTTATTTGCCTATTACATTAGGCCGAAACTCGCATGACTCCAGCCACTGACAAATGCCTTTGTGTGCCAGGTCTCACATGTGATACTTTTTTGTGTAAAGTTTGACTTCGCTCCAACATCAAGTTGGGGCTGCTGTGCAGGGACGGTATGGAACAATAGACCATCAGGTAGCTCGGGGATTGAGGCTCTAGGTCCTTGTGCCACCCGGATAGGATGGCATTGTTGTGATATTATTTATAGCGATCTGTATGTTGTAAAATATTTCAGAAATCACGAGCCCTTTCTTTCGTGTATGATTGCTTTTGAGTAGGTTGTGAATTGTGACTGTTGTGGACCTGTGGTACAGCTGTGGCATCCAAAGCACAACCGGTACGGTAGTTTGGATAAGTAGAATCGATTTCCATTCAGGGGTGCGATGGTGGATTCTCTCGGCGCTACTCTGGAGAACGCCATGTTTCGGCCCAACGATCAGCTGCAGCCTGTACCGTGGCTGTTGCATTCGGAGCCTAGCGTATCTGCAGCGGAGCTCAGTTGTTGCAAAGGAGCAGACGCATGTGTCATGGTGCCAACACGGCATGCTGGCATGCTGCCAATACATGCTGCTGATTCTGTTACAGGATTGTACAAAAGAAAAGGAAAAACTGAAATACTACATCCTACAGGTCTTCGTTCAGAGGATAAACGTCATGCTCCGAGAGGTAGTTGCAAATTGCAAAATCAACATTGGAACTGAGTGCTTGAGTTATGACAGATGAAAACCTTACATTCACGTCAATCTGGAACATGTCATGCCCCGAAAGGCTAGAAAACAATGGAACCGGGAGCTCATGACAGATCGAAACAACCTTTATATTCACGTCAATCTGGAACATACAGGGTACCAGTGGAGGTGCCGCCTGAAAATTAAGCTCACAAGTTTTGCACGGGGCACGATTGAGTTAAAGAACCAATGAACATTTCAATTTTTCCACTACCCATTTGAGTTGAGAAACATACAGCTGGAGCAACCTACTAGGTGTCACATTTACAGGGCGGGGGAACTCGCCTCCTACAAGGCGATAAGGGGCTTTCTTATTGCTTGGATACAATATTCACAGCATACTCCCTATTTCAGGGTAAGGGCGCGAGGTCTTGACTTCCATGTTCAGTTCTCAGTATCCTCTGGGATCTTGAAGAGGAACTGTGGTAGCGAGGCGATGCGGGGAAGGTTTGTCAGCAGCTCCCCAAACGAGTCCTTTCTTGACATGGCCGGTGGATTGGTGGCATCTGTAGGTTTCCCTGTTGGTGCGGAGCTGAATTCTTCGTCAGAGCCATCTGAGGCTTCCGCGCCAATGCTGTCACTGTCATTTGGCTCCGGCTTTGGTTTGGCAACTGGAGCTGTGTCTTTCTGAATCAAACAGCAGAGGGAGTCCACCCTGGCCATCAGTGATCTCTCGTCTGAAGCAGAAACTGGTGGGCCTTGTGTGTCACCAAGAAGGTACTGAGCAATCCCCTCAAGTGTTTCTTTGGTCGGCACCTCATTGTTGGCCAATGCCGGATTGCCTGAAGTGATCTGCTCTGAGATGCAGTTACCTAGGTGGTTCACCAAATCATCCACCGACATTGACGGTCTAAGCCCAGGCACCTTCAATTGACTCCACCAGTGGGGTATATTGAAATCTGGTGCTGCACCATTCACATTTCTGCCGACAGCTTGTACACCTACAGCCCCAACTCCTGTAAAAATACCTGTGGGGTTAGAAAGAGTAATCAAAATATTTGCAGATGTATCGTGTGATTATGTGAAACGCCTTGAAATTTTGATTCATCGACAGGAGAGGATTAGAGAATGTACAGGCTATCACATCAGCCATATATGTGTCTACCTAAAGAACTAAAGCAAATCATGTACAGGTTGCCTCACATACAGGTAGGGGGTATTCATACTTTTAAGGTACTGATAAGCAGTGCAGTAAGGCAACGCAACTCACAACATGCTGCGAGAGCGGAAACGAATGAAGATGCCATCATAGGCTTTAAATTACCTGTTCCTACTGTCTGAGGAAGATATTCAGCTGGCATTCCCATGGAATCATTGTTTTCATTCTTAGCACATATGGAGGAACCGGCACATGGTGACACAGAACCGGAATAGCCAGGTAGAGCCTCATGTTCATCTTTCAAATTAGTAAAACCAGCGCATTTTGATTCAACCGGATCCTCAAATATCGAGCACCTAGGTTCAAACAATGCAGAGTCTAATGCGATCTCTGGTTGTTGGCTCAATTGATACAGCCGCTGATCACACTGAATAAGCTTCTCAAAATTCTTGCTCAACAAGGTTGAAGGGCACTGCAGAAAATGCCGCCTGCAAATTTTTCAAGTCAGAATACTGAACAAAGGAGTAGAGTAGAGGCTCAACAAGTAATAGTATATGTTATAAACCAAAGTTCTGAGTAGTAGACGATACCACACTGTTATAATCAAAGTTCAGTGTCATAGATAATACCATGGACTGACCATAGCTTTACTAAATAGAGACCTGGTTCCGAAAAGCTATATTTGAATGCATGCTAACTTCCCTTTTCCCTTCATTTTTAGGGCCCAAAAAAGAGACCGGATGAGGTCCTATGATGCACATAGGTGCACCGAGAGAGTAACTGTACATAGTATGTGACCATATAATGGGTGACAGAACATAAAGGATATAAAGACAAATTCTTTCTTTTTTTTTACTTGAAAGGGTGATAATGTCTCCTTATGTTATTAGATTTATAAGTGGTTCCTAAACAGATTGGATCTAGTTATGATACAACTCAAGTCAAAGTGATCCACAACTAAATAACTTATCCCTTAGCAATACAACTAAAACAAACAATTTAAAAATGTGTCCTACAATACCTAACTGCTCCCAAAATGGGCAAACAGTTCTTTCTGTTCTAATAACAAAAATGAGCCAGAAACATAGTACTACAAAACCCCAGGTAAACATCATAAATATCTTTGGAATGCAACCAGAGCCAACAAAAAAGGAGCGATAAAGTAAAATTCATGCCGCACATAGTACTACAGAACCCCATCGTAAATATCTTTGGAATGCCACCAGAGCCTCTAAACACAAAGCATTTATACTCCAACAGTACTATGAGTATGAGGTACTGCCAGATATATAGGAGCAATCTTCTCATATGAAATTCATTTTAATTATGAGCACTCAATAATTAAAAGTAATTCACCTGTGCATACTCGCTTGACCACCAGTGAAATCTGAGGTAGCCTGCCACAGTGTGTGTTTTCTTGGCTGCGGATCTGTCTCTTTAAAGAAAAGAGGTGGTCTGGCCAACTTCAGGAAAAGGAAAACACCTCAGAATCAAAACAGTGGTAGTGAACTAAGAAGAAGAAAAAAGAAACAAACATCTTCCAGATAAACGTACCGCCACGTCCAAGGTTCCTTGACCATTTTCGGGGCAAGTTGCCTTCAAAGCAGTAATATCTGACCATTGAATTTCTATCTTACTCTTAAGGCCGCCTTCCAGAACTTCCCACACAAGTTTATGCTTTGCAAAGTAACACTTTGCCACCAAATCACCTTCGTACCGTGACACATACTGCACAGAGAACAGAGAGAACTTTAATTAAGACATTTAAGGGCAAATTTTGTTCAGGTGAACTATTATATGAATTACTGGATGTGCAAGCATGCACAGAGTTTGACTCATAAGCAATTGTTGCAACAAAAGATACGTAAAAGATTGGATAACAAAGAAGATGCATCGGTGTTGCACTAACACTTCATACTACAACAGATTATCAGTATTATAACTGCATGAATATTAGCTTCAAGTTGCATAGGCTACAGACAAGACAGCTATGATATAATTTAATGCAACGGCTGTCACAATAAAGCATCATTATTCACCGGCATTGTGTCTTTCATGTGAAGTGTGAATGTGGTACTTCCCTTATTAAAACAAACAAAGAAGGCAAAAAAAAGAGACATACACCTAATGCATATTGAGGTTGTATCAGAGGCTCAGAGCTGATAAAGAACAGAAAAAATAAAGTCACTCACCTCCCATGAACCAATCTTCAATATATTTGCAGGAAAATTCGAAGCTTTTAGCCGTTCGCCTGCTGCAGACGCACCAGATTTATTGTCTTTCTTCTTGGAAGGCTCAGAACCACTGTTGTCCATGGAAGATTCCCCAGCGTTGGATGCTTGAGAAAGCCTCATCTGAATCAAATCCAAGAGTGATGGGCTCTTTTTCAGCCGCAGACCCAATGGGCTAGGTTCATCGAGTACATTGTGGTACATATCCTGAAAGAGTCCATCAACATAAGAACAATAAATCTCAAAGCTGACAATTCTATAGTTCTATATGCATATACAACTACCTAGGGATAAATAGCCAGTTCAGATTATTTTCTCAACAAAGTTATTCATATTTTCTGTTCATTCCTAACATAAATTTTGAACATACAGCAAGTGTTGTTGTCCGGATAAAGTATGAACATATATATTGGCCATATAATGGACTGAAATCCTCTAGACAAAACCTTACCTAGTGCACAGAGTACATGTACACTAGTGCAGTACAGTACTATCCTCTGTCAAGGTACCAAGCCCACAACATGTTACTGGTATCTGTGTTTATGTGTCTAGATGATAGTAGCAAATTCAAACCGTAGATTTGTACCATAACAGGACTTACTAATTGAACAGCATGGTAGAATATGACGTCATGAGCATGGTTAAACTATTGTTTCTTTTTTCCCTGCTTGCTTTAGAGCATCAGAATGCACAGACAGGAAAAGTAAATGTGGACTACAAAATGTCAACCTGTCTTGCAGCTAGACAGAGGACATTATTTGCATTGCAAGAGTTGCATACAAACAACATGTGGAAAATTTATCTGCACGGAATAAGCTGTAGAAGAATCACCCTACGTTGCAGCTTCATCTAGTCCTCGAGTATGAGGGTAATTCCGATCGAACGCCTGAATTTCACAGCTAAGCACTTCTATACTTTTCCAGAAACACCACGCTAAACTAGACCCAAAAATCCCAACGGAACTGCCCCGATTGGCATCAAACATGGCGAGACCAGCTCGCTAGCCAGCTCACTGCCAATCGCGCACACCAAAATTCCGGAGGAAAAAAACGAGAGCTCCGGATCTACCTGCTGCGGCTGCGGAGGCGTCGGGGGCATCAGTTGAGCCGCCTTGGCGCGCTTGCTGAGCGGGCCGCGCTCGTCGGCCCCGAGCTCCTCCACCTCCAGCTTGACCGCCGCCGCCGCCGCCGCGCGCCGCGCGGGAGCCATGGCCGGCTCGGCCGGCTCCGCATGCCGCTTCCCCGGGCTCGGCAGGTGCACCATCGGGGTGGGGATCTGTCGCCGGAACCCTAACTAACCCTAGCGCCGGCCGGTCCCGATCACCGTGACGGGCGAATCGAATCGGGCGGGCGGGCGAGACGAGGCGTGGCGAATCGAATGATTCGAGGGAGGGCAGGGGGAAGGGACCGCGAAGGCAGCCTGCTTGCTTGGCCTTTCGGGGAGGAGAAGGGTCCAGAAATAGCCGCCGCCGCCGCGCTCACGACAAGGCGGCGCTGATGGATGACTTGTGGGGTCGGATTCCCTAGGCCCCATGCGTCGGTGACGGGTGGTGGCGTCCCCCCCACCCCGAGTGGATAAAGTGGCGGGGGTCGTTGGATGCAGGCGCGCGGCTGTCAGCAGCAGCAGCGCGGCGCGGTGACAGGCGGGCCCACGCGGTGGGACGGCTGGATATGAAGTAACCCTCGGCCTTGTTCACTTCCCCGTCCCAACTCAAAATATTTTCTCTTTCACCTGTCACATCAAATCTTTCGACGAATGTATGGAGCATTAAATGTAGGTAAAAAAGATAACTAATTGCAAGTTTGTTTGTAAATGTCGGGACGAATCTTTTGAGCCTAGTTAGTCCATGATTGAACAAATTTTACCAAATAACAACAAAAGATACTACAGTAACTTTTCACCTACTTTTCGCGAAGTGAACACACCCCTCGTCCAACAAAAAAATACAATTATAGGATGCATATCAGTTAAATCGACTCAAATTTAATTAAATTTATAGTAAATAAAATTAATATTTATGTCTCTAAATAAATTAATTATAAAAATATATTCTATAATTAATCTAATAATATTTATTTTGCATCATAAATATTAATGCTTTTTTATATAAATTTAGTTAAAGTTTAAACTGTCTTGAAAAACGAGAATCGCATGCTTTTTTTTATCGGAGGGAGTAGTATGCTCGGTCGGGCGTACTACACCGTCACCGTGTAGTACTGGCACGGCACGACGCACGAGCGCGCTGTGTGCCAGTACGACTCGTCACTCGTTTTGCCGCTTCGTTCTCGTGCACGTGGAAAACGCCATCTCACACTCACCGATAGTGAGACGGCTAGTCCGACTTGTATCAGGCTACTGGCGGCGAGTGGCGAAGAGTCAAAGGGCGTGATTGGTTCCTTTCTCTGCTGAACCTGGCTCGCACGACGGAGCCAGGCCCCGCTTGGCCAGGCCCGACGCATGCATGCGGGTGGTGATTGGCTTCCATCTGCGTCCAGCCAGGATAGGAAAGGATGGTGATTGGTTGGACAGTGTACCTGCACGCCTGCTCTCTCACTCGGGCTCAATCCGCGTGCTCGCGCTGCACAAAGCCAGCCAGGCCCGGTAGGAACGGAACTCACCCGCGTTTCCAGCGAGCCTGGCTCGACGTCGCCTCGTGCATGCGGCTGGCCTGGCCCGAGAAGCAAAACAGCCTACCAATCACTTCGTTCCTGCATGCGATGGGCCATGTACGAGTGGAAGCAGCGTACCAATCACACCCAAAGCCTACGAGTTTTCCGTGCTCCACGTTGGTAGTAGTATTTCTTTTATGGGTTTCAGGGATTTGCCATTTGTCAACTCAAACCCTATTTAGTTGCTTTAAAGTTTCAAAAATTTTACAAATTCTCCGTCATATCGAATCTTAGGACGTATGTATGGAGCATTAAATATAAATAAAAAAATAACTAATTACACAGTTTGATTGTAAATCACGAGACGAATCTTTCGAACCTAATTAGATCATGATTGGACATTAATTGCCAAATAAAAACGAAAGAGTCACTGTACTTCCAAAAATTTTACACCACCATCTAAACACAGCCTATGAGATCTTTCCACCTTCGAATAATGTTTTGATGTATCATATATGTATGTAAAATTATCTTTTGAGACGAGAAGAAAAAATAAGTTTTCATTGTTTGAAGTTGATTTCTTCCCTTTTATATATGGTTTTGATTGAGGGATTTGTCAACTCCGGTGAGAGTGATATCTTTCCTCTAAATAATGTTGATGTTGATATATCATCATTTATGTGCATGTCTTTTTCAAAAAAAATATCATTTTTATTTTTATATGTAAAAAATATCTTCTGAAATGACAAAATAATAATATGCTCCAATACACATCTAGCAATTAGGGCTTGTCGCAGGAATAGGAAAATTTTCCAAGAAAAAAAAACATAGGAATAGAAAATTTTTCTTACATTCCAAACTGTAACACTGTATGCAAACATATTTGCCCGCGCAATCGCTTCTCGCACACAAATCCGCTTGCATCTCTAGTCTTGTTTAACACCAAGTGTAAACTTCATTAAAAAAAAGTCAAGATTTGCACTTTAGTAAAGTTTGATTCATAATAACTTTGGTATATGGGGAACTTTCAGAAAAATGGAGAACAAACTCAAAGCATCCCCGGTATGTCTCTCAAGCGTTCGCTACCATGCTGTAAAATCAATGAATTTAACAACGTGGACATCTAAATGAGCTTCTATAGTAAACAAGTGTCAAAGATTTTTGTAAATTTTTTCTATTTGCTCGTGTACAAAAGAAAAATCTCCAGATGCATCCAGTATCAACTCCTGTTGGCAAGAAGTGAAGCTTCGTCGTCATCTCGTTCTCCACCAAGGCCCTCCCGGTTCTCGCAGTCATGGAGTGATTTATCATTGCAAGAATCTCTGCTTGCAGGGAAGGAGGTTAACTCGACACTCTCTACTCGCTGAGCTTCATCGTCATCTCCCTCATTCAGCAAATCAGATGGAAGAAGAGTGGAATTCGGATCACTTCTTGGCACCAAGAACAACAGCGCCAGTGGTAGCAGCCTCATCATATTTCGAATCAAGATCGCGGCCCAGAGATTCTTGAATTCTGTTCTTGTGATTCTCAACAAATGAAGGAGCAATCCACCAACCCATGATCCGGTTAATGAGCCAATGTTGTCGATGGACATGAGCAATGCGTAGAACGTGCCTTCAATGCCAGTGGGGCAAAGCTTTGAGCTAAGCACCAGGAGTGGCATCCATTTGATACGGTTGATCATTTTGGAGACCCCCTCATCGATCACCGCAAAGTAGTAATCTGGTATCCCCATTTTAAGGTTTAGTCGAAGCACCAAGATCAGATCAAGCATTCCTGCCAAGCTTAGAAACAGCTGGCTCGAAAAAAGAAGGCTGCGAAAGGGATGGTCCTTAAGAATATTTTGGTAAAGTATAACACCCACAAGAGAACCAACTGATCCAATAGCGAACATAAAGCCAATAAATCCCTGGTGAAGTAAGATATAGTTAGTTTGACTATCGGTTCAGAAGGAACAATTTTTCACAAGTAGCCATGCTATATTTTCATAAAAATGAAATGTCATTTGAAATGTGTCAGGTCTACAAGAATTTTAAGTGCAAGAGACCTTTATATTCATGAACAAGTTGCCAAGCATGAATCAGAGCTAAATGATATGTATATGTACCTCATGAAAAGATAACCCTGAGCTTCGGTCCGTGTACCAGAAGAACATTCCTTCTTGGATGTCGACACTCAACGCAAGTGATACGTACATGTAAACACATGGTCGCCATACTTCAGGACATTTCAAAGCTGTTAGCATTTTTCCACTTGCTTCTACAAACTTCTTATGGGCCTGAATTTGCCATGCCAGGAAGGAAAAAATAGTGTAAAAGAGAGTATATGTGGTGTCAGAGAAAACAAGAACAGCATCATTCCTAACCTGCTCGTATGGAAAGTTGGGGATATGAACCTCCTTTAGCAGAGTTCCGGATAAAATTACCAAGGCAGAGGGTATGGTTAACAGGCCAAGGGCACCCTTGAGAAAGGCAAGATTTTATCCATTATCAGATACCAGCACCATCTGAATTTTGAAAGGAAGAAAAATATTCCAGCACCATCCAAGTAATGATAACTGCCAGTCTAATTTATATTCGACAAGTCACAGAAAAGAGAAGCAGCACAAGTCCAGTGAACTGATTATTATGCAGAAAAATAGACTGGTTGAAATTACTTTGAATTAGATTAAGATGAAGCTATTCAGGGATTCTGCCTCTAGCAGTGATCAATGCGCATCAGTGAAAATAGAAAAGTATGAAACTCAAACAAATCTTTATAAGAGATGAACTAGTGATACTCACTTGAGCCCCTATTGCATGAACAAGAAAACCACTTATTGAGAATCCAATAAGACCTCCAACAGATGAACAGAATCCATTTAAGCTTATCATGTCAGCAGCAAGATGAGGGTACACTGTACTGTTTTCCGCCACGCAAGCATCTATAGTAACATCAGCTATCGCCACGCTAGCGCTTCCGGTCATCAATGCCAACAAAGCGAACAATGCATGAAGCTTGCTGTGGAGAGCGAGTATAAGCATTGCAATCACTCCGATGAAGCCTGAATACTCCTCAGAAACAGGGAGGGAACAAAACAAACAAGATACTCATTTTCTGTTTTTGCTTTTACTAAATGACGCTTATTGTCCTATCAAGAGAATAGTAGTATGAATGCCATTGTTAGCGGAACAGTCCATATTTTGGCTTATGCTGCAAAGCTTGTTTATTATAAAAATGCACCTACATAATCACTTGATTCCTTCCTACTAGCTATTTGGTAGAGAGCTTGCACTCCTCTATGCAGTTCAATGAATCAAAATTACGATATACTGAACTCATCATCATTTCAAAGTGATTTGCTAGCTTGGATCTTATGCTGCACCTACTAGGCGTAAAGTCAACTAGTGCATAGCCATTAGCTCATAGGCATGTTTGATGCTCATTGCCATTGACACATTTTGTCACTAACTTTTCAGCACCACAAGTCATCAAACTTTACTTGCACTCCTAAATTTCAGCAAGAATATTTTTCAGTTCTAAAGTTCCTACCTAATTGGACAAGGAACACTGGTTGTTCCAGAAAACAGGACTCAGGAGCGAGCGACTCTAACCAAAAAGGCAAAAACCAACACAACACAGCACACCACAGTGCTCCTCACCTGCAAGAATAAAGTAGGGCCGGCGGCGGTATCCGGCGACGGGGAGCACGTCGGTGAGCAGGCCCCAGAGCGGCTTGACCATCCAGGGGATGGAGGTGACGCCCTGGTACACCTGCGCCACCGACGGCTGCACCCGCTGCACGTCCTTCCAGTAGTAGTCGGACGCGACGCGCGTGATGCCGCCGCCGAGGCCCTGGCTGATGCCGTACGTGGCCACCACGCCGAAGACGAAGCTCCAGTGCAGCTCCCTGGCCAGCATCCGGAACCACGCCACCGGCGACGGCGGGGGCCTGCCGTGGCCGTCGCCCTCCTCGGCCGCCTTCGCCAGCGACCCCGGGGCCGCCGCCTCGATGAGGACATTGGTCTCCCTCTCCTTGTCCTCGGCGAGGTCGTCGGGGGCCGGCTGCGGCGACATTTTCGAAAGTCGCTTGTGCTCTCGCGCGAGATCTCCTATGGCCCGGTAGGAGACTGCGCGGGAGCTCGGATTCCTCACTGGGCTTTACCCAATATCTCCATGATCTCGATAGCGGATGCTCCAGGCACGGATTCCGGGGGGGGGGGGGGGGGGGGGGGGGGGGGGGGGGGGGTTCTTGGATCCTACGCACTGCGGGGGAAGCAACAGCAAGATCGGAGCTGGGAATGGTAGGTGCGTCTGTATCGTATCGATCCAAAAAAGTCTTGAAAGAATCAAGAGTGCCAAGCTATCCGCGGAAGGTATCAATCAGATCAAAGGTTTGCTCGAACTTTTGGTACACAAAATCTGAACGGGGGATAAACTGGCAAAAAAAAACGACAAAAATGTCAAGAGAAGAAATTGGCAGGCTAATGGTGCCCGGTGGCTTCCAAAAAACACCACTGGGCATCGAGATATGAACGGAGGTTGGATGCAGACATCAGGTACAAGTGGACTATAAACAAGAACAGCGTGAGATAAAAAAAAAGTTGCGGGAGATCGAGGTCCTAAGAAATTGGGAGATTCCTTGGGGAGAGATTAGCCGTTTGACCTTTTTTAATTGGTTTTAAAAACCGTGAGCTGGCTCGCTTGCTGACCGCAGCATGTACACGCAGTGTCTGCCGTGTGGGACCACCGGTGCCGGGCCCACCGTGTGCGGTGGCTTGTGTAGTCGGGTAGCCCGCCCTACGTGAGGGTGGTATGGCAGGAGTAGTTAATAGTTAAGCTAATCGGTTATTAGTATAGATGATAGGAGTGCCGGTATAGAGTCGCCACCTGCTATGCTGTTAGCCCCCCCAGTCGTTGGAAGGGCAGGCAGCGTATGCTTCCGGTGGGCCCACCGGGCAGTGCGCTATATGGTCAGACGCTTCGAATGGGTCCGGGCGTCCGGTGAGAGGTTCCTGTCTACGAGTAGTCCACTTCCAGGGACGCGGGAAAAGCGCTCCGGGCACGCGCTAGCTGCGCACGTAGTAGTACTCCGCTACTGTCCTTCAGTCTGGAGCTTCCATTCTGCCACGCACGGTCTGATCGTCATGCCAAACTTGCCACAAGTTGGGCGCAGCCAGAATTCCAGAAACACGGCCGTGCAGCCGTGTTTACAGCACATGCTACTGCTTAAGCACGCCCTCTGCCGCTCTGCGCGTCTCAACTCACAAGTTGAATCAGAGTTCAAATCGCAAGCAGAGAGAACCGGAGAAACGGAGATGTGGGTCTTTGTTCTGATTAGTTAACGCATTGTCCTGAACAAATCCAAGCAACATATTACTCCCTCCGTCCAGAAAAGGACACAATCACGGAAAGCGTGCTGGTCAGACCAGTTCAAATTTAACCAAATTTATAGAAAATAATATTAGCATTTATATTTTCAAATAAATTTATTATGAAAATATATTCTATAACTAATCTAATAATACTTATTTTATTTCATGAGTGTTAGTACTTTTTTATATAATTCTAGTCAATATTTGAATTGTTTGATTTCTCGAGAATTACATTCTTGTGGACGGAGGGAGTACTAGTGTCGTAGAAAGTTGGGTCCGTGCAAAGAGAAAAGAGTCAATCGTAGGTGTACTACTTTCTTGAGATAAGGTCTGGGCTCTGTTTGGTTTCGCGCCTAGCAATTAACTTTTGCCCGTGCATAATTAGGAGTATGTTTTAGCCCTCATTTGGACTTTTGCACAAAGTTTGGGCCAATTAAAATTTGGCAGAATGGAGTAGAAACCAGGCCGAACAAGCGGCCGACTGCTCGGCGAGCAAAATGAGCGTCCAATTTTGTTCTGCCCGCCTACCATCATGAGTTGTTGACCTGTGATTGGACATAATAAATGTGCCTTCTTGTTTAGTTTTAAGTTTCAAACTATTATTACGTCAATAAATTAAGATCATGTTGAATATGGTTTGGAGCTCAACAAATTAATGACACATCGAACATATTAGATGGGGCATTTAGCTTAGACGTACTTGCTGGCTTCCTAAGGCCAGCCCTGGGGAGTTTCATTACGTTATTTTCTAAGATTGTCGTGTTATGTGAAATAAAATGAAACTTGCATGAAACATCCACTCTCAATGGAGAGTTTCATTCTATGGTTTTATAGACATTTAATTTCAAGACTCATAGTTCAAGACTCATAGAAAGTTGGTAGTCGTGCTAAGAGAGTTTCATCTATATGAAACACATTTCTTCTCTCTTCTTAAATATACTGCCATGTCATCTAAAATGTCTATGTGGCAACCTATTTAATGCAAATGAAACTCACATAAAACTTTCACTGAGACTGGCCTGAGAAGGTGGCCAATGGAAGGATGACCAAGGGATTCTTTGGTCCCCGTTTCAAAAAAGAGGGGATTCTTTGGTCCGTTGTCCATCTCGTTGAGATTGCTTTGAGCATACCCTAACATGGACCATGTTTCAAGAGTGAATATCAGACAACTTGTCAAGATGTTTGGAGCTCTTACCGACGTGATATTGAGGGCAGACCATATCCATTTGAAAGCTGATCAAATAAGCTTTCTATCATGTACTCATTTGCCTCAATTGCATTCTATATAAAGAGTTAGGGCCTTCGGAATGAAGTGGTGTCAGGCTACCGATAAACCGAATGTTCAACTTTTGGTGGACTTGCACTTTGATATTAGTCTTGTTCATGGTATATCTGTGCTCCATCATCATCACCGTTGTTCCTGAGCACAATTGAAATACGAATATTAGATAGCAACAAATTCTTCGTTTTATTGTTATGCAAACATAAGAACAAGCTTACCTTATAATCAATGGTCGTATCAGAAGGTTGCATGTCCTTATCACAACCCTTGGGCATCAAAAGCCTCACTCAAATCGGCCAACCCCTCTATTTATAGCCCACAAGCCAAAAGTAACCGTTGCAAAAATTTTGTACTTTTTTCGGCACAACCGAAAATTTCAGTGCAATAATGGATACAGCCATCAAAGTAATGGGCCTAACACCCATCTGACATCAAACAACGCAGATTCAAATGATTATACAGCTGTTGGGGCCCAATTTGTTAGGTGCACCCTTCTTCGGTCCGCACTGGAGAAATCCGGTGACACCCATAGGTGATGAGGACATGACACCATCAAATACGACCATTGATTATAAGGTGCGCTCGTTCATATATTTACATAGTGATTTTGGGTACAATTCATTTGGTTCCACATGTACATGTCGCTATTTGAATGTAGGTAAAAATATGTCTCAAAGTGCAAGTCCATCAAAGTAATCCATATCAAGTTCGAGTCCATCTTGGGCTCCAGGATCAGTCTGTAGTAAAATAGACGCTCAGGACGCATTCGGACTCCGTTTTCGATGATCCACATATGAATAGAAAGATAATTTCATAAGCTAACCAATGGTTTTGGTTTGAGACCCAAATTTCATTGGAGTCAACAGAAATCGTCGAAACAAGTTGACTTCCAGAATCTGTCAGGGCGCTACGTCGCCGCTTTTGGGCCGTTTGGCCCTTGTAACGTGTCGAGACTTCTTATCGACGTGAGTAGGGATCCTTGATGCCCCTTAGGCTTTATAATTAGTAGCCGCCACCTATGTTAGGGTTTGGGGGTTTTGCTTTAGATCAATCTGTCTTTGAACAGCCGTAGTTATCGGTTTGTGAGACCCTAACTTCAAGTGCTTAATTATATATCCGTAATTGTCACTTCAATTGAGTTGTTTTATCTTGTTCTTGCTTGTGTTCTTCGATTCGCAGCAGGGATTAGCCTTCATGGCGAGGTCGACCGAATTGTGACACGATTGATAACCAGAGGAGACGTGGTGCTAAGGTTACAGGGTTCGATCTTTGTGATCTGAAGCCGGATCGGTGTGTCGCTCTCCGACCAAATCGTTGTTTATCTTGAATCTGACTAAAGATCGGGAATCACGTTCCCATCAAGTGTTATCAGAGTCTTAGGTAAACCGTCAAGTTCATATTTATCCTAGTTTAGTTGATTTTCACCTTCGTCCTATAGTTCACCACCATATTTGTTTTCTGTCCTACAACCATCCGCACCATAATCTTTGCATATTTCAGTTTTAGAGTCCGTCGTGTTGAGTTTGTGTCCTAGGTTAAGGTCTTGTTGCTAGTTTAGATTGTGTTCTTTTCTAGTTTGTATTGATCCCTCCATCCGCCGTCATCCCGTATCACCATCAGTTTGCATCTTGTGTCCATTGAAACCCTGATTCGAGCAGCTTCCTTAAAACAATCATAACTTTTGCATCCGAACTCGAAATAGGACGAGTTTTATATCTACGGAGAATGCAAGAAAATTTTCGATCTGTTTCATTCTAGCAGAGCTGGGTTCATAAAAATTAGATTTGCAAAATTCGATCAGGAAAATCGAGTTTCTAGGCCCACAAGTTTTGATACGCTTTTTGGAGCACAATCCTGATTTTCTATAGGCCACATCTCTTATCCTATTAAGCTCAAATTTTTTAGGGTTTATTGTTGTGTGCTCCTTGCTGAGAAAAAAATATTAAAAGAGCAAAAGAAAGGAAAAAAATTGAAAAAAAAAGAGAAAAGAAAAAAATAGCAAAAGAGAAGAGAAGAGATAAAAGAGGAGCACATAAGGAACACTCAATATCTCTATTGTTTATGGTGTCTTTTGCCTTGTCCGTATTTCCATTACTACATTTCATACTTGTTTCACTCCCTTGTGTGTCATAACTGGTGCTAGGAACACGTATAGGCCAGCAACTAGGACAAGTGATCTGGACATTTATTCAATATTGCTATCTGTTACTGAATTATGTGCCACATATATATATTTGTTCTTAGTGTGCCTTCCAAGTTCCACATATATACTCTAGATCAGTACAGAAAAAGATCATTGCAATCTTGGTGCCACGCCCTCACAGGTATCACGAACCAGCCACTGGTTATACCATCAACTACTTTGCGTTGGTAAGAACACTCGTAAGAGCTTAGTAAGATATGTGAGAATGTGATTCCACCAACCCATAAATAATTGACAAGACATTTGTTTTGAATTATAATCAAACAACGAGTTCTATTTAAGTGTGAATTATAGAAAATCATGGACCAAATGTTTGCAAGGATGGATCGAATAAAGTAAAATCAACCATCACAAATATATCATAATCATTAAGGTATGAGAGGTAAATTAACTATATCATTCTATTCTGAATTTTATGATGGAGAAAAATATTTTGATTGGGATATGGCTATAGAACAAGAGTTTAATTCACACCTAGTTCCTGAGAAACATAGAGTTAAATATGCCACTAGAGAATTCAAATATTTTGCTCAATTCTAGTGGCAAGAACTAGACAATTTGCATCAACAACCTCAAGCATAGGATAGACTTAAAGAAGCAATGCGTGATCATTTTATTCCTCCATCTTTTAAACGTAAAATGCAACGCTTAGAGCAAGGTAATATGTCTATCCAGGAATATTATGTAAAGTTTCAAAAGTATGCAATATGTTATGGGATAGAGGATGATCCGGAGGATAAAGTTTATCGTTTTTATGCTGGTTTGAGACGTGAAATTCAGGATATTGTTATTATAAAGATTTTAACACTACAAACCAATCGTTTCAGCTAGCTATGTTTACATAAAAAGAATTGCAGGGACATCAACAAAAGAACCAGACCAACATTGGCGACAACCTCAACCAAGTTTTCTCAAGGGTGGAGCAAGCATTCACGAAGATCGAGACTGCGATAAGCAGATGAGTGGCTGTTTCCACCGCTACAACAGCATCTTCACCACCACCTCCCACACCCATTTTGGAGCATGGTAAAATTTTAAACTCGACTAAAATTATACAACTTCATAAAGAGAGTGTTTCTACTAAGAACAAAGAGGTTGATATTAAAAATGAAAATCACCAAGTACCTAACCTAGAAGATCCTTTTATGCTTGCTACAAAATATGATAATGTTCAAATTGGTGATGATGTGCTGACTTTGTCCACCACTCATGCTATAATAGAGCAATATTTAGTGGACACAAAGTCTTAATTTCTTTTGTCACAAAATAATTGTTCTGACAGTGCTTGTGATAAAGAAGAGTTGTATGACAATGCTTTTAATATACATATGCCACAAGTAGTGAATGAGCATGATGCTTTTGTTTTGGAACTGAATACTTGTGCTAAAAATAAGAATTTGAATGAGCATGATGCTTTTGTTTTGGAATCAAATACTTGTGCTAAAAATAAGAATTTACTTCCCATTACTGCTAAAAAAGATGAGCTAAAATTATTGTATTCTTTAGATAATTTGGGTTATATTGAGTTTGATACTCTGTGTGCTCTTACTACTTTAGAAGAAAAATTTTGGTTTGTTGATTTGTCACGGTCATCTTGATGTACATTTCACTTTATTGGCAAATATAATAATAAAGGAGAGTATATGGTACACAGAGTTTATATTTGTTCAAATCTGAAATCTTCTTTTGTTGTGCAACAATATGATAATTTCGAGGTCTACAATAGATATAATCTTGTCATGTCAATATCCCTAAGTTTTGTTATATAGCAACAGGTTAAATTTCAAGAAGGGGAGTAATATTGGCTACTACCTACAATCTGTCCTTCAACTAAACTCAAACCAAGGATGGTTTGTTGTCAAGAAGGGGAGGATGATGAGAACATGACACCATCGGATACGACTATTGATTATAAGGTGCGCTCGTTCCTACATTTGTATAGTAATTTTGGGTACATTTCACTTGGTTCCACATATACATGTCATTATTTGAACGTAGGTACAAATATGTCTCAAAGTGCAAGTCCATCAAAGTTGAACTTTTGATTCGTCGGCAGCCCGATAGTGCTTCATTGGGAAGGCCATAACTCATCCATCCAGAGTGCGATCGAGGTCAATGAGCACTTGATGGAAAGCCTATTTGATAAGCTTTCAAATAGATCTGGTCCCACATCAATATCACATTGGCAAGACCTCCAAATTATCAAGACATTTTGCCGCTATTTCTGTCGGGTGCTATGGCGTTGTCGCGGGCTTGTTATTCACACTTGGGACCCAGGCTCAAGTTGGAGCATACCCCAAGAAGATAGAGAACACCTAAGAGATGCCCAAGGATATCCTCCTCCTTGGCCACCACCTTAGGAGTCAAGAAATGGCGTCCAAGCCAAGTTGGAGGCACAATCCATATCAAGTTCGAGTCCATCTCGGGCTTCAGGATCAGTCTGTAGTAAAATGGACGTCCAAGACGCATCCGGACTCTATTTTCGATGATCCACATATGGATGGTAAGATAATTTCATAAGCTAACCAATGACTTTGGTTTGAGGCCCAAATTCTATTGGAGTCAATGGAAATCGTCAAAACAAGTTGACGTCCATAATCTGTCAGGGTGCTGCGTCGTCGTCTTTTGGGCCGTTTGGCCCTTGTAACGTGTCGAGACTTCTTAGCGACATGAGTAGGGCTTCTTAGATGCCCCTTAGGCTTTATAATCAGTAGCCGCCACCTATGTTAGTGTAACACCTCTAGTGTTATAGTGACTAAAATTTACCATGTCATTATATTGCACTACAAAGCATCCATGATTAGGTCAACCATGATGGGCATCAACTAAAATAATTTTACATTTTATAGATTTAATGTGCTTTTATGATGTGCGACTCGAATCAAAAACCCTAATTTCAAATGTCATCGCAAATACTTAATTTGTGCCCTACGTAATTTGAAGTGTATAACTGTGTTATACACTAGTGCCAAGTGTAGGGTATGAACTCAAGTCGAACGCATAAAATGAAGCTTCAAGTTTGAGTTTGAATTTATAATCCAAAACTTGTCGCAAGTTTTCCGATTCGAATTTGAATTCAAATTTAGGTAATTATTAAAAGATTTTTAAAAGTCAACTTAGTCAACCAAGAGTGGCATTTGGTCAAACATGTGATACTTGACTCAATGATGCCCTTGGATGATGGTATGATCACTAAATAATCACCAATTAAAATAGCAACAAGTTTCAAATTGAAATTTTTCCGAAAACCCTAAATTCAAAATCTTTTGTTTTACCCCCTTTTGATTAATTCAAAATCTAAGCAAAATTTGGGAAAAAGTTTTAATCCAAGTTTGTAGACCTTTTCAAGGGCTACAAGTTTGGTGTTTTGAGTTTTCAAAGTTTCATTGTAAAATTTGGAGTAATTTTGAAAAGAAGCAAATTCCAAATTTAACCCCTTTTCTTCCCCAAACTCAAATTTCAAAATGAAGGCCAAATTTGAAAAAAGTTTTCAACATGAAACTTGTAGATCTTGAAAAATTGAAGATTTCATATATTTGACATTTTTCAAGTTGCTACATGTTTTTTAAAGAAATTTAAAAAAAAAGCAGTTTAGGGTTTTGAAGTTTGGGGGAGGATGCTACAGTGCTTTGGCGAATGAGAGCAGAGCAACGAGCAACATGGGCGCCAGTGAGCCGCCGATGCCAAGCTGGCCAGTTCCACGGTCTTCCAGTGCGCCACGACGACCACCTTGAGCTTCTCGCGTTCTCCTGCCTCATCTCAAGCTTCTCAGCCCCTATAAAGCAAGCCAGCGCCGCCATCATCGCTCTTCTTCTCCATTTTCGCCCCGCCACCGTCAAAGCTCTATCGAGCCGCCATGGTCACCGGCATGTGGTCGGTAGTACTGTAGGCGTAGCGTAAGCTAGCTATGTTGATGCGCGGAGTCGAGTGGAGTGTGTAGGAGTTAGTCGCGTCGTCTAGGACCTCGCCGCTAGCGAGTTGCACGCCGGTCAGCGTCGCCGACGTCGGGTCAGCGCTGGCTGACTAGCGGGGCAGCCCTGTCAGCGAGCGAGGGGAGAGAGAGAGGGAGGCAAGCGCGCGGGTGCGCGCAACCGGGCCGCTTGCTGGGCCGGCTTGGCTTGTTGGGCTGAACAGAAAAGAATGAGAGGGAGTGCAGGAGCGCGGGCGGGTGGACCGCGCGAGCGTGCATGTCCTGCTGGGCCAAGGAGAGGAGAAGGGGAAATCGGCCCGTGTTGCCGATTTTGTTTTTCTTTTTTTTAATGTGAAATAGTGATAGTTTTTGTTTATTTCAGTAAAATTCTTGTAAAGCTCCAAAAATATTAAAATTTTTTGTGTAAGCTTTTCAGAGTGTAAACTATCTAGGAAAAATATTAAATATCAATTTTAAGTACTTTTTACATGAACAACAATTAGCTCAATTAAATGTTAAATGCAACTACTAGGAATTTTAGTAATTAAAATATTAATCCAAAAATTATGAAATTTGTTTTAACACTATTTTATACTATGATCAATCTGTAGAAAAAGTTTGAGCTTAATTAGATGAAGTTTAATTTATTCTAATTTCTGCCTTAATTATTTAAGTAATTAACTAAATGTTAAATTGATAACTTTAAGTGTTGTGTGCTCTTTTTGATTGAGTGATGACCTTAGGTCATTAACCCTTAATGATCCTTGGCACCTTAATTACTTGGTTGAGCTCATGATTAACATGTTCTTTAAGAAGTAGTAATGTTACTTAATGAAATTACTGTTAGTAGTGAGTTCTATTGGTTTGCAACTGTACCGCAAAGGAAAGTTGTACTCAAGTTATTAATCCTGACATATCATCATCAAGCACCATGTTTATTACTCCATCATATTGAAGCATGTCATATTCTTGTGTAGTTCCCACTTTCGAGGAAGTATACGTTGTTAAGCAAGCTTTCGGAGAAGAGCAGTCGTCAGTGGGTTCTGGATCAGACGTCGGTGTTGTTGAGCCTGAACCAGTCGTCTCGTCTGAGCAAGGCAAGCCCCGGTGTATTTAAACCCTTCCTTGAGTTTTTACAAATCTTTATCACTGGTACTATAGTTTACTGCATTAAATAAGTAGGAGTTGAATGGTAACCTAATTATTGCATTATCATCCTTGATTATTGTAATCTCACCCTTGGTACCTGTGTTTATTGAAAATGCATAGTTATGCTTCGCTACGCTTAATGAGTTAGGCTTTTAAATGAAATGCTTATATGGCCATGATGGCATTCTTGAGGTATAATGGAATATAAGAATAAAACTGAAGATCGGACGGGTGGTTTGGCCACTGCTAACTTGCATTGGGAAAGGAGTCTCAATGTAGTGTTTCCGCCTTGTCAATTAAGGACCGTCCGTTGCAGTCCTGTTTGTGTTTCGAGACTTTGCAACTAGCCTCATGCCTTGGGTAAGCCCAAGATGTTAGTGATTCCATTACGAGAACGTCCAACCTTGCATTGAGAGTGGAGAGATGTCGGGAGTAGCGTGTACCCTCAGGGCTAGAATTGGGCCGGGTTCGAGGAGTACTGTACTCTCGGGTGGCGATAGACACGTTCTGGTTTTGGAAAATCTAAATCAGGGTTGGCATATGCAAGATTTGGTTTTCTACATATGTCATGAGGTTAGAGATCCCCAGCTGGGTATAATCGGTTTGAATCGCCGTTGCTCCTCGGTTACGGAGAGTCGATCACATGTCCTGCATCGTAGTTAAGAACTAGAATTTGAGAAAAAAAATAAGAAAATAATCTTGATAAGAATTACTTTGATCTAGATTAGGGTCACTTAGAATTGGTTAACGAACCATCAATGATAAAAATAAAATGTTGAAGGCAATGACTTACTTTAGTAAGCTTTTCTGTAAAATTATTTTGATTCTTGAATACCCGTACCTTGATTCCCTAAAGCTAGCATGCCCTTGGAGTCTTTTTCTTAGTCGGGTAAGTCTTGTTGAGTACCCTCAGTACTCAGGGTTTGTTAAACCCTTGTTGCAGGTGCGGTTCATGAGCAAGTCTGCTTTGAGCCTTGCTACATGACTGTTGTTGTTGAAGAAAGTGACGACGAGTAGGCTGTGTGGCCTCTGGAAGAGGCACCTCGTTTGGGTGTAGTAATAAAGTTACTACTGATACTCCACTACTACTGGTTTGTAATAATGTTACTTATGGTTTGAGGTTTAAAACTGTGGTTTGTAAATTTAAGTTATGTAAGACTTCCGCTCTTTTACTCTGAGGTTATTTTGAATAAACTGTTGTAATATTGCAATACTCCTGTAATTGGATCCTGTTCGGAGGAAAGCATGCCTTTTAGGTTATGAGGTACATAAGTATGGCTGTCAGAGGTTATTATGACAATGACAGGTACATGTGAGCCATTATAATTTAGGAGGTTCTATGACAGTTAGGGTTTAGGGGTTTTGCTTTAGATCAATCTATCTTTAAACAGTCGCTGTTATTAGTTTGCGAGACCCCAACTTCGAGTGCTTAATCATATATCCGTAATTGTCACTTCAATTGAGTTGGATTTTATCTTGTTTTTGCTTGTGTTTTTCGATTCGCGGCAAGGATTAGCCTTCGTGGTGAGGTCAACCGAATTGTGACACGGTTGATAACCAGAGGAGATGTGGTGCTAAGGTTGCAGGGTTCGGTCTTTGTGATCTAAAGGCGGATTAGTGTGTCGCTCTCCGACCAAATCATTGTTTATCTTGAACTTGATGGAAGATCAAGAATCACGTTTCCATCAATAGGTCTATGGTTAGCCGACCCACCTGGGTTGCCGTCTCTGATGCCAACCCTTGGGTGAAAGGTCTTGATGGCTAGAGGAGGGTGAATAGCCTTTTAAAAATTTCTACAAAGACAAGCTAAACAAGTTTATCAATATAACAAATAGCGAGATACGAGTTTTGCTTAGCCTACGGGGTGTTTGCAAGCCACCTATCCAAAACACAATTCTAGTAGTTGCACTCAACCACACAAGACAAACCGAGAAGGTAACTACAACTACAACTAGCAAGCTACACAAAAGAGCTACTCTAGCAAAGCTAACTAGCTAGCAAAGATAACTAAGAAAGTAATGCAGAGTTGAGTTAGGAGAGTTTCATCGAGGGGCGAAGTATTGAGCCAACCAATATGATCAACAATGAATACCAAGATAACCGAACACCGGAATCAATCAATCACAATATGAAAGTGATGACACAAAGATTTATCCCGAGGTTCACGTGCTTGCCGGCACGCTAGTCCCCGTTGTGTCCCTCTTCACCACGTGGTTCGGTGGCTAATCGGTCTCACACCGAGCCTCTCAAAAGGTGCCACAAGAACCTACCAAATGGCAAAAGGTTGCAATGACATGAGCAATTCACTAACGTTGTCTTTGGTGCTTCGCCGAGGTAGGCACAAACCCCTCACAATCACCGGAGGTGGCCAAGAATAATCACCAACTCTTGCCAATGCCTCCAAGTTGCTCTAAGCCGTCTAGGTAGCGGCAACCACCAAGAGAAACAAGAATCCCACAGCAAATCAACCACCAAGTGCCAACTAGATGCAATCTCTCAATGCAAATGCACTTGGATCACTCAATCTCACTTCGAATATGCAAAGAAGCAAGAGAGATGAGTGGGAGGGGAGTTGCTTAGCTCAAAGTGCTCACAAGTATGTCAAATGTTCAAGAGGGGGAGCCTTGAGCCGGCCAACGAGTATATATAGATGTACCCCTTCGAATATAGCCGTTAGAAACTTAAACAACTGAAATCGCGCTGACCGGACGTGCTGGTCCAACTGACCGGACGCGTCGGTCGCACAACGGCTAGCTGCGAAGCAACGACCGGACGCGCTGGTCGCGCAGACCGGACGCGCTGGGATCGACTGGACACGCTGGTCCCATGACTGATCGGACGCGCTGGTCAAGCCTGAGTAGCGCTCAACAAAACAGCGACCGGACGTGCTATAGAACTGACCGGACGCCACAGTGCCGGCGTCCGGTTGGAGTCCAGTAAGCTCCCTGAACGACCGGACGCGTCCGGTCGACAGTGACCAGACGCGCTGCGCGTCCGATCATCAAACGCTGATCGGACGCGTCCGGTCAAACAGAGACCACGTCCGGTTCAGCGTCCGGTCACCTCTGTGACATCCGTTCGCCTCCGTTTCTTTTCTGACTTCCGGCGTAGTGGAAAATAGTCGTTTCAACTCCTCAAAAACGCCTGAATCTCGCCTCGCAAGCTCGGTGGGAGGGAGAGAGGACCCCAAACCCTCTCTACCGCTCAAACTCCATCGCCTTCGGAAATGTGCTAACACCACCAAGTGATCTCGTCATGTGTGAGTGTGTTAGCATTTTCACAATCATTTTTCGAGGTGATATTAGTTCTATCCAAATGCATATGATTATAAAAAGCACACCTAGAGGCACTTAGGAGTTCAATAGCCGTGTCATTCCCCTCTTTATAGTATGACTATCTATCCTATAATGTAACCACACCCACTAGGTGTCTTGGTTACTAAAACACAACCCTTAAGCATATACCTTTGCCTTGATCACGTAGGGTTGCATCCAAATCCAAGTGTGGTCATCATGATCACCATGTCCATCTTGCCACCAACCTTGGAATGTACTAATCCTCATATGCTACATACAACTTAGGCATAGGATTAGTACTTAGGTATTGTCACTAATTACCAACACCAAACATAGGACTTTCAATCTCCCTCTTGTTGGTAATTGGTGACAACCCTTTCACAAAGATGTTATGATAAAATTTTGATTGAAACCATGTCACATTGTCCAAGTATATTACCATGTGTAAGAATCATGGACATGTGATCATGAATTCAAATTGATAGCAATGGCCCCCCTACATGTATGCTATATGTTTGGATTTTGGAAGCATACATGTTAGATAGGAAAGATTGGGAGCATTGACTACCAATAGGTGCTAAGTGTTTAAGATTATAGACCTTTGAAGCATGATACCATCGGAGTAGCGATAAACACCATCTTAGCACCTTGTGTAGTTAGACACCACTTGGAAAAGCACAAACATAACTAGAAACCTCGTGAGATCAATATTATAAGCAAGGTTCTAGTACCACTTTGAAAAATATGAAGCAAGAAAAATCTAACTACTTCCTATTCATGCTAGTACCTCAATATACCATTCAAACTATACTAGCAAGTCACCACACAAGCAATGTATCGGAGAAAAAGAAATGCATAACTATGCATCATACATATGAAGTGCACATGGAAATGCAACATTCATGTTTAAGAGCTTGCTCCCCCTACTTATGTGCTCAAAATTATCTTTGTGAACAACATTTTTCTCCCCCTTTGTGCTTCTTCTCCTTTGAGTCTCCTCCTTTGAGTTCTATCTTTGTGAACAACATTTTCTCCCCCTTTGACACCAATGGCCACAAAGGGACCAATTTTAGATAGATTATCATGTTGAATTATGGGGTGAGGATCAAGTTCGTGATTCAACCTAGATTGCTTGCATAAATAAAATGCTTCGATTTGATCCAAGGGCAAGCTTCTTCACACCTCACTAGAAGGGTTATCATGCACCATGTTGAAGCAAATATTTAGACAAGTTTTCTAGATTAAACACTTAGGATCACAAGCTACTTAAACAAGTTATATGCTACCACTAGATCATACAAGTCATGAAAACAATAGTGGCACCATATAAACTTCAAATACATTTGATTTTCATGAATGAGCTTAGAACATGTAAATTATGACTAGATGCACTAAACAAGTTCTTAGCGTAGAATGTATGACATGTCAACCAATTGTACCTTGGGGCTCGAAGGAGAGGCATGTCATATATGGAGGTGCGTCAACTCATGTTGGAGAAGTCAAGTATGTTCAACTCATTCTTTAGCTTGTGAAATCTCTTCTCATCAAGTGGCTTGGTGAATAGATCGGCTAATTGATCTTCGGTGCCCACACTCTCAATAGCAATGTCACCCTTTTATTGATGATCTCTAATGAAATGATGGCGAACATTAATATGCTTTGTTCTTTGATGTTGAACCGGATTATTGGTTAGCTTCACGACACTTTCATTGTCATATAGTAATGGCATATTCTTGAAATTGATTCCAAAATCCTTCAATGTTGCCTTCATCCACAAGATTTGTGCACAACAACAACCCGCGATGATGTATTCGGCTTCAGCGGTAGATAGTGCAATATTATTTTGCTTCTTGGATGACCATGAGACAAGTGATCTTCCCAACAATTGACAAGTCCTAGAAGTGCTCTTTCTCTCCACTTTGTCACCGGCATAGTCAAAATCCGAATATCCAACTAGCTCAAAGCTTGCAACTTTGGGATACCATAATCCAACATCTTGTGTATGCTTTAAGTACCTCAATATTCTCTTTGTTGCCTTTAAATGACTTTCTCTTGGTGAGGCTTGAAATCTTGCACACATGCATACACTAAACATTACATTGGGCCTTGATGCCGTCACATAGAGTAGGCTACCAATCATTGATCTATATAGTTTTTGATCCACTATGTTGCCACTCTTGTCACTATCTAAGCTTCCACTAGTGCTCATTAGAGTAGTGATTCCTTTTGCATCTTCCATACCAAACTTCTTTAGCATATCCTTTATGTATTTGGTTTGGCTTACAAATGTTCCTTCTTTCATTTGTTTGATTTGAAGTCCAAGAAAGAAACTAAGTTCACCAATCATTGACATTTCAAATTCCTTTGCCATCATTTTCCCAAACTTATCACAATAATCTTGATTGGTTGAACCGAATATGATATCATCAACATATATTTGCAATACAAACAAGTCTTTCCCAATCTTCTTGTTAAATAGTGTTGTATCAACTTTGCCCATGACAAATCCTTTAGATATTAAGAAGTCCCTCAATCTTTCATACCATGCTCTAGGTGCTTGCTTCAATCCATACAAAGCCTTCCTTAACTTGTATACATGATTGGGTTTCTTGTCATCTTCAAAACCAGGAGGTTGCTCCACATACACCTCTTCTTGAATGTACCCATTGAGAAATGCACTCTTTACATCCATTTGATATAGCTTAATACTGTGAGCATAAGCATAGGCAAGTAAGATCATAATTGCTTCCAATCTTGCAACCGGGGCATAAGTTTCACCAAAGTCAAGACCCTCTATTTGTGTGTAACCTTAAGCCACTAGTCTTGCTTTGTTCCTCACTACTATCCCATCTTGATCTTGCTTGTTGCGAAATACCCATCTTGTTCCAATGACATTGTGATCACTAGGTCTCTCAACTAATTCCCATACTTCATTTCTCTTGAAGTTGTTGAGCTCTTCATGTATTGCATTTACCTAATTCGGATCTCTCAATGCTTTATCAATGTTCTTAGGTTCTTCCATTGACACAAAAGAAGAGTGAGCACAAAATGATATCAATCTTGATCTAGTTTGAACTCCCCTTTGTATATCACCAATGATGGAATCTAATGGATGGTCTCTTGCAATGTTAGTTGGTTGAAGCACTTGGACTTGATTGCTTGGATGTTGATGTTGATCATGAGTTGGAGATGATGAACTAGACACTTGATGATCTTGTTGCACTTGAGATGATGTACTAGCTTGATTTTGCATTAGAGAACCACTAGCTTGTGTAATTGGACTTTGGAGCACTTGATCTTTGTTGTCATCCACATCAATCAATTGCTTTGGCCTAATATCACCAGTATCCATTTCTTTCATAGCATTGGTCAATTGAGTTCCTCTCACATCATTCAAGTTATCTTCCTCATCTTGAGAGCCATTTGTTTCATCAAATTCAACATCATGAACTTCTTCAAGTAAACCACTAGCCAAATTCCAAACTCTATAAGCTTTGCTAGTAGTGGAGTAACCAAGTAAGAATCCTTTATCACATTTCTTCTCAAACTTGCTCAATATAGTGTCCTTCTTTAAGATGTAGCATTTATAACCAAATACCTTAAAATATGCAATGTTGGGCTTTCTTCTATTTAAGATCTCATATGGTGTCTTCTCTAGAAACTTGTGGCAATAGAGGCGGTTGCTATAGAAGCAAGCCGTGTTGATTGCTTCGGCCCAAAATGAATGACTCACATTATACTCATTCAACATTGATCTTGCCATATCAATTAAGGTTCTATTCTTCCTCTCAACTAAGCCATTTGATTGAGGTGTATACTTGGCCAAGAATTGATGTTTGATTCCAAGCTCATCACATAGCTCATCAACTCTTGTGTTTCTAAACTCACTTTCATTGTCACTTCTTACTTTCTTGATTGTGGTCTCAAACTCATTTTGCACTCTTTTGATGAACTTTTTGAATATGTCAAATACATCACTCTTGTTCACAAGAAAGAATACCCATGTATATCTAGTGAAATCATCCACAGTCATAAAACCATACTTGTTCCCACCAATACTTGTGTATGTAGTTGGCCCAAATAGATCCATGTGCAACAACTCAAATGCCTTGTAAGTACTCATAATGCTCTTCAATGGATGAGTGTTGCCTACTTGCTTTCCGGCTTGACATGCACTACATAGATTATGTTTCTCAAATGTGACATCCTTCAAGCCTCTAACTAAGTCATGCTTCACTAACTTGTTCAATTATTTCATGCCAACATGACCAAGTCTTCTATGCCATAACCAATCCATACTTAATTTGGTGAGCAAGCATGTTAAAAGTTGAGTGTCACTAGCAATGAAATCAACCAAGTATAGATTCTCATATCTAAAGCCTTTGAAGATCAAGTTAGAGCCATCAACACTAACTATCTCCACATCATCAACACCAAATATACACTTGAAACTAAGATCACACAATTGAGCAACCGAGAGAAGATTGAAATTCAACTTTTCAACTAAGAGAACATTGGAAATGCTATGATCATTTGAGATTGCAATCCTTCCAAGAGCCTTCACATCACCCTTGCTATTGTCACCAAATATGATACTATCAATGCCACTATTATTTGATTTGAGAGAGTTGAACATTCTTGAATCACCGGTCATGTTGAGAGCACCCACTATCAAGCACCCAATGCCTTCTTCCAGCCTTATAATTGACCTACAAAACAAATTAATGTTTCTTAGGTACCCATACTTGCTTGGGTCCTTAGAGGTTAGTCACTAAGCTCTTTGGTACCTAAATGGCCTTCTTCTTTTGACCCACAATTGGTGTACCAACAAACTTAGCATGCACACCTTTCTCACCCTTGATAAGCACATAACAAGAATCAAAAGGAATGTAAGGTACATTAGCATTTTTCTTGTTCTTGTTTATTTTATTGCAATTAATCTCTAGATGCCCAACTTGCTTGCATCTATTGCAATAACGACCATTACTCTTCACAAAGCGAGGCTTTGGAGTAGCAAATGCCGCATTGCCCTTCTTGGGAGTATAGCCCAAACCCTCTTTGTTAAGAGAGAACCTTTGGCTACCCAAGTATTTTAGCAAGCGGGCATCCCCACCATAGGCATTGCCTATTGCGCGGGTGAGATCATCCACCTCTCTCTTGAGAGTCTCATTCTCAACCATAAGTGATGAATCACTAGTAGTAGAGATAGAGTTGGTTGTGGTGGATGATGATGAGCTACATGAAGCATTATTAGGACCAACAAATAAAGAATCATCAATAATATCACATGTTAGTCCAATATCACAAGTGACAATCACTTGCTCCTCCTTAGCTTCCTTCATGAACTTCTCCAACTTGAGGTCCTTTTCCTTGATGAGCTCAAGTAGAGTGGAGTGGGCTTCCTTAAGCCTAGTGTGAGCAATTTCAAGGTCCTCGTGGTCTTCCTTTAGATACTCACGAGAGGTCTCTAGCTCATCAAAGGATTTCCTAAGAGCTTTGAGCTCTTGTTCAATTTCTTTGCACTCCTTACTCTTTTTTAGAGCAACAAGCTTCTCCATCAAGGCATCATTTTCATTGTTCTTGGTAATGAGCTCTTATTCCAAGATTTTGTATTTCTTGGTTGTCCTCTTGTAGCCCTTGCTCATTTGATCTATTATGCCCAATAGATTATCCTTGGAGTAGTCCTCATCCTCCTCATCATCACTCCTATAACCATCACTAGCACAAGAATCATCATCACTATCATCATATTTTACCTTGGTAGGCTTGGCCATAAGGCATATCGATGTAGTGTCAAAGATAGATGACTTGTTGGAGAGGGTGATGTTTGCAATGGCTCGCCAAGTGGTCCTTTTATCATCACTAGAGCTTGCATCATCATAACTATCGGAGTTGTCACTATCCCAAGTGACCACATAGCCACCACCCTTCTTCTTCTTGTTGAATGTGAAGCTCTTCTTTGCTTTCTTCTCTTTCTCTTTCTTATCCTTCTTGTTCTTCTTGAGCTTCAAGTCCCAATTATGAAATATTTTATCTTTATAGGGACAATCCGCCACTATGTGATCGGGGCTATTGCAATTGTAGCAAAGCACCTCCTTTGCCTTCATGAAGTCCCTTCTCTTTCTTGCACCATAGCCTCTCTTCTTTATGAACCGACCCATCTTTTGCACTAGAAGGGCCATGGTCTCATCATCAAATGGATCATCATCAACAATAATCTTGCTCTTGCCCTTGGAAGAAGAAGCCTTGAATGCGGTGGTCTTCTCTTGCTTGACCTTGATCTCCTTCTTCTCATCTTCATCTTCATCATCATCATATTGAGCATCGGTCATGATATCTCCAAGCACTTGGTTTGGAGTCACCTTGTCCAAACCCTCTCTTTGGATCATCTTCCTCAAGATAGCAAACTTCTTAGGTAAGTTCATCAAGAACTTATGTAAGAAGTCCTTGTCCTTGACATCTTCTCCTAGGCTATTGAGATCATTGATAATAACTTGTAGCCTATAGAATATCTCCGGTATGGACTCATCATCCTTCATCTTGAAGCTTGCAAACTTATACTTGAGCATATAGAGCTTGACACTCTTTACTGTTGAAGTGCCCTCATATGTTTCCTCTAATCTTGTCCACACTTCACTTGCCATATCAAGATCCTTGATTTGCTCAAAGACCTTTGCATCAATCCCATTGTAGAGAGTATTGAGAGCCATAGTGTTGCATTGGTTGTTGATGCGATCATTGTTGGTGAGGTTATCGGGATCAATGATACCATAATCATGGTGTGTCACCTTCCAAACGTTCTCATGAATAGAGCTAAGATATTGCTTCATCTTTCTTTTCTAATGATCAAAAGATGTGACACCATCAAAGAATGGAGGCTTGCCCCTGATATGGTTGAACACAACTTGAGCCATCTTACACCGAGGTTATTAAGCCTTGAAAATAATGACCACGGCTCCGATACCACTTGAAAGGTCTTGATGGCTAGAGGAGGGTGAATAGCCTTTTAAAAATTTCTACAAAGACAAGCTAAACAAGTTTATCAATATAACAAATAGCGAGATACGAGTTTTGCTTAGCCTACGGGGTGTTTGCAAGCCACCTATCCAAAACACAATTCTAGTAGTTGCACTCAACCACACAAGACAAACCGAGAAGGTAACTACAACTACAACTAGCAAGCTACACAAAAGAGCTACTCTAGCAAAGCTAACTAGCTAGCAAAGATAACTAAGAAAGTAATGCAGAGTTGAGTTAGGAGAGTTTCATCGAGGGGCGAAGTATTGAGCCAACCAATATGATCAACAATGAATACCAAGATAACCGAACACCGGAATCAATCAATCACAATATGAAAGTGATGACACAAAGATTTATCCCGAGGTTCACGTGCTTGCCGGCACGCTAGTCCCCGTTGTGTCCCTCTTTACCACGTAGTTCGGTGGCTAATCGGTCTCACACCGAGCCTCTCAAAAGGCGCCACAAGAACCTACCAAATGGCAAAAGGTTGCAATGACATGAGCAATTCACTAACGTTGCCTTTGGCGCTTCACCGAGGTAGGTACAAACCCCTCACAATCACCGGAGCTGGCCAAAAACAATCACCAACTCTTGCCAACGCCTCCAAGCTGCTCCAAGCCGTCTAGATGGCGGCAACCACCAAGAGAAACAAGAATCCCGCAGCAAATCAGCCACCAAGTGCTAAATAGATGCAATCTCTCAATGCAAATGCACTTGGATCACTCAATCTCACTTCGAATAAGCAAAGAAGCAAGAGAGATGAGTGGGAGGGGAGTTGCTTAGCTTAAAGTGCTCACAAGTATGTCAAATGTTCAAGAGGGGGAGCCTTGAGCCGACCAACGAGTATATATAGACGTACCCCTTCGAATATAGCCGTTAGAAACTTAAACAGCTGAAATCGCGCTGACTGGACGCGCTGGTCCAACTAACCGGACGCGCCGGTCGTACAACGGCTAGCTGCGAAGCAATGACCGGACGCGCTGGGAGCGACCGGACGCGCTGGTCCCGTGACTGACCGGACACGCTGGTCAAGCCTGAGCAGCGCTCAACGAAACAGCGACCGGACGTGCTCTAGAACTGACCGGACGCCACAGTGCCGACGTTCGGTTGGAGTCCAGTAAGCTCCCTGAACGACCGAACGCGCTGCGCGTCCGATCATCAAACTAAAACACGCGCAGACGCTGAACGCTGACCGGACACGTCCGGTCAAACAGAGACCGCGTCCGGTTCAGCGTCCGGTCACCTCTGTGACCTCCGTTCGCCTCCGTTTCTTTTCCGACTTCCGGCGTAGTGGAAAATAGTCGTTTCAACTCCTCAAAAACGCCTGAATCTCGCCTCGCAAGCTCGGTGGGAGGGAGAGAGGACCCCAAACCTTCTCTACCGCTCAAACTCCACCGCCTTCACAAACGTGCTAACACCACCAAGTGATCTCGTCATGTGTGAGTGTGTTAGCATTTTCACAATCATTTTTCGAGGCGATATTAGTTCTATCCAAATGCATATGATTATGAAAAAGCACACCTAGAGGCACTTAGGAGTTCAATAACCACGTCATTCCTCTCTTTATAGTACGGCTATCTATCCTATAATGTAACTACATCCACTAGGTGTCTTGGTTACTAAAACACAACCCTTAAGCATATACCTTTGCCTTGATCACGTAGGGTTGCGTCCAAATCCAAGTGTGGTCATCATGATCACCATGTCTATCTTGCCACCAACCTTGGAATGTACTAATCCTTATATGCTACATACAACTTAGACATAGGATTAATACTTAGGCATTGTCACTAATTACCAACACCAAACATAGGACTTTCCTTGGGCCACCACCAGACTTATCCGATGGCTCAAGAAACTTTCTATTGGGCTACACCGAGAGCTCTAGCTATCACTGAAAATGTTTGGTGCCTAGCATTGGGCTTTTCGGTGCCCCTTTTCAAAAACTGTCCTGCGTGCATGCTTCGAACAGTAAAGTGGCCCCTAGCCACCGCTAGCTACCTTGTGTGCACACCTCCAACAGTAAAGTGGCCCCTAGCCACCGCTCTCTCTGATGCGTCGCTTAAGGCACCCATCGGACAGTTCAGGTGGTCCCACGCTGTTCTCAGCCGAGACACCAGAGAGATTTTAACCGCATCATAAATGTGTGGTGCCTTACCGCTTGTTTAGATTCCAGAATTCACCCTAAATTTCACTATATAAAAAGAAGATTCTCCATCACATCAAAATGCTGACACATATATGAAGTATTAAATGTAGATGAAATCATAAACTAATTGCACAGTTTTGTTGTACTTTGCGAGACAAACATTTAGAGCCTAATTAATCAATTTTTAAATAATTTTTTACACTAAAAAACAAAAATGCTACAGTGCTCGGAGTTGCACTGTGCCGAATCAGCCACCCCGAGTCGGTCATCTAAACAAGACCTACGTCTTCATTTCCGATGCAACAACTTTAGACAACACAGGGCTAGTCGCACACCCTATTCTCTGGTGCTCTCTGCAGGAGACCACCGTACATTTTCGGTGCCTGTAGAGACACAACTCCATGCCTCTTTTCAAACCTTTTTTTTAAATGTGCTAATTTCCAAATGTTGTCCAATGTGTTAATTTCGTTATATGCAGGCTTAGTCTTCTGAAGATGCGTAGGAATTTGTTGTATACCAAAATTTATAGGAGCGAGTATATGTGTATGTATGTAAGTGTTTCGACTTTTGAGAAGAAATAAGTATGACAATATGATTTTCTTCTCTCGTCTCAAACTCGGGCAAAGACTCATAGGGAAAGTTGGATTGCCATTGTTGAAGCTGTTGTAGTGAACACCGCCGTACCCTACCCTTGTCTAGGTTGGACAATTAGACCTCGTTTGTCCAATTTTCCTAGCTTCTTCAATAGCTCTAGGAGCTATTTTTGCCAAATAGGTTAAAATAGAACATCTTCTTAAGTAAAGGTCCTTAAAACCCACTCTAGATTCTCCTGGCTCTTTCTCCTATCTGTCATGAGAAACTGTTGTACCAAACATTTTTTTTCTAAACAACTTCAACTTCAACTACTCCTCGAGCCGAAAAAAGTTGTTTCACTATTAAAGCAAAATTGTACCATATCGGGGTTGTTTGGATCATTTTCATTGGTGGAATCGAAATCTACTTAATAAATTAGGCTATTTGCCTTGAAATTTGGCATTCCACCACTTTTTAAAGTTTACATATAAGGTTATTTCAAATTCATAGGGAAGAGATGGAAATTGATTATATAGATCATCATTCTATGTTTTTACTTTACAATTTATAACACGCTCTTCAATTCGCTCCTCTACGCTAGAAATGCAACACATAAGTATCTCTCTCGTATAGCTAACCATAATATACAAATATAATTCATATACAAACCATATTAGCTTACTTAATAACATGTATGTGTCAAAATTATGATTATTAAAATAAATTCAATTCGAGGATCCAAACGCGGCAAAGAAGAAGGAGCAATTTACGAAAATGCCAAAACTGCAGTGCGAATGGGCGCCAAACTGCCGAAACCCTAAGACCATGTGCACTGGGTACGCTAAACGCGTTCGCTACCCACATGCAGTTTCGTTTAGCGTGCCAAATGTGCTGCACCAGAGACGCTATTGCATGCGCTACTTGCACCTCGTCTCCTATTCGTGGCGCTTTTGCGTTCGAATGCTACACGCGGTGGGGCCCGGTGATAGGCGCTACGCGGAGAGGCAGAGAAAAGGCGCAGAGAGGCAAAGAAAAGCAAACGGTAGGGCCCACTATTTTTAAGTGACTACAAAATGTTATAACTCACAAACAAAAAGTCAAATTAAATTCCGATTGCACCATTAAATTCGTTTCAATAAATTCTTCAAAACTAGATCACACATGGATATATTTAGATAAAGTGACAAAGTGGGCCCCACAGTAGATGGAGGATGATATAGAAGAGGGATGAGTGCGGGAAAACTGTATATTTTGTGGTGACTATGATAAAATATTCCTTTTAGAGGATGAATATAGAGGTTCATGAGTGCGGGTAGTCTAGTACCGTCCACTCTGGGATATTTAACTATTTGCCATCCTTACGGAAGGCACCTCTTCAAAAACCATCTTTATTTTGACAATTACACATTTTCACTTTTACAGGCGGTCATTTACACATTTGCCACTTTTGCTGACGTGGCACACCAACTCCTCACGCCACGTTGGATTAGGCACGCGAAAAAATAATATTGCCCTTGCTTTCCTCAACTGACTAGTTGCCAGCCCACTCTTCTGGCACTTACGTGTGGGGCCCACACGTCAGGGTCATCCCCTACCTTCCCCATCTTCTCCTCACTGCCTCCGTTGACGAAGCATGGTTCGGCCTTCCGTGCGTTCGCACCCAGCACTCCTCTCCCGCGTGCGGCCCGAAGTGCAGCTGCTGTGCGGTGGGGCACCAGCGGCGGGCAGCCTGCCCTCTTCACGCGCAGCTCCCCAAGCGGTAGGTGCGTGGCTGCCTACCTGCCCGAGCACGACACCGGCCGGTGCTGGCGCGTAGCGCTCCCTCGCACGGCGCACGAGGACCTAGGAAAAAAGCTGCAGGCGGTTGCAGGCTGCTCGGCCTCCCCTGTGCATGGCCCAGAGCGGCCAATTGCAGCGGCGCGGTGGCAATTGGAATTTTTTTCCGGTGCAGCAGCACGTTGAGGAACTATGCTTTGTCGATGGAGGCAGCGAGGAGGAAGATGGTGGGAGGTAGGGGATGACCCTAACGTGTGGGCCCAACACGTCGGTGGCAGAAGAGTGGGTTGGCAACTGCTCACTTGAGGAAGGCAGGGGCAACATTGTCTTTTCGCGTGTCTAATTCAGCGTGTCATGAGAAGTTGGTGTGCAACATCAGCAAAAGTGACAAATGTGTAAACAACCACTCGTAAAAGTGGTAAATGTGTAATTGTCAAAATAAGCCCTTGTTTAGTTCCTCCAATTCTCTCCCAAATTTCACTATGCAAAAAGAAGATTCCCTATCACATCAAAATGTCGGCAAATGCATGGAGTACTAAATGTTGATGAAATCAAAAACTAATTGCACAGTTTTATTGTACTTTGCGAGATGAACATTTTAATCCTAGTTAGTCAAAATTTAGATAATTTTTACCAAATACAAACGAAATGCTACAGGAATTCTGATACAGTATTTTTCTCCCCAATTCACCGAACTAAAAGGACTAACAATGGTTTTTGAAGAGTTTTTTCCTGTAAGGATGAAAAATAGTTAAATATCCCGTCCACTCGCAGTCCCATCAGCCCCCTCCATTTCAAATCCACATTCCCCCCTTCCTCCGCCTCTCACCCCTCGCCGACTCCGGCGAGACCCGGAAATGGATCTCGCCGCCACCCCCTCCAGGTCAAAATCCAAGCCCAGATCCTCGCCGGAGAAGCCCGTCGCCGCCCCCGCTGAGTCCAGGATGGACCTCTGCACCCCGTCCAAGCCCACGCCCAGGCGGAAGTCCAAATCAACGGCCTCGCCGGCGCCGATGTCTCCGGTGACGCCCTCCACCGTCCGGCGCTCGCGCCGCCTCCTTGAAACCCCCACCAAAGCCTCCCTGGAGGTGCAGGTGAAGGCTACGCCGACCCCCACCTCCAGGGCCAAGCGTGCCGCGCCGTCACCGAAAACCCCTGCTCAGCGCGAGACCAAGAGGCAGAAGCGACACCCGAGGAAGAGGGCATACTACCGTAAGGTGGTGTATGACGGCGGGGAGTTCGAGGTCGGTGATGACGTGTACGTGAAGCGGCGGGAGGCGGCGGAGTCTGACGCGGAGGACCCTGAGGAGGAGGAGTGCCGCGTATGCTTCCGCACGGGCGGCGGGGTTATGATAGAGTGCGACGCGTGCCTCGGCGGATTCCACCTGCGTTGCGTGCGACCGCCACTTCGGAGGGTGCCTGAAGGTGACTGGGCGTGTCCATACTGCGAGGCCGAGCGCGCCGGAAAGGTGGTCGAGCGGCCCAGGCCGCCTGAGGGCAAGCGCATCATGAGGACCGCCAGGGAGAAACTCCTTTCCAGCGATCTGTGGGCTGCGCGCATCGAGAGGTCAGTGAGGCTTTGGCATTGCATTGGGTTTCGAAGTTCATGTGGTGAGCCACGAATTTCTGAAAATTGGCCTAGGAATTTTCTCTTATACTGCATAACATGTTTTAACTGGTTATAGTTGACTACTTGTGAACTGGAAGGTGCTTACCGCTTACCGGTCGTTACTGGTTGCTGACTTGCGGAACACTTATGATAACTAACTTGCGGTGTTATAATCTATGGTGCAATAATTTGTCCTATTCATGGTTTAAGTGTTTCAACACTGAGTGATGTGTAAAAAGTTTTATTATTTGCTGTAACATTCAGGTTTGTTTGCAAGGTATTGTTGTTCTATACTGAGGTGTGCCTCTTCATCCTCTTCTTTTTGTTTCTAAGAAAATGTTAAAAAAGCAATCTGTGATGGTAGATGTTCCTCATTTCCCCAATATGTAGATACACTTTACATGTGTCAATGATACTAACACTTAATGCACTGTTTGTGAGTTTACTGAATGGTGCTGTTATCTGTAACAGTTTATGGAGGGAGCCTGATGGCACGTTCTGGGCAAAGGTCAGGTGGTACATTATCCCTGAAGAGACTGCAGCAGGAAGGCAGCCGCATAATTTGAGAAGAGAGTTGTATCGTACCAATGATCTTGGAGACATTGAGGTGATCATTGTCTTCTGTGTATAGTTGTCTCTTTCACAATTTTTCTTCGCTTGTCCTTTTGTTGTCTTGAGTTCTTTGTGCTTGAGGCCTGTGCAGATGGAAACAATCCTTAGACACTGTTCTGTAATGAGTCCCAAAGACTTTAGGGATGCTAATGATGGAGATGATGTATTTTATTGTGAGTATGAGTATGATATACATTGGCATAATTTTAAGCGTCTGGCAGATATTGATGATGAGCTGGAGGTATGCACGTGAACTCTTGAGATGCAAACAGTCTTTGAAGCTTCGACACCATTGTGATTTACCCAGTGACTAAGCTTGTTCCTGCTCATTTCTTGTAGACAAAGGAAGATCCCAATGACGAGCCTTACAATGCCGGAGATGATTATAGCAGTGACACTGATGAAGATTCAGAGTATGATGAGGAGGAAGAACCTACATCATCTTTCACTGCCAGAAGGAACCAATCACATGAATTGGCAGCAGTAACAACCCTTCTCTTCTCTCTTCATCTTCTGTTTTGTATCTTTACTGATTACTGAAATGACACATTTATACATAGAATTCAAGGAAAGGTAGAATATATGGCCTACAAAAAATTGGGATACGAAAAATTCCTGAGCATGTTCGGTGCCACCAAAAGACTGAGTTGGAGAAGGCAAAAGCAACCCTGTTATTGGCAACTCTTCCTAAGTCAGTGCCTTGCAGGGATAAGTATGCTTATTGATCTGACTGAATGTTGTGCGTGTTTTACAAAAACTGCTACTCAGCTGAAGTCTCATTTCAGAGAAATGGAGGAGATATCTATATTTGTAAAGGATGCAATCTGCAATGACCAGTGCCTAGGACGCTGCCTATATATACATGGTGTACCTGGTACTGGTAAGGTAAGACTATCTTTTTGTGGGTGCTTTTATGGTTTTATCTCATCTACCGTGGCTAAACATTAAACCAATTTTTCTACATCTATTTTGTCAACCTACAGACTATGAGTGTACTTGCGGTTATGAGGAGGCTGAGATCTGAATTTGATTCTGGAACTCTGAGGCCGTATTGTTTTATTGAAATTAATGGTCTTAAATTAGCATCTCCAGAGAATATCTACAAGGTACTTCTGCTTTGTGGCCTAATGATAAATAAATCTGCCCTACTCAACTGTAGCTGGCACATACTCCCTCTGTCCCTAAATGTTTGTCTCTAGAAAACCGTGTTTCCCTCACAGACACGCTTTCCGGACGACTAACATTAAGGGACGGAGTAGTAACCCTCAGGAAAGAATTGTAATTGGTGTATTCTTTTTAAAATCTGCAGGTTGTATATGAACAGTTGAGTGGGCATAGGGTTGGGTGAAAAAGGCTCTTCACTATTTTAACAGAACATTTTTCAGGTGGCACTAAAATTGGAAAACAAGCAAACCAGCCAATTATTTTGCTCATTGATGAGCTTGATCTTCTTTTGACACGAAACCAATCGGTAATAATTCAATCCAAAATTATAATTGTTTATTTTGCTCATAGGTTTTATACCAGGGAGATTAATAAATAAACTAGCTGTTTGGTATTATCATTTGTTTTCCTATCATTTGACACTGGTATTTTTTCTTATCAGGTGCTGTATAACATTCTTGATTGGCCCACCAAACCAAATTCAAATCTAGTTGTTATAGGTAACTAATTATTGTTTTATTTTGACCGGTGATTTTAGCCTTACCTTTTACTTACCCCTTGTCTGTTTTGCTATGATCGCAGGTATAGCAAACACAATGGATCTTCCAGAAAAGTTATTGCCTCGTATATCAAGTCGGATGGGTATCCAACGACTGTGTTTTGGTCCATACAATTATAGGCAACTGCAGGAAATTATTACAAGCCGTCTAAAGGGTATTGATGCCTTTGAGGAACAGGCTATTGAATTTGCTTCTAGAAAGGTTTTGCCTTGCAATACCATGTTTCTATGTTGCTGTGATGTCTTTTTATCCATAGCTGTTACTCTCTGCATCATTCCACCATTTTTGAGGTTTCCTTGGAACACATGAGGTGATAAGTTCATGTTGTGGTTGATTATAAATGAACTCATGATACTTGTGTTAGGCATCAAATCAAAGTAAAATATTAGTACTCCCCTCTGGTAAAAAAACACATGACATTTTTTGCTTTTTATAGTTCTCGTGGTGCAATTTTGACCATACCTTTTCTTCTAAGATAAGTTATAACACCTAATAAATGCATGAGATTTTGAATGTGTTATTCAAGACAAATATTTGCATGTGATTTTCATTTTTGCAAACTGAATGGCCAAACTTTAAAAATATTGACCGTATTTTAGCCGTAGTGTAATTCATAACCATAGGGACTACATTAAATGAGTTCACATTGCAGAGATCAATTTTTCTAAAGCCTGGAGAAACAAAGAATTTTAAATGGTTCTCAATTTACGCCCCTCACTTGTCACTAATTAACTTGTACGAAGATTATGCCATTTTCTATTGTAATGTTGGTTTGGACTTCCATTTACTTGCCTTTGCTTGTAGGTAGCTGCTATGTCAGGTGATGCTAGGCGAGCTTTAGAGATTTGTAGACGGGCAGCAGAGTTTGCAGACTACCGTGTTAAACAATCTCAACAGTCTGCACAGAGTACTGTTTCTGCAAATAAAGGTACTGTGTATATTTGTGTTGGAATCAACTATTCTATTCAAGAAAAAGTGTGTACTCTGGATTAAAGGTCACATAAACCTCGACCACCAGTACAAATCCACCATTCGTGTTATGGATTTACGACTTCAACCTTCCATTGTTTGGGTCAAATTCCAACTTGCATATAATCCACTGAACATGAATCCGATACTTGTAGGTGATGGTGTTGTTTGCATGGGTGACATAGAAGCTGCAATTCAGGAAGTCTTCCAGGCACCACATATTCAAGTGAGTTGACAATGTGCATTTTATGCGAGCTTGTACCCATGACCAGATCAATTATTAAAGTCACTTGACCACCCATCATTCTTTGAATATCTGCAACATTTTTGTCTCTTTATTTACAGGTGATGAAGAATTGCCCAAAGTTTGGAAAAGTTATATTGGTTGCCTTAGTTCATGAGCTGTACAAAAGTGGACTAGGTGAAATAATGTTTGATAAGGTGAGTTAGATTATCTTTTGTGTGTTCTTACTTTTTAGCCCCTATGTTTCTGATTTTTAATTCTGTTGGTGGAAATAGAAAAAGTCCTTGCCAAGCCCTGGAGTCAGAGTATACAGATGGCCTTTAGGCTTACATGCTTAATTGCCTATGTGCCATGATGTTGACTCAAATCCAATACTTAGAATGAGTTACATTGGTACATAAATTTGTAGCGTCAGTTATGTCTGGCATGGCCCCTTGTGTGGCTGTCTCACCCCATGCTGGCAGTAGGGTATGCAGACGGCGGACTAAAAACTACCTTACAAATTGTTCATTTGGGATTTCCTCTGTTTTGCTGACATTTTTTTTTCTGATGGCTAAACTTTTCTTGACATTGTATTGTTGGACTTCCAGACTTCATTCAGGCTTCAGAATCCCTTCATTTTTTAGGCAGTCCCCTATTTCCATTAACTATTTTTTTCCTTTTCTATCTTACCCTGCTGCAGTTGTAAAGATGGATGGGACTATTGCAAGTGCAATATTGTTTCACTATATTGTTCATTTCAATGATTATCATCCAGTCTTAATTATACTTTCATACACTAAGTGGTGCTTTTCCCCCCTCTAGCTTCATATCTGATTAAGTTTCCATGTGAATTGAGGCATGCAATGAACTGTTTCATGCTTACCTTGGAAGTTTCATAGTGGCAAGATGTTAACAGTACTGCTCTTGTTTATGTCCTGCCTGTTTGGGGCCATGCACATAATACTAGTATGGGTGCTTCTATAGAAATCTAACGAGATATTTTCTTTTCTGTAGTTAGCAACAACAGTTTTCTCCTGGTGCCATGCCAACAGAGAACTAGTGCCTGGTTACGACACACTTGTGAAAATTTGGTATGCTAATCCAATCTAATGTGTAGCTTGCAATAGATGAAACTGTTTTCAAGTTCCTTATATATACAGTTGACTCCAGGAGTTCATGTACACATACCATCATGTGTAATGTGGCTAGTGATGGTGTTGCCTTTGCTTCTGTGTGCCATAGCAAATGCAGTTACATTGCCATGTTCTTATTGCAACTACCAAACCTAGCATTTGCATGTATCATACTACCTGTCCCAAAGAACATGACGTTCTAGTTTTGTCCTCAGCCAAACTATCTTAAGTTTGACAAATTTTGTACTAAAAAAAATACCAATATCTATATTACCAAATACCAAATAGATACCATTAGATTCATCATGGAACTATTTTTGTAGTATGCCTATTTCATGTCATAAATGTTGACAGTCTTCTTTGTAAACTTGTTCAAAATTAAAATAATTTGACTTAGGACAAGCCCAGAATAGCTTGTTTTTATGGGACGGAGATAATAGTTTTCTAGTATATTGAATGAAAGCAATGACTGTATGGACTAGGGCTTGCTTGGATATAGACTCAAGGTAGTCCAATTGGCCTACCTAGAATGCCATGTTTTTTTTTGGGACGGACTACGGAGGTAGTACGTAGTAGTTTTCTAGTAAATATTATTGAAAGCAATGACTATATATGGACTAGTGCATGCATCAACCTGACATCCATTTCAATTGCTATTGCATCCTTTGCATCTTTCGCTATTGACATTTTGAGCATTTGAAGATTGTGTGGAATTTGTAAACTTGGACCATGCATTATTCAAGGTGGTCCAATTGGCATAGCTTTTCTTGTACTAAATGCAGTTGTTGCTGTTAGTTAGCTGGGAATTACTTGTGAAAATTCTCCTGTTGTTGGACATTTTCATCATCTGTGGCATTTCATTCTTCTCTAACGAGATAGAACCACTGATACTTTGTACTGATGTTCAGTTGCTTCTCATTTTTTCTAACTTTTATTTACTCTCCCTTTGATTTAGTTCGGTGCTCTATCGGTAACTTTTGTATATGTTCCATTCTCAGCTGCAAGCTTGGCGAAAGCAAGATCATCCTTTGCGAAGAGGGTAGTAAGCACAAGTTGCAGAAGCTGCAGCTGAACTATCCAAGGTCAGCTTTTGGAAACAGCATTAAGAACTTTTTGAATCAAAGCCAAATACCAGTTTAAACCTACTTTCCCTTGCTCGTGATCTAATACCTCGTTTTCTCGGTTGACAGTGACGATGTGACATTTGCCCTCAAGGAATCCCCAGATCTTCCTTGGCTATCCAAGTACTTGTGAGGCTCATACTGCATTAACCATTAATTCCTGAACTTCTGCTGCATTTCTGTTCTCTTTGGAAGCAACAAGTCTACTTTACCTGCAGTAAGTTCTCTTTTCATTTGCTCATGTCCTGATTACCGGCTTTTCATCCATAATCTTTCTGGATTCTTGGACCTGCTAAGGAGCTTACCACACATCTTATGCAGAACCTTTCAAACACACATAACCCATGGTCGATCTCGTGGTCACTCTAAGCCTCAGATCTGCAAAGGAACCGGCGAAGGATGTCGGCATGTCGCTGCACCCAACGAATCGCACATATTTAATTGCACACCAGGAATGTAAAACGTTAAGAAATCTGTACGTCTGGAATTTCGTCTCCTTCAAAGTATGTTGTTTTATGTTGTAATTGAACTGCCGCGTGTGAGCTGATCCTGTTGTTTTCTATACCCAACGAATCGCACATTGAGAGTTTTGAATAAGAAACATTGAGATATCAAATTTGTACTCTTTGCTGGCTCCAATGCGTATCCATCTAAAAAATCTCGTTCTTCTGTTCTTTGGTCGTCTCCCTCGCTAAGCTGAAAAATGCCCAAGTGGTAGGATAGAAGCTAGAGGCCTTCAAAATTCGTTTCTGACGCATCGATTCGAGGGCCTGTTATTCCCGCGGTACCGCCAGCAAACCAACAGGGCATGGCGAAAAGAAGCGCCGCCGCGCAAGAGTCCCGGAGCCGGCGCGGCGCCCACGCCGTCCGGCTCCTCCACAGGATCCATCACCGCTTCCTCCGCCTTCTCGGCGCCACTGCACCCAAAACCGGCCGCCGCACGGCCGAGCCTGCCCGCAAGGTCGCGAGACCGAGGGAGCCCGAGAGCCTCAGGGCGGCGGATGAAAAGCAGGAGCAGGACGTCGAGGCACGGAGCCCCGATGCCGCCGCCGCCGCCGCCGCCGCCCCCGCCGTTTCCGCTTCCGAGGCGGCCGTGGCGGGCAAGTACTGGGCTCACCGGTACAGCCTCTTCAACCTCTATGACCGCGGCGTGCGCATGGACGCCGAGGGCTGGTACTCCGCCACCCCGGAGTCCATCGCAGCGTCGCAAGCCGCCCGCGCCGCGCCCGGCGACCTCGTCGTCGACGCCTTCGCCGGGTGCGGCGGCAACTCCATCCAATTCGCCGCCAGGTACGTGACGGGGACTACGCGATGGCGCGCTATCTCATCTCCCGTTTCTCTTTGCCGTCTCCCCTGCTATCGAAACTGACTCCGCCTCCGCGGCGCCTCGTGCTGCAGGGGCTGCTACGTGGTCGCCGTGGAGATCGACCCCCGGAAGGTGGAGCTGGCGGCGCACAACGCGAGGGTGTACGGCGTTGAGGACAGGATCGAGTTCATTGTCGGTGACTTCTTCCGCCTGGCGCCTTTCCTCAAGGTATGTCGTCTAATAAATTCAGTAGTGCAGGGAGACTGAAAGATCGTCACAGTTTGTGAAAGCTCAGTGCGACCAACCGACCAAGCTTTGGCCACTGATTTCTGAATCCTGAACTGAACCTCTCATGTCATATACTTATTGCCCCCGTTCGCTTGAGCTTATCAACCAAAATCAGCACTATTTTTCAGTCATAGAATAGTGTTTTCTCTCCCAATAAATCAGCATCAGCATCATCCGCAGAAAACCATCAGCTGACCATACTGTCACTGTAAAGAAGAACATGCAGTTATTCAAATTATTTGCTGATTGATTGCCTCATTGCCACCAGGCTGATTTGGTGTTCCTTTCACCACCCTGGGGAGGGCCATCATACATTCAAGCTCCGGTTTACACCCTTGATATGCTGAAGCCGAAAGACGGGTATGTTGTTCACTTTGTTTGCCCTCGCTGAAAGATAAAAATGAGAGTCCATGTTTCAGCTCCGCAGTGAAATTCTGATAACTGATAAGCAGCTTGCACATTTTCTGTAGCTATGAGCCTATGAACATCAAAGTTTGATCACAAGAAGTCAATGTGAAACTGTATGTACATGTATAATTGGGTAGCATTTGGATAGTAATCAAGATGAAAACATAAGAATCAAGAGCTCTCAGAACAATAGTGTCTTAACAAGCTTACGGCTTTGTGTGTAGGTATGCGATATTTCAAGCAGCTCAGAAAATAGCTCCTAAAGTCATGATGTTCTTGCCGCGGACTGTGGACGTGACTCAAGTGGAGGAACTTTCCTGGTTGTCTCGCCCTCCCTTAGATTTTGAGGTATGTTATTTTTAATTCTCTTCTCAAACTTCCAGCATTCGAGGGAACTTTTGTGTTTCACAAGACCTGTCTGATCTCTGATCATTCCAGAGCGAAGAGAACTACGTGCACCACAGATTCAAAGGAATCACTGCCTATTTTGGAAGATGATGAGATCACTGAGCCCATTGTCAAAACTGGGATGAGCACAGAGGTTTTTCCAGGTTCATGCTGAAATCAAAATCTATGTCAATAAAATTGCTCCAAAATTTGTGTGAAGACCTCAATGTGCCAGAAGCATATATGGTCATCGAAATCAAAGCTTTAGCTTCTCTGTTGGGAGTCATGTTCCCTGCAAAATCATTTGTAGAGTTCAGGAAAGAGGATACTCATTAGATTGCTAAATGGAGCCGGGAATTAAAATGCAGTCTCTGCTGAAAGGATGCTGCCACACCATTGTGTCAGGTAACATCAAGGTAACATCAGTTCCTAGGTTTCTTTGAGGCACCTGTTAAGTGGCCTGTCTGTTTGCCTAATAAGATCCCCAAAGTTGCTATTGTTATATGTGATGATGAGTATTTTTTGAGAAAGAAAGGATAACTCTATATAATTGATACAATTTACAGAAGAAAATACAGAATGAACGTGATCACGTCACCCCCTCCATGTCATCGCTCTGTCGCCGTTCCCTCCTCTTCTCACCCAACTACAACAGAATTCCCATCTTCCTCGCATTTCCGTCCCCAACTTGTCTAAAGCCAAAAAATTCCCATCTGTGATCAGAGAAAGAGTGGAAGGCGCGACCGAGCGATGTTTACTAATCACATTACTGATCATCATGAGTTCCTGAAGGTATGCGTTCCCCTGTTGTATCCGTAGTAGGAGAGGTACCACCTGACGAACTTCTTCAACCCCATCTCCAGGCTCGTCGTGGGCTTGTAGCCGAGCTGCTCCCGTGCCAAGCTGATGTTGGCGTGCGTGTAGGGCACGTCGCCATTGCCGGGCATCTCCACCACGTTCCTCTTGGCCTTCACCCGCAGGTACCTCTCCAGGATGGACACCAGCGTGGGCACCGTGACTGGCGACGTGTTCCCCAGGTTGAAGATCCGGTATGGCGCCGGGCCGCGCTTCTTGCCGCCCGTGCCGGTGCTCCGGCCCGCCGTGTCCAGCGACGCGAGGCAGCCGCGCACGATGTCGTCGATGTAGGTGAAGTCCCGGGCGAGGTCGACGTGGTCCCTGCCCCTGTACACCGTGATGGGCTTCCCCTGGAGGATGTTGCGTGTGAAGGAGAAATAGGCCATGTCGGGGCGTCCCCACGGCCCGTACACGGTGAAGAAGCGGAGGCCGGTGACGGAGAGGCCGTAGATGTGGTTGTAGGTGTGGGTGATCTCCTCGCCGGCCTTCTTGGTGGCGGCGTACAGTGACGCCGGCCTGTCGGTGCGGTGCGCCTCGGAGAAGGGGACGCGGTCGTTGAGGCCGTAGACGGAGGAGGAGGACGCCCACACGACGGCCGGCTGCGGGTCGGCGTCCTTGCAGGCCTCGAGGAGGGAGACGAGGCCGGCGATGTTGGAGTGCACGTACGACGCCGGGTTCTCCATGGCGTAGCGCACGCCGGCCTGCGCCGCGAGGTGGAGCACGTGGGTGAAGGGCACGACGTCGAAGAGCTTGGCCAGGAGGCGGCCGTCGTTGATGTCGCCCTCCACGACGAACACGCCGTGGGAGCCCAGCAGCGCGCGGCGGGCCTTCTTGAGGGAAGGGTCGTAGTAGGAGTTGAAGTTGTCGATGCCCACGACGCCGTCGCCGCGCTTGCGGAGCGCCAGCGAGCAGTGCGTGCCCACAAAGCCGGCGGCGCCCGTGACGAGCACGGACAGCCCCGCGCCCTCCGCGGACCCCGGCGGCCGCCGCGGCGACGCCGACGCCCGGATCTGGCGCTCCCAGTGCAGCCCGCCCCAGGACGCCGCGAAGTAGCGGGAGGAGGTGTCGACGAAGGAGTGGACGCTCAGGTACGTGGCCGTCATGGCCACCAGGAAGAGCGCCCACAGGAACATGGTCCCCGTGGACGCGAAGCAGCGGTGCAGCTGCCGGCTCATCGCCCCCGCACGCTCCACCTTCACCTTCCCCGGCGTCGACGGGTACAGGTCCTCCTCCAGCACTCGCATCCTCCTCGCATGCGATCGATCCACCTGCACCGCAGCCCACTCCGGCGGCCAATGCAAAGAGCTTTTGCAGACCTCGTCGACCTCCTCCGTCTAAACAGGGATCAAGCCTTCGATTCCACCTGCACCTGCTGCTCCTCTATGTGATGACGTTCTTGCATGCGCGCGCGCTTTCCTTGCAAGATCGTCTTCTCGGCAATGGCATGGCACGACGATGGGCGGAGGCGGCCGGCGCGCGCTAAGGACTAAGGAGGGGAGGAGAGAGAAAGGGGAGATGTTATAAATAGCCATTGTTGGCTTCGTGCTGTGTTTTTCAGGGCTCGGCGATGTTGATGGAGGTCCCTGTAATTTAGCCCCGTCTATTTTTAGCTGTTGGAGTTGAAGAGACACGAGTATGTACTGCGCTCTTCTGTGCTCGGTCGCCGTAGAGGTGCCCTTCCTTCCTTCCGGCGGTGGCTGGTTTCGAGAAGGTTTGAAAGTGTCGTGACCATGGGGAGACAGGTTTCTGCTATGCTCGATTTGCTGAAAAGACAACCTTACTGTTCATTAATTTAGAAAAACACTGTTTCTTTACTAAAGAAGTACGGCTGAAAAGACAAAGCGAACAGAGTATCTGGGTAGTCTGAGCACAGCAATCGGAGTTGGGAGTTTCATGTCCCACTTTCGAAGGATGCCACCTCAGCTTTTGCCGAGGAATTAATGAAACACGCTCTCTCCGTAATTTTTCATCTCACTGTTTTAAAAACTAGTTGTAGCCTATAGTTCTCGCAAGACTTTGTGATCAAATGTCCTATGTAAACTATATGTCACCGTTCAAAATTGTACTCAGATTTAGTATTGGCACATCTCATATTTATATGTCGCCAGTCAAAATTATACTCAAATTCTATATGTGGCCATATCTCATATTTGAAATTTCAGGTGGGCAAACAAAACATTGTCATGGAGAATATATTAAAGATCATGTGATACCACAAACCGTAAGAATTATATTCAAGACTAATCTCCTCGAGTGAATTAGCCCTTTCACGCATTTGGACATCTTTCCTAGCTCGACTTATGAGCCATACTTTTTCAGCGAAGGAATAATATTTTTTTCTCACAACAAATCAGTCACTTTTCAGTCTGACTTTTCAGCGAAGCGCACAGGGTTACCAATACATACGATCAATGTTGTTGCCTCAACATACCATAGAATCCTCGTCCTTCACCAATTTTGAGTAGACGCTCGGCATCTTCTCTCTACAGTGATGAAACTCATCTTCCTCTACTCTTCATCTTTGCTAGCTCAATGTTTTTACTGGTGTGTCACTGTAATAAACGCTGAAAAAAATCTCCATTAAAACTGGTCTTTTTGTCAACAGTACATACATTTACATTAATCGTAAAACTAAAAGATGTACTATATGCACAATGCAAGGATTAGATAAACTGAATTAACAAAAGGATAACCCCTGTGTCCAGAACAGGTCGCGATCATGACGCCGGTTTTCCCTTGCAGACCCAACAGCAACGCAACAGAAACAAAAGCGCGCTGGATCCCTCTGTCTTTGTGTTGCGTTGCACCCACGGTTCATGAAGCACTTTTGGCCTGTGCCGTTCATGCTGCTTGCTGCTCTCTCCGTTGCCCTCCTGATGAAGCCTAGATCTTTTCATGTGCCGGTGCTGCGGTGCACCATTGGTCACGACATATGCCTATCTAGTGGAGAGACTGTGGAGTACATACATATCCCAATGCATGCAATGACAAAATAATGAAATGAAATGTCAGTGTCCAACGCCATACCGGTCAGTATACCACTACCACTAGGTGCCTAGTATAGCATGGTTTTGCTAGACAGTGTTGGACACCTTGGCTATATAAGGGCAGTCCCAACGGTGTAATAATGATGGTTTTTATGTCTATTAATTGCCTTGACAGCTCACCATTTTGCTGATGTGGCAGTAGAATTAATGAAGGGAGAGAGTGCAAAATGAAGAAATCGTTTCTCCCCCATGGAACGACATCGACGCGCGCAACGAGGCTCGACGAAACGACAGAAACGCCGTTGGGGAGAAACGACTCGTTTCTATCCGCATTGGTGTGGATCGAGTGCGCCACCGCCGCCGGCCTGCTTCTCCCGCGCTCGATCTCTTCCAGCAAGCGTGCGCTCAGCCTCGGCTTCTCCCGCGCGCGGCCTCCACTTCTCCCGCGCTCTCGCTCCCTTCCCCCCGCGCGCTCCTCCTTCCCTTTTCCCCGCGCTGCTCCCGCGCGGCGTCCTGTCCAAGCACTTCGGCTCCAAATACCTCCTGTCCAAGCACCCAATTCCAAGACCTAGCATCCTCCGGCCCCAATCCATCCCAAATCGACATGAATCCACTTCGGCCGCCGTCCTCAAGTTCCAGGCAAGGCAAGGCAGGGCGAGGCAGGGGTGCTCCGACCGCCGTCGCTGCCCGATCTGCTTCGGTCGATGGTGCTCGCGTCGCCCCTGCTGATGGATCCAGTTCGGCCACCGGTAATCCCGCTGTCGTGGCTGCTGCAGCATCTCCACCGCTTCCAAGTCTTCAAGCCGCCGGATTTCCTTCGTGGTGGACAAGTTCCTGTCCGTTGGGCTCAACTGAAGGGTAACAGTTCTAGTCTTCAAGCTGTCCGATTTCAATGTCTGCACCTTTCATGGAGAAAATGTTAGTACATCGTAATTGGATAGTAGCGAATTTTGTGTACTTTTCTTACATATTCTTTTTGAACGGATGGCCTAAATCAATAATTTTCAGTCAAACCATATGAAAAGTCAAATCCTTGCTAGGATCCAAATATGTCTCTTTCGGGTTAACCTGCACAACTTGAATTTGCATTTTTTTTGTTTGGACAGGCAAGCTTGATTTTAGCTGTTTCTATTAGAGCTAAGCTGTTGCATAGAATGGTCACATGATTCATAGAGTGGTTTGCTTGTAGATAGTGTGCTATGGAATTTTAATTTGCAATATTTGAATATAGGTCATTGATCTGGCATGACCTTTTGTAGAAGTACAGATTGCATCATCTTACCGCTGCAGTATGACATATTTCTGTTGTTTAATGCTCTTTGCTTGTTACCATGTATGACCTGATTTATTTTAGGCATCATTGATGGATTTGTGTTGTTCTGATTGTACCCACACCTCAATTTCTATTTCTTATAAATGTGTTAAATGGAATTTCCAAGATGTACCCACAAGGTGGGTTTACCGATTTTCTCCACTCAAACATGAGTCCACAAAATTTCCATTTAGTTGGAAATACAACAAGCAGAACTACAATTTCTCCAACTGCTCCAAGTTTGAAAAGAATCCTACCAGTTGAAAGCAATGCACAAGAGAAAGAAACAATCAATGTTAATGCAGATGAAACCAACGAAGACGAGAGGACTAAGAGGCGATTGAATTGGACGAAAGATGAAGATGTTAGATTGGTAAGCAACCTTTCTTAGTTTGTGAACTTTGAGCTTCGACTTTAGGGGAAAATATGCTTGGTTGTAAACTTTGAGATGTTGTTTTGTGAATGTAGGCTTATGCTTGGTTGTGTAACTCAAAGGACCCGGTTGATGGAAACGATAGGAAGACAGATCAATATTAGGCGGATGTTACTAAAGAATATAATAAAAGCACAGAGCTTTGCCGCAGGAGAAACTACAACCAACTGAAGATCCGCTGGGATCGTGTTAAGAAACCAGTAATGGATTTCCATGGATGCTGGGTTAAAACCACCAGAGTGTATAGAAGTGGTGTCAGTGATGACCAATTGATGGAAATTGCTGAAAAGATGTATGCTGCTGACCATAGTGATAAAGATTTTACGCTAAAGCACTTTTGAAAGGTTGTGCGGAATGAAAGGAAGTGGTCTGCATATGTTACAAGGGAAAAGAAAAAGGAGAAGAATAAGGGTGCAGCTAATTCGCCGGCTGAAGTGGTGAATTTGGAAGATAATCCTAATATTCGTCCTATGGGTAATAAGAAGGCTAAGGTTGAGCTCAATGGGAAAAAGAAGATACCTGAAGTTTATTCTGCTATTAGTGACAAGCTACACAAGTTCATTGAAGTAGGCACATTGGCTAGGAAGGACCGTGAGAAGATGTCGGAGACGCAGCAAATTTTGGCACATAGTAAGGTTGAAGCTGCTAAGTTGAATGATAAGCAGCAGAAAAGCAACTCAAGTGTAAAATGTTGGACACTTACAGAGAGCTGCTGTTAGCATCAACAACTAATCTGAGTGCTCATGCTTTGGTTGAGAGGGAGAAAGCACTGGAGAGTATGAGGTTGGCCTTATTTGCTATAGATAATTAAGGTATTTTCTAAATATTAATTGTGACAATGCCTTTAGCAGTTAACAGAATGTGCTAAAGTTTAATTTATTTGTGACAGCAGGTTTCCAAGTATAAATTTGATGTCCAGAAGCTTGTTTGAACTGTAAGTTGCATGTTGTTTTCTCCTTCCACGTGGTTCACTAGTTCCTGTAAAACTGCAGTATTTATTAGTACTTATTTCTTGTGAAATTAGCACTGCCTAATTGACCCCAACTATTGGGGGTGGTCTATTTTACCCCCTCAACTATGAAACGGTCTAATTTACCCCCTTGAACTTTGCAAAACCGGCCAAATCACCCCCTCGAGCGGTTTTGGACTGTTGTTTTGCTACAGTAACAACGGTTTTGCTACAATAACAGTGGTTTTGCCCTTTTCTTTTTTATTTATTTCGTCTGAATCTTTGAAAAATCATAGTAAATCACAAAAAAATCACAAAATGAAAAATTCAATTTTGTTGGACTCCACATGAGTAGATCTACACAGTGAACATATAATATAGTATGCTTTAGTACAAAGTTTTTGCTATAAATTTTGATCTATTTTTTCTATAATTAGTGTGAACACAGCCCACTACATCTCTACAAACTGAAAAATTAGTGTGAACACAGCCCACTGCCTCTTAGTGTGGAAACTGTAGTATTTATTTGTGTGAAAGCAGTAATTGGTGTGAAACTGAAACTAGAGCTGCATATATATGGACTGCACGACCAGTACTACCCTCCATCTGTAGTTCTCCTCTCTGCCTACTACCCTCCGTTTGTAGTTCTCCTCTCTGCCTACTCCTAATGTCTGAGCAACCATCATCCGATGCTGAACCTCATGACGAGGATGGCAGCATAGACCCAAAAGATTTATACACATTTGATGAATTTGAAGCCGAGCAAGAAGTATTAGAAGACCTACAAGATGGAATGGTTGCAGAATTGAAAAATGATTTTGAAGCACTAGAAGAAGGGAGGAGACGCAATAGTGGTCCAAGGAGATATGTGGCAAGGCCTCGTGAAGAAACCAATCAGCGGCTTATGGCGGACTATTTCACGTAGAATCCTATTTATAATTTTACAATCTTTCGTAGAAGGTTTATGATGAGAAGGCCGCTGTTTCTGCGCATTGTCGATGCCCTCGGTGAATGGAATCCATTTTTCACCTTAAGATTCGATGCTACAATCACCCTGGGCTATCGCCAATCCAAAAGTGCACTACTGCTATAAGGCAGTTAGCAAATGGGAGCCCTGCAGACCAGCTTGATGAGTATATTAAGATTGGTGAAAGTACTGCAGTAGAGTGTTTGAAGTTATTTGTGAAGGGAGTGAATGAAGTATTTGGGGCGGAGTATTTGAGGCGGCCAACGGTACAAGATGTTGAACGCTTAATGGAGATCGGTGAGCGTCGTGGGTTACCTGGCATGCTAAGGAGCATTGACTGTATGCATTGGCACTGGAAAAAAATGTCCTTATGCGTGGAAGGGTATGTATACCCGCGGTGATCATGGTGTTCCTACAATCATTCTAGAGGCAGTGGCTTCGCACGATCGTTGGATATGGCACGCCTTCTTTGGTGTTGCTAGATCGAACAATGATATCAACGTGCTTAGCCAATCACATTTGTTTGTCGAGCAGCTAAGAGGAGAAGCTCCTCAGGTGTAGTATTCTATCAATGGAAGACAATATAATATTGGTTATTACCTAGCAGACGGCATATATCCAGAGTGGCCTGTTTTTGTTAAGTCTATACGTCAACCACAATCTGAGGAACAAACTTTTTGCTGAGAAGCAAGAAGGAGCAAGGAAGGATGTTGAATGCGCCTTTGGCATTTTGCAGTCTCGCTTTTGTATTTTGCGTCGACCAGCACGTCTCTACGAGCAAGGGGATCTTGAGGATATCATGCTTGCTTGTATAATTCTCCACAACATGATAATTGAAGATGAGAAGGATATAGAGCAAGTTCCACTTGATTTGAATGAGGAAGACAACACATATACTGTTCAAGAAGCTACAATCTCTCATGGAGAAAACCCAAAGGTGGAAGACGTAATTAACAGAAATACCGCCTTACATGATCGCCAAACGTACAAACAACTTCAATATGATCTTATTGATCATATTTGGCAAAAGTTTGGGAATTCATATAGGCAAAATAATTAGGGTATGAGAATGGCTAATCCTCCCTCAACTTGTGCTTATTTATTTTTTTTGAATGCAAGTCTGAACACTACCATATAGTTCTGTCACTGTGAACCAGTCTGAACACTAGAAGAAAGTGGCAGCTTGGAATTATCTTGAACTGTTCATTTTTTTTTGTTGATTCATTGCATCTTGTTAAACTATTTTTTTTGCTGATATGAAATTGTTCCCTTGTAGATGGTGGCTTCTGGAGTACCTGCGTGAACTGATGCCTTCTGGAGTGCTGTGCGACCTGATGACTTTTGAAGACTAGAGTTTGTGCTATTTTGCTTCTAGAGTGACATGCGACCTGATGACTTCTGGAGAATAGAGATCATGTTGTTTTGTTCTGGAGTGCTCTGCAACCTGATGCAAATATGCCTTTTGGATGATGCCACTTTATTATTTTGCTATATGCATAGCATGAACTTTAGTTCTTTTGTTATCAACTATATGTGCTACCTATTATCCTTATTCGTGGATTGCTCTTAATAGTATATGGTTTCAGAAACATGTTTATTGGCTGGGCTAGTGCTGGACTGCAAAAATATTGTCTTTGTTTGCTGCCGTGTGATGAAAGTGTGTTCTGAAAACACTGTTTACTGCCGATTGAAATTGTGTTGTTCTGGAGGCTACCTGGCTGATTGCCACAATTGATCTACTCTCCTTTTGTGTTGCATTTAATTTATCCTTTGTATTAACTCTGCTGTAGAAACCATGGATTGGGAGAGATAGTTTCTACTTAGACATTAATTGCTCTCTTTCTCTCTTGGAATCTACATCTAGAAACCCCTCATTGGGACTGCCCTAATAAGCTCAAGCTATGGATCCGGTTTAGCCAATGGGGATGTTTATCCAAATTCCAATGGGGATGTTTTCCTGTGCCTTTTGCTGAACTGGGAGAAACCTCAGAAACGTGATGGTAGTTAGCTCCTGAGCCTGTGGACCACGATCCTGTCTGTTTGTTTCCATGTGATGCAATATGCATGGATATGGCCAACTGACACTGCCAATCAGGGCGGATTCTGCATATGGTCTGGACGAGGAAAAAAAAGAAGGTTAGTAAGCTTCACGGATTTAGGGAAGGTATATTGCTTAGGGATGAAAATGAAAATGATAATCTCCGATTTTCGGAAATCGTTTTCGAGTTTTTTTTTTCCTGATTTTTAGGCCTAAACGGAAACGGTAGCGATAATAAAAAAAATAAAAATGATTACGGTAAAAATAATCAGAAACGAAAGCGAAAACGATTTTGCCCTCTTTCGATCGTTTTCTAAGATTACCGTATTTAACCAGTAATTTACCGTCGGTATTTACCGATACAACACATAATTTAGGTCTTTGTCAAGAATTGTCGTATTGTTGCGTGGTTTGCCAATGTTTGAGACCTAAAATGATGTGAACTGTATAGTTTCAGCTTGTGATCTTATCAATTATTTTATTTATTATTGTCGTGTGAGATAGGTCGAGTTATAGGATTTTCTCATATTCTACGGTTTGACGTATTTATCATTTTGAGAATATCGTTCTCATGGATTCTGATCGTTATCGATGTATTTTCCGATCGACTACTTTCGTTTTCGAAATTATCGGAATATCGGCGCCAACTCCACGTTTTTTTTGGAGTACTCCATGATTTAGGCTTTTATACCTCCTTTAGAAAGAAATTACCCACACTTGCCACTCATTAACGCAAGAACCGATTTGCTTTCTGAGCATACCTCACGTACCCACACCTTATTAATGGCCATAGTTTTTTTTTTCTCTATTTCTCTAGCATGCATGTTCACATACCGGTTACGTGATAATTCTAGTGGCCATATATTTTTTTTCTCTGGCATGCACGTCAGGTTAATGCATTCGAAGCCTAGCTTAGAGTATAGTACATACATGAATGTATATATACGCAACATATATATATTGATGTCAATGTTTTTTAATTATTATGTTTTGTAATATATGTTTTTAATAAAGTATTTGTATTTATAGTATTTTAACATCATATTTCAATTAGTAAAAGCAGGCGTACACTTATATCCCAGAAAGGTATAACAAATATGTAGCCCCAACAAATTTTCTCTCATTTATTTTCTATTTTTCTCGAAAAATATCAAGTGCAATTTCAATCAGGGATATAATGGACCATTTGCATGTAAACAGTCCATTCCTAGAGCTAGAGTTATACTGTGTGTCAAACAGTACTCCACGGTAGAGCTGCTCTATGGTAGAGTTGGTAGAACAGAGCTGCAAAAACGGGAGTGGAGCAGTCCCAAACACCCTCACTCCACGTTTTTCAGCTGTGCTCCTCGTTTTTTAGCCAAACGGTTTTAGCTCCACGCACTCTGTTCGAGAAAAAAAGGGTAGAGTTGTGAGAACACCTAAAGAGGTGCTCCACGAACTCCAGTTTTGTGAAGCTGCTCCATGATGGAGTTTTTTATCAGGGTTTGTGGAGCAATTCCAAACTCGTATAATGGATGCATTCATGCAGGAACGAGGTTGAGAAAGGAAGAACCCGACTGGGGCTGTTCGGCGAGAAGGCAGGCAAGTGGGTGCGCTGCCTTGCTTGCCACAAAGAGTACAAGGGCTACAATCGGTCGAAGCTGCAGTCTCACCAGCTAAGGAATGTTCGCGGCAAGCAGGCGCTGTGTCAGGCTTCCACCGCGTATATACGACAACAGATTCTGGACGCCAAAGAAGATGGCAGCGGCCACAGAGCAAGGGACGGGGAAGCCATGGCGCTTGTTCCTCCTCCGGATCGAGCATCGCGCTTCTTCCTCAACTTCTCTGACTGATCATCCTCTTCCGTTTGATGCTGGGAATGAAGATGATACCTTTTGTTCATCGAGTCTGCTTTGGACGGAGTTCAGACACGGATAAAGAAGTGATGGCCAAATTCATTTAATGCCATGGAATCTATAACATTTTCGTATGTGCCACTGGAATTTAAGATTCCCCTTCTTTGCCATTGAACTATATTTTATTTCTCTTGTCATACATATTTTAATTAATTGTTGTTTGCGTACTGTTTGATTGTGTGTATATGTTTCCCAGTGGATACCCTGTTTTGCTCCTATGTGTTTTAAGTGTAGCCAACCCAAACTTGAAACTATTATAACTTTTAAATTTTATTTCACAGAAATGGCCCGCCCTCCAGCGAAGAGAGACATCCTAGTCTTAGAGCATCTCTAGCAGAACTATCTAAATTATACTACATAAATGCTTATTTGGGTAGCCACCTATTTTTCTACTGCCCATATTTTGCTCAAAACTCCAGCAGCACTGCCTAAAACAGACCACCTAAATTCATTTGCGGAGTGAATGATATGTGGGGCCGTGCTGTCATCCTCTCCCTCTTGTTCTCTACGCCGACGAGGAGATGCGCCCGCGCTGTGCGCCTGTGCCGGGGAAGGCAACGGTGGGGAGGTCGCGCTGAGGTGGAGGAGGTCCGGTGGGGAGGAGGAGGCATGCGGCCGGCTTGGGAGGAGGCACGCAGAGCAGAGGTCGCCGCAGGGAGGGAAGGCCGCTGCACCGGTGCTGGCCGCCGCGCCGGGGGCAGGGCAGGACGCCGCGTGCGTGGAGGAGATCCATCGGCGAGTGGCTGCACGTCGAGGGCGGCCGAATCCGGGGAGGGGAGCCACCGTGCCCGAGCCTGTGCCAGGGTGCGCCGGGAAGGGCAGGAATGGCGCATGGAGCAGGGCGGCGGCGTCGAGCCGGTGTCTAGGCTGCCGCGCCACGACGGGAAGATGGCTAGGCCACCGGCGTGGAGGAAGATCAGTCGGCGGCATCACGTGCGGGGCGGACGGTGCTCGAGTGTGGAGAAAGATGGGCACGTGGGAGGGGAACAATAAGTAGTGAGGTTTGTTAGCCCAACAGATATAGATAGTGAGAGAGAAAATTTGTTGGGCCAATAAATTTAGGTAGGCAGATAGGTAGCCTGCTGGAGTGCATTTTTTGGCCTCCACTCTAAATATAGGGTAGGTAGTCTGTTTAGGTAGCCTGCTAGAGATGTGAAAGGTCCAAATGGCTAGAGGAGGGTGAATAGTCTATTTAAAATTCTACAAACTTCACTAAACAACAATTGTTAGTATAAAAGATGGCGCGCTAATTCTAGCACTAGCTCAACTATACTAAGCAAGCCATCTATACAATTCTAGTGAACAAGACTATGATCTCTAATTCACACCAACTAAGCTAAGTCACTAATCTACCCCCCTTAAAAGAATCTCGTCCTCGAGATTGAACTGCTTACTCAAACAACTGCGGATATGGTTTCCTCAATTCATCCTCTCTTTCCCAAGTTGCCTCTGCCTCTGAATATCGATTCCACTGCACTTTGCACATTTTAATAATCCGACTTCGAGTAACTCTCTCAGCAGTCTCTAAAATCTTAATCGGAAACTCTTCATATGTAAGATCCTCTTTAACAGTCAACTCTTCTAAAGGTATCTGCTCCTCAGGCACCCGTAAACACTTCTTAAGTTGTGAAACATGGAACACATCATGCACTCCAGATAAATTCTCAGGCAACTCTAATTGATAAGCAACTTCCCCACGTCTAGTAATAACTTTAAATGGTCCAACATACCTTGGTGCTAGTTTACCTTTCATGTTAAACCTCTTCACACTTCTCATCGGTGACACCTTCAAATAGACATAATCACCTACTTCAAAAACTAAATCTCTTCTTCTATTGTCAGCATAACTCTTCTGACGAGACTGCGCCACCCTCAAATTCTCACGAATCACCCGCACTTGATCTTCTGCGTTTCTAAGAACATCTGTACCAAACACCTGAGATTCACCTGTCTGATCCCAAAACAATGGAGTCCTACACTTACGTCCATACAAAGCCTCAAACGGTGCCATCTTAAGACTCTGTTGATAACTATTATTATAAAAGAATTCTGCATAAGGCAAACTCTTATCCTAACTGGCTCCATATTGCAATGCACAAGCTCTCAACATATCCTCTAATACCTAGTTGGTCCTTTCAGTCTGTCCATCTGTCTGTGGATGATATGCCGTACTAAAATTCAATTTTGTTCCCAATTATTCATGCACAGCTTTTCAAAAGTGCGACGTAAACTGCGATCCACGATCAGATACAATCTTCTTTGGAACTCCATGCAAACATACTATTCTTTCCATATACAACTCCGCTAATTTTGGTCCATGGTAAGTAGTCTTAACTGGTATAAAATGAGCAACTTTAGTTAACCGATCTACTATCACCCAAATAGAGTCATAACCTTTCTGAGTACGAGGTAACCCCACTATAAAGTCCATACCAACTTCTTCCCACTTCCATTCAGGAATCTTCATTGGTTGCAACAATCCAGCAGGTCTCTGATGCTCTGCTTTCACCCTCTGACAAGTGTCACACAATGCCACATACTCAGCCACATCTCGCTTTAATCCAACCCACCAATATTTCTGTTTCAGATCCAAATACATCTTAGTACTATCAGGATGAATAGAATAAGCTGACTCACGAGCTTCGCGAAGAATTGCCTATCTAACAGTTTGATCCTCAGGTACACACAGCCTCTTTCCAAACCACAAAATTCCATTATCATCCATCCGAAAGCCTGGTGACTTACCAATCACTATATCTTCTGCTATCTCCTTCAGTTTCTCATCCTTCAACTGACCCTTGTAAATTTCTTACTCTAAAGTAGGCTCTATCACTAATTCCATTGTATTAGTAACAATTCCTAAATTCAAATATTCAAATTCAGCACATAACTCACTAGTCATAGTCAATGTTTGTATCTCATTGGCATAACTTTTCCTACTAAGAGCATCAGCTACTTTATTAGCCTTACCAGCATGATAGTGTATCTCAATATCATAATCCTTAATCAACTCTAACCATCTGCGTTGCCTCAAATTCAGATCTGACTGAGTGAAAATATACTTCAAACTCTTATGATCAGTGTATATATCACTCTTATGTCCAATCAAATAATGTCTCCAAATCTTTAAAGCATGCACTACAGCTGCTAACTCCAAATCATGTGTAGGATAATTCAACTCATGCTTTCTCAACTGCCTAGATGCATAAGCCACAACTCTGCCTTCTTGAATAAGAACACATCCCAAACCTTGATGAGAAGCATCACAATAAATAGAAAACTTCTTACTCAAATCTGGCAAAACCAAAACAGGCGCTGTAGTCAACCTCTTCTTCAATTCCTCAAAACTAGCTTGACATTTATCTGACCACACAAACTTGGCATTCTTCTCTAACAGAGATGTCATAGGTTTAGCAAGTTTAGAAAATCCTTCAATGAACCATCTGTAATATCCAGCTAAATCCAAGAAACTGCGAATCTCGCTAGCATCAGTAGGTGGTTTCCAATTCAATAGATAAGCAAAATCTGATTTCTTTGGGCAAATTCCAATTTCAGTAACTCAGTAAAACTGTCATATCTCGAGCTACAGACGTCCAATTCAGATGATCTTTACATGGTTGGAAAGCTTACAAAATTATATACAACTTTTATTCACAACACTTTTTCTGAATCTGTCAAATAATTGGCCAAAAACTGAACTTAACCGAAACTGTTTCAGAATTCCAGACTGTGCAGTAACTCCAACTTGGAATAGATATATCTCTTAGCTCTTAATAGATATTAAAGTGATTCTTGCGGGGTTGGAAAGATATAGAAGTCTAATTATTCCCAGTATAATTTCTTAAATTTCTCATGAACGGATTTTAAAGTTATTCCTAAGACATCCCAGACTGATCCAAAAATCAGCAAAGGACAGAACTATGTTTACCTCATAACCAACTAATATATTTTGATCAAACTTAATTATTCTTAACCATGGAACTTGTAGGCATGTCTACAAAACTCCAGCACACATTACAAAGATCCAAATCACACATTATCACATTAACAATCCATCAATCACACAATTGTTCACACCACAAACTGACTCTCAAAACAATCCAACTTAAAATTGACTCGCAACTACTATCGTTCTTATTACCTAGGGATTTTTCCTACTTCCTAGTTAAGCTTCTCATAAATCTTGGAACGACCTAACTCCGCCCTTAATTGGTCAATCTCCTTATAAGCCTGCTCCTTAAGTTCCTTTTCCTTCAGCAACTCTTATGCAATGATGATGCCACAAGCTCATAACCAACTTTATAAATGTCTCCTTTAGACCCTTATGATTCTTATAAATGTTCTAACAGGTTACCAACCCCGAGAAAAGATACTTGCGCTCGATAGTGACTTTACAACCATGTAGCTAGTTGATGCTTCCAGGTGATGAGACAGAACCTATAAACCTTCATCTTGTATCGTCTTTTAGTTCGGCAAACCCCTTAAGAAGAGATCAATTGGAGAACACCAATGGATAGATTGCATTTGTTTCTGAGTGATAACTACCATCATGTCCTTCTATCATCTCAAAGAGACTCATGAGCATATCCAAGAACAAGTAACTTGTACTTCCTCGCGAGCAGAAAAATGGCAGTGCAGAAATACAGTTATAATTCGAGTTCTATGAATCCAATGATGTCGTAGCTTATACCGTTGGAAAGCTTATCAAATTTACTACAACTTCCTTATAGAACACTTCTCCAAATTCTGCAGTTAAGGTAGTCTAAAACTGTGCACAACAGAAACTATTCCAGATTGCTGACAGCATAGATACGTCGCCTTGTGATTTTCATAAATCCCAAACCATAATAGATATCAGGGTGGTTCTTACGGTCAGAGAAAAATATTGAAGTCTATTGTTGTCCAGATTTTATCCATTATTTTTGGGCGTCCAAAAATATAGGTATAAACTAAGAAAGACAGACTGTTCTAAAAAAACAAGATAAGGCAGAAACGAGATTAAGAGAGACTAGAGAGATAGATAACACTAATCTTCAAGTCTTCACGCTTCTTTGATTTATGTTGATGAGATATAAGACATGAATCGAGGATGGCCAAAAGATGACAAGAAAGATAAAGTTTGATCTTTAGTTCTTCATGCCTCCTCATGCCTCGTCGCTTGAGATATTCAGGACTTGCTGTTGTTGAGAGCAGATGCTACCCCACTTAACAAAGATCTTATTCCACCTGGCGATGTCATTGAAGGCAACACTTTCTCTAAAGCTTGCTACTAATGATAAGTCCTTCATGTGTTGATCATCCATTAAGATGAGATTAATAAGGTAGCATGACAACCAAGGGTAGACAGGAACGGTGTAAGAGAAAATGGCATGAATTAGGATCGATTGAAAGATAAGTAAGATACAAGATGTCACTACCCCACTTAACATAGATCGAGCTACTTCTCAAGACTTATACCTTCCGGGCCTACCTTTGAAACACGAGAACAAGAACAACACACAAGCAACACATCAAGCAAAACAAGCACACATCACATCATCGGTACTACACGTGCTTCTTCAATAATAGTGATCATCCTAAGAGAAAAGTATGGATGATGAAATGCCATCGAATCTTTGAACCAGGTAAGATCAGAAAACTTTTAGTAAAAACAACATAAAACAAAATCCAAGGTAGTAAGAAATATTAGCTCAAAAGAAAGCTATCAAGGAGAGAATACAACAGGACAAGGAAGAGGAATAGTCAAAATCAATGAGTCAAGGGATGACAAAACAGTTTTATCGTAAAATAAGTTTTAGAATACGTCCAATGCTACTTGGCATACGTCCTACAATCAACACCGCTCTGATGCCACTCTGTCACACCCGGTTTTCTCAAGAACAAAACCAGGCTAATCATATGTGTGCCCAGGAAGTCCACACATATGCCAGAATGAAAAAGTATCATAAACAATGTTATTATATAACGTATACATAGCTATATTAACACTTACATCAGAGTATCGCGGAACGGTGACTAAACTTCGGGCTCCATTCTTCTCAGGGACGGCTGACTGGGGGTAACATATGCCTAGCACTTCTACTAGTCTTCTGGAAACTCCACTACACCTTTGTCCTTTTTCCGAGTAGCATCTTACTACACACTGGAGTGTTGGGGAAATAGCAAGAGTGAGTCCATGTCGAACTCAACAAGTATAACACAGGGTTCATGAGGCTCAAAAAGGCTAGACACTGTTTGACTGCGTTTAGCTTTTAATCATCATATAATTAGCAATTGAGTAGCATCAAGGTAATCCAAATCCCATTAATGAATCAATGATCAATTGTAATAAGGATAATGAATAGCATTAACATGAGCATAATAATAATCAACAATAATTAAGCATGATACAACAATGGTGATCAACTATTCTGTAGATGTTCCAAGGCCGCTCGTATCCGTGAGCACGGCTAGTATACCAGTTTTTAACTCTGCGTAGAGGTGTACACTTTCACTGTGAGTCATGATTTCCAAATGCATGGGTTTGCAAGGCCCAAAACATCAGAGACCATATAAAGCCACTCAAAAGTTCGTCTAACAAGTTAGGGCCATTAGATTCACTCGGCAGGCAGATGTAGAACCCCCCTTCCCTGTGGCACAACAACCGCAGCCTATACACACTAGGCCAGGGGCTCGCACTACACCCAAAGTGGCAAGCCATTCTTACGCCATTTAAGGTAACCACTAACAAGCTAGAAAAGGTCTCTTGAACAACTAAAGCCAGAGCCATATAGCCCTCACAGCTGTACTGTATGTCCCGGATGGTCATGTACAGATAAGTCCTTATGGAGAGAAACCAGAGCAACAATATAACCCCTTGCTCTAGCCCCCTTTTCAACAGTAATAAAATCATCATTAAAGGTTGATTGCATAATCCATTAGTCAAATTACAAGATCATTGTTCATAATTAAGCACTAGCAATAGCTACCCAAATGCATAACCCATAGGTGACAAGGAAACAAGATATCAATAGCTGAGTTATAATCTCTATGGTTGTCAAGGAAGACACATGCATATGTATGATAATTTCAGTGAATAGGACAACAAGGATAGTCCCATGTTATACTTGCCTTTTTCAAAGCTTTCCTGATGATACTGCTGGTCTGGCTTAAAATAATACTCTTGATCGTCCAGATACTGCTCACCGTCTATACTCGATCATCAATCAACAACACACATGCATCCAATCAAACATACACGAAGCAAACAAAGAGATACAATTAGAACAGTACACCAACAATAACAAAACAGTAATAAAAGTTTATAAAACTCTTCTACACGTTTCTACGATCACACAGACGCAAAGATCACCAAATTCGGAGTTAAAACGTGAAAGTTATGAATTTTCTAATATTTCCTATAGATAAATAAATACTTAATTATAAACTCGAAAAATAAATTATCAAAACTAACTGTACAACTACACTAACATGTAGAGCTCGTAAATATGAACCTAACGCAACTTGAATGGATCAAATCAGAGTTAAAACGAAGATTTTATGACCAAAACAATCCTAGTGGCAAAACTGTAAATACCTGAAAACGTATTTTGAATTTAACCGAGAGAAAATACGCTTTCCAAACACGGAAACAGATTTGGGATTTTGCGCTAAGGGTCGCGGGTTATAATCTGAAACATCCCAGGGTTTCTTAAGCAAAATACCATACCGAAGGGGTATATTTAGATCTCGGCCGTTGGATCTCAACTCAACGAGCCAGATTAGATCAGAGGAAAAGGAAGAGGGCGGCGCCGGCCACCAACAGTAGCCCCACGGTGGCTGCTTCACCGGCAGCGAGAAATCCGCGGAGGTGCTCACGAAATTCGGTGTTTCGGTACACAATTGAGCAAAATAAAAGTACTAGCAGAAAGAGGGGATGAAGGCGAGCTCACCCGTGCAAGAAACAAAGGTGGTGTCGACTCGGTCGCGAAGCACAGCTAGCAATGGCGGGCGGTGGTTCCCTGCACCCGACGGCAAGACGCTGTGAACACCTCAAATACTAAATTAGATGGAAAAGGTCTTGTGAACTTCAGAATTCCATGCCAAGCTCATCAATTAACCTACCAAGTTGATTGAATCGGCAACTAACGAAACCTCGCAATGGCAGCGGCGGATTTTTGCGGCGGCTCGGCTAGGGCGAAACTACGGCTTGAGATTTGGATAAAAGGGAAAGAGGCAAGCTCGGGCTGTCTTAAAAAGAGGCAAGGCATGACAACACTCCCGAATCCCGGGGAAATCGGACACGACAACAAAAATTTGGCCCGGCGAATTCGAGTCGAACTTGAAGCAGAGGAGGAAGACACTGTCGCGTGGGGTTCAGACGTCAGCGGAACAAAGAAGGAGAGCGCGGCTGCCACGGTTTCCTGGGCCGGCCCTTAGGCACACGGGAAGGAGAGCGTGGCGGCTTCGGCCCATCTTGCGGCCTGGACAAGAAAACAGCAGGCCGACTCAGCAGGCCTCCAGGCTGCCAGGTAAGTTGTTTTATTTTTTTTTCTTCTTTCTTTTCTTCATTTATTTATTTTCCAAAACCTATTTCAAATATAATTCTTCAAACCAATTCAAAATAAAATAAATATATCCACACCACAAAATAAAATAAATGCAACAGCATGAATGCAACACCAAATAATTTTAAAATTTTAATTCCCTTTCTCTAGATTATTTAAAATTTATTACTCCTAAAATTTGGGTGTTACAACTAAGCTACTTACTCCTATATGATGCAAACTACTCTAAGCACACTAGACAAGATAAAGTGCAAGAATGTAAGGGGAAGTGAATTGATTTTTACATCGACGGTGTAGAGATGAGATGTATCCAAAGAATCAATCACACGTAATCACAAAGAGAATCCTCAGCAAGAGATCACACAAGATTTTTATCGAGGTTCACTTGCTTCCCGACAAGCTACTCCTCGTTGTGGCGATGCACCTACTTGATGGATCACAAGCTAATTGACTATCAAGAGTCAAACCCTCAGCGGGTGCCGCACATCCACTCACAAGATGGAGATCCTTCAAGCCGCGAGCTCCACTAGAGTAGCCAATTTACGAACTCCCACGAGGAAGGCTCAAGAACCCCTCACAATCACTTGGTGAGGCTCGAAACAATCTCCAATCACGAGTTTAACACCACCGCTGCTCCAAGTCATCTAGAATGTTAGAAAACATCCAAGAGTAATAAGAAATCCACAACCAACTCAAGGATCAAGTGCCACTAGATGCAAATCACTAAGCAATACACTTGAATCTCACTCAATCTCACTAGAGTATGCAACCAAGCAAGGAGATGAGTGGAGAAGTTCTCTGGCTTAAACTATGTCTCAAGTGTTCAAAGAGTCAAGAGAGAGGTGCCAAAACCGGCCAAGCAACTATTTATAAGCATCCTCAAAGAATAGAGTCGTTAGGCTCGAGATGCCCCTCTACGCGCATTGACCGGACACGCTGGTCTGATCGACCGGACGCGGCCAGCATCCGGTCGCACCTGCGCGACTTCGCCGATGCTTGCCACGTGCCCCTTTTTAAATCTCGCTCGTTAGATTTCCAACGGTCACGAAACGTTATGCTCTCAGGTAAGTGTGACCGGACGCGCTCTGTAACAGAACCGACCAAATTATAAGAGCACAAGTTCGAAAACAAGCACCGAAGCGCTCAAATTTCCAAACTTGAGCCCATATAATCCCGGTAGTCAATCGAAATCACGAAGGATTTCAAACCAAACTGCTTACAACCAGGATCGCATCATTCAACATACAACATCATACGTTACATTTCACAAGTTGCGCTGAAATAAGTTTACATAAACGGGGTAGCAATTATTACAAACCAAGTTTGAAAGTAGCGGAAGCATAACACACACTAGTTAATTAAATACTGCCAGTCTGGATGATCGACAACCCGCAAAAGCATGAGGAAAGTACATAAAGACGATCACGCCCTTGTGATCTAGTCATCATCACCCGCAGGGTGGAGACACGTCTTGCAGAATCCCTGATAAAGCATGTCATCTGCAACAGGAGGGAATAAACCCTGAGTACTGGAATGTACTCAGCTAGACTTACCCGTCGAAAACCAGAATTAAGATGACACCAAGGATTATGCAAGGCTTACACAAGAGGCTAGCTGACATAACATTTTGCATAAAGGCATAAGTAATTGAAACTCTTATCACCTGTACTAGCAGTTATTTTTAGCATTTACCTGTCATCTATCTTAGCACATGTACTAAACATACACTTGATTATAATCAAACAACATGATTATTAAATCCATAGCAGGTATATCATTATGGCCACATTGTATCATTCCCTTAACCACCAGTTCATTTAATGAGTTCTATGTTGCCGCTGCTCAAGTCAAGTGCTCACTAACCGGGAGCGACGGCGATTCGAATCGAATTCCTATCCAGCTGGAGGGGTATTTCTAACACTCACCGTGCAGACCCCTGCCAGGGTCGCACAGGCCACCGTTTCATATGATTCAGGAATCGCGGGTCCGAATAATGTCGCGACCCCAAGGGCGACACTCTGCCAGGTGATAGGGACTCTAACCCCCCCTTGGTCTCACGCCAATGTCCCCAAGCACATCCTTTCTCTCCTCCAAGAAGCAACCTACCATTCGATTCCCGGCCTGAACCACATTACTCGGCTTCGCGGTCGGAACGGGTTATCCGGCCAACTAAGTGTTAGACTGCGTTCAACATGACTCAAGGACGTACAGCGAATCGGTCCTTAAACGACTCAGACGGGCATAGCTCCACACCCAAGACGTGAAGTGTCTTGCGGCTGTACTATCGAACTCCCGTCCGGTCTTGATTTCATTTTTAAGCATGGTTCCATCACGATAGCCATAAGCCACTCGCGACTCCTTCATACCTCTCGCGGATGACCGGAAATCACCCGACTTCTACCGTACTAAGCAGGGCTAAGCATTGACACGTGCCTACACCTAATATAGGATTCAGTACGATATCTGGACAAGGACAGGTATAATGCAACAAGTGTTTTCATATAACTCCTACAACTTAATGCAGTAAACAATTAAAAGTACTCAAGATTAATTTATAAATCAGTAGGTTCAGCATGCACCGGGGCTTGCCTTTCAGAAAAGTTGAAGGCCGGTGGTCAGGGCACTCGGGTAGATCTTCTGACGGAGCTTCCCCGACGTTGGGTTCTTCTGCTACTTCCTCCGGTTGACTCAGCACCTCCTCCGGTATCGCTTGTTCGAATTCGAGGAGTGTCACTCCCTCCGGTACACCTATTGCATGAATGCACAATAAATACCATGGATGCATAACGAAAGATGCAATATGCTCGGAATGGAATGCATTACAACAATTTAATGCTCTACTCAAATCACTTCAAAAGAGTAGGTGCAAATTTCCTCTCCGGTAGAGAAATACTCACCTAATCTACTTAACCTAAGATAAAGCTGCTCATCCTCCGTTAAGGCCCTAACACCTAACAATTACAAAAGTAGCATGTCTTAGGATATCACACCATATCAATCAGCAAAACACCACAGTAAGCATTCTGGACAGCAGCTACTTGTTTTTATCACAACTGGAGATTTACAATTCCAAAAGATATGATCTAAGGCAATCTGGAAAGCCTAAGAAATGTACTACAATTCATTTTCAGACCTCAACTCCAAACTCCTAAGTTTTCCATGTCAAACTTCACAAGTTCCAGAATCTGTCTTCTCTAACACAGAGAGTAGCAGATTTTGAACTGCCACTTTAAACAACAGTAACTCTCAAACTACTAAGCCAAATGCTTCCAAATTTTAACACAAGCTAGTTCATCAAGTTTACTCCAACTTTGGTATTTACAAGTTTTCCAGCAACCAATTTTATCAAAGCCAAATTTAGAATTACTACTAGCTGTCCAGAAAACATACAATTACAAAGATTAAATATTTATTGATGTGGCCAAAGACCCTTAAAACCAAACTAAGATTTCCAAAAGTTCACATGGGGTATAACAACACCAGAAAGTAGGGTGTGACTACCTAGAACATTTATTTATACTCCTTTCTTATTTTACTTAATTAATTAGGTGGAATTTTAAACATATATGTAAACTACTCCTAAAATTCTACAAAAATTACAGGGGACTCTCTGACCCAAAAAGAGACCACAGTAAAAATTTGAACAAGTTTTATTCACAGAAACTCTCTGAACAAAATTCACAAGCCCAAAAGGCTGATTTTTGTATAAATAATAAAGCATAGTAAAAAGTGTCAAACAACAGATTTCTTAATTTTCTTGGACACTCTAGGGTACCAAGACATTCTCCAACAATTTATATGAACATTGCACATGTAGAAAAATTACAAAAAATTCATTTAAGTATTTCCTAGAATAACAAGATAGCATTATAACTTGGAAATTACTTAAGCACTGATGCCCAAATTTTTACCAGAGCTAGGGCTAGCATAGAGTAACCTACCCACCAAATTTCATGATTTATGGAACACTACAGCTCAAGTTATAAATTTAACAAATTTGCTTGCATTCCAAAACACATTTAAAGGATCTATTAAATTCTCCTAGAAATTAAACATCACATTCCAGATTTATATTTTTCTAAAATACTACACGTCATGTAGACCCTAACAAAATTTATCTCATGATTTTTGGATCATTAAAACCCTAGATCTATATTTTTCCAACTTGTACAAAAATCAGTGACAAATAATAAAAATGAATTTCATTTCGGATGAACTGGGCCGGCCCGGGAAACTCGGCCCACACTCACGCGCGCGCGGCCCGCTCAGCGCTCCCGCCCGCGTGCGACACTGACGGGCGGGCCCCCGCGGTCAGCGACCGGAGACAGGGGAGGCGGAGGCCCGCGAGCTCCGACGAGCTCGAGCTCGCCGGAGAAGAGCTCGCTCGGCCAATCGAACACCGCCTCGTGTTCTCCGTCACCCGGTGCGTCGATTGGTGCTCGTGGAATGGATGGGGATGGGGTGGAAGGGGCTTGTCACCGCGAGCGGCGGCCGGTGATGTCCGGTGGCGGCGCACCGTCGCCGGTGAGGATGTACGGTGCGGTCTAGGCTCGGTACGAGCTTCACCGAAGCTAGACGGATCCATTTTGCTAGGAAGGGAAGATGGAGAGAGACCCGAAGCACCCCGACCACGGTGAGGTCCCATGGCGGGCTCCGGCGACCTCTCGGAGACGGGGAAGAAAGCAATGCGGCTCACCTTGAGTCAAATCGCGGGCTTCGGTGGGTCAAGGGGATGGAGGGTGGTGAGGCGGAGGGATTGGCGCGGTCTGGTGAGCGGCGGTGCAGTGGGGAGTGCGCGCGAGCTCGCCGGAGTGGGGGCGACAATGGCGGCTCGGTGTCTCCGCTTTGCAACCGAACGAGGGAGGGAGAGGGAATGGAGGCAGCCTTGACGCGTCGTGGCGGTCTTGAAGGCGCCGTGGGCTGACCGGTGGGGCCAAGACCGGCGTACGGTCGCCACCGCATGCCCACGCGTCGGCGAGGCCCTGTGGCCGGTCGGCCACGCCCCCTCCTCTGACGAAACTGAATTGCGGTGCACGGTGCCATCGAGCTCGACTGACAGAGCGACTTCCACGATGATTATCTCCCAAACCGGTTCGAATTAGTCGAAGATGATTACACCAATTTTGTAGAGCTACATGAGGTCTACAAGTTTGTCAATTGGAGTTTGGGCTGGTTCGGCCTAGATTTGAAACTACAGAGCTCCAAAGTGGTGCCCCTTGAAACTGAAATGCAGTTTCAGAGATCAACGCCGACTGAAACCCTAACTTCTTGACACTATATCTCCTAAACTATTGAGAACCAGGTGATGGTGATATTGACAATGTTGTAGAGCTATGTGTGGACAACAACTTTGTCAATTGGCTCAAAGGCTGGTTTGGCCTGGTTTGTGAGTTACAACTTGCTAAAGTGAGGTACAGTGAAACTGAAAAATCCAATTTCCAGACTTAGAATTTTTCTAAGTGTTGATCAACACTCAAGCTGACTTGTGGGCCATTTTTGAGCATGCTCTGGTCATTTTCATGAGATGGCCATATTAGAACTTTTGTTCCTCATGAAATTCTCTACAACTTTACTTAAGGGTGCTCTTCCATGCAAGGTCTCTAAATTAGACTTTTTAACTGGTCAAACTAGAGCCTTCTAGGGTCAAATGGTGGTCAACTTCTCTTGGAGGGCAAATTTGTAATTTTGGTCAACATGAAACTTGTTCCAAATGTTACCCTAAGTATAACTAAGGTGTTGTAGGTCATGATTGGCTACCTTACCTTTTTGTTACACCAACTATCAAATACTTCATGAAATAAATCAAACAAACCCTAGAATAATCACATGTGTTGCATCACATAAAATAACAAACATGAATGATGCATGCTTATGCTTATGCAATGCAAATGCAATGCAATTATGGAGCTAAACACTTGAGGTGTTACAGCCCTCCCCCCTTATAAAAATCTCGTCCCGAGATTTGGAAAGCGTACCATTTTTCATAGAATTCCTTATAACCATCTCGCAAATAGTCCTCCCGTTCCCACGTAGCATCACTCTCACTTCCCTAATTACTCCACATCACTTTGTACCACTTAACCACTTTACTTCTAGTTACTCGTTCCTGAGTATCGATCACTCGGACTGGCTTTTCTTCGTAGGTTAGGTCGGATTCCAGCCTGATATCACCTAAAGGAACTTGTTCCTCAGGAACTCGAAGACACTTTTTAAGCTGAGATACATGGAAGACGTTGAATATGGCACTCATTTTTGGAGGTAACTGAATTTTGTACGCAACAGCCCCACTCTTGCCTATGATTTGAAAAGGACCCACGTATCTTGGCGCAAGTTTCCGCTTAACACCAAAACGTTGGACACTTTTCATTGGAGAAACTTTCAAATACACGAAGTCTCCAACTTCAAACTCGAGTGGTTTTCTACGACGATCCGCATAGCTTTTCTGCCTAGCTTGGGCTGCAGCCATATGTTTTTGGATGGTACGGACTTGTTCCTCAGCTTCCTCAACAAAAGCAATACCATAAAATCTTCTCTCACCAGATTCGATCTAATTTAGTGGGGTTCTACACCTACGACCGTACAAAGCTTCGAATGGAGCCATCTTAATACTCTCTTGATAACTGTTATTGTACGAGAATTCGGCTAAAGGTAACCATTTTTCCCAAGAACCCTTGGATGAAATGACGCATGCTCGCAACAGATCTTCCAAGATTTGGTTAACTCGTTCTGTCTGACCCGATGTCTGGGGGTGATAAGCAGAGCTTCTCACTAACTTGGTTCCCAGAAGGTGATGCAAGTGCTCCCAAAAGCGAGCAGTGAACTGGGGACCACGGTCAGATATGATAGTACGAGGTATCCCATGAAGCCGGACTATCTGATTGAAGTACAACTCAGCATAGTCAGTGGGACGATAGTCCACTCTCACTGGGATGAAGTGAGCTGATTTGGTCAAACGATCAACAATTACCCAAATAGAGTTATGATTTTTGACAGTAGGAGGAAGTCCGACAATGAAATCCATACTTATCTCTTCCCATTTCCAGCCTGGAATGGAAAGTGGCTGAAGTAGCCCAGCTTTCATGTGCACAGCTTTAACTCTGCAACAGGTGTCACATCTAGCAACATATGCAGCTATCTCTTTCCGCATCTTGGTCCACCAATAAAGCGGTTTCAAATCATAATACATCTTATTGCTGCCAGGATGGATGGACAACTTAGAGGAGTGTGCTTCAGACATAATATCATTTCGAAGCTCTCGGTCCTTAGGCACAACTAACCTATCCTTGAACCATAGTACACCCTCTTCATCTATCCTGAACTGTGTAGTTTCTTGCTCTTTCATCTTACGCTTGATGTGGAATATACCAGTGTCAGTCTTTTGGAGCTCAATAATTCTGCTTTTGAGAGTACAGCTGACAGTGATGTTGTACAAGACTGCTGGATGTAGAAGGCGAGATCGATGAAAATCAGTTTCAACTAAGGAATGACAATGAGACTTACGGCTTAAAGCATCCGCAACTACATTTGCCTTTCCTGGATGATAGTGCACTTGAAGGTTATAATCTTTAATCAACTCGAGCCATCTTCTTTGACGCATATTCAACTCGGGTTGGGTGAAGATGTATTTGAGGCTTTTATGATCGGTGTAGATATTGCAGACATTTCCCAGCAGATAATGCCGCCATACTTTCAAAGCATGAACAACTGCAGCCAGTTCTAAGTCATGCGTTGGATAATTCACCTCATGCTTCCGAAGTTGTCGCGAGGTATATGCAATTACTCGGCCTTCCTGCATTAAAACGCCTCCCAAACCTATGCCTGAGGCATCACAATAAACATCAAATGGTTTCTCGATATTCGGTTGTGCCAAAACCGGAGCCGAGGTTAGGAGGGTTCGCAGTTGGTGAAAAGCCACATCACACTCAGGAGTCCAGACAAACCTGGTGTCTTTTTGCAGCAATCGAGTCATGGGTTTGGCTATTTTTGAGAAATCCGGGATGAAGCGACGATAATAGCCAGCCAACCCAAGGAAACTCCGGACCTCGTGAACCGAAGTAGGAGCCTTCCAATTCAATACTTCTTGTACCTTAGTGGGATCCACCATAATTCCTCCATCGGACAACACATGCCCAAGGAAAGGTACTTCACGAAGCCAGAATTCACACTTACTGAACTTTGCATATAGTTGATGTTCACGCAGTCTTGTGAGGACTATACGCAGATGTTCAGCGTGATCCTCCTCATTCACAGAATATACCAAGATGTCATCAATAAATACCACCACAAACTTGTCCAATTCAGGCATAAACACCGAATTCATCAAGTACATGAAGTGTGCGGGGGCATTTGTCAAGCCGAAAGACATAACAAGATACTCATAAAGACCATATCTGGTAGAAAAGGCTGTCTTTGGAACATCTTCCGGGCGGATTTTAATTTGATGGTAGCCAGACCTTAGATCGATCTTGGAAAAGACTTTAGCCTTGGACAACTGATCGAACAAGATGTCGATACGCGGTAGAGGGTACTTATTTTTGACAGTGACTGCATTGAGAGGTCTATAATCTACGCACATCCGCAACGACTGATCCTTCTTCTTTACAAAGATAGCAGGACATCCCCACGGCGATGAACTAGGACGAATCAACCCCTTCTTCAAAAGTTCATTCAATTGCACCTTAAGTTCAGCTAACTCATTTGGAGGCATCCTATAGGGTCTCCTAGAGATGGGTGCGGTGCCAGGCAACAACTCAATTTTAAACTCCACATCCCGATCCGGAGGGAGTCCCGGCAAATCATCGGGAAAAACGTCCGGAAACTCATTTACTACTGGAATTTCGGCCAACGCCTTTGCTTGCACAGCATGAATTTCCCCCGACAATTCAACCTTTCTGGGAAGTTGTACTAGAAAACCTTTTTGATCTGTAGGATCTCTGAGCATAACTACCCGAGCGGATGTGTCAATGAGTACCCCGTTCTGACTCATCCAATTCATGCCCAAGATAACATCTATGTCTAAACCAGGTAAAACCAATAGGGCAAGCGAATAACTTCGCCCTTCTATATCAAACTTAAGGTTCCCCACTACTTTGTTTGTGGAAATATTCCCACTTGCAGCACTAATACAATAACCCACACCTTCAACAGTATGCAACTTGTGTGCAAATTTAGATGCAAACTTAGGACTGATAAAGGAATGCGAAGCACCTGAATCAAAAAGTACCACTGCGGGGTGTTGGTCAACTAGAAACTTACCAGCGGTGACCACCTCACCAGATGGAATTTCCTCAATGCTGTTATAATGGGCGTGTCCCTGACGACTACCTTGGTTGACATTTTTCTTCGGGTACGGACAGTTCCTGGACCAATGGCCTGGCTTGTTATAGTTCCAGCAAGGCATGTTGCTAGGAGGAACACTGGAGCTGCCTTGGCCCGCATTACTCTTTGGCAGAGCCACTGTATATGCCTTACGAAACCCAGTTTTCATTGGCACCTTCTTTTGTGGAGGACGGAACTTAGCATTTGCGGCAGGAGGGCGAGGGGAAGACCTCGGTGTCGCTGAGGCCCTTGACTGAGAAGCACTTGCCTCAAGGGCCCTTTTACGGCTCTTAGAGGCAGAATAAATAGTATTGTTGTTCTCCTGGGTCAAAGCATCGCTGATGAAATCATTGAAAGTAGTACATTTGCTAGTGCCCATTGTTTTCATCAGTTTTGGGCTGAGGCCCCTTTTGAAGCTAGCAATCTTTTTGGCATCGGTATCCACAAACTCAGTGGCATACCTTGCCAGGTTGTTGAAGGACTGCAAGTATTCAGTCAGGCTTTTGTTTCCTTGCGACAGCCTCATAAACTCTGTGTGCTTGATTGCCATAAGACCGGGAGGGATATAATTTCCATGGAATGCCGCCTTAAACTGCTCCCAAGCAATCGGGACATTGGCAGGCAGTGTGGAACGATAGTGGCTCCACCAAATGCCCGCCGGACCATGCAACTGATGGGAAGCATACTCAGTTTTCAGCTCATCAGTCAGGCGTAGCAGACGAAACTTTTGTTCCATGGTATTCAACCACTCGTCAGCCTGCAATGGTTCTTCCGCTTCCTTGAAGAGCGGGGGCTTTGTATCCAGAAAGTCCTTGAAATCGCTGTACTGATTTGGCTCTGGGCCCTGGCGGCCAGGACGAGCCTCTCGGTTAGCCAGCTGGCGCATAGCATCCGCCAACATGCGCTGCCCTTCGACCACTGTCTGCATCAACTCGGCCGGAGTAGGTGGTGGCGGAGGGGGCGGCTGTTCCTCCTCCTCATTTCCACGACCCCGGCGTAGATTGTACGACATCTGCAAAAGGCATAGCCAATGAGCACTGACGATGTGGGAAATTTTGTAGATGAATTATTGCGAAATGTCAAAGTGACTGTATGAATAGATTTCTCATAATGATTAAGGCACAATAATTCATCACATCCGCACAATCCATTCTAGCGCATCATTTGACGAGATCATACTTGGCAATCCAACAAGATGCTCGTTGATAAAGGCTCACTCACAGGGAGCACAGCGGTTACCGGACCGTTTATGTTGCTATCTACGTGATTTTCGACCTTTTGCACGGTACTTGGATTCCATCTCAAGATTTTTAGTTGACTGTGAAAGGCTACTTCAAACTGACCACAAAGAGACTTCTCAGTGAAGAGTTCCACGGTGGATCATGACTAGCCACCTCGATACCTGCGCGTGCCAAGCAGCACAGCCTTATGTCGCGCGCCATAGGAGGCCCTCGGTTTCGTCGCAGCACCGAAGGGTGCTAATCGTGACACCATCATCGAACGCAACATAATAAGACATCAAGTTGTGATCGAAATTAACAAGTTCAAACTACATTCAGGAAACATACGGTTCAGCCTTACATCCCAAAGTCAAGTTATTACAAGGCCTCACTCCTTCACAGGGAGGGCACAAAAGACGATCCTAACATTAAAGACACGTGATGACTACTCTAAGCATCATCCTCCGAGTCGGTGTCATGGATCTCCCCGCCGTCCTCATCACTGACAGGCTCTAACTCCTCGTCTTCTTCTTCTGGCTCTTCCTCTGGTGCTTCTACAGGTGGGGCATCCTGTGGTCCATCAACCTCCACTTCATCATCATTCTCAGCCATGAAGATTCTCGAACCCATGTCCTCATCGACGTTGTTGTTTCGAGGCAGCAGGGGATTAAGCTCGTTGTTCAGGCGGTGCACTTCTTCATGAAGGTTGTCATTATATTCTTCAGCATTTTCTAACTGTTGCTCGAGCTCAAACTGGCGAGCTCTCAGAACGTTCTCCTCGTGCCAGGCTTCATCCCTCTGTTCCATCACACGGACCAACATGCGTTGACAGTTGCGATTTGCCACTGTCAACCTTTGGACTGCAAGCGTTTCTTGATCACGATCATGAATCACTTGTTCCAGTTGTTGCCGTGCTGCATCCCTAGCAGCAGTCACCTCTGCCAGCTCTGCCCTCAGCCTTTCCACCTCAGTCGGCTCGGGGCGGGGCTCACGTGGAGCGAGCTGGTGACGCGGTGCCCTGCCCCCAGTGGATTTACGAGCGGTCCTCTTGGTACGTGCCATCTGTAGCAACAGATAAGATACGACTTAAAGTGAGGATCATTTAGGGGATACGAAATTTACTTTAGTCGGGAGTACAGAAATTTTTAAGGAGGGAGTAAATGATATGTATGATATAATTAAACATGATGCATGCACGTTCCGTACGTCCTCTCACCTTAGTAGAAACCTAAAGTTCTAACGCTATGCGGTGGCATACATACGTTCTCTCATATAAGCGAAACTATCGGTCTACTCGTTACGCTGTTAGTGTACCTGCAGAAAACCTCATTTCAGCCCAACAGTTTCCCAATATTAGCACACAAGAAAACAGTAATTTAAATACTTTCCATATACACATCCCTTGATGTACATACTTCAGTATCAAAACTACCCGATAATAAGGTTCCCACAATTAAGTGCTTACATAATTACATGGTTTAAACACGTAAGTATGCAAGTCACCAAACTACTCTCCCCTAGATCGCCGGTTGGACGATCATGCTCTCACAACTCACACTTACCAGAGCGTCGAGGTAATTGATCCATACATTACCACCCAAGTGGATGGCATCCATACAATTTCACGCCGTATGGACGACGAAACAAAAACAAACAAGGCCCCCAAGTTAGTCTTTATAATAAGCCACCTAAGAGTCCTTATTTGGGCTAAGGGATGTGATCACTGGCATACCTAAAAATAATTTTTTTTTTTGAGTTTTAACCCTTTTCATAAACAAATACTTTTATTTTTAATTACTCGTAAGATGTGTTTAATGTTGAATTATGCTCCGATACCAGCTGTAACAGAACCGAACAAATTATAAGAGCACAAGTTCGAAAACAAGCACCGAAGCGCTCAAATTTCCAAACTTGAGCCCATATAATCCCGGTAGTCAATCGAAATCACGAAGGATTTCAAACAAACTGCTTACAACCAGGATCGTATCATTCAACATACAACATCATACGTTACATTTCACAAGTTGCGCTGAAATAAGTTTACATAAACGGGGTAGCAATTATTACAAACCAAGTTTGAAAGTAGCGGAAGCATAACACACACTAGTTAATTAAATACTGCCAGTCTGGATGATCGACAACCCGCAAAAGCATGAGGAAAGTACATAAAGACGATCACGCCCTTGTGATCTAGTCATCATCACCCGCAGGGTGGAGACACGTCTTGCAGAATCCCTGATAAAGCATGTCATCTGCAACAGGAGGGAATAAACCCTGAGTACTGGAATGTACTCAGCTAGACTTACCCGTCGAAAACCAGAATTAAGATGACACCAAGGATTATGCAAGGCTTACACAAGAGGCTAGCTGACATAACATTTTGCATAAAGGCATAAGTAATTGAAACTCTTATCACCTGTACTAGCAGTTATTTTTAGCATTTACCTGTCATCTATCTTAGCACATGTACTAAACATACACTTGATTATAATCAAACAACATGATTATTAAATCCATAGCAGGTATATCATTATGGCCACATTGTATCATTCCCTTAACCACCAGTTCATTTAATGAGTTCTACGTTGCCGCTGCTCAAGTCAAGTGCTCACTAACCGGGAGCGACGGCGATTCGAATCGAATTCCTATCCAGCTGGAGGGGTATTTCTAACACTCACCGTGCAGACCCCTGCCAGGGTCGCACAGGCCACCGTTTCATATGATTCAGGAATCGCGGGTCCGAATAATGTCGCGACCCCAAGGGCGACACTCTGCCAGGTGATAGGGACTCTAACCCCCCCTTGGTCTCACGCCAATGTCCCCAAGCACATCCTTTCTCTCCTCCAAGAAGCAACCTACCATTCGATTCCCGGCCTGAACCACATTACTCGGCTTCGCGGTCGGAACGGGTTATCCGGCCAACTAAGTGTTAGACTGCGTTCAACATGACTCAAGGACGTACAGCGAATCGGTCCTTAAACGACTCAGACGGGCATAGCTCCACACCCAAGACGTGAAGTGTCTTGCGGCTGTACTATCGAACTCCCGTCCGGTCTTGATTTCATTTTTAAGCATGGTTCCATCACGATAGCCATAAGCCACTCGCGACTCCTTCATACCTCTCGCGGATGACCGGAAATCACCCGACTTCTACCGTACTAAGCAGGGCTAAGCATTGACACGTGCCTACACCTAATATAGGATTCAGTACGATATCTGGACAAGGACAGGTATAATGCAACAAGTGTTTTCATATAACTCCTACAACTTAATGCAGTAAACAATTAAAAGTACTCAAGATTAATTTATAAATCAGTAGGTTCAGCATGCACCGGGGCTTGCCTTTCAGAAAAGTTGAAGGCCGGTGGTCAGGGCACTCGGGTAGATCTTCTGACGGAGCTTCCCCGACGTTGGGTTCTTCTGCTACTTCCTCCGGTTGACTCAGCACCTCCTCCGGTATCGCTTGTTCGAATTCGAGGAGTGTCACTCCCTCCGGTACACCTATTGCATGAATGCACAATAAATACCATGGATGCATAACGAAAGATGCAATATGCTCGGAATGGAATGCATTACAACAATTTAATGCTCTACTCAAATCACTTCAAAAGAGTAGGTGCAAATTTCCTCTCCGGTAGAGAAATACTCACCTAATCTACTTAACCTAAGATAAAGCTGCTCATCCTCCGTTAAGGCCCTAACACCTAACAATTACAAAAGTAGCATGTCTTAGGATATCACACCATATCAATCAGCAAAACACCACAGTAAGCATTCTGGACAGCAGCTACTTGTTTTTATCACAACTGGAGATTTACAATTCCAAAAGATATGATCTAAGGCAATCTGGAAAGCCTAAGAAATGTACTACAATTCATTTTCAGACCTCAACTCCAAACTCCTAAGTTTTCCATGTCAAACTTTACAAGTTCCAGAATCTGTCTTCTCTAACACAGAGAGTAGCAGATTTTGAACTGCCACTTTAAACAACAGTAACTCTCAAACTACTAAGCCAAATGCTTCCAAATTTTAACACAAGCTAGTTCATCAAGTTTACTCCAACTTTGGTATTTACAAGTTTTCCAGCAACTAATTTTATCAAAGCCAAATTTAGAATTACTACTAGCTGTCTAGAAAACCTACAATTACAAAGATTAAATATTTATTGATGTGGCCAAAGACCCTTAAAACCAAACTAAGATTTCCAAAAGTTCACATGGGGTATAACAACACCAGAAAGTAGGGTGTGACTACCTAGAACATTTATTTATACTCCTTTCTTATTTTACTTAATTAATTAGGTGGAATTTTAAACATATATGTAAACTGCTCCTAAAATTCTACAAAAATTACAGGGGACTCTCTGACCCAAAAAGAGACCACAGTAAAAATTTGAACAAGTTTTATTCACAGAAACTCTCTGAACAAAATTCACAAGCCCAAAAGGCTGATTTTTGTATAAATAATAAAGCATAGTAAAAAGTGTCAAACAACAGATTTCTTAATTTTCTTGGACACTCTAGGGTACCAAGACATTCTCCAACAATTTATATGAACATTGCACATGTAGAAAAATTACAAAAAATTCATTTAAGTATTTCCTAGAATAACAAGATAGCATTATAACTTGGAAATTACTTAAGCACTGATGCCCAAATTTTTACCAGAGCTAGGGCTAGCATAGAGTAACCTACCCACCAAATTTCATGATTTATGGAACACTACAGCTCAAGTTATAAATTTAACAAATTTGCTTGCATTCCAAAACACATTTAAAGGATCTATTAAATTCTCCTAGAAATTAAACATCACATTCCAGATTTATATTTTTCTAAAATACTACACGTCATGTAGACCCTAACAAAATTTATCTCATGATTTTTGGATCATTAAAACCCTAGATCTATATTTTTCCAACTTGTACAAAAATCAGTGACAAATAATAAAAATGAATTTCATTTCGGATGAACTGGGCCGGCCCGGGAAACTCGGCCCACACTCACGCGCGCGCGGCCCGCTCAGCGCTCCCGCCCGCGTGCGACACTGACGGGCGGGCCCCCGCGGTCAGCGACCGGAGACAGGGGAGGCGGAGGCCCGCGAGCTCCGACGAGCTCGAGCTCGCCGGAGAAGAGCTCGCTCGGCCAATCGAACACCGCCTCGTGTTCTCCGTCACCCGGTGCGTCGATTGGTGCTCGTGGAATGGATGGGGATGGGGTGGAAGGGGCTTGTCACCGCGAGCGGCGGCCGGTGATGTCCGGTGGCGGCGCACCGTCGCCGGTGAGGATGTACGGTGCGGTCTAGGCTCGGTACGAGCTTCACCGAAGCTAGACGGATCCATTTTGCTAGGAAGGGAAGATGGAGAGAGACCCGAAGCACCCCGACCACGGTGAGGTCCCATGGCGGGCTCCGGCGACCTCTCGGAGACGGGGAAGAAAGCAATGCGGCTCACCTTGAGTCAAATCGCGGGCTTCGGTGGGTCAAGGGGATGGAGGGTGGTGAGGCGGAGGGATTGGCGCGGTCTGGTGAGCGGCGGTGCAGTGGGGAGTGCGCGCGAGCTCGCCGGAGTGGGGGCGACAATGGCGGCTCGGTGTCTCCGCTTTGCAACCGAACGAGGGAGGGAGAGGGAATGGAGGCAGCCTTGACGCGTCGTGGCGGTCTTGAAGGCGCCGTGGGCTGACCGGTGGGGCCAAGACCGGCGTACGGTCGCCACCGCATGCCCACGCGTCGGCGAGGCCCTGTGGCCGGTCGGCCACGCCCCCTCCTCTGACGAAACTGAATTGCGGTGCACGGTGCCATCGAGCTCGACTGACAGAGCGACTTCCACGATGATTATCTCCCAAACCGGTTCGAATTAGTCGAAGATGATTACACCAATTTTGTAGAGCTACATGAGGTCTACAAGTTTGTCAATTGGAGTTTGGGCTGGTTCGGCCTAGATTTGAAACTACAGAGCTCCAAAGTGGTGCCCCTTGAAACTGAAATGCAGTTTCAGAGATCAACGCCGACTGAAACCCTAACTTCTTGACACTATATCTCCTAAACTATTGAGAACCAGGTGATGGTGATATTGACAATGTTGTAGAGCTATGTGTGGACAACAACTTTGTCAATTGGCTCAAAGGCTGGTTTGGCCTGGTTTGTGAGTTACAACTTGCTAAAGTGAGGTACAGTGAAACTGAAAAATCCAATTTCCAGACTTAGAATTTTTCTAAGTGTTGATCAACACTCAAGCTGACTTGTGGGCCATTTTTGAGCATGCTCTGGTCATTTTCATGAGATGGCCATATTAGAACTTTTGTTCCTCATGAAATTCTCTACAACTTTACTTAAGGGTGCTCTTCCATGCAAGGTCTCTAAATTAGACTTTTTAACTGGTCAAACTAGAGCCTTCTAGGGTCAAATGGTGGTCAACTTCTCTTGGAGGGCAAATTTGTAATTTTGGTCAACATGAAACTTGTTCCAAATGTTACCCTAAGTATAACTAAGGTGTTGTAGGTCATGATTGGCTACCTTACCTTTTTGTTACACCAACTATCAAATACTTCATGAAATAAATCAAACAAACCCTAGAATAATCACATGTGCCCGCGCCGATCGCACATAAAATAACAAACATGAATGATGCATGCTTATGCTTATGCAATGCAAATGCAATGCAATTATGGAGCTAAACACTTGAGGTGTTACACGCTCCACGCCACGACTGGACGCGCCGATCGCACAGTGCCCGCGCCCGCGAAGCACCGACCGAACGCGCTGCAGAACTGACAGGATGCGTTACACCCGGTGTCTGGTTAGAGTCTACTAAGGGTCCACTCGCGACCGGACGCGCCGGTCCTGCGAGTGATCGGACGCGCCGGTGCAAAACCCTAGCCCGCGTGCCTCTGCAGCAGCTGCTACTGACCGGATGTGTCCGGTTAAGCCGAGACCGCGTTCGGTCACCCTAGTGACCTCCGTTCGCCTCCGTTTCTATCCATGATGACTTAGAGAAAATCTCTGCCACCGGCGTAGTGGGAAATATGCATTTCACTTCCACAAAAAGCGCTGAATTCCGCCAAGCTCGAGGAACCCAAACCCCTCTCTACCGCTCAAACTCCACCACCTTCGCAAAATATGTTAACACTACCAAGTGTACACTATCTTGTGCTCATGTGTTAGCATTTTCTCAAATATTTTCTCAAGGAGTTAGCAACTCACTAGATCCTAAATGCATATGCTCAAGAATATAGAACTAGTAGCACTTGATTCATGAGATGACCGTGATTGCCCCTCTTGATAGTCGGCTATCAATCCTAAACCCGATCGATTATTTCTCTACTCATCTTTATACCGGCAAAAGAGAATCCTATGATTATACATTTGCCTTGATCATCTCATTCCTTGTCCATCACCTATGTGCATGTTCACCATCATCTTTATCTTCATGCACTTGCGATCTTATGGCCATCATCATCATGCTCCTTGCTCCTTCATCGCATGTGTTGTTATGCCTAACTCAATTCACTTGACACAATGACATTAACAACTTGATGTCATTAATTACCAAAACCAAACTTGGGCTTTCAAGATGCTCTTATGCCAACAAATGGGACATCCTAAGGCTTCTGATGGCAATACATGTGCTACTACTGCATTGCCTCCTATTGATTAGGCGTCAGATTAGGCTAATTAGGGAGCCTTGTAGGTTTGACCCAGAAAGTCGATCAAAGAATTTGAATGATATCATCTATGAAAGTAATATCCTGTTTGTTGAGCAACTGCGGATGGATATACTAGCTTACACGAGAAAAGTCGCTCCATGAGGACAGATTATCAATGGTCTCAAGAGACGATAAGTCAGCACTTCAATAATGTGCTAGGAACAGTGCTAAAGCTTTGGAGGGTGCTGCTTAAGAGCCCACAACCAATCACAGACAATTATAAGGACGAAAGATGGAAATGGTTCAAGTTAAAACTAAATTAAAGAAGAAACAGTCCTATAATTTTTTTTGCCAGACTAACAAGATATTTGTTTTTGTTTTCATAGAATTGTTTAGGTGCTTTAGATGGTACATATATAAGAGTCCCTGCAGTTGATAAACTAAGGTATCAATCTAGAAAGAATGAAATTGCCACAAATGTTCTAGGGTCCTGTTTAGTTGCCAAAAATTTTGCAAAATTTTTTAATATTTCCTGTCACATCGAATCTTTAGACGCATGCATGAAGCATTAAATATAGATAAAAAATAAAACTAATTACACAGTTTAGACGAAATGGACGAGACAAATCTTTTAAGCCTAGCTACACCATGATTGGACACTAATTGTCAAATAACAACGAAATTTGCTACAGTGTCATTTTGCAAAAAAAAATAATTGCATCTAAACCGGCCCTAGGTGCTTGTGCGCCTAACATGCAATTCACATGTGTAAGCTGGTTGGGAAGGGTCGGCTGCTGATGCAAGGGTTCTCCGAGATGCCTTGGCTAGGCCAAATGGTCTCAACGTTCCTTGTGGTGAGCAATATTAGAGGTTGTTTAGTTGGCAATTTTTTTGGCGAAACGCTACTGTAGCAGTTTCATTGTTATTTGGTAAATATTGTCCAATCATGGTCTAATTAGGCTTAAAAGATTTGTCTCGCCCATTTCGTCTAAACTGTGTAATTAGTTTTATTTTTTATCTATATTTAATGCTTCATGCATGTGCTCAAAGATTCGATGTGACGGGGAATCTGAAAATTTTGGCAAAATTTTTGGCATCTAAACGGTGCCTTAGTTAAGTACATACTATTGTCCATATGCACATACTATAGCTTAGACAATAAATTGTGCTTTCTGCAACGTAGGCTCCTATTATCTTGTGGATGCTGGGTACAAGAATTGTGATGGATTCCTCGTTCCATATAGAGGACAGCGTTACCACCAAAAAGAATGGAGCAACCCACCTACAAAAAAGGAGGAATTGTTTAATATGAGGTACTCTTCAGCAAGGAATGTGATAGAAAGAACCTTTGGTAATAGAAACTATTGTCCTACATGTATGCAAAGGTATAGAAGGACATGCATACATGTATCATACTTTTTTCTAATCACATTTATTTTTTGCTAATAGCATAATATGTATGCAGAGTCGCCCTGGAGGAGCAGCTTTGTATGGGAAGCCCTTTGTGAATTTTGATAAGCTATTTGAGGTTTATGCTAGTGACTTAGCAAAAGGGGTGAAGGCTAAAGGCCCTAGAGATCAGTTTGAGATGCATGAAGAACTATCCTCAGGAAATGTGACTGAAGCAACCCATCAGTTTGAAAATGCAGTTGACTCCCATTCACAACCATTATCCCATGGTAGCATCCCAGTAAGTGGAATTAAATCTGCAGCCTGCCGTAAGAGGGTGTTTCTAGATGATGGCATGTTTGCATCAGAGTTTTCTAATATTTCTAAAGCATTCAATAGTCTTGTGCAAGTCGAAGCAGCCAATGCAGAGGCTATGAATGCACTGCATTTACCCAAGAACTTGAGGCTCAAAAGCGGGCTGCTGAAAGAAGGGAGCAATTGTTCGCCGTGCTTACAAAGTTTACTGAGTTTACTTCAGATCAAATCGTGAAGGCTGCTCCAATAATTGGTCAGAATGAGGAAAGGCTCCTCTCCCGACACGCAAAGGCGCCAGATGCCCACTTCTGGCGTGTTTGGTTTTTGGTTTGTGAAATCCCATCATGAGTTCATTTCATGATTTTTTTGGTGAAATCATATAATTATTGGCTTGTGAGAAATAATATGGTTATGGATCAACCAATTCTATTCCACAGACCAAACAAAAAAAAATGAGGAGCAAGAAGAAGATGAATAACCTCATTTCTCGAACCAAACACACCCCACTGCTCCAGGCACCGCCCGTCGTCCACCCGTTCATCCACCACTTGGCGTCCTTTTCTCTTTCTTTTTGTCAGGTTACTGAAAAGGTGATTTTGTAGCCAGGATGATTATAGGCAGAAAGGAAGAATAGATGATAAATTTGCACGCTTGGTAGTTGTTGGACAGTTCAGATTTGCTTATGAGATAATTAATCTATACGCCCTTTTATCCTTTAGTCATATATGTATTTGATGGTGGAACACATGAAACAACTGTAGTTTGACAATGATTCTTTTTATGGTTAAGGATTAATTTGTCCATAAGGATTTATTGATCTGACACAGAAAACATTGTGGTTCAAACAATGGAATTTTATTGTCACAACCACATCTGTTCTTGTTCATAAGGATTTGTATTCGGTCAACAATTATTCATGCTCCATACAAAAATTAATCATGGTTTGTAGAACACTTTATGGTTGAGGACGAATTTGGTCGAGCATTTCAAGATTTTATACAGCTGACAAAAGTTGTGAAGTTATTACATTTGCATCAGCACTCAGGATTTGCATGTCTGTACAAAATAAGCAGGTATCTCAACTCACTATAAGATTTCAACACTTGCATAAGCCCATGGGTTTATTGCTTGTCTATGCTTCAGATTCTAAATACTATTGGGGCACAAAGGCTCAACTTCACAATAATGATACAACCAAACATTAAATGAAAATGTTTTTTTAGAATCAGTCAAATGTCGATAGTCTAAGGCTGCTCAGGGGGGAGTTGCGCTGTGGGTTCTTAAGCAATTTAACTTCCCTGATTCAAAGAGAAGAGCACAGGTTAGGACACTGGCAATAGTTTCCCTACGAACTGAAGATGCAAGAGCTAAGCTGCAGTTCTTAAGGCTTTTGCTCATTGCTTGCCTGAGCTTCATAACACAAGGATTTGGGCTCTTTTGGCACCTGCCGAGCAGGTTTCCTACAGTAACTCAAAGGTAAAATTAATTAGAAAATATGTTCTTGTAGTGCTCATTCAAAACGCTTTAACACTAGGATGTCAAATAACATACTGTGTATAGTCTTCATCCATGACAACCTCGATGGAACTAGAGCATTCATGTTTACTCCCACCTGAAAAGTGTGGAGAAAGAAGAGATCATGCAATCTGAATAATAGTTTAAGAGAAGCCATGAGTGCAAGAAAAAATAGTAGTGAAGGGTTACTGTTACCTCTTTGTCCATACATTTTCTTGGCAAAAGTACATGAAGGACAAATTGCTTATAGCTGTCTCTTAAATGAAATTGTCTCAATTCAGTATGGCAATTCCATGTAGATCCATATTAACATATAAAAGAACTGGAGTGCTAGAGATCAAAATAATCATAGGACTATATCTTACTTTGCTCAATAGATTATGAACCATTTCATCCCCAGACAAACAAGTGGTCTCGGTAGCTGCTTGACCGCCAATATCTCGTATCATTTCTCTGAAATCAAAGGGACTCAGATCAAATTATCGGTCATGCAGAAACCGACCATGATACTAATAAAATTTATTATTTGAAAAATTTACAGATGGCATAGAAGCAGATAATTTAACATGCTAACAACAATCTTCACACACCCAGGCCCATTAGCTTTAGAGTAGCATTAGCTTTAGAGTAGGAGCACATCATACATACTAACAACAATCTTCACACACCCAGGCTACAATAGAGAATGACGAATTTGATTATACTAAATTTAGCTGTACAATAACTACAGTGCATGTAAACTTGCATGAAGAATTACATAGACTTCATCTTGCAAGCCTAGCGATGCACAACAAAAGTGGACCACTAATTGAACCATAAGAAAATCTGTGAAGTCTTGCTGCCCTGAACCAAGCTAATGGCAAAGGAGGCGTTCCATTATTTACTGACATATTTCACTGCTACTACGAATTATTACTATTTCTAGAAGCAACCCTCATTAATACAGATTCATACCAACTGGGTCTGAGATCCCGTTTACTCTTCCTCCCCAATGCTCTACCTTGAGATTACTGACTTTAGAAAAAAAAAAAGAGATCTGCTCTAACATGCACAAGAAAAAGGCTGCATATGAGAAAAAAGAGCATTCTATTTTACCAAGCATAGTCGTTTTTTTGATTTATGAACCTAGTATAAGTAAAAAAAAGAACAATCTGTTGGAATTAACAACTGCACATAAATATGGCGGAGTTAAAACAATGCATATCTTAACAAATAGGTTTGAGATAATCACATCATTCAAGCATCTTCGTGAATAGGCAGAATTCAGCGGGCCACTCATTGCATCCATTTTCTATGGAAAACAATTTAGGAAAAAAATAAGGACAACAGAAGAATGTAACAAATAAAAGAACTAATGAAGAAGATTTGTAAACACGCTAAAGCTATAAAACATTACCTTAGTCGATGACGCTGATCTGAGTATATACTCTTCCTGTTTCCTTCTTTCACCAAATAAAAACTGATCCACCGTCACAGCACAAACTGAAAACCATAAAAGCGTCAAATATATGTTGGCTGGTTTCTCCAGCTTGACAGTGGAAGCATGCTGAATGGCATAATGTAGAGCTGTAAAATGTAGTTGGTCTAATTGTCTTTACTTACTATTCTCTAAAGTTTAACAAAAACATCGAGAAAACTCTATAGGACAGAACTGTCGAACTTATTCACATAGGCACATTACCTATATATAGGCAAGATATAAATGATTAGCCTCATTAGAATATGTTTCCTGCCTCAGTTCAAAACACAGAAAACATATTTTTATAGAGGGAGAAAAAAAACATATCTAGCTATCAATGGTGAGGATAAAAGTGCATGTTTGGGGCAAAAAAATAAGGGGCATAAGCAACATGGCATGTTGTCAGAAACCTTACTCCTTCAATCGTACAACATATTTGGAACCAATAAGTCCTTCAATTGTAGAACATATTTGGAGCCAATAAGTGAAGAAGTCGAACAACAGTATAGGAATCTTTATAGACCCACAGAAATGAAATTGCAACACTTAGGGTTCAGTTTCAGTGACCAATGACCACTCAAAACTGTCAATTTATATAAACATGGAGTAGGTGCTAAAATCAACAAAACGGGACATATGTTCCTGACAGTCCCTAGTATTTCCTGTAATTTATACAGATGTTTTAGACTATATCTGGATCACTAAAAAATTGGGAAGGAAACTAAAAAAAAAATGAAGACGCACGTAACAGCAAGGCTGGCCTCAGCCTCCATCCTCAAGCAGCAGATGGCTCCGCTCATTCATCGCAATCGGCGTCAAGATGAACAATGGGACTATGGGAGTACCCTAAAACCTTGTCATTTGGCATAATGGAGAAAAATTTACTCCTTCTCCACAAAGAATATGCGCTGACGGAAATAGAAAATCAACTCACCTTCTAGATCCCAACTTACATGGCCAGTCGCAGCTCCGCCCTTGACTCCTGTGCTCGTCGTTGCCGTAGCCATCACCCAATTGTAGAAGCTGAGCAGCTGCATAGCCTGGGACTGCGGGGCGGTAAGGCAAGGTGCGGCTGGCGGCGTCTTCTTCGAGGAGGAGGATGCAAAACACGGCGGAGCCGATGGGGTGGGGATCGACGCCGGCAGGTGGGGGACGGTGCAGTCAGAGCGGCGGATTGGAACCGATGGAACTGCAGAGAACGTGGTTGGGCCGAGGGCGGGGTCGGGGATGATGTGGGCTGGCCAGCTGAAGATTCTTCGCCCTCGGTGGGTGGTATGGGCTCGGCATTCTGTGGCAGGCAAGAGGAGGAGTAAATTACTTAGGGTCGTTTAGTTGGTGAAAAAGTTTGGGTTTGGCTATTGTAGCACTTTTCGTTTTATTTGGCCATTTGTATCCAATTATGGACTAATTAGGCTCAAAAGATTTGTCTCATGATTTACAACTAAACTGTGTAATTAGTTTTTTCTTTCGTCTACACTTAGTACTCCATGCATGTGCCGCAAGATTCGATGTGACAGGTACTGTGCAAACTTTTTTGGGTTGCATGGGCAACTAAACAGGCCCTTAGTCGAAGGCGTTTTTGCTACAGTAAACGATTTTTGCTACAGTGCACATGTTTTGTTTTTTCTTTTTTTATTTATTTGAAAAATCATAGTAAATCACAGAAAAATTATAAAATAGAAAATTCAATTTTGTTGCACTCCACATAAGTAGATCTACATAGTAAATATATAATATAGTATGCTTTAGTACAAAGTTTTTGATATGAAGGTTTTGTCTTTTTCTTTTTATTTATTTGGCTGAATCTTTGAAAAATTATAGTAAATCACAGAAAAATCATAAAATAGGAAATCTAATTTTGTTGGACTTCACATGAGTAGATCTAGATAGTAAACATATAATATGGTATGCTTTAGTCCAACAAAATAATTATAGAAGCTGCAGCTACGAATTATTGCAATTAATTATAGAAAAACATAGATCTAAAGCTATAACAAAAATTTTGTACTAAAGTATACCATATTATATGTTCACTGTATAGATATGCTCATGTGGAGTCTAACAAAATTAGATTTTCTATTTTATGATTTTTCTGTAATTTACTATGATTTTTCAAAGATTCAGCAGAAATAAATAAAAAAGAAAAAGGCAAAACCTTCATAGCAAAAACTTTCTACTAAAGCATACCATATTATATGTTCACTGTGTAGATTTACTCATGTGGAGTGCAACAAAATTGAATTTTTCATTTTTATGATTTTTCTGTGATTTACTATGATTTTTTAAAGATTCAGCCGAAATAAATAAAAAAAGAAAAGATAAAAACAAGGGCCTGAGGGAGGTAAAATGCACGGTTTGAAAAGTTGAGGGAGGTGGTTTATCCGGTTTTGAAGTTGAGGGAGAAAAAACGGACTTTGGTGAGAGTTGGGGAAAGAAAAGTAGACTTTTCCGTTACCTTATCCGGGAGAGGAAAAACTGATCTAGCCCGTGGGGCCGACCCGTGCATGTTGTAGCGAGCCTTGTCTAAGACATAGGTCTTGTTTAGTTTTCAATTCCACCCCAAATTTCACTATGCAAAAAGGAGATTTCCCATCACATCAAAATGTCGGCAAATGCATGGAGTACTAAATGTAGATGAAATCAAAAACTAATTGCACAGTTTTGTTGTACTTTGCGAGACAAATATTTTAAGTCTAATTAATCAATTTTTAGATAATTTTTTACACTAAAAAACAAAAGTTGCTACCGTGTTCCGACACGGGCACTGTACCTACAGTGCCCGAATCGGGCGCCAAAGTCGAGATCTAAACACGGCCATAACACACGCTCCACGTGACTGCGAAGCCACCACTACCAGCCAGCCTAGGTTGAGGGAAACGCAACACGGTTCAAGAGTCGTCGCCGGCGGCAGATCCAGGAGGAGACATGGCCAGGATGACCCTGCCGTGACAGAAAGTACTGCTGAGTGCGGCTGGCTCCAGCGTCGTCCTCGTCCCAGCTTAGCTTTACAAGGCCAGCGTCCGGTCACTGTTGACATGTTATTAGCCTCGTGTTTGGAGGGCCATGACGATGATAATACAGCAACAGTGCGCAATCTGGTTCGTGCGCGACCACGATCACGATGGGTGTCTCTTGACTCTCTGCTGCCGAGTCAGAACTCATTAAGAGCTCGCTCTCCCTCTCCTATTGCTTTGCGCCATGTTTAGATTGCAAATTTTTTTAACCCGATAAATAGTATCATTTTCGTCTTATTTGATAAATATTGTCTAATCATGGACCAACTAGACTCAAAAGATTCATCTTGTGATTTTCAACTAAACTGTATAATTAATTTTTTTACCTACATTTAATACTCCATGCAAGCGGCTAAAAATTGATATGATGAAAAAAGTAAAAAAATTCTAACTTTTGGGTGCATCTAAACAGGGCGTTCAGGGCCTTGGCTTTGCTACCCGTTCAGAGCAGTAGCGGCGGCTTTACAGATAGATAGCACTGCAGGCACGGCACGCACAGTACCCATCAGGACAAGCAGAAAGTTCTTGTGCCGGCACCGGCAGCCTGCAGTGCAGCCTTTCTGCATTCTAGTAGCAGTATCTGGTTGCAGATTGCAGACTTAACTCCACTTGGGCCCAAAAATTTTGCAAAAGAACCGTAGATTTCTCGTTACATCGAATCTTTGGACGCATACATAAAACATTAAATATAGATAAAAATAAAACTAATTACACAGTTTAGACGAAATGAACGAGACGAATCTTTTAAGCCTAATTAGACCATGATTGGATACTAATTGTCAAATAACAACGAAAGTGCTACAGTTACATTTTGCCAAAAATTTTGCCTGCTAAACAGGTCCTTGGCCTCCTCGTCCATGGATCCCCACCCAAACCCTCTCCCAACTCCCAAGTCCCAACTCTCCAACAAAGGCCAGAGCCCCCGCCCCACTCACACTCCACGCCGCGGCCTCGCCATGTCGCGTCTCCCATAGACAAAACACGTCACGTTCCTCTTCTTCTTCGTCGGCGTCGCGCGCGGTGGCGGTGCTGGGTCCTGCAAAAATGGACGCTTCCCCTGCACCGCCGCCGCCGCCGCCGCCACCGGGGTCTCCGGCCATCGAGCGGAAGCTGAGCCCGGGGGTGCTCCTCCTCATCGCGATCCTGGCCATGGTCTTCTTCATCTTCGGCCTGCTCAACCTGCTGGCGCAGAACCTGCTGCGCCTGCGGCGGGCGCGGCGGCGCCGGCGCCGGGTTGGGGACGCGGCCGCGGGGGCCCCCGACGGCAGCAGCCCCACGGCGTTCCAGGGCCAGCTCCAGCAGCTCTTCCACCTCCACGACGCGGGCGTCGACCAGGCCTTCATCGACGCGCTGCCCGTCTTCCCCTACCGCGCCGTCGCCGTGGGCCGCCGCGCCCGCGCCGCCGCCAAGGACCACGACGGCGGCGAGCCGTTCGACTGCGCCGTCTGCCTCTGCGAGTTCGCCGACGACGACAAGCTCCGCCTGCTCCCGACGTGCGGCCACGCGTTCCACGTGCCTTGCATCGACGCCTGGCTGCTCTCGCACTCCACGTGCCCGCTCTGCCGCGGCAGCATCCTCGCCGAGGCCGACTACTCCTACTCCAGCCCGTCGTCGTCGTCCTTGCTCCCGCTCCACCACTCATATGGCCTCGCCGAGTCGGCCGCCAGAGACGGCGGTGATCCGGGAGACAGAGACGGCGACGAGTCACACAAGGACGCGGCGGAGGAGATCGTGGAGGTGAAGCTCGGCAAGCTCAGGTGCGTCGACGGCAATGCCAGTGCCAGGGACCTCGCGGCCGACGGCACAGGTAGCAGCGGTGGCAATGGCAGGGGAAGCCTCGGGCAGAGGCGGTGCCTGTCCATGGGATCCTATGAGTACGTCATGGACGACCACGCCGCGCTCCGCGTCATCATCAAGGCGACCCCCAAGAGGAGGCCCGCGAGCTCCAGGTCGTCGCGCCGCCGCCACGCGCTGTCGGCGTGCGACCTCGGGTGCCCCAAGAAGGCGGGCGCGTGGGAGACGGCCGTCACGGAGGCCGCCGCCGCGTCCGCGGACGCCGACGGGCGCTGCGGCGACGGCGCCGCGAGCCTGAGCAGGGACAGCTTCTCCACGTCCAAGATCTGGATGGCGTCGGCCGCCAGGAGAGAGGAGGACGGTCGCCGCCCCGGCCCCGCGGCGGAACCGGTCGCCGGCGAGAGACGCGTGGCGTCGTTCCGTTGGCCGGCGATGGCCTCAGGCTGCAAGAAGCACCGCCGGGACGAGGAGCCTTGCGACGTCGAGGCAGGTGGCTCCGGGGACAGTGCCGTCTCGTCTGTAGTAGAAGAGAGGCCGCCGTCGGTGGCTAGGGCGGCGATGCTCTGGGTCTCCGGCGGGAGGCAGGGAAGCCATTCGTGATCGTGATCTGCATTTGGTGTGCACATTGGTTCAACACACACAAGATTGGATTTTTTTTTTTGGCTCGTTTGATTTCTTGTCTCCTTTTGTTTTGTTTCTTAGACTGATTGCTGTAGTGATCGCAGAGCAAGCAGGAAATTGTATAAAAAGGGAAAATGTGTTGCAAGAATTGCATTGGTCTGACTCAAACTTAGCAGAGTATAAGAGGAATTCGTTCTTGGTGATTTGCTTTAGAGGTTGAACAGTGGTGGACGAACTTGGAAGCCACTCATGATTCATGAGCAATAAAGAAGAATGGTTGTTTTGGTTGGCCGGGTTGATGGTGATGGATTTAAAATAAAATTGGAATTCTTGTTAGCATCTCTGACTCTGAACCTTCCTGCCTCCTGATGGAAAGAATCGGAGTCAAGAAAGTCTGTCTTTACTCATCACTTCAGGACACAGATTGAGAACCTGTCCTCATCGGCAGATCATCCACTCCACTCTGTTTCAGCTGCACTTCAACTCCTCTGAAACTCTTGCGAAAACTGGTGAATGCAGACAAAGAAAGTGCGGGCTTGTCTCATAAGATAAACAACACATCATCGTTGCTGGCCTACCGGACCATGGATCACTGGCATAATTGGGCTTAGCATCAAGTGGTGCTGTGCTGGCACAGTTGACTAGCAACTGCCTGCCGCAGGTGCTGCCGAGCTGAATGCTGCCATGCATGCATGTCAGCATGTGACGAGAAGGCGAGTGGAAGCCGGATGGGCATTTCAAATCTGCTCTTCCCTTGTTTAGATTGAGGATTTTTTTCAACTTGATGAATAGTACCACTTTCGTCTTATTTGACAAATATTGTCCAATCGTAAACCAACTAGGCTCAAAAGATTCATCTCGTGATTTTGAACTAAACTGTGTAATTAGATATTTTTTTTACCTACATTTAGTACTCCATGCAAGCGGCTAAAAATTGATGTGATGGAGAGAGAGTGAAAAAACTTGGAATTTTGAGGTGATCTAAACATGGAGAGAGAGTTTTGTTTCCATTCACGAGCTGTTCTTCTGGCAGGTGGCAGCTGCTCAAGTAGCAAAATATCTTAGGTCCTGTTTGGTTTCTGAATCATTCAGTTTAACTCCCATCACATCAATGGTATAGCAAATGCATGGAGTACTAAATATAGACTAATTATATACATGTCGGCACAGATTAGGAGTAATTTACGAGACGAATCTATTAAGCCTAATTAGTCCAAAATTGAAAACTTTTTGTCAAATAAGACGAAAGTGCTACAGTATCAGTTAAACTTTAACACCTCTAACCAAGCAGACCTTTTAATGCTAGTGGAGTGGGTCATGCACACCATCTTAATGCTACTGCAATATGCAACCATCTACAGGCTGGTGCAACAGAGCTGCACTGTGGCTATCGCTGTTGTAGCAGAGCAGGTTAGACAATGCATGTGTTGTTTATCTTTTTTTTTTTGAAAAAAGAACTATCCAAAACACCTTTTCATGCGAAGGCAAATCAAGGGATGTATCTTCTTATGATTATGAACAGTGCGGAGCTAACTACACCCTGGATACTTTGCATACAATGTGCCACTCACCAACCAGGCAGGTGAGCGTGAGTAATTTTGACAGAGCAGAGGGCAGTAAAGCTCCCCTTTTGAATTCTTTCGCCTAGTTTTGTTCTCCTTTTAACCTGCCTGGGTGGCTGGGTTCAGGAATGTCCATGCTGCAACTGCAAGCATCATTAGCTTAACAAAACCCTGGCAGACTGGCAGTGAAAGGTGAATGGGACCGGTCAAGCGGGCACAAAGGCTGGTTCAGAATTGACCATGTTTTCAAGGATGGGAGCAGGCAACATGCCATCATCTGGAGTAGATGGCAAGGTTGAGAAAGGCAAGCAAGCGTGCTGCATGCGTGCCGTCTTATAACTTCAATAATATACATGACAAGCGGGAAATTAGCAAATCACGCAGTAGTAGTAGCTTAAAAGATTGAACACTGGTAGTATATCAGTTGCTGCTAAAAAAATCCATGTACTCAGGCTATCCATGTGCATGCATGGAAGATATACCAGCATTGTTTTGTGTCAGAAAACCCTTGCATGGCGCTCGGATCTACTATTTCTGAACAAGAAAGCTGATGCATGGTCTTGCGATTGGCAACCCCGCAAAACTCAGAACAACCAAACGCAAGAAAACCCATGGGTGCTCTTGTCATTATATTGAACAGTTAACAGCTGTAACCATGGTATTTCTCTTGGGAGATACACTTCGGCAAAATTCAATCCCCAAAAGGCAGGGCAGATCGCACATGAACATTCTTGTGTCGGTGTGTAGTATCTTACCAGCAAGGCAAAGCGCGTCACATGTGCGAAAGTTGCATGGTTAGATGGTCTCCAATGCTATACCTCTCTGCGTCTAATGATGACCTTGCGGACGACATGGACTCGGCGATGGCGGCACCGACACTAGTATTTTACCGTGGGAAAATCCGTGCGAGCGGGATAAGGAAACAGAACAATTCGAGCAAAACACTGGGTAATTAAGTTGGATGAAAAAATACGTCAGCAATTTAGGCTCTTTGATATTAGATGATTTATTTCTACACGAACAATATTAGAAGCTTGGATGTTGTATATGTATTTTTTTTCTAATAATATATATATATATAAATATGTCATCGATAATACGCACATACAATGAGTTGACATCGATCCTAAAATATTATAAAATATTATCCAAGATTCCAAGACACAAGATAGCGAAAGATTATGAAATTTTTAGCCTAGGAGTTCAAATAGAAGAGTTCCGTGTGATGAACTTATCTTCTCTTCGAGCCTACGATGCGCGTTCTATTTCTCCATTATTTTTCCGTCCCCTCCAAACTCTCTCTCTCTATCTCCTGATCTTCCTATAAACTCTATTCTCTCTCTACTCCACACCTTAAATTTGGTGCACACGGAGGTCCATATGCCCTCTACATGCATGTGTTCGGACTAAGGTGTTGCGAGGGCAGGGGACGCTCGATGCCGTCGTGATGCCTCCGATGTTGTCAGCTCCGCATGACGACACTTCGTCATCAGCCTCAAGGGGCTAGCTCTTTAGTGTCTGCAGTGTGGAGGTTCCATATTTCCACCTCCGTCATGGCGCTTGGCTCTGACGCCTTCTGAGTCCTGCCCCCAAGCCATGTGAGCATCCGCGCTGGCCTGCGGATGCCTAGCATCAAGCCGTCAAGTGGAAGCACGCGTGGAGCGGCATGGGCGTGGATCCTATCTCATCGTTATTTAGGGGTGAAAATTTACAGCGCTTGAAAATAATGAGAGCCATTCGTTTTGTTAAATCTAATTGTTTAAAGAGTAAAATGCATCATAGGTCCATTAACTATTGAAAGCATGTCATCTGGATCCATCAACTCTTAAAGTGTATTTTTGGGTCCATAACCTTTTCATGCAGGGCCGTCGCAAAAAAAAACTTTTCATGCAGGGCACTGCAGGTCCACACTGGTTCAAGAGCTTGATAAATTTTCATTTAACCCCCTCCCATCGATACCTCTGTCTCAAAACAGCCCCAACAATAGCCCGATCAATTGGACTGGCAGCCGTGTCAGGCCACCCACGCCACTGCCGCGCGAGCGAGTGGCCGGCCGCCCATGACGGTGGAGCCACGCCACCACGCGAGCACACGGCGGCTGCGTCGGGCAGCCACGTTGCCGTTGGTCGAGCGGACGGGTTGTCGCGCGAGGCCAGGCATGCCATGCCACCATGACGGTGGAGCTAGCGAGCGCGCGGTGGGCGGCCAGCTGCGTCGTCGTCCAGCAAGTAGGGGTGCCAGTGCGGCAGGGCTAGCTGTGGAGAAGGCGAGCGCAGCCGAGCCCGGAGCCGGCGAGTGAGCTCGTGCTTGCCGCGCGGCTGGTAGCCAGCGCGAAGGTCGATGTGCGGCTCGGGTGCTCGCGCGGGCGAGGTACTAAGGTGTCGAGGCTTGGCTGCGCGCGCCCCAGGCTAGGTTGGCCGCGTGCCGCTCTCCCTAGCCGGCCAGCAGCTCCTTCCCCCACCCCGTCGTGCACCTTCCACTTCCACTTGCAGCTCCGAAGATGAAGCCGACGCCTGCGCCGTCTAATTGGAACGAGCCTGCAGCATGCGCCCACGCGTCCTCCCATTCAAGCTCGGTCCCAAATTGCATGTGCGCCGACGCCAATGCCGACATCCCATGCGCCTGCTCGATTTGACTCCTTCCGAGCAATGCATCGTGTGGTCTGGTGGATCTCCAGATGTCATGCCTCGTCGGCCACAGCGGTACTCAGTACTCACAGTTACATAAAAGAGGTTGGCGAGGTGCTTGCTTCTCCATGGACAAACCGAGCTGTGCAGAGAGCGTCTCCATGCCATGAGCGCGGTCACCCACATGAGCGACCGCAACCACAACATCTAGTGGCCGATGGTGGCTCCTCGTGAGCTGCGACTTGGCCGTGCCATTTGAGGGTGGGTCATGGCATGGTTTTTTAGTATGACCTGTAACACGGCACAACACGAAATATTTTGAGCCGTGCCGGCACGACACGAACACGAGGGCCGTGCCGTGCCTAGAATCTCGGCACGACGGGCTACATGGTCTGACCCGCATCTTGGGCCGGCACGACACGAAAATGGCACATAGACACTTCTACAACTATAGAATACAATTTTCTAGCATTTACTATACTACTTCTTATCTAATTCTTGAATAGATTATGAAAATCATTAAACTTTTATTAAAATAGTACACACAAGATATATATATATATATATAACGAGTGAAAAAAGAAAACTAGCAAAGATATTTTGAGAGCCGTGCTTGAGCCGGCACGACCCGAAGGCGGGCCAGCGTGCCACAGGCCGTGCTTGGGCCGAAGAAAAGATTCACCGTGTCGTATCGGCACGGCCCGATGTACCTCCCGTGCCTAGAGGACACGACCCAAAGCGACACGAAGCACGAGAGGACCGTGCCGTGCCGGCACGGCACGGCCCAAGTCCCACCTCTCGTAGGCTCATACTCGTCAACTCGTGCCAGGCAGCAGTCTAGGCCAACGGAGAAGAAGAACATCAGTGCTATGATGCTGCTGAGCAGTGTGCCGACGAAGAATCCAGGCGGTGCGGCCACTGCCGCTCACACTCATGCGATGGCGGCATGGCTGGCCTCGCGCGGCAGCCAGCCCGCTTGACCAACGCCATGGTGGCTGCCCGGCACAGCAGCTGCGTGCTCGCGTGGCGGCGTGGCTGCACCAGCACGGGCGCCTGGCCGCTCACTCGTGCGGCGGTGGCGTGGGTGGCCTGACATGGGGTACTTGTGCCTGTGTGGGGGCTGCTATGAGATAGAGATATCGATGGGAGGGGGTTAAGTGAAAATTTATCAAGCTCTCCAACCATTATGGGCCTGCAGTGCACTATATATAAAGTTTATGGACCCAAAAATACACTTTGAGAGTTGATGGACCGAAATAACGTCCATAAAGTTAATGGACTTGTGCATTTTACTCTTGTTTAAAAATGGGAAGAACCGGATGGAAGAAACTTAAGCTATGGGTCGGAACAAAAAATTACGTGGACCCATAACTAGTTTCTAATTAAATTTGGAGGGTATAAACGTCTCAGGAGCTGCTTCTCTTAATGAAAAAAAAGGGAGTTGCTTCTTTGAAACGCTGATGATCTTGTCAAAACTGTTGGGTCGTCGAGGGAATCTCCGGGCTGCGATGCTTGCTGCCGCCGGACACGTCGGGCTGCCAGGCACTCGTTGTCCAGATGAAGTTGCCGGTGGGCTGCCAAACGATAGTGCGGATGCGGCGCCGTGCTTGATCTTCGCCGTGGGTCACATATGCACGAGATGGTGGCGCCGTTCTTGCCGTTCATGACGCACACGCTGCCGCCGGAGTTAGACATGGAGCCGTCGTTCGTCACCGCGGCTATGAACATCTTGCCGAACTCAGTTGTTCTGTTGCTTGAAGCCTTCATCACCGGCTGCCACTGCTTGCTTCCCATGCCTACTATCAGATGCCTTGCCATGCTTGCTGCCGCCTGCCGGGCCGCTGTTGCCGCCCGCCCGCGCCGCGCCGGCTTATCTTTCTTGCTGGCCGTATTGCACTTGCATCTAATCTACAGGTGTTACAGCCATGCAAAAGAAAGATAAGATGCAATCAAATAAGTGAAATTTTACACACAGTAGCGAAACTGTCCGCCGCGGGCGGTGTTTGGTTCGTGAATCGTGATCGCACCGACGCCGGTGAACCGCGGCTAACCCGGCGCGGGCTCCGGCCTCGTTGCAGCGTTGTAGCAAGGCTGCAATAGTCGTCGTCGCGCCGCACACCTATGCAGTACGAATCGGAATCACATAACCCTCAAACTCGACACCATGCAGACCCAAGGGAGCACCGGAGCGCGTGCACCGTCTGGAGCAGACAACAGTATCAATGGGATGGATTGGGGTGCGTTGGTGCCATTGACAGACGCGATTTGCGGCGATGCAGGAACAGCGATTCCCTCCCGTTCGTAGATTTGGGTTAGAGATTGTGTACAGGAGAGGAAAAGAACTAAACTGCCCTTAAGCATAATTAATTATTTTTTAATTAATAGCCACGGTAAATAGTTTGTTAGGGGAGGAACCAAAGCACCGTAACAAAGCTCTATTTAGGGAGGTTGACACACGATGGAGCGTGTCTTGACATTTGCACAGCAGTGGCCATTGTTCGGCTTCAGCACCTCTCTCGCAAGTCGCACGGCGGCCGGGCCTACGATACCGGCGCCATGACGGTAGCCGAGCTGCTTAGCACTCAAAATTTCCCAGCATGTGTTGCCTATTTTATTTATTTATTTATTTATTTATTTATTTATTTATTTATTTATTTATTTATGGGTTGCAAGCTGAGAGAAGTTCTTATACAGGAAACATATTTATTTATGGGTTGCTGCTTGATTTGACTCTGAGTTTTAGTCGATTTCTCCTTCCTCCTCATCTTCTAATTTTTTACTTTGTATAATTTAGCTTCAACCATATAAATTATACATGGATTATGTCTCCACTGAAGAATAGAAATGACGGCCGTGGCCTAATCCCATGGACTCAAGACTCGATTTTATTTAATTTATTCAATTTGTAGTCAATTTGAGTTATGATTGGTATTTAGTATTACCTGCTTTATTCGACTTGTAGTCAAAATTCTGACCCGACCATAATGACTCCTTCGATGGACCTAAGCCTGTTCCAAGACGGTAGGCCCAACTAGTGCCGCTGCCGGCAGTCCTGAGTCTCTCAGCCATGGGTCTGAGCTCATTAGCTCCTGTGGGCCTCCTGACACTATTCCTTTCAGGATGGCACAGTTTTTCTTGTCCATTTATTTCATTTGCGGATCTCGCGTGCTGATCGGACCTGGAGGAGTTTTCTAACATACGGATCTCACGCGCTGATCGGACCTAGAGGAGTTTGAGGATTATTTATTCACGCTGAGAGGGACACAGGGACTGCCGTTCTTCCGCAGCAGATGCCCAGAACATTCCTACAATACCTTTTCTTCTACTATCTTATATATTCGTTAGATTCATCGTTTTTCGCTTTCTGATCTTCGTTTGATCACTGTTTTCAGCTATTTAATCTGCCCTCCTATTGTTGTTCAGTATCCGGTCCCGCCGATTGACAGAATGTGTTGAACCATTACAACCTACATTTTGCTGAGCGTTATAAACTGTTTCTTAGTTAGTTGTTAAGCGTTACAAATTATTTCTTTGTTACTGAGCTCGTCCACCATCGTCCTGTTCTTGTATGACCACATCGAATTTAAGGGATGAACATGCATGAACACGATTGACGGACTAGGATCCTATGGTCAAACTATTTGATGTGAGTTTGTTATGTTGTGACCATGAAATCTGCGCCATTCAATGCATTTATGCACTCCTTTTGGTTGCACGATACAATATATTTCTCTTGCTTGGTTGTTGGGTTAGGTTGTTGGGTTGTAGGCCTTCGCTCGTATCTTCACCGGACAGACAAAAGGTACCTTCACCGTTGGGGTGAAGAGAAAGCTAGGGTGCTAGTCTCACACAAGAAAATGGGAGAAAATACTAAGCATAGCGTATGGAGAATGAGGGGGAAGCAACTTTTCCCTTGCCCTTGGGTTCTATTTATAAGGGAGGTGGCAAGAGGCATCTTCCTCCCCATGTCTTATGGTTCATGAATTTACAAGGAGGTCCTCAGATTTATTAGGCACTAGACCTTTTTACATGGTGGGCGGTAGGCGCTGTCGCCTCTACCCCCAACAGTAGCCCCTTACCCACTAGGCTTTGGTTGGTACAACAAAGCCTAGTTTCTACAATAATAGGAGAAAGGCCCAAGAGTACAATTCCCTAGTTTATCCTAGGCTTTGATAGGTGTTCTCAGAGTAGGAAGTGCTTCGACAGCGAGGGTTGGAGGCTATGATACAATGATGATGGCTTGTTGATTGTGGAGGCTGATGACCTAGCTCCTGCTTGACTCAGCTATTGCGAAGATCTTTACCTTGTCGGGAGCAGCTATCTGTAGCCAAAGTAGTCATAGTAGTGGAAGTAGATGTTCTGGCGATCATGGCTGTCGGACATAGATAGGAATGGAATTTGCCACCGAAGTTTGATGGTGACACATTTGTCGAGGTGGACGTGGATGGAGTAGTTGCCGCAGTTAGCATGGCTTGCCTCCTTCGGCTCATGAGCAGCGGGCAAGACATGTCTTCAGGGTCGAATTGGTCCCTCAATGCACCCCCATTAAGCCCCTCTTGGCCGGTGCGTATGAGCAGTCCTAGGTCTCGTGCCTGGTTAACAACGGTGTTGATGATGAACTTTTGGAGGTTCTTCACTTGAGCCCGAGAGTGATGGCGGGGCAAGGCTGAAGTCATCGTTGAGAATCATTGTCGGCCCTAGGTAGAAGGTTTTATTGAGTGAAGCTATAGTTGATGATGAAGATGGTGAGCCCCTGGGCCATAGGTAGCCTCACAAAGCCAAAGTTGGTGCCAAAGCATAGCAGCCAAGTTCTCGGAACGCTAGGGTCTTGGTACGGGAACACGGTATGTGGTACGTTGTTTCTTAAGTCCATGGGACGAGGAGGGTTTATAGCTTGATCTCGTTCCTTTGATTAATAGAATGCATACTAAGTGTAAATGGACCGTGTTCCTAGAACGGTGAACATGGTCCTAATTAAATTGGTTGATATCATGAACAAATTAATTAGCACAAGTTTTCACTGGGCTGCTAAGTGCCGAAGTAGACAAGCGAGGTGGTGAAGATGTCGATGGTGCCAAAGGGGTTAGCGAATCCTCAAGCGAAAAGTGATGTCGAGGTATTTGATGGAGCTAGTGAAGTAGACAGGTGAGGCCCTTGGACTGAGCGATATGGTGATGCAATGTTGTAGATGATGCCAGAGGCAGCCATGGACCCTTGACCCAAATGTGAGGTTGAGGCATTGATGAAGTCATGATCGAAGTAGGCTGATGAGCCCCTTGCATCGAGCGAGATGGCAAGGCAGTGATGTCAAGGTCACCGAGGTCAATGGTGGAGCCCCTTGCCAAAGTGTTGGCGAAGGTGATATCGATGTAGCCGATGTCGATGGCGAAGCCCCTTGCTGGAGTGTTGATGAAGGTGATATTGATGTCGCCGAGGTCGATGGCCGCCCCTTGCCGAAGTGTTGGTGAAGGTGACGTTGAGGTCATCGAGGTCGATGGCAGAGCCCCTTACCAAAGAGTTGGTGAAGGTGACTGTTGATGGTGAAAACGTCATAATTTTACATAGTCAAAACCGTCAACAAAGTGTCACTTTTGGAGGGAAATGAACATAATATGAATGATTTTAGTTCAACTAACTTGGTTCCACATGTGCATGCCCTCCATTTGAATGTAGGTACAAAATGGATGAAAAACCAAGCTTGGAGGCCCAACTTGACATGTTGGCCGACCCCCCAAGTATGGCCAATTGACAATCCAAATACATCATCATGATGGGCAATGCTTCTAGAATGTGTGCAAAAGATGGGACTAATTAGCCAAAATGGACACGTCGACCGATGTGCCTATTTTGGCCAAATCAGCTCAATTTTGGTATGGAGTGAGGCGACACTATCCCCAACAAGGAGGTGTAGCCCACTTGTCATAGGGCCACCAAAGACACATCGGTCGGCGTGTTAACTTCCACCAAAACACTTCATACCCACTCAAGATCAAGAGGAGAGGCACACAAGTAAGAGGAGGATGGCCCACCTATCATAGGGGGTCGGCCGACCTCCCCCTTTCTCCACCACCTCAAACATGCTTCCATGCAACTCAGGAGATCCTCACCGTTGATCAAATGGCAATATTAAGTCAGTTTCATCCAACAGTGACCAAGGATGTGACGCGGATCGCTAACATGGCGGTGGAGTAGCCCCTACTCCTCCTAAGACTATAAATACCCCCTCACACTCCCATCTCAAGACACACAACACAAGCAAGAAGCTTCTCCACTCTCTCAAAATGTAGTAGTTAGTATAGTTGGGAGTTAGAGTGAGTAGTGAGCTTAGTCTCCGGGTTCCTGATCTGGTCTTCCAGGAGGTAAGGTATGGTCTTGTATCTCCTTTTGCTTTCTTTGTAAGACTCTACTCTATTAATGTATCTATATTCTTACTCTGCTTTACTTAGCTTATGCTTGTGCAACCTTATACTTGTTATATTGTTGTTATGGTTTAGCTTAGAATATAGTTGTTACATATGAGATTGTGATCGAAGTCCACACCTATATTATGATCATCGCCTTTCACTAGGTGCTCTAGTTGATCTGTGTGTACACAACTATCTTGCCTTTGGTTACTTCTTGTCGCACGGATAGTTTGTAGCTAGTAGGTTATGACAGGGCATATCTAGTCTTTGTATCCCACCACATGTTTTTAGGCAAGTTATTAAAATGGTAAGGATGAGCATGGGAGTTGCTTCGGGTAGGAGTTTCATGTCCTGATGTCTCGGCTGTCGCCTAGTATACTTGTTGTGTCAACTCAATCTATGTGTTACAATTATATGATTAAGCTAGGTGTAAGAAAATAGACCTTGGCCCATTTAAGTTTGGATTTTGGTGTTTGATGATCAACAAGACCAAATTAGACTAATGAATTTGTGAGTGTTTATTTTGTAGTCCAATAGGGTGCAAACGTGACTTGGACAAAGGCGATGAGGTGATTCGATGATCAATACCTCAAGCAAGGCATTAGAAGTGAGTAGAAGACCCTAAAGATCAAGCAAAGTTCAAGCACGAAGGATGGAACCAAGACGGACCCAAAGGTCGCAAATAAACGAAGAGAAGGGAGCATCATAGGGAGCTTCTGATGAGGTCAAGACCATGCTTGGAGAATTACATGGAGACCAAGGAGATCAGCAAGGGCATCCAAATCGAGAAGGAGGCCCAAAACTTATCCGGTTCGAGTCACCAAGGTGGAGGCTCAAATCAAGTTTGAGTCCACCTCGGAATCTAGGACCATTCTGCCTTGAACTGGTCACCCAGGACGCGTACGGACTCTGTTTTCGATGATCCATATATGGATGGAAAGCTTATTTGATAAGTAAGCCAACCCAAGTGGTCCTACATCAAAAGATGTTCAGAATCAATGGGAATCATCGAAACAAGTCACCGTCCAGAATCTGTCAGGGCGCTGTGTCACCGTCTTTTGGGCCGATTGGCCATGTATCATGTCGGGCCTTAAGCCCAAGTTGTGGGCGCCCAACCCCTGGCCGTTCCCAACCCTAGGTCGAGTCTTAGACTATAAACATAGCCGCCGCTGCTGTTAGATAATTGGGTTTTGTTTAGAGTTTAGTTTTCCATCGAGAAACTGAATCGTTCATTGTAACTGTGGTGACAAATCCTTTTACAGTGATCCAGGGCCCCTGTTCTTGATCTCCTCCACTGTGTCGATTAGTCCTTTGGAACCGAGTTCTTGAACCCTCTATTGATATTCGCAACATTCATATTTGCAATTTCAGATTGCGTGTTATTACCTTCTTGCTTGTGCTCTTCGATTCGCTTGCAGGAAAAGCCTTCTTGGCGAGGTCAATCAAGTTGTGCTTGGTTGATAACCAACGGAGCAGTGGTGTAACGGTTGCAGGGTTCGAATCGTGTCTAATTTGAAGCCGGATCGCCAACGTCGAGATCTCCATAAATCGAACTTATCGGTTACCTCTTGAAAGATCGAGCCTATACTCATCAATTGGTATCAGATATTTCAGGTTTACCGCGAGGTATAATCTCGTTTGCCTTAGCTTCATATTTGTTCATTACCTAGAGTCCACAAAAAGCCCAATACTATTTCAATTTCTGCTATCCTATCACCTTTGTGCCTTTACAATTTCGTTTCATATTCGCGTTGTTGAGTTTGTGTCCGTGGTCGAGTCTTGTTGCTGGTTTAGGATTGTGTTCGTAGTCGTAGTTCAATCACCCATTGCTGTGATTTTTGTTTTCCGCCGCTATCCCATCCACCATTTCCAAACAACAAGTCGAAGCCACCACATTACTCGACTTGCCCCGCTAGCCGCCTTGTGTAACTTCTCGCCACCGCGCAAACCCTAGATAGGTTGCCAGCCGCTCTTATTTTGCCTGCATCGTAGCCCTCCTTCCATCATCTGACGAATACCTACTGCTGTTAGTCACAGGAACCATCTTGTGATCGGTGTTAGAGTTTAGGGACGCTTTGCCTTAACTGTCACTGCTGTATTGTGCCTTCCGGAATACATAACTTGAGATACCTTCGGTAAAACAGGTATAACTTTTCGCTCGTTTATCAGAAAAATCTAAAATTTTTTGAGCAGCTTCTTGACACCATTTGGAGCCGACCCAAACTCGGCTTCGCCCTGTTTGGTTTCGTCAAAATTGTCAAAAAAATTAGGAAAATAAAGAAAAAAATTGTCAAAGTTTTTGCACGCTTTTCAGAGACCGTGCTGTATTTCTGTAGACCACATCCTACCTCAGTTGTAGGTGCCAATTTTTATGGTTGCATCTTTTTTGATCCTTGTTCAGAAAAAAATATAAAAAAAGCAAAAAAATAAAAAGTTTGATTCCTACTAGTGCCTTTTGGAAAATTCCGGGACAAATTCAGGAAAAAGGAAAAATTCGGGTTATTTGCTAGTTCTGTGAGTTCTTTCTATCATCCTTTGCTTTCACCTTGTTGCGCTACGTCTCGACACGTTTTAGCCAGCACCTGTGATTTGTACTTTGGATCCGGATTGAACAATCGTTAATCTGCATTCGTTAATTGCTAATCCTTGCTGTCATATTGTGTGCCTACCCATAGCTCCACATATTCTTCTGTCAGCACAGGTTCATCTTGCAACTGTTACCCACGCTCAACAACAGATTACTTCGCCACTTTGGTTTGGCTCCTGTTTGGCGTTGGTAAGAATACAGGCAAGACGGTAATAAGCCGCTTGTGATTTTGCATTCCACTTTCACCACCACCACCTGTTTCCTTTTAGTAGATTATTAGGGATAACTTTCACTGTTTGTTCCTATTTTGTGTCTACAATGACAGGTTACAACACTCATCGATACGAGACAACAATGATGCATGAGCCACGCACTATTGCTACTACACCTCCTTCCGCAGGTCGTTCTATTCTTTCTTCTCCACCTACTTATGATGGTATTGGTGCTGATGAGTACATTGAGTGGGAAAGTAAAATAGATAATATTTTTGTACACTGTCATATGTGTGAGCGGAGGAAGATTAAGAATGCATCTAGTGTTTTGAGACATTTAGCATCAATTTGGTGGGAGTCTTTAAGTTCTTCAGATAAACCTCATACATGGAACGATATGCAAATTCTTCTAAGAGAAAATTTTGTTAATCCATCTCTTATAATTAATTCATATGATGAGGAACATCAACTAGACCAATCTCCTATTATTCCTCCTGTTGTGCCTAACCTTTTGCAGGATAATGCACAAAAGAGCAGGGATGACATGACAGAAAATGAGGTTCTCTCAGTTTCATGTGAACATTCAACACATGTTACTTCCGCTGACAGTGAGAGCCAAGGTAATGCTAATGATGCTAATCTCACAAAAGATGAGAGTTCTCTTGATGTGCTTGATTTACCTTTGTCACAAGATGATTTGCTTGATGTTCCTTGTGATAAAGATGACTTGAATGATGATATTTATATTATTCCAATAATGAATGATCATGCTATATGTATGTGGAATCGAACACTACTAATGAAAATAGACATGTTATTCATAATGCTAGCGATGTTGATGAGCTAAAGTTGATGTCTTCTTTAAATACATTGGGATACATTGATTTTAATGTTCTTTGTAATCTTAATTATTTAAAGGAAAAACTTTATGCATATGCTGATTTTCCATGGTTGTCTAGACATACATATCATATTTTTGGCAAATATAGCAACCAAGGACAATATATGGTACAACGAGTTTACATTTGTACAACTGTGAATTCTTCTTTTGTTGTGCAAAATAATGATCAATTAGAGGACTATAAAATCAACAATGTTGTCATGCCATATTCCTCTCGTTTTGCTTTACAATCCCAAGTGGAATCCAAAGAAGGGGAGCATATGTTTCTTGTTACTACTAATCTTTTGTAGGATAGTTTTGACAAAGATCGTGTGCATTTTAATCGAGGAGACTACATGTTTGTAGGAGAAGGCATGCTGCAAACCAAAACATGTGGTCATATTCTTTCTCCCAACATTGTCAATTCCCAATATTTTGGCAACCTCATTTGTCTTCATGTTGTGTAGAATGGCATTCAAGCAACATCGACGCCGAGGATGGCTTTTCAGCAAGAAGGGGAGGATGATGAGGTCATGACCATGCTTGGAGAATTACATGGAGACCAAGGAGATCAACAAGGGCATCCAAATCAAGAAGGAGGCCCAAAACTTATCCGATTTGAGTCACCAAGGTGGAGGCCCAAATCAAGTTTGAGTCCACCTCGGAATCTATGACCAGTCTGCCTTGAACTGGTCACCCAGGATGCGTACGGACTCCGTTTTCGATGATCCATATATGGATGGAAAGATTATTTGATAAGTAAGCCAACACAAGTGGTCCTACGTCAAAAGATGTTCGGAATCAACAGGAATCGTTAAAACAAGTCACCGTCCAGAATCTGTCAGGGCGCTGTGTCGCCATCTTTTGGGCTGATTGGCCATGTATCGTGTCGGGCCTTAAGCCTAAGTTGTGGGCGCCCAACCCCTGGCCGTTCCCAACCCTAGGTCGAGTCTTAGACTATAAACACAGCCTCCGCCGCCGCTGTTAGATAATTGGGTTTTGTTTAGAGTTTAGTTTTCTATCGAGAAACTGAATCGTTCATTGTAACTGTGGTGACAAATCCTTTTATAGTGATCTAGGGCCCCTGTTCTTGATCTCATCCACTATGTCGATTAGTCCTTTGGAACCGAGTTCTTGAACCCTCTATTGATATTCGCAATATTCATATTTGCAATTTCAGATTGCGTGTTTTTACCTTCTTGCTTGTGCTCTTCGATTCGCTTGCAGGAAAAGCCTTCTTGGTGAGGTCAATCAAGTTGTGCTTGGTTGATAACCAATGGAGCAGTGGTGTAACGGTTGTAGGGTTCGAATCGTGTCTGATTTGAAGCCAGATCGCCAACGTCGAGATCTCCACAAATCAAACTTACCGGTTACCTCTCGGAAGATCGGGCCTATACTCATCAGCTTCAAACCCAGATGATCAAGGGTTTGGATCATGGACCACGAGTCTGATTGCAAACCCTAGCTACGGTAACCGGACCTTGTGAACAATATTTGAACCAGACCATCGAGCACTAAGTCCGGAGGTTTGCAGGTAGAGACAAAGTTGAACTGGACCTAGTGAATAGTAACCAACCGGTCGCATCTAGAGAAGTTCCAGAGAGCATATGGAGCTCTAGACTCAGTCCGATTGAGGCATCCAGACCATCAACGGTCCGGTCTAGAGGTTGGCCCCACATGTCAGCCTCATCGCGCACGTAATGGCCAGATTCAAACGGTCGCCTATCAGAGACCGTTGGAGGGAACCAAACCCCGGCGAGATGGTCCGGACTCCCCGAGAATTCGGTTCGAAGGTGGCAGAAAAAGCCTTCCAAAGGGACCAATGACTCTATTTGGTTGGGGGATTATGAATACCCCCATGGCTGGCCAAATTTGTATGGTGAGAGCCCAAGGAATTGCTATATGAGTTGAGACTCAATTTTAGTTGCTCTAGCCACCAAAAGTGCTTAGTGAAATATCATGTGATTAGCATAGGTGCTTTGCGAAGTGCTTAGGTTGATTAGATCACCACTTATGCGCTTGCTCTAAGTTTAGGCCTACTGTTTAGTGAGGTTTGCACATCTCTTACCACTCGGTGCTTGCGCACACCATTGTTGTACTCGACGGGGCTTGTAAGTCTTGCGAGACTACACCAACTGCGTTTGTAGTGTGGTCGCCACCGTGTACAGAGGAAACAAGGCCCACGGGGTTTCGATAGGAAGCTTGATAGTGAAGACGGCATGAAGCGGTCCGAGAGAGGCACACCGGAGACCCACTTGCACATGGGGAAGGCCTAGGGCTATCCACGGAGTTACCCGACTGGGAGCTTGGCCCTTGCGAGGGATTCCTTGCGGGAGGCTCCAACGAGGAATAAGGGGAAGCTTGAGCACTTCTCGATACCTTAGTAAAGATATCGGAGTCATCGACGGGAGTTTGCATCTCTATCGCCCTTTTACCTTCTGCATTTATTTTATGTACCTTGGTTGTATGCTTACTTTCCTAGCTTAGTTTGATAGGCTAGTTGATAGGATTGGAACGTAGGGTGCATAACTCTTTTACGTTAGAGATAGCAACACAATTAGTAAAACCATAGTTGCACATAGGGCTGGATATCGAGCCAACCATAGTTTTTTTCGAACTTTTTTAGAAATTGGTATAATCTTATTCATCATTATTTGCTGCATTGTTTAAGACCCAACTTCACGACGAGCCTAACGAGCCGAGCCTAACGAGCCGAGCCAAAGTTGAAAGTCGTTCCAAATCAAGTCATTTTATTTTAAAAGATAAATAAGTCCAATCGGAGCACTTTTGTACCGAGCCACCAAGCCAGCTTAACGAGCTTTTTGTCCAGCCCTGGTTGCACATATAGATCGTTTATTTATTGCATAGGTTTTGCTATGGTGAAAATTAGAGGCCCTAGTTAGAAGTAAAATTTTAAGTTGCCTAATTTACCCCCCCCCTCTTAGGCGTCACGGTCCTTACACTTGGTACAACCATAGAAGTAGAGTTCAAATCATTGGAACCATGTGCTTACTCATCCTCTCTGCTTGCTAGAATGTTGATCTTCATGTTTGGACTTCTCCTATGTGTCATTACCCATATCATATATATCATTTACCCCCATTGATGGTTAGCTATCATATTCTTTAATTATTGCTTTCCTGGGGATAAATACGATACCCTAGAATATTCTAGGTGAAATGCTACAAAGGTAATTTTGTGCTCTTACAGAATATTCTACATGAGCATAAGAAATACCAATAGTGACATCGATGTCGCCGATGTCGATGGTGCAACCCCTTGCCGAAGTGTTGGCGAAGGTGACGTTAAGGTTGCCGAGGTCGATGGATAAGGTACCTTCTCTGAAATGTTGGAGAAGGTGATGTTGATGTCACCGAGGTCAATGACGAAAGTACCTTCTCCAGAGTCAATGACAAAGGTACCTTCTCCAGAATGTTGGAGAAGGTAATGTTGATGTCACCTTGTCGATGGCGAAGGTACCTTATCCAAAGTCGATGACAAAGGCACCTTCTTGTAAGGTCTTAAATGGCTAGAGGGGGTGAATAGCTTAGTAAAAATCTATGAGGATCCGAAATCCTGGTGTTGAGCTAAAGATGTATTGGTCTCAGTTTCTCTGCAGGTTTTGTTATTGGCAAAGATTGTGCTGACAGTATGCATAGAATACTGTCACCGACACTTTGCCATTACTAACTCTTCTCTGAAGAAACTTGCTCCTCTCTAAAAAAATTGCATGCTACATAATCTAAAGGACACCAAAGGTACTGACACAAGTACTATTATAAGGAGAAACAAAAATATTGTTATAAGGAGAAACAAAAAATACTATTATAAGGAGAAACAAAAAAATGGTGCTCAAGTTTTTTATGAAACCTGGCCTAAAACCACTTCACTAGATGCTAGGCCATGCTCCCCACAACAACTTTGGTACGAAGATTGAACCAAATAACAACTTAACCCCACTACTCGCTCATGCTTGCTGTAATGAGCCAAGTTCATCGAAGAGATGGCCCAACTGTTGATAGATAGATCAGCACCACCACTTGCTCTGGGTTGCAACATAGAGCACAACAACCAACTATCAACTAGCATAACAACTCAAGGCTTCTAGCACGATCTATATTATCACATCTCACAAGAGGTCAAGCCACAGCATTCAAACCCTTATGACAATGAGACTGGTTATACTTTTACAACCCCATATGCAGAAGAAAATTCAAACCCTTAACTTATGTACGAAAGGAAGTTTGGGGGGACATAAGTGGAAGACCAAGCTGCAAGTAGACATCACAGTACAAACACCAGGAAAAAAACCACCAACCATTAACTCTTCAAGCTCTCCAGGTTACTCCTACCATCAAGCTTTGACGCAAAGAATCCTTTCTGAAATCAACGAAACTAATTGATGCGTATAGTTTGCAGATGGATAGTCAACAATTGCAAACAGAGTGTTCATTATTAATGCGTACAATTTGCACTTTCTATCAACTAAAAAACCTGCGAACACAAGGTTGATATGTGCCTTGTGGTTCGGTTGTGATAAGTGATTGTCAACGCGTGTAGCGTCTTGGATTGAGTTGTTAAACTAACCATGGTGTGAGTTTGGGTCTGTAACATGTCTCTTGGCTTGTGGGGTTGTGGACCTCGGAGAGGGTGGTCCACGGCGAAGGTGAAGGTCAAGCAGGTCTATGCCAATGGACTAGGAGTGGTGAAGGATGGATGCCGGTGGCTTAGACTGAGGGACTAGAGAAGCCTGGTGACAGACCGTGGGTGGCTGACATCTAGGGACATCGACAAGTGCAAGAGTACATGGGAGTGACCGTATTAACCAAGTTAAGTGGAGGCTTGGAAGACTTGGTGGCCGGGCGGTCGAGGACGACATTGACACATGTTGAGAGGCAGAGGAGGTGTAGCGGATACGCTTCTCCTCGCGGTTTGGTGGTTTAGGCCTCAAAACCACCGGTGGACGGTTTTCAGGCTTGAGGCTCAAAACCTGAGTGCGGTTCTGACGGGAATTGGAGGCAACATGTGGCACCATCGCGAGGCTTGTGTCGAGGCGAAGCTAAGTCATGAAGGACGTGTGGCCATTGGATGCTTCTGTCTCAAGTTGGACCATTATGTCCCTTGGGTTAAGTGGTTCAGTAAAATATCTAAGCACATTGTTAGAATTATGTAATAGCTCTATAAATAAGATAGAAGTTGTCCCCAACCAGCCATCTCTCCAGTCTTGTTCTTGAACTCCTTCTGTCCCTGAAAGAATGAATTCCTAACAACTTTAGGACAGATTAGCAATGAAGTAAAAGACCATGCTGCCCCTCATTAAACCGCTAAACCTTAATAGCTATCTATTTACTGAGAAGCATAATTAAGTAGTGTCGTTTGGAGTATCCAATAGCAGTGCAGGAGAGAGAGGTTGTGTTAAATGCGACCTAGACTATGAAAGAGATTAATATGGATGTGTGGACCATTCACCTCCAGAAATCGATTCTTTTGGAGATAAATTTTTAATTCTTTTGGAGATAAATTTTTGGGGAGAAATTGATTGTTTTAGGAACAGAGGGAGTATGACCACATTAATCTGCCCGCTCGCCCTCCTGTTCAGTATACTGTCCCCGCAGATCGCCTCAACGTGCCTGGGAACTACGCTCTCAAGTCATCGTACGACGTGAAGGCGAGTAGATCAATGTCGTGCTCGGCCGCCCCAGGGAGGAACTGAAGGCTAAGAATGTGGAGTCGTACCGCAGGGAGACTGACGGTATGTATCTTGGGTAGAAATATTGAATAGGAAAAGCTACATCGTTAGTTTATTTATGTACAAGTAGTGAACTGCAGTTACATGCATTCTTGGCTCAGTGCTTGATGCTGTTTACAAATCTTGGAGCAAAAAACTATGAAAATATTTGTGTTTTTCTTTGGTTGAGCATTTGCAACAAGAAATATCTAAACCAAATAGGCTCTTTCGGAGAAGCATGAGAGGGACCAAGAAATGTTTCAATATGCATTCTTGTATTGCTGCATATCAAAACAGGAGTCTTCAAGGTCCTGATGTGTGTAGAAAAAGAACCAAAATTACATAGGAAAGTTGCTTCTTAACTGAGCATGATGCTACCTGTCAGAGTAATCTGTGGATGTTCTACAGGCAAATCAATGAGTTAATCTGTTTTGATTTTTGAATATCAGCTTTATTGTTTTATGCATAGGTTATTTCCATCTGAACTAGGTCATATCTAAACAGGAGTCTTCAAGATCCTGATGTGTGTAGAAAAAGAACCGAAATTATATAGGAAAGTTGCTTCTTAGCTGAGCCGGATGCTGCCTGTCAGAGTAATCTGTGGATGTTCTACGGGCAAATCATTGAGTTAATCTGTTTTGATTTTTGAATATCAGCTTTATTGTTTTATGCATAGGTTATTTCCATCTGAACTAGGTCTGTTCCATAGTGTAGTGACAACAAAAGATACTGTAGTGTTTATAACATATAAACATAGATTTATCATAGCGGACCATAGACGTGCCTATGGTTCAATAAGTTATGTTGCATGTGAATATGTGATTAATCAAGATGCTAATAGCATCTAGCTATTCTGATGTGTTGTTTCTGACCTTGCCAATACAGAGATAAAAACTCTCTGATACACTTAGTATTTTGAATATAAAAATGGGACATGATAGCGCAAAAAGTGATAAATGGATCTTTTAGGAAGCTCACTGGTCTCTTCATTGTCCAACTTCCTTCATTGCAGAAAAATCAGTTCCTTCATTTATAGGTTGCATTTGTTTGTCTCACGAACTCGAGGACAATGTACAGAGACAATTCCACAATTTTAAACCACTCGATTCTTCATCATATGTACTATTTTGTTCTTCATTTTGCGTAGTCCACTCTTGCCAGGTCAAGTTGGAATTCTAGCTATAGTGTAGGTATGATCCAAACCCTTAAAATGAAATTGTTTGTTTGATTAGCAAAAATGTCTCCAGGAATTTGTGAACGGACGCTAGGCCGGCTGGTTTAGCGCTCTCAGTAGCACCCTCGTGGTGCGGGTTTGAGCCCCAGGTGTGGCGCACCCGCGCGTTGTTTTTGGGGATTTTCCACGAGCGAGGTAAAAAAACTCCCTCGTATGCCCCACGTCCAAAGCACAGGTCTGTGGCCAGCTCATCTCACGGAGCTACGATGTCGCTGTGTATGGGTGGGGCAGGGGTTCAAGGATTTTCTCGATCTGCGTGAGAAGATCTTCCTAAACTAGAATACCTGGGGGCTGTCTAGCCACCGCGGATCGAGTTTTTGGAATAAAAGTGAAACCCATTGTCTTATGTATTGTGTGAACATGTGGTTGTAGTACGTATCAAAAGAAAAAGGCGAAGGGGTTTAGCAACTTTGTTGTAAGAGGGCTGATAGAGGGGGAGTGCCCGATCTTTCGGTGAGTGGAGATAATTTCGATTTGGTGGAAGTAGACCCTCACGATCCGACTACGACGAGCGAACCCGAAGCGCCAATGCAATTGCTGAACCAACTCCCAATGGTTACCAACCTCGCCGGTGCGAGATCAGCCTGATCACGAAGATCAATTCCTACACGCAATCGAAGAACGAACAAGAAAAAGACGCGAGCAATCTTATTATCACTCGAAGGTAGAGTTCTGAATTACACGAGACAGCGCAGATTGGCGCGTGTTCGAGAGTAGCTAAAGCTAGATGTAAAACAAAACTCAAGTTGCAAACAAAAGAGACTCCGACTAAATAAAAGGGAGGCGGCAGGAGAGTGGCGCGCGCCCAAAGAAAGGGCTGCGGCTCCAAACCCTAGGCGCCCCATCTTGGGCTGCCCCGTTAGCCCATCTTCTTATTCTGCTGGGCCTTCGTTCCTTAAGAGCATGATGAAGTTTAATTCTCTTGCACGGGCTCGAGTGATTGTCCCAACTAGATGATCAACTGTAGGCGCCTGTGGTGGAGGAGTAACTGGAGGCGCCTGAGGTGCTGCTGGTGTAGATGTACTCGTGGTCCTCCCCTTCTTGAACTGAAGTCGTCCTCGACGGCAACTCCTCATCTTCGCCCGCATACAGTTTCAAATCTGCAACATTAAAACTCGTGGAAACACCAAACTCCGCAGGCAGGTCAAGGATATAAGCATTATCATTAATTTTGGTTAGCACTTTAAAAGGACCAGTAGCATGTGGCATCAATTTAGAACGACGTAAAGCAGGAAAACGATCCTTTCTCAAATGCAACCAAACTAGATCACCCGGTTCAAAAGTAACGTGTTGTCTCCCTTTACTACCCGCAACCTGATATTTATCATTAGCAACAGCAATGTTTTGTTGAGTTTGCTTATGCAAGCTAATCATTTGATCAACATGTGCAGCGGCATCTATGTGTGGGGCGTCCTCAGCATCAAGCGCAAACAAATCAATAGGCGCCCGAGGAATATAACCATAAATAACCTGAAAGGAACACATCTTTGTAGAAGAATGTGTTGCATGATTATAAGCAAACTCAACATGAGGCAAGTAATCTTCCCAACGTTTCAAATTTTTATCTAAAACAGCCCTAAGCATGGTTGACAAAGTTCGAGTAACCACTTCAGTTTGTCCATCAATTTGAGGGTGACAAGTTGTGCTAAACAGCAATTTAGTTCCCAATTTATTCCACAGTGATCTCCAAAAATGACTGAGGAACTTAGCATCACGATCAGAGACTATTGTATTTGGAATACCATGCAAACGAATAATCTCGCTAAAGAACAATTCAGCAATATTGCTAGCATCATCAGTTTTATGACAAGGTATAAAATGAGCCATTTTGGAGAAACGATCAACAACCACAAAAGTACTATCCCTCCCCTTCTTAGTTCGAGGTAATCCCAAAACAAAGTCCATAGAAATATCAAGCCAAGGGGAAGTAGGAACAGATAAAGGTATGTACAAACCATGGTTGTTCAATCGTGACTTAGCTTTCTGGCAAGTAGTGCAGCGTGCAACAAGGCGCTCAACATCAGCGCATATCCGGGGCCAAAAGAAGTGGGCAGCCAGCACCTCATGTGTTTTGTAGACGCCAAAATGCCCTATGAGACCGCCTCCATGCGCTTCCTGTAATAACAAACGACGAACCGAGCTTGCTGAAACACACAGCTTGTTAGCGCGAAACAGGAATCCGTCCTGTATGTGAAATTTGCCTCATGGTTTGCCATGAATACAATGGGTGAAAGCATCTTTAAAATCAGCATCGTTCACATATTGATTCTTCATAGTTTGTAAGCCAAAGATTTTAAAATCTAACTGTGACAGCATGGTATAGCGGCGAGACAAAGCATCAGCAATAACATTTTCCTTCCCGCTCTTATGTTTAATAATGTAAGGGAAAGACTCAATGAATTCTACCCATTTAGCATGACGACGGTTCAGGTTTGTTTGGGTATGAATATGTTTTAAAGCCTCATGATCAGAATGAATTATAAACTCACGATGTCAAAGGTAGTGCTGCCAAGTATGCAAAGTGCGCACTAAAGCATAAAGCTCCTTATCATACGTAGAATAATTCAAGCTAGCACCACTTAATTTCTCGCTAAAATAAGCAACCGGCTTTCCTTCTTGTAACAAAACAGTACCTAGCCCAATACCGCTAGCATCGCATTCAAGCTCAAACACTTTAGTAGAATCAGGCAACTGCAATAGAGGAGCATTGGTTAACTTATCTTTCAAGGTGTTGAACGCAACCTCTTGTGAATCACTCCAAGCAAAGGGAACATCCTTCTTTGTAAGCTCATGTAGAGGCGCTACAATGGAGCTAAAATCACGAACAAACCTGCGGTAGAAACCTGCAAGGCCAAGAAAGCTTCAAATTTGTGTGACCGTTGTCGGTGTAGGCCACGCCCGAATGGCGTCGATCTTGCTGCTATCCACCTCAATGCCATGTGGAGTAACAACATAGCCAAGAAACGAAACACGTTGTGTGCAAAAACATGCATTTTTCGATGTTAGCAAATAAATGGGCTGCACGCAATGCATCAAAAACAACACGCAAATGTTCTAAATGCTCTTCCATGGACTTGCTGTAAATGAGAATGTCATCAAAATAGACAACTACAAACAGTCCTATGAAGGGCCTCAGAACTTCATTCATCAAACGCATAAATGTGCTGGGAGCATTTGTCAAACCAAACGGCATAACCAACTATTCATATAACCCAAATTTTGTTTTGAAAGCCATTTTCCATTCATCACCTAATTTCATGCGAATCTGATGATAGCCACTACGCAAATCTACCTTAGTGAAAAGAATGGCACCACTCAGCTCATCTAGCATATCTTCAAGGCGTGGTATAGGGTATCGGTAGCGAATGGTAATGTTATTAATAGCACGACAATCTACACACATACGCCATGATCCATCTTTCTTTGGAACAAGTAACATGGGAACGGAGCAGGGGCTAAGAGACTCACGAATATAACCCTTTGTCAAGCAACGCCTGTACCTGTTGCTGTATTTCCTTCGCCTCATCTGGATTTGTACGGTATGGTGCGCGGTTCGGAAGCTGTGTGCCGGGAATGAGGTCGATCTGGTGCTCAATGCCACGAAGTGGTGGGAGTCCCGGTGGCAAATCTTTTGGAAAAACATCAGCGTACTCCTGCAAAATGTTAGCAATCGCAGGAGGAATATCCAAAGATGGTGCAGCATCAAGTGAAACGAGCACACTAGAGCATATAAGGGCATAGCATGGCAAAGGAGCATCGCGTAACTCACCGAAATCAGCACGTGTAGCAAGCAAAACAGGAGCATTCAACTTGATTTTAGAATTAACAGAGGTCGACGGTTCAAGTTGTTTAGCAGTTTTAGCAGCTCTAGCAAGATCATCTTTAAGAATTTGTTCAGGTGTCATTGGATGTATAATTATTTTCTGACCCTTAAAAATGAAAGAATAGTGATTTGAACGACCATGATGCAAGCTATCAGTATCATATTTCCAAGGTCGCCCAAGTAACAGAGAGCATGCTTCCATGGGAATAACATCACAATCGACAAAATCAGAATAAGCACCCATGGAGAAATGAACACGGACCGATCGAGTAATTCTAATTTTCCCACCATCATTAAGCCATTGAATGTGATAAGGATGTGGATGCTTACGAGTGGGTAAAGACAACTTTTCAACCAGCGCGGTACTAGCCAAATTATTGCAGCTGCCGCTGTCGATGATAATGTGAATGGACCGCTCTTGCACAACGCCCTTGGTATGGAAAAGAGTGTGTCGCTGATTCTTCTCAGGCGGAGTGACCTGTGTACTAAGAACACGCTGCACAACAAGACTTTCATACCTATCAGCGTCGCCCGGGTTAACATGTACTTCCGCCTTTGCTGCATGGTCAGTGGCAAGCATAGCGTGTTGAATATCTTCGGAATCACTAGCGGAAGAATACTTGCCATCATCACGAATGACCAAGACACGCTTGTTCGGACAGTCCCGAGACACGTGGCCAAATCCTTGACAACGAAAGCACTGAATATCCCGTGTGCGGCCTGTGGAAGGCGTTGCGCCTGTGGACGGGGGAGCACCTGCAGAAGTGGCTGCCCGCTCACGCGGTGTTGTGGGGGGCGTGGATGGTGTAGGGGGTGCGGGTGCTGAACCGGATCTCGAGCTTCATCCTGCAAAAGAGTTAGAATATGGCTTCGAGCGGCGTCCCTACAGTTCACGTTCAGCTTTGCAAGCAAATTCAAATAATGTGGTGATATCATAATACTCCTTATAATCAAGTATATCCTGAATTTTACGGTTTAAACCACCATAAAATCGTGCCATAGCAGCGTCAGTTTCCTCAACTAACCCACAACGAATCATGCCTTTTTGCAATTCCTCGTAATAGTCCTCTACAGATTGTGAACTTTACTGAAACGTTGCATTTTGTTAAGCAAATCGCGGGCATAAAAAGAAGGTACAAATCTGTGGCGCATAGCAGCTTTTAATTGATCCCATGTGGTTGGAGCTAGAGTGGGATGTTTTTGTTTATATTCACGCCACCAAATTAAAGCAAAATCGGTAAATTCACTAACAGCAGCTTTAACTTGAGAAGTAGTAGGAATATCATGGCATGCAAATTTCTGTTCGACTTCTAATTCCCAATCAAGATATGTGGCAGGATCATATTTGCCATTAAAAGATGGAATTTTAAATTTTATCTTAGCAAAAGGATCATTACCGTGGTGGCGTGGCACACGGCGAGCACGGCCTTGACGGTGTCCACCGTCCTGCTCCGTGTCACCACCGTAATCCTGCTGGAATTCTGTGACCATCGTGTTCAAAGCATCGAGGCGTGACACGATGGTGTTGAGCGTGGTCTTGGTGGCTGTCTGCGCGAGGTCAAGCTGATCGAACCGTTCGTTCGTCGTAGTGACCGTGGAATCCATCCGTTCATGCATCGTCTTGATGTTTGCGGCAAGTCCATCAATCTGTGTCCGCATGTCCTGCAGCTGTTCATCCTTCTTGGTGTCGTCGTCGCCGCCTGCCATGGTTAGCGCAAACACAAAACCGACGCCAAAATAGGGGTGTAACGGCTCACAAGGCGCTCACACTAGTGCTATTATCAATGTCTTATCCGTTCTTACCGAGCACACAGGGGCGACCCGCAACCGACCGGGAGAACTCTCGAAAGATTGGAGCAGCGATTGCCTGGGAAACAAAGTCAGCCCGTCGTAGAACTATGTGGAGTTCTGGGTAGGCTGCACTCAAGTCAAGGATTAGCACAATCAAACAATAATGCAAAGTTGAATTATAGTGCTAAACACGAAACAACGCTGCTGGAAACAAGTGGGAAACAAAGGAGGTGGCAAAGAGGGAGAGGGTGCGGCTAAAAAGGCAAATTCTTAATTTGTTTGGATCTGTTTTTTTCAAGAGTCCCCAAAAACTGATAATATGAACAGAGAGGATCTCAAACACCAAAAGATGGCACACACACACACACACACACACACACTCTCTCTAGAGTAAGGCGAGATAGGTAGATGAACAAGGGAGGGCAATGTATGCGTGGGGGTGCAGAGGCCCTGGAGGGTCGCGACCCAGGGGGTTCACGGCGCACGCAAGGAAACTTTCCACCGAACCAAACCGGATCACCTTCCTTCTTCCTGTTTCCTTTTTTCACCTTCCTTCTTCCTGTTTCCTTTTTTGTTTCCTTTTTTTATTTCTTTCTATCTCTGTTTTGGACAGGGAGGGGGCGATCGGAGGGGTGGTATGCGGTGGCACGGTGGTCTGGTGGCGACCAAGGCGGGTATTCGCGCGAGGGGGACGGTGGCCGAACAGCGGAACGGCGGTGGCAAAACTAGGGTTAGGAGAACAAAGAGAAAAAACAAGGGATTAAACACAAGTGACCAGCAACAATTGAATGAGTAAGCACACAAATTCAACACAGATTATTGAAAGAAAGTGCGAGGCTAAACGGTTGCTGGGACAAGGATCTAATGTGAAATTTTTGTTTTGGTTTTCGTGGACTATAGGAAGGAAAAAACACTCGATAAAACTCACCGATCAACCTAGAAATCTGATACCACTTGATAGAGTGGGAGTGCCCGATCTTTCGGTGAGTGGAGATAATTTCGATTTGGTGGAAGTAGACCCTCACGATCTGACTACGACGAGCGAACCCGGAGCGCCAATGCAATCGCTGAACCAACTCCCAATGGTTACCAACCTCGCCGGTGCGAGATCAGCCTGATCACGAAGATCAATTCCTGCACGCAATCGAAGAACGGACAAGAAAAAGACGCGAACAATCTTATTATCACTCGAAGGTGGAGTTCTGAATTACACGAGACAGCGCAGATTAGCTCGTGTTCGAGAGTAGCTAAAGCTAGATGTAAAACAAAACTCAAGTTGCAAACAAAAGAGACTCCACTAAATAAAAGGGCGGCGGCAGGAGAGTGGCGCGCGCCCAAAGAAAGGGCTGCGGCTCCAAACCCTAGGCGCCCCATCTTGGGCTGCCCTGTTGGCCCATCTTCTTATTCTGCTGGGCCTTCGTTCCTTAAGAGCATGATGAAGTTTAATTCTCTTGCACGGGCCCGAGTGATTGGCCCAACTGGATGATCAACTGTAGGCGCCTGCGGTGGAGGAGTAACTAGAGGCGCCTGAGGTGCTGCTGGTGTAGATGTACTCGTGGTGTCCTCATCAAGGGCGACGGGATTTAGCAACTTTGTTGTAAGAGTGTGCTGCTGATTGTGTGGGAAACCGTTCTTTTCTCATTTTGATCACCGTTGCTTTTGAAGAATTTTAATATATGATATGTGCATATGTTCTGGATTTATTATTTACTATGTCCTAATTCATTGAACCAAACTGTAGACTGGCATTCTAGAATGAAAATTGCGAGATCCATGGGAATTCAAATCATACAGATTTGACCGAATATACACGTGGACTTCAAATCACACAGTTGGACTTTAAGCCAAATGTTGTGATTTTGGGTCCACTAAAATTGTTTTAGCTGAGGATGGTCTTACTGCAATAGTATCTGCTTTTAGTATGTCCAAACAGTCCGGTTAGATATTTACCATAGCGGGGCTATGTCCTTGGAGCTCATTACAACAAAATTTACGAACAGTCTTAAGGTCAAACTGCCCTCTTTTCTGCTATCAATGCTTACATATGTGGATCATTGCTGCCCGTTATCTCTATTGTATTATTTGTCTGAATGGTTTCAATGGAACGAAACCATGGCAATAGTTTGCGTAACCTTAAATTCTTATTTTATTTTAAGTAATATGTATTCATTTTCACTTGGAGAGTCATAAAAGTGACATGTGAAGGCACTGTTCATACAAAATGCTCAAAATGTTGGTTGTTAGGGTGCGCAACGTGGCCAAAAAATTCTAGTTCGTCTTTAACTTGCAACCTTGTACAGGGACGATCAAGGTGCCCATTAAGGCGAAGGCAATTGCACTCAAAGATGTGAAGGCCATCCAGGATGCCGGTCAACTGGCATTCACCGTGCCGGAAGTCATAAAAAGCGCGCTCAAGTACATACTCCCTGCAGACTCTGGAGCCGTGCCCCCCCCCCCCCCGGAGGGCTGACCGCCTCGCCACACAATGAAGCCAGACAATGAAACGTTTTTTTGTCGTTTAACACTTTTTGGAAGATTTATGAATGCCTCCCAGTTTTGGAGTAGATATAGGCACAATTTAGCAAGTAACATGGTTGTTGTCACAATTAATTAATCTTCTCGGTTGGAATCTACAATGTGCTACATACGCCCTTGTTTCTGAATCACGGAAATGCAGATTTAATAGCTTACCTCCAGTACTGCCTTTTTTTTTGAACTTTCCAGATTTTTATTACTCATTAGATCCAGCTAAATCGCGGGTCACCAATTCCTCAAAACCACGAGGAACCCCCTCCCAAGTGTTATAGCATCCACTTGGGAGATTCAACCAAAAGCAGCAAGACTATGCGCAGTTCTATTTCATTCACGTTTACAGATAGAAACAGTACAAGACAGTAATTCGGCACTCATGAGCTGCTTAATCTCCGCGATCACACCTCCAGTGGGGGCTAATCTGTAATCATTTGTCTGCAATGCTTCCTTTATCAGGGCGGCATCCACTTCCAGAGTAATTCGTTGAATTCCCAACTTCGCAGCTTCCTGCACTCCTGCAAGGCAGCCCAACAACTCGGCATGAAAAGCGTCGAGCAAAAAATCTTCATGCCTAGCTCCTAAAGCCACAGCCCGCCCCTGGTCATCCCAGATTATGAAACCCATCCCCCGTCATGCCTTTCATGGTTGAAAGCTCCATCAGAGTTCAGCTTTAATTCTCCTGCCTTCGGCTTCTGCCAATGCGCTGTCTGACAGCTTTCCAACAACAGTCGTCCATCAGTTTTCAGCGCTAGATCAGCTTGAAACGCAGCGACATAAGCAAGGTCAGCTGCAATTCTCCTCCTTCCTTCCTCTCTCCACTTGTTCCGCTCTCCCCACTATAGCCATAACACCATGACCACCGTGAGTTGTTCTTTCCCTTTCATCTTCAAAACCATCTCCATCATTTCTTGCGCCGACTGGGCTTCATCTAACCTGCATCTTGCATGTTCTAAATCCAGTTCTTGCCAAACATTCTTCACTTCTTTGCACTCGAACAGCAAGTGACCGCCATCTTCGTCTAGCCTGCCTGAAAGGTCCAAATATGGCTAGAGGGGGGTGAATAGCCTATTAAAAATTCTACAAACTTACTAGAGCAATTGATTAGTATGTCAAATAGCGTTATGCAATTTTGCTCTAGCTCTACAAGAGTTGCAAGCCACCTATCCCAATAATTCTAGTTGCTATAGTCACTAAGACAAACAAAGGCTATGTCACTACGAGCTCTCAAAACTAGTTACACTAAAGAGCTCAACTAGGTGAGAAGCTACACTAGCAAGGATAATACAAGCTCTCAAAACTAATTACACTAAATAGCTTGTTACAACTAGTTTGCGAAATATAAATAGAGGGGATGTGATCTTTATACCGCTGCGTAAGGGATGAACCAATCAATGAATATGAAGACCAATCACCGAGAGAAGTCAATCAACACAAGATGGACACAATGATTTTTCTCCGAGGTTCACGTGCTTGCCGGCACAATACGACCCCGTTGTGTCGACCACCACTTCGTGGTTCGGTGGCTAATTGGCAATCCAAAGCCAAACTCTCCAAGAGCATCACAAAAACCTACTGCAAGTGAGGTAACTCAATAACATGAGTAATTTACTAGAGTTGTCTTTGGCGCTCCGCCGGGGAAGGTACAACACCCCTCACAAATCACCGGGAGGTGGCCAAGAACAAACACCACTCTTGCCACAACTCCTCCGTTGCCTCCAAGCCGTCTAGGTGGCGGCAACCACCAAGAGAAATAAGAATCCTACAGCCAAAGATCACCCAAGTGCCACTAAGATGCAAACTCACAAGCAAAATGCACTTGGATCACTCAATCTCACTTTGGATTAGCAACCAAGCAAGGGAGATGAATGGGAGGGAGTATGCTCAGCTCAAGAGAATGTTAAGACGATCAAAAGTCCAAAAGAGTTTCCAAGAGCCGGCTAACACGTATTTATAGGGGTCCCAAAAGAATAGAGCCATTAGGCTCTCAACTCTGTCTTCCCCGATAGCACCGGACGTGCAGGTGTTGCTGCACCTGATGCAGCTCAGCGTCCGATGGCTTAAGCGCTCGCCCGCTCAATGTCTGCCACATGTCACGTTCGAATGAGGACCGCTGGATCGCCAACAGTCAAAAACTTACAGCGCTAGCATACACGCCACACTGGACGCGCCTCTCATTTGCACCGGACGCTACAGAGCCAGCGTCCGGTCGACTCCAATAAGGTTCCAGAGAGGAAAAATACGCACCAGACATGTCCCTGGGGGCGATCGGACGCACCCCAGCGTCTGGTGATCACTCGGCCTCGCCATGCGCTTACGTCATTTGCCGGACGCTGACGCACTACATCTGGTCGCCTGAGTCCGCTGCCTCGCAAAAATGTACCGGACGCGCCGGTGTACCGTGGCTAGCGTCCGCTCGCTGAAGCCCTTTGCGAGCGCCTCTGCTTGAACTGGCCGAACACGCAGGTGCCCCTGAGGCCAGCGTTTGGTCACTTCCAGTGACCGTTTCACCTCTGTTTCTTCGTCGAATGTGTGAACCACCTTATGTATCACCTTGTGCACGTGTGTTAGTATATTTTTACAAACGTTTTCAAGGGTTATGTTAGCTCTTCACTAGATCCTAATGCACATGCATATAAGTCATCATCTAGTGGCACTTATGAGACCAAATAGCCAAAGGATTCCCTCGTTTATAGTACGGCTATCGATCATAAACGTGATCACAGCCTCTATGGTGTCTTGATCACCAAAACCGAAACCCTAGCAATACATTTGCCTTGATTTCCATCAGATTTTGTTCTTCTCTTTCTTCTTTTCCAAATGTGAAGCACTTGATCATCTTTTGGTCACCTCCATCACTATGACCATCATCTAGCTCTATCACTTGGCAGGGGACTTATCATTTTATGTCTACACACTTTAGCATAATGATTAGTCCCTAGGTTTCATCAATTATCCAAAATCAAACTAGGGCTTTCACTGCCACACATGCAGCATCGTGTGTCCAGCTTCATTCTCCTTCTCTGGAGAACTTTCCTCAGAACTAAAGTATTGTGGCTTAGTCTCCAAAGAAAGTGCTTCACCTTTGGTTGACAGTCAAGATTCCACAGATCCTTCCAAAATCGAGTTTCAGCACTACTCTCTCCAGAACCCGTGCCCTGTTGTCTCTTTTGTTTCCTAACTACAGTTGCACGGTGGACTTAGCCCTTTGAATCAAAATGCCAACCAACCACATCATTCATCTCTGTATGGATTGGTATTGTTCTGATAACCTGAACATCATCCTCCCTAAAGGTCTGGCTCAGTAACTCGATGTCCCACTCCTCGGTGGCTAGATCAATTAGCTTGTCGACAGTATAGATCAAATTCCTTCCTCTCGGCGTGACTGGCTTTCTAGTGACACCCCTTGGCACCCACGGATCCTCCCAAACTTTTATGCTACGGCCATCACCCACACGCTAGATAATTCCTTGTTTTAGAGTTTCTATACCCAAACTTATGCTTCTCCAAGTATAAGAGCATCCGGATTTTGCCCGTGCCTCTAGGACACATGAATTCAGGAAATACTTAGCTTTTAGAACACGACCACAGAGTGATGTTGGGTTCTGTAGAAGTCTCGAAGCTTGTTTAGCGAGCATTGCCATATTAAAGGAATGGAGGTCCCTAAAACCCAAACCACCTTCAGCTTTCGTGCTAACCATCGTCTCCTAGCTTACCCAATGCATACTCCCTTCTTTATCTTGATTATTCCACCAGAAGCGAGCTATCATAGAGCTGATCTGGGTGCACATTTCCTTTGTAATGTCAAAGCATTCCATTGCAAAAACTGGAATAGTCTGATCTACGGCTTTGATTAGAATTTCTTTACCGGCTTTTGATAATAACCTCTCCTTCCATCCTTGAATTCTCTGCCAGATCCTTTCTTTCAAATAGGCAAACACATTACACCTTGATTTCCCAACGAAAACTGGCAGGCCGAGATATCTTTCATGCATCATTTCTAATCGGATACTTAGTGCGTTCATCACACCCTCTCCTATCATCATCACCAGTATTGGGGCTGAACATCACTGCCATTTCTTTGAACCTTGCAAATGATTGAATTTATAGATATGAACTGAGTGCCATTTGATAAGTAAGATCGAACAAGGGAGAGGGATATGGAAAGGATGAAGTAATGAAAGAGGAAGTCATTGTTAGTAGTAACGACTTGTCACGATCTATTGGTTCATATAGAATCCATGTCCTAGGTCTATCAAAAGACATTCTTTCACTAAGCGTATATAATAAAATAGAGTAAAAGGGTCCGCAGAAACCATGGGGTACTAACTAACAGCTAAGTCCTCTCCAACTTACGGCTCACCAACTTCACTTTCCTCCGAACCGCAGGAGACCGTTGCCCATCATACGGCTAACCAACTTCACTTGCCTCTAGGGGGGGGCTTACTACGGGCAGGTTCGGATCACTTACTATACACGGCTGGTCATAGACAGCCATTAGCTAGAGCAACTCTAAAAAGACTTTTTATCTTCTTCCTAATTTATAGAAATAGATATTTTGATGAAAAAATACCCTTCAACATTTTTTAATTGAATATCAGAATATAGACATCGTCTATTTCGAATTTCTCACTAACTAAGATGGAGAGCGAGGATGGCCTTTGTAAGGTCCTAGATGGCTAGAGGGGGGTGAATAGCCTATAAAAAAATTCTACAAGCACCACTAAGCAAACTTGTTAGAATAACAAACGGCGTAAAGCGAGTTTTGCTTAGCCAAAGGTTGTGATGCAAGCCTCCTATCCACAAGTCTAGTAGATTATGATCTCTAGTTCACACAAGTGCTAAGTCACTAACTTACACTAGTGAGCAAGCTAACAACTACTAGAAAAGGCTACCACTAGAGCTACACAAGATAATCTAGTAAAAGTAAATGCGAGAGAGAGGATTGTGAACCTTATACCGACGGTGGAGTGAAGATGTTGCCAATCACCAAGATGATATACAATCAATTAATATTGACAACAACACAATATGTAGACCAATCACCGGGAGACAAGAGACACAATATTTTTGTTCACCCGGTGTTCACTTGTGCACCGACAAGCTACGTCACCGGTTGTGTCGACCAACACTTAGATGGTTCCTCGGTGTGACCCTCAAGTCACTTGCCCCTCAAGGCACGCCCCGCAAGGCACCGCAAGACACCACTCTCAAGTGAGGTAACTCAATGACACGCGCAATCCAATAGAGTTGCTTTTGGCATCCCGCCGAGGAAAGCACAAGAACCTCTTACAAACAACCGGAGGTGGCCAAGAACAATCACCTTCTCTTGCCAACGCCTCCAATAATCTCCAAGCCGGCTAGGAGCGGTACTCTCCAAGAGTAACAAGAAATCCACCGGCTAAACCACCCACAAGTGCCACTAGATGCCCTCAAGCTATGCAATGCACTTTGGGATCACTCAATCTCACTTTTGATTTGCAATCAAGCAAGAGAGATGAGTGGGAGGAGTAGCTCTAGCTCAAAGGATGCACAAGAGTGTTAGAAATGCCAAGAGACCTCCCCAAGGGCCGGCCAACGAGTATTTATAAGCACCCCAAACAAATAGAGCCGTTGCCACTCCACTGACTGTTTTTTCAGGACGACCGGACGCGCCGGTCGAAACTGACCGGACGCGCTCAACCGCGTCCGGTCGCCCTGCGACGTCCACGTGTCCCTCAAATTTCAAATGCGACCGTTAGATCCTCCAACGGTCACTGCGCGCCAACGGTCAAACGCTATGACCGGATGCGCTGCTCAACCGACCGGACGCGCCGGTCGCACAGCACCGCGCGCGCGAAGCAACGACCGGACGCGCTCCTCGCAACGACCGGACGCGACAGTGCCAGCGTTCGGTCGGAGTCCAGTAAGCTCCCTCGACGACCGGACGCGTCCGATACCACGCTGTACTGACCAGACGCTGGCACTTGACCGGACGCGCCGGTTGCAAACCCTAGCCCGCGCGCCCGATACCACGCTGTACTGACCAGACGCGTCCGGTCACACCGTGACCGCGTCCGGTGCAGCGTCCGGTCACCTCAGTGACCCCGTTCGCCTCCATTTCTTTTCCGACTTTCGGCGTAGTGGAAAATAGGCATTTCATTTCCCCGAAATCGCCTGAATCCCGCGCTCACACGCTCGGCGGGAGGGAGAGAGGAACCCAAACCCCTCTCTACCCGCAAACCACAGCGCGACCAACGCCACCTTTGCAAATGTGCTAACACCATCAAGTGTACATCTCCATGTGCTTGTGTGTTAGCTTTTTCTCAATCATTTTCAAAGGTTTTCCAATTAGCTCACTAGGCCCTACATGCAATGCACTTCATGAATTCACCTAGTGGAACCCGTGCATCGAATAACCGATAAGACTTCCCCTCTTAATAGTTCGGCTATCGATCCTAAACCACTCACACCCTCTATGGTGTCTTGAGTGTAAAACAAAATGGCCCTATGGTTATACCTTTGCCTTGAGCCCATTTTGTTTCTCCAAATGATATGATCCACTTCATATCATCACATGACCGTCTCGATCCATTGACCTTGACTTTACTTGCTCTTCACCGTTGCATCGGTCCGTCGGCGCTAAGTCTTGCTCAAGCTTCACCATCGCATGGTCCTTCACTTCGAAGCCTCGACTTGCCATTCACCTTCACAACCGGTCCATCGAGCCAAGCCTCATCTTGGTCTTCACCATCTTGGTCATATGAGTCAATGTCATGTCTCATATGCAATGACCACCTTTATCTAAATCATCCACTTAGATACAAAGGTTAGTCCTAGGTTTCATCAATTAGCCAAAACCAAACTAGGGACTTTCAGCCTTCCAGAGTGCACACAGGATATATTAAACTTGTTGGAGGCAACAAGAAATATAAAAAACAAATTTTACTAAGATGACTCTGCAAATGATGATTTGGAGTGTAATTTTAGAAGGACTCTGGGAGATGCTCTTATATAAATTAGAAAAGGTCTAAATTACTCCCTCCAAATTTCACTGATGTGCATATAACCCCATAAACTAATGTTTAGTTTCATTTACTCCCCTCAACAATTTCAGTTGATCAAGTTCAAACCCCTAACAAGGTTTGTCTTTTTGTTTCTCTGCGCACAAGTTGAATTTTGATTCCAAATTTCATTTCTAGCGTTTAATTTTATTAAATGTCACAAGTTGTCGAAATAATGATGAAAATTTATTATGTATCTTTTTAATATAAATATAAATTATTATGTCCACTATCACCTAAAAAATTTAAAACTTACTCACTGTCTTGAAATATAATAAGGTAAAGTAATTTTAGAACATATTATGTGATAAAACAAATGACACATATAACCCTCACTGATTACCATATTTGATATGTGAATATTGCATTTTGGTGTGTTTGTTCACCTAGAATGCCTTATAATTTGGTAAAAAATTTTGAACTCTAGATCTCTTATATTTCAGGATGAATGGAGTAACTTGTACGTATATATAGAAAAAAAAAAGACAAATCTTGTTAATGGTAAATTGGACCGACTGAAATAGTTGGAGAGAGTAAAATGAACCAAATGTTAGAGAAACTACAAGAGCATCTCTATGTCCTTCTTTATTGATAAGAAGAATAGATATTTTGGTAAAAAAAAATCCCGCAACTTCTCTAAATGGATTTCTAATTATTGCTATCCTCTATTCCGGATTTCTCGCTAGCTAAAGATAGAGAACGAGATATGCTCTCAAGAGTGTGCACAAGATATAGAAAATGTGTTGGAGGGTTGAAAGATATAAAGAGCGATTTTTATATAAATGGCTCTTCAAATGATGATTTAGAGAGTGAGATTACGAAAGACTCTTGGAGATGCTGAAAGGATCAAGATGCCCGAGAGGGAGGTGAATTGGGCTTTTCTAAAAATTAATTGCAAGAATTAAATCCTACAAGCCAAAATTCACTCTTAGTGCCTACTAGTGTTCCTTGTGATTCTACCGGAAAAAGTTTTGCACCCTAAGTTCTAATCCTAATCTAGCATGGCAATTCTAGGAAAGTAAATCAAGCAACAAAAGTAATACGAGAAAGTAATTGCTTGAAAGTAAGGGTTAGGAACACGACGATGTTTTCCCGAGGTATCGGAGAGTCGTCACTCCCCACTAGTCCTCGTTGGAGCACCCACGCAAGGGTGTAGTTCCCCTTTGATCCGCGCAAGGATCAAGTGCTCTCTACGGGCTGATTCTTTGACACTCTGTCGCGGTGAATCGCCCAAAACCGCTCACAGGATGAGTTGGGTCATCCACAAGCTCCGTCGGATGATCACCAAATTCCCAATCACCACCAAGCCGTCTAGGTGATGGTGATCACCAAGAGTAACAAGCAAGAACTCTCACTCGACCACAACAAGCCTAATAAGAAGGTGGATGCACACTTGCTACTCCCTAGTCACTAATGAGGGATTTCAAACTTTGATTCTCAAATCACAATCCTCACTAGAGCTCTTGCACTTCCTTGCACTTGAAAAGTATTTCTCAGCTGATCAAATGAGCAAGAGACCTCTAAAAGAGGTGTAGGGGATGTATTTATACACCCCACAGTCAATTCCAACCGTTACCTGCCAACTCAGCAAAATACGTGCTGACCGGACACGCCGGTCGACTTGACCGGACGCGTCCGGTCGAGGGCAACGGTCGAATTTAAAACCGACAGCGCTGAATGACCGGACACACCGATCAGGGGTGACCGGACGCGTCTGATCGTGTAAGGACCTTACTGTACTTCGACCAGACGCTCGGTCGAGTCCGATCAGTGATGACCGGACGTGTCCGGTCAGCGAAGTATCTTACTGGAACGAGATCGGACGCGTCCGATCGTTTTCTAGTCGCGTCCGATTAGTTCACTTACCCTTTGTGACACGTGTCAACACGATCAACGCGTCCGGTCCTCGCAAGGACCGCGTCCGGTCAACCAAGTTGAAACGCAGTGACTGTCAGCACTGACCGGACGCGTCCGGTCAAGACAGAGACCGCGTCCGGTCAAGGGTAAACGGCTCAAACGACTTCGAAACGTGACGCAACTTGAACCGAGTTGCTTCCAACTAAACTTTGGGCTTCACCTAAGCTACCTAGTGCTAAGTTTGACAAGTGTGCACCACACCTAAACAAAAGACTCACCTAGGTCAAGCTACTCGCTCATGCCCCCTTTATAGTACGGCCAAATGAAAAAGGCGAAGATCCTAATGACTATTCCGAACGTAACTCAACATCGACGTCCGGAACTAACCGTCCTTAATCTTGACGTTAATCCTTTGAAAACCAAAACGATTTTCATCAAGGGGCATAAATACCATAGTGCCCAAAGCAGTTACCAATCTCATAACCTAACTTACCAAAGTTTCTGCAAAACACACGTTAGTCATGGTAATAATGCGTTGTCATCAATTGTCGAAACCAACTCTCGGGGCCTGGATGCTTTCAGATGCTATTAGTTTAGGGGTTATCTGGACGTTACCTAAACTTGAGTAGAGTAATTTAGAGTTTTTTTCTAAGTAAAAGGACATATAATTTCCAATTGTGTTGGTGTGTTGGTGTTACGGCTGATAATTACTTTGCTTCTTCTCCGGCGACACCGGGTTCCACCAAGCAGATGATGATGTGATGTTTTTGCACTCGGTATCAGTTCGGGGGAAATTATTCTATAGAGGATCCCGAATCCTGGTGTTACGCTGAAGATGTATTGGTCTTAGTTTCTCTGCAGGTTTCGTTATTGGCAAAGATTGTGCTGACAGTATGCGTGGAATACGGTCACCGGCACTTTGCCATTACTAACTCTTCTCTGAAGAAACTTGCTCCTCTCTTAAAAAATTGCATGCTACATAGTCTAAAGGGCGCCAAAGGTACTGCCACAAGTACTGTTATAAAGAGAAATTAAAAAAAAACAAGTGGTGCTCAAGTTTTTCTATGAAATGGCCTAAAACCACATTACTAGATGCTAGGCCATCTTCCTCATAACAACTTCGGTAGAAAGATAGAGCCAAATAGCAACTTAACTCCACTACTCACTCATGCTTGCTGCAATGAGCCAACTTGATCGGAGCGATGACCCAACTGATGATAGATCAACACGACCACCTGCTCTTGGTTGCAACATGATCTATATTATCACATCTCACAAGAGGTGAAGCCACACCATTCTTGTTTCTCCCAACTCCACTAAGAAGAGATCCCAGCATGAAGCCATTGTCCTTCTTTGTTCTTTCAATTGAGTATGACTATGAGACTGACTGTACTTTTACACCCTCATATGCAGGAGAAAATTCAAACCCTTATGTACCGAAGGAAGTTTAGGGGACAGAAGTGGAAGAAGACCAAGCTGCAAGTAGACAGCACAATACAAACACCAGGGAAAAAAAACCGCCAACCATTAACTCTTCAAGCTCTCCAGGTTACTCCTACCATCAAGCTTTGACGCGAAGAAGCGCTTTTTGAAATCCACGAAACTAATTGAGCTATACCGTGCCTCACCGTCGTTCTTCACAAGCTCTGGCAGAGGGCCGACCGTCGCATCCGGGCATACCGCGTGGAACAGTGCCGCTGACATGCGCTCCCTGGTTGGGTGCACCATGGCCCTGTGCTCAATGCTTTTGTACCTCCCATTACTTAGAATCTGTTGTTAGTGATCAATTAACAATCATGAGTAGGCAAACAGCTAATATTAAGCTTCTGTAACCAAATTTACTAGCACCAAGCAACACTCTAAACAACTACAATGCTCACACAACATGATGTCGAGACCAGGTATATATAATTATGTAACACTTACCTCAAGCGTGTCTCCGACATTAACGATAAATGCACCATCAAGGGCATTTATGGCAATCCACTTGCGATCCTTCCGGATCTGCAGCCCCTGAACATCATTTGCTTGGAGTAGCAGCGTCAGTCCCATTCTATCAGTATGTGGTGACAGAACTACCACCTTGCTGGCTTGCTTGCATGGCGGGTAGTAGGTCATCCGCATACTTTGAGGCTGGCCACTGAATATCTCCAGGAAAGACTCTGGCTCAACACCCATGTCCACAGCCAGGAACTTCAACAAGCAAGATACTAGTTTCGCTGCCTCAGAAGAGTACCTATCTACAGAGTTCCTGTCAAGAGTAATCATGCAAGGACGTAGTCAAAAGGACAAATGATGAAGCGGTGTTTATGTCAATATTCATGGTGTAGAATAGTTGTTTTGTGAGTTCAGGCAAACCTAAAAGATAGAGGGTGACTAGGCCAGAACCTCATGTCCCTTGAGTCGATCGGACGGAGCACGAGGCCGAACAAATCTGCCCAGTCCAGTTTTTGGTTCTCAGAAACAACAAAGTGCTGGCCATACCCTTGAAGATTGCCTGGTATCATCGAGTACGCCTTCTTTGCTTCCAGTGGTTGTTCGAAGAATTCGGTCATGTCGTTCCTGAAGTTGCAGATCACTTCGTTTGGTACACCATGGTTAATGACCTGTGGTTTCAACTTTCAACCGGTGTAGACCAAAAGTTTTTGTGGGTTTGCAAAAAATGCTGAGACTGAAGTTAGCTATGCACCACTAATTTGTAGCTATTTACATTTTTTCCCTGTGAAACAAAATCGACTCCAAAGAGCAGTTGCAATTGAACCTCTTAAACTTAGGTCGGACCTTAATATTACTTTTATGAAACTGCAAGAGCTTCGCTTTATATACCTGAAAGAAGCCCCAGTGTTTACAGGCAGATCCAAGATTCTCACACTCCTCTTTGGATGACTGTGGATCCAGCAACTTGTTGACATCGATGATTGGAATTGCAGAAGAGATATCATGATCAATGATAACCTCCTCAGCACCCTCTTCGTCCCTGATGTATCTTCCAGGGATCTGCTCGTCTGATCTGTTGTAGGTTTCTGCAAGTGCCTGCACGTTTGGCACTGGTAGAGATCCTCCGGCTTCCGCGTGCGTCATTGCTATCTCTCACTCCTGCAGGCGCTGGTGATAAACTGATAAACCTCGAGTACCTCTAGATGTTATATTGTCAAGTGCAATTTACAGTACTAAAAAACAAACGTGGACAGTTTATTAAAAGAAACTGATGTCAGCTGACATTGACTTGGGATTACTGTGACATCTAGCAAATCCAGAGGTCACATATGTTTTGCAGAAGAAAATGGGATTACTGTGGTAAAGGGTTAGTGTTGGGGTGGGATTTACCTTCTCTGGCGGGTGTTGAGGGAGGCGGGTCGGCCCGGCGGCAGCGGCGGCGACCACGGTGGACGGTGGTGGAAGAACGGCAGTGAGGGAGAGTCGGGGCGGGGGCGATTGGCGACTTGCGCGGCTGTGGGTGGAGGCGCTGCCGGAGTCCTGCAAGGACGGGCCGCTGGCGAAAGAGGAGGGAGAAGGAGCTCCGAACACCGGAAGGGCGTCGGGCAGGGGTACGACGGAGGCGCCGCCACTCCCCCCTGTCGTCGAAGGGACTGTTGTGGTTGTGGACAGGAAAACGAGGGAGGTCCGAGGCGGAGCGCCGTTGTTTCGGCATCCGATGGCGGAGCGAACGCGGGACCCATCACTGCCATTTATAACGAAATATACATAAAGTAACCCCTAATTTTTGCATTTAAAATACCCCATCTCTGACATTACAAAAGAGAATTCAAAATAATTCTCTAAATTTGATATAAATTACCAACATATGTAATTATGATAATAATTCAGATAATCGATTAAATTTGGATCTAAATCACTCATCGTTACCATTACGAAATATAATTCAAAATAACCCTCTAACATTGCATCTAAATTACCTATATTTGCCACTATGAAAGAGAATTTAAAATGACCCTACAATTTTGTTAGCGTAAATTACCTACATGTGCCAAAGGTGCTACATAGGCTACGGTGGTTAAAGCTATCCTTATTTGGTTGACTGCATGTATAGAGCCTAGCTGAGAAGATATGATGTTTGGTTGCCCATATAAAGTCGTACTGTATAAAATAAAAATAGATAAACAAGTAATCCTATAATATTTAGCTTGTGTAACTACATTCTAGTAGTCCCCACTTTACTTCTAGTATCTTAATCTAATTTTAAAATACACAAATATCACTTAGTATACATTAATCATATGTTAATAGTGTCATTAAGAATTTACGCCGCACCATGCCAAATTTGTATTTCTGGCGAGCCAGGTTGAAGGCTGCTTTTTCATCTAGATAGTCAGATCCAGACTCCCGTGCAAGCAACTAAAGACGCTCATGTTGCATCTTTAGAGCCTGATTTTGCTATATGCAAGCAACTAACAGGCTATACTATTTCGATAATGATTGGATACGGGCGACCGTCCCGTCTGGACGAGCCTTTCGCGGGCCTGTGAGCTGCACGGCTCCCTCCCCCTCATGGCCCATCTAAAACTACTCTCCATCGTTGAGAACGGGCGCATTTCTTTTCCTCCTAGCTGACACTGCTCCTCTCCATCACGTGCGCCCGCTCCTCTCCATCGTGTGCATCGCTCGCTCCCTCCATGACTGGTAGCGGCCTGCTCCTCTCTCCCTCCCTGGTCGACAGTGGCGCCCTCTCCCACTGCGGCATCCTCCTCCCCCACCGCGACGGTGCCTTCTCCCACACCGACGGCTCCTTCGCACACCTGGCGTCCTCCTCCCCCACCCCCGACGACTCTTTCCCCTACCCTGGCATCCTCCTCCCCCACCCCGGTGACGCCCCTCCCTCGACCACCGGCGTCCTCCCCCACAATGAGCTCCCAACGCCCTTAGATCCTGCGGCCATGACGTTCCCCGTGCTAGACTCTCTCTCCCCCTATGTTGCAATTGTATGTTTTAATTGTTTCAGAGGCATATTATAGTTGAATCATATGGATGTTGCAAAAGTAGATCGGGAGGATGTTGCATATGTTGCAAGTATTTCAAAGGCATGTTGCAAGTATTTGTTCAAAATATTTTACATGTTTCTAGACGTATGTTGCAATAATTCTGATCGGGAAGTTTCATATGCTTCACACAAATGTTGCAATAATATGTTCTAAGTATTTCAGTTGCTTCAGTCTTATATTGCAGCAGTTGCTCCACGTTTCAAGTGTTTTTATTCGAGTGTTGTTTCATATGTTTCACACAAATGTTGTAATAATATGTTCTTAATGTTTTAGCTACTTTAGTCTTACGTTGCAGCAGTTGTTCCATATTGTTGCAAGTGTTTTATTCGAGCGTTCTATATTGTTCGTCCAAGGAGAGGGGAGGGGCGAGCCGGCAGACGGGGGCGCGTGGCTCGCCCAGGGCCTAGTGGACGGAGGCGTTGCGTTCAGGAGGGCGCGGGGGCGTGCTCGTCGCGTGAGTGGGGCGGTGCGAAGCCAGACACGGCGAGGTGCGGGGCGAGCTGGGGGCGTGCGGCTCACTAAAGGGTTAGTAGACTAGGTCGGGGACACGCTGGGGGCGTGCGCGTGGGGCGGGGGCGAAAGCGGACCCGGGGGTTGAGCGCTTGAGCGCGCGTCCGGACGCGTGTGGTGCGTCGGACGTCCGGCGCTAGATTAGCCGATACTATTTTGTACTCCCTCTATCCCTAAAAAATGCAATTCTAAAACAGTATTATGTTTTAGAGATTTTTTACAATGGTTGGGGAGGCATTAGGAAGCATCGGCTGTGTCTATGATTGGTGGGCCCAAATGAGAGGAGGCGTTGAGCGGCATCAATGAGGGAGGCGTCGGGAGGCGTTGGCTGTGTCTATGGTCGGTGGGCCCATATGCGCCGTAATGCATGACAACGCCTCCCAATTTGAGATAATTAGGACTTCAAATAAAAGAGTGGCAATTGCTCTTTCGTGGTTATTTTTTTAATCATGGGTAAAACGGTAAATCCACAATTGTAAAAAATATTGTTTTGGTAGTATAGTTGGGATGTATGATTCAAGTAATATAGTTAGATGAATATTTTCTGCCGACGGTTTATTGTTCTCGCCGCCGTCCACTCGCTGTCGTCCTTCTGACCGCCGCCATCGTCTCAGACGGCGTTTGCGCTACCGTTCGCCGAGGCGGCAGCCGTCCCCGCTGCCGGGAGGGTGTGGGGCGGCGAGGTGCGTGCATCCGCTCCGGCTCAGCGACGACGGCCATGGTGGGGCATGGTCCATGGTGCGCTATGAGGGCCCCGCTGCCGGGAGGGTGTGGGCGGCGAGGTGCACGCGTCCGCTCCGGCTCAGTGATGGCGGTCGCGCCCCCGGCAGCTGGAGGGCGGCCGTCAACACCCCCGCGCCCTCCCGCCGCGCCAATCCATCTCGGTCTCCCAGTGGCAGACGTCGTCCATGTCCTCGCACCCTCCCCACAGCGCCTATCGGTGTCGGCCTCCTGGCGGGTCCTGCCCTCGACCGCCGGCTTCGAATTCCAATCCTGGTCCACGCCGCCGCCGCTGATTGCTACGCCTTTTGCGAGCTCAGTCATCCTGCTCCACAGGTAACCCGATCCTCTTTGGAGCTACAGATTCAGATTCAATTAACTCTTTGGAGCTTCAAGTCACAAGTGATCTTGCTTGGGTGAAATGAACCATGATTGCTAGTCTTCATGGGTTCATCAAGATTTCACCTACATTTTCTAAGTTCTTCTTTTTACTAGTCTTTTTTGTTTTGTTTTTCAGCTTATTTACAGAGAGTAATAAGCATCTCATGATCTTAAACTGCTGAACCTGAGATGATTCATTCAATGAAAGATTTCCAGTTTTGCTCAGCATTGCATTTCTCAAGTTTATAGAGTTCAGTGAATGCTTTCAAGTTTGATATTAATCTCCTCAATTTTGTTTGCTTCTTGCCGCTCTAACTGATCTAAGTAGCTCATTAGCGCCCATAGCTTTTACTGCTGTTTTTTACTGACTTAGATTTTGGGTAGGCAGTAGCAGCGTACTGACACAAGGAATGCATTCTTATGATACTCCAAAAATATGTTTTCAGTTGCTTTTTCGTTATGAGATCCGGCTATCCATATTTATAGATCAAAGTTCTACACATAAGTTTCAACCACCGGTGTCCAATGCTGATAACAAGTACATGTCTCCAGTTGCCTACAAGTTGTTTGATGAATTGCCTAGCTAGATTCATGATGCAAGCAAATTAGGAGGGATTCCCGATTAGAGGGAGGTATTGTGCGAACCTGCATTATTCATGCAATTGGAATCTATTTAGATAATTGCTTATCATTTCGGGAGGTATTGTGCAAACCTGCATTGTTCATGCAATTGGAATCCTTTTAGATAATTTCTTATCATTTTGCTTCCACATTTGGTGACACAGAAATAAAAGCAAGTCTAGGATGAGCTAGATAAGGTGCAAAGCAGGGTGATTGCCTAGCCGCGAGGGTATTGCTCCAGTTTAATCTTCTTATTACCTTGCCACGTTTAATCCTCAAAGGAAAACCTGAATCTTACTATGATGTTTATTGCCTCCGTGCTAGCTGATGGTTAAGATTACAGATTCCGAGGAGCAGCTTCAGAATGGTTGCTGTCCCTGAACAGCACTTAGGATACATTGTTATTGTCTTTCTGTTAAAGTGAATATGAACAACCAATACTGTCTGCACTATTTCTTTATTGTGCAGCTCTGAACTATTTCATTATTACTCAGATGCGAGTTCATTGACTGCACCGAGGCGATTGGAAACTTCAGTTACTTGATGCTGCCACAGTTTGAACCTGTTGTCCCTGGGCACTGTATTATTCTTCCATTACAGGTGAGACAATTTTGCTGGCCCTATTGCATTTGCACGAAATCAAGCTTTCTTAAGAACCAACCAGCTGCTACTTGTTCATGCTTTTGAATATTGCTCACTCAATAGCACATAAACTGACATTAAAATGGATCTACGTGTTTTGTGTTATTGTGCTTGTAACTCTTTGCCCACTGTTTATTATTCTTGCCTGTCATGCAAATTTATTTATCTTGGTATAAACATAGATTTCACTTGGTGTCTGGGTCATCCACTGATAACTCAGAAGAGGTTTCGGTTTCTACCATCGAAATTTGGCTTATGCCTTTCTGATTCTACAGGCCCCACTCACAATAGCTTTTCCTCACACTAAATCCTTTACCCTTAGCGTATTTGTTATAAAACTGATATCCTTCTGTTTCACTACCAAATGTCTTCCTAACAATTTCATTGTACTCAAGACCCGACATTTCCTCCTGAATCAATCCAAAAAAACAAATGGTAGACACCAATTAGAAACTGGTAAAGCAATCTTAATCTAGAACAGACAATGATCTTTGGATGGCTGGTAGGAAATAGAAAGGTGATTAAATAAGGTTTCAGACCAGTATCACCAAACTCTCTCTCTTCTTTCCCAATTAGTTGATTAAATCCTGATGGCTTAAACACATTCTTCTAAGTTCAAGATCAAATGGTTAGCTAAACGCTACTTCCACTGCATCACAAATTGGTAGTAACTATAGTTTTGTGATTATGACCAAGTCGTTAAAAGTTGTAGAACATATCACTGTCAAGTGTACTGTTATAGGAAAATCCATCAGATAACTTAAGTTGTTTATACCATTGACTGCAAAGATGTAAAGATAAACTAGTTCATATGCAGGAAATATATATTCCCTCACTACTTCACTAGCCACTAGCAGTCCATCCACATCCCGCTACGGTTAGTTCTTAACTCAACCGTCCAAAATGCCTAAGATAACTCTATTCTGTAGTACCAAGCACATAATTCTGTAGTACTAGCCAATGTGTCGGAGGAACATTTGACAGTGCCCTCTCAATTCATAGGAACAAATGTACTTAAGGAGTACTACAGATTATTCAAGTTGCTAGGGATAGGAATATTCCTATTTATTATCCAACAGATCTCTGGTGCTTGAAAAATGACGGCAGTGAAACATTGGCAGTAATCAGCTCTACTGGACAATTGGCTGGTGAGTATTACTAGCAACTTTTCATGTCATTCACATATTTCTCAAGCAACATTTCTTTGGTAGCATTTCTGAAAATGTGATTCCCTTGTTTAGATTAGGACATCCTGTTTGCAAAACATGTTTCTCACCATTTAGCAAATTACCTGTCAAAGTATACTAGTAAAAACGGAGCTATGTTCCATGCTGGCAAATTACACCATGCAGAAACATGCTGAATAGGACAGTTAGAGATATTATAAACATTTCAGCTTTAGGCAGTTCATTCTATTTCCAAATTCTTTCTACAAGGACTGACACTAACAATGCTTTCATTATTTCCTTTCAAAATTTTGGGATGTAACTTGCAGTAAAACAGCATCACAGAACGGTGGAAAGTGCAGTTATGTCAGAGGAACTAGTAGACCTCTTCTACCTTAAGCATAGACTACAAGAATTAAGGAGCAAGGAACAGTACCACAATCATTTCTAGTATTCGTATTTGAATGACACCTAATAAAAGGAACTGGTTTTGAGCAAATCTGTGTAGCTCCAGATCGTAGAATGAAACTTTTGTACTCTTTCTCACCAAGCTACATTTTTTTCTATAATGGTCGCTGTACTTAGTATCATTCAGAATCAATGTAATTAGTATCATTCAAAGAGAGTTGATAGGGTTACAGGGCACACACCTTGATTGCTGGTCTAAAGCTTGGTGACACGACCACAACTGCCGTGCCGGAGATGGGGAGCTCGCCGCCTTGGATTCCCTAGCACCGCGTTCAACGAGGTTGAGACGAGGAGAGCAGCCGGATCCGCCGCTGCCTGGGGGACGCGCCGGCCTGAACCGCGCCGCTGCATGGGGGCACGCTGTTGGCTAGGTGCCGCGCCGCTACCTGGGGGTGCACCGTTGGCTGCGTGCCGCGCCGCTGCCTTGGTCCGGCGCCGCTGCCTTTGTTCGGCACCGCTGACTTGGGGCCGCCGTCGTTTGGGGTGCCGCCGTCGACTTGGGGCTGAGGGCACAGCGGTCGCCTCGATGAGTGAGGGAGAAGGCAGGGCCGCCGGCGCGACGCTTTGCGAGGGCAGCGGCGGCGGCTAGAGCGAGGGAGACAGAAGGACGGCGGCGGCTGCTAGGGCGAGGGAGAGAGCGAAGTGCGAGGGATGGGCGCCGGTGTTGGGCCAGGTGGGAGATGGGCCGGCGGGGGTTTGAGTTGCCTTTTGCGAAATGACAAAAATGCCCTTGCGCCAATAAAATCAATAAAAATGGATAATTTGCAGAGGCATCGGGAGGCGTTGAGAAGTGTTAGAAGCATTTCCAACCATTGTAAAAGGTCTCTATGTTTTAATATATCATCTTTGACCAATTATAGATAAAAAAAATAAATATTTACAATATAAAATAAATATCATTAAATTAATTATGAAATATATTACGAACTGATCATAGATTAGTTGGTTGGGTTCCTTATGGTAGAACCTGCCCACTTGGGTTCAAGTTCTTGACTTGGCACAAATGTTCGCATTTTTCTAGATTATTCCAAGATTTAACGACGTTATGCTTTCAGTGGTAGGCGACGTCCCCGTCGACAGCGAGGCGTCTGTGTGACTTCATGAATCTCGAGATCTGCCGGCTCAGTTCTTCGGAGGTGTTCATAGGGGTAGGGTTTGCGTACCTATGTTCATAGGGATGAATGTGCATGTGTGTTGGACATCTATGCTGTACTGGGTAATTCTAAAAAAAATATGAAATATATTTTTATAATAAATTAATTTAGAGCCACAAATGCGAATATTATTTACTAGAAACCGGATCAAACGTGAAGCACTCAAACTGGCACGTAACACATTGTTGCATTCACTCAAAGTGACATGTAACCCATAATTGCATTCTTTTGAGGGACACAGGTAGTACCCCTTGCTATGCATTTTTTTAGAGAAGGGAATATATTAATATTCTAGCTTCTGCATCAACCAATGCATATAATTATTTCTTATTACACCACAAATACTGTTCACCATGCAATCTCAAACACAAAGTTCTGATCTAAAGAGAAAAAAATTCCCTTACTATGCATTTGTGTTGATGCATTAATTAGAGTTTGAAGCCCACGTGTACAGGCTACCGTGAATGAAAATATCACATCAGGTCTTGTTTGGATGCACGTGTATTCACTTCGATCCACATATGTTGAAGTAAAATGAAATAAAACTTAGTTTAATTCTAATTTAATCCACTTCAACGTATGTGAAAATATCACATCAGGTCTTGTTTGGATGCACGTGTATTCACTTCGATCCACATATGTTGAAGTAAAATGAAATAAAACTTAGTTTAATTCTAATTTAATCCACTTCAACGTATGTGAATTGAGATAAATACATAAGCATCGAGAAGGCCTCAATGTTCTTTCAAATAAAACATCGCATCAAGCGATAGGCGTGCGAATCCATCTCGGCACTATGTCCTTGTCAGAGGCAGGCACTATGCAGCGGCGGATCCAAAGGGGGGCCAGGGGGCTCCAGCCCTCCTAATGACTTGATTTCAAAACTAATCACTGTAGTAAAAACGTGATTTCACCATTAAATCTTCATGCAAATCAACATCTCCATTGTTTTAGCCCCCTTATCCCGCATCGTGCATCCGCCACTGGCACTATGGATCGCGAGCCGCGGTGACGAATCACGCTTGTCACTTTGTCAGAAACGAATCGGACAGAGCTTCTCGGTGTCCCTACAAGATCGTGCTTTTGTAATCACTAGTAGCGGGGCGCGCGCATCCGCGCGCCTGTGCGCCTGTGAATTCAGGAAAACCTAACGCAGATATAGTATGGATGTTTTTTTGGTTAAATTGATTATGGCTATAACATGCAGATGGAAAGCTCAAATATATAAGGAAACAATGCGGTGTTAAGATAAAGCCTTACTATGCTTACATCGAAATATTTGTTCAGGTACTGTTCTGAGTCTAGGATTGGAGACGGTTGCGCTTTTACAAACACAAACAAAAGGTGTAGCCTTATGTCACTTGATCTAGAGTGCAAGGCCGAGGATCTACGTTACATTAATAGGTGCTTTTGTACATTGATAGCGGTGCTCTGCACAGGAGCACGGTTATTATACATGGCTAGCTTCAAACGTGGGTACATGCTTGGTCTGCTGTCTAGTGAAGTCTCCATCTCTGTTTTGAATAAGAAGCTATTGGTTCATCAATCTGGGTATGTGTGTTTCTGAATGAGCTGTAGTCTGTATGGAACCTGTACTATTAGGGTAATAAGTGTTGAGGGTTGATTATTGTACCTGAATCCTATAGCTAGCACATGCAATAGGTGCTGTGACTGCAAGGAGATGGTGTACCTGTGGAGTAGTTAATAATGGACTATGAGTGCTGGTAGTGTTTGGTATATACATGACAACTATCTATACTGCATACCAAACATACTTCCATCTGTCCTATGATCCATTTAGGAAACGCAAAACTTGGCAGCGAGACACATGGAACTGAAAAAGTGACAAATGAGAGGAAATAATCATACCAGAAAGGACACTGGAAAGTGGGTTCAAGGTGAAGCAGAGTCTTGTAGATTAAGTGTCAATGTACAAACTGCATGGCATGGAGATGGAGGTGAGGTTTTTTCAGCCTGGTTCACAATCTCGCGCAGTCCTTGAACTCTATCCACACTCATGTCAACATCCTCATGTATATAATTAATTGTGCCTGTCAAATAGAGAAAATGCTCAAGACCTCCAATACCGATAACTTACAACATAAGAGGCATTTCATATCTTGCCTTTCCAACTACATATGGCCTCAATGATCTTCTATGGCAATTTCAACTGAAATGCTGCGGTGTCACACTATTTTTTGAGAAAATAAACTTTTCAGAGGCACAGATGGCGTGACACAAAGAACAAACAATGCTACTTAAATCCTGTATATGGCCTCCGAGGTAGATCAGCTCATGAAATGTGTCAGGGAAAACTCATTTTCCAAAATCAGAGATGGATTTTCGTATGGATTTCTTTGTATTACACAAAGGTAATCAATATGGAAATCAATTTAGCAAATGTGTCAATAGCAAGGTTCCTCCTAAGACTCTCCTTGTTTTGACTACATAGTTTTTTTTTTGAAACCACCAACAGTCATATTGAACTTTTTGAAATAATTGCCCCACCAAAATATGAAGAGCGATCTATGCTTGGATCGGTAAACACTAAAGTATTGTAGTTCGGTGATGTAATACAACAACAACATAGCCTTTTGTCCCAAGCAAGTTGGGATAGGCTAGAGATGAAACCCAAAAGAGACGAGAAACAGGGAGACACATAAAGGGACATAAAGGGCACAAGATAAAAAGAGGTAACGGTTCAGACACGTTGATTGCCAATCTCCAAGCGCTCCTGTCCATAGCTAAATCCTTGGAGATATTCCACTCCTTAAGATCTCTCTTAACGGACTCATCCCAAGTTAGTTTAGGTCGACCTCTACCGCTCTTTACATTATCGGCCCGCTTTAGAACTCAACTACGCACCGGCGCCTCAGGAGGCCTCCGTTGGACATGTCCAAACCATCTCAACCGATGTTGAATCAATTTCTCCTCAATTGGTGCCACCCCAACCCTATCCCGAATATCGTCGTTTCGGACTCTATCCCTCCTTGTGTGCCCACAACACCAATGCAACATACGCATCTCTGCTACACTCAATTGCTGGACATGTCGCCTTTTTGTAGGCCAACACTCAGCACCGTATAACATCGCCGGACGAATCACCGTCCTATAGAACTTACCTTTCAGTTCGGTGATGTAATAACCAATCAAAAATCTTTAGTTTTGGCCTCCACATAGTATGTTCAGCATGCATAGTTTTCCAAGGTTTTCTACTTTGTATTGAGGAATCAATAAATAGCAGACATATCTGACCTTGCAGATTTTGATGTTCTATTATTGTTATAAGGAAAAGCAATCAAGATTCAATCCAAAACTAAAATTAGAATTAGAAAGAAAACACGAAACTTGTTAAACCTCTTTCAGTTTGCTGAAACTGTACAACTATTTCGTTGAAGCTGAAATATGCACTACATAATTTTTATCTGAACTAACACTATGAAGTCAATTAAAGAAGAGGAGTGACGTAAAGAAAAGATAAGGACAATGCACCTACCAGTCATAACATATTGTGGTGCTACATATCCATAGGTTCCCGTTACTTGATTAGAGGCATTAAGTTTTATCACCTACAGGGCTGTCTTTCGCGAGGCAACGGAGAGCTTTGCATTATACTCCTGCACAAGCAATATAATATATGATGCAACATTATGTAAATCATGAGGCACACACTGCATAACCCTATTCATTAACTCACTGCATCCAGCAGTATATCAGATGGTTTAGAATCACGAGAAATGACTGGTCAATAAATAGCGGGGATGGGGGAAGAGACCTGAAAAAACAAAGAGGGGAAGAGACAGCTGATATTCCCCAACCACAACACTGTATGTGCTAATTTTTTTTTCCCATACTGCACAACAGAAGTTCTGGTGGGCATGAATATGTATGGAAAATATCCTGAGAAGGGAAAAAAGAACAATACCAACACGCTGTGACAGCTGATATTTGTTAAATTCAGAAACTATATGAGGTAAATATGAAATGTGTATACATGGTCTGGTTGTGAACATATAAGCATATTTTTGTGTGGTTAATGTAGAAACATACATTCAATTAATTCAAGCAGCACATGGCGGCACCTACCTTAATTTGTCGTCCTAGAAAAGTGAACGGCAAGCATAATGCAAGAAATAATGAGCATAAAGAACAACAATATTTCTAACCGGTAAGTGTTGTTCAACACCAAAGTAGGTCATTCTCTTGCACCATATTTGGTAAGAAGCAAGCAACCCTTAGTAGCACCCAAGCAAGTTTTTAACTGAATAAGCAGTTCAAGTATAACATTTTTTTAGCCAACAACCATACGGGAATAGAACAGTAAAAAATAACTCAAAATTGTAGTGTCCTTGGCTCAACCTAGTCCTGTATACGGTAAAAGTATTTTAAATTGGTTCCTAGTTTATTCCCAACGACATAAAAAACAGGGCTGTATTAAGTTAAGAATGCAGAGGAAATAAATTACCTTTTGGCCAGGTACAGGGAGCCCAGGACTGCCTAAGGGCAACTTGGTGCAGCATGTAGGCTGAGGTCAACTTCAAAATTGGCTGTGGTTGACATATGATGGGACTTCTGATGATTCAAAACTGTCTTATAGAACTGCTTAGCATCTAGGTCTGCAATATTGAGGGGAACCATTAATAATAAGAGAACACGGTGAATCCTCTAAAAAAACAGCACAACACCATTCAGCAGCTCGAAATTAAGGAAGGGAAGTGTAAACCATTAATCTGGATACAGAATAAAAATAACATGCTATTATGTTAGAGCATTACCCCTCTTGGTTAGAACCTCAATGAGTTGTTTCGCTTTACTGTCGAAGTGGCCTTTAGATATGACATGGCCCTTGTCTGCTGCCCCTCTTTTTCTTGTTTTTACTAAAACAAAATCTGGAGCCTGAAACAAAACATATTAGCAAGTGTTGAAACTCAAATACGAATACCAAGTACATAGGCAGATAATTGAATCATTGCTACTACAAGATGACATTGAAATGAAGGATAACATCAGACTGAAACAAAGTAAAGCAGCTTGAGGTGGTGATGAAGCAAAGCAAGAAGAGAGAAGGTATCTTCATGCAACTTAATGGTTGGTACCTGCAAAATCAAAATCATTATCCGGAAGGCATATACACCCATCATGGAAATGCAATAGCAACTTCGGCATGGTACAGTACACTACAATTTGTCTCTAGTTTCAGAACCAATTGGAGGACTTTAGCTCACAATTTTGTTCCGCCATGGCACACTGGATTTTAAAAAAATATTAGAACCTGCACCAACAGATTTACATGTGTTGATTATGGTTGAGCATTAGGGGCACAATTGAATCACACAATGAAAGTGGGAAAGTTTAGTACGGCCTCACCATTTATCCTTTTGGGCGTAGGTTGTTGTCGTTCCTCAACAATTCCTTCATGACGGCAATAAATCTATATGGCTATAAAGCAAAAGGAAAAGATATTTAAACACGAGAAGATATCACCTGATGGTCTGTAAGACGATGGTACAGAATTTAGTATTACCAAAAAGAACAAATTAGCAGCACATGTCTTAACACACCTAGCGCATTGTGACAGGTAGGAACCGGTACTAATGTGATAGATTAGATTTCATAGATAGATGACTAAAAAGGAAGCATAACCACGTAATCGCTGACAAATAATACCTATGACAAATAGCCCAAAGAGAAAACCCCAAAACTCACCTGCAGAGCCTGCATCGGAGTGTTGTTCCCATACGTTGCTATCGGCCTGCATCTGGGTCGCAGCTGCTTGGCTGCCTGTATCCCCTGCGTGCACGCGTGTCTGTCTCGATTGCTTCTAGGACGAGGGGAGCCGGTGCCGGTGCTGCCACTGACGAGGGCCGTCGTGCTGCAGGGCCCTACTTGGTTTGCCGCCGTCGGGAAGGCAGCACAGGCTGCAGCGGCTGCAAATCACCTGTGCAAAGAGGAAGACGGAGAGGGAGAGAATCAGGGAGAGGAGCATGAGACGGAGCAGGAAGAGGAGAGGGCGAGTTACCGGCAGATCCGGGCACCGAACTGTGCCGTTGCGACCGTCAGCGAGGAAGGAGCAAAACCCTAGGTCGGCGTCGTTGCTGGAGCAGGGGCCAGCCGCCCACGGCGACGTGCCGCACTGGGGGAGGAGAGACGGAGGCGGCGCTCGACGGCGGCGACCTCGCTGGGGCGAGGACGGCGCTCCCGAGCACGATGTCGCCGAGGGCGGAGGCGGATGCGTCGCTCAACGGGGCAGTCATGGTGCGGGACAGAAGAAGCGTCGGGAAGGAGAAGAATCTAGAAGGAGAAACAGGAGTTCACGTATATATTTGATTCAGTAAATTCTGAGAAGAAGCCGAAGAAGCCATAAAGAAGGGGAGGAGAAGTCAGAGAAGGCAAACAGAAGGACAACAAGCTGGTTCCGATGGAATCCAGACCAAGCGATCTGAAGCGTTGAATGGAAGATCGAACGACGGAGGGAATTTCAGACGGACGTGGCCGGTGCTCCTGCCCGAGGAGCAGGTCGCCCTTGTTTGGGTTAAATTTATTATTATTTTTAGTTGATCAGTCTACTTCATAGCTTATTTGATTGGCATCTTAAATTATTAGGGTCTTAAACTTCTAATTCTAAAATTTTAGCAATGACACGACAAAAGCCATTGCCTCTAGCATGGACAACACTGATCTCAATATTGTCTTTCATGATTTTTCATTAAAAAAACTTGCTAAAATTCTGGTGTCCGATTACTTTCACACGACGGTTATTCCATATATTTTATACAAAAATTGCCAGTTTAGTTCGTTGCAATTTATGAAGACATAATGTGCAATTTTCGATTCTAAGAATAAAAACCCATTGACAAAACCCAAACTCGACAAAATTGATCTGTGTTGGCACAAAGGGAAATAACAATTTATAATTATTTCTATAGTTAAACAAAAATAAAATTTTGATATGTTATGATGCAAGGACAATTAACAAATCACTAAAGTAACAATTAATTTATGTGTACTATTTGGCTGTATAGGAGTGTTGTCTGAAATTATCTTAAAATAAAGGCACCTAAAATGCAAGAGAAGTGTTAAAAATGATTGAATGGGTCTTTTTTTAAAAAAAAAGCACTGATGCATAAATAGGGTTGGAGTTTGGCTCTTCGTTGATGTAATCATACTAGTTTTATTTTGTTGTTCTCTTATATTGTTATATGTTGTGCTTTTAGGGGGGTTGCTAACGCCCGGACGTTCGGACAGACACTCGTGCCAGCACCCCGTTTCCTGCGCCACCCTGGCCGCACAGGCAGCCCGCCTGACCGACAGCACACGGAGACAGCTCGTGCCTCCTTCGCTTCCCACGCGCATGCAGGCGGGGACCATTTGCGCCCGCTTAGGGTGCCCCCAACAATTGCAACATGTGGTTGTGGCGGGTGGTCCTATTGCAGCATGTGTAACACCATATTTACTTTTGTAACATCTAGATAAAACACTTGTAACATACATCCGAAACAATTGAAACACTTGCAAAACACCTAAAAACACTTGAAAGTCATTGCAAATGCATGCAACATCTAGATCTACTTTAAAAACACTTGCGACATATGTATGAAACACTCGAAACATACACTTGCACGTGCATGTTATGCAACATCCAGATATACTTATGCAACATGCACTTAAAACATATGTCTGAAACACTTGAAACATATTTTTGCAACATGCATATATATAGCCATTACAACATATGGAACATCCAGATGAAACACCTAAAAACATACTTCTGAAACACCTAAAACACGGCATCACCGGTGGCCACGACCTACCTGGTGGAGAACTATGGTAGTCGGTAAGTGGCGCTCGGGTGCCATAGAGAGGGAGGATGGCGGTAGACGAGTGGCTAGGTGCAGTGAAGAACGCTGCGCTAGAGTAGTGCCCATGGACCACGCCGCGTAGCGCGCAGAGAACTCGGCGGCGAGTGGTGAGTGACGGTGGGGAGATATGAAGGCAGGCGGATGGCGCTTGGGCGCAGTGTAGCACACCGCCACGTTGCGTCCGCAGCAGTGCGGGGCGTGGCAACACGGTCGCCGTGGAGCACGCCGCAACGACGATTCGAGTGTGGGTTCGAGAATGGTTGTGGATGCGGTGGTGATTTGAGAGGAAAGTGAGAGTGGAGATTTTTTTCGAGCAGATAGGTGCGTCCGTGCGGGAGGCAGTGTTGGGCTGTTTGAACGGCCGTTGAGGCCCACAAACGCAAAACGTTCCGACGAAACGGACGTCCTCGCATTTCCGTTTTTTAAGAGCTACTCTTACCGGTACTACTATCTCTATCTCCTTGATTATGCTACAAATGAATTAAATCGCTCAGAGAATTTCCGTTTTTAAGAGGTACTCTTACTGGTACTACTATCTCTACCTCCTTGATTATGCTATAAATGAAAAAAAGAACAAAAAGCTCAGAGTCCACCTGTGACTTGCCTGAAGACCCTCAAAGTCGAAACCATAGAGGCGGCACTGTGCTGAGCGCCTTGAGCCTGTCCCACCCTGTGGGCTGTGTTCTGTGGTTCCCAGCGACTGCAGCGCAGCACGGTGCTTGCTGCTCGTGATCTGTGCACGCGCAGTGCTGAGCAACATGATGAGGCAGTGGGAAGATAGCAGGCATATAGCACCTAAAATATTTTGTGAAATGCTACTCTAACACTTTTCATTGTTATTTAGTAATTAATGTCCAATCATGATTTAATTAAGCTTAAAAGATTCGACTCGTCCATTTCGTCTAAACTGTGTAATTAGTTTTATTTTTATCTATATTTAATACTCTATACATATGTCAAAGATTCGATGTGACGGAAAATCTATTGTTTTTTCGTGAAATATTTTGGAACTAAACAAGACGCCAGTAGATGGGGCAGAGGAATATTCTGTGGGCGTGGTGTCTGTCGCGCACCGGTAAAGCTGGCCTGGTTTAGATGTCTTTAAAATTCTAAATTTTTACTTTTTGTTTTATCACTTTAAATTTTTGAACGCACGAAGTATTAAATATAAATAAAAAAGTAACTAATTATACAATTTGGTTATAAATCACGAGACGAATCTTTTGAGCCAAATTAGTTCGTGATTGAACACTAATTGCCAAATACAAACGGTCTTATTTAAATCAAAAACTTTTCACCTAAAACTGTCACATAGAATCTTACGGCACCTGCATGAAGTATTAAATATAGACAAAATAAAAAACTAATTGTACAGTTTGTGTGTAAATTGCAAGACGAACGTTTTGAGCCTAATTAGTCCGTGATTTGACACTAAAGTACTACAGTAACAAATGTGCTAATGACAGATTAATTAGGCTTAATAAATTCGTCTCACGGATTCCAGAAAAACTATATAATTAGTTTTTTTATTAGTATCTGAAAACCCCTTCCAACGTCGCATAAAACATTTGATGTGACATTTTCACCAAAAACTTTTCGCATCTAAACGAGGCGAGATAGGATTTCATGACACTCCTACCAAGAATGTCAGTTATTTTTTTTTCTGTTCGGTTGTGCTTGCTGTAGCAGCAAGCCTTCTCAGATACGGAGTTGCACTGTTTCCTCGCTATAACTCTTTGGCCTATTAAAATTCTACCAAATTCTCAACATATAACCTTGTATAAATAACGAACTAAACTCTAAAGTAGATGTCTCATGTAATATGAAATATTGCTTATTCACGGCTTGTTCGTTTCGCTGGTTTATTGTACTGAAAGCACTGTTCGCTGGTTTGTTGTGAGAGAAAAACACTGCTGGATGGCTGAACGAACAGGGTGTCAATTTATATTGACTTAGAAAAACTTTCCCGCGAACGTTCGCGAGGACAGGAACAGGAATTTTTTCTCCCCTTGGGGACCAGGATGGGGAGCTGTCACCCGACAGGGAATTCCCGTTGACATCCCATGCGTAAGTGAAAGGCGGAAGTCCCTCCCTCTGTATCTTCAAATAATAAGAAATGCCATTTCACCCTCTAATTTGAGATGCCTACCAAGTAGGCTAGCACAGTACTCACTACGCCCAAAAATAAGCTCACATTTGAGATGATGGGAACAACTAGTGCAACAGCCAAATTAGCATACTACCCCTATGAAAAAAAGATCTGGCATCCTCCACATCCACCACAGTTATTACCGTCACAGCATGTACCGCGGTAATGATTGGTGTACCAGTGCACAAGTAAATAAAAGAAGACAAGTGTCTCCCTATCCTATATTAAAAGACACGGTGAGATTTGTGCCGGTCAAACTTTCATAAGTTTAACTAGGTTTATAAAAAATATTAGTAATATTTTTATCTATAAATAAGTTTATTATGAAATATATTTGATAATCTATCTAATGATTCTAATTATATACTAAAATATTAATATTTCGTTATATATATTTGGTTAAAGTAAAAATATTTGACTTCTGAGAATATGAGAATGATATTTTTTACAGGAGGAAGGAAGTAAGCAAAGATCTCATAGTCCTACTGGCTGGAAGCAATGGCTTTTAAGATGTCCCTTGTTATGGTCGAAGCTACGTACCTTTATTAGTATTATACTACCATATACTAGCACATACAGTCATCCACAAAATGCTTTCAAATTGAATATACATCTTGCGTTATTTATTCTAATATATCTTAAAATCAGGCTATATACAATTATTAGACATGTTCCATTCTGGCTTTTTAGTTACCGAGTCGGACGCTCCGATTCGGCACTGCACGCTAGCGCGTTTTGTTTTTTAGTGCAAAAAATTGTCCAAATATTGATTAATTAGACTCAAAATGTTCGTCTCACAAAATACAACAAAACTGTGTAATTAGTTTTTTATTTCATCTACATTTAGCACTTCATGCATTTGCCGGCATTTTGATGTGATGGGGAATCTCCTTTTTGCATAGTGGAATTTGGGGAAGGAATTGGGAACTAAGGGGGTGTTTGGTTTGGGGTGTTAAAGTTTAACAAACACTGTAGCATTTTCGTCTTATTTGACAAAAAGTTTCCAATCTTGAACTAATTAGGCTTAATAGATTCGTCTCGTAAATTACTCCTAATCTGTGTCGACATGCATGCAATTAGTCTACATTTAGTACTCCATGCATTTGAGGGAACATTGATGTGATGGGAGTTAAACTTTAAAAAAAAAAACTAACCAAACACGCCCTAAACCAGGCCTCTGACTCATATGAGCTCTGATCGTGAGCTCAGTCATATACAGGGCATTAAAGCAATTTAACTCTAGCTAACTACATAATACTACTCTTTGTAAATGGAGGGAGGAAGGGAGGAGAACAGGCCGGGAAGTGGCATACTTGGCCTTGTTTAGCCTTTGTTTAGGCACCGTTTAGATGTCAAAAATTTTGCCAAAATTTTTAGATTCCCCGTCACATCGAATCTTTGAACGCATGCATGAAGCATTAAATATAGATAAAAAATAAAACTAATTACACAGTTTAGGCGAAATGGACGAGACAAATCTTTTAAGCCTAATTAGACTATGATTGGACAATATTTGCCAAATAACAACGAAACTGCTACAGTAGCGTTTCGCCAAAAATTTTACCAACTAAACAGCCCCTTAGTTCTAAAAATTTCCCAAAAAGTGCTACAGTAGCCGTCACATCGAATCTTTGGACGTATGCATGGAGTATTAAATGTAGGCAAAAAAAATAACTAATTGTACAGTTTGTCTGTAAATGTCGAGACGAATCTTCTTAGCCTAGTTAGTCCATGGTTGGACAAATTTTTCAAATAATAACGAAAGTGCTACAAGAATTTTTCTAAAAACTTTTCACAATCTAAACACGGGATTAGATCCAAAAAAAATTTAGGGAAAATTCCTGTAGCACTTTTCGTTGTTGTTTGACAAAATTTGTTCAACCATGGATTAACTAGGCTCAAAAGATTCGTCTCGACATTTACAGATAAACTGTGCAATTAGTTATTTTTATCTACATTTAATGCTTTATGCATTCATTAAAGATTCGATGTGACGGATACTGCAAAAAAAAAAATTAGGTCTTTGGCCAACTAAACAAGGCTGCCCGAGCTGACAAACTGAAACGGCCAGGGCGTTCAGAGCTATTGTCGGAATCCAGTCAGGTTGAGCGCTGGTTCAGACCCGAGCATGATGTGCTGAAAATCAACTCCGACTGTGCATTCTTCCCGATGTCTGGTTCAGGCGGGTGGGGATATGCTAGACTGTCCGCACTCGTCATCATCTATATCCATCCTCTAAAAGAAATATTCTGTCCTAGTCATCAAGATTCTCTCCTCTATATCATTTTCTCCCGCACTCATTCATTCTCTATATTATCCTCTATTCACTGTATGGCCCATATTTCAGAATTATTTTATTTTTTCTCTCTCCCTCCTTCCTCTCTATCTCCGCCCACTCCTCTCTCTCCCCATCTTCTTCCTCCCAGCCGCCTCCCTCCCCCTCTCTCTATCTCTCCCTCTCCTGCCTCTCTCACCGCGCCGGGCGGCCACGACCCCGCCCATGTTGCCTCGGCGCCGGCGAGCCGCTCTGCCCGCCACGGGCGAGATGGGCCTCGGGCGCGGGGACAACCGCCTCCTCCGGCTCCGGGCGCGGGCGCGGCTCCTCCTCCGCCGGCCATCCCCTTCTCTCCCCCCTTCCTGCTCATGGCGCGGACGAATGGGCGCACAGCTCCCTGCTCGCGCGACCTCCATGGTCGACCTCGAGCGGGCCCCCTCCCTGCTCCCTCCGGAGCGGTGGAGCTCGGGGCAGGGCGGCGCGGAGGAGCTCGGGGCTGGGCCGGCGCGGTGGGGCTCGGGGCCGGGCAGTGCGGAGGATGGCCCGACGCGGTGGAGGCCCGCGCACTGGCGGCGGACGCGCGTGCGGCGGACGGCTCGGCTCTGCTCCCCTTCTGCCGGCACTGCTCCCCTTCCGGACGGGCGCGGAGAGGCGTGTGGCGTGGTGGGGCCGGCTCGGGGCGTAGCGGATGCCCTGCATCCCGCTAGATGTAGCAGACGGAGGAAGGAATAGAGGATGAGCTGGCGATTTGGCAGACACCACTGCAGCGATTCGGTCCGCTATCCGCGGATAGCGGACACGGATAGCGGAGCCGGTGCAGACAGTCTTACGATTTGGCAGACGCCGCTGCAGCGATTCGGTCCGCTATCCGCGGATAGCGGACACGGATAGCGGAGCCGGTGCAGACAGTCTTACACGGGATAACCAAGGCACAGACTTTTCTTCAGAGCGCCTTTCATGCTGAACTTCTGGGATGTGTGGAGGGCCTAAAGATGGCAGCGCAAATGGGCATGGCTCGTGTCATTCTTGAAATAGATACATCAATGGTAAATATGGCCATAGAAGGCGATGATTTATCGGCTCTCATCGATGGGCGGTGTCATCACTGAAATCAAGCACCTGAAGGGGATGGAATTTTCGTCCTGTGTTATTAGTGTTTGCTCTCGAAATTGTAATAATAAGTTAGCTTATGAACTAGCTTCTTTGGGTTGTAATTCGCCTGGTGGTTCGCACACCACTTAGGACGATGTACCTCAGTCTCTCGAGGGTCCAGTGTCCAGCGATTCGGCTGTGACAAAGGCCCTGTTCATCTGGCTTATAATCCGTCTTATTCAGCTTGTTTTTTAAGGCGGAACAGTATTTTTCTCTCACAAAAAATCAACCAACAGTGTTTTTCAGCCGACTTATAATTCCAGCCGAACGGCTCCAAAGAAGTAATGAAATGAGCTTTGTTTCAGGAAAAAAAAATCGGCCATGACTCATGCCTAAATACCATCACTTTACATATGGAACAGCCGTTTGTAAAACCGGCAATGACTCATGGCTAAGGACTTTACCTACAGAACAACCGGTTGAGCTATGCGCTAATTAGGAATACAATCATCTCCCAGACTCCCACTAATGAAATGGCAAATAAGGGGATCCAAACACACCCATGTAAATTTGCCTATATATTTGGTTTTGGTTGTTGATCCATATTTGGAATTATCTATCCTTCTGAATACTTTTATAGCATTTAAACTTTACATTTAAGCAAAATCATAACATGCATACTCTGGGCCGTCTTGAGCTGCCCCGACGGAAAAGAGGTCGATGGGTCGTCCCGCTCCTGCTCCGCCCCACCCACCATCGCCGTCGATCCTCGCCGGCGGCCAACCGGACCACCCCGCCATCCTCAAGCGTCTCGTATTCCGCCACCTCCTTCTCCCTCCCCCAGCCTCTCCATTTCGGGACAGTTCCGCTAGCTGCACTACTCCCATGGAGCCACCTCCCTCACTTCCCCACCAGGCCCCAGCCGGCGTGCGTCGCCGAGCAGGCGAGCCAAGATGCGGAGAGCTCGAAGCCAAGCAACGTGAGCACCGGTTTCGCAGCATCGGCGAGGAGCAGTTCATCGCGTGGCGGGCGCCCACCCTCAACTCGGTGCGTCCAGCTGCACGAGAGGTGCTCGACGAAAGGCCTGAACCGGGGGTCGAGCAATGACGTTACCACTGCCACCAACTTCGCCGACCACCCTGGTACGCAGTTCCAGACTCGCATCCTGGAGAACTACTACTGCCCGATCGTTCGGCCTCTGGCCACTAGTATTCCTCCCGTCGACCTCGGGCTTTCCCAGACGAACGGGTCCTCTCCTTGCCTTTCATTTCTGCGCTGCCCCTGAACGCTTCTGTGTCACCTCTAACCTTCCCTACATCTTCAAAACCTCTGTCTCATCTGATATCGTTAAATTTCATCTTCTCCAAATCGGCGTTTGCGCCATGGACGGCATCATCTTCCGTCTCTTCGGAGATGGCCAAGCCGCTGCCCGTGACGTCATTACCTCGGCTGGCAATGGTCCAACGGCCCATTTTTTGAATCTCAAATCGAGGTCTGGGCCTGGGCCCCGGAAACGGGCCAAAGTCAAACTTACCCACTTGCCTGACATGGAAAACCAGTTGTATCCCATCCCCGGGAGTAAGCAGGCTTTTCAGCCGCAGGTCGCGAAGGAAACAAGAATATCCCGGTCAACACGTGGCCTTGTTTAGATCCCAAATTTTTTTTCCAAATTCCACTATGAAAAAAGAAGATTGTCCGTCATATCAAAATGTCGGCACATGCATAGAGTACTAAATATAGATGAAATCAAAAACTAATTGCACAGTTTAGTTATACTTTATGAGACGAATCTTTTGAGCCTAATTAGTCAATGTTTGGACAAAAATTCACAAATACAAACGAAATGCTACAGTGCAGAATCTGATATTATGCAGATTTGGGCCATCCCAAATCAGGGCAACTAAACACGGCCACAGCTTTATCCGCCGCTCCTAAGGCCGTGTTTAGATCGGCTGATTTGGGAGGGGCTGATTTTGCATAGTGCAAGATTCTGCACTGTAGCATTTCGTTTGTATTTGTAAATTTTTGTACAAACATTGATTAATTAGGCTCAAAATGTTCGTCTCGTAAAGTACAATAAAACTGTGCAATTAGTTTTTTATTTCATCTATATTTAGTACTCCATAGCATTTTGATGTGACGGGAAATTTTTTTTTTGCATAGTGAAATTTGGGGTGAAATTTGGTATCGCCCTTAATGCCTCGCCTGAAAGCCTACCTACCAGGCCTCATAGCTCGCCTGCGCTCCAGTCGCCACCGCATCAACAGCTCGCCGAAGACGGAGACACGTCCGCGTTTCACCGACGGTGAATCTGCAAGCCCGGCACCTGGACTGCCGCATGGTGATTTCAGGAAGCACGATCTTTTTTGGAAAAAGAAAGGAAAATCCTTGGTAAAGAGATGTTTTCGGTGCTTATCCACAGACCACCTTGTCAGTGACTGCAGAGATCCTGTTAAGTGCGAACAATGCCTTGCCTCCGGTCACAAAAGCTTCCAGGGCAAACGCAACCTGGCCACTCAGCTGACCACTGCTCCCCACAACCTGGTGTCTTCTGTGCTCGAGTGGGAGACCATCAACCCCACTCCTACCCTTCGTCCGGTCCGCACCAGGCGCGCCACTCCTTATCCTCCACCTGCTAGCGCGCGCTCCACCAACGCTGCTCGTGTTGCGGCCCCGCTGCTTGCACTCCCTTGGTACGGCGTCGGTGGTGTGCCCTGCAGGGGATTGTGGAGGAGGTCGAGCAGAAGGGCGCCGAGGAGGCGGCGACGGCGGACGTGGAGGACGCTGCTGCTGAGGAGTCTGCTGCCGCCGCTCTGGCGGCCCTGAGCCTGGACGCGCCGCCGGCGTTCAGCATTGGCGCTGACCCTGATGAGGAGCACCTGAGCCGCGCCCAGATGAGGAGGGCTCACCGCAAGAGGGCGCGAGACAGCGCTCGCAAGCTCCGCCGCAGCCTGCGGCTCAAGGAAAAAGAGGAGGCGAGCTACGAGCACCCAGAGGACAAGGCCGCGCGCGTGCAGGGCGCGAAGTTCGACTATAGCGGTGCGTCACGTCGTCTTCGCAACGCTCTCCCCCACTCTTATCTTATCTCTGAATCGCTTCGTCCTGACGACGATGATGACAACCTATCTGAAATCGCTGCTGCTTGCGGTGCCGAAGATGATGAGGTCGCAGGAGTCTTTGGTGAGGCGGCCGGGCCGCCCGGTGGTCAGTGATGAGTACGACGACGACTGACCGGGGACATGGCGACGAGACGCTTCTCTGTACTCGATTCTCTACTACCCCCAAGCAGTGTAGATGCTGCCTGAATAATGTAAAGTTTGGGACGGTTGCCAGAGTGCCCCGATCCCCCCATGGTGTAGAATGTATCAATGATGAATAGAAGCGTCAGAATTTGCAGTTGGAATGTAAGAGGTTTGGGTGAATCTGTTAAGTGTGATGACATTCTCTCTGAACTCCTCTCCTCTTCTGCTGATATTGTTCTGTTGCAAGAAACCAAACTTCGTGATGTCTGTCCCCTGAAGCTCCATTCTTTCCTCCCCCGCCGCCTCAACGCTTTCCAATTCAATTCGGCGCGCAACTCCTCCTGCGGCACCCTCTCGGCCTGGTCGACCTCGGCCTTCACTCAGACCAGCGTCTCCTCCTCCCCCCCACACTCTCACCGTCTGCCTCTCCTCCACCTCCACCAACCTCTCCCTTCATATCACCAATGTGTATGCCCCATCTACTCCTGAGCTCAGACCTGAATTCCTCGATGAACTCAGGAACATTGCGGTTCCTGCTGGCTGCCCCTGGCTCATTTTTGGAAACTTTAACATGATTCGGTATGCTAGTGAAAAGAACAACGATAACTTCAGAGTTGCAGAAGCTGATGCCTTCAATGAATGTATTAATGATCTTAGTCTCCTTGAGCTGCCTCTTCTTGATAGGCAATTCACGTGGTCTAACAAAAGAGAGAATCCCACTCTGGAGAGATTGGACCGTGCCCTCATCAACCTTGCTTGGGACGCAGCCTTGCCTTCTTCTATTCTTTCCTCCCTCACTCGTAGCACTTCTGATCATGTTCCTCTCAGAATCGACATCTCCACTTCCATCCCTAAATCCCAAATCTTTCGCTTTGACAACTACTGGATCAAAAGCAGGGGTTATGTCGAGACTGCCACGGCTACCTGGTCTTGCCGGACGCGGAACAGTGACCCCGCTGGGGTTGTTTCTGGGAAGCTTAAGCACACTCGGACGGCTCTCAAGCGGTGGAGGAAGAGCAAGATGAACCTGAACCAGCAAGAGAGTGACTGCCGGATTGTCATCAACCTCCTGGACTATGTGGAAGAACGGCGACCTCTGTCAAGGCGTGAAGCCAATCTCAGAACTATAGTGACTTCAGTACTGAGCAGGGTCTCGCGAGCCAAACTAACAATGTGGAGGCAAAGAAGCAAGGTTAGAGCTGCTATCGAAGGTGATGAGAACACCAGGTACTTCCATGCGTGTGCCAACCAACGTCACAGAAGGAACAAGATTCAAGTGATCGAGCATGATGGAGTGGAAGTACACAACCATGATCAGAAAGCTGCCATTCTGCACTCCTTCTACACTGGCCTTCTCGGCACATCTAACTCACCCGCTTGGGAATTTGACCTCAACTACCTTTACCCCGAAGGCGCCTTAGCCATGGATCACCTGACTGATGCTTTTGGACAAGAAGAAATCCACCTGGCTTTCCGACAGATGCACCCCAACGCCAGTCCTGGGCCTGATGGTTTCAGACCTATGTTTTTCAAATCTCTGTGGTCTGCCGTTTCTCCTGACTTGTCCTCCCTCTTCGCTGCCTTCCACTCTCACAGTGCTGATATTGAACGGCTTAATCGATCGTATCTAGTACTTTTACCCAAAAAGGACAGTGCGTGAATGCCCCAAGACTTCCGACCTATTGCCTTGCAAAACACAGTCGTCAAAGGGATTTCTAAGGTGCTTACTTCCCGGCTCCAACCTCTGATTCCTTCTCTCATCAGCTCTGACCAGACTGGCTTTGTCATGGGGAGGTGCATCGCGGACAGCTTTGCTTACGCGGCTAAGATCCTTCACTGTTGCCATCATCGGAGTGTGCCCACCATTGTTTTGAAGCTCGACTTTCACAAAGCTTTTGATTGTGTTGCATGGGACAGCTTGTACCGTATCCTCCGTTGCCGTGGTTTCTCCGACAAGTGGTGTCGCTGGATTTCCAATTTGCTATCCACTGGGAAGACGGCAGTCCTTCTCAATGGCTTGCCTGGGCGTTGGATCAACTGCAAAAAAAGGGCTGCGCCAAGGAGACCCCCTTTCCCCCTATTTGTTCATCATCGTTGCCGACGTCCTTCGTCGTCTTCTTCATTGCCATCCTATCGCTGCCCCCCATTCGCCACCCTCTCTCCCCCGATGACCCCTGTCCTGTCATCCAGTACGCCGATGACACGTTGATCTTCATCCGCTGTTCTCCTGAAGCCATCGATGCCACCAAACAAATCCTCTAGCTTTTTGAACTCGCCACCGGCCTTTCTATTAACTATCACAAGACTACATTCCTCCCCGTTGCTATCCCCAGCGATGATGCTACGGCCCTGGCGGCTGCTTTTGGCACCACTGTTTCCTCCTTCCCCCAAACCTATCTCGGCCTTCCCCTCTCCCCAAATAAAATCTCTGTTGCTAACTGTCTCCCCCTCATCTCCTCTGTTGACAAATACCTTTCTGGGTGGCGTGCATCCCTTCTGAACAGAGCTGGCCGTTTGACTCTCTGCACCTCTGTGCTCAGCGCGTTGCCCCTCCACTTCATGATGGCGCTAAATGTTCCTAAAACCGTCATCAAAGCCATCGATCGTCGTCGTAGGGCTTTTTTTGGACTGGTGATGATGTTTGTCATGGCTCCAAATGCTTAGTTGCCTGGGACAGTGTTCAGGCTACAAAAAACAACGGGGGACTCGGCGTGAAGGACCTCGAGCTTCAGAACCGCTGCCTGCTCATGCGGTTTATCAACAAACTCTTCGTTGACGATCACCCAAGCTGGAAATCATGGATTCTCCGGGATATGACTCCCTTCGACTCTACCTCTCCTGGATCCTACAGCTACATTTGGAGGATCATATCTAACGAGGTCGACACCTATCGCTCCATCACCTATGTTAATGTCAACAACGGTGCTTCCACTTCCTTTTGGCTGGACCATTGGCTGCCTGATGGTCCTCTTCGCTCTACTCATGAAGCCTTGTTTTCCCACACCCTTAGGCCCAATGTTTCGGTGCAGTATGTTCTCCAGAACAAGCTTGATCTGCGACTCAAGCCGCGGCTAACTAATGCTGCTAGCAGTCAGCTAGACAGCCTTCTCCAATGTTTGCAGGGAATCACACTTGGCGATGGTGCTGATACAAGATTAATGAAGCTGACTGGGAAGCCCTACTCCCCGCGAGCTGCCTACGCTGCTCTGGACAACGCCGGTGACGTCGATGACAGGCACGGCTGCAGGATCTGGAGCACTCGACTGCCTAACAAAGTTAAGATCTTCGCCTGGCTATACTTCAAGGACCGCCTAAGCTCGAGAGTCAACCTTCACGCTAAACATGTTGTCGACAACGAACAATGTCTGCGGTGTAATGGCGCAGTCGAGACAAGGTGCCACATCTTCTTCGAGTGCCGCAACAGCTCGGCTCTCTGGAGGGTAACAAAGCTTGGCCATGTTGGTCTTCTGTCTGACGACGAAATATGGAGTTCAGCCTCTCCAGCGGGGCTCAACCCGACGCTGTGGCCTTTTGTTCTCCTAACCATGCTCTGGAGGATCTGGGACAGCAGGAATGATGAAGTTTTTCGAAGCAAGAGGTCCAACCATATGTCAATTCTTGCTAGCGTTTGTAACGATTTGCTTATTTGGCGCAAACGCCTACCGGACAATCTTGTCAGTAGTCTTGATGCTTGGCGCAAATTTCTCATCGACTGTACTGCTACATCTATGTCCTGACCTGGACTTCTGGGTCAGTGACCTTGATTTGAATGAATATGTGGGAAGCTCTCCCCCGTTTTAAATTCAAAAAAAAACATGCATACTCTTCGTAAGTGGTATTTAAACTTTAAATTTAAGTATAAAACTAATGTTTGAATCAAATGATGTTTTTTATGACTCCATATATGATAGGAGTTATTTTTAAAGGAAATTTTCCCATAAATAAATTTAAATGGACATGGAGGATCATGTCGTGGTGGCTCACTGTAAACCACGAAAATTAACCATATAGGCTGTGTTCGTATGGCTGATAAGTCATGCCTGAAAGTATTGTTCACTGATTTGTTATGAGAGAAAAATATTGTTCACTCGCTAAAAAAAAGTACGCCTTATAGATCGTGAGCATAATATATACTTGCTGGCAATCAAATCGTCGGTAATGTATCGTTTTCCATCTATTTATACCGACCAAAAAAAGCCGATCCTGTCGGTACTGTCAGTTGCACTGTTCATCGCTGCGCCGGCCGTCGTAGGTTCGCTGAAGCTCGTCCACCAACCGCCGGAGCGCCAGCCGCGAGGTGCCGCCTTCGCCTACGGCCGCCCGCGCCGCCTGCCGGACGTGCTCGGCCCTGGCGCGCATCCTCCGCCCGTCCTCGCCACCGTCCATCAGCTCCCGGACCTTCTCCGCCACCTGCGCCCTGCCGACCAGCTCGGGCGCCACGTTCGCGCCGGCCCTCACCCCCGCGCGGACACCGGCGCCGAGGATGTCCGCGACGTGCTTCGCGTTCGCGGCCTGCTCGGCCATCACGGGCCACGCCAGCAGCGGCCGCCCGGCGGCGAGGCTCTCCAGCACCGAGTTCCAGCCGCAGTGGCTCACGAACCCTCCCACCGCCGGGTGCGCCAGCACGCGCCGCTGCGGGACCCACCCCCTGACGATCTTTCCCTCGGGCCCCGCGTCCACCGGCGGCGACCACGCGTCGGAGGACCGCACGGCCCAGAGGAAAGCGTGGCCGGAGTCCGCCAGCCCGTGCGCGAGCTCCTCGAGCTGCGCCACCGTGGCGTGGACTTGCGTGCCGAACGACACGTACACCACCGACCCGGGCCGCCGCTCGTCGAGCCACGCGAGGCACCCTTCGGGGTCCTCGTCGTCGCCGCCTTCCGGCGACTCGCCGGCGGTGAGGAACAGCGGGCCAACCAGCCAGGAGCGCGCGCCTGGGAGGTAGAAGGACTCGAGGATCGCGGCGTAGTCCCCGTCCAGCGCGTCGAAGCTGTTCACCAGGACGCCCCAGCTCTTGTAGTCCCAGTCGCGGACCTCCTCGAACAAGAACCGTGTCACCGGGTCGTCGAGGTCGGCGGCCTGCGCCACGGCGTGCGGGACCTCGTCCGCGGTGATCGTTACGCTCTCCGGGAACCCCGGAACGCGGAAGGGGAGCGCCGTCCTGGATGCTCTCGGCCGGGGGCGGCTTGGTCGCGAGGGAGAAGCAGAGCGCCAGGGAGAAGGCGGACATGCCGTGGAAAGTCACGCGGGGGACGCCGGCGTCGCCGGCGACGCGCTGCGTGAACCCGAGGAAGAAGTCGGAGACGAGCGCGAGCGGCGGCGCGGGGAGCGAGGCCAGGTACCCCGCGAAGGGCTCCCGGAGCAGCGCCGTGGCGCGCAGGAACGCCGAGAAGAGCGAGTGCGAGGGGGAGCGCGTCCGTGGACTCGACTCCCTCGGGCAGCTCCGGGTGGCTGGGGAACGGGGAGCGCCACGAGGCCGACGCGCGCCGGGAGACGGCGCCGCGCGAAGGCGAGGTTGCCTGGGGTGGTGACCACCGTGACGCGGAGGCCGCCGTGGTGCGCGGCGAGCCCCGAGGCGAAGTGGAGGAGCGGGAGCGTGTGGCCCTTGGCCATGAACGGGAACACAACGACGTGGTCGCGGCCGGAACCGGCCGGGGCGGCAGGACGCGCGGCGTCGGCGGTGGCCATGGTCGCGAGTGCTGGGTCGGCGGAGCAACGCGACAGGCGATAAGAATTTGGGCCTACTGTTTTTCTTAATTGAAAGGCAGAGCCCCTGCCATTACTTAAAAAAAAGTAGTGGCGTGCGGGTGCGGCAGGTGAGCGGACAGGACGCGTAACTTCTACGCTCTACGCGGTCTAGTTTTATAGCTAGTAGGTGACGCTGGATCAATCACAAATTCATCATCGTTGACACGAAAAACATGTGACGTAGCTGTGGCATTGCCATTTCTTCCTTAGTACGATAGATAGAACGCATAAAATTTGAAATTTGCTATTTTCAGGTGCCTGAAAAATGCTCGTTCATGCAACGGCTTTCAGCCATTAGATGAAGATCTAACAGACTAGATGTACAAATCTTGAAGGAAGATCAAAGTATCATGTTATCGCCTAAACCAAAGACAGATTTCAGGCGCTTACTTTTTAGGTAAAATGATAAAATTTAGTTCATGGCCAATTACCAACAGGTCCTGTTTCAAGCTAAACCTTAATCAGGTATGAAATTTAGATTCTGCTATGTATATTCTAAATTCTAGTTTATTTTAGACTTGTTCGAAGTCAAACTTTAGTAATATTAATCAAGTTTAAAGAAAAATATATTAACGTCTACATATTCAACAAAATGCACAGTTATTAAATATTTTGTGAATAATTTAATGAAACTAATTTTAACGCCATTGATGTTGATGCACAATTTTCTATAAATCTGATGAAAGCGATACAAATTTGACTTAAAAGTTAGAACAAGTTTAAAGTGAGCTACAATTTAGAATGAATGTATGTAGTAAATAAGAACCTTAGCTTTCTCTCCAGAACAAATAAAAAAACTCGAATAAATAACTCTGACTCTGAGAGACCCAGAAATTAACAAACTAGAACTTAGATCAGTTGTGCCCTTAGCTCCACCAAGAATTCTTGGAGCTCAACGTCAACTAAGGCCCTGTACGTTAGGGGCTTAGGGCTTTCGCTTTTCTAAAAACAGTGAAACCAAGAAAAGTTATATTTTATGGTTAGCCGAAAACGATTTCAGGTCCATCATTTTCTTTGTTCCGATTTGGCTTATAAGTTGTTTTCGTGTGTGTACATATTTGGCAAGACCATTTATTAAGCCAATAAAGAAATCCTGACAAGTGCCAACGATGGTCTAACAACTTAGGCCATGTTTGGATACCCGGTAATTGGGCCAATACACCTGTAATTTACAGGTTTTATTTTTTTTTTCCAACATAGGCTGCAGTGAGCCCACTTATTTTACATCCAGTTTGGTCCTAAACCGGTGTAAAAAAAGTGTCGTCTCCAGATGTCTGAGAAAAAATACGCTATCTATCAGGCGCAGCTCGAGTCGAGCCACTCGGTGACGAGGCCACGAGGGTGAGGGTTTCTCCTTCACACTGTCGGTCCCTCCCCCTCCCCGTCGTCGCCCCATCCCAACAGCTCTACCGCCCCCACCTCATGCTGCCGGTCCCTCCCCCTCCCCCAACTGCTCCTCGCTGGCTGCCCACCTCGTCGATGGAGGACTTCACCTACGGATATGTCACGTTCCTGGACTACCGGCGTACACGCACGGCGGGAAGTGGAAGTGACTAGAGGGTTGGCCGGCGAACACGCTCGGCGGTGAGCACGGCGACGCCGTCTCAAGCAAGGAAGCCTGGAGGAGGAAGACGATAGAGATGGGGAATAATTGACTTGTTCATCGATGGCTGTCTCAAGAGTAGCATGAGGCATATATGGTTTCATACATGGGCCAAGCCCAACACAACAAAAGGCACGCAGGCCCAACAATGACCCACTCCCTAATAGTATTGCAGGCCCATATGCTAGGTCATGACATTCCCCCCTGCTTAGGCAACAGCTTGTCCTCAAGCTGTAAGTGTATTGCAATCATCGCTTAAGCATTGCCAATGGTTGTATAACTGAGGTGTTGGACATGGATTCACTTGTGGAGACCAAAGCCTTCAAGGATCTTCAATCATCATGTGATAGAACTGGAGCTCGAGGATGATACAACCAGCCATTCTCTTGTAGGTAACCTTGACAGTTCTTGAGTTTTGACTTGTAGATGCTTGAAAATGAAGCACAGGAACTGTTGACAGCACAAACGGAGGTGCATACCACTCACCATGTTTTGTACTTGGAGGATCCCAAATGAGTCGTGTCCTGCTGCACCTTGCCCCTTGCAGGAGAACTGCATGCTTCACCAAAGCATATGAACTATGTGCCAAATGTGAATTGTCAGGCAACAAAATACCAGGTATTAACCATGGCCGACTTGATGATCTCACTTGATTGACTAGGATAATCTCTTTGCTGGCAATGTCAAGGCCCATATCCTGAGAAACTCCAAGCTCTGTTGCATCCTCAACAACTGGAGGTACACTTGTGCCATGACCAAAAACAGTAGCAACAAGGCAAGCATCAACTTCAGTAGTCCACACTGTTCGGAGACCCATATAAACACCACGGTCAAATAGGCTACTATTCTGAGAGAGAATAATCCCATAGCCAGAAATCACGTGTACAACAATCAGCCACAAAAATATTTCAACCACTGTCCTGTGAAGCTGTTGATTCAGTACAAGTTTACTGCACTGCCACCTGAGAAATTTCTGGACCGGTGTCCTGAACTGACTAAAGTAACACTGATTGGGATCCAGCAATAATGCCCTGAATGTCTTTTGGGTTACTTCAAGAACCCAAAGTGCAAACATGTGCAACCAGCTACTTGATGTAACATGGAGAAGCAGTGTGCCAACACCATTAGGTAGGAGAAATTTGATGTGGTCTTGTTGGTGAAATGTCCACCTATCAAATAAAGTTTCCTGCTCGTCCTGTTGTATCCCTTGTTTCATCCCCGCATTCACCCTGGGTCTGAGGTCCTATAATTTGCTCAAATATATGACAGGTGATGGCTGTTGATAGCACTGAAGCGGAATACATTGCATCTCCACACCATACCCACTGGTACAGAATAGTATCCTCTGATTGATAGTGAATTGGAGCATCCCAAAAGGATCAACTTCACCCAAGATATCTTGTACTGCCTTTCGAGACAGCTGTAACCAGGCACTTGCTGTAACTGTAACATGGAGGAGCTGCTCTTGCTGCTTTATTAAAAGCACACTTCTATAAGCAGTATTTGGGAGAGGATTGGAATTGTCCTTCACTGAAGAATTCTTCATCATGTCAAGAAACATGAATATCAGATGCTCAGTTCTGTCAATTTGGAGCAACTCATTTCTCATGCCTGTAGGTGGGGGCCAAGAGATTGTCAACAACACAAGCACATCAGATTGACTGTACTGGTTTGCATCTGGTAAAGCACCTTCACCGGCACAATGTGATAGAATTCCCCTGTTGTAGTCACTATTTCTCAGCAGAGAACCGGCCAAAATCTGCAGGTACTCAAGCCCCTGTTGCCTTGAAATTCTCTTGTACTGCCACCACTTTGCATTACATAGTACCATAAAATCCCCAGGACTGAAATCAAATTTGCCCCATGGTGGTAGTTGCTCAAAATATGGCTGTCCATTACCGAATTTCCAATGCATAACTACCCATCCATTGTCGTCAATACACTGAGTACTTTGTACTGTGAAAGTCCTGGGCTTGTCAACTCTGAAACAACCCATGCTCTGTAAAGAAATCCCGCACACAGGGCTGACCAGGCTGTTCTGGCAATCAACTTCGCTGAATTGAACATCAAATGCCACATGAAGTTGTAGGCACGAATCCTCCTTTTCTCTTGAATTTTTCTTGTACTGAATGGATATTGCAGCACTCAGAATAGGATTTGTTTGATGGAATGTCCAAAATAATGACTCTATGAATTTGCCTCTATCAAACACCACATGATCTCCATAAGACACCAGCATTTGCATCCCATCAATCCCTAAGAACACTCCAGTGCAGAGTGGCATGGCAAACTTCACAGCGTTGAACAGAGAGGTGAACTGCGGCACCTGAGATGGAGGCAGCAATGTCCTGGTAGGTGACGAGCCCCGCGACGACGCCCCATGCGATGGCGTCGAGCGTGTCCTCAGCTTGGGTCCGGTACGTGGGCCGCTGAAACGTGGCGCCGAGGATGCCCGAGTCCTGTCAGGGTGGGCAGGCCTGCAGCGGCGTGGGCGCGGGGACCGTGAGCAGCGTGGAGAACGGAAGGTCGTTGGGGTCGGCAGCTTGTGGTGCGCGGCCATGGAGACAACCGTGCGGGCGCGATGCAACGGCGGAGTTGGAGGACGCAGAGCTCCACCTCCGCAGCGGTGTCGACGGAGACGAGCGCGTCCCGGCCGGACTCGAGGACGATGCACTCCGTCGCCGCGGCGGTGTTGACGGAGACGAGCACGTCCAGATCGACCTCGAGGGCGAGGTGCGCCAGAACCTCGTCGTCGTGGACAAAGACGACCGCGGTGGCACGGGTGGCGAAGTCGATGAATGGACGCACCCGCTCGGCAAGCCGCAATGCTCCCGGGCACCCGGATGTTGGTGTCGCCGCCGAAGCAATCCGTCGAATACCCGGTGGGCAGGGCGACGGCAGAGTCGTCCTCTGCACCTGGAGGGCTTGGTGTGGGGATGATTGTCGAAGCTGCAATCAGATCAGCCGGTGTCGCCCAGGAGGTCGGTGCAGCGGTGGTCGGAGCGGTGCATGCCGGTGACGCCGTGGCGTGGTCGCAGCAGGCGGACCCTGTGACTGCGCACTCATCGATGGCACCGAGCATGGCGATGGTGGTTGGCGTAGGTGCTGCAGCATGTGTGGTTGTGGATGATGGTGCCGCAGCTGTTGGCGTTGTAGTCGAAGTAGATGACGCCGGTGAAGTGGACGAAGCGGGCGCGGCTGTAGTCGGAGTCGAGAGCGCCCGTGGAGCGGGCGAAGACGACGGCGCGGACGACCGCGACGCAGCTGCGCTGGTCCTCAGGGTGCGGCACATCGCCACGTTCGCCTCCTCCATCATCTGTAGCATGAAGGTCATCTGCGCGGACAGCGCATCTAGCTTGTCCTCGACGGTAGCCATACGAGTTGTTAGGGTTGGTGGAGAGCGGGCGGAATCGAACGGATCCGGTGGTGATGAACCTTGCTCTGGTACCAAATGTCACGTTCCTGGACTACCGGCGTACACGCACGGCGGGAAGTGGAAGTGACTAGAGGGTTGGCCGGCGAACACGCTCGGCGGTGAGCACGGCGACGCCGTCTCAAGCAAGGAAGCCTGGAGGAGGAAGACGATAGAGATGGGGAATAATTGACTTGTTCATCGATGGCTGTCTCAAGAGTAGCATGAGGCATATATGGTTTCATACATGGGCCAAGCCCAACACAACAAAAGGCACGCAGGCCCAACAATGACCCACTCCCTAATAGTATTGCAGGCCCATATGCTAGGTCATGACAGGATAGCCTGGTGGATGAACCTGCAGCCAATCCTGCAAGGATAGTCTGTTATTGTCCACACACAAGTGGATCGATTCAGGCATGTGTATATGAGCACTGGCGCTGCGCAATGGTGCCTGAAGCCAGAAGGTGAATTAGAGGAGGTAGAGGCTGACCACGGAGCTTCACCAAATCGCCAAGTGGGCAAAGCATTATGTCAAACAGATTACATGCATCGGACATGAAAAAACAGAGCACGTTACCATGGATGTCTCGGCGTGTGTGTCCCGCATACGATTGCACGGGGCTAGCCTAGCCGAGGAAGCTGGCATCTAGATGCTTGAGCAGACGGAGACTTGATCGGCGATGCGGTCGAGCCAGCGTCACACGAGTCCGCGATCAACACCATGCGCAACAGCGACATGTCGTCCCCCACGCGTCCATTACGAGGCCCAAGATCTAGCCTGTAGCGGCGGTGTCCCTTGTCGTGCCAAGCGTCGTTTGCTGGATTAACGGCCAACAGCTTCCGCTGCCGCTTGCGAGCGCAGCTGATGCGAGTGGGAAGAAACTTCGGCTTGCTTCCTCACTCCGCCGCCCTGTGCCGAAGAGGTCCACCGACGTCGACTCCATGCGAGGGAACAGCGAAAGCATGCTGTGCGGACTGCGGAGGCGGCTCCTGCCGCGGGCACGCTCCGACGAGCCGTGCATGGAGGCAGGGATGAAAACGGAACAGAAATATTCCGAACCGATCGTTTTTGTTTTCTATATTATGAATCGTTTTTTAACATGAAAAATTGTCAGTTTCAATTGATTTCACAATCATTTTCAATCATTTTTTGTACTCTTTAATTGCTAAATGTAGAAATATCTCGAACCGACCGTTTTCGTTTTTCTATATGGTAAGTCTGTTTTCGACCGTTTCAGCCATGATACGCCTCACCCCCCGAAGGTGGGCGTCGGCGCGTCGCACTCGCGCATCACCTGCCTCTGCTCTCCCTCAACTCACATTCCCGACATGTGCTGCCCGTCGCTCGTGGAGAAGCAGCGGTGTCCGATCCGACTGTCCGTGCCGCCACCAAGACCAAGCAAGGCACACCTGACGAGGGAACCGGCACCAGCGCTTCGCATCTCTCCCGCACCCTTGTCCCACCTCCCACCATCCCACGCCGTAGAGGACACGGGCCAGGTCTCCAGCAGCTGGAGCGGCCGCCTGGCATGGATTATGCCCACCTGCTGCTTGACGAAATGCCTCCAAGGCAAGCTTGCCGTAGTACCAGTGATTATGTGCATTATTGCAGGTTCTCAGGATGAGCCGACAAGCACCATGTGTGGTATGAACTTGTAGCCACAGCAGCTTGTGCACGAGTCACTGCAACCAGTCATCGAATCAAAGCCATCTTGCTGCCACAGCTTATGCAAGCTGAGATGCACATCCTCTAGACGTATTTGATCGTTTGATGAAATGAACAAAGCGTGGACCACAATACCCATACTTGTGGCTCATGAATGCAACATAAAAGCTTGAAGACCTAGATGACGGATAACGGTTAGTACAAACAAATTATTACTTATTTCCTCCCTCCTTTTCATTTTATTGCACTGTTGTAAAAGATCATACCCAATACACTTTCTGAAAGACAGGATGTTACTGTAGAGAATTTGAGCATATCTTGGAGATGCATTGCTGTTCGTAAGCTATTTGATAGTAATTTACCTGCAAGTGAAAAACTTTAACTAAGCAACACTTTTTTAGGGCCAAGGAAATAATTTCTTCTGCTGGTTTGGACATTAGACATAGTTGTAAAGTCGGACAAAGACGTGAGGACAACAAGGAGTACTCCCAAGTTTGCTGAGGCTGGCGGCAATGTAGAATTGAATTTTGAGTGAAACTTTATCTGTTGTGATGCTAAATCTCTGTAATAAATTGTCTGAATCAACTTTATTATTTTTGAGGAAAGCGTTATTTTTTTAGAGGAAGGAAAACAACTCCATCTGTACTAGAAAACCAGGCGCGGCGCCCATTGCCAGTGCTGTAGCCATGTCTCTGTCGTTGGGGTTGTTGGAGTATGTGTTTAGGCCCATGTGGCTAAGGCTCATGTGGCCCATGTATGGAACCTATATAGCTACCCTTCTAGGGTTAGCCCTAATCAATAGAGACAAAACCTTCACCTCATGGCTCTCAAGCGCCTCCTCCGCTACCTCTGGGGCACACTCGACTACGGCCTCCTCCTCCACCGGGCCTTCTCCACCGACATCGTCGTCTACACCGACGCTGACTGGGCTGGGTGCCCGGATACTCGCCGCTCCACCTCCGGCTACGCCGTCTTCCTGGGCGGCAACCTGGTGTCTTAGTCGTCCAAGCGCCAGCCGGTGGTCTCCCGGTCCAGCGCCGAGGCGGAGTACCGCGCCGTTGCTAACGGCGTGGCGGAGGCCGCCTGGCTCCGGCAGCTGCTGGCTGAGTTGCACACTCCACCCTCCCGGAGCACACTGATCTACTGCGACAACGTCAGTGCTGTCTACCTCTCCACCAATCCCATCCAGCACCAGCGGACGAAGCATGTGGAGATCGACCTCCCATTTTGTCCGTGATCGGGTGACCATGGGCGAGGTGCGGGTTCTTCATGTTCCGACGACCTCCCAGTTCGCGGACATCTTCACCAAAGGCCTCCCGTCCTCGACCTTCACCGAGTTTCGCTCCAGCCACAACATCACCGGTGGCTAGTTGCGTCTGTGGGGAGGTTTTGTGTGTGTTCTTTCTTGTTCAGCCTCGAACTCCGCTGCGCCGGTAATTCAGACTGCGGGGGGTGTTGGAGTATGTGTTTAGGCCCATGTGGTTAAGGCCCATGTGGCCCATGTATGGAACCTATATAGCTACTCTTTTAGGGTTAGCCCTAATCAATAGGGACAAAACCTTCCACAGGGGTTAATATATTTTGTTGCTTCTCTTCAAACAATGATGTTGTGTACATCTTTGCGCAGTTCAACTATCCTTGGTTGTATATGTGCTTCCTGATTTTTGCTGGTCGAAGCTACAATCTTCAGAGCCAAATAAATCATGTTGCTTTGATTTCAGTTCAAAGAGGGACTTGAGATTCTTTTACCAACACTGTATAAACTTTATGTTCCTACAGACTCTGCTACCAGGATCAAAACTTCATAATACATAAATTCCTTTTTTTCAGGGAATCAGAGTACACGGGTCCAGAGGAAAGAACTTCTGAAAATAGGATATTGTAGTTATGTAGTCAATAGCAAGCTGATATTCAACTGTATATTTTTATATTAGTATCATGATACTTACCTATGCCATCATAACACGTAAGATGGAAAATGTAAAATCAACTGCACAATTAGATGTTGCAGTAAATTGAGACATTTAGTTGAAATGAACTTTGCAATTGTATACTGCCAATTTTTACAGGCAACTGAATATGAAGCAGAAGTTGAAGCCTTTTTTTTTAAAAAAAAGGTATCAAGGAATTGGAGAATCATCATTCATAAAAGCGCCAGCTGCTGCATGACTTCAAACATATGATATTGTCTTGAAGAGAAGAACATACATCAGCAAGGAGCACATGATTTTAAAACATATACATTACTCATAGCTGTAAGGAGATCTGTAAGCTGGCATTGTCTTGAAAAGAAGTACATATATAAGCAAGGAACACACAGTTTTTAAAAATATACATTAGCCCGTAGCTGTAAGGAGATCTGTAAAGAGATTTTGTTTTAGATTCTCCAAACGCTAAATATGCAAGTTACCGTTTCCATTTCCAATTTGTGCAAAGAAACAATTCAAGAGTTGTGTATTGTCAGTTTATGGGGACTATTTTCAGAATTAGACATGCCTCTGATTCAAGACATGTGTGATTAAATTTTTGTGATGGGGTAGCATTGGAATGCTGGAAAATTAAGGACATCCACTGGAGCAGGTATGAATGGCTGCTTAAGTGCTTAGCACAACTTCACCGAGTTTGCTTAAGATTGAAGATAGGCAGCTCAATTAGTGGTAGTAGAAACAATATAAACAGAGTATGTTCTATTGACACTACACTGCAAGTGTTGCCTATATGACAACTAAGTATTCTTCTTCCCTGCACAATAATATTGTTTGGTCTTATATCCTAAGTGTCAATCAAGGAATATAACTTACATTTATTGCATATCACATGGCGCTTCATTTAGATCAGTTTATCAAAAAAATATTGTTTAATATTAAGTAACTGATTTTCTCCTCCTATGCTAATCACTCTTAATTGACATTCCTCAAGTACCTATGTTTCTCTGAATAATTACTGTTGGAGGATTGTATATCTAATCGAGAGGGAGGTATTTGATAATTCAGTGATGGGTATATACCTCAAGGAATTGTGGACGTGAGCGAGACATGACATTTCATCGAACAGCTGACTGGTGTCAACGAAATCAGCGGCTGCTCTAGCTGCGGGGAGCGCTGCCCGTCCGCTATGTGTGATGGGGAGCACCCAGGGGTGAGGCCGTGCCCCGTGCGGGGGAGCTGCAAAGCACTGCCGCTGGTTGCGTACCTCGTCGCATGTACTCCGCCATCCAATCCGCTCGCGCACGCCACCATCTCTGGCTGGGTTTTCCACTCGTGTCTCCATCGCTTCGGGGATGGCCTCCACCTTGCTTCGCTGTGGAAGGGGTCAAGGTCCGGAAGAGGGCTGTAGCGGAGAGAGGTACGGGCACCGAGGTGTACGCGTACGAAATGGAGAGGCTTGTGGGCGCAGCGGCCGCGAGGAAAGGGAGACGCCGAGATGGCCTTGTTTGGGACGAAGGGTCTGGAAGGTGAAGTGGCCGCTTTTGGACGGCCCGATAAAAGATCGGACAGTGAAAAATACAAGGCGATGTGGCCAAATCACGTGCAAGAGAGTGTGATGCAACTTTCGTCTTGTAAAAAGATGCTGTTTCAAAAGAAGTGTTCGAACAACAGCCCAAGCAAACCCATAAGAAGCCCAGCCCACCGTAACCGTACGGCTTCCGGGTCCAACCAAAAAGCCCTGATTCCTGAACTGTCCCGTCCAATCCTTCGCGCAGCTACTCTCCGCAGGCCCCCGGCTCCGTGAGCCATCATCAGCCAGCGTCCTCACCCTCGATCCACGCCGCAGCCCCGGGAGGAAACAGATCGGAGAAGGTAAGCTACAGATTGCACCTGGACCCCTGTTCTCCCCTGCCCCACTTCGAAACCCTAGATCTGGTTGATTCGCGCGCCCCCCACCCCGTCGAATTCCGCGGTTAATTTTGGGTTCGAGCTTTAGATCTGTTCATTTTGGACTGGATTTTGAGCGATTCGTTGCTTGATTTGGCGTGGCGCTCTCGTTGATTCGAAGGTTCTCGGTGGCTGGCTTTGCCGGAATCTAATTGCTATCGGTATCCGTCTCTGGCGAATGATTTGCAGGTGATCGGTTGTGATGGCCCGCTTGTACGTCGGCAACCTGGATCCCCGGGTGACTGCTCGGGAGCTGGAGGATGAGTTCCGCACGTTCGGGGTTCTTCGCAGGTCAGTGCTCTCGCCTCAGATCCCTAGATTCCGTGTGATTGGTGTGGCTCGTCTTGGAAATTCATGCGTGTTTTCTAGTGTGCGCCCGTTCGGAATTTCGGATGATAATCAAAAGGGCAAAATTTGTTAAATACAGCGAACTTAATAATTATCTTTCGAAGCTGAAGTGTTGTATGCTCATGATTTGGTGATAGATTAGTATCAGTCCTGGGGTGATTTCGTTAGCATGACAGCCATGAGTTGCACTGCAAATTCTCTCCTTCTGTTTCAGGATAAAATATACTGTCACTGTACTGTATATTGTTGCACTACCATACTTGGGATATATCACCTTAATAATATGCATCATTCCCAAAAATAGTGTGCTGTACTTTGGTTGTGGCAGTAATTTCTTTGGTGGAGCATGGTACAATTTGTCAAATTCACTGGTGATAGGCCTTGGCTTACATTAGTGTGGAGGTTTACATTATCTGGATACAAAGTGAATGATATGGCCAGTATTCTGAACACCAAAGGATATGCTCTTCTGGACCCTGTACAAAGTTCTGTACCATTATATTATATAATTGTTGAATGCATGCAATTACATCTCGCATCGATGAATGCTGCTTGATGCTGATGATTCTGATGCACTTTTCATGTTTTTGTTTTTGTGGAAGCAGTGTCTGGGTTGCTCGGAAACCACCTGGCTTTGCATTTATTGATTTTGATGATAAGAGGGACGCCGAGGATGCAATCCGCGACCTAGATGGTATGTGATGAATGTATTGCTGTCAATATGTTATAAACCTTTCTCAGTATGTTGTATCAGATGCTTATATGGCATTCCATATGTTCTCAGTGTTCTTTGTGAGGAATACCTGAGTTGCTATTAAATTACATTCAGGGCTAATGATATATGGAATTATGAATTTGGGTTTGTGCTCGGGTACAGTCGCCTACCATCTGGTCACAGGTATTGACCGTTGCAGGAGTATAGAAAGTAGGAAACATTGAAAATATTCCTAATATAACAAATATAACTCAATTTAGGTATGTTGTAGTTAAATTGTTGACCATTTGTATGTAAAATTTCATATAGATTGATGACTCAAAATCAAGAAAGTCTTTCCGTAACCCGTTCATAATGTAATAATATATATATTCTGTAGATATTGCTAGTCAATGCCATATTGGAGACTGCATGCCTTAATGAACTTATTTCTGTGCTTATTAGAAGTAATCTCTGTTAAAGTTCACTTGATTTGATCTTCTGTGGTATTCTTCTGACCTTTTGAGATTATGTTTGTGCTTTCTTTGTTTTACAGTCATAGTTTGTGTGTTTGCATGTTTATGGTCATGTACAAATGTTTTAATCCTTGCTGATCGTAGCAATATATTTATGGTTTTGTAGGCAAGAATGGATGGAGAGTTGAGCTATCTCGTAATGCCAGCAGTGGTCGTGGTGGTCGTGACCGTTATGGTGGGTCTGAGTCCAAGTGTTATGAGTGTGGTGAGACTGGTCACTTTGCTCGTGAGTGCCGTTTGAGGATTGGTTCTGGAGGTCTAGGCAGTGGAAGGCGCCGAAGCCGTAGCCGCAGCCGCAGTCGCAGTCCCAGATATCGCCGGAGTCCAAGTTATGGTAGAAGGTGAATGTACTCTTGTTTCTTTTTCTACCCTATTCACTGACTATTGTTATTACTTGTTACTATTAGTGCATATGCCCCTACTGTACTACAGTCTTTATATCAAGGTGCCAAGCCACTTCAATTTTTTCTGTTTCATTCTGATCTCAGATCAGAGATATACATGATTTCACTTTGCTCTTTGTTTTTTTTTTGGGAATGATTATGGATCATGCACTTGCGGGGAAGTTTCTAAGATTTCCTCTCACCTTCACATTCGTTAACAGCCTTGGTTTTGAATGATTAACGGTGGAAACTGTATCAAATGAGCAAAAGCAATATGTGCACTCTTCATCTTTTTGTTCTTGTTTTGTTCTGCTCAGTCTGTACTTGTGAAATACTCTTACCAAATTGCATAATTCATATTATGAACAAAGGACAATGAATCAATGAATCTGATTGAATGCATATCTTTGCAAACAGGAGTTACAGTCCTGCAGCACGCTCTCCAAGGCGTCGTAGCGTGTCACCAGCTCGTGGACGCAGCTATAGCAGGTCACCACAGTACAAACGTGCACGAGAAGAGTCTCCCTATGATAATGGGTAATGCATGTTTTAGTTACACATTTTGTTGTTGTCAGCTACTAAAATATTGATTCAATTTACTATTGATACTACCAGATACCGCCGCAGCAGGAGCTAGAGCCAGATCCTTGTATCTGATGAGTGTCATGTGACAGATATTGGGAAAGCTATGATCAATAACCTGCTTGAAAGATCGTTCGCCGACTGCTTGACTTTGGTTAAGGTTCTCATAACTTTTTTATATACCTTACTATGCTTGTGTCTACTTTATAAGTAGTAGTAAAACCTCTTGATGGGTGTATTTGTTGAACTAAGACCTACTGTCTTTTCTTGTGTGGTAAAAAGGCATCGTCCTGCACTGCTTAAACGACTCGGCCGACTACGGCTTTCAGTTCTGTCTTCATGGTTTTGTTCTGCGCTCTTCATTCTTCGCACACCCTCGCATGCTTCATTCCATCAGCCGTGTGTTAGTCTGCCTGCGTGTCTTCGTGAACCACATGCTTCGTTGAAGATGCTGCGCATCGCAAAAGCAGTAATAACCTTCCTTCTCATACCATTTGGTAAGGTTTGATTTGCTGACAAATGCAGCATCTGGTAAGTTTCTCCATAGGTTCGGTCTCCGTGTGCTGCTCCTGGTTCAGGAACTGCAGTATGTTAGATGGATGACGACTCACCTACTCGCGTTATCATGCCTTACTTCAGAGGACCCAGGTTAGTGAGTGCCAGAAAGTGAATTGACCAGGCCAAATGCTATGTTGAGCCGACTTTGGCTTTGCTCTGTGATCTCCGCTTGCCACCACATGTTGCCTTCGACGAAGGAAGTCTTCTTCACCTTCTGCTTCCTTCTCTGCAACTTCCTGATTGATATTCTTCATAGATGCTTCTTCAGAGTGCCATACAGTCATCCTGATTGATGTTCGTCACATCATAGAGCCTGCGTTGAAGTCGAATCCTCCATCCATCATATGCCACCATTTTTTTTTTCTAATGGACAATGTAGTTACATTCTTATTAACTTTATTTCCTGTTGGATAGGGTAAATGTCAGATGCTGTTTGACATATAATGGAAACCATCTGGTTGATTGGTGCCCTATTTGTTCGACACATGGTTGCTATCTGCGTCCCCATGTATCTGATACGGTTTATGTTTTGTTGATTGCTTGTCTATGCCTGTTGCTGGTTGATCTCCTAGATCTTGATTGGAGGTTGTTGATCCGGTTTTCGGATGCTCTCGGCTGCACTACTTGGCGCGGCTGCTGCTGTTGCATGCTCCACCTTTTGCTACTTCGCTGTAAGTATTTTTGCAGCAGCCTGCAAAGAGTGCAGCCGAGCAGTTTGCTCTGCTGACTGCTGAATGAAGCGTCTGTTTGCTTTGCTTGCGTACTTTCTGGTGAGCTGTGTACGATGTGACACGTAACATTTGGCTGCAATGATTCATGGGTTCACAGGACTCATGTCTTGTACCATGTTAAACTTTTAAAGATCAACCCAAATTTTTAGAAAATGATGTTTACATTTAGAAGTTTATAAATAAATGTTCTATCAAGTCAAGCTTTTTTAATTTAACCAAATTATTATGGGGATTGCTAGCGCCTGGACGGACGGCTGGACGCCGGTGCTAGCAGGCGGTTGCGGCAGGTGGTTCCATTGCAACATGTGCAATATCAAATCTATTCTTTACAATATCTGGATGAAACAATTATATATCTAAAATAGTTAAAACACTTGCAACATATGTTCGAAACACCTGCAAAACACCTGAAAACCCTTGAAAGCCATTGCAAACCTATGCAATATCTAGATCTATTTTTGCAAAATATAGATAAAACACTTGCAATATATATATATGAAACACCTGAAACATACGTTTTCGACATGCATGTTATGTAACATCCAGATATACTTTTGCAATATCTAGATAAAACACTTGAAACATACGTATGAAACAACCGAAAGACTTAAAACATATATTTGCAACATGTATATATATAGACATTGCAACATAGGCAATATCTTAGATGAAACACTTGAAAACATGCTTCTGAAATACCTGAAAAACACTTGAAACACGGCGTCGTCGGCGGCCACGGCCTACCTAATGGGAAATTGCGGTAGCCAGCAAGGGGCACTCGGGTGTAGTGGAGAAGGAGGATGACGACATGCAAGCAGCTGGGCGCGGTGAAGAACGCCGTGCGGGAGCCGTCGCCGTGGACCACGTTGCATCAGCTCGAAGAACTCGGCAGCGAGTGGTGAGTGGCGGTGGAGAGATAGGAAGGCAGGCGACGGCGCTCGAGCGCGGCGTAGCATGCCACCGCGTTTCGGCCGCCGCCAGCGCGGTGGTGGTGGAGCGCACCGTGGCGGTGCGGGCACGGCGGCGATTCAATAGTGGGTTTGAGAATGGATACGGGAGCAACGGCGATTCGAGAGGAAACTGATGGAGATTTTTATTTTGAGCTACGTGAGATGGGTTCATCAATGCAGGTGGCATTGTTGGGCTATTCAGGCGGGTCCCGAGGCCCATCAACATGTGTCTAGACGAAACGAACGTCCCATTTACAGTATTTCTGAATTATTATAACATATACGAGTTAAAATGAACGATCTATGAAAGCATGTTTGGAGAATTTAATCTATACCTAATAATAAAGAGACAAAATTTCTCACTGCCATTTTTTCGTCCACCCTCTCCTAACTCCTCGGCATCACTCTTCTTAGTTTGGAATTAAAAAACCACTACTCAACATCACTCTTCTTAGTTTAGAATTGAAAAACATTATTCCGTCCTCCCCTAACTACTCGGCATCACTCTTCTTAGTTTGGAATTAAAAAACCACTACTCAACATCACTCTTTTTAGTTTAGAATTGAAAAACATTATTCATATTGCCTCTTTATTATTAGGTATAGGCATTCCCTCTTTATTATTAGGTATAGATTTACAGCCACCTAATTAAACCGAATCAATCTCTCCTTGTTTTCCATACGGGATAATAGCCATCTGATTAAACCGAGTCAATCTCTCCTTGATTTTCCATACGAGACAAATAAATTAGTGCATATATTATTTATTATGGGCCTTATTAGTGTTTAATCGGACCAACGCGTAAACAACCCAGTCCACTCCACCCATCCGGAAAACGAGATGGTAGGCGACTGTACCCGAGCACAAACCCAAATTCATAATTCCATATATCATTAGCCCTGAATGTAATTTAATAGCAACTCAGGTATTCCTCACAAAGAACACTGAGAACATATGGAATGCCATATAAGCATCTGATACAACATACTGAGAAAGGTTTATAACATATTGACAGCAATACATTCATCACATACCATCTAGGTCGCGGATTGCATCCTCAGCGTCCCTCTTATCATCAAAATCAATAAATGCAAAGCCAGGTGGTTTCCGAGCAACCCAGACACTGCTTCCACAAAAACAAAAACATGAAAAGTGCATCAGAATCATCAGCATCAAGCAGCATTCATCGATGCGAGATGTAATTGCATGCATTCAACAATTATATAATATAATGGTACAGAACTTTGTACAGGGTCCAGAAGAGCATATCCTTTGGTGTTCAGAATACTGGCCATATCATTCACTTTGTATCCAGATAATGTAAACCTCCACACTAATGTAAGCCAAGGCCTATCACCAGTGAATTTGACAAATTGTACCATGCTCCACCAAAGAAATTACTGCCACAACCAAAGTACAGCACACTATTTTTGGGAATGATGCATATTATTAAGGTGATATATCCCAAAGTAGCCGCAGCCGCAGTCCCAGATATCGCCGGAGTCCAAGTTATGGTAGAAGGTGAATGTACTCTTGTTTCTTTTTCTACCCTATTCACTGACTATTGTTATTACTTGTTACTATTAGTGCATATGCCCCTACTGTACTACAGTCTTTATATCAAGGTGCCAATCCACTTCAATTTTTTCTGTTTCATTCTGATCTCAGATCAGACATATACATGATTTCACTTTGCTCGTTTTTTTGGGAATGATTATGGATCATGCACTTGCGGGGAAGTTTCTAAGATTTCCTCTCACCTTCACATTCGTTAACAGCCTTGGTTTTGAATGATTAACGGTGGAAACTGTATCAAATGAGCAAAAGCAATATGTGCACTCTTCATCTTTTTGTTCTTGTTTTGTTCTGCTCAGTCTGTACTTGTGAAATACTCTTAGCAAATTGCATAATTCATATTATGAACAAAGGACAATGAATCAATGAATCTGATTGAATGCATATCTTTGCAAACAGGAGTTACAGTCCTGCAGCACGCTCTCCAAGGCGTCGTAGCGTGTCACCAGCTCGTGGACGCAGCTATAGCAGGTCACCACAGTACAAACGTGCACGAGAAGAGTCTCCCTATGATAATGGGTAATGCATGTTTTAGTTACACATTTTGTTGTTGTCAGCTACTAAAATATTGATTCAATTTACTATTGATACTACCAGATACCGCCGCAGCAGGAGCTAGAGCCAGATCCTTGTATCTGATGAGTGTCATGTGACAGATATTGGGAAAGCTATGATCAATAACCTGCTTGAAAGATCGTTCGCCGACTGCTTGACTTTGGTTAAGGTTCTCATAACTTTTTTATATACCTTACTATGCTTGTGTCTACTTTATAAGTAGTAGTAAAACCTCTTGATGGGTGTATTTGTTGAACTAAGACCTACTGTCTTTTCTTGTGTGGTAAAAAGGCATCGTCCTGCACTGCTTAAACGACTCGGCCGACTACGGCTTTCAGTTCTGTCTTCATGGTTTTGTTCTGCGCTCTTCATTCTTCGCACACCCTCGCATGCTTCATTCCATCAGCCGTGTGTTAGTCTGCCTGCGTGTCTTCGTGAACCACATGCTTCGTTGAAGATGCTGCGCATCGCAAAAGCAGTAATAACCTTCCTTCTCATACCATTTGGTAAGGTTTGATTTGCTGACAAATGCAGCATCTGGTAAGTTTCTCCATAGGTTCGGTCTCCGTGTGCTGCTCCTGGTTCAGGAACTGCAGTATGTTAGATGGATGATGACTCACCTACTCGCGTTATCATGCCTTACTTCAGAGGACCCAGGTTAGTGAGTGCCAGAAAGTGAATTGACCAGGCCAAATGCTATGTTGAGCCGACTTTGGCTTTGCTCTGTGATCTCTGCTTGCCACCACATGTTGCCTTCGACGAAGGAAGTCTTCTTCACCTTCTGCTTCCTTCTCTGCAACTTCCTGATTGATATTCTTCATAGATGCTTCTTCAGAGTGCCATACAGTCATCCTGATTGATGTTCGTCACATCATAGAGCCTGCGTTGAAGTCGAATCCTCCATCCATCATATGCCACCATTTTTTTTTTCTAATGGACAATGTAGTTACATTCTTATTAACTTTATTTCCTGTTGGATAGGGTAAATGTCAGATGCTGTTTGACATATAATGGAAACCATCTGGTTGATTGGTGCCCTATTTGTTCGACACATGGTTGCTATCTGCGTCCCCATGTATCTGATACGGTTTATGTTTTGTTGATTGCTTGTCTATGCCTGTTGCTGGTTGATCTCCTAGATCTTGATTGGAGGTTGTTGATCCGGTTTTCGGATGCTCTCGGCTGCACTACTTGGCGCGGCTGCTGCTGTTGCATGCTCCACCTTTTGCTACTTCGCTGTAAGTATTTTTGCAGCAGCCTGCAAAGAGTGCAGCCGAGCAGTTTGCTCTGCTGACTGCTGAATGAAGCGTCTGTTTGCTTTGCTTGCGTACTTTCTGGTGAGCTGTGTACGATGTGACACGTAACATTTGGCTGCAATGATTCATGGGTTCACAGGACTCATGTCTTGTACCATGTTAAACTTTTAAAGATCAACCCAAATTTTTAGAAAATGATGTTTACATTTAGAAGTTTATAAATAAATGTTCTATCAAGTCAAGCTTTTTTAATTTAACCAAATTATTATGGGGATTGCTAGCGCCTGGACGGACGGCTGGACGCCGGTGCTAGCAGGCGGTTGCGGCAGGTGGTTCCATTGCAACATGTGCAATATCAAATCTATTCTTTACAATATCTAGATGAAACAATTATATATCTAAAATAGTTAAAACACTTGCAACATATGTTCGAAACACCTGCAAAACACCTGAAAACCCTTGAAAGCCATTGCAAACCTATGCAATATCTAGATCTATTTTTGCAAAATATAGATAAAACACTTGCAATATATATATATGAAACACCTGAAACATACGTTTTCGACATGCATGTTATGTAACATCCAGATATACTTTTGCAATATCTAGATAAAACACTTGAAACATACGTATGAAACAACCGAAAGACTTAAAACATATATTTGCAACATGTATATATATAGACATTGCAACATAGGCAATATCTTAGATGAAACACTTGAAAACATGCTTCTGAAATACCTGAAAAACACTTGAAACACGGCGTCGTCGGCGGCCACGGCCTACCTAATGGGAAATTGCGGTAGCCAGCAAGGGGCACTCGGGTGTAGTGGAGAAGGAGGATGACGACATGCAAGCAGCTGGGCGCGGTGAAGAACGCCGTTGTAACACCCTCGGTGTTACCGCGTCAACAAGTCACTAAATATTTTTCATAAAGTCCAAGTAGCCCTTCAAGCACGTCATGTATCTTCACGTGAGAGCTCCATAGCCACAAAGTCAAATGACAAATTATTGTCATTCGCTAATTATTAGCATACCACTTGGTAAGATTTTTATCTCTATCAATCTCGCGACGCGCCACTGTCATCTCTCGTTGTTCTAATTATCCCGCCTTTACTTCGCTTGCTAATCACCTTGCAAAATCATCAGTGCAAGACGCGCTACCACTACCATAGTATATCGCACACGCTACGCATTAATCTCACTCACAAGTTCGGTCGCTGAGCACGCCGTTCGCTCACTGCTCTGCAAACGCAGTGCACGCACCCTTCCTCACGTCAGAGCTGGAGCAGCAAAGAATTTTCCATACGTCGGTACTGTAGCAGTACAGGAAGCACTGTTCACGCGTGGAAATCACTGTTCACACGCAGAAGTTACTGTTCATCCGTGGAAAAATCACCTAGCCAGTGGAAAATGTTGTTTGTCCATGCAGCACGTCGTTCCCGCGGCGCTTTATTACCTTTAAGCAAGCTAGTTTAGCTACTAACCTTATGACGCGTCGTTGTCATGTCTTCGCTTCTCTATTCCTGCGTCTTCTGTCTTTAAAAGGATACGCCGAGCTATTTCGCTCCGCTGCTCACTTGTTTCTTCCTCTCAAATCAAGTTCTTCTGTTCTTGCCCGAGAGAGCTGCGTCTATCGATTTCTCTCCGAGCTATCATCAGCTGAGGTAGCTAGTTTACAATTGATCTTCTTATTCTCTAATGTTTCCTTGACCTGTGATCTCCTCCTCAATTAATTCCTTGACCTGCATAAATGAACCAGCACCCCACCGCTGAGCACGTTCAGCCCAAAGCCCACCCTAGTCCTGACATGCTCGTAAGTCCAAGACCACTCAAAGTTCAATCCTTGAATTAATTCTCTCATGACCAAGACCTCACCACCGCACACGGCACGGAGCCAGAGGACAACCCTGCCAACTCGTTTCGTGCTTCCAGACTACTTAGCTTGTCATGACCACCCACGATCAGTGCTATATATGGCTCTGCTCCACTCCACGCAGGGCAAGCATTTGCTAAGCTCCCTGGTGTCTCTCCTCTTGCATTGCCTCCGCACATCGATCACCGTAGGTGGCACTTCATTCAATTCTGAGGTAGCTAGTCTGTAAGAATTCCTTCATTCTTCTTCTTTATTATTTTCTTGACCCGTGGTCTCATCTAGTAATTCTAGACCCACAGTCATGTGCAAGTCAACAAGTTCAATTGCGTGATTAGCCTCCTCCAATAATATCGTTTTCTTCATCTCTAGAGCTCTTTTGAATTTATTTATTGATTGTGAAATAAATTTTGTTAGATTCCTAAATTCATGATCTATCTGTTAGTGTAATTAGTTCGTATAGTTCAGTGATACCTTTAGGGTTACTTTATTATTTTGAAATGCTTATTATGGTTGTTTAGAGAATAAATTTTTATGATGCTTGGTAACTAGCGCTCCTGGTTTTATTATATATATAGTAAATTGATTTTAACAATAAGGATGCCTTTAGTTGCTAAGATAATACATGAAATGTTTCATACTTGTTTAGTGGGAATAATAGGTAACTTTGCGTATTAGTCATTAGAGTTAGCTTGTAGCTTGGTAGATGTATTCTTATTTTAAGAGTTGCGGTTGCCTATATATTAATTATTGCATCATCATCACTGCATGCATATAGAGGACGAGCCACTGGAGATCGTGACATTCGGCGAGCAGGAGTACGACGAAGTCATCGAAGAGTACGAGGAGATCCTCGTGCAGGAGGAAGTTCCAGAGCCACCCGTCACTGACTTTGCTGACACCGCGCCTGCCCAAGGCAAGCCCCGGTGCATAACCCTTATTTTACAAATTATTATATATATATATAGGTTGTGCATTTACGTTGCAGGAGTTTTATGATATCCACATGCATATATATATATCTACCCATGAGTCTTACTAGTACAGGATCGTGTAGCTGCTTTGCTTAGGTTTATCGGTAGCGTGAGTAACCTGTCGTTACTCACAATAGGTGGTTATTATTATTATTATTACACTAATGATGAAATGATGGAAAAGGAAATGGTGACCGGGCAGGGATATGGTATGGGTATTGGTGGGTGTAACAGGTTATGTCCCGCGGCCACGGGGCATAGCTTGGTTGCACTTTTTTCCCTGTCCGTGTCGATTAAGGACCGTTCGTTGCACTGGATCCCTGGTCAAGTCACAGATATATTGTCCTGAGCATATACTAGCGGATGGGGGCTAGGAAGACTTGTTCCTCTCTTGTCATGGGTTCCGGCTCTTTCCGGACCGGCTTTTTAGGGTGGTTATATATATATTGGGTTGAGGAGGTCTAAGCACCATACTGAGGCCGGGCCTGCAGTGTTGGGGGCTTAGAGTCCGAGCTTGGACGGGGACCTGGACCCCTTGACAGGAGTGGAACGGGTTGGTCTTGCTTGTGCCCAGGGTACAAGCGGGGCGTGTGTTTTCGGGGCACCCAGCTGGGCATATTGATTCGCGAATCGCCGTTTCTACGTGACGGTACGGCTTGACTGCACTCTGGCACCGTAGTAAGAACTGGCATATGAAAGATGGAAAAATGATTCTGATTGCTCAACCCTTGCTTGATGATAGAACAGGTGCTTACATAGTAGGTTGGATAATGAATTTAACATGGCTGTTAATAATTTAATTAAATAAGGACTCACCCTTAGTATTGCTTTCCGCAAACAAGAACCCACAAGCCATAAAGCCTATCATAATCCTTGAGAGTCGGGAAATATATTCCCAGTCGGGTAAGTCTTGCGAGTACATTGTGTACTCAGGGTTTATTTACCCTTGTTGCAGGTGCTGCTTGAGAAGCTAACTGTTGTGTGGAGGATTCTTCTGGTGGGCACAGACGGATCCTTATACCGCTCCGCTAGATGTTGTTTTATTCCGCTGTTTAATTTATCGCACTCTGAACTTTGGTACTGTAATAAAGAATTTCTGAGACTCTTTGTTGTATGAAATGGATTAAGTATTATAAGCTTGTACTCATTATTGGATCCCGGGTGTAAAATTGTGGAACGTTTCGAGTTCTCCCGTTGGGTGTGCTCGACAGAACTGCTTGACTTGGCTCACTTTTGGGGTGCTTAGTGTCTAGTGGAAGACAGCGCCTCTAAAAGTGTGTTAATTCAGGCGGTTCTGCCACAGTTGGTACCAGAGCTAATAATGAGTTCACGAGCTTAATCACCTTTTAAAAAAACTTAAAACTTTGACCAACAAAAGCTTTGCGAAAAGTAGGATGCGGTAAAATCTGCGTAAATAAGTATAAGCCCTAACAATATGGTCTATCTAGGATAGTGGCACTGGTTTTATCTAACCATTTTCTGCAGGTACGCTAACTTACGCTACGTAAGAAAGCGCTAGTGTTCGGAAAGGAGTGTACGATGTGCCAAAAATTCAAACGAGTGCCGCTATATTCCGGCTTGAGTGAACGCATAGGCCGATGCATGCATTATAAGAAGAAACTCTGTTAAGCTAAACCCCCTTCACGTATAATTTTGGATAGTTAAGATGATAGGGTAATAAATAAAAAGAAATGCTTCAATCCTTAGTAAAAGCCTTGTCATTTCTCTAAGTCTCTTGTTCCTAGTCTGGAGGTTCCCTAATGGTTGGCTACTATCTGGTCGCAGATGGATCTGAGGTCCCGTCGTGTGGGCACTGGGTCTGGTCGTGGGAGCACCAGTGCCGGTGCGGGCCGTGGCCTTGGTGAAGGTCATGGTGAAAGTGGTCGCGACAATGGCAACAACAATGCCAATGGACAGAGCCGTGAGGCCCCACTCTTGGGTCCTCCTTCCCCGCCACCACCACCACCACCACCTCCGATGACTCCTGCGGAGATGATGGCAGAGATGTTAGCTTCACGTCAGGAGACAGCCCGTGCCTTGGAGATGATGGCACAAGCTCTTGGTGGCTTCGTCCGTGGAGGCCACGGTGGCAACGGCGGGAACGGGGGTGGTGCCCGCGGTCTTGAGAGGCCCTGTTCTTATCAGGACTTCTTGAAGACCAACCCGCCCACGTTCACGCCGACTGCAGAGCCTCTAGACGCGGAGCATTGGCTTCGTGTGCTGGAGCAGAAGTTTCTGCTGCTCACGGTGACCGATGAGCAGAAGGTGCGCTTTGCCGCACAACAGCTTTTGGGATCTGCTAGCGCATGGTGGGATACTTTCAATGCCATGCAGCCGGTGGGTCATCCTGTGACTTGGCAGGAGTTCACCACTGCCTTCCGAGAGTACTACATTCCTGCGGGTGTTCTGAACAGGAAGCTCTCGGAGTTCTTAGACCTGAAACAGGGGAGCATGTCTGTGATGGAGTATGCCAATAAATTCAACCATCTGGCACAGTATGCTGGGACTCATGTTGACACAGATGAGAAGAAGAGGGACCGCTTCTATCGTGGCCTCTCTTGTATTTTGCAGAAAGAGCTTTATACTGGGAACTATCAGACCTTTGGTACTCTGATGAATGCTGCCATTGCTATGGAAGGACTGCAGCGTGACACTCAGGCTGAGTGGAAGCGCAAGCGGGGAATCTCTGGGTCTTCTAGTCACCCGCAGTCACAAAAGATGCAAGTTGTCAAGAGGATGTCCTACCATCCCCCAGGTGGACAGCCGTCTCGGCAGCCTCAGCAGACTCGGCAAACACCGCCGACTCAGTACCGTGCACCTACTCAGCAGGTGCAGCAGCCCCAGGGACCGCAGTTTCCGCCTCGTCAGGGGCAGATGATCAAGTCTACTGCTTGTTTCAAGTGTGGCAAGGAGGGCCACTTTGCTCGGGAGTGTCCCGAGAACCGGGCTGCTCAGTCTTCCCAGCCGTCCGCCAGCTCTCGCTTGATCAAGAGGACGATTATTAAGAAGAAGGTGCCAGTGAGTCGCTCAGGACAGGTTAACTACACCGAGGCTGAGGAGATCCTACAGAATGAGCCTGTGATGGCTGGTATGTTTACCATTGACTCCCACCCAGCATTTGTGTTATTTGATTCTGGAGCATCACATTCATTCATGAGCATGGGGTTTGCAGAAAGACACAATATATCTCTTATGGCTATTCCTTTTGCCTATAAAATTAGCACTCCGGGTGCGCAGATGTGCATAAATACCCGGACGGACACAGTCAGCTTAGTGCTGGCCACTCACACTTACCGTCTCCAGTTCATGTTGCTACCTGGACAAGGCATTGATGCAATCCTGGGCATGAATTGGTTGAAGGTTTATGGGGTAGTCTTGGACCTTAAGAGGAGAGTTGTTGAGTTACGACTTCCTTCTTCTGAGGATAGGATGTCTCTCCGTATCTCTCTAAATTCTGCTTCACCAGTCGCCGCTAATGTTGAAGCTTCTCCTGATCTTGCCTCTATTCCTGTGGTCTGTGAGTTTCCTGATGTCTTCCCTGAAGATTTACCTGGGTTACCACCAGATAGAGATGTGGAGTTTATCATAGAGTTAGAGCCTAGCACTGCTCCTATTTCACGGCGTCCTTACCGCATGGCTCCACCAGAACTAGCAGAAATGAAGAAGCAATTAGAGGAATTGCTGAAGAAGGGGTTTATCCGTCCTAGTTCTTCTCCATGGGGTTGTCCAGCTATTTTTGTGAAGAAGAAGGACGACACTCTGCGGATGTGTGTGGATTATCGCCCTCTCAATGCGGTAACCATCAAGAATAAGTACCCTTTGCCTCGCATTGATGCTTTGTTTGATCAGTTGGCTGGTGCTAGAGTGTTTTCCAAAATTGATCTTCGTTCTGGGTATCACCAAATAAAAATTCGGCCCCAAGATATACCAAAGACAGCTTTCTCTACTAGGTATGGGCTTTATGAGTACCTAGTCATGTCTTTTGGTCTCACCAATGCTCCTGCATTCTTCATGTACCTCATGAACTCAGTCTTTATGCCGGAGTTAGATAAGTTTGTAGTGGTGTTCATTGATGATATTTTGATATATTCCAAGAATGAAGAAGAACATGCACAACACCTTCGCACAGTCCTGAACCGACTGCGGGAGCACAAGCTGTATGCCAAGTTCAGCAAATGTGAGTTTTGGTTGGATAGGGTGCAGTTTTTGGGACATGTTCTGACCCCTGAAGGTGTATCGGTAGATCCTAGCAAGGTGCATGATGTGCTTAGTTGGAATTCTCCAAAATCGGTACATCAGATCCGTCAGTTTCTTGGTCTTGCCGGTTATTATCGACGCTTCATTCCTGATTTCTCCAAGATAGCTCAGCCTATGACCAAGTTGCTTCAGAAAGACTCCAAGTTTGTGTGGAGTCCAGCCTGTGAGGAAGCCTTCCAAGCTTTGAAGAAATTTCTTACCTCTGCCCCTATTCTTGCCCAACCGGATATTGACAAGCCATTTGATGTGTATTGTGATGCATCCAAGACAGGTCTTGGTTGTGTGCTTATGCAAGAGGGACGGGTGATAGCTTATGCTTCTCGTCAACTGAAGAAGCATGAAGTGAATTATCCCACCCATGATTTAGAGCTGGCTGCAGTGGTGCACGCTCTAAAGATTTGGAGGCATTATCTATTGGGAAACAAGGTGCATATTTATACGGATCACAAGAGCCTCAAGTATATTTTCACTCAACCCGAGTTAAATATGAGGCAAAGGAGATGGCTTGAGTTAATCAAGGATTATAATCTAGAAGTCCATTATCATCCTGGAAAAGCCAATGTGGTGGCTGATGCGTTGAGTCGGAAGTCACATCAGAAAGATGAAGAGTCCTTACCTCTCTCTCACTCTGCAGTTTTAGCTCACATTGCTCTAGTCTCAGATTTATTGGAGCAAATTATCATTGAGCAAAGGCAGGATGTTTTGGAGATTCCTCATATCAAGAAGTTGATTGCTGAAGGACGTGGTCCTCATTTCAGCATTGATGAACAAGGTGTGGTGAGATACAAGAATCGGTTGGTGGTTCCCGGAAGTGATGAGCTTAGAAGAAAGATTTTGGAGGAAGCCCATAGTTCCAGGCTATCCATTCATCCGGGAAGTAACAAGATGTACCATGATTTGCGCCACTTGTATTGGTGGTCAAATATGAAGCAGGATATCACTAAGTATATTGCAGAATGTGATATTTGTGGAAGGGTGAAGGCAGACCATATGCGTACGCCTGGTTTCCTACAGCCTTTGCCAATCCCAGTGTGGAAATGGGAGGATATTTCTATGGATTTTATTACAGGATTGCCTCGCACAGTAAAAGGGCATGATTCTATTTGGGTTATTGTGGATCGTCTTACAAAGTCTGCCCATTTTCTTCCTGTGGATGGAAGGTATACAGCCATGCAATATGCTAAGTTGTATTTTGACCGCATTGTAACTCTCCATGGAGTCCCTCTCACTATTGTTTCTGATCGTGGATCGGTCTTTATGTCCCGCTTTTGGACTCAACTCCAAAAATGCCTTGGAACTAGTCTTCTCAGAAGTTCAGCTTATCATCCGCAGACCGACGGCCAGACAGAAAGAGTCAATCAAGTGCTGGAAGATATGTTGAGAGCTTGTGTCATTTCTTTCCCAGAGAAGTGGGATGAGTGCTTGAGATTGGCTGAGTTTTCTTACAACAATAGCTATCAAGAAAGCATTCGAATGGCACCTTTTGAGGCTTTGTATGGCAAGAAGTGTAGGACACCGCTCAACTGGGTTGAAGTAGGAGACCGTGGTTACTTCGGGCCTGACTTTATCCATGAAGCAAGAGAGAAAGTCGGAATTATTCGGAGTCATTTGAAGGCGGCTCAGAACCGCCAGAAAACCTATGCGGATAAGAGAAGAAGGCCTTTGCAATTTGAAGTTGGTGATTATGTGTATCTTAAAGTGTCTCCCATGAAAGGTGTGCATAGGTTTGGTGTCCGTGGAAAATTAGCTCCTCGCTATGTTGGGCCTTACAAGGTTTTGGAACGGCGTGGTACTGTTGCTTACCGCATCCAGCTCCCAGATATATTGTCAGCCGTCCATGATGTTTTTTATGTGTCTCAGTTGAAAAAGTGTTTGCGAGTTCCTGATGAGGCAGTGGAGATCGAAGGACTCCCTCTCCAACCTGATCTTTCCTATATTGAGCATCCCGTCAAGATTTTGGATGAAAAAGAAAGGGTGACGAGAAACAATGTGGTGAAATTTTACAAAGTCCAATGGCAGAATCACTCGGAGGATGAGGCAACTTGGGAACTTGAGAGCTATATTTTAAAGCATTATCCTCATCTCATTCCTGGCTCATCAATGTAATTATCGAGATTAAAAATTTATTTCAACCTCTTTTCTCACACTAGGCACATGAAATCTCGGGTCGAGATTTTCATTTAGGGGGGTAGAGTGTAACACCCTCGGTGTTACCGCGTCAACAAGTCACTAAATATTTTTCATAAAGTCCAAGTAGCCCTTCAAGCACGTCATGTATCTTCACGTGAGAGCTCCATAGCCACAAAGTCAAATGACAAATTATTGTCATTCGCTAATTATTAGCATACCACTTGGTAAGATTTTTATCTCTATCAATCTCGCGACGCGCCACTGTCATCTCTCGTTGTTCTAATTATCCCGCCTTTACTTCGCTTGCTAATCACCTTGCAAAATCATCAGTGCAAGACGCGCTACCACTACCATAGTATATCGCACACGCTACGCATTAATCTCACTCACAAGTTCGGTCGCTGAGCACGCCGTTCGCTCACTGCTCTGCAAACGCAGTGCACGCACCCTTCCTCACGTCAGAGCTGGAGCAGCAAAGAATTTTCCATACGTCGGTACTGTAGCAGTACAGGAAGCACTGTTCACGCGTGGAAATCACTGTTCACACGCAGAAGTTACTGTTCATCCGTGGAAAAATCACCTAGCCAGTGGAAAATGTTGTTTGTCCATGCAGCACGTCGTTCCCGCGGCGCTTTATTACCTTTAAGCAAGCTAGTTTAGCTACTAACCTTATGACGCGTCGTTGTCATGTCTTCGCTTCTCTATTCCTGCGTCTTCTGTCTTTAAAAGGATACGCCGAGCTATTTCGCTCCGCTGCTCACTTGTTTCTTCCTCTCAAATCAAGTTCTTCTGTTCTTGCCCGAGAGAGCTGCGTCTATCGATTTCTCTCCGAGCTATCATCAGCTGAGGTAGCTAGTTTACAATTGATCTTCTTATTCTCTAATGTTTCCTTGACCTGTGATCTCCTCCTCAATTAATTCCTTGACCTGCATAAATGAACCAGCACCCCACCGCTGAGCACGTTCAGCCCAAAGCCCACCCTAGTCCTGACATGCTCGTAAGTCCAAGACCACTCAAAGTTCAATCCTTGAATTAATTCTCTCATGACCAAGACCTCACCACCGCACACGGCACGGAGCCAGAGGACAACCCTGCCAACTCGTTTCGTGCTTCCAGACTACTTAGCTTGTCATGACCACCCACGATCAGTGCTATATATGGCTCTGCTCCACTCCACGCAGGGCAAGCATTTGCTAAGCTCCCTGGTGTCTCTCCTCTTGCATTGCCTCCGCACATCGATCACCGTAGGTGGCACTTCATTCAATTCTGAGGTAGCTAGTCTGTAAGAATTCCTTCATTCTTCTTCTTTATTATTTTCTTGACCCGTGGTCTCATCTAGTAATTCTAGACCCACAGTCATGTGCAAGTCAACAAGTTCAATTGCGTGATTAGCCTCCTCCAATAATATCGTTTTCTTCATCTCTAGAGCTCTTTTGAATTTATTTATTGATTGTGAAATAAATTTTGTTAGATTCCTAAATTCATGATCTATCTGTTAGTGTAATTAGTTCGTATAGTTCAGTGATACCTTTAGGGTTACTTTATTATTTTGAAATGCTTATTATGGTTGTTTAGAGAATAAATTTTTATGATGCTTGGTAACTAGCGCTCCTGGTTTTATTATATATATAGTAAATTGATTTTAACAATAAGGATGCCTTTAGTTGCTAAGATAATACATGAAATGTTTCATACTTGTTTAGTGGGAATAATAGGTAACTTTGCGTATTAGTCATTAGAGTTAGCTTGTAGCTTGGTAGATGTATTCTTATTTTAAGAGTTGCGGTTGCCTATATATTAATTATTGCATCATCATCACTGCATGCATATAGAGGACGAGCCACTGGAGATCGTGACATTCGGCGAGCAGGAGTACGACGAAGTCATCGAAGAGTACGAGGAGATCCTCGTGCAGGAGGAAGTTCCAGAGCCACCCGTCACTGACTTTGCTGACACCGCGCCTGCCCAAGGCAAGCCCCGGTGCATAACCCTTATTTTACAAATTATTATATATATATATATAGGTTGTGCATTTACGTTGCAGGAGTTTTATGATATCCACATGCATATATATATATCTACCCATGAGTCTTACTAGTACAGGATCGTGTAGCTGCTTTGCTTAGGTTTATCGGTAGCGTGAGTAACCTGTCGTTACTCACAATAGGTGGTTATTATTATTATTATTACACTAATGATGAAATGATGGAAAAGGAAATGGTGACCGGGCAGGGATATGGTATGGGTATTGGTGGGTGTAACAGGTTATGTCCCGCGGCCACGGGGCATAGCTTGGTTGCACTTTTTTCCCTGTCCGTGTCGATTAAGGACCGTTCGTTGCACTGGATCCCTGGTCAAGTCACAGATATATTGTCCTGAGCATATACTAGCGGATGGGGGCTAGGAAGACTTGTTCCTCTCTTGTCATGGGTTCCGGCTCTTTCCGGACCGGCTTTTTAGGGTGGTTATATATATATTGGGTTGAGGAGGTCTAAGCACCATACTGAGGCCGGGCCTGCAGTGTTGGGGGCTTAGAGTCCGAGCTTGGACGGGGACCTGGACCCCTTGACAGGAGTGGAACGGGTTGGTCTTGCTTGTGCCCAGGGTACAAGCGGGGCGTGTGTTTTCGGGGCACCCAGCTGGGCATATTGATTCGCGAATCGCCGTTTCTACGTGACGGTACGGCTTGACTGCACTCTGGCACCGTAGTAAGAACTGGCATATGAAAGATGGAAAAATGATTCTGATTGCTCAACCCTTGCTTGATGATAGAACAGGTGCTTACATAGTAGGTTGGATAATGAATTTAACATGGCTGTTAATAATTTAATTAAATAAGGACTCACCCTTAGTATTGCTTTCCGCAAACAAGAACCCACAAGCCATAAAGCCTATCATAATCCTTGAGAGTCGGGAAATATATTCCCAGTCGGGTAAGTCTTGCGAGTACATTGTGTACTCAGGGTTTATTTACCCTTGTTGCAGGTGCTGCTTGAGAAGCTAACTGTTGTGTGGAGGATTCTTCTGGTGGGCACAGACGGATCCTTATACCGCTCCGCTAGATGTTGTTTTATTCCGCTGTTTAATTTATCGCACTCTGAACTTTGGTACTGTAATAAAGAATTTCTGAGACTCTTTGTTGTATGAAATGGATTAAGTATTATAAGCTTGTACTCATTATTGGATCCCGGGTGTAAAATTGTGGAACGTTTCGAGTTCTCCCGTTGGGTGTGCTCGACAGAACTGCTTGACTTGGCTCACTTTTGGGGTGCTTAGTGTCTAGTGGAAGACAGCGCCTCTAAAAGTGTGTTAATTCAGGCGGTTCTGCCACAGCCGTGCGGGAGCCGTCGCCGTGGACCACGTTGCATCAGCTCGAAGAACTCGGCAGCGAGTGGTGAGTGGCGGTGGAGAGATAGGAAGGCAGGCGACGGCGCTCGAGCGCGGCGTAGCATGCCACCGCGTTTCGGCCGCCGCCAGCGCGGTGGTGGTGGAGCGCACCGTGGCGGTGCGGGCACGGCGGCGATTCAATAGTGGGTTTGAGAATGGATACGGGAGCAACGGCGATTCGAGAGGAAACTGATGGAGATTTTTATTTTGAGCTACGTGAGATGGGTTCATCAATGCAGGTGGCATTGTTGGGCTATTCAGGCGGGTCCCGAGGCCCATCAACATGTGTCTAGACGAAACGAACGTCCCATTTACAATATTTCTGAATTATTATAACATATACGAGTTAAAATGAACGATCTATGAAAGCATGTTTGGAGAATTTAATCTATACCTAATAATAAAGAGACAAAATTTCTCACTGCCATTTTTTCGTCCACCCTCTCCTAACTCCTCGGCATCACTCTTCTTAGTTTGGAATTAAAAAACCACTACTCAACATCACTCTTCTTAGTTTAGAATTGAAAAACATTATTCCGTCCTCCCCTAACTACTCGGCATCACTCTTCTTAGTTTGGAATTAAAAAACCACTACTCAACATCACTCTTTTTAGTTTAGAATTGAAAAACATTATTCATATTGCCTCTTTATTATTAGGTATAGGCATTCCCTCTTTATTATTAGGTATAGATTTACAGCCACCTAATTAAACCGAGTCAATCTCTCCTTGTTTTCCATACGGGATAATAGCCATCTGATTAAACCGAGTCAATCTCTCCTTGATTTTCCATACGAGACAAATAAATTAGTGCATATATTATTTATTATGGGCCTTATTAGTGTTTAATCGGACCAACGCGTAAACAACCCAGTCCACTCCACCCATCCGGAAAACGAGAAAAAAATTCCGGCCATGCCAGGATTGGAACCGTAGCTTCCACCATGTAATTAACAGTTGCTAGCCACTAGACCATGTAAATTCACGTGATGTCAAATGAATCGTTTCTATTTACCCTCTACCACCTTCAAACCTTTACATTGAATCTCTTTTTTTGTTTTTTCTTTTTGATTCCGTTTTTCACTTGTTCTATTTTTAATTTCCGTCCATATTTTTTCCTATTTTTGCATCTATTTTTTTCTTTTTTGACCCTTCATTTATTTTCTTTCCATGTTTTCCCCTTCTTTTCTCCCAAAGTTTCCATCTACTCCGAGTTTTCTCTTCATAGTTTTGTTTTTTTTTCCAAGTGTACCTCTCATTTTTATTTCTTACTTATGGTTCTATCTCTAATATTAAACGACTTGGTCGTATTTATTTTCTAATAGCAAGTATCTTCTATTCTTTCAAAAAAATATTTTTCACCACTAATTTGTTGCATCCATTATATCCTTTGCTCGAGTTACATTCGTCTGTCCGCTTCCTAATCAATATGTTTGTCATCTGTTTTGTCTTTGTGCTGGACGAGGTAGCTTTGTTCTGTCCCCTCTCCTGGGTCCAAACCCATTACACCTCTAGAGTCTCATTAGCACATGTGCTATAGATTATCATAGACTTATGGCCCTATAAGAATCGGAGTCCTCGAAAGAGTAGGAGATCAATAACGATAAGACAAGGCAAGACACATCAAGCATACTGAAATTATGTGGACCTGCGGTTCAAAAGATCGACAGTAAAGCAATCGATTGACCCTCATGTCATACATCTACTCCTTGCCAGGCTTATCCGCACCAACTATTGCGTCGTCACGGGCACTAATGGCACAACTAGATCTCCCATGGACGCCACTCTTCAAGATCATTTAGGGCATCGTAAGGGTTGCACGCTCTCTAATTTGCGATTGTCAGGCCACGCCTATGCAACTGCAAGGAGTCTAATCCGCTCAGCCACCACTAGAGTCATGCCACACGAGCGTTGTGCCGCACTATCGCGTAGTTATGCAGTGCTAGCCTATGTCTTAATAGTATGCGCACCGGCATCCTACATTGCTTGGCCGTACACGACGACACTAGGCGTGCGTGCTATTGTGGCCACTGTGCCACACACGGCTTCACCATACAACAACACTCGTGACGCCGATGATATAATAAATCGTTCTCCCGTTGCAACGCACGTGCATTTTTGCTAATAAAACTAATTTGGTGCTCTAGATGTTGGTAATTTTTTTTATAAATTTGGTAAAGGTAAAGACGATAAATTTAAAGTGAAGTATAATTTGGATCTGCTGGAGTACGGGACACCAAACTTTAAGGGTTTGGTTCAAGTAGTCTTGAGGAGCGAGGACTGAGCAAAGGTCCCTTCCAGACCCAAGAGCAGGGGACTCTTGGATGTTCTGGTTATACGAAGAAGAAAGCAAAGTAGGGGAAAATCCTTATTTACTATTAAAAATTTACTTGGTGTTTTATTTGTCAATAGAAACTTTTTAATCCTCTCTCTGTATTACTCGAGTTTTATTTGGCATTAGAAAGTTTTAAGTTCTTTCTCCGCTTCCATTATAACTTTTTTTTATCTGCTGCTTTCGTCCATTTAAAATTAGAATCTGCACGGGAGGGGACGCCGGCCGTTTACTGATGCTGATAGGTGTATTCCCTCTATTTTAAATTATAAAGCATTTTGACTTTTTTTTTAATACACATAGGAGGTGTTCGGTAATCACTGTTACAGCAACAGCAGTTGGCAGAAACAGCAGCTTTTTAGCTGCAGCGAACATCCCAATGGACGTGTTTGGAGGAGAGCCTGAGATTTTTTCCTAGGCCGTGTTTAGTTCCACCGAATTGGTGGCGGCTGATTTCTGTTGAACACTGTAGCGCACTGTAGCATTTCGTTTGTATTTGGTAAAAATTGTTCAAACTTTGACTAATTAGGCTCAAAATGTTTGTCTCGCAAAGTACAACAAAACTATACAATTAGTTTTTAATTTCATCTATATTTAGTATTACATGCATGTGCCGGCATTTTGATATGATGGGAATCTTCTTTTTGCATAGTGAAATTTGGGGATGAAATTTGGGATCTAAACAAGGCCCTAGCCCAGGCAAGGTCAGCAGGCGCCCGATTTGATAGGCCAGTGACCAGGATGTTTTGCCTGGCAGGCAGGCAGAGGTCGTCATCAAAACACATCCATAGAAAGTTTAGCAAAATCGCAAAGACCGTAGCGGTAGCGGGCCAAATGGCTCAAACGATGAACCTTGATGCATTATGACAGAATATAACGACAACGGTGGATAAGTAAAGTCACGAGCGATGATTAGGTAGATGACTCAAGACCTCCTATAATAAAGACCAGCTAATTTTTTTACGGAGAACTGGAGTCTCTCGCGCACGACTGACTGCACGAGCGACAATGTCCGGTCCAAAGTGTTGTATGTAGCGCAAATGGGTTGGGTGAGACGCTGGTGCCCAGTGGCTAGCCGGACGAGGCCAGCCGGCACATCGCGTCACGTCCGTGGGGGTTGCAGTTTCGCCCAACAATGCTGGAACCTGCTGGGGATCATTATTCCAATTGACAGCACCTTTCCTGAAATTGTTGCAACAGTTAGATCACAATACCCATCAAGATTCTTCATGGTTGCAGTCATCTTACTCTGCTGGTCGATCTGGACAGCAAGAAATGGGCTCATTTTCAATGGAACTCTTCCCCATGTTCACGGCTGCAAGAGAACCCTGTGTCATGATTAAAGACTGGTTAAGTTGAGGGTCAAGCAGAGTCTGAAGCCAGATTTTGACTCATGGATCAACAGCTTAATCTCTTGTAATTTTCTATCTCTCTTTCTTTGTTCCCTAAGTTATGCTCTTTTGTTTTTGTTTTTCTTCTTGTTTTTGTCTTGGTGACTGTAACTGTACTTAATAAAATCTCTGTAGGGGAGTTTCCTCAAAAAATAGTCTCTGGGTCGTCTTCTCACACAGATGGACCCACCTTGCGAGGTGAGGACGAACGCAACGGAGATGTCGACTTTTCAGTATGTGTGTATATGGAAAATGAGTGGAACTTACCTTTCCTTTTATGTTATTGAGAAGGTCCTGGTTGGATTATTTAGAACTAATAAAGTTTAGATGGACCACTTTTAGTTTAATATTGCTTGTATTGTATTATATTGACTAAAAGTGAACTAAAAATAAAAAAATTAACATAGACTAATGGATACCATTTAGTCAATATTAGTCCACCCTTAACAACTAATGGACTAATAATGACAGTTAGGCTGAGAACTAAAAATTAGTTCACTTTTAGTTTACATGTTTAGATACCTAGATATTAAATTTAGTTGGTGAGCAAACGGGTCCTGAAGTTTATCATGGTGAGTAAGAGCATCTTTAAGGGATTAGCTAAAAAGACGCCAAAATTACTGATTTAACTACCCTCTAAAATAGATTTGACAAAAAAAATACTAGAGTACTTGTAAAACAAGAGGCTGGATGGCTAGTGAGGTACTCTATCCAAAAGTAGAGGGCAAATAGGATGAGATGGAGAGCTAGTAAATTTGAAGAGTCATTTACAGAGTCTGTTGGAGACGTTTTTTTTTTCAATAATCACTAAATTTACCTTTAGAAAATAATTTGGCTAATCTCTTGGAGATGCCGATTGCTTACCGGCCACACGCGTAGCATTGCCATGGTCCACGGTGAAAGAAATGTATTCTATCGTACTCACTCTACGAGGTTAGTGTCAGTGGCGAAGCCAGAGCCAAATAGAGAGGGTGCGTCACATTAGCAATGATACAAAAGCATAAATCTATGTATGTATGTATGTTCTTTTGAAGTAACATAGACTAACATTAACCGGTAACATCACAGTTCAAAGTGATATATGAAAATAAATAATTTAGCTCTTTTAAAAATATGGTACAGAGAAAATAAAAAAAACTTTCATTTTTCATATTTTTCTTTGGCATGTTTGGATTAGCTAGGGCTCGTAAGAGGACTAGTTAGAGGCTTGGCTAAAAAATTAGTGCATCTATTAGCTCCTGATCGAATAAACTAGAGTTAAAAATTAGTTGATTAACAATTAGTTGTATGTATCCAAAGTTCCAAACATGTCCTTATTCAAGCCATTCGGTGATCAAACCATCGACAACAAATACTTCTTATCCACGTCCTGCTTTTTTCTTTAAACATGATAATAATAAAACAATATGATTATTTATTATATGTAATCAAATATGCTTTATCTTACATTTTACTCATTTTATTCAATTGAACATTACTCTAATTCATAAGTTCAAGAAAGAATATTAATAAAGAACAAAAAAAATAAAAGAAACAAGAAACCAAGGCCACCCATCACCCGTGCCCATGCATGGGATCCGGCAATCTGGTGAGCCGCTATGGGGAATAATTAAGAGTGAACAGTAAACCAAGACTAAGAGTAGATGAGAATGGAAGCACCAATGGATTAGATCAACTAGCTAGATTAGTTTATCGATCAGAATTGATTTCATGCTGGACCACTTAGCTAGTTAGCATGCTGGACATTCTCGGTCAATTGGAACGTGTGAGTTTGAGGCAAGGGGGTGCAGACGTTTCCACCGAGGGGGGTGCATAAGCGGTTAAAGTCTGAAGGTTAGCACTAATATCTCGTTTTGGTGTGGGTGCGGCTACACCCACCGTGGATCATGTAGCTTCGCCCCTGCCATGCTATCCATTCGACACGTGGGACCGAGCAGGCGTCATTACTGTAGTGTATATCGGATAATACGCGTGTCACGATTGCCAGCTGATGCGCGCGCGATGTCTGCACAGTTGACAGTCGAGAGAGCCTGTCAGCCTGAGTCATCATGGCAGCACCAACAGCTGCACGTGCAACGTTTTGAGGTGCCACGACAAGAATAAACGACCGTGCAATCGAAACCCGTTGGAGACCCCAAAAAAAAAAGGCATGAAACAGTTGTTTTTGAAGAACACAATTTAAAACATCCCATACAATAACACCATTATTACGGTAAATTCAACTGAAAAAGTGATAGAGAATGCGAGGAGCAAGAGCAATCATCGAGTGGAAGGGGAAAATATATTACCTTCGCGTAGAGGAACCTGCTGCTGCTTTGTATATTACCCCTTCTTTTGTAAAATGCGTCGTTTGACCCATACGAACTCCAATGACCGCTTTGTATATTGTTAATATAATATCACGACTATGAATTTGGCATCATATAAAAACTACTTTTAACTATGAATCCAATTATACTAAATCAAAAAAAATTATGGTACAACCTACAAATTCTTGGTGCAAGTGTCAGCCAAAGATTAACAAGCTTGAATCTTGGATTGTGTGTGCCATAGAGAGTATTTTTTTGGTCAATCCACTCCATAGACCATTCAAATCCTTAGTTGCAATCAATTTTAAGACAACCTAGCAAGCAATCACGTACACATTGCAACATATCTTACAACTATAGGATCACTTGAAGCTGGTGTCTCTGTAGAATTTAATTAGACTTTGGCCCAACCTCATCTCAACTAAATCAAATAAATTCTAAGAAAGATATTAGGCACAACAAAAAGATTAATCATGCATTGAAAGCTAGAGATTGACTTATTTAATATAATGAGTGTTTTTTGTGCGCACCTGTGTTGAGAAAGGTGAAAAGTGAACCACACGTATCTACCCTTAAGGCGTGCTGAGTCACGACACACGGGCTTAGGGGGTGTTTGATTCTCACAACTAAAGTTTAATCTCTATTACATCGGATGTTTGAACACATGCATGAAGTATTAAATATAGACTTAAAAATAACTAGTTGTACAGATTGCGACTAATTTGTGAGACGAATTTTTTAAGCCTAATTAGTCCATGATGACAGTGTGGTGCTACAGTAAACATGTGCTAATGATGGATTACTTAGGCTTAATAAATTCGTCTTACGATTTATTGACAGAATCTGTAATTTGTTTTTTATTAGTATCCAAACACCCTTTGTGACACCCCATATAACATACGATGTAACACTAACTAAATTTTAATCCCTGCATCCAAACACCCCCTTAGGCTCATGCCAGCTAACCCACGATATGTCACATGGGTGTCACAATGCTAGCAAAAGTTTTATAGCTCGAAATTGTAACCCGCGCTTATTGAAGGATGATATAGTCCAACATCATTGGACGCCTGGGCCTTAGACCAAATTCATGCCATAGGTTTATGGCTCTGTTTATTCAGCTTATAATTCGTACTTTTCAGCTTGTTTTTTTCCAGCCAGAACAGTGTTTTTCTCTCACAACAAATCAACCAACAATATTTTTCAGCCGGCTTATCAGCACAGCCAAACGGGGCCTATGGTTGTCATCCATAAAAGCGACGGACAACTAAGCGAAGAACAAAAGAAGAGGAATAAATTATCTTACTTAAATATTAAGCATATAGTAATGTGCATAGTCGTGCTCGTGCCTCTCACGGTAAAAAAAAATAGATAATTACGAGATCATCAATATACTTATTATTTTAAAAGGTAGGTAACCACAAATGAGAAAAGTACCGAAGTAGCAGTATATTGCCGTAATTTCCATGCTTGTAGGCTGTTGATTAAACTGTGCTTCGCTGTCAGAATCTGATGCTTACACCTGCTCGGCAGTAAGTCAGCAGAGAAATTTCCATATCCCTATTTTTTTTATCCCCAACAACCGTGGACTGTTTCTCCAACGGGTCAAGCGCGACAGGAGTGCGCGGTCTCCGTCTTCGCCTCTTCGGTCCCCGGCAGTTCTTGGCGCTTGCTTTCCAACTCCATTTCCGGTCGCTTCCCTCCCCCTGTGGACCTGTTCTCATTTCCTCGAACTCCGAGCGGGCGGCTGCGATTCCCAGCGTCCGAGCACCAAGCCCCCGGCCTTGGGGCTGCTACGGCGCCGGATGAGCGAGCAAGGCTGTTTCTTGGGCGAGCTGCCGGTCCGTGCAGCGGCGGAGTAGTGGACGGCGGGCCCCATGAGGTTCGGCTCCGGGAGGGTGGAGGACGAGATGGCGCTCACGAGGCAGAGGACCGTGAGGTGAGCACAACGCAAGGATTACCGTGCTATTTTGCTGTTTCTCAGAATGTTTTGGGGGCTTGGGGAAGTGGTTGGTGGCCTGCAGGTGATCGAAAGACTGGGTAAAACCGCAAATTTGCAGCGAATTTTCTTGGTTTTGGAGGGGATGGGAGGAAGAACTCTTGGTTTGGGTTTCCTAAGTTGGTTGTTCCCGTGCTCTTGGTCTCTCGGACTTGTTTGTAGCTCGTGAGTCGTAGTCCCTGTGTGAAGCTTGGAATTGAGTGTTTGATTTAGTTCCTTGAATCGGATAATCTACCTGACTTGAGAAGTTAGCAAAATTAGTTCGGTACTAAGACTATAGCGAGTTCCGTGATTTTGTTAGCTAATTGGAGCTATAGTTTAGTTTCTGGTGAGTAGAAACAGATAGGGGATTAGCAGTATGTGGATGGATGGGATAGCAAGATATACCGTTTCTGGGTGTGCTGATGGCGACGAGCTGGTAACTGATACTCCTAAGTCCTAAGAGCAAACAATCCCTGAAGTGTCCAGTATGCTATTTTTGGTGTTACCTATATAGGGCAATCCTAATGCTATTATTCATTCACAGATTCCATGATGAGAGGGCAAAGGCAACTATACCCATTCACCATAAGCAGCATGGGCTGGCTGCTAGCAGGCTCGGCTTGGGAAGTTCAGGGAAAAACAAGGTCTTTGTGGCAGGAGATGACTTGTGGTACAACAAGATTATTGACCCGTCAAGCGACTTCATCTTGACATGGATATACGTCTTCCATGTGTCATGCTTCATTGCTCTGCTCATGGACCCTCTGTATTTCTATGTGCCTGAAATCGATTACAGGCAAACCACTCATTGTGTCAGGAAGGATAGACGCCTAGCCATCATCGTTACTGTATTCCGATCAATTGCCGACCTCTTTTATGTCATCCAGATGATAATTAAGTTCAGGACTGCATACCTTAATCCAAGCTCAAACTTAGGGGTTTTTGGTCGAGGAGATCTCATCACAGATCCTAAGGAAATCGCAAAGCAGTACTTGAGATCTGACTTTGCAGTTGATTTGGTGGCTTCTTTGCCTTTACCACAGGTAATTCAGCTCATTTTCGGAACTGAATGCTGCAATCTGTTAAGTCGCATATATACTTCGTTCTTGACTTGGTAGTTTTCATTCAAATGGGCGCTACTGAATTAACAAATATAACTTTCTTTTTAAGGTTTCACCCATTGTCTCATTAACCGTGCCCCCCTGGTACACCTGCTCTCTTGTGGGAAAGAAGTTATTAGGAAAAAAAAAATGAAACATGCCTTCTCAATTTCTTAACCTTGAGGATTATATGCTATAGTTGAGAGTTTGTGGATGGTGAAACCATCTGATATCTGATGTTCTGAGTTACAGCTGTAATCTGACTATCTAATATGTACCTTTTCTTCTTTCTTGCAGATCATTGTTTGGTCTGTGATACCAGCTATCAAATATTCTTCATCTGAGCATGGCAATGACATGCTGCTTCTGGTTGCTTTTTTCCAGTATATCCTAAGATTATACCTCATCTTTTCCTTGAATGATAAAATAGTCAAAATTACTGGAGCTTTTGCAAAGACTGCTTGGCAAGGAGCTGCATACAATCTGCTGTTATACATGATTGCTAGCCATGTATGATGTTTATATGAGTAATACTTGAATGTTTTGCCATTTCATATTTTTTGGAATTTGTCATATTACTTTTAGACTGCTACCATTTTTTTTTCTGTCTTGCTATCCTACTGTGGAATATCTAATCATGCAGTTCTCTTCTTTCAGGTTTTAGGAGCGCTGTGGTACCTTCTATCTGTTGATCGCCAGATCGCTTGCTGGAAAAGTTTTTGCAATGAAACTGATTGCCACACTCGGTATCTGTATTGTGATGTAAAACCAGATTCAAGTTGGAATGGGACCTTAGTCTTTTCTAGTTGTGATGCTAAGAGCACTAACAAATTTGACTTTGGTATGTTCCAGCCATTGTTATCAAACAAAACTCCTAATGAGAGCTTCCTGAAGAAGTATATCTATTGCCTTTGGTGGGGCTTGCAGAATCTAAGGTATGACTTGCTGAACACATGTTCTTTTATGACTGTTAATTGTGTCTCAAAGAAAAAAGGTACCATTGTAATTTACAACTTGTGGAAGTACAATATTAGTATTCATTTCGTCAAAAAAAAAACAATATTAATATTCTCTGTTATTAAAAGAGAAACTCAGAGATAACATAAGCAGATCTATGTTAAGTGCTAATATGCTATGCTAACTTGGGTTATGCATGGAAAGCACACACAAAGATATAACAGGAGCAATTAACCTAATAATCTGTATGATGATCATATTATGTTTCTAACATGCTATTTTGGTACCCATTTTTTTTTTCTACAGTTGCTATGGCCAGACATTGAATGTGAGCACCTTTATTGGTGAGACACTGTATGCTATACTCTTGGCAGTGGTTGGTCTAGTCTTGTTTGCACATCTGATTGGAAAAGTTCAGGTACTTTCATCTATGCTATATGCAATGGGAATAGAATCCTAAGATTTTGCTCTTGATTTGTTCAAACTTCCCCGTTCATATCCCACTTGGTAGTGTATGTGTGTTTTTACTAATGTGTGATAGTACATACTGATTCTCAGTCTGTAAATATTCTAGCTTATCTTAAGTAGGTAGGTTGAAATCTTACCAGTTAACCTTACCGAACAATCTTCCCAGTCCCATCATGTTCATGCATTAAGTTAGTTTTGTTTTCGCTGCATAATGTCAGTGGTTCTTTGACAAGGAACATTGTTCTGATCAAATTATATTTTCTGTTAGACCTACCTGCAATCAATCACCGCTAGGGTTGAGGAGTGGAGGCTAAAGCAGAGAGATACTGAGGAGTGGATGAGACATAGGCAACTGCCCCATGAACTACGGGAAAGAGTGAGAAGATTTGTTCATTACAAGTGGCTCGCAACTCGAGGTGTGGATGAAGAATCTATATTGAATGCCCTACCTACAGATCTTCGCCGTGACATCAAGCGCCACCTTTGCCTGGATCTCGTTCGTAGGGTAAATTAGCTTACTACCTTTGCTCTCTTATATTTTGGTCAGCAGCACAGTTGATAGTGCTAGTTGAATGCTTATCCCTTTGTGAGGTGATGAGTGGTACACCTGTAACGGTTACAGTCTAAGGGATAACCTGATCATGAGCATTACTTATTAATCTTTTATATTGCAATGCTGCAGGTCCCACTTTTCTCCCAGATGGACGATCAACTTCTAGATGCCATATGTGAGCGTCTTGTATCTTCCTTGAGCACAGAGGGCACATATATTGTCCGTGAAGGTGACCCAGTGACTGAGATGTTGTTCATCATTCGTGGTAAGCTGGAAAGCTCCACCACAGATGGCGAACAGGTTTCTTCAATTCAATCACCCTCAAACCTGGTGATTTCTGTGGCGAAGAGCTCCTCGGATGGGCTCTTGTTCCCAAGCCTACCGTCAACCTGCCGTTATCCACTCGGACAGTGAAGGCGATTGTCGAAGTTGAGGCATTTGCTCTCCAAGCTGATGATCTCAGGTTCGTCGCCAGCCAATTCAGGCGCCTCCACAGCAGGAAGCTGCAGCACACGTTCCGATACTACTCTCACCACTGGAGGACCTGGGCCGCGTGCTTCATCCAGCACGCTTGGCGCCGCCAGAAAAGGAGGAAGATGGCCAAGGACCTGAGTATGAGGGAGTCGTTCTCCTCCATGAGATCATACGAAGGCGACAACTCCCCTGAACAGAATCTCACGCTTAGAAGAGGAGCCAGCATCATCAGAGAACTGCCTAAGTTCAGGAAACCATCGGAGCCGGATTTCTCAGCAGAGCATGACGACTGACTGACGGAGAACTGAATAGCTGATACATTATTTGTTAAGGCAAGATTGCTGCTTCTGTTGCAAACAAACCCTGCTAGTCGCTTGTCCCCTGCAAACAAGCATTGGTTGCAGGCTGGCTGGTGACTGATTGTGGATAATAGTGGCTTGATATTGTGGGCTAACCTATTGTTAGTGCATTTTCACCAGGTGTGCATCCACCGGTTGTTCATACTGTACATACATATGTAGTTGTGCTTGTGGCATTGTATTGTAGGGATCTCACCTTAGATTAGATGATTGCTTGTATCGGCTGGCCGAGCAGATTTTACTTCCCCGGCCAGGGCTCTACCATTCTTATTTCTTCCAAGTGTGTAAATTGCAGCAGGATGTACTGTTATCTGTTTCTCTTACACCGGTTTGGTTATTGATTCTGTGAAATTTGTGGTCTGATTACCGAGAATTTAATCATTTTACAGTTGTGCCTGCTCTCTTCTCAATGTCACAAATGCGGTTGGACTTGAGTAGGCTGTACGTCGTAGCGCGTACAGCAGTTTTTTGTTACGTTGTTTTTTTACGAGGAGCTCCAGAAGTTCCATCCCGTAGCTTCTTTGGCAAAGACCGCATCACCCTTGATGAACTTCTGGCTGTACCCTGCGACAACGCTTAACCTGAAAAGAACATTTTTCACGATATTTGAATGAAGAACATCTGAATTAGCGAATCTCCTAAAGATCGTTGCATCATTGTCAGAGAGAATTGTTTGTCTAAAAATATACCATGGTTTCTCCTTGCAAGCTTGCATGGAAACATCGAAAAGGGTCAGACTCACAGGTCGAATCTTGCCCTGCTAAAAGCCAAAAACTTTTTCTGGGTCTGGGGTTGCCGGCTTACAATGTTCAGAAGGCACAACTGCGAAATCAAAATGCCTCGCAGGCCAATATACCAATATAAATTATAAAACCTCGATGACAACCCAACTGAACTGCTATTACCATCGAAGCTACCCAGCCAGCTGAGTAATGACACCAGGCTAAACGGAACATATATACAAAGATCATGAACCATTTTAATGACAGCAGCACACTCATCAGTCATCAAACCTCACGCGTTATTATCTTCAAACAAGTGAATCTTTTAAGGCAAAATGGTGCGGTCACGAGATCCACCGGTTTGACTTACCTATATAAACTGCTATAAGATCAAGGAAGGAAGCAAGTTCATCTAACAGAAGGACAAAAGGTACATCTGATTCCCTTATGCATCTCCTTGACGCTGACTTGATCCATACCCATCCCTCTCATACTCACCTTCCTGCCTATTGATGATGGGCGACTCCCTGTGCTTGGTACTGCGAAGGCGTTCAAGCCACATGTGCAGCCTCTGCAGTGACATCGACCTGGTGCGAGACGCTTCAGCCCAGAGCTTGTCTCGCTTCTGGTAGACGAAACTGCTGAGGCTGATGAGGAGCGCAAGGCCAGAGGTCACGCCTGTGATGAGGAACAGCCCACTGAAGTTGCTGAAGCCAAGCCTGGACGAGTTGATGCCACTGCTGCTGATCACACAGGCTCTCTATCTGCGCCATCTCTTCCTGCACTGCAGGTGTCATGATGGCCCGGGATACGTCATGCACCATGGGTGACCCTATTGGGAAAGCCTAAAATATACAATGAAAATCAAATAAAAATACTGTTCTTTCTACATAGGAGTATGAAGTATCAGATAGATTAGTGAAAGGACTTACAAAACCAAAGCCTCCCTGCCTGTAGGTCGGGCCAACCAAGGTGTATCCTTCACAGTACTTTGACAAGAAGATCTTCGGGTATGGATTTTCGTTAATGAAAAAGTCTACTTCACCCACACCCACCCCCTCTCCCTCCCCACCCCCACCCCAACTATGGGGGTGGACTACTTCACCCCCAACTATGAAATTGTCTATTGTACCTCCCAAACTTTCCAAAACCGGTCAAATTATTCCTCCAAGCGGTTTTGACGGCGGGTTGCTACAGTACGGTGGGTTGCTACAGTAACTTAGTTATAGGTTATACATGATCCAATGAGTATACAAATTTTACTACAGTTCAAGCATACAATAATTAGACCACCATAAAAATTTCACCACAATTAGACCATAGAAATTGCAGTCATGAATTATTTCAATTAATTACAGAAAAAATAGATCAAAAATCAACAGCAAAAACTTTGTACTAAAACATACCATATTATATATTCATTGTGTAGATCACTCATGTGGAGTCCAACAAAATTGAATTTTCTATTTTATGATTTTTCAAAAATTCAGCCGAAATAAATAAAAAGACAAAGACAAACCCACCGTTACTGTAGCAACCGCCGTCCGATACCGCTTGGGGTGATAATTTGGCCGGTTTTGAAAAGTTCAGGGAGTAGAATAAACGGTTTCATAGTTGTGGGGGGTGAAGTAGTCAACCTCCATAATTGGCGGGGTGAAATAGATTTTTTCCTTTTCGTTAAATAATGCAGAGACCCCTCCATTTTCTAATCCCATCTGTAGGGCCTCAGCATACTCTTCCACTGTGTCATAACCCAGCAAGTTCTCCTTCTGGAAGCCCATTTCCTCTAGCCAGTACTTTACGGTAGAATCCCTTTGGTACCCAACGAAGTGACCATTTCTTAGAAGATCTTGCACGCTAGTCACTGTTGGCTGGAGCTGCTGGAATGTCAGCATTGATGTCAAACTAGCCGTATAGCTTGAGGTCAAGATAAGCACGACAAATACCCATATAGTTACGACGAGTCTTGATAGGTTGCTCTCCAGTTTCTCCTCTGAAATCAAAACGTGATACTGTAGGTCATCATTTAACCAAGCATCTTTAGCAGCAAACATGGAGGAAATGCTTACTGTGGGAGAAGACAAGAGTCGAGAAGGCAAAGTAGAAGATGATGCCAAATTGTTGCCAAGGTGTGCCACGGAACTCAGGGTTTATCTGGTGCTCTATCGCCCACACAACAAAACCAGTAAGGAAGAAGAAGGCAAGGCTGGTGAGCCAGAGGGTATGAGTCAGTGGCTGCAGGAAGATCCACATGCTCCTTGAATCTTTCTTCAATACCACGATCATTGACAATCCTGTGTCGGTGAAGGGCATTGTGAAGGCCACCTTATCCATCCTGTCCATGGAGATCGTCGTATCACCAACCATGGCATCAACTTTCTACAACCATCACTGCAAGCTATCATTCACACAAATCGCTTCAAAATTTACAATGGTCATAATTCATATTAAGTACATTTGTCATGTCTACCTGTACACTAACCTTTTCATACACCAGATTGAGAATACCATCATAAGTTCTATTAAAGGGTACATATTGGTAGGCCACTGGATAGGGCAGATTCTTCATCAGCACATCAAAAACATCCTTGCAGTAACCTGTAACAATAAAACTGATGTTTGCTGGGCTGTAGGAAACCTTCACGAGCTCATTGTGTCTTGAAGGCACACTAACACGAAGCGGGCTTCCAGTTGAAGACGCATCCCACCCTCTCGGAGGAGTTGCTAGATCACCTGACCATAGGATTTGTTTGAGCCCTTTCTCATTATTGGCTTTTACATTCTTGAAGATCCCAGATTCAGGTGTCCAGAACCCTACTGTCCTTGCACCTTTACTAATGATGTTAACGACCTCATATGTCGAGACTTGTGGCAGGTCATTTAGCAGCCTGAACCTCCCAGCCAGCCCATCAAATGTTGTGTTGAGCACTGCACCAAGAAGTGTTTTTCCAGGTGTTGAGCAGGACACTCTGTTTCTATTGATCTGCTGCACCAAGAGACCATGCTGTGTCATACACCCAGAGAAGAAGCAGGCTTGGGTTAGGCACATCTCGAATACCTGGATTCTCCATCTGGCATTTTGGCCGGCTGTGTTTAGTTCACCTGAAAAGAATGAAAATGTACTGTAGCATGTTTTGGTTTTATTTGGCAAATAGTGTCCAACCGTTGACTAATTAGGTTCAAAACGTTCGTCTCGCAAAGTACAACTAAGCTGTACAATTAGTTTTTCATTTCATCTACATTTAGTACTCCATGCATGTATCGCAAGTTTGATGTGACGGAAAATCTTTTTTTTTTACATAGTGTATTTTTGGAGGAACTAAACACAGAGTTTCATGATACGGTCTGTGAACTGGACATAAGGTCGGAAGGTAACTACCCCCTGCATGTCATCAATCCTGTCAGGACCAAGGCTGTCCACTGCACTGCCAAAACCGACAGTGGCTATCCAGACACAGGGGGTGTTTAGTTCTCAAAAAAAATTTAGTCTTTTCCGTATATGCCATTATAGAAGTTCGCAATTCCTTCTATGCCACTAAAAAAGTCTAGTGGACTTCAGCGCCACTGCCCTAAACTTTTTTGCCCTCCATGCCACTGCCGTTAGACTGGGCTCTAACGGTGTCAATCTGCAGGTGTGAAAAGTCAAAAATATCCTTAGGTTTAAATATGCTATTAACTTTTTTAGCATCTTAACGACTTCAAATAAAAAAACTCAAAACTAGAAAGTTGTAGGTCTCGTCGAGATCTACAATTTTCATATAAAAATTATCTTTATTTAGTTTCACAAAAAATATATATTATTTTTCTAAGACATATTAATCATATCAAATCATATCTTTTTTTTTGCAGAATTAAATAAAGATAATTTTTATATGAAAATTGTAGACCTCGACGAGATCTACAACTTTCTAGTTTTGAGTTTTTTTCATTTGAAGTCGTTAAGATGCTAAAAAAATTAATAACATATTTAGACCTAAGGGTATTTTCGACTTTTCACACCTGTACTTTGACACCGTTAGAGTCTAATATGACGGTAGTGGCATAGAAGGCAAAAAAAAAAAAGTTTGGAGCAATGGCGCTGAAGTCCACCAAACTTTTTCAGTGGCACAGAAGGAATTGTAAACTTTTGTAATGGCATACACGGAAAAGACTCAAAATTTTTCACTCCATCACATCGAATGTTTAGACATATGCATAAAGTATTAAATATAAAAAAAAACTAATTGCATAGTTTGGTTGGAAACCACGAGACGAATCTTTTAAGCCTAATTAGTCCATGATTAGCCTTAAGTGCTACAGTAACACATATGTGCTAATGATGGCTTAATTAGGCTTAATAAATTCGTCTCACGGTTTCCAAACAAGTTATGTAATTAGTTTTTTATTAGTATCAAAACCTCATTTCGACATCCTAGGAAACATTCGACATGACACCCAAATACTTTTGACCCACCAACTAAACATCCCCATAACCATCAGACATCGTGGCCTTATTTAGATGGCAAAAACTTTACCTAAAAAGTGTTGTAGCACTTTCGTTTGTATTTAGTAATTATTGTCCCACCATGGTCTGAGTATGCTCAAAAGATTCGTCTCTCAAATTACAGATAAACTGTACAATTAGTTATTTTTTATCTACATTTAGTACTCTAGGTATACGTGCAAAGATTTAATGTGACGGAAAATCTTGAACACCCAACTAAACAAGACCACACGTATCAGCAACACTGACCTGTCGGAATAAGCGAGCAGCGAGATCTGGGAGCATGTGCACAATAAACGCCCGTGTGGAATTCTCCCGGTGACTGTATACTACCGTGTCCAGGTAGTTATCAATGGGCAAAGCTACACGATCCGCAATGAACGCGTTGTAACCCTGAAGGGCGTACACAAGCTCTGGGAGAATGCCAGCTCCATAAGGTGAGGGGGTGTTTAGTTTCCACCAAAAAAAATTTCATCTCATCCCATCGAATGTTGGGATATATACATAGAATACTAAATATAGACGAAAAAAAATAATTGCACAGTTTGGTTGGAAACCATGAGACGAATCTTTTAAGCCTAATTAATCCATGAGTGCTACAGTAACACACATGTGCTAATGACGGCTTAATTATGCTTAATAAATTCGTCTCGTGGTTTCCAGGCGAGTTATGCAATTAGGTTTTTTTTTGTTAGTATCCAAAAACTCCTCCCGACATCCCATAAAATATCCGATGTGACACCTAAAAACTTTTCGCTCACCGACCAAACATCGGAAATAGGAGTCTATTTAGTTCCAAAAAGGAAAACCAAAAAATGTTACAGTACCTGTCACATCAAATCTTGCGATACATGCATGGAGTACTAAATGTAGACGAAAGAAAAAACTAATTACACAGTTTAGTTGTAAATCACGAGACAAATCTTTTGAGCCTAATTAGTCCATAATTAGACACAAAATGACAAATAAAACGAAAAGTGCTATAGTATCCAAACCCAAAAACTTTCCCCAACTAAACAGGCAGTAGGTGCAGTATGCAGAAAGAATGGTGCTACCGATGGCGTCAATGCTGCAGAGATTGGAGCAAGTGCGAGGATTGGTGTGAGTGTGTGCTTCCCAAGGTACGCAATGAACTCGGCTTCGGCTGAAGTCAAAGGCCCAATGATGGCTTGCACTCTATCGTTTCTGATCAAATCTTCAGCTGCAACACATTCGCATAATTCACACTGGTCCAGTCAATGTTGAAGAAATCAGATATGCATCCATTCTTGCTGACAGGAATAAAAACTACATGCTGACTTATGTATCAAAATAACAGCTGCATCTTGTGCCTCTTGTGCCTAGAGGATGAAGCCAGCTGTTCTTCCTGTATCTAAAAAAAATATCATTCCTTGCTTTTCCTACCGTCACAGTTCTCTATTACCCTAGTGTAGGGTGGTTAATTAATCTATAATCTTCCAACTAAATGTAGCACTGCTCACTAATAGTCTTTCTTTAAAAAGAGAGGAGGAATTCAATTTCCAATTTTGCATACTACTAGAGTGAAGTAACTGCTTTGCATTCCCAGCAAATAGCACATGGTATTTGTCGCCGACGAATGTTACAGATTTGCAGTTAGGAAAGATCCATCCACTTATCTGTATCTAGGGTTCATACTTCTTTCCACACAAAAATTTCCTAAACATTCGTCATCAGTTTACCATCTTTCACATTTTCTTAGATCTTCTCATACGTGAATACACTCGTTCAAACAAACGTGCGGCTGACTACCCGATCGAGTTGAATCGATCTAATTAATGGAACAGCGTACCTGCTCCGTTGAGCTGCACTTGACAGCTGTAAGAACAGGTTGCAGAGGCAGAGCTCAACTAGGAGCCTAACGGCCTGTTTGGTTAGAGGTGTTAAAGTTTAACAAATACTGTAGCACATTCGTCTTATTTGACAAAACTTTTTCAATTTTGGATTAATTAGGCTTAATGGATTCGTCTCGTAAATTACTCCTAATCTGTGCCGACATGCATGTAATTAGTCTACATTTAGTACTACATGCATTTGCCGCAACATTGATGTGATGAGAGTTAAACTTTAACATTCATGAACCAAACAGGGTCTAAGAGGTGTGCGCATCCTGGCTCCTCCGAGGAGGGGATCAGCAGCAGCCTTGCCGTGGGGATTGTGGAGCGTGGCGACGGCGCCATTGAGGTCGAACGGGGGCAGTGGCAGCGTGGAGTTCATCAGCACCTCAGCGGGGTGAATGGTAACGCGCATGGCATGCAACTCTCCAGATGGTCACCGGCTGGACGCCGTCGAGGATGAGTTACAAGAGAGGGCGGGAGCTCGACGACGGCCATAACAAGGGTTGTGCGGGCGACAGGAAGAAAAGTCTTTTTACCCCCTCCGACGAGTTGAATCCATGCGCGGAGTGTAATTTCCCTCATCAAATGTTGTTAGTTAACTTTGAAAACGGTAACGCTCCCCTAAGGGCGTTCGTCCATCTAGACGTGGCGCTGCTTCTGGGGCCTGCGCGCTACCGGTCCAACAATGCCTGCTCTCTCTCTAAAATCTCTCTCCCACTCTCCATCGAGAGTCATCCCCTCCACTCCGCTCATTTCTTTCGAGGCAGATAAAGCTTGTCGCCGTGCCCGCGCCCGAGCACCGCCGGCCATGGTTAGCGCCGTCGTAGGCTTCGCCCTCGCGCCGGCAGTGTCCAGCGTGTCTTTTCGACCAGGCCCCGCCTTCCACGCCCCTGGCCCCTCCTCATCGGTGCGGTTCATGGCCAGGCTGTTGAAAGTCCTATGTTTGGTGTTGGTAATTAGTGACAATGCCTAAGTACTAATCCTATGCCTAAGTTGTATGTAGCATATGAGGATTAATACATTCTAAGGTTGGTGGCAAGATGGACATGGTGATCATGATGGCCACACTTGGATTTGGACGCAACCCTACGTGATCAAGGCAAAGGTATATGCTTAAGGGTTGTGTTTTAGTAACCAAGACACCTAGTGGTGTGGTTACATTGTAGGATAGATAGCCGTACTATAAAGAGGGGAATGACTCGGCTATTGAACTCCTAAGTGTCTCTAGGTGTGCATTTCACAATCATATGCATTTGGATAGAACTAATATCGCCTCGAAAAGTAATTATGAAAATGCTAACACACTCACATATGACGAGATCACTTGGTGGTGTTAGCACGTTTGCGAAAGCGGTGGAGTTTGAGCGGTAGAGAGGGTTTGTGGTCCTCTCTCCCTCCCGCCGAGCTTGCGAGGCGGGATTCAGGCGTTTTCGAGGAGGCGAACGGAGGTCACAGAGGTGACCGGACGCTGAACCGGACATGGTCTCTATATGACCGGACGCGTCCGGTCAGCGTTCAGTGTCTGCGCTTGTTTTAGGTTGATCATCGGACGCGCAGCGTGTCCGGTCATAGACGATCGGACGCGTCCGGTCGTTCAGGGAGCTTACTGGACTCTAACCGGACGCTGGCACTGTGGCGTCCGGTCAGTTCTACAGCGCGTCCGGTCACTGTTTCATTGTGCGCTGCTCAGGCTTGACTAGCGCGTCCGGTCAGTCACGGGACCATCACGTCCGGTCGTTCGCAGCGCGTCCGGTCTGCGTGTCAAGCTCGTCCGGTCGTTGCTTCGCAGTTAGCCGTTGTGCGACCGGCGCGTCCGGTCAGTTGGACCAGCGCGTCCGGTCAGTGCTTCGCGACTTAGCCGTTGCGCGATCGGCGCGTCCGGTCAGCGCGATTTCGGCTGTTTAAGTTTCTAACGGCTCTATTCAAAGGGGTACGTCTATAAATACTCGTTGGCCGGCTCAAGGCTCTCTCTCTTGAACATTTGACATACTTGTGAGCACTTTGAGCTAAGCAACTCCCCTCCCACTCATCTCCCTTGCTTCTTTGCATATTCGAAGTGAGATTGAGTGATCCAAGTGCATTTGCATTGTGAGATTGCATCTAGTTGGCACTTGGTGGTTAATTTGCTGCGGAATTCTTGTTTCTCTTGGTGGTTGCCGCCACCTAGACGGCTTGGAGCAGCTTGGAGGCGTTGGCAAGAGTTGGTGATTGTTCTTAGCCACCTCCGGTGATTGTGAGGGGTTTGTGCCTACCTCGGCAAAGCGCCAAAGGCAACGTTAGTAAATTGCTCGTGTCATTGCAACATTTTGCCATTTGGTAGGTTCTTATGGCGCCTTTTGAGAGGCTCGGTGTGAGACCGATTAGCCGCCGAACCACGTGGTGAAGAGGGACACAACGGGGACTAGCGTGCCGGCAAGCACGTGAACCTCGGGATAAATCTTCGTGTCATCACTTTTATATTGTGATTGATTGATCCCGGTGTTCGGTTGTCTTGGTATTTATTGTTGATCATATTGGTTGGCTCAATACTTCGCCCCTCGGTGAAACTCTCCTAACTTAACTCCGCATTACTTTCTTAGTTATCTTTGCTAGCTAGTTAGCTTTGGTAGAGTAGCTCCTTTGTGTAGCTTGCTAGTTGTAGTTGTAGTTACCTTCTCGGTTTGACTTGTGCGGTTGAGTGCAAATATACTAGAATTGTGAATTGGTTAGGTGGCTTGCAAACACCCCGTAGGCTAAGCAAAACTCGCATCTCGCTATTTGTTATATTGATAAACTTGTTTAGCTTGTCTTTGTAGAAAATTTTAAAAGGCTATTCACCCCCCTCTAGCCATCAAGACCTTTCAGTTGTGGGTGCGGGCTTCACTGGTGGGGCTCGTGGTGGTCGTGCGGTACTCGCCCTCGTATGAGAGCGAGGAGGAGGATGGTGAGGAGGGGCGGCGGAGGTTGGGGGAGGAGGGACCACGAGTTTACTGGCTACCGCAGTTTTCCACCAGGTAGGTCGACGACGCTGTGTTTTAAACTCATGTGTTTAATTTTTTTTTATCTAAATGTTACAAAAGTAGATCCTGGGATGTTGCATATGTTGCAATAATAATATACACATATTGCAAGCTTATGTTTCAAGTGTTTCAGTTGTTTGCAGATGTATGTTGCAGAAGTATATTTGGATGTTGCAGAAGTATATCTGGATGTTGCATAACATGTATGTTTTAAGTGTTTCAGATGTTTCATATGTATGTTGCAGATGTTTCATATGTATGTTGTAAGTGTTTCATCTGAATGTTGCATATGTTGCTATGGCTATACACGCATGTTTCAAGTGTTTCGTCTGTGTTTCAGTCATATGTTGCAAGTGTTACAACTGGATGTTTCAAAAGTAGATCTGAGAGAGCACATGTTGTAATAGCCCCCGTGGCTAGGGGACAAAGGCTTGCCGCAGCCGCCTGCTACTGATGCTAGGGCGCCGCTCGCGAGCGCCTGAGGCCAGCGGACGCCTCCGCGATGCGCATCCGCAGGCAGGGTGAGGTGGGCACACTCCTATATGTTACGGACCTGTTACGCCGGTGTGACAGGCGCAATAAGTTCGAATGGAGAGCAGCGTTCGAACGCCTCTTGCGTCCGGACAACAGGTGCTAGCCCTTCCATTTTAAAAACATTTGTTTTTTACACTATAAGGTTTAGACGGCTGTTTTAGGATGGCACAGCGTCAACATCAGAGCTCAAACAAATTTTATTAAAAAAATAAATACTTTAACAAAAAACTAAATATTATTTAATTTTGAAAAAAATATGTAATTAAGAATCTTGAAATTAGGTGAAAAAACTGAAACAGGTACTTGTCCGAGCTAAAACCAAAATTTTTATGATTTTTTAAGATTTAAACTAGATTTTAGAAATTCTGCATAACTTTTCTATGAAAATATTTTAAAATGTTTTCTCTGTGCTCTGTCTTTATGTTTGACATTTTGAACGTGTGAAGAGATAAGAGCAGGTAGGTCATTTCAATGAGAAAATAATGGAGAAAATATAAATTTCATGCGTATGTGAAATGACGAAAATTTACTAAAATACCGATTCAAAATTTTCAAAGACATGGAATGGCATCAAACTAATGGTTGAAGACGAGATGATCGCTCCAGTGAGTCAGGGATTTGAAGTGGGGAAACTGGGCCTATTCGGATGTTATGGTTTTTTTGAAGAAAATGTTGTATCAAAAAACTAGTTTTAGGAGAAGAGATGTGAAAAACTATAGTTTAGAAAAAAAAAGATATAAAGTGAAGCTTTTAAAAGTCTAAAAGACTACAATTTTTAGTAATACCATGGTTTTCAAAACTACAAAGACCTTTACGTCCAAATACCTTATAGGTTTCAAAACCATGGTATTTTTAGAAAAAAAAAACAAAATACTTTACATCCAAACAAGACATAAGAAATATTAAACTTTGTTTGTCTTAGATAGAAATGAACTTCTCTGTCTAAAAATTTGTACGAGAACACAAACGGTTCTAATTTAGAGGATTTGATGATGATGACGATGCCTTTTACTGGTCCAGAAGAGGAGAAAGAGACAGTCAAAGCCCAATAGAGCCTCAGCCTTAACAAGACGAGTTTTAGTAAGCTTGTCGCCTTAAGCTTGGGCTCCGCTAGTTAAAAGAGTTGAGCTCAGCCTTAGAATCATCTAAGCCTTATAAGGTTAACTTGTTTGTGATTCGAGCTAAGACGAGCCAAACACGAGTAATTGGTGATCAACTCTAACATTTGCTTACTAAAGTCTATCTTGTATAATTGGGCTCCAGATCTGCTAAGGCCATGTTTGGTCAGATTTCTGCTGGCTCCTACTTCAACTCCGGCTCTAGTGCATTATTGAGTACTGTTGAATCTACTGAGTACAGTACCACTAAGGCCTTATTTGGATTGACATCAATCCACCCCAGCACATGTGGATTAATGCGAATCTGACTACATCCAAACAAGACCTAAAACGGCTCCAACTCTCATAAGTCTAGAAAGAACTACGGAGAGAAAAAAGTTTTCTCTGGCTCTAGCTACATTATTATCTTGGGGAGAATTTGGTTCCCAGCTATGGGACGCCAAGCCACAACTAAGGCTGCCATAGTGCTGTTTGGTTATTGATTAAAGTTAGGCAGTCACAACTTTTATAGGTCATATTTTCGCCACAGTTGTGCCGCCTGATTCTGCCGCCACCAAGTGTGGCGTTGCCACACGATGCATGGCGCAATTTGGCTAGGAACCAAACAAACCCTTAGTTGTGGAGTTAAGCGCCTGATATATGGCAATAATAGGTTTTGAAGCTAGGTTAGTATCTGATCTTGTTTACAAATTGCAACAAGCAAAACGAGAATGAGCCGAATCAAAGGGTCTGCTTGGTCTGCGACTAAATTTTGCCAAGCCAAAGTTAGGTAAAAAAATTTAACATATATTTAACCAGTCAAATGTGAGAGCTTAGTAAGTTTTGGTAACAAACCAAATAATAATCAAAATTATGGCTTGCCAAATATTTGGCGTGGCATAATTTGGAAGCCAACCAATCAGACCCAAAATTTCCTGGCTCATTTTTCAAATCAAAGTACCTGTATTCAAATTAGGATTTTTGCAATTCGATTTGCTTTGTTACTGAAATGCTTAATTCCAAGACAGCATACATGGGTGGGCGTTAGGTGTGTTTTATCTTCGTCGGGTGTGTGTTACCTTGTGTATGTACTGCTGTATTTGGGTTTGTGTCGGTTTTCCATGCAGGTCCGGTTTCCCTCCTGCCATTTTTTGCGTTAAAAAAAAAAGATAGAGCCGGCCTTACCAGCGTGTGCTGCGGCGACGACATCTCCACGCGAGTCCCCACGAGCAGGTGCAGGTCGACCCGGCGGCTGGAGTTGGCATGCGCAGAGTAGAAGTCGTCCAAGCCATGGAGATGCAGGTGAGGCTCTTCCTCCCCGCCTCGCTCGTCAGGTCCAGCACCACGCCAACTCGCACGGCGGCCGCCAGTGGCAGATCGGAGGCGGAGGTGAACGAGAGCACGAGGACGAGAGCAAGGCCGCCTGGCATCATGGACCGTAGTACCAGTTCACACTCAACCAACTAGTCGCAGGATCGGAGTTGCAGAGCCGCAGAGGCATCGTATTAATTTATAGTATACAGTAGCCACACGTTTCAAGTATTCAACAAGGGCTAAAATCTTCCAGAAAATTCAAACTTATAACATAGCCACGCGCTTTAGAATTCCAGCAATGGTTGAAAGTTCCCTCAAATTCAAATCTATAACGAGGGCCACGGGGAGCCTGCTGCAGTGGCGCTATCAAGATGAAATCGACAAGAAGACGAAAAATTGGACCGCTCCTCCCACGCGGCTCCTTTGGAGGAGCCGAAGCTGGAGCCGTTTTGAAAGAGTCACTCTTCCAAAATAGCATGTCTCCTCCAAAATGGTTCCGACTCTTTTATTTTTCATTAAAACAGCTCATCCTATAAAAAAGTTTAATATGGCTCGTCCCAAGAAGCCGGAGTTAGGATATAGCTATCAAACATGTCCTATAACAAGCAATGAGTAGCGTCACCCTTAAATATACTTTTGGCCGGAGCTTTACGTGATTACGTCGGCTTGTTTTCATTAGTAGCGACACTACCACCCTTTGTCCCTTTGACCACAGCTGTAGGGTTTGTTTCCCAAAGCTCCACCGTTAGTTCCAATTCTTTAGTAACCGTATTATTTGCATTTAAGGTACAAATAAGAACTAAAAAAAACTCTATTTTACCTTGTAGTGTAGTAATCAAGGAGTTGGAGCGCAGCCAATGGCTTTAGCAACGGTGCGTAGAGTATCCTTTTCATGCCGATACTCTTGGTCAACGAGCACCGGTGAATTTTCAACACACTGGATAAAAATCTTCTAGGACTGTAGGAGTATAATAACCTGTTGAACGTTCTCGTTGGACTTTCGACGGAATCAGCAACCAACAAGAAAGCCATGGTAAGCAGAACAGGACCGATCCCAATTTAAGTGATTCCGGGCAGAGAAATGCATGAGATAAATAAAGAAAGATCACCATCCAATGGAAAATAAAATTGGCGATGAATGAGCTTGCATTCTTCGGTGATTCAGCGCAGTTCAGCCTCGCTTCTACAATCTACTCCCTGAACAGACCAGTACTTGCGAAAGTAAAAATGCTTTCCCAGATTGTCTGTTTGAACAGCTTTGCATGATCATATTGTTCGAATGGGGGAAAAAAATCCTTCAATCAAACTTAGTAAAACGAACCGTAACATCTTCAGTACCGACCAAGCACTAGTAACATGCTGTCAAGCTTCCCACCAGTCTAGACCCAACGGCCCAGCAGCCAGCACTCACGCCCCCGAGCGGCCGAGTCGAGCGCCATCGATTCCCCAAACGAAAACGCAAAGTTAACTAAGGGCATGTTTAGTTCGCAAAAAATTTTGCAAAAAATCACTGTGGCTGACTGTAGCATTTTCGTTGTTATTTGGTAATTAGTGTCTAATCATGGACTAACTAGGCTTAAAAGATTCGTCTTGTGATTTACAGCTAAACTATGTAATTAATTTTATTTTTTATCTACATTTAATGTTTCATGCATGTGTCCAAAGATTGATGTGACATGAAATCTGAAAATTTTTAGGAAAATTTTTGGAACTAAACATGCCTTAAGTGACCAGTCGCGCTCCCAGTCCAACGCACGACTTGGCCTAGCAGACTCTCGGTACGGTGCGCAGAGTCCCCTACACGGCCGTAACCTTGGCTCACCTCACAACGCGTGTCCTCGAATTCACCCTCGAATTCACCCTGGGCATTCGGTATTTACCGAACCGATCGGTACGGTTGTTCGGTTCACAAATTCAGTTCTTGAAAAAACAGGTACCAATTGGTTCCCTTAAAAAAAAGAGTATTGAGCACTTTTGGTTTCGGTATCTTTGGTTCAGTTTCGTTACTTACCAAAAATACCGAATAGATCTCAAAGGCATGTAGCAGCACGTCAGGGCTCGCTCAGATCTTCGGTCCTTGGAGGGCAAAGCCGAGGACACGGCTCACCGGCGCTGACTCGGGCCTTGGGGTGGTGAGCAGCGGCGGCGCGGTGCTCCTGCTGGCTCCTTGCGGTGGCCGGTGGCGGCCGAGTCGGGAGAGGAGGATAAGGCCGCCTGCAGCCTACTACTGCTAGGTGCTAGCATCGGGCAGTGGCAAGCGGCGGCACGACCTGGTGGCCAGAGGGCGGCGGCGCAGGAGCGACAGTATGGGGCGGAGCCGCGGGGGCGCGACGCACTCACGCTTGCTCAAGCGCGGCGGCGCGGGGTACTGGATGAGGCGCCCTGCGTGACAGACTGAGGGGTGGGGAGCAGGCCAGCAGGGGGCTAGGGTTCAGGTTCTTAGTGGGTAGTATGTGTATTGGGCCTGTATGCATTTAGGAAATTTGGTTTACCGAGGTGCGGACAAATTCGGTTCCTGGAAATTAGGAACCGAATAAGACACCGAAAATTTCGGTTTCGGTACTTTCAGTTTTGTTCGCCGTGCTTTCGGTTCGATTCTCGGTATTTTGTGCCTAAGCTGACCTGGAATAGCCCAGTCACTCCTCCCATGGACCCCGTCTCACAGCCCCACTTACACCGCGTCGGGGCCACCTGTCATCTAGTTTTTTCGTTATCGTAGCACTGATCCAGCCTGTCAGAAAAGCTTGCAGTGGCTGGCTGGTCACGGGTCATGCACAGATGCGAATCTTAAGGCCATGCGCATGCTAATCCTAATTTCAGTTTCTAATTTTAATTTGTAATTTCAGTTAGTAATTCTTTTTTGCAAGTTTCGGTTTGTAATTTCAGTTTGTAATTTTAATTTTTAATTTTATTTTCTAATTTCAGTTTTTAATTTCATTTCGTAATTTCAGTTTTTAATTTCTATTTTACAATTTCAGTTAGTAATTTCAATTTCTAATTGAATGAATTAGTTTTTTATTGTTTCTTTTAGTTTCAATTAAATGAGTAATATTTTGTTTCAATGTTTTTTTTCAGTATTTAGTTAAGTTTTTTTATTTCTTTTTTAGTAGTTTTCAGTCAAGTTTTTTCTAATGTTTTTTAGTTTTAGTTTTCAATCAAAATTTTTAATATTTTTTGTTTCAGTTTTGTATTTCTAAATCCTACTCTCTTTCTCATAAATAAAGAGACGATTTAGGATCCAGCACATATACCAAGACCAATGAGAAAAGTCCAAGATACCTCTAGTATTCTCTCTCATGCATCTTTACTATTTCACAACATCAAAAGCTATTGTCCACCTTCGTAGAGAGTGCAGGTAACAAGCCTACTACCTTGGACTTCGGTAAAGTAGCAGGATGTGAGCCACAACGATATTTTCGTTGGGACAACGTTCACAGGCCAGAACGACATTCTTTTCGGGACGGAGGGAGTACATATTAGTTGTATAATAACTTACCCTCGAAGTTGGCACCTTATGCAATGTCTTTTCTAATAATTTGCCCCTCAAGGTGTAACTTGTCTTATTTTAGGTCGCTACTCTTGTCTTTTTAATAAATGTCCCTCCAATTGTCATCTAGTCATGTTTTCCGGCTCATATAGTGGGTTTCCTAATAACTTGCCCCTCTAGTTGAAATCTTATGCAATACTTGTTCTAATAATTTTCCCTCGGGTTGCAACTTGTCTTGTCGCTACCCTTATTTTTTAATAAATGCCCCTAGTTGGCAGCAAGTCATGTTTCATGTCTTTTGTAATGTGTTGTAAAATAACTTGCCCCTTATTGGCAGCTTTATGCAATGTTTATTTTAATAATTTGCCCATGCAGGTTGCATCTTGTCATGTTTTAGTCCACTACTCTCTCTAAGGGGTTATCACCTTTATGTAAATACTACTATATAACACAAATTCCCATGGTAACAATCGACGCGCGTACCATGTAAAAATTTTAGTATATTTTTAGAGTAACAACTTTAGTACTTCCCCGTCACAAAATAAGGGCATGTTTAGTTCCCAAAATTTTGCAAAATTTTCTCAAGATTCTCCGTCACATCGAATCTTTGACGCATGCATGAAGCATTAAATATAGATAAAAAATAAAACTAATTACACAGTTTAAACGAAATTCACGAGACGAATCTTTTAAGCCTAATTAGATTATAATTGGACACTAATTGTCAAATAACAACGAAAGTGCTACAATACCATTTTCTAAAAAAAATTCGCACTAAACGAGACCTAAGTGCACATCTCGCATTTCAAGAAGTCAACCAACTTCAAGGTTGACTAGATTTGTAAAAAATGTACTAACATTTTCATCTATAAATTGGTTTACTCTAAAAATATATACCGTTATTAATCAAATGATATGTATTTGATATCATAAACATTAATACATTTTTTTATATATATTTAGTCAAACTTAATTTTGTTTGACTCCTCGAAGTGCGTGACGTGCACTTATGTTAGGACAAAGGGAGTATTAGATAGTAGCAACTTATTTGATAAATCTCTTAGCACATATTATATATAAATTGCTACCAAAATAAAATTCTTTGAAACATATGTAAGGAGGGTCAATTTTATTCGTCTCATCACGTACAACGTACCGGTGCAGACGAAATTGAAAACAGATACTTCATTCAAAAGTTATAGCAATTCATAGATTTTTTTTTGCTTTTTTATATTTGCGTGCAAGACTGGCATACAGTGGCAAACATGCATGTGCTTTTGGTCGTGCTGCTCGTCGCGCGGAGACTTTTGGTGGTACGCGGTGCTGCTCAGTCACGGTTGTACTTGTACGCGACGCGATGCTGCTCACTCACGCGGGTCTGGGGTCGCGCGTTCTGCCTGTGCGCGACCCGTCGCGCTTTCATTACCGTTTCCCCAAAGGCCGAAGGCGTTGGTCTGTTGGAAAACCTAGCCACCACTCGACACTCGTGACCGCCGCCCGCCACCTCGCCCCCGCCCGGCGTGCGCGGTCGAGAGAGAGGAGGGCCTGCGGCGCTGCCTGTTCCACCTAGCCGCTCGGCACTCGTGGCCGCCGCCCGCCCCCGCCCCGCCCGCGTGGAAGCCACGCTACTGTACCTGAATACGCCGCGCAGGAGAGCGTTGGATGTAAGCTACGCTGCTACGCTGTTTCGTATAAAAGCCGCGGCGCATCAGGGGCCAACCCTTCATTGAGAAAAAACACAGAATCGTGTATCGCATCGCCAGGCAGATCCCCTTCTCCTCGCCGAGAGAGAGAGAGAGAGAGAGAGAGGCAAGAGTCGCGGACCCAGAACCAGACCACACCGCGCCGCCGCCTCCGCCTCCGCCTCCGCCGTCGCCTCCGGTGATCGAGTCGCGTAGACACTACCTTCACGCTAGAAGACAAGAAGCATCGGCAGCCATGTTCGGCTCCACCAACCGTAAGCACTCGCCCCCTACTCCCCTCCTATTCTCGTCGATTCCATCACATCGGATTCCATGACCTTGCTTTTAAATCCTCGATTCCGTTCTCGTATGCATGTATTGCTACTGTTGCGCTCGCTTCCCGTTCGATTGATTGTTCGATTTCATACATTTCGATGGATTGTCCATATGCCTCCGCACGCTAGGGTTTCGTCAATCAAATAGGCTACTTGCAGTCTCAACTTCAAGGATCCGTGGAACACCTAACCAAACTCTTTTTATCTACTTGCAAATAAAACAGAAGAATGCTTCAGTGCTCATCGTTTTCATTTATATTTGTATAATATATGATAGCTGGTACAATGCAATACCTGATTACGATAGTACAGTTCAAGTTTCCCTTGCTGCAAGCCCTACATGTCTCCATAGAGAGTATGCTTTTTTTTCTTTTCTTTTTTTTGCAATTGATTATCTTCTCACCTCTCGTGTATGGTATCTTCATTGCAGCATTCGGGCAGTCGTCTACCAGCCCATTTGGCCAGACCTCATTTGGAACTCCACAGGGATTTGGCCAGTCTTCCACTGCTGCCAACAATCCCTTTGCCCCAAAACCGCTTGGCAGCCCAACGACAACTTTTGGGGCACAGATTGGAAGCTCGCTCTTTGCAACTACATCCACTGGTGCCTTTGGCCAGCAGCAATCCACTCCCGCATTTGGCACAACATCTACTGGTTCCTTTGGCCAGCAGCAATCCACTCCCGCATTTGGCACCCCATCCTCCTCTCCATTTGGGAGCTCCACACAAGCCTTCGGTGCATCCCCCACTCCTGCCTTTGGTGCCACATCCTCTGGTATGTATTATGCGTTCTCTATTGCTTTCCTCTCTTGCTGGTTCACCATGCTGATCATACCAGGTTGTCAGAGGAAGCCACTTTCTAGATTGTCTAGTTAATGATGCCAGTTTTATGCGTAATTGTTCTTTTTTGTTAGGAAAACAATTATCTTCTTACAAATTGGAAACAGCATGAGCCATTGTCAGTTTTGCCCATATCTCACAAGTTTTATTTATCTTTGCATTTCTCTGCATGCTACATTTGTTCTAAGTAGCTACTCATGTGGAATCATGCCAGTTTTTACTAGGTTGGCCTAACAAGATCTGCTGTATTATTTGTGATGTCATATCTCTGCTCTGCACATGTTATAGGATCTTTGTTCGGACAGAAGCCAAGTTTTGGGGGTTTTGGATCATCTCCTAGCCAGTCAAATCCTTTTGGTAGCACGTTCCAGCAAACACAACCAACATTTGGCAGCAGCACTTTTGGTTCATCAACTACGCCGGCGTTTGGTACTACGACTATGCCTGCATTTGGCACAACTACGCCAGCCTTTGGCACCACAACTACACCTGCCTTCAGTGCATCGACTACCCCAGCATTTGGTTCAACATCAACATCTTTATTTGGTGCTTCTAGCACACCAGCGTTTGGTTCTACAGCCTTTGGTACATCTTCTACTGGTTTTGGAACTTCAGGGACTACAGCATTTGGTGTGAGTAGTACTACTCCAGGTTTTGGATCTTCAAGCACACCTTCATTTGGCACATCAGCTAGCACATTCAGTTTTGGTTCTTCACCATCTTTTGGACAAACAACAGTTTCCTCTGGTAGCACTCCCTTTGGAACAACTCCGTCACCTTTCGGTGCACCAGCTCCTGCATTTGGTAGGTTTTCCCATTGGATGTTCACATTATTTTTAGCTACTTATGATATAATAATGCTCAGTGAATTGTTGTCTGAGACTCTTGAGTACATATGATGCAGCAGTTGATATTTACTGATTCTTTTGTTCTTTCTAATTCCAGCAGGCCTATTTTATTGCAAATCTCCCTTTTAAACTGTTTTTACACTAGCGAGGTCATCTTTTTTTACCTGTTTCACCAATTATTTGTTCCCTTTGAGTTTCAGGCTCACAGACAGCAGCGCCAGCTTTTGGACAACCACAATTTGCTAATCAAGCTGGAGGAACCAGAATAAAACCTTATTCTCAAACACCAGATGTTGACAGTGCTACTAGTGGTACTCAGCCTGCTGCAAAACTTGATTCCATATCAGCAATGCCTGAATACAAAGACAAGAGTCATGAAGAATTGAGGTGGGAAGACTACCAGCGTGGAGACAAGGGTGAGGAAAATTATTTGGGGATCAAGGGTTTTGCTTGATTTGTAAACACTCTTTAAACCACATCTTTAATTCCATTTATTATTTTGTCCTGCTTGTTTGTATGAACTGGAGTAACCATTATCTTATACCCTGGCTTAGCTTGGACCCTGAATAGAATTGACAAATAACTGTTATTCCCTTTATTAATTGTTTATTATATCATTGCTAGGTTTCGTTAGGTACATGTACTTTTTTCTTGTGAAACATGTGCATCATTCTTAATATTTGGACTTGCAGGTGGACCAAACACTTCTGGAACTCCAGCAGTGGCACCTAGCTTTCCATCATCAACGCCACAGAATGCTTTTGTTTCGACAAGCAATCCCAATCCATTTAACCAGCCTGCCACAAACCCATTTTCAACAAACAATCTATTTGCTCCTAAGCCTGCTTCAACTATTGCTTCACCATTCAGCACCGCATCATTTAACAATGTATCAGTTGCAAGTCCGAGCCCATTCACCTCATCCAGTAGTACCACAATGTTTGGGCAAACAGGTGTTTCTACATTTCCAGCAAGTAATTCGCCATCATTATTTGGAAATACCAATCCTGCTCCTTCTATATCGTCATTATTTGGCACATCAATGACGAATAATTCAAGTCCATTCGGCACTGGCTCATCGTTGGCTAACACTCAATCAGCCCCACTATTTTCATCAGCATTTGCTCAACAGACATCAAGTACACCGGCTTTCTCCTCTGGGAGCCTATTTGGGTCAACTAATCCTGGCGGTCTGTTTAGCAGTAGCGGTCCTTCACTTTTTCCAACAGTAAGCATCCTTTGTCTTTGTCCTTATATTTTATTACTAGATTCTTGTTATCATTTCTTATTTATTAGTACTTAATTTATTTTGCTTCTAATGATTCAGTCAACATTTCAGCCATCTCCCCCTGCTCAAACTTCTAACATATTCTCCTTCCAACCTGCAATTCAACCAGGTCAGTATTTTATATTTAAACCTCTCTTCTTTTTACAATTTATCTTCAAAGACTAATTTGGGCTTAACTTATGTTCAAATGCATGCCTACATGGATACAGCAGCTTCTACAGGTGGATTCCCTGGTTTTTCCAGCACTACGAATCAGGCCTTGATGGGACAGCCGTATGATCTTCTGCTACTTTTCAAATGCACATGATTATTCCTTTCCTATTTAGTAATTTCCTTTCGATGGATTAAAACACTGATTAGTTATAACAAGGTTAAGGAAAAATAATATTATGATCAGTCTAATGTGGAGAATGGTGTAGGCAAAGTAGGGGAAAAAACTTGATGGTTCATGGAGACTAGCTTATATTTAATGCCGTGAGACTATATCTGTAGTCTAAGAGCATGGTTCTGGCATAACATAATTCACAAATGAGTTTTGGCAACACATTATTCCTCTTTTTTTTTTCTCTTTTGCCTAAGGTAATACATTATTTAGTTTAACATGGTGTATACTGTTGCATTTTACACAGAACTCCTAGCCAGTCCAGTATGGTCATGCAGCCTGCTCCTGTTTCAAATCCATTTGGGACGCTTCCAGCAATGCCTCAGATGTCCATTGGGAATGGTGGATCTTCACCTTCAATTCAATATGGAATATCAAGTTTGCCGGTTAGTTTTGTTTCTCCTTAGCATTTCTAATTGTTTATGTAGCTGGTGGACAGTAGAGATAGGAGCAAGATGGTGGTTGTTGATTAGGAAGGTGTACTAAGGGTGTACTAAGGGTGCCATAAGCAGGCACCGCATGTGAAAGGGGTTTGCTTGATTGTAACTTCTTACTGTCTTGCAGGTTGCTGAGAAGCCTCTTCCAAGTAGATCATTGTCCATGGCGGTTCCTAGGCATTTGTCACAGAGAAGGATAAAACTGCTCCCGAGAAAATATAATCCAATATCTGATAGCAAGGTAATGAATCACCTGACCTGTAAGAATAGAATAATTTTGTGTGCAAAGTTTTGTTTTATGTTTTGTTCATGGAGCTTTTCGAAGCCATTGAGAAAGCATTGAATGATTGAACAATGATTGAACACGTTGCTCAGTTGCTTCTATTATTCCTATAGGTTCCATTCTTTGCTGATGATGAAGAATCTCCAGCCACACCGAAGGCGGATGCTTTTTTCATCCCTAGAGAGAACCCAAGGAATCTGGTAATTCGTCCAATTGAGCAGTGGCCTTCGCGGAGAGAAACTGACCGGCAATCGACTTTGAAGAATGCCACTGATTTGAACAAATATGAAGGTAAATCTTTCCATCACAGAACTGGAATTTTCATATAAATATTGTCCCCAGATAGGGCAAATGTCAGTTACTGATCTCATTAAGTTGTGCAGATGCTTCCACTGAAAGTGAGCGTGGTAAGTCTGCCATGTCACCAAGCATCAGGCCTCCTGCAGTGGAAAATGACAATCAACATGAGGCCAGGGCCATGGTTCAGCATGGGAATGGAAATGTTACTTCAGTCGAGAGGTTGTTGCCTAAGCTTCCACGTGCAGATTACTTCACAGAGCCTAGTATAGAGGAGATTGCGGCCAAAGAACGTGCGGAGGCAGGCTACTGTGGCCGGGTGAGGGACTTTGTCGTGGGGCGACATGGCTACGGTAGCATCAAGTTTCTGGGGGAGACAGACGTGAGGTGCCTGGATCTGGAGTCAATCGTGGAGTTCAACAACCGGGAGGTGATTGTGTACAAGGACGACAACAAGAAGCCCCCTGTGGGTGAGGGGCTGAACAAGGCCGCGGAGGTGACTCTACTGAACATCAAGTGCGTAAACAAGAAGACCGGGGAGCAGTACTGCGAGGGGGCAAGGGTGGAGAGGTACAGAGAGATGCTGGTGAAGAAGGCGGAGGAGCAGGGCGCAGAGTTTGTGTCCTTCGATGCTGCCAAGGGAGAGTGGAAGTTCAGGGTGAAGCACTTCAGCGCCTATGGGCTTTGGTGATATCCTAAGTAATCCTGATGCAGGAGTGAGGGATGGACGATGGAATGTCTTGTAGTTAAAGTAACGTTTTTTTTTTTGGTTTGCTTTGATGGAGCAGTACGCTTTACACTCTTGTCAAATGTCATGCTGGGGTTCTGTTGTTCTCCTTTTGTGGAAAAGATTTGAGTTGCTGTAAAATGCTTGCAAATTGAGCTGTGCTGCTGAAAACTGCAGCAGCAGCTGAATCCGCCATAAAAGTAAGGCGTGCTACTTATCATCAACTAGGATTGCCCATGCGCCTGGTATAGGAGTAGAAAAAATTTAACGAAATAATGGAAACTGCAGCAGCAGATGGACAAAACTCTGATGCGAATTAAACTAAAATGATATTATGTTTTGGTTACGAATATACTTGGCCATGTAGCCCGAGCCTGTTGGCCTGGCCCGAAGCCCGGTCATTTGTCCCGGCCCGAGCATGGCCTGGCCCGGTGGCCAACGGGCGCGGGCTGGCACGGCACGGGCCACCAGGCCGTGCCTGGGCCGACCCCCAGGCCCGTGGAACGGCACGGCCACAAGGGTCGGCCCGGTGCGCGGCCTGGCCTGCTAACGGCGCCTCCGCCCCCCTCCTCGTGCCCCGTCATATAAATGACAGCCGCGGCGGCGACCCCCCTCCTTAGAAACCCTAAATCCCCAATCCGCCTGCCGCTCTCTCAGTCGCTCTCGCTAATCGCTCTCGCTCGCGCCGTACTCCGTCGTCTTCGACTCCTGTGATCTCGATCCACCTGCCGCTCCGGCGCTCGGCGCTCCCCATCTCGCCCTTTCTCCTCCCTCCCTCTCCTCTCGCTCGCGGTGAAATATGTGAGTTGTCATTGTCCAGTCCCTCCTCCGCCACTCGCCGTCGCCGTTGAATCTAATCGGTGTCTGTCTCTCTGTCGTCTTGCTCTTGGACCTTGGTGACCCTCGTCATCTCCGGCACCGGGCTCCGGTAGCGCAGGTACGTAAACCCTAACCCTAGATCTTTGATTTTGATTTGTCTTCCTTCACACTCGAGCTTAATCTTTCCTCTGTGTGTCCCCTTCCCCTCCCCTGCTTCTCCTCTGCTTGAGCAGGTCGGCGCCTGCTGCTGCTGATACCGCTTCTTCCTCCTCTGGCATAGAAATGGCCAGGCGCCCTCGCGCTCCGTCGAGGAACGGTGCTGGAGGACGGGGTCATCGTGAGCCGTCATCTGCTGGGGGGTCGCCATGCCGGATCCCCTCTCCGGCAACGGCAACGATGAGCTCCTCAGCGATGATGAGCATGAGCGAGAGCTCGAGGACGACGACGACGTCCGTGAGGACGCTGCCGCTCTGTTCGGCATCAATGTCATTGATAGCTCGATTGATGTCGATGCCGTCGACGGCGACGGTGGTGAAGGGACCGCGATGGCAGCAGGGACTGGCACTGGCTCGACCAACACTCATGGTACCTCTAATGCTGGTACTGGTAAGCGCAAATCCGGTGTTTGGGTGGATTTCCATGAGATAAAAGAAGGTGATGTTCGTATTGCTGCTATCTGCAAAATGTGTGGCACTAGAATGTCTGCTAGATCTGCTGCTGGCACTGGTCATTTGATTAGGCACCAGAACTCTTGTAGGAAGAAGAAAGATCATGCTCATAGGCTCCAGTCTAGGCTTGCTTTGAATCCTGATGGTTTGAATAATTGGGTGTACGATCCTGCTGTTGCTCGTACTGAATTATGCCATTTGATTGCTAGATTAGACCTTCCATTAGGCATTGGTGACACACAGGCTTGGGAAGATTACATTAAGCGTGCTCATAACCCTTTGTTCAGCAAGGTTTCTAGACAAACCACAACTAGAGACCTTGGTAAACTGTTTACTGAAAGGCGTGATGTGCTTAAGAATTCTGTGTTGCCTGTTGCTTCTTCTGTTTCTTTGACTTCGGATATTTGGTCTGGTAATGCTAAAGAGGATTACATTTAAGTTGTTTGTCATTATGTGAATTCTGATTGGGAGTTACAGAAAAGGGTCGTGGGTTTCAGATTAATTGATGTTAAACATTCTGGTGAAAACATAGCTGAAAGGATTGCTGGTGTGGTTGAGGAATTTGGTATGGTTGATAAGATTTTTGCTGTCACTCTAGACAATGCTTCTTCTAATGCTAAGGCTATGGAGACTTTGGCACCTATGTTCTCTGGTTACTTGGGTTCTTATCCTGCACCTACACCTTCTGATCATAATAAGGTTAAGTATTTGCTTGTGCATCAACGTTGTGCCTGTCATATAATTAATCTTATTGTGAAGTCTGGATTAAAAAGGTTGAAACCTTTTACCGAAGATTTGAGAACTGCAATTAGCTTCTTAAATTTCTCTAATCAAATGATTGCATTGTTTAAAGAATACTGCAGTGCTAAGGGTGTGAGACCTAGGAAGTTTGGCTTGGATATGGATATTAGATGGAATTCTACTTACTTAATGCTTAAGCACCTGATCCCATACAAGGATATCTTTTCTGTGTTCATTAATTCACACTATGGTTCAGAACTGTTGACTAGAAATCTTTGGCATGTTGTTGAAAAGATCTATAAATTCCTAGAGCTATTTTATGACTGTACTGTTTCTCTGTCTGTTGTTTACTATCCCATAAGCCCTCTTGTTCTGCACCATGTCCTTGAGATTGCTTCTCATTTGCATGCATGTGAAAGAGATCAAGCTCTTAGAAGTGTTGTTGCTCCTATGAAACTGAAATTCTTAAAATATTGGGAGAACATACCACTGCTATATTCATATGCTTTCATTCTTGATCCTAGAGCTAAGATGATTGGATTCTTTAAAGTTCTGGAATTGCTTGCTGATTTTACTGGTTCTGACTACAATTCATACTACGCTGATGTCAAATCTGAACTCTATAAACTGTTTGACAAGTATGTGAGCAAGTTTGGTACAGCTAGCTCTCAAAGAGTTGCACATCCATCAGCCAATACAGGTAAGAAAAAGCAGGCTTGGGGAAGGATCTTTGTTGGCAGTAGCACTGGTGGATCAGGATCAGGTGGTATTGGCCCCCCTAGCTCTGGCACTTCATCTTCATCTTCATTTGCTGTTTCTGAGCTCTCTGCTTATTTAGACAGTGACTGTGTCACTTCTTATGGAGATGACTTTGACATTCTTCTCTGGTGGAAGGACCACAAGCTAACCTATCCAATTTTATGTATAATGGCAAGAGATATCATGTGTGTTCCAGTCTCTACTGTCTCTTCAGAGTCCTGTTTCAGTTTGATAGGCAAGATACTTGAAGAAAGGCGATGACGCCTTCTGCCAGAGAATGTGGAGATGTTGACCTGCATCAAGGTAATCTGTTATTACTTTACTTGCTTGTAGAGTTGTACTTGGCTTTGGCTACAAATTTGTGCTAACATAATATCTATGTATTGATTCAAGGATTGGAAACTAAAAGCAACAGGGGAACAACATGAAGCTAAGAACATAGAGCTTGCTGAGGCATTTGAGAAGTTGTACCTTGATGAAGAAGAAGTGGGAGTGGTGCTGCTGTTGCTTCTGGTACTGGTACATAGAGTTAGACAATGTGAGATGAGTTAGTGAGTGTTCTTTTGCTGTGAACTATGAGATGAGTGATTTTGGATGGCCAAGAACTATGCCACTATGGTTTGTAGGACATAAGACATTAAGATCTAACTATGAGCTGGCTGCACTCTTTTTTCATTTCTAGAGTTTCTCACAAGGGTGAGTTTTATATAGAAAGGTTTTTAATGAGGCAGCATTACACAAAAACAGCTCATTTTGATAATCATGTTCATGTTATCATCATCTAGAACTTTTGAATTGTGATCTGATATGTGAAGTTGTGAACTTGTGCTGATCTTATCAAAATGATGATAATTGAGAATTTGTGATCTGTTGACTGAGGTGTTTTTTGCCTGACGTGCTGACGGGCTGGCCCGGCACGCTCATCGTGTCGTGCTTTACGGGCCGGCACGACACGAAAAATGGCCCACGAGCCCGTGCCTGGGCCGAAGGCCAGGCACGAAGCACGGTCAGGCACGGCCCGTCAGGCACGACGTGTGCCGTGCCGTGCCAGCCCGGTACCGTGCCGGCCCGTTGGCCAACTATAGTTACGAAGCATATAACTTAGACAGCTTTGTCAATGAAACTTTAAATGCAAGAACATCAAATATGATTATCTAAATAAATGATAACAGTATAGTATTTCAATTTCGGCAATCACCGCATCCAGCAGCCCCATGGATTTCTCTCTTTAAATAAATGAATTCGATGGGGGACAAAACTGCTGCATTGCACATTGGAGTGGCCAAATTGACTGACTTCACTCCCCTGTAGTACCGATCGTCATTATAAGATGCTTGCTAGTGGTGGAATAGAGTTCAGATGTATTTAAACATGCAATCAGTTATTATCTGATCAAAGAATGAAGCATAACTAAAAGAACTAGTTAATCTGACGCTACTTGTGGGCATGTGACTCTACATCATGTTGAATCTTCCGTGGTGTTTTCTTTTTCTGCTTATACTTCGCATAAGAGTACCATATACCGCCAAATGTGTTGATCACCAGTCCAGTAACATTCAGAGCGTGCACTTCGACACCTCCCAACAGAACGAAACCGAGGGTCTGAAAAGCCAATGGGGAAAACATGATATAAGATTTACTTATTAGTTCTAGAACTTCAGAGCTCAGTTGCATCAAGGGTTCCAATGAAAGGTCAAACTGGTCATACATAAATAGGCAAACTTACCGTAGACCCGACGCCCTTGAGAACTCCTACTATTGTTGTAGTCAGAGCAGAATTCACAATTGTGCACCAGAACATAGTGAAATTGAGAACGATTCCCATCACCAGTGAGATAATGAGAAAACACTGAATGTCAGAGAGGCTGCCTGCAGTTCAAGTGTCACCAGACAATGCAAGTTAGGAATAGAGACATACAACCAATAATTGACGTAGAAACTTTAAGAGTACTATTATGTTAATGAATAGCAGCGAAGTGTGAAACCATTGGCTTCAGAAACTCTGGAGAACTAACTTTAATTGTCATTTTGTTCTTGAGTTAAAGGGGTGAAACAAGGGAACATACAGAGATTGCTAGCTTAAATGTTCTGGTTAAATTTTAATATACTGCATTCATATCACTGACCTTTGCAGATAATACTGTAAGAGAATGGGGGAATTCTCCTGTTGCTATAATGAGGAAAAACAGAAATGGAAGTGACAATATGCTGTTGTAAAACATCAAGTCCACTGAGGAAAGACCATCTTCAGCACCTGATTTCTCCACCAGAATCAAATACATAGTCTGCATAATGCATATACATTCAGCTGTCAGATACAAAGATACATAACCTTGCCTTAAAAAACTCTCAAAAGATACAGAATAAATTTCTAAGAACAAAACAGAGTAGAAATCACACAACCTGGAAGAAGACTGATGTTAGAGCCATGCAGTATCCATATAGGTCAAAGGAAAAATCTCCAAGTGCTGCAATGAGGACACCAATGGCGGTGCAGATAACTGAAAGAATGACCTAAAGTAATTTGAATTGATCAGGATGTGGCAAACAACAATAAGAGCTGTTAATTCCCAGGGGAGAAACAGTGCATTTCTCTAATGTTTGAATTAAGTTGCAAATGATGAAATTTCAAAACAAGAATGTACAGCAGATCAAGAGTTTCAGTTACATTTGTCAGTGCCTTTCAGAATATATACCTAAAGTGCTTGCAAAATTTTACTGGAAACATGGACACCAGTAGCCAAGCAGTGATACTAACCAAGAATATTAAGATATTTTGGCAGGAACGTTGAAAAGAAGGATTTGTGGTACCCAGTAAGGCTACAATTCTCATAAACTTCGATTAAGCTTATCCACACTAAATGGAGACAGTGAGGGGAGTTCAGCTTAAGTAATAATTGTACCATATGTTAAAGGAAGTGCAAAATAGACTAAAGAAATGCACTTCAATGGTCAGACCTGTGTCGGTGGCTTCCCCTTTCCCCGCATGCACCCAGCTACCAACACAGCAAGGGGAGTGATCCTCTTGATTGCAATATACATTGGGATGTTAACCCCTTTCAAGCTTGCTAGAGCAAATCCCACATTTGCATTGTAGAAAATAGACACTGGAAGAAGCTTCTTCGCAGTTATCAAGCTGAAATCTTTTCTTTTAGACATCCCTAGAACTTGACCAAAATGTATCAGAAGTGCCGTCGCTATTTGCTGCAGAAAGTAGCAGAGAAATTGAACATAACAATCAGACTTAGTCAAACATAGAAACATGCAATATTTTCTCGGCCGTGATGCTCAGCAATACCTGTAAAGTGAGGAGGGTCATGGAGTGAATATACTGGATAAGAACTGCTTTGTTCACGAAAACCATTGCCATAGATGCGACTCCATAGGAAAAGGCAGCAGCTAAGCTGCAAGAACATATGTACAGGGAAATGGTCAGAACTTCCAATGCACTGCAATCTGGCCTGAATCAGTAGCTCTACACAAAATTGTTTTTTACTTTTCTCCTGAAAAATGTCTACTCTAGCATCAAACCATTACTACTTTCTAAACTGTTCATGACCCTACTAACAAAGAAGATGGACATAGCCATTCTTGCTAAAGTTGAACTTGATACTAACCCCTAAGCGAAGTGAAATCTAGTAGGTTCGATTTACCTATGATGAAGCACAGAAGAGTGTCTCGTTTTTTTTTAATTTTGAAACGAGTGTGTAGTTTAATTATGCCACCACATCAAGCGGCCAGAGAGTCAGATAGTTGACTTGCATACATACAGTACCAATGAAGGAGTAGGACTTACGCGCTATTTATATTCCAAGTTGCGACGAAATTGCTAATGAATCAACCAGTTTCTTTCTTTCTTTCAGTAATAAAAGGACCTCTCATTATCTAAAAAAAAAGGACATCTAAAATCCAATGCCTCTACGCTGCGAGCACAATAATCTGCAAAAGAAGCAGAGGGACTAGGCTGCCGAACGCCCATGAAGATAGCCTTGCCTGAGGGCGGGGGCGCGGGGCACAACGAACCAAATCCTTATCCACTTTGTGTTGTACTGTTGTGTGCCAATCTGACGAACCAAATGGCAGCAGAAGGGGAAAAAATACACATGGAAATTCCTTCCCCGCACGATTCCACCATCCAAAAATCAAGCAAGCACCGAAAGCGTCGCGCGAAAACCGGCAGGGCACCGCCGCGCGGTTGGCAGCAACCCCACCACATCCCTCCCGTCCCCAGTCATCATGCGTGGAGGAGCGTAAAGCAAAGCGGGGCAGGGCAGGGCAGGGCGGCGGAGATGCGCAGCAAGAAGAAGAAAAAGGGAAGAGCGGGAAGCTATGCTCACCTGAGGATAGAGCTGGGCTCGCCGGCCTCCGCCCCCATGTCGCCCCTCGCGCTCCCGAGAAGCCGGGCTGCGGTTGCGGGTGCTCCGTGTCCGGGCGCGGGCGCGCGCTACATGGACCGGCCGTGCCTGCCGATGCGTGCGGGTGTGTGTGTGTGTGTGTGTGGGGGGGGGGGGGGGGGGGGGGGGGGGGGGGGGGTGGGTGGGGGGTGGTGGGAGGAAGATCCGGAGCCGCTGGTTCAAGCGGGCTCATAAACTGACCTCGCTAGTAATAGTACTATTTGTTAATTGAGTTAACAATTGTATGAGGAGGCAAAGCACGCGCGAGGAGCGTGAGGACGAAGCGATGCGCCGCTCTTTGTCGCGCCCAAGCTTTCCATTGAGACTATCAGGCAAAATATTTCGTGAAAAAATACTAGATTTTTCGTCACATCAAATCTTTAATACATACATGAAACATTAAATATAGATAAAAAAAATTAATTATACAGTTTAGACGAAATGGATAAAACGAATCTTTTAAGCCTAATTAAACCATAATTAGACACTAATTATCAAATAAAGTGCTACAGTAGCATTTCGTAAAATATTTCAATAACTAAACCAGCCCTCGCTGGACCACTTGAGAGGGGAGAACGCAGAGCTGTAGATCGATCCATTTCTGCCGGAGGATGGCTTGACTTTCCTGGGACTTTGGGCTTGGGCATCCATGCCCGCGAGGCACACGTACGATGGTCAATGGTGCGAGAGGCAGGGAATGGACCTGTATAAAACGGTTCCTTCCTCCATGTGCCTGTGAGATGGAAAGAACCACGAATTCCTCTTTATTATAAAAACAACAGCTTCGATTACTCTTTCATATATAAAAAAGTATAGCTCCGGACTTCTCTGGCTCTTCTGTTAAAGTCAAAGCTGTACCAAACAGATCCTTATTCGACCCACTTGACTTGGTTTCAGCTAGTGATCGTATGGTGTAGCAAGAATAGAAAAAAAGTCTCTCTCTCTCTCTTTTTTGCCTCCTCATAATATTATATGTCAAGAACTTTCTCCTCGTCTATAAAACCAGATGTTGGCCCCCCAATTTAAACCAATTATTTTTGCATGGTAGCGGTTTATATGATTTTATGAATCAATAACAATTTAGCATTATATACAAAATTAATGTACATCTCTGTATATAATATAGGTGCGAAAGACTACTGATAGAGATGACAGCGGATCGGGTTCGGGTCAGATACCCGCGGGTTTCGGGTTTGGGGATGTTTTTTCACCCACGGTTTTCGGTTCGGTTTCGGGTTTGGTATCGGGTTCGGTTTCGGGTTTGGTTTTTCACCCGTGGATATCCAATGGATATCCGAAATAAATCATTTGGAATTAAAACTCATGTTTTATAATATGCTAATAATAACTTGTTTACTTAGATTATTAAATCTATTCAAAATTGACTCATGAAAATATTTATTATTTATTGCCTCTTATTTATACATGTGAATATGTGTATATTTATCTACGGGTTTCGGGTATCCATTCGGGTTTCGGGTATCCGTTCGGGTTTCGGGTATGCGCGGGTTTGGTTTTGGTGATGAATTTTCACCCGAATCGGTTTTTGGTTTGGGTTCAGGTTTCGATTTCGGGTTTCGGTTTTGGGTGCACGGAGACTCCACCTGATCCGAACCCGACCCGTTGCCATCCTTAACTACTGATACGAAATAAAGCAAACCGAACTACTGCTATCTCGTAAACTGTTACATCTTCCAACAACACTGAAAACATCGACATCCCAGAATCAAAGTAAAATACAACTTAACAAATATACATCCCCAGATCCCCAAGCACAGCGTCCCCCTCGTACGTAGTTGTTAGTTGCTAGTTGCTACAGATGTTAACAGTGGAGTGGAAGGGGGCGGCGTAGGATTGTTCCAACATCTCAGACAATGTTCATCTCGATCATCTTCAATGATTGTGCAGGCGCAGAGCCATCATGCACTGCATTAGCATTATGTCCACGTTCGTGGCTTATTGCTTCATTGAGGAGCCCCTCAGGGACAGAGCAATCACTCCCGTGGCCACCTTGGTGATCACCGTTTGTGGCTTCAGGATGGGGGTGATCAATAAGGACAGAAATGTTGTCCGTGGTGTTCTCAAGTGGATGATATTGTTGGTCGCCAGGGTTCGTGCTGCCGGCTGTTTGTACTGCATCAGCGTCTTCAGCTCCGGTCAATCTGGCGTAAGCCAACTTGGCAATGCTTATCAGCAGCATCAGAGAAGAAATGAGTCCACTAACGAGGAAGAGACCAGAGAAATTTCGCAGAGTGAGAAGTGTATAATCTGCCTTAGTTATGGTCAGCGATGCATCATCATCATCTGTGCTTGTGCCCAGCCATTCTTTTTCGATTGTTGAGACCTCTTCCCCTCCAGTGATGTCCAAAATTGCGCTGGAAAGACAATTCACCAGTTGACAATGACATGAATTGAATACCTAAATGTAAAACGGAAAGACATATAGCATTATTAATCAGGATAGCCATTATATTCCCACAGATACTGAAAACATGCAGTTTTCTCTTGAAGAGTCAATAAGCACGAGATGGAGCAGCTTACAAAACCAAAACCAGGGGTTCTGAATATTTGATCCTGAATTTCGAATTCGTCCTTGTATCTTGAGTCAGAGAGGAAAGCTTTTAGATAGGGGACCTCATCAACGATAGCTGACACACCACCGTTCTTGGATCCATTCGTCAAAGCTTTAGCATACTCATCTGCTGAAGAATAAGCAGTTGAGTTTTCTGCGGTGAAATGTCTATGCCTCAAGAGGGAGAGCACAAATGATCCCTTCTGGTATCCAACAGAGTCGCCAGCCTTCAGAAGTTGGTTCAGATCCTTCACCGAAGGCTGGAGCCTATCTGCAGTTAACAAGGATGACAAACTTGCTGTGTAACTCTGTACCAGGACCAGCACTAGAAAACACCATATCACCACAACAAATCGTGACAATGGGCTTCTAACATTTTGACCTGTGAATTATGAACTTTTTTAGATAGTGGAACGAGGTTCCAGCTGATTATTTATGAACTGTGGTAAGAAACTAAACTAAAGAAAACAAAGTTAAGCCCAAAATGCTGACCGTGAGAAAACGTCCGAGTGGAGAAAGCAAAGTAGGCAGCAGTGCTGAACTGTCCCATAGCTGATCCTTGGTACTCCGGAATTTTCGGTCTCTCAATCATCCAGATAACAAACCCAGTGAAGCAGAAGAATCCCACGGTTGCAAACCAAAGCTCGTTGCTTAGTGGGGTTAAAAATCTCCACTGGATTGGATCCGATCGGTCACGGTGCACAAGCAAAGCCACGCCCGACTGTGTGTATGGCATTGTGAAGTCCACGGTATTGATTCGGTCAGAGGTTATGGTCACATCACCTGCTGCTCCGTCCAGGTTCTGCTAATTTTTTTCTCTCGAAAGATCAGGTTCTGCTAATTTGTTATTGTTCCAAGAAATTCAGAAGAGTTACAAGAAAAAGGAAGATTAGTGGAAACAAGTTATAATCTTATGAGTTAAGACATAGTATTAAAGTATGCAATGGAGCTATGCAGGAGTGATGCTAGCTCACCCCTGAAGATACGTTGCCTACTAGATCGTCATAAGAACTGTCGAAAACACAATACTCATAGCGTGGAGGGTCCTGTAGCTCCTTCATAGCATCTTCAAAGACAGCAATGCTGTAGCCAGTGATATTTTGTTCCTTGGTACTAGAACAAATATTAGTACCATTGCAATATAAACAAGGATCGGAAACCTTCACAAATTTTTCAAAACCATGTTTTAGTGGCACGCCAATCCTGAGTGGCTTCATAGTATTGTCACTGCACACCTTCCCCAAGTTTCTTTCCACTAATAATTTTCTGGCATTTGTGCTCTTGGATTCTGGATTAAGTGAAGGTTCAGGGTCAAGTATCTTGTCACTCCCTTTAGATGTCATTACTGGATCTTCTTGCCAGAACACAGGTTCCAGTTCCATAGTCCCAGTGCCACTATTATTTAAGCCACCATGTATACCCAAATATGTTTCCTCCATCCAGATAGACATCAAGTTTCCAAACTGGGAAAACTTTACTGCTTTGACGACTGACTTCTGAGGAGCTACAATGGCTTGAACTTGGGCATTATTGATTAGGTCCTCGGCTGCATAAAGCAATGCATCAAAGAAATATTCTAATGAATAAATACCTTGAAACCCTAAAAGATACATGTGACAATTATTTCATAGAAAAAGAAAATTTTGGATCCCCATTAGTTTAGGATGTTCCTTTGTTGAGTGCAACAGAATGAATAGGAATTGTTTTATTTCAAAAAAAGTTTTTCTTATTAAAAAGGGAGGGAGGAAGAGGAACCGATAATAAGGGAGGAGGAAGAGGAAGTGAGAATAAGGAAGGAAACAGAAATTTTTAACTATAATAGAGGAAGCAGAAAATCTCAAAAAGAGGAATAAATCTCGTTTACAAGTCCTTTCTATATGGAAATTAAACCTATTGCTCTAGATGCCATTCTACTACTCTCTCTGTCCTATAATATAAGGAATTCAAGAGATTTTCAGACCAAATAAAAGAGCCTGGCAAGAGGTCATCTTGCCCTTGACTAATTAGGATGGGGAGAGTAGTCCATTTGTTATTTGGGAGCGTATGCTATGGAAACTAGCTTCTTGTGGAAACTATGGAAACTTTAATCTAAGTCCACATGATTCTAATCTGATGATCTCAGATGAAGGTGGGTCATTTATTCACTTAAACCCTCCCACCAAGATTCTAATCCGATGATCTCAGATGAAGCACAACCCACCTTCAGCTGAGGCCATCGGATTAGAATCCTGTGGACTTGATTGAAGTTTCCATAGTTTCCACCAGAAGCTAGTTTCCATAGCATACGCTCCCTTGTTATTTTACTTAATTATTGCTTCTTGTTTTTTTTGTCTCACTAATTAAAAGGAATATTAATATTTCCTGCCAGGAAAGACATAGGATAGAGGAGGTTGAAGACAAATTAATGCTTGCCTCACAATATTTGTTTGGTAGTGTAGCTTGCTAGAGTAGTTAGTTGTTCTTGTTACTACTTACTAGTCACTGGTTGTTAGTAGCTCTCTAGTGTAGTTAGTTGCTAGTCACTCTTGTATGGTGTTGTGATATAGATTAGGAACCTTTGCTACTAAAATTATGTAGGGGATTGCTTGGGTTTATTAGAGCTAGAGCTTGTTGTTGCTATTAGGGTCATTTGTTATACTAATCAATTTTGCTCTAGTCTTGTGCTTTTGTAGAAGAAAAAATTATAGGCTATTCATCCCCTCTAGCCATCTAGATCCTTTCACCTATGGAGACATGGAATACATGGTGAATGGTAACAAATACACCATGGGGGTACTATCTTGCCAATTGGTTCTAGCCTTCTTGGGCAACTTTGTGAAGAGCTATAACAATCCACAACAAAACAAGAAAATTCATTTCATAAAAGCCCAATAAGGATGAGAATGGATGTGGAGAGATCATTTGGTGTTCGGCTAGCTTGATTTGCCATGGTGAGGCATCCTACTAGAGGAATAAGGACACCATATGATAAATGATGCCAACAATGTGCTATGGTCATGAGCAACTTGATTGTTGAGAATGAGCAAGATACACAAGGGGAAGATGAATATGATGCAGATGGCTGCAAGGTCATGAGGGAGAAGGATTACCAATGGCATGATCCACTTTGTATTGATTGAGTTCTTAAAGATACAAGAGGAGATTAAAGACATGCAAGCAAATGATATGCTTTCAGAGGATCTTCTTGAGCATTTGTGGGCACTTCATATTGCTGACGTACATGATTACTAATAGTTTGTACGCTCTTAGTTTATGTCATGTGAAGGACAATTTTATCTTTAAATTTGAATATGTCATGTTTGAAATCGTTAATTTGAATGTTTCAATTCTATTCATTACAAATAAGTTAGCATAAATATTTGATGCATAATATATGAGAGAAAAAAGAATGGGGGCTTTAGATTTAGGCAGTGTTGCACTGCTTCTAGAGTTGAAAGCTGAAAATAGGGCCCTAGAAGTAGGGGGAGCTCTTGCTCAAGAAGTAGGGGCCTTGATTTAGGGGGCCTACTATTGAAGGTGCTCTAAGACTCTAGTTATGTTTGATAGGTTGAACTTATGTTCATCGATCGGGGATAAAAAAAGGAGTATTCTTGGATGCTTGCTAATGTTTGGACAAGTCACATATCTCTTACCACTAGTGAAAGCTTGATAAAAAAGGTGGAATTTGTAGGGTAAGAAAAGAGGGTTGATTGATTCTTCCCCTCTCCATCTTCCTCATACTTTTCTTCCCTTAAGTTTATAACCAGTGGGAGGGGCATGATTCAAGCCTTCAACATAGGAGATCACGTATGCATGCCCACATGTTGTATTGAGCATATATCGACACGTTAAACAAATATCTCAAGCTAAGGTTTCAATTAAACACACGTTAAATATAACATGCGACTCGATCAAAGGAGAAAAACTACCAATAGGAGTGATTGTAACACACAGGAATTGGCAACTGAAGTCTATTATAACCCGATAAATAACATCATAAACATTGTGTTAGAATATGAACAGATCAGAGTAAAAAAAAAGAAAATATGAGTTGTGAGCTCTAAATTTATCTATAATAATGTTGTAATAATGATGTCTACTAAAATTATTGGACGTGGGGGGAAACATGTATATGGGTCGATGATCGAACTAGTTAGGCCCTCTTTGGTAGGGTTTTTTCCGGCTCTGTCTTCATGCTACAGTGCCAGAGGAGCTACAAAACGTGGCTTCCTCGGGCTCCTAATTCATTTCGTGAAGAGAGAGAAAAATGACTTCTTGCTACAGTAGCTGGTTCAGCAGGAGCTGGAGCTCCTAGAGCCTTGCCAAACTGGCTCTTAATTAGCTACTAGTCTACATGTCGTAATCGATATATATCCATCCCTCAAAATAATTAGTAAAAGTTAATTACAGGCCCCTTAAATATTTTCTCGAAGAAAGTTCAAAAAAAAATTCCCAAAGAAATCCCAGCGTGCCGCCGTAGTTCGAGTTCTTCGCCTCCGGTGCCTTGGAAATCCCGGCGGCGGCGGGTGTCCACCCCCCGACGTCGACCGGCAGTGTCGCCGCCCGAGCCACAGCCGTTCCAATTCCAATGAACACGAGCGACCAGAGGAGAGCCGCGGCAGCAGCTCCGGCGAAGAGAGAGCGTCCTCCCATTTCCATCTGCCTCATTTCAACGATCTCAAATTCACCCCACGTATGGTTTTGGTTTGGTTTTCAAAGTCGTTTGAGACTTTTTTGAGGTACGAAAATGATTGAGCACAGCACACAACAGTTGGTCTAGTATATATAGAGAGAGACGACGAACTAGCAGGCGGTCGGAGCCAAATGCGAGCCACAGCACGGCGCCACCCAAATGCATACGCGATTTCTCCGACGACGATTCTCTAGTCCATGCCATGGCAGACCTAGCTCATTGCTCTCTACTATAGCTCATTTCTCGGATGACTTCTGTTCTGTTGATTTGGTCCGGTCAGATCGATCAAGGTAGTTTTCATGCATGTAACGTGTTTTTTTTTTATTTCTTTGGGTCGATCGAATATGTTACGCGCGTAAGCTAAGTATTTCTAGAAACAGTATGATGTTTACATGTCAACGTAACTGTGTTGGAATTTTTCAAACAACAAATAAATGCTACTTGTCGTATCGTAGGAAGACCAAGAACCGGTAGTTCGAATGTCCATTTGTTCGTTGCTATTAGCCCAAACTAAAACCAGCGATCTCAATCTTTGGTTCATAACCACGTGGCCAAGTTCGTTACTAGAATTCAGCAGCCACACATACTGTTCAGTTTTATTAGCATGCCCATGTGTATGCGTCGCTAGAATTCAGCAAGAAATTAAATTTCTGCCAACGGCATGAGAATTTAATTGAACGAACATATAACCTCTGAGAGAGAACCAATTGTCAACGTTAGAAAAATATTTGGTTTAGCCTCTACTTGAATAGTCAAAGGAACTTGGATTGCAATTTCCGATTGTATATATGACGATGTTGTCTTATTAATTTGTCAGAAGATAATCTGATGCAAAAATCATGTGCTGTCCACCGTGGATTCTTTTTTTTAGAACACGACTTTACGTTTATTTCATTAAGAAGGAGAAAGCAAGTTACATGCTTGAACCATCCGTAGGCGAGATGCCAGGATTGAACAGGCTGAGCAACGACAATGAAAAGAAACCAAGGTCGAAAGCACTAGCGCAACCCGGAGCCAGAAGCGACGATATAGCCGTGAACCCCGCGGAGATCCACTCGTTGCCCTCTTGAACCACCATGCCAAGCTCTTCAAGAGCTGTCGACGCCGCGTTGTCGAAGACTTGCGCTATTTCCATAGGCGCAAGGAAACAAGCAGCACTGCCGAGTCGAACCCCTTCTGCAACTCCTTGGGCACTTGCCGCCTGGAGTCCATCCACCAGTCCGGTAGCACTGCGCCCGGCATCGGCTTTAGGCGTTCCCAGCCAAGGGGGCGCAGGACGCGGCACCAAAGCTCCCTGGCGAAGATGCAGGAGGTTAACAGGTGGACCGTCTCATCCTCCTGGACACGGAGCGCGCAATCCGATGTATCCTGAAGACTGAGTCTTCTCCTTTGGTCTCCCGTGCAGAGACGGCCATGGAGAGCCAACCAAAAAAAGAATTGGACCCTTGGTGGCGCCGATGCTTTCCAGAGCTCCCTCGCTCCCAACATGGAAGATATTCGTCCCAGGAAGAACGAGCGATCGATAGGCGAAGGATGTTGTGTATGTTCCATCTGGTGACCACCTCTAGACGAACCGATCGGTGGCTAGCAGCCGTAGCTCAATAGTCTGATTTACACCTGAACTATATATTAGCGTGGTTTGATTTACCCTCTCATGGCATCACATAGGATAAAAATGCCATCTAAATCGTCCAGGGTGTGTAAAAACAGACCTTTTTATTTCCGTAGTTATTAAAGGGGACCACAAACCAATTTTATAGATAAGAAAGGAAATTTGGACTTTGATAATAGTTTAGGGCATACTTCCTTTGAACCAAAATAGATGACCTTGTAGGATTCAAATTTTGACCTAAAATACTTGATTTTCTTACTTTTCAATATGTCTTTCTATTTTCCCAATACACCTCTATCTTTACTTCTTGAGTTGCATTTTGATCTTTTGGCTTCTATGTTGGTCTCCGACTGCCCATGAGAGAGTCTAAAATGTAAAGTAATATATGACAAAAGGAGTAGCTATTATAATTAAACCAGTGGTCCAATTAAGAAAAACCAAACCAGGACCTCGGTGGTCCGGTTTGTGTCGAACATCAAATAGGCCATTGAATTGTCAGTTTTTAGAAAGAAATTAATAAAAACCGTACTTATAATCGTTGTAAGAGCCCGCAGCCATAACAGGTGGGGACATGGAGACATGGGAGAAGAAGCCGGTGAACAGAATATGGGGAGGGGATAGGTAGGGACGTGGGAGAAGGGCAAGGGTTTGACCTTCCACCTGGGTTTCGAATGTGAGATTTTGACCACTAACGTTCTTTTTAGAGCATCTCCAGGAGTCTTTCTAAATCTCACTCTTTAAATCATCATTTGGAGAGTCATTTGCATAAAAATCGCTTTCTATATCTTTTCACTCTCCAACAGTTTTTCTATATCTCATGCGCACTCTAGAAAGTCATTCTCATCTTCTATTTTTGGCTAGCGAAAAATCCGGAATATATATGGCTATATTTGGATGACCATTTAGAAAAACTGTTGGAGGGTAGTTTTTCACCAAAATCTCTATTCCTAGCATTTAGGAAGTATATGGAGAGTCTCTTGGAGATGCTCTTAGATCCCATTATCTAAAGTTTAGACAACTTTACCTCTCGAGGCTCCAAGCAGAGGGTCTAAAGTGCTATCTAAAGTTTAGCCAACTTACAAAAACTTTAGACCATAAAACTGAGCTAAAGTGGTCTAGAGTTTTAATCCTTAACTTTCGCCAAGTTAATTTTAGAGCAAAGAATCCAAATAGGCCCTAAGCTACCCATGCATTGTTTATTTTAATGTTAGATCTTAGTATATTTGAAGGATGTTGAGTTAGTGGTTGAATTGGTTGCACTAATAATCAAGCCGTGAATTGAGATCTTAATCGGTTCGATGTCTGGTTTAGTTTTAATAACTATGTTTGAGAGATGAAAATGACTTTTTTTAGAAGGGATATAACACTGTTGACCCCAGTCCAATGAATTAAAATTTACCAGCAATCACGGGAAACCATCACAACCAGAAACATGATCATGCTCTTGGTGGGGCGAGGCCGATTTCCTATATTTCTTATTGCCATAAAACTAAAATAAATAAGTTTACAAACTTTGAACACTCACATTTGTCACTGAAAAACATCTACATGTATCATATCCCCTTCCCAAAATCCAAGTAAAATGAAACATATGTCCGTAGCTAATTTACACAACAACAACTACTACTGTAGACTGTAGTAGCATCACGTCGGCAGTTGCTATGCATGTTCGGACACTAACCTGTCTAGCTTGGATCCAAAACGCACGGCTCTTTGTTGTAACAGAACCGACCAAATTATAAGAGCACAAGTACAAAAACAAGCACCGAAGCGCTCAAATTTTCGAACTTGAGCCCATATAATCCCGCTAGTCAATTGAAACCGCGACGGATTTCAAACCAACTTGCTTACAACCAAGATCGCATCATTCAACATACAACATCATACGTTACATTTCGCAAGGAGTTCCGAAATAAGTTTACACACACGGAGTCGCAGATATTACAAACCAAGTTTATAAAAGTAGCGGAAGCAAACACACCCGTTGTTTAACTACTGCCAGTCTTGTTGATCAACAACCCGCAAAAGCATCAGGAAAGTACATAAAAGATGATCACGCCCTAGTGATCTAGTCTTCGTCACCCGCAGGGTGGAGACAATTTTTGCAGAAGCCTTGGTAGAGCATATCATCTGCAACAGGAGGGAATAAACCCTGAGTACTGGAATGTACTCAGCTAGACTTACCCGTCGAAAACCAGAAATAAGATGACACCAAGGATTATGCAAGGCTTACACAAGAGGCTAGCTGACCTCACATTTTTGCATAAAGGCATAAGTAATTGAGACTCTTATAACCTGTACTAGCAGTTATTTTTAGCATTAACCTGTCATCTATCTTAGCACCTGTACTAAACATGCACTTGATTATAATCAAATAATTATCATCATTATATCCAGAGCAGGTATGAATTGTGGCAACATTGTATCATTCCCTTAACCACCAGTTCATTTAATGAGATCTACGTTGCCGCTGCTCAAGTCAAGTGCTCACTAACCGGGAGCGACGGCGATTCGAATCGAATTCCTATCCAGCTGGAGGGGTATTTCTAACACTCACCGAGTCACGCCTAGCGAGGGCTGCTCAGGTCATCTTTTGTACAGTTCAGGAATCGCGGGTCCGAATAATGTCGCGTTCCCAAGGGCGACACTCTGCCAGGTGATACGGACTCTAACCCCCTTGGTCTCACGCCAATGTCCCCAAGCACATCCTTTCTCTCCTCCAAGATGCAACCTACCATTCGATTTCCGGCCTGAACTATACTACTCGACTTCGCGGTCGGAACAGCTTATCCGGCCAACTAAGTGTTAGACTGCGTTCAACATGACTCAAGGACATACAGCGAATCGGTCCTTAAACGACTCAGATGGGCATAGCTCCACACCCAAGACGTGAAGTGTCTTGCGGCTGTACTATTGAACTCCCGCCCGGTCTCAATTTCATTTTTAAAGCATGGTTCCAACCATGATAGCCATAAAGCCACTCGTGACTCCTTCCTACATCTCGCGGATGACCGGAAATCACCCGACTTCTACCGTACTAAGCAGGGCTAAGCATAGACACGTGCCTAAACCTAATATAGGAGTAAGTACGATATCAGGACAAGGACAGGTATAATGCAACAATTGTTTTCATACAACTCCTACAACTTAATGCAGTAAACAATTAAAAGTACTCAAGATTAATTTATAAAACAGTAGGTTCAGCATCCACCGGGGCTTGCCTTTCAGAAAGGTCGAAGACCGGTGGTCAGGACACTCAGGCAAGTCTTCAGCGGCGTCTCCTCCACCGACTGGTTCCGCTGGCTCCTCTGACTGGTCCTGGATTTCCTCCGGAATCACTGACTCGAACTCGAGGAGTGTTATCCCCTCCGGAACACATATTGTATGAGTGCACAATAAATATCATGGATGCATAATGGGTGCAACATGCTCGGAATGAAATGCATTTCAGCAGTAAGAGTACTCTATTCCAGTCACTTCACCATTACGTGCAAATCTCTTCTCCGGTGGAGAAGTACTTACCTAATCTACTCAACCTAAGGTATAGCTGTTCATCTTCGGTTAAGGCCCTAACACCTAACAAACACAAAAGTGACATTATTTAGGTTACCACATCCAACCCAAAATATCACAGTAAGACATTCTGGACAGCAGCTACTTGTTTCTAACATAACTGGAGATTCCCAACTCCAAAAGATATGATCTAAGACAATCTGGAAAGCTTATGAAATGCACTACAAATCATTTGCAGACCTCAACCTTAAATTCCTAAGTTTTCCATGTCGAATTTCCCAAGTTTTCAGAATCTGTCCTCTCTAAACAGAGAGCAGCCAATTCTGGACTGTCCCTTAAAACAGCAATAACTCCTAAACTACTAAGCCAAATGCTCCCAACTTTTGACACAAGCTAGTTTATCAAGTTTACTACAACTTTGGTATTCACAAGTTTTCCAGCAAACACTTTTATTAAGGGTCAAACCTAGAAATACTGCCAGCTGTCCAGAAAACCTAGAATTGCAAAGATTAAATACTTATTTATGTGGCAAACATCCCATAAGATCAAACTAATGTTACTCCAAGTTCACAAAGGTCACAAAAACACCAGAAAGTAAGGGGTGCCCACCTAGAATATTTATTTAAACCCATTTCTTAATTTACTTAAGTAATTAAGTGAAATTTTAAACATATATGTAAACTACTCCAAAAATTCTACAAAATATACAGGATACTCTATGAACCAAAAAGAGACCACTGTAAAAATTTGAACTAAAATTATTTACAGAAACTCTCTAAACAAAATTCACAAACCCAAAAGGCTAATTTTTGTATAATTAACCAATCATATTAAAAAGTGTCAAACAACAGATTTCCTATTTTTCTTAGACACTTTAAGGTACCAAGACATTCTCCAAAAATTTATAAGGACATTGCACATGTAGAAAAATTACAAAAATTCATTTAAGTATTTCTTAAAATGACAAGATAGTATTATAACTTGAAAAGTACTTAAGCACTACTGCCCAAATTTTTACCAAAGCTAGAGCAAGTAGAAATTAGCCTACCCACCAAATTTCATAATTTTTGGAACACTGAAACTCAAGATATGATTTAAACAAGTTTGCATGCAATCTAAAACACATTTCAAAACTCTAATTAATTATTCCAGAAATTAAACATCACATAAGCATTTGATATTTTTCCTAGAAATTACACTTTATTTGGAGCCCAATAAAATTTGGAGCACCATTTTTGGATCTACCAAACCCTAGATATGAAAATCACAAATATTATTCAAATCTGTAAAATAATATAGAAACTGAAATTTCAAATAAACAAAAAGGAACCACTGGGCCGGCCGACCCGACAGCGCGGCCCAGCTCGAGTGGCGCGGCCCGCTTCTACGCGCGGCCTGCGCTCGGCCTCCCGCCCGCGCGCGCGCTCTGACGAGCGGGCCCCACTTGTCAGCGAGACGAAGGCGGGGGAGGAAAACGGTCGACGGCAAACTCGCCGCCGGCGGCAGCTCCGGCGAGACCAAGGACACAGGCACGTTCACCTCTTCCATGCGAACCTAGGGGTGCTACTAATTGGAGCAATGGCTGTGACTATGGGGGATGGTGGCGGGCATGGCGGACCGGCGGGGCGGTGGTGGTGCTCCTCGCTGGCGGTGACCTCGGGATCCTCTCCTAGACCCATGGTGAGCATCCCCGTACTACCCCGATCCTAATGCACCTACTAGCGCTCGTAGTGGAAGCACCAAAGACCCCAGCCACGGTGAGCCGCCGCGCGGGAGAACGCCGACGAGGTCTGGCGGTGGCGGAACTGACGATTCGTCCTTACCAAGGTGCGTCTGAGGGCAGGTACGGGACGAGTGGGTAGAGGGGCTCAAGGTGTAGCTGTTGGCCGGACTTGAGGCGCGGTGGTGCGGTGGAAAACGCGCGCGAGCTCGTCGGAGCAAGAGCGGCACTGGCGGCTCGGTTCCTTCGCTCTGCCGACGAGAGAGGGAAGGAGGAGGAGGGAATGGATGGGTGAGGTCGGAACGACAGCAGAGGCACCCTTCTATGTGCTCGGCAGCTGGCCAAGGCGCCAGGTCGCGCGCGGCGCGTGGAGGACACGCGGCGGTGATGGCCTGCGACTGTCGGTGACTGAAGGTTCGTTTCAGAGCTCGATGACATCAACTGACAGCGCGATTTTGATTCCATTTTACTCCTAATCAGGCCTGAATTAGCAGAAAGTGATAATACAAAAATGGTAGAGCTACATGAGGACTACAACTTTGTCAATTGGCTCAAGGACTGATTCGGCCTGGTTTGTGAGTTATAAGGTGCCATAGTGGGGTACAGTGAAACGGTTACAGCTTCACACTTAGCCAAAATTGCTAAGTCCTAAAACAGCCTCTAAAACTGACTTGTGGGCCATTTTTGAGTATGCTCTGGTCATTTTCATAAGATGGCCATATTAGAACTTTTGTTCCTTATAAAATTATCTACAACTTTGCTTAAGGTTGCTCCTCCATGCAAGATTTCTAAGCTAGACTTTTTAATTGGTCAAACCAGATCACTCTAGGGGTCAAAACCTAGTCAACAACATTTGGAAGGGCAATTTGGTAATTTTGGTCAACATGAACATTGCTCCACTACTTACCCTAAATATAATTAAGGTGTTATGAGACCTAATTAGCCACTCTATACATTGGTTACATGAAATTCCTAGTGTCACACACTTTGAAACAAGCAAATCAATATTCCACCCAAATGTTGCAAGCTCATGTTGCACATGTTGCATGAGTGTGTTGCATAACACTTGCTAATTATGTTACACTAAAGTGGTTAGCATGTTTCCAAATGAAATTGCACATAAGGTACTTGTGTGTTGCACACTACTCACTTCTTACTTCACATGAAATATAACATCTGTGGCAATGTTTCCAAAGCATGTTTCACATATTATAAGCTCATGTATGAAATGAATGATGCTCCCACTCATGAATGGGGTGATTAATGTTAATGCTCATGAAATGCAATGCACTTAAGGAAGCCAAACACCTGAGGTGTTACAGCCCTCCCCCCTTATAAAAATCTCATCCCGAGATTTGGAAAGCGTACCATTTTTCATAGAATTCCTTATAACCATCCCGCAAATAGTCCTCCCGTTCCCATGTAGCATCACTTTCACTACCCTGATTACTCCACATTACTTTATACCACTTAACCACTTTGCTTCTAGTCACTCGTTCCTGAGTATCGATCACTCGGACTGGCTTTTCTTTGTAAGTTAGATCGGATTCCAGCCTGATATCTCCCAAAGGAACTCTTTCCTCAGGAACTCGAAGACACTTTTTGAGCTAAGATACATGGAAGACGTTGAATATGGCACTCATTTCTGGAGGTAACTGGATTTTGTACGCAACAGCTCCACTCTTGCCTATGATTTGGAAAGGACCCACGTATCTTGGCGCAAGTTTCCGCTTAACACCAAAACGTTGGACACTCTTCATTGGAGAAACTTTCAGATACACGAAGTCTCCAACTTCAAACTCGAGTGGTTTTCTATGACGATCAGCATAACTTTTCTGTCTAGCTTGGGCTGTAGCCATATGTTTTTGGATGGTACGGACTTATTCCTCCGCTTCCTCAACAAAAGCAATACCATAAAATCTCCTCTCCCTAGCTTTTATCCAATTTAGTGGGGTTCTACACTTACGACCGTACAAAGCTTCGAATGGGGCCATCTTAATACTCTCTTGGTAACTATTATTGTACGAGAACTCGGCTAGAGGTAACTATTTTTCCCAAGAACCCTTGGATGAAATGACACATGCCCGCAACAGATCTTCCAAGATTTGGTTAACCCATTCCGTCTGACCAGACGTCTGGGAGTGATAAGCAGAGCTTCTCACTAACTTGGTTCCCAGAAGGTGATGCAAGTGCTCCCAAAAGCGAGCAGTGAACTGAGGACCACGGTCAGATATGATAGTACGAGGTATCCCATGGAGCCGGACTATCTGATTGAAGTACAACTCAGCATAGTCAGTAGGACGATAGTCTACTCGAACAGGAATGAAGTGAGCCGACTTGGTTAGGTGGTCCACAATTACCCAGATGGAGTTATAATTTTTGACAGTAGGAGGAAGTCCGACAATGAAATCCATACTTATCTCTTCCCATTTCTAACCTAGGATAGAAAGTGGTTGAAGCAACCCAGCTTTCATATACACCGCTTTAACTCTACAGCAGGTGTCACACCTAGCCACATATGCAGCTATCTCCTTCCGCATCTTGGTCCACCAATAGTATGGCTTCAAATCATAATACATCTTATTGCTACCAGGATGGATGGACAACTTAGAGGAGTGTGCTTCAGACATAATATCATTTCTAAGCTCATGGTCCTTAGGCACAACTAACCTATCCTTGAACCATAGTACACCCTCTTCATCTACCCTGAACTGTGTAGTTTCTTGCTCCTTCATCTTGCGTTTTATGTGGAATACACCAGGATCAGTCTTTTGAAGCTTAATAATTCTGCTTTTGAGAGTACAACTGACAATGATGTTGTACAAGACTGCTGGATGTAGAAGGCGAGATCGATGAAAATCAGTTTCAACAAGGGAATGGCAATGAGACTTACGGCTTAAAGCATCCGCAACCACATTTGCCTTGCCAGGATGATAGTGCACTTGAAGGGTATAATCCTTAATCAACTCGAGCCATCTTCTTTGACGCATATTTAACTCGGGTTGGGTGAAGATGTATTTGAGGCTTTTATGGTCTGTGTAGATATTGCAGACATTGCCCAACAGATAGTGCCGCCAGGCTTTCAAAGCATGAACAACTGCAGCGAGTTCTAAGTCATGCGTTGGATAATTCGCCTCATGCTTCCGAAGTTGCTGAGAGGTATATGCGATTACTCGGCCTTCCTGCATCAGAACACCTCCCAAACCTATGCCTGAGGCATCACAATAAACATCAAATGGTTTCTCGATATCCGGTTGTGCCAAAACTGGAGCTGAGGTTAGGAGGGTTCACAGTTGGTGAAAAGCCGCATCACACTCAGGAGTCCAGACAAACCTGGTGTCTTTTTGTAGCAACCGAGTCATTGGCTTGGCTATTTTGGAGAAATCCGGGATGAAGCGACGATAATAGCCAGCCAAACCAAGAAAACTCCGGACCTCGTGAACCGAGATAGGAGCCTTCCAGTTCAGTACTTCTTGTACCTTGGCGGGGTCCACCATAATTCCTCCATCGGACAACACATGTCCAAGGAAAGGTACTTCTCGAAGCCAGAATTCGCACTTACTGAACTTTGCATATAGTTGATGTTCACGCAGTCTTGTGAGGACTATACGCAGATGTTCAGCGTGATCTTCCTCATTTACAGAATATATCAGGATGTCATCAACTAATACCACCACAAACTTGTCTAATTCGGGCATAAACACCAAATTCATCAAGTACATAAAGTGTGCGAGGGTATTTGTCAAGCCGAAGGACATAACAAGATACTCATAAAGACCGTATCTGGTAGAGAAGGCGGTTTTTGGAACATCTTCAGGATGGATTTTAATTTGATGATAGCCAGATCTTAGATCAATCTTGGAGAAAACTTTAGCTTTAGACAACTGATCGAACAAGATGTCGATACGCGGTAGAGGGTACTTATTTTTGACAGTGACTGCATTGAGAGGTCTATAATCAACGCACATTCGTAATGACTGATCCTTCTTCTTTACAAAGATAGCAGGACATCCCCACGGTGATGAACTAGGACGAATCAACCCCTTCTTCAAAAGTTCATTCAATTGCACCTTAAGTTCAGCTAGTTCATTCGGAGGCATCCTATAGGGTCTCCTAGAGATGGGAGCCGTGCCAGGCAACAACTCAATTTTAAATTCCATATCCCGATCCGAAGGGAGCCCCGGCAAATCATCGGGAAAAACGTCCGGAAACTCATTTACTACTGGAATTTCGGCCAACGCCTTTGCTTGCACAGCATGAACTTCTCCAGCCAAATCAACTTTTCTAGGGAGTTGTACCAGAAAACCCTTTTGATCTGCAGGATCTCTGAGCATAACTACCCGAGTGGATGTATCAATGAGTACCCCATTCTGACTCATCCAATTCATGCCCAGAATAACATCTATGCCTAAGCCCGGCAAAACCACTAAGGCAAGCGAGTACTTTCGCCCTTCTATCTCAAGCTCAAGATTTCCCACTACTTTATTTATGGAAATATTCACACTTGCTGCACTAATACAATAACCCCCATCTTCAACAGTATGCAATTTGTGTGTAAACTCCGATGCAAACTTAGGAGTGATAAAGGAATGCGAAGCACCCGAATCAAAAAGTACCACTACAGGATGTTGGTCAACTAGGAACTTACCAGCAGTGACAACCTCACCAGATGGGATTTCCTCAATACTATTATAATGAGCATGCCCTTGACGGCCACCTTGGTTGACATTCTTCTTAGGGTAAGGACAGTTCCTGGACCAATGGCCTGGCTTGTTGCAGTTCTAGCAAGGCATGTTGCTAGGAGGAACACTGGAGCTGCCTTGGCCCGAATTACCCTTTGGCAGGGCCACTGTATATGCCTTGCAAAACCCCGTCTTCACTGGCACCTTCTTTTGCGGAGGACGGAACTTAGCACTTGTGGCAGGAGGGCGAGGAGGAGCCCTCGGGGCAGCTGGAGCTCGAGACTGTGAAGCACCTGCCTCAAGTGCCCTCTTGCGGCTCTTAGAAGCAGCATAGATAGAGTTATTGTTCTCTTGAGTCAGAGCATCGCTGATAAATTCATTGAAGGTAGTGCACTTGCTAGTGCCCATAGTCTTCATTAGCTTTGGGCTGAGGCCTCTTTTAAAGCTAGCAATTTTCTTAGAATCGGTATCCACAAACTCTGTGGCATACCTTGCCAGGTTGTTGAAAGATTGCAGATATTCAGTCAAGCTTTTATTGCCCTACGACAACCTCATAAATTCTGTGTGTTTGATAGCCATAAGACCTGGAGGAATATAGTTCCCACGGAACGTGGCCTTGAACTGGTCCCAAGCAATCGGGACATTTGCAGGCAGTGTGGAACGATAGTGGCTCCACCAAATACCCGCTGGACCATGTAGTTGGTGAGAAGCATATTCCGTTTTCAGCTCATCGGTCAAGCGAAGCAGACGAAACTTTTGTTCAATAGTGTTCAACCACTCATCGGCTTGCAGTGGTTCCTCTGCCTCCTTAAAGAGCGGGGGCTTAGTATCAAGAAAGTCCTTGAAATCACTGTACTGATTGGGTTCTGGGCCCTGGCGGCCATGACGAGCCTCCCGGTTGGCAAGCTGGCGCATAGCATCTGCCAGCATGCGCTGCCCTTCGACCACGGTCTGCATCAAATCAGCCGGGGTAGGTGGTGGTGGAGGGGGTGGCTGTTCCTCATCCTCATTGCCACGACCCCGACAGAGATTGTACGACATCTGCAAAATGCATAGCCAATGAGCACTGACGATGTGGGAAATTTGTAGATGAATTATTGTAAATATGTCAAACTGACTTCATGAAATAGACTTCTCAAAATACTCATGGCACAATAATTCATCACAACCGCACAATCCATTCAAGCGGATCAATTGGCGCAATCATGCGAGGGAATCCAACAAGATGTACTTTGATAAAGGCCCACTTACAAGGAGCACAACAGTTACTGAACCGTTTACGTTAAAAATCTACGTGATTTTTGTCCTTTCGCCCGGTACTTGGATTCGATCTCAATATTTTTAGTTGTCTGAGAAATGCTACTTCAAACTGACCACAAAGAGACTTCTCAACGGTAGAGTTCCATGGTGGATCATGACTAGCCACCTCGATACCAGCGCGTGCCAAGCAACACAGCCTTATGTCGCGCGCCATAGGAGGCAAGGCCCTTGGTTTCATCGCGGCACCGAAGGGTGCTAATCGTGACACCATCATCGAACGCAACACAATAAGTCATCCAATTGCGATCGAAATTAACAGGTTCCAACTAAACATCCAGGAAACATAGGGTTCGACCTTACATCCCAAAAGCCAAGTTATTACAAAGCCTCTCTCTAACACAGGGAGGGCATAAAAGATGATCCTAACATTGTAGCTACGAGATGACTACTCTAAGCATCGTCCTCAGAGTCAGTGTCAAGGATCTCCCCGCCGTCCTCATCACTAACAGGCTCTAACTCCTCATCTTCTTCTTCTTCTTCTTCTGGTGCTTCTTCTGGTGCGGCATCTTGGGGCCCATTGACCTCCACTTCTTCATCATCTTCAGCCATGGCGATTCTCGAACCCATGTCCTCATCTGCGTTGTTGTTTCGAGGCAGCAGAGGATTTAGCTGGTTGTTCAGGCGATGCACTTCTTCATGAAGATTGTCATTGTATTCTTCAGCATTCTCCAACTGTTTCTCGAGCTCAAACTGACGAGCTCTCAGAACGTTCTCCTCGTGCCAGGCTTCATCCCTCTGATTCATGACACGGACCAGCATGCGTTGACAGTTGCGGTTTGCTACTGTCAATCTCTGGACTGCAAGGGTTTCCTGGTCACGATCACAGATCACTTGCTCTAGTTGCTGACGCGCTGCATTCCGGGCAGCAGTCACTTCGGCCAACTCAGCCCTCAGCCTTTCCACCTCAGTGGGCTCAGGGCGAGGCTCACGTGGAGCGAGCTGGTGACGAGGTGCCCTGCCTCCAGTGGACTTGCGAGCGGTCCTCTTGGTACGTGCCATCTGTAGCAACAAGATACGACTGAAAGTGAGGATCATTTAGGGGATACGAAATTTAATTTAGTTGGGACTATTGAAATTTTTAAGGAGGGAGCAAATGATATGTATGATATAATTAAACATGATGCATGCACGTTCCGTACGCTCTCTCATCCTAGTAGAATCATAAATTTCTAACGCTAGGCGGTGGCATACATACGTTCTCTCATATAGACGACACTATCGGTCTACTCGTTTGCGCTGTTAGTGTACCTGCAGAAAAATCTCATTTCAGCCCAACAGTTTCCCCAAAATCAGCACACAAGAAAGCAGTAAATTAAATACTTTCCATATACACATCCCCTGATGTATATACTTCAGCATCAAAACTACCCGATATAAAGGTTCCCGCAATTAAGTGCCTACATAATTACACGGTTTAAACATGTAAGTATGCAAGTCACCAAAACTACTCTCCCCTAGATCGCCGGTTGGACGATCATGCTCTCATAACTCACACTTACCAGGGCGTCGAGGCAACTGATCCATACATTACCACCCAAGTGGATGACATCCATACAATATCACGTCGTATGGACGACGAAACGAAAACAAACAAGGCCCCCAAGTTAGTCTTTATAATAAGCCACCTAAGAGTTCTTATTTGGGCTAAGGGATGTGATCACTGGCATACCTATGAAAGTAATTTTTAATGTTTTAACCCCTTTTCATAATCAAATACTTTTGTTTTTAAATACTCGTACGATGTGTTTAATGTTGAATTATGCTCCAGTACCAGCTGCAACATAACCGACCAAATTATAAGAGCACAAGTACAAAAACGAGCACCGAAGCGCTTAAATTTTCGAACTTGAGCCCATATAATCCCGGTAGTCAATTGAAACCGCGACGGATTTCAAACCAACTTGCTTACAACCAAGATCGCATCATTCAACATACAACATCATACGTTACATTTCGCAAGGAGTTCCGAAATAAGTTTACACACACGGAGTCGCAGATATTACAAACCAAGTTTATAAAAGTAGCGGAAGCAAACACACACCCGTTGTTTAACTACTGCCAGTCTTGTTGATCAACAACCCGCAAAAGCATCAGGAAAGTACATAAAAGATGATCACGCCCTAGTGATCTAGTCTTCGTCACCCGTAGGGTGGAGACAATTTTTGCAGAAGCCTTGGTAGAGCATATCATCTGCAACAGGAGGGAATAAACCCTGAGTACTGGAATGTACTCAGCTAGACTTACCCGTCGAAAACCAGAAATAAGATGACACCAAGGATTATGCAAGGCTTACACAAGAGGCTAGCTGACCTCACATTTTTGCATAAAGACATAAGTAATTGAGACTCTTATAACCTGTACTAGCAGTTATTTTTAGCATTTACCTGTCATCTATCTTAGCACCTGTACTAAACATGCACTTGATTATAATCAAACAATTATCATCATTATATCCAGAGCAGGTATGAATTGTGGCAACATTGTATCATTCCCTTAACCACCAGTTCATTTAATGAGATCTACGTTGCCGCTGCTCAAGTCAAGTGCTCACTAACCGGGAGCGACGGCGATTCGAATCGAATTCCTATCCAGCTGGAGGGGTATTTCTAACACTCACTGAGTCACGCCTGGCGAGGACTGCTCAGGTCATCTTTTGTACAGTTCAGGAATCACGGGTCCGAATAATGTCGCGTCCCCAAGGGCGACACTCTGCCAGGTGATAGGTACTCTAACCCCCCTTGGTCTCACGCCAATGTCCCCAAGCACATCCTTTCTCTCCTCCAAGATGCAACCTACCATTCGATTCCCGGCCTGAACCATACTACTCGACTTCGCGGTCGGAACGGCTTATCCGGCCAACTAAGTGTTAGACTGCATTCAACATGACTCAAGGACGTACAGCGAATCGGTCCTTAAATGACTCAGACGGGCATAGCTCCACACCCAAGACGTGAAGTGTCTTGCGACTGTACTATCGAACTCCCGCCCGGTCTCAATTTCATTTTTAAAGCATGGTTCCAACCACGATAGCCATAAAGCCACTCGTGACTCCTTCCTACATCTCGTGGATGACCAGAAATCACCCGACTTCTACCGTACTAAGCAGGGCTAAGCATAGACACGTGCCTAAACCTAATATAGGAGTAAGTACGATATCAGGACAAGGACAGGTATAATGCAACAATTGTTTTCATATAATTCCTACAACTTAATGCAGTAAACAATTAAAAGTACTCAAGATTAATTTATAAAATAGTAGGTTTAGCATGCACCGGGGTTTGCCTTTTAGAAAGGTCGAAGGCCGGTGGTCAGGACACTCAGACAAGTCTTTAGCGGCGTCTCCTCCACCGACTGGTTCCGCTGGCTCCTCTGGCTGGTCCTGGATTTCCTCCGGAATCACTGGCTCGAACTTGAGGAGTGTTATCCCCTCCGTAACACCTATTGCATGAGTGCACAATAAATATCATGGATGCATAATGGGTGCAACATGCTCGGAATGAAATACATTTCAGCAGTAAGAGTACTCTATTCCAGTCACTTCACCATTACGTGCAAATCTCTTCTCCGGTGGAGAAGTACTTACCTAATCTACTCAACCTAAGGTATAGCTGTTCATCTTCGGTTAAGGCCCTAACACCTAACAAACACAAGAGTGACATTATTTAGGTTACCACATCCAACCCAAAATATCACAGTAAGACATTCTGGACAGCAGCTACTTGTTTCTAACATAACTGGAGATTCCCAACTCCAAAAGATATGATCTAAGACAATCTGGAAAGCTTATGAAATGCACTACAAATCATTTTCAGACCTCAACCTTAAATTCCTAAGTTTTCCATGTCAAATTTCCCAAGTTCCAGAATCTGTCCTCTCTAAACAGAGAGCAGCCAATTCTGGACTGTCCCTTAAAACAGCAATAACTCCTAAACTACTAAGCCAAATGCTCCCAAATTTTGACACAAGCTAGTTTATCAAGTTTGCTACAACTTTGGTATTCACAAGTTTTCCAGCAAACACATTTATTAAGGGTCAAACCTAGAAATACTGCCAGCTGTCCAGAAAACCTAGAATTGCAAAGATTAAATATTTATTTATGTGGAAAACATCCCATAAGACCAAACTAATGTTACCCCAAGTTCACAAAGGTCACAAAAACACCAGAAAGTAAGGGGTGCCCACCTAGAATATTTATTTAAACCCATTTCTTAATTTACTTAAGTAATTAAGTGAAATTTTAAACATATATGTGAACTACTCTAACAATTCTACAAAAATTACAGGAGACTCTATGAACGAAAAAGAGACCACTATAAAAATTTGAACTAAAATTATTTACAGAAACTCCCTAAACAAAATTCACAAACCCAAAAGGCTAATTTTTGTATAATTAACCAATCATATTAAAAAGTGTCAAACAACATATTTCCTATTTTTCTTAGACACTTTAAGGTACCAAGACATTCTCCAAAAAATTATAAGGAAATTGCACATGTAGAAAAATTGCAAAAATTCATTTAAGTATTTCTTAAAATGAAAAGATAGCATTATAACTTGAAAAGTACTTAAGCACTACTGCCCAAATTTTTACCAAAGCTAGAGCAACTAGAAATTAGCCTACCCACCAAATTTCATAATTTTTGGAACACTGAAACTCAAGATATGATTTAAACAAGTTTGCATGCAATCTAAAACACATTTCAAAACTCTAATTAATTATTCCAGAAATTAAACATCACATAAGCATTTGATATTTTTCCTAGAAATTACACTTTATTTGGAGCCCAACAAAATTTGGATCACCATTTTTGGATATACCAAACCCTAGATATGAAAATCACAAACATTATTCAAATCTGTAAAATAATATAGAAACTGAAATTTCAAATAAACAAAAAGGAACCACTGGGCCGGCCGACCCGAAGCGCGGCCCATCTCGAGTGGCGTGGCCCGCTTCCACGCGCGGCCTGTGCTCGGCCTCCCGCCCGCGCGCGCGCTCTGACGAGCGGGCCCCACTTGTCAGCGAGACGAAGGCGGGGGAGGAAAACGGTCGACGGCAAACTCGCCGCCGGCGGCAGCTCCGGCGAGACCAAGGGCACAGGCACGTTCACCTCTTCCATGCGAACCTAGGGGTGCTACTAATTGGAGCAATGGCTGCGGCTATGGGGGATGGTGGTGGGCATGGCGGACCGGCGGGGCGGTGGTGGTGCTCCTCGCCGGCGGTGACCTCGGGATCCTCTCCTAGACCCATGGTGAGCATCCCCGTACTACCCCGATCCTAATGCACCTACTAGCGCTCGCAATGGAAGCACCGAAGACCCCAGCCACGGTGAGCCGCCGCACGGGAGAACGCCGACGAGGTCTGGCGGTGGCGGAACTGACGATTTGTCCTTACCAAGGTGCGTCTGAGGGCAGGGACGGGACGAGTGGGTAGAGGGGCTCAAGGTGTAGCTGTTGGCCGAACTTGAGGCGCGGTGGTGCGGTGGAAAACGCGCACGAGCTCGTCGGAGCAAGAGCGGCACTGGCGGCTCGGTTCCTCCGCTCTGCCAACGAGAGAGGGAAGGAGGAGGAGGGAATGGATGGGTGAGGTCGGAACGACAGCAGAGGCGCCCTTCTATGTGCTCGGCAGCTGGCCAAGGCGCCAGGTCACGCGCGGCGCGTGGAGGACACGCGGCGGCGATGGCCTGCGACTGTCGGTGACTGAAGGTTCGTTTCAGAGCTCGATGGCGTCAACTGACAGCGTGATTTTGATTCCATTTTACTCCTAATCAGGCCTGAATTAGCAGAAAGTGATAATACAAAAATGGTAGAGCTACATGAGGACTACAACTTTGTCAATTGGCTCAAGGACTGATTCGGCCTGGTTTGTGAGTTATAAGGTGCCAAAGTGGGGTACAGTGAAACGGTTACAGCTTCACACTTAGCCAAAATTGCTAAGTCCCAAAACAGCCTCTAAAACTGACTTGTGGGCCATTTTTGAGTATGCTCTGGTCATTTTCATAAGATGGCCATATTAGAACTTTTGTTCCTTGTAACATTCTCTACAACTTTGCTTAAGGTTGCTCCTCAATGCAAGATTTCTAAGCTGGACTTTTTAATTGGTCAAACTAGATCACTCTAGGGGTCAAAACCTAGTCAACAACATTTGGAAGGGCAATTTGGTAATTTTGGTCAACATGAACATTGCTCCACTACTTACCCTAAATATAATTAAGGTGTTAGGAGACCTAATTATCCACTCTATACATTGGTTACACGAAATTCCTAGTGTCACACACTTTGAAACAAGCAAATCAATATTCCACCCAAATGTTGCAAACTCATGTTGCACATGTTGCATGAGTGTGTTGCATAACACTTGCTAATTATGTTACACTAAAGTGGTTAGCATGTTTCCAAATGAAATTGCACATAAGGTACTTGTGTGTTGCACACTACTCACTTCTTACTTCACATGAAATATAACATCTGTGGCAATGTTTCCAAAGCATGTTTCACATATTATAAGCTCATGCATGAAATGAATGATGCTCCCACTCATGAATGGGGTGATTAATGTTACTGCTCATGAAATGCAATGCACTTAAGGAAGCCAAACACCTGAGGTGTTACATTTGTCATCACCACTTCCGCTACTAACTTGTTGGTGATCCCCGTTACTGGCTTCAAGATGAGGGTGAGGCCGTGAGGGTGGTCAAGCATAGGGATGTTGCTTGCACCATCCTACAGCTTACGACATTCTTCGTCCCTAGGGGTATTGTCCATGCTATCTGCATCGCCGTGTCTCAGTTCGGTCCATCTGGCATGAACCAGCCTCATAATGCGTATCAGCAGCATGAGAGAAGAGATGAATCCGCTCGAGAGAAACAGACCGGAGAAGCTTTGCAAAGTGAGAGGCGTGGAAGGCGTGTTGGAAACTGCTGGCAGTGTCGCAGCCGTGCCAAACCATTTTTCTTCAATCTACGAACCCTCATTCCCTTCAGTTATGTTCAAGATGGCAAAAAGATGTGATGCATAGATGGAGCCGTTGCCTCCCCACCTGTCCCTGGCATCCCCCGTCGCCCCCGCGTCGGCGGAGCCTAGATCCGCCGCCGTCGTCCACCCCCACCACTGCGAACCCACAGATCACGGCTCCCTCCACCCTGGCCCACCACCTTCAACCACAGATAGCAGCAATAGCTTCGCCCAGGCGCAGATCGAGCGCCCCAAGAGCCCTGCCGTCCGCGGGTCAGCGCCGGTCTGCACCCACCCGCGCCTGAAGTCCATCGTCGTGGGGTCTGTCGTCCTTGCTGATGCTGATTCGGCGAAGGTTGTTCAGCCCCAGGCCGGAAAGCGTGTCCACTTCGCCTCGCGCCCGCTCCACACCAACCGAATTTACTCCCCCAATGGTGCCCAACCAGCCAAATCCTGCTTGAAATCCGCCTCTGTTGCTTCGTTTGCCGGCATCCTGGGCAGCTGCCCGGCTACGGAGCGAACTGGGCATTCAAGGCGGCCCCCTATTGTTCCTTCCCAAGAGGAGAGCAAGCTGGATGAGGAAGGAGAGTGGGCACCAGTGCGACCGAAGTATTGGTGGCACAGCGCCGAATTCAAGCCACCTGCGCCTTCGTGCCACCCAACCACCAGGGTCACTTCATCTCGCTCCATCACCATTGAGGGCATCCGCGAGCGTCTGAGAGGTAAGTGCTTCCGCTGCCTCGCCCGGGGCCCTTCTGCCTCCGCCTACAGGGACCCAGTGAGATGTCTTCTCTGCAATTCTTGGGGGCACAAAGCTCGTCACTGCAAGCAGCCCCTGAAGCCCAGCGTCCCCCCTCCTGCGCCCCTGCCTCCAACACTCGAGATCCACAACTTCCCCCACCTCGCTCCGCCCAGGATGGCGCAGCCAGGGGACCCTGCAGAGCGCCCAGAGGTTACCTCGGCTATGGCCTCCAACAACAGCGACATGGAGGACGAGCTAGTGCGCCTGTCGTCCCATGCGGCGGTCGCGTGGATCAGCCGGAACTGTCCAAAGGTCGAGCCCGGGGTAGTCAAGAAGGCCATCTGCTCCAAGCTTGGGGTGCTGCCGGAGGATGTCTCCATCGTCAAGCACCACCCAGAAGACTTCTACATCGACTTCACCCATCACCACCACCACGACGAGGCGGTGAACCTGGAGATGCTCCCCCATGGCAACCTGGACATCCACATCAGGCCATGGCGGCTGCTCACTCACGGCGACTTCTGTAGCCTCCAATACCATGCCAAGCTCTGCTTGGAGGGCATTCCCTTGCACGCCTGGAATGAGAGCATCGCCAAGAGAGCCGTCACTCGCGCCTGCGTCCTGGACTACGTCGAGAAGTCGTCGCTAGACAGAAAGGACACCAGGGCCCTCAGTCTCTGGGCTTGGACGCACAACCCTTCGGCGATCCCCAAGGTAACGTGGCTCACATTGTCTGGCAGGAGAGCAGAGTTCTTCGACGGGGTTGAGCTGCCGCCTGCCCAAGGAGACCACGCCCTCACTTGTAGGGTGCTTGTGCACCTGGACCGGGTGGAGGACCCACCGGGGAGAGATGGCCGTGTCACGCCTCGTCGCTACACGTGGTACCATGGCGTCGTCGACGGCAAAAGGGTGCCACGGGACCGCCACGACCGGCTATCCGCGAACCGCTCCAACTCTCGCCGCGACGACGATGACCACCACCGCCGTGACCGCTGTGACGATGAAGACGACCGATGCGGCCGCCGTGAGTGAAAGGATGATAGTTGGAGCTCGCGACTCTTCCGCAGCATCTCACGGTCTCCCAGGGAGAGGGAGCGAGAGCGGTTCGAGTCGCGACACGGACGCCGTCGCGATGGCACCTCCGCCCACGGGTCTCGAGCTCGACACCGTCAACACAACGACAGCGTGGCTGCCATGGAGGATACGCCGCGCCAATCAGAGCAACGCCCCCACGCTCCAGCGATTCCGAGCCTATCCAGGGCTCTTCACCGACACGGGAGGCCCTGGTGGACACGCACGGGCCCTGAGGACATCCACGAGGCAGTAGCCCGGCCCGAGAACGCGGCAGAAGCGGAGAGCATGCCTCACACCATCGTGGGTCCAGGACGGCGTGCTCGGAGCAGATGCAAAGATCGCTGCGCCCGGTGTCGCCCGCTCCGAGTGCGCGCTGCAGTTCAACCAGCCCCAAGCATGGCAGCGGCAACAATCATCGCCAATCATCAAACCCTCCTGAGGAAAATGCCGCAACAGCACCGGAGCCACTGCAGGTCGTTCATGGAAGCGTGCATCACCGCTTCATCCTGGGGCGGGTCTACTCCAGGCGACCCCGCCATGACAGCGAGCCCCCTGCTGCAGATGCAGTGCAGCCACCAGCGGACGAGGCTGCACAATGCTTCAAGCCCGGCCTCGTGTACTCCAGGCGCAGGGCCCGTGGACCAGGCAACGGTAGGGAACGACGGGGCTGCGCGTCCTCTAGTTCGGCAGCCACGTCTCCAACTCAGATGGCCGCTGCAGCAACAACCGTCGACGAGCAGGGGGGAGCGTGTGACGTGGACCATGCGGCGTCTGCATTCATCGACACCGTCTCACGCACGCTGCCCCCACCCCTGCTCCAGCCACCCCGGCGCAAGAACGAGCAGCCACAGCGGCGCAAGAGGTGTCCAGCCCACCCAATGCGGAAGAGTGTCCGCATTGCAGCCAGGAACTGGCCCGATGGTGACACCCACACTCGAGCCCGCCAAGTCCTCATGAAGAAGCTCGGCATCATGGAGGAAGAGGGTCTCACCCCTGATGATCATTTCCTGCGCTACATCGACCTCTTCAGGGGCCCGCTCGACGGTCCGGCAGTCATGGCCTTAACGGCCCTATCCGGCCTCGACACTGCTATACCAGCAGCCGCTGCCAAGGACTAGATGTGCAGCGTCCACCCTTCAGGGATTCAGCTTCTGACCAAATGTTAGCCTTCATGCATCTTAATTTCCGTTGTGTCGTGTTCATCATGTATAGGCGCTGCCCACTGGTTTCCTCGATGGGTGGGATGACAGTCAGGGGCCTCAAGTCATCGCCCCAACAATCCAGTGAACCAGAACGCCTATCCATCTGTTGTCGTCATCCTATGATCCTTGCTCCCCTGCATATGGTCACCATACCGGCAGCCTTTGGCCTTCAGTCTAGCCGGCAATGGGTACCTGCACCAATGTTACAAGCTCCTGAATGTAAGGCTATCGTGCTGTTGTGTGTTTTGAACTCTGCTGCTTTCTTCCATCAGGAAGTTTACTCCTCCAGGCTGCTTGTCCTGCTGTTTCAAAGGGTTGTCAGATTGTTTCTAAATGGCCCAGCATAATTGTCGCTTGCTAAATTGGAATGTGAGGGGGCTAAATGATGGCGCCAAACAGGATGCTGTAAACGAGTTTGTGAGAGACACAGGTGCCACAATTGTTTGTCTTCAGGAGACCAAACTACAAATCATGGACCAGAGCGCCGTCAGTCGAACACCAGGTCCAAAATTCGCTAACTCCTTCGCTGTGCTACCTGCGGCACATACCAGAGGTGGTATCCTGCTAGCTGTAAATGAGGATTTCTTTGATTTATCAGATATCCAACTATCCACACATGCTATCACCGCGACAATTACCATGAGGGCAGACAGGATACAATGGCAAATTACTGTGGTCTATGGACCACAAAGGGATGATGAAAAGATTCAGTTCCTCCAAGAACTAAAAAACATCCCAGTTCCCGCTCACGACAGATGGCTCATTTTGGGAGATTTCAGCCTTATATACCAAGCGGAAGACAAAATAATTCAAACCTCAACCGACGTCTGATGAATTCCTTCAAGGCGGCCTTAGATGTTATGCGGCTTAAAGAAATCAAATTAAATGGTCGTCGCTTTACCTGGAGCAACGAATAGACGAACCCAACGCTAACCAGAATTGATAGGCTCTTCTGCACCCCCGAATGGGATTTATTGTTTCCGGCTTGCTTCCTTCACTCCTTGCCGTCTCTTATGTCCGACCACACACCGCTCCTACTTCAAGGAGACCTTGACCATCGCCCTAGCCCAGCTTTCCGGTTTGAGAATTTCTAGACCACCATGCCAGGATTCCAAGACATGGTCTAAGCCACTTGGGTCCGGCCGGTTAGCTCCCATCTACCCCTCAAACGCCTCCACATCAAAATGGCAAGGGTAGCAAGAAGTATCAAAAGATGGCGTAGAGACAAGATAGGGGACACCAAGCTACAGCTAGCCATAATCAAAGAAATCTTGCTGCAATTGGAAATGGCACAGGAATCCAGGACACTCACGGACCAAGAGTTGGACCTACGACGACGTCTCAAAATTCGCAGCACCGGTCTTGCGGCCATTGAAAAATCAAGGATAAGGCAAAGATCGAGGCTCACATATATCCGTTGCGGAGACGCCAACACAAAATTCTTCCACATAAGAGCAAGCGCCAGACGGAGAAAAAATTACATCCACTGCCTGCAAACAAATGAGGGGATGGCTTTCAGCCATGAGGAAAAGGAAAATGTGGCAGGAGAATATTTCAGGAACCACCTGGGCACGTCCATCCAAAGGACCAGGACCATAGATTGGCAGGCACTGGGATACACCCCACGAGATCTCTCGGAACTGGAAGTGCCATTCTCACAAGAGGAGATCAAGGACACAATAACTTCGATGCCGTCGGATAAGGCCCCGAGCCCTGACGGGTTCACCGGTGCCTTCTTCAAATCATGCTGGGAAATCATCAAAGACGATGTCACGGCGGCCATAAATAATTTGTTCCATCTGAACTCCCAGGGTTTCGAACTCATGAACTCGGCGAACATTGTCCTACTCCCAAAAAAGGAGGATGCACTGTGGATCACAGATTACAGACCCATCAGTCTCATACATAGCTTTGCAAAGATCTTCTCAAAGCTCCTGGCGAACAGGCTCGCCCCCATTCTCAACTCGCTGGTCTCCAATTGTCAAAGTGCCTTCATAAAAGAAGAGAAGCATCCATGATAACTTCTTATATGTCCAGACCACAATACAAAAGTTGCACAAACAAAAAAACCCGGCCCTCTTCATGAAACTAGACATCCACAAAGCTTTTGACACGATCAACTGGAGTTACTTGCTCGAGGTGCTCGAGGCACTGGGCTTTGGGCCACGTTGGCGCGAATGGGTATCCATCCTTTTCCGCACGGCCACTTCGTCGGTGTTGCTGAACGGTCAGCGAGGGCCTAATTTCAACCACGGCAAGGGGGTCCACCAAGGTGACCCTCTATCGCCCATGCTCTTCATCCTCGCCATAGATCCCTTACAACGGCTGCTAGAGCTGGCCACGCAACAAGGAATCCTCTCTCCTCTACCATCGGCTACAGCAAGGTGGAGGACCTCCATGTATGCAGATGACGCGGCCATCTTCATAAACCCCATAAAAGAAGACCTGGAAGCTACCAAAATGGTCCTGCAAGCATTTGGGAATTTCTCAGGCCTGCACATAAATTTGCAGAAAAGCTCAATTCACCCAATCAGGTGTGAAGAAGTGGACCTAGACCACATTCTGTCTTCTTTTGCGGGAACCAGAGGTGCTTTCCCTTGCCGGTATCTAGGACTACAGCTGCACGTCCGTAAGCTTCGGAAAATTCATGTCCAACCGCTTATAGAGCGCATTGGCCAAAGACTGCCTGGGTGGAAAGGAAGATGGCTCAACAGAGCTGGTCGCCTCACTCTTGTCTCCTCGGTCCTCTCATCCATGCCGACCTACCACCTAACAGTGTTTCCCCTTGCGGCTTGGGCTAGGAAGAAAATCGACAAAATCAGGAGATCCTTCCTTTGGAAAGGTGAAGAAAATGCAAATGGTGGTCACTGTCTAGTGAACTGGCCAACAGTTGCTAGACCCAAAGACCTTGGCGGTTTGGGGATACTGGATCTAGAAAAATTTGGCAGGGTGCTTCGCCTATGTTGGCTTTGGCAGGATTGGGTGGATGAATCCAAACTTTGGGCGGGCGCGGAACTGCCTTGCAATGAAGCCGACCGGCTGCTCTTCAACTCATCAACCAAGGTCACGATTGGCGATGGCGCAAAGGCCCGTTTCTGGCACAACAGTTGGCTGGACAGTGAGGCACCCAAATATTTAGCACCACACTTGTTCGACTTGGTTAGAAGGAAAAACAAATCGGTCCAACAGGAACTTCGAAACTATGGTTGGATCCGATCGCTAAGAGGCAGGATCACCTCCGCAGTCCAAGTCGAGGAGTTTGTCTCCCTTTGGATAAGGCTCCAAAATATCCAGTTGGCACCGAGTGTTCGTGACTCCATAGTCTGGAGGTGGACAGCCGATGCTTCTTATTCCACCCGTTCATCGTACAGGATCCAGTTCGAAGGTTCCTATGGCGGATTCCGAAATGACCTCATTTGGAGAGCACATGCTGAGAATAAAGGAAAAGTGTTTGTTTGGATCCTGGTGCAAGAAAAAGTCTTGACGGCGGATAATCTTCAGAAGAGAGGTTGGCCTCATCAGGACCAATGCACCCTATGTAATGGACCTTTGGAAACATGCCTTCACCTATCACTCCTTTGCCCTTTCGCCAAGGCAGTGTGGAGCCAAGTTCTTTCATGGGAGCATTTCGATGTACAATTGATCCACCCCACTCAAGACCCACCTCACCTGAAGTCTTGGTGGGAAGAGGCCGCAACCAAGATAGCGAAACAAGAAAAACGGCGCTTCAACGGGATGGTCATATACACGCTATGGAACATATAGAAGGAAAGGAACAAAAGAACTTTTGACAACGCCCACGAGTCGGCAATGCAAGTGGCATTAAGGGTAAAAGAGGATATCGAGCAAAGAAAGAGGGCTTTAGCTTGGGGAGGGGGCAATATCGCGGAAGGCATCGTGTAATCATAATGGGGGCAATGCCCCTTCTGATCTGTATATAAACCTCTTTACCCTTCTTAATTGAAAGGCAGAGCTCCTGCCATTACGTTCAAAAAAAAATATGTTCAAGATGGCAGTTGAAATATTATGCAGCAGAGGAAAACCTAGAGGAAATACCTGGAAAAGAACATGATGCGAATCAGGCCATATTATTTATTCCCATGCATGATGCAGAATATGAAAAGGTTACAAAAACAAGTGATTTCATTCTATAGACAAAAGAGAGGTAATCTACCAAAGCATAAGGTTGAGAAACTTACAAAGCCAAGTCCTGGGGTCTTGTATATGTGACCAACAATCTGGAACTCATTCTGGTATCGAGCATCAAAGAAGAGGAAACATGTTAAATAGGGGACCTCATCCACGATAGCTGACACGCCTCCATTCATGGACCCCTTCCTCAAAGCATCTGCGTATTCATCTTCCCTCGAATAAGGAATCAACCTATGTTTGCTGAAACCTCGATCTCTCAACATAGAGTACACAAAAGAATTATGCTGGTACCCAACATAATCACCATTGAAGAGGAGCTGATCCAGGCTGGTCACCGTAGGATGGAGCCTCTCTGCGGTTAAAATGGATGAAAAACTTGCCGTATAGCTCTGCACTAGTACCAGCACTAAGAAGCACCATATCACCACAACAGTTTTTGACAACGGGCTCCTAATAATATGGGCTGTGCATAGAGTGACCATGATAACATGTTATTCAGGGAATACTGTAAGAGAAGTTTACTAAACTCTTATAAAGAAGTTAAGACCAAACCACTGACCATGACAAAATGTCAAAGTGGAGAAAATAAAATACAAAGCGTTGCTGAACTGTCTCAGACTTGATCCTTGGTACTCTGGATTTCTGGGTCGCTCGATCACCCACACAACAAACCCAGTGAAGAAGAAGAATCCCACAGTTGCTAACCAAAGTTCCTTTGTCAGTGGTGCTAAGAAGGTCCACTGGATTGGTTCTAAGTCACTCTCAGATAGCACAAGCAAAGACACACCAGACTGTGTGTATGACATTGTAAAGTCCACTTGTCCTATTCGATTGGAGGTTATGGTCACATCACCTGCTGCTCCATCAAGGATCTGATTTATCCATCAGAAAATTAGAAGAGATAAACACAAAGTGCAATGAATATAAATCATGATTTGTAACTGATAAGTAAAGCAATGTTCCTTTCGAAAAAAAAAGTAAAGCATTGTAAAAGTATGTGATGCAAATACGCAGGTTTCAGGCTCACCCCTAAAGACACGTTGCCTACTAGCTCATCATAAGAACCATCGAAGACACAGAAATCATAGCATGGGGGGTGTTGCAGCTTCTCCATAGCAGTCTCAAATACATCAATGATGTAGCCAGTGACTTGTTTTGTGGTACTAGGACGAGTAGCATTATCCTTGCAAAAGAAATAAGGATGAGAAACATTCACAAAAGCTTTGAAACCATCTTTCTGTGGCACACCAATCCTGAGTAGCTTCTCATTATATCTTCTGCACAACTTCCCCGATTTTCCTCCCACTAATTTTCTGGCATTTCTTCTCTTGGACTCTAGGTTAAGTGAATGTTTAGTGTCAAGATTAAGTGGAAAGCCAGTCTTCTCCCTCCCTTTAGAAGTCATTACTGTATCTTCTCTCCAGAACACAGACCTTCTGCTATTGTCAAAGCTATATCCTTTTCTACTTAGTTTTTGTGGTTGCAAAGACAGTGGTGGTGTCCATAAACCTACTCCCAATGCACATTTCTTGTTCACGTGCACAATCTCATAAGATGGTGGCTGCACCTCTCCATTGACCATCTTGAAGTCCCCAGTCAATCCATCAAATGTTGTGTTGAGAATTGAATCAAGAAGAGCTCTTCTGTTTGCAGACACATCATGTCTGCTCAAATCTATTTCTGCCACCCGGATAGCCAACCTGGATAACCCAGCGATCTCAGCTGCTATACAAGTAGCCCATACCGTGTCGTATGCCCGGAACAGCAGAATGCTTGGGGTGTGCACATGGTCAGTGTTCAGATTTTCCAAGTGGAACCTTGCCTTGAACCTAGCCAAGCTTGTACCCTGAACATAAGGCCGCAGTGTCAAAATACCCTGCAAGTTATCAATGTCATCAGGGCTGAGGTCATCCACTACATTGCCTAGAGCACCAGTGGCAATCCATATATAATCCTCAGTCACCATGCCAGCATCCTTGGCCCTAGAAAATAGATGGACAGCAAGAGCTGGGCGCATGATTACGACGAACAGCCTTGCTGACATGTCCTTGAGGCGATAAAGCATCTGGTCAAAATGATCATCAGTCACACCAATAGGAACAACCACACTATCAATTGTGCGGACACTGCTGCTCTGCAGTGCCTCGGTGAGTGGCTGAAGAATGCCATTTCCATAAGGTGAATCTTCACACACGATGACAACTTCACGTCCTAAGAAAGAGGTGACGATGTCGACAATGGGCGCAACCTGAGAGGAGTCCTTGGGTGATGTTTGCACAAAGTAAGGTACCGTGTGCAGATGCAAGGTTGGAGAGACACAAGAAAAGGAGAGGACTGGAATGCAGTTGCGGCTGCCCAGTTGGGCAAGCATATCTGCTTCGGCAGACATTTGAGGCGCTACGATGATGGCTAGCACCTGGGCATTCTTGATCAGGTCCTCAGCTGTGTACACCATAACATCGCAGAATTAGTCTAGTAAATAAATACCTTTTGATGAGACACATTCAACAATTACAGATTCAAAAAAAAACATAGGCCGAGGGTATGCTATGCATTCCCTGCCTCTTATATAGTTTGCCAGTCTTATCTTCCTGTGAAATCCATATATCCCGATTCCCAAACATGCCTCGAGATGATTTTATTTTCCCGATGGTTTCACGGGCGCCTTCTACAAGGCAACCTGGAGCGTCGTTGGACCGGACCTCGTCCGGGTCTTCCTGGCATTCTGGGAGCTAGACCTCGGGAGCTTCAACCACGTCAATGGCGCCATGATGGTACTCCTTCACAAGACGACGTCACCGAGCGGCCTCAAGGACTACCGGCCGATAAGTCTCATTCACTCGGTCGGCAAGTTGATCGCCAAAGGGCTAGCTATGCGCCTGACGCCTTTCATGCCGCGCATAGTCAAGCTGAACCAATCGGCCTTCATCCGCGGAAGACAAATTCATGACAACTTCCGCGCCGTGCAACTCACCTGCCGATGGCTGCACGCTCGGCACCATCCCACCGTGCTGCTCAAGGTGGATCTGGCAAAAGCATTCGACACGGTAGCTTGGCCATTCCTTCTGGAGGTGCTGCAACACATTGGATTTCCACTGCGGTGGCGGGACTGGCTCTCCGCACTGCTCGCCACGGCCAGCACCAGGGTGCTCATCAATGGCCGCCTAGGACGCCGGATTCGCCACGTTCGCGGCCTGCGTCAGGGAGATCCGCTCTCGCCACTGCTCTTCGTCATCGTCATGGACATGCTCAACGCCCTGCTAGCCCAGGCTGACCGACGTGGAGAGATAACGCCGCTGCCCGGAAACAACATCAAGCACTGTGCCTCGTTCTATGCCGACGACCTAATGCTATTCCTGGCACCCACGGCACGTGACTTCGGCTGCGTGCGACAGATACTCGACCTGTTCGCCGGTGCTTCCGGCCTGTCCACCAACCTGGACAAGTGCGCAATCACGCCGATACGGTGCACTCAAGATATGGTCCACGAGGTCCTAGCGGCGTTCCCCTGCCAGGTCACCGAGTTCCCGACGAAGTGCCTCGGGGCGCCACTGGCGCTGAGCAGACTCTGCCGTGCCCAGGAGCAAGCTCTGGTCGACAAGGTCTCGGCCAGAATACCCACTTGGAAGGCGGGACTGCTGACTCAGGCTGGTAGAGCGACGCTAACGCAAACCACACTGTCCGTCATCCCAATTCACATTGTCATTTGCTGTAGGTTATTGGCGTGGGCGATCGAGGAGATCGACAAGCGCCGTCGAGCCTTCTTATGGGCAGGTACTTCCTCGGTGATGGGCTGCAAGTGCAAGCTGGCGTGGCCCGTCGTATGCTCCCCACGCGAATACGGCGGACTAGGTGTGCCGGACCTACGGATCCTTGGCTTCGCCTTACGGCTACGGTGGGAATGGCGGCGACGCACCGAGCCAGAAGCCGTGTGGTCACGCCTACCTTCGCGGCTTGAACGTAGGGCTGAGCACATGTTCAAGGCCTCGATCACCGTCCAGATCGGCGACGGCGCCTCGGCGTTGTTCTGGACGGACTCCTAGCGACCAGACGGACCCATCTGCCAGACCACGCCCAACCTCTACAGAGTCGTCGCTCCGCCACCGTGGGCCGGTGGCGCACCATCAGAGACGCCTTGACAAACCGCCTATGGACTCGTGACATCACCGGTGCTCCCACCGCCGCGGTGCTCCATGAGTATGTCATTCTCTGGGACGCCCTCGAGTTCTTCCACCTCGCGCCGCACACGGCGGACCGGTTCGTCTAGAAATGGACGGCATGCGGCAACTACACCGCCTCTTCAGCCTACCGCACATTCTTCATCGGCATGGCTTCCCTCCTAGGGGCGAAGCTTATATGGAGGGCCGCCGTCCCCCACAAGCTCAAGTTCTTCTACTGGCTTGCTCTCCATGGACGGCTATGGACCGCGGAACGCCGCAAGCGTCACGGACTACAACCGGAAGGAGTGTGCGCGCTCTACGACCAGGAGGATGAAACAACCGACCACCTTCTCACCTCCTGTACGTTCACGCGTGAGGTATGGACCCGGCTACTCACAGTTGCAGGCCTCCAGCTCGCGGCGCCAACGACAACCTCCATGCTGGATTGGTGGCTCCTCGCTCGCGAGGCAGTCCCGGAGGACGGACGTCGCGTGTTCGACTCACTGGTCATGGTGGTCTCATGGATCATCTGGAAAGAACGGAACGGGAGGATGTTCGACGGCAAGGCGAGGATGGCGTCGCAGGTGGTCACCGCAGTCACCGACGAGCTGGACAGCTACTTCAGCGCTGGTTTCCGCGGCTTGGCGCCGCTCATCCAGCTCATGGCTTAGGGCAAAGCACTTGGTTTCCACGTCACGTAATTGTTCCTTCTTTAGTACAGCATCCAGCTGCGCCGTCGAGCCGGCGATTTGTGTCGTGTGCTTAGCTCGCTCATCATGGCAACTCGCCATGGCTAACGAGTGTGTTTGTACTGTCCCCTTCACTTAATGAGACACGTGCAGCGCACGTTTTTGAAAAAAAAAATATTTTCAGATCAGTAAATTTTGGAAAGACAAAATATATAGAAAAAGGGGTGTTGCGAGAATTAGCCAAGGTGAGAAATTGTTCAGTACACGGGTCAGTCTACAGAGCCGGACAAGTGGCCCGCTCTGCCTTCCAAATGGAAAGCTCTTATCTGATGACCTGAAAGGGGGATCCCCCCATCGACTTTTTAAAAAAAAGGAAAGACAAACTGTGTTAATTTTCTGGTTGGCCAAACAAGCTCGAGTATATCATAAAGCCATTGGTCATACCTGTTGGGGGCAAATCCTGCTCACTGAAAAGAACTCAAGAAAAGGACACAACGATCAGAACATAGCAAGAACAAGATATTCAAGAGAGGAAAGGACACAAACTGAGAAGGGCCACACATTTTCAAAGAAAACAAAAAACATCCATGAAATTCCTACCAGTTGACACATTAAGTCGAACAGATACGCCCACTGGATACCGTTGACGTGCGGCCGTCCTCCCAGGAACGCTCGGTCGCCATATGGATGCCCTACCGGCACGCTGCCTGTTGTGTGACCACGTAGAGAGGTGCTTCTGCTAGGGGTTCGCCGAGGTCCAAGGAGACCGGGAGTTACCACGCCGGGCCCTTCTTCTCTCACAGTCTCACCGTCACCGTAAGTCGCCGGGGAAATGGCGCGGGCACAGTAGCACAGCACGGTAGAACGCACCACCACCTTTCTGGGACTTGCTTGGCCCAGAGGTGCCTGCCGCCAGCCCGCCACGCAGCACCACCAAGAGGCAGTTCGTTCAGTAGGCCAAATCGAACGGCCCAAGCCCAAAGGTCGATATAAAACTAAGGTTTTTTAGCCTCTCAACTTTTAAAAACCATATTTTTGCATCCTCAGCGGTTTTGATGCTGGTTTTGCTGATACGGCGTCACGTGAGAAGGGGTAAATCAGACTAAGTTAAAAGTTTTAAGAAAAAAGTAAAACCAGAAATATTTTATAAAAAAATCTAAAAATTCAAAAAAAAAATACCCAAATATATTTTTTACATGAAAATAATGTAATTAGAAAATCTAAACCTGATTTAATCTTAGAAAATTTGTTTTAGCTCAAAAAATTATGAATTTTTCATGTAATTTTTTTGAGCTACATTTTTTCTATGAATTTTCTAAGATTAAACAAGGTTTTAGGATTCTTAATTGCATTACTTTTCCATTTAAAAATATATTTGGATAATTTTTTTGAAAACTTATGAATTTCTAGGTGTTCTTTTATAAAAATTATTTATAGTCCAATTTACCCATTTTGACATAGTGCCACATTAGCAAAACTACCATCGAAACCACTTAGAGTGCAAAAATAAATGGTTTTTAAACTTGAGGAGCTTAAAAAATTGGTCTTGTATATCAAAGAGGAAAATCGGACAATCACGACAGTAGAGGAGGTAAATTAGACTTTTTCCTTTAAACTATAAAGAGGTGGCAATGATGTTGGTGATTAGCTAGGCCAGTCCAATGGAACTTTCACTCCCATCCCATTTAGGACTAGTTTGGAAGTGTTCTGGCTCCTCCTAAAATGGTTTTGGCCCCGTCTCCTTTTATGGAGTAGCTTTTCTGGTGGAGCTAAAGCTACTTTGAAAAATATTTGGCTAAAAGGCTCTGGTGGTATGTTTTAAAAACTTATATTAAGTTTGTGAGGAGGAGTCATAAGAAGCTACGTTTTTTAGGCTATGGATCCTTGGTATAAAAAACGACCCTGGCTCGTCTAGGCTTTTAGCAAGGACCCACTTTTTAGATGACCATTTGCACGGATCCACAGCAAAAGCCGAAGAAGTTGAAGCCATAGCTAGAAGTGAGACTCTCTCGTGCTTCATGTTGCCTTGGATTGTTACCTCTAGGTACACGAGGCACGTCGAGCCGTACTGGCATGGCATGACAAGGGCCTGTTTGGCCTACGCCTCGGTTCAGCAAGCCGCAATGCGAGTGCCACCGAAACTCTGGCGCTCAATTTCACCGCCAAACATTTGGCTGGCTCTGGCGCAAGGATTGAACTAGCTACTGTTGCGGTTGCCAAAGCTTTGGCGTACTGTGGCGTAGGGGTTTGGCACTTGTGGCGTGCCCCACCTGCGGCGTGAGTTGGGCGCGAGCCAAACAGGCTGTAAGTTTTTTCTTTGGCCCACGCGCTGGCCAAAGCATAACTCTCAAAATATCTTTGCTAGTTTTCTTTGTGCACTCATGACATATAAAAAATATATTTTGTATGTATCATTTTCATGATAGTTTTTCAATGTTTTTCATAATCCGTTCAATAATTAAATAAGATAAAATACTAGGAAACTGCTTTGTAGTATGCTTAAGTGTCATTTTCGTGTCGGCCCAAGAACAACCCAAAATGCAAGCCAGACCATGCAGCCCATCGTGTCGAGATCCTTGACATAGCATAGTCCAAAATATTTTGTGTCATGTCATGCCAAAGGGACCTTTAATGAGGTATAGAAATTATAAGGGGAGAGAGAGAGGAGATGAGTTTTATCTCGACAAAACCCAAGACCAACTATTAGCAACGCGTTGTAAAATGTAAAATAAAACCGTGCCAAATTGGATGAAACTCATTCTATTTCATTCCCACGCATTGAAAACTGAGTGGAACTTCTTTCATTTCATAACACCATGTATCGTTTAAGTATTTAGACCTATGGAACTGTAAAATAAAACCATACACAATAGATTTTGTTTCATTTCATCGCCCACAACCACTACTAGACAAACCGTTTTTGGAGGCGTCTTCCTTTTTAGGTAGAGACGACTCTATCAAAACCCGACTCTAAAATGGTTTGTAAGCCGACTGGCTTCAGAAATCGATTTTTAGAGGTGATTGCAGCCAAAACGTCTCTAAAAAGAGCAAGCACCTTTTAAAATAGAGACATTTCTAGAGGCGGCTGAAATTCTAACCGTCTCTACCCTCTAGAAATGAATTCTAGCTAGAATCGGTTGAAAATCTAGCCTATCACTATAAATAGATAGAGCATAGTAAGAGCAACTTCAACATGTTGGCTAAAATTAGTAGCCAAATCCTATTTAGCCATTTTGTAAAATAGAAAAGTTCTCAAAAGAAATAAGACGTCTACAATAGTCTTGCTATTTCTCATCTTTAGATAGCTGGCGCCCGTGGTTGGCTTTATATGGCCACCTAAAATTAAGGGGTAGCCAGCTTCCTAGTTTACAAGGCCAGATAGTACATATGTCGGAGCCTACTTTTTGCTATATAAATTCTAATTCTAAAATAGTCTCAAAAAAGAATAGTCGAGCTGTTGGAATTGCTTTAAGATTCATAACTTTTTCATCAAATCAGATGAAGATAAATTTATATCATTGCAGTAGTGAAACAGATCTACAACTTTGTAGACTAACTTCTCCATTCAAAATCATTTAAGGACCAAAAGTTTTGTTTTACATTTTCATAATTTGGAAATCAATGTTTTATTTTATTTTGAAAAATGACCTTGTATGGGGAAACAACCTAAACCAAAATTGTAGTATTCAAAGGTATTTGCAACTTTATAGTTGACTACCTTTTTATTTTAAATCATCTAGTGTCCAAAAATTTTATTTAGAATTTTCAAATTTTTAAATTTTCATAAGTACCTCTATACAGAAACGGTCTAAACCAAAGTTGTAGTACTCAAAGAGATATAGATCTTATAGTTGATGACTTTTTCATTTGAAGTCATTTAGGGCCCATAGATTCTGTTTTAATATTCATAATTTTGAAATTCAAACTTTTTCATTTAAATTTATTTAGAAACTCAATTATGCAGTACAATACGTATTTACTAAGGTGGATACAAAAGTATTGTGTACCAATCACTTAGTCACAAGTGACTTTGAGACACAGTAGCAAGGAAGCGTCTTGACGGGTTGCTCAACTGGATGAAAACAATTTTTTTGCCATTTTTTATGGTCCAATTTTAAAATTATGGAATCACTAATTTCTACAGATTCACAGACGGCTCTACAAATGGTTTTGAGCCGTGTCCTGTAGTAGTGAACTCTTTATGGTTAAAAGTGAAACGAAATTTTGTTAGGTTTTTATATGGATCACAAATTCACAAACCAAACACGCCCTGATATTTCGGTAGAAAATTAAAAAGGTTAAGTTTACTGATATTATTTGGGTTATGATTACCAGCAAGCGCTGCCGTGGCAGGATCTCCGCGCGAGTCCCTGACGTGCAGGTCCACCCGCGTGGGGCGATTCACGTAGAAGTCCTCCAGCGCCATGGAAATGGCGGCGAGGCTCTTCCTGCCTGCGGCGGCGTGGCTCGCGCGGTCCAGCACGACGGCGACCGGCACCGTCGCCTCCGCTGCCACTGCCGGCGGTCTCCAGAACAAAGAGAAGAGAGCCGTGGCCGCGAGCAAACGTCGTAGCCTCATCGACCTCTCCATGTGTGTGTGTTTGTGAGCTAAGTTTCCCGGATTACAGCTTTCACTTGGATACAAACAAATGAACAATGGATTGGTATGTGATGCATATATAGTTCAGCCTGTGTGTGTATATATATATATATACACACACACACACTAGTAGAAATGGCGCGCACCTGCGCGCCGAGTGGAAGCAATTATAGGTTATCATTAACAAAGGGGATAAGCGGATATGATATCACATTTTTACAGGCGAAAGACAGTGAAAGATTATAACTGTATATACAATAATCAGGTTTAGTATAAAGTCTGATACATTATAAGTGAACATAGGAGGTGCTATTGCATGAACATGATGTGATATAAAATAGCGTGGAAGTGATGGGTAATAGGTTGGGTACACGAGAGAGTTTAGCAGGCACGCAAAAGCATTGTGAAATGTTTGGCAGAGCTGCTACACAAGGCTAGCATCTAGTGGATTCGCTCTTTCTTTAGCTTGGCTGTACAGGTAGGAGTGATTAGTCCGCTTTCCAATAACTGCGGTCAGATTCCCAACCTCGTTCATCATCGCTTGAGTTGCGCCGTGGTGTAACTGTAAACATTGATGCATAATCATAATGATGTTTTATGAGTGGGAAAACATGCACGGGCTTCATTTATCCTTAATGCAGATACCTTGGTTGTGAAGAAAAAGGAAACTAAAGAAATTATTCGCATGACCCAAACCTTGATTAACATATAATGAGGACCTAAATGAACCATGAGCTGGAGAATATGGGTCTACATATGCAGAAACAAAACACGTCATTTCATATCAGACAGTGCTAGAAATAATATAGTAGGATGGAGTATATCAATCCTGATAACCATGGGAACAGGAACACTGGATGAAAGAGAATGTACATATTCAGAGAAAACTAACGATGGGCGACCTACTGGCCTTGTCCTCAATTTACTTTGTGAAACATAGACAGCTTTTCACCGATGCACAGTACACTCATAAGTGGCCTGCATAAGATTTATAAAAACATATTTGAATTTTCAGAATTAAGAATCTATGATTTTACTACTTTCGTAAATAGAGGCATGCAGGCTAGTTCACTCATTCAGAATACATAGCGAGGTACCTACGATAGTTTTTATGGTCATACTCCTAGATTAATTAGAAAAGGCACTGAACTAAGCAAAAACGTATATGTATTCTGAGTTGAAATAGCTGGCATAAAAAAAGCAAATGAATATCTCCATAAGGTACTAATTAACTAAATATATTTGTTTTCTTAAGCGTATCTAATTTGGAACTGATGGAAAAGCAGTGATGACTTGAGCAGGGTTTTTTAACCCAAGATACTCACACGATAGTAATGCGTCAGATCTCATACTGTGCAAACAGTGTTGGAGAGGCAACATCAAATTTGATCGGAGGGACTGGTTGGTTAGAGGTGTTAAAGTTTAACAAACACTGTAGCACTTTCGTCTTATTTGATAAAAAGTTTCCAATTTTGGACTAATTAGGCTTAATAGATTCGTCTCGTAAATTACTCATAATCTGTGCCGACATACATGCAATTAGTCTACATTTAGTACTTCATGCATTTGCCGCAACATTGATGTGATGGGAGTTAAACTTTAACATATGGAAACCAAACAGGGCCTGAGCGTAATAAACTATCAATATGCCGCAACGTAACATAGAGATCATATTATATATCCTGCAAGAGAAAGGCAACTTTTGTTTTAAACTAACAAAATGTGGGTAACACGGGAATCTTTCTAGAAATCTGTTGATCTAGCTATCAATGGAAGAAATCTCTAGTTGATGCTAGTTATAGGTGTGAATACAATCAAAATAATTTGATAATAGTTGTAGAAGCAGTACGACCCAATTCTTTCATAATACTTGTTGGTTGGTGTATTGTTGTTATAAAATAGGAACACATTATCTGTGAACCAACAAAGCTTTGTTATAAGGCTGGAAGCTAAACAAACTAAACATTAAAAAAATCACAAATTAGGAGTCCTCCCATTACCTGCATTAAAAAAGAAATAAATTACGGCTAGTTTCACCTATCCTTGCACAGGCAGCGCATTGGGAGGGATGAGCACTGCGCATCCGACATATATAATTTTGTATCAAAATAATCGAGATAGATAAACAGAAAAAGAAAGGATCATCCTTTCTTATGAGGTATGACATGAGCATGCTGAAAAAATGGCACATATTCCATATTACCTTGGTGCTGGGGTGGCAGGCAGTACTGATAGTCGGATCGTCCACTTTGTCATTTGGCAGACCCTATAAACTGAAAGCCTGAAAGACTGCAATCAGCAGCAAGATGGTACACTGAGGTCAGAAGGATGTCCCTATACAGAGAAAATACATTAAGGAAGCAGTGCATATAATTGAGCAGACAGAAACCCTGTTTGCATACTGAGAACATAGAGAAAAGTGCAGGGTGATGTCATATGTTAAGCGTATGCCATGCCACAAATAGATTTTCTGAACCTAGCAACCAAAAGTTGGTTTGAGGAATGTAACTGCATAAAAATTAGTTGTAGCCCCACCTGCTACGATTGCTGCTTGGTTGAGCACCTAAGCTGAGCAAGTATATAAATTAGATTGAAAACAACGACATAATGAGTTCAATTCAGGTAATAGGAAATACAATTTTAAGGGAGTAAAATCAGCAAGATGTAGACCGGTAGGAACAAAAAAATCAAATGCATATAAGAATGTGTTGCTGCTATATATTTACAAAATAAAAATTAGCAAAAGCTTTAGAATTCGTAGTTCTCAACCACCATAGAAACTGCTGTGAGGATCTGCTAAGCCAAAAAAAACACTAGGGAGAGAGGATCTGGGGGAGGAGCCATGGGACGAAGGAGGAGAAGAAGAGGGTGAGTCACCGTCAAATCCAGTAGTCGAGATTCGCCGCCGCCGCAGCCGCCGCACAGGCACCTAGGGTTTCGTCGAGGAGGAGGAGCTGAGGAGGTGCCCAACGGAGGAGCCATCGAAGAGCCTGCACAGAGGGTAGGGAGAGGGAGGGGCCGCCAGGCACCATGCGCGCCGGCGTGCCGGGCGCCCGCGGGGGGCGCCGTCGCCTCGCCGCGCCCGCCGCCGCCTCAGGAAGGAAGGGGAGGGAAGGAGAGGAAGGGGAGAGAGGGAGGGAGGGCGGGAGGGCGGGAGGGAGGAGGAGGAGGAGGATGTCCGCTGCCGCCGCTGACCAACTCGCCCGTGGCGCTGTCGCCGTCACCCGCAGCGTCGGGCGAGCGAGAGAGAGGATGGGAGAGATGGGGCCTTTTTTTTTGGTCGAAGTAGAATCGGAAGCCGAGTATATATGTGTTTCTCTAGATTCTGATGAGAAGTAGTAGAAGCAAAAGAGAAGCCTCAGGAAAACACTCGAAGCGGATCCAGGTCGAATCCGATTTAACAAATCTGGGCCACACGATCGCGGATCGAACGGCTGGAAATATTTCGGGCGACGTGGCCAAGGCTTCCATCCGGGAAGGCCCCGCGGCTTATCAGTTGTAAATTTATTTATATATATAATATACAAGTATGTGACGGAGAGCTCGAGAGGCAATCAGCCAATATTCCCCAAAAAAAAAAGAGGCAATCAGCCAATGTCAGCGCCTCAACGGTGGTGGTGTGACTGGTGGTGAAATTTCCCGGATGGTTCTCTGGCCGGCCGCATAGATTTTTTTTCATGGCTGTGCGCTGTCACAGTCTCTAACTGGCGAGTAGGCATGCAGGCATCAGGCATGGCGACGTTTCTTCGATCCTTTTCATCTCCTTCGTCTGACAGTGTCGCTCAATATTTGGTCAAGAAGAGACATTGTTCACGTAATTGCATGAGCCTCTGTTAGAGCATAATGATCCACGTAATTACAACAGGGAGCCAATCGTTTCTTGAACCAATTTTTTTTTGGGGGGTTACGGTTACGGGCAAACAACACAGCAATCAATGGTATGGACCGGACCGTCTAGTGATCAACATCGTTGAAGATATATACAAACATTCAGGTCGACCAATCGATCAGCTGCATGTATGCACATTTACATTTGCATATACATTAGACCTGGCCAATTTTTTACTCCCTCTAGCCCTAACAAAGTACTCCATATGTTCCAATTTATAGGTCATTTTGGCTTTTCTAGATATACAACTTTTATTATGTATTTAGTCATATCGATCTAGGTGCACATTAAAAGCTAATTACTTAGAAAAGCCAAAAACAATCTATAATTTGGGACAGAGAGTGGTAATGTCTTTTTGGACCTATATTTGTGGTTCTAATATCTACTCTTTGTACAGGGCTTACAAATATTGAATTGGTAACACGGAAGTTCCAACTGCTTTCAAATGGCTCTGGAAGTCATAACTCATAAACACCAAGTGTTCTTTTTTGTTATTGTTTAAAGATTGGTTAAGCACAAGAGAGTAGTTAAGAAGGAACATAGTTCTCTCATCTTATGCTTGTGTTTTATGTTCAGATGGCAGAGAAGAATCTTTGAAACACTTATTCCTGCTCCAAGCTTGCTGGGGATTATTGCTAAACATTCAGGTGTCTAGTCCAGCTAACCCATTTGAGATTATAGTCAGCTTCAAGAGTCAGCTAGGGGTTCCCTTCTTCATGGAAATTATCATTTTAGTGAGTTGGATGATTTGAACAGCAAGAAACAGTTTCATCTTCAATGCTATTGCTCCCTCAACTGGAGCCTACAAGTTGCTCTTTAAGAACAATTTGCGACTGTTATGCATAGAGCAAACAAGATTTCCCAGCTACAAGCCCTCTCGCGACCTTTTTTATTTTCTGACTCTTCTGCTTATCTTTTTTTTATCTATAAGCCAAAAGTCAAAAGCAGTATCCAAGGTGCTATGAAAGTTACGTACGCGGAAGCAGCGGCTTCTGAAAAAACAGCTTCAAATTCCACTGATTTTCTGACCCATTAGCGCGCAGGAATTTCACAAGAACCATACAGGAATATCATAGGAATCAGTTTATTTTCACAAGAAACAAGAAAATTTGCCGCATTTCAAATGGGGCCTAAGTGTAACAAATATACAGGAAAATTGGTTTCATAGCACCGAAAGAAGGCAAGATTCGGAAAATACCATCGAAAGTTCGTCGTACCGTAAAATAGCATTGAAAGTGAGTATCCATTCCGCAATCTAGCATTCTGTTATTTTGGCTGTTAACGACGTTGGTTGGCCTCGGTCCGAGGCCTCCGCTTCACTAAAAAAACGAGCAGCAGCCATGGAATGGCTGGCGCGCCGCATGACGCAGCAGCGGCGGCGACGACGGAGCAGCACCGGATCATGGTGAACACCCACCGCGTGTCCCGCGTCCCCGAGCACGTCCGCAGCCACAAGCCGGACGCCTACACGGCAGGGGTCGTTGCCATCGGGCTGCTCCAAACCGCGTACGCAGAGCGTCGGCTTCCCGCCGGCACCCGGATCAAGATGGCTTACCACCACAGCCTCGTCTCCCGCGGCCACCAGGACCCCGCGCGACATGCCAACATCTCGCGTCGCCGCGCGCGAAAGGGAGGCCCGCACCATGTACGCTGTCGTGGATGTAGGTGCCATCAGGCCGATGACTTCATCCAGATGCTGGTGCTCGACGGCTGCTTCATCATCAAGCTCCTCGTCAACTTCGCCACGGGCAAGGAGGAGGCGTCGCATGCCGTTCGGCCCCACGCAGCTGTCCGTCGACCTCATCCTCGCGGAGAACCAGATCCCGTCCTTCGTCCTTGTCGATCTCATCAACAACACCAGGCTGCCGGAGTTCGACACCACGGGCTACCAGTCGACGGTCCTGCTCGTGAAGCTAGTGCTGTACTACCTCGCCGGCGAGAAGGGCCGTGACATGAACGACAGCCAGTGCAGGACCAGTTGCTGCATGAAGCCGCAGCGCCCGAGCAGCCCTTGTCGTGCCGTTCAGCAGCAGCAGGCCTATGGGCAAGGTTTTTTTTATCGGCAGAGAAAAAATACCGGAGGTCACCGATAAACGGGTTTCTCAGATTTATCGGTAAATTTATCGGTTTCTCGTTTTCTTTTCGGACAAATTTTAAAAAAAAACACCTTAATTTGCACAGGATAACACATAGATTATGTCCAAATCATCTAACATTGAAAATACACACATAGAAATGCACGAATATCAATTTTCACCCAACGTCAGTCATCTGACTTCTTCCCATCCACACAGTCCATTGGATTAACCATCTCAAATCTCAACTATTACAAGTTCAGAGAATTAATCTAACTTAGAAGTAGTCCAAATCCATAATCCATAGTCCCAAATACTACAGATAGAACATTAACATAAAAGTACATGAACCAAGAATGATTGTGGTCACTGGTCAGACACAAAATAACCACATGAACCAAAACAACAAACATACAGTCTGGAGCTATGGGCATGTCCTTGCTCTACCACTGCAGGCATGTCCAGGTTGATGCGGCGTACAGGTTGTTCTCTCCACGTCCTCGCATGGCTGCTGCTTGTTTTTGAGTGAAGCGGAGGTCTCGGACGGAGGGCAACAAACGACGTTACCAGCAAAGTAATAGAGTGCTAGATTGCCGAACATGGTATTTTAAGTACGTTAAACTTTCAATAGTATTTTTCGAATCTCGCGTTCTTTCGGTGCTACGAAACCAATTTTCCATAGGCACATGCTTCATGGTGGGATTGATAAATAACAGACATGATGTAGTATTCTACTGTACTTAACCATGTTGTACAGACTAAACCAAAAAACAGAAACATCTTGCATCTAAAATATCAGATATGAAATGTTTATTTAGGAAAAAAAACTCATTATCTAAACGATAATGCTGTGGTGCGGGCGTCCGTCCGCCCGGACGTTCCTTGGTGGGTCGCGACGCCAGCCCAGCTATCCCCTCTCATCCGCTTGGGAGTTTCTCAAAAAAATCCTATCGTCCAGTTGCTCCTATCCTCTTGTCCACTCGTTCCTATCTACTCTAGGGGCAATACCCACCACTGCCGCAAGCCAAGAGGCACGAACACGCCAAGGGAAGCCAGCAAAAATCCGGACAAGCGTTGCCCCAGTCGCGGTCGACATGGGTTTCCCGGTGGGCTACTTGGACCTGGTGCTCCTGAAGCAGCTGCTCCACCTCCTCCTACTGCTGGAGTACATCCACCGCTTCCTCCTCTGGGCATCCGACGCCGTGGGCCTCGGCGACCCGCTGGATCTCAGGGACGACCACCAGGCGTTGCTATAGGATGGCACGGCGCGCCGCTACCCTCTCCGAGCAGTGCAGCCACTGCCTCCCTACCGCATCTCGGAGCCCCCGCCGCCGCCGCGGCGTGCCGATCCGCCACCCAAGCACCGTCGGGCTGCTGCCTCTGGCATGCTGACGAGCCTCCATTCTCCCAAGCAGTAAAGAGATGTTGTGCTGAAAGCACATGTTGTAAGTGTATGTGTTGGGTATTAATAGTAGGCATACCCAAACAAGGGCGTTAATAGCGTCTGAGCTACTAAATCGCTCGAGGCCTAGGAACGCCTTCCGCCTCGCCCAAGCCTCATGACATCATCAAAGCGGCCGACCCCTGCGCCCTGTCGGGAACGATTTCCGCCTCGTCCGACCCCTGCAACGTAAGCACTGGAGCGTCCAACCCTCTTGGCGTACTTCTACCTCGCCCGAGGGACACGTGGATCCCTCTGGCAAGGCGGGGAGCCACGGGGGCCCCAACCACGGCATCCGTTCCCACCGATGGGACGGACGTGACCGCGCATAGTGAACAGGAGCACGGGAACCGCGCTCTGACCCAACATGACCCCGATCATTCCACCACGACGACGTCCATACCTCTACAACGACGGGGTAACAGCAACTATGCCACCTAACCCTCTCTCTACGCGAATCCGGGCGCACGTCCCGCCCATCCTCGACGGCGCAGAAGCACACAGGACGAAGTATGGCCACAGTATGTTGCACCAGCGGATGGAGAGGTCAAAAGCTCAACGCCCATGACGCCTTTGCGCTATAGGGGAAGCTGTTCACACCGGATAAGGAGGAAGACGGCCACACCCGATGTCACTTTTTTGTTTTTCTCTTTCATCTTTCCTTCATTTTATCTTTTTACCACAAATATAACCCGAGCCCTCCCATTGAAAACTATAAAAGGGGAGGCAAGGAAGACAACGGACAAGGACACGAGACCGATCGAAACACACACCTCTCTAAGTCAACACATACACCTCTCCCGAAGAGACATGAGATCCGTTTCCTCTCTCGAAAGCTTGTAACCCCTACTACGAGTACTTCGGTGCAAAGCAACACGAGCAGCAGCAGAATCCACTGGACATAGGGTTGTTCTTGCCCCAACCAGTATACACCCTTATGTCCGCTTTGCACACCATCCGGGTCTAGACGCGCAGATACAAATTCACTCGTCGCTCTGTCTAGACCCCCGTTTTCTAGACAACGACAGTATGTTTCAAGTGTTTTTAGATGTTTTAGAGGTACATTGCAAGTGTTTCATACGGATGTTGCAAAAGTAAACTAGGGATGTTGCGTATATTGTAATGATTGTACACGTATGTTACAAGCGTTTATTCCCAATGTTTCATCTGTGTTTTCAAACATACGTTGCAAGCGTGTTTATTTGGATGTTGCATATGTTTCACATATGTTGTCTAGATGTTGCGTATGTTTGCAATGGTTTTCAAGCGTTTTTCAGATATTTTTTTTGCTAGTGTTTCAGAAACATGTTTCAAATGTTTCATCTGTCTTCAGACGTATGTTGCAAGTATTGCATCTAGATGTTTCAAAGTAGACTGGGTGTTGCGCATGTTGCAATGCAATTGCTAGAGGGGGCGCGAGGGGTCGGGTGGGGGGTGGGGGGCATAGATGCCACGTGGGGCAGATGGGGGTGCAGAAGCCGCGTGGGGTCAGGTGGGGCGCAGACACTGTGTTGGTCTAGCGTGGGGGCAGAGAGTGGTAATGTCTTCATGGACCTATATTTGTGGTTCTAATATCTACTCTTCGTACCGGGCTTACAAACATTGAATTGGTAACACGGAAGTTCCAACTGCTTTCAAATGGCTCTGGAAGTCATAAACACAAAGTGTTCTTTTTTGTTATTGTTTAAAGATTGGTTAAGCACAAGAAAGTAGTTAAGAAGGAGCATGGATCTCTCATCTTATGCTTGTGCTTTATGTTCAGATGGCAGAGAAGGATCTCTGAAACACTTATTCCTGCTCCAAGCTTGCTGGGGATTATTCTTAAACATTCAGGTGCCTAGTCCAGCTTAACCCATTTGAGATTCTAGTCAGCTTCAATAGTCAGCTAGGGGTTCCCTTCTTCATCGAAATGATCATGTTGGTTGATTTGAACAGCAAGAAACAGTTTCGTCTCCAATGCTATTGCTCCCTCAATAGGAGCCTACAAGTTGCTCTTTAAGAAAAACTTGCGACGGTTATGCATAGAGCAAAGAAGTATTTCCCAGCTACAAGCCCTCTTGTGACCTTTTTTTATTTTCTGTCTTTTTACGTTTCTTAAACTCTGCTTATCTTTTTTTTATCTATAAGCTAAAAGTCAAAAGCAGTATCCAAGTGCTACGAAAGTTATGCACGTGGAAGCAGCGGCTTCTGGAAAAAAACAGCTTCAAATTCCATTGAAGCTGTGCGTGGCTGGTGAAATTTCCGGATGATTCTCTGGCCGGCCGGCGAGTGGCGTACGTGGCTGTGCGCTGACACAGTAGTCTCTAATAACTGGCGTGTAGCCATGCAGGCATGGCGACGTTTCTTCGATCCTTTTCTCTGTTCGTTTTTCACCAGAAGAATTTGATGACGTCAGTCAGATCACTGTATTTCCCTTGACATTTCCTTGCGTGATGGATCGGGGCTGCTGTTAGAGCATAATGATCCACGTACTTCCTATCATAAAAGGTCAACGTTAATAACCTTCTTTCTGCTGGCAATATGATCATTGCACAATTTGATAGATTAGAAGGTAAAAAGGTCAATTTTCTTGTTACTACTTTACCTCATAGAAATCATATTCTCAGTGAATAATTTCATTAGAATTAATTTTTATCCAATCACATGTCATCTCTCCTATCATTTCACATCTCTTCATTTTGGTTCCCATGTAGACATAGTTTCTGATAGAAAGAAATCATTTTCTTCTCTCTATTCCTTAATTCTAATGCCATGTCACCATTTTTGCTCAGTTGATATACTAATTATGGTCACATAAACCATCCAGTTTCTGGGTAGGGACTGCTCTTCTAGAAGTGGTGCTCGATGACAACCACATGCAGTGTGGAGCTTGGCCATGAAAAGATGAGGGGCCAATATGATATGAAGTGCAAAGAGAGGGGGCAAATTAGTGTTTCATCACCACTTTTATTAAGGATTTTTCTAGCTTAGAGGGGGCTCATGACCCAGTATGGCCCACACTAAGCTCCGCCACTGACCACATGTACCTTCGTGTGAAATCTAGTTTCATCTTGACATGGTCGATTATGATTTGATACTCCCTTAACTAAATATTTGAAAATTCCACAACACATTAGCTGCTATATGAAAATAAGAGGACAAAGTCATATTTGTATCACTTGGATATCTACTTTCCATAGTTTGACAAAAAAAAAAGTAAAACACAAAAATCTGCAACACATTGGCGTTTTTTTTACTAGAAACTGTCTCCAAAAAAACTAAACAATTATTTGCAATCCGGTTGGAGGTTTTTATTTTACATGGGAGCATGTATAGGCCATGACTTCACATAAACAAAATTTTCGTCATTTATCGAACAAACCACAAATATTTCTAGAATTTTTTTCCTCACGAGTCACGAGACTAAAATATTGTTTCATCGAGCAGAACATTTTCTTCGTGGAAACATCTATAGGCCATAAAGAATGACATGTACATAAACAAGATATTTAAAAAACTGTTATGGAGCAAAACCATGGCGCAAACCACAAAACACATTCAAGGACTAGAAAAGGTGGCGTCCGCATAAACAATAGCTAAAAAGCACCTTACAAATAAGCAACAAACTGAAAAAAAAAGTAGTGCAGCACATTAAAATTCTGCAGAACATTGCTTGGTGACTATTTGCAGAAGAAAAGAAAGGAAATGCTGTTTGCAAATATGCCTAGTTTCGTATCGTATTGCTGTCTACAGAGCCCCGCCCACACCATTGCTTGTGCTAGTCATCTCAATCTGGACATAAACATCAGGCGCAGGCTCAGCGGCATTGGATATGCTATCCTGGATTACGCCACCAGCTTCTTCATCTCGAGAGATTGCGCTGATCACATGGGCACCCTGGGAATTGTTGTCCGTGACTTCTTGGACTGGTTGTTCAGGCACAACAGAGCCATTTGCAGCGTCATTCTGCGGAGTACTTTGCGATTCAGAGCCTCTCACTCTGGTATACGCGGCATAGGCCGACCTAGTGACGCTTATTAGCAGCATGAGTGCCGAGATACATCCAGTGACGACGAAGAGACCAGAGAAGCTTCGCAGAGTGAGGGGCGCTGAACCAGCGGCGGAACTGCTGCCATTGTTTGCCGATGCCTCAGCAGCGAGCATGGATGACAAGTTTGCGACGTAGCTCTGCACTAGAACCAGCACTGCAAAGCACCATACCACAAGAACAATTTTTGACAGAGGACTTCTAAGTATTTGCCCTGTAACACGGAAAAACATTACTTTCAGATCATCCTAATTTAGATTAAGAAGGCAGATATAACAATTTATAAACCATCATATATACATTGTCAGGAAGTTTGAGCTCGAGGTGCTGACCGTGAGAAAACGTCAAAGTGGACAAAACAAAGTACAAAGCAGTCCTGAATTGTGTCAAACTTGATCCTTGGAATTCTGGATTTATGGATCGTTCGAGCATCCAGAAAACGAAACCAGTGAAGAAGACGAAGCACACAGTAGCAAGCCAAAGTTCCTTCGTTAGCGGATTCAAAAACATCCATTGGATTGGTGGTTTTGGGTCATTGTGAGCCGGTGCAAAAAGAAAAGAAGCGTCGCACGGGTTCCTGGCCCGGTCAACCGTTATAGTCATGTCACCCACTGCTACATAGAATGCTACATAGAACACCTGTTTATTCCAGAGAAGAAATATATAAGAAAAAATGTATCAGGCAAGTAAACTGTAGATCCAGCTTTCTGAAATTCCCCTATATATCCTATGCATTATAACAGAAAATCCCGATACATACTTTTTCTTCTCTAACGGTTCTTCTATCTTAATAAAAGGTAAACAACATGTCACCCAAAATTTGAGGGAGGGGCGTTTCAAGAAAAAATGAGGGAGGGGGAAGATGATTTATGATACCACTAAATATAGGATGTCAGATAGAAAGACTATTTGAGCTTGATTTTGTTATATATATAAACCTTAATTTTCATTCTAAGAGGCTCATTTAAACATGGCTCACCCCTATGCCTACTAGCTCGTTGTAATAAAAGGCACCTAAGTCGTATCTTGGTTAAGACAAAGCTGGGCCATGCCCCACCCACCTATTCACCCAATGTGATTAGGAACGGATGTGGATGTCTAAACATTTAAAAGGTTCCTTAAAAAAACATTTAAAAGGTCCGATATCCATAATTGTTTTAGCGTCAATATAGATATTTGTATTAGATTTTAATATAGATGCTAAATAGATGTACTCGGATCCTTTTTTATGATTTTTCTCTATCCGATTCCAGATCCATATTAAAAAAATGTGAATACCCAACATTATCTATATCCATAAAGAATAAGGTACCATCTAAAACTTATATTTATGATTGATTAACAATGATAATTGTTTTAATATAGCTCATTTACACTATTTAAAAGTTATCTCTATGGCTAATCATAAAAGGGTAAGTTTATTTATGATAATTTAAAACTTATATTTATGATAATTGAATACTACTAAAAACTTATATTATGATAATTTTAATATAATCAGTGATACATAAAAGTTAAGTTTAATTAACTTTATTACAACTAATTGTATTAATTTAAGTACTCTAGTTTTATTTATATATTTAATTTTATTTATAGATAAATTATTTGTGTGTTCAAATGTTTATTCATAGTTTTATTTTCTATGTATTTTATTATTGAAATATTTATTAATATATGTTATCTACACTTATATTGTTTTTAATCAAATTTACATGTTATCATTAAAATCAAGTAGATATCTGAATGCAAATTCGAATTGAAGATATTTTTTTGTATTCTAATAATATCCATATGCTTATTCATATTCGCATTAAAATGTTGTAAAGGATTTTATCCGGAGTTGATTTCATATGAATCCGATCCAAATCCATTCCTAAATGTGATTACCATTATCTAAGCCGTAATTTTGGTACGAATATAGGTGTTTAGGGCAGTTCCAATGGTGACTATGAGCTAGCTCAAGGCATAATATTTTATATTCTAATAGAAGAGAGAGAGAAACTAGCACGTAATCAAGAGCTAAGTTCATGCACATATTTTAAGATTATGTGGGAGTATTATGTAAAGCTAGCACTACTAGACAAGTTGTCTTAGAATTGGTATCTAACTCATACTATTGAGGGTACCCTTAGTAATCTCACATATTTCAATGCTGTAGCCAGTTACTTGCTTTGTGGCACTTGGACGAGTAGCATTATCCTTGCAGAAGAATGTCCACTTAGCCGCCCAACCTAACGTTAGTTGTCTATTTCATCCACTCACCTATAAAATCATGTATCATACCACTTATCTAACCTTCTAAGGCGGTTTTAAAAGTGGTTTTGCATGTAGCATATTAAAAAGTCTACGTGACCCTCTAATATATTGAGAGTTGACTATATAGCCTCCATAACTATAAAAACCTGATATTATAACCCTTAAAATATCTAATAATATCCAAATGACCCCATGATCTTGTTGGACCGTTTGGACATCGTATCCCACCATACTAACCTAAGCGCCCATGCTTGCAAATAAACTATCGGTGGTCTCCCTCTCTCTACTTTTTCTAGGATTGCGCCATTGCTCGATGAGCACCACATTGTCTCCTACTCCACCACACAACACTCCTCGAGGGCATATTGAGCTCTTGCACTGTGCTATGCCCTTGTCATCGGGCACCTCTCACATTCTCACCCAATCTTGCTCTTTCTCCTCCTATGGCTACCTAAAAAACTAAAGAATAATCGGACAGAGGATGTGGGTGGGGCTGGATGATGAGGGTGCAGGCGTGGTGCTTGAGCTTAATGCCGTCAACGAGTGCCAGGAGGTGGAGCAGGAAATAAGATGTCTCGCATGCTGCTCGTTGGATGACAGGTCAGCCTAGAAAGAGTAGGGAGGTGGAGATAACAGATGGGCCTACGTGAAGCATGCGTTATCAGGCCAGTGTGACGGGATACGGTGTGTCCAACACAGTCCTACAAGATTATCAGGGGTCACTTGAACATAATTAGATACTTTAAGGGCTACTATATCAGATTTTATTATCTAGGGTTTATGCGGTTGAACCTTGATATGTTAGGAGATTTTGTAGACTTTTTAATATACCATGTCAGTGAAACCACTTCCAAACCCGCCTTAGGGGTTATTTAGACAATTTTCAATAGTTTAATAAGGGTATAATACATGGTTTTATAGGTGAGAGGATGAAGTAGACAGGTATCATATAGATTAGGGGTTAATAATTAGAGGTTAAGTAGACTTTTCCTAGCAGTAAATGTATGGAAATACAAATACTAAAGCAAGGAGCTTACAAAACCAAGTCCAGGGGTCCTGTACGGGATATCAACAACCATCTCGCACGTTTTGGTGTGCTCGTCAGAACGGAAATACGTAATCTCATCGACGGTAGGTGATCCTCCACCATTCTTTGATCCCTTGCTCAGAGCTTTAGAATATTCTGTTTGATTGTTATAGGGATTTAGCCTATGCTCTTTTATTCCTTTCTTCATCAGAAAAGAGCACGCAAATCCTTCTTTTCCAATATAATCATCATTTGTCAGCAGCTGGTCCACCAGATCAGTCACCGAAGGCCGGAAACTCTTTGCAGGGAGCATAGATGACAAGTTTGAAGTGTAGCTCTGCACTAAAGCCAGCATTGTACAGACAGAATTACACAAAAAGGCGTTATTTGAGATAGTCCCTGAATTACGGTAAGAGGCTGCAAAAAACATTCATAAACCATTATAAAATGTCAGAAAGTTTGAGCTCCCAAAGCGGAAAAACGTGATCAGAGGCAAAGGTGGCGTCGAGCTTGTTAGCGATGTTCTCTTCAGATTTAGTTCGTGACCGACTCAGAGAGGATGAGAGTGTCATCGATGTTCTCTTCAGATGAGTTCTTTACCGACTCAGAGTGGATGAGCTTGACGATGACGTTCTTTTCAGATCGGTTCATGACTAACTCCGAGAAGATGAGATTGTCGGCAACGTTATCTTAAAATCAATTCGTGACCGACTCGGTGGTGAGAAATTTGGGTATTTGGGACTTCAAACGTCGCGCTTCGCAGTTTTACCATTTGTAACGTGGGCTTCGTAAAAATAGGACTTATTTCCTCTCTTTTCTAAAACATATGACCAGTCATGATTTTCGGACATAGAGTCCAACGGTAACACATTAAATCATCTATTTCCATCTCACAAGAAAAAAAAATATTTGCTTGAATCTAAATATTTTTGGAAGAATGAACAATATTCCGGGGTATGATTTCTCACCTGCATGCGCGGTCCCAGGATCTCCACACAAATCAGGGGCTTGACACGAATCCCTGGCATGCAGCTCCGAGCCATAGCTCGAGTTCTTCGCCCAGAAAACCTCGGGCGCCATGGAGGCAGAGAGGCTCCCGCTGTTGCTCGCTAGGTGCGTGGACAACACGAGCATGGAGATGAGGACAGCCGCAGCAGCTTCGGCGGCTAGCAAGCGTCGTCGTATCATTCGTCTCATCTCCATGACGGTCTCAAATTTTCAGCTCTACTAGGAATTATCACGAAAATTATGATCTCCACACTGCACTTCTCCTGTCTCTATAAAGACGAGCTAGGGCGAGATGTCCTAGTCAACGCCAACGCGCTATAGGAAACTTCTCGGATGGTTCGCCGGCAAAGGCTGACCTCACGACTCCCTGGGCCCTAGACTAATAATAAATTCTTTTTAGTTTTCAAAAAATATAAAAGATTCTTTTTTATATTCCTAAAGAGAAAAGCTTACGGATAACCGAGTGTTTTTCTGGCCGACGACACTCGATTTTTCTAGCAGTGTGATCACCTCGATGGGATGTTTGTAGCTGTCTGATCCAACCGCGCATCCGTCCTTTGGAAATCGCAGCACGCACAGCGGCTAGGGCCTGAGGATTACGCGCGCCCGCGGCAGACGCTTGTGCTCGCCGGGCTTATCCTCCCAACTTCGTCCTCGCCGTGGCAGCGCTCTGCCTCCACGTCCGCGGGCGCCGTAGTTCCTTCTCTGATATGTTCCTCAACTTCGTCCGTTTTGGTACGTTTTGTCTCTGATATTTGTGAACAATTTAGCATATATTTAATTATCTGACATATGTAATTCGTAGAAATAATTTGCAATTTTTTCTAAACAATTTGGCATATATTTATTTGAGATTTACAAACTATAGAAATAGAAGTTGTGTTATCCTCAAATTACATCACTTTGTCTAATAAAATAGAGTGAAAAAGTCATCATAAATATAGTAATAAGATATTGTAAATATAATTAAAAGACATTGTAAATACATGGGCAAAAATCAAGTGCTCGGAGTGGCCAAAACACTCGGTTGCTACCTACCTGCTTCCCAACTAAATGCATAATGAGTTATATGATGACGTCGCACTCATGTCTACTCCAATATATATATATATATATATATATATATATATATATATATATATATGCAAAAATCAAGTGCTAGGAGTGGCCGAAACACTCGGTTGCTACCTAGCTGCTTCCGGTTGAAAATAACTAATTTTTATTTCAATCCATTCCAACACACATGAATTGAGTTAGATACAAGTATAACCAAACAAACCCTAAGTGTAACAAATCATCTATCAAGAACAGAGATGTATTGCACTGTAATGTGCCAACGGAAGCCAGACCGGTTGGTCGACGCTTCCTGCGGTACCCCTCAGGTCCTGAGTTCGATCCTCTTTGGGGGCGCATTTCAGGTCTAAGGGTAAAAAAAATTCGTTCGTCTGTCCCACGTCAAAGTCTAGGTCTGTGGCCTTCCCGTTTCACGGGGATGCGGTGCCGCTATATATAGGTGGAGCCGGGTTTGGAAGTTTTCTTGATCTGCGTGAAAAGATCTTCTTCTTAATGAAATACCCGGTGGGATGTCGTCCCCCGCGGATCGAGTTTTTTTTATTGCACTGTACTGTACCAAAAAACGGAAACATCAGTACAGGTATTGGTGCTTGTGAGCTGTTACCTGTCGGGTATTGTTGGGTAAGCAGGGCCAGTGCCCAGTATTGTTCTGGATAATAAGAATTTCTCGAGGGTGAAACAACTCGATTTCTCTAGCATGAGCAAATTTCCTGCAGACAACCTTCCCGTTTAGGGTTCAACAAAACGTTTCAAGCAGTGCTCTGTTACGGACATCTCGGTCGGACGCGTGGCCATTTACTTCCAAACAAGTTCAAGTTGCAGGACCAACTGGAAACTGTCGCAAATCTGTTAATCTGGTTCAGTTTTTTTCCCCCTTTCGCAGAACAGCGTTTATACAAAATGGAAATTGGGTAGTCGTCAGACACAGTACACAGAAAACATCATTACACAGGTGGCTGCTAAGACGGCGACACCATGCCTTTCATTCAGCACACCATCATATTCCCTTTTCCCGGTAGACTTGCCGCTCCCTGATCATAGACCCACTCCATTCCATCACCCGTTCACATGTACACACATGCTACAACCCTTAAAGTGAGACGGACACCCCCAATCAGCTGCGAGCGATGGCTGATGCTAAACCATGTTAACAGAAACGATACACATCTGTCTGGGCAAAGAGTGACCACGCACATACAACAAACCACACCCCCGGGTCCTCTGTATGGAACGAAGCATCCGTGCATCCATCATCTGTATCTTAACTTCGCATCAAGCTCATGCCCGTACATCCCACTAGGTACGCGGCCTGCAGCCATTGCTGGGTGGTGCACCGGCTGTTGTACCATTCGTCTCATCTCCACGGCTGTTGTACCATTCGTCTCATCTCCATGACGGTTTCCAAACTAGGAATTTCTCCACTTCTCCGGTCTTTATCAAGACGAGCCAGGGCAAGATGGCACGTTTGAGCTTATCAGTCAAAATCAATCAGCTATGAAACAGTGTTTTTCTTTCATAACAAATCAGCATCAGCATCAGCATTAATGAAAAATACAGCCAGCCAAACAGAGTTGAGCCTAAATGTCAACGCCATTACGCCAACAACTCGGGGTTCTACGAAATTTCTCGGATGGTTCTCTGGTCTATGGCTGACCTCACGATCTCTACACTCCGCTTCTCCGGTCTCTATAAATACTGCTAGGACGAAACACGCGCTTCGCCACGCGTACGGATGGAAACACGTGAACAATATGCATATTTACAGCGTTTTGAAACAGTGGGCGCGCAGCGAATGGTCAGCCTCATGAACAGAGACGGAACCAGCGATTCTGACTAGGGGGCCAAACAAATATGATCATATTTTTTTAGTGTGCTAAAATATATGTAATTATATGATTCAACAACTTTTTAAATATTTTACACTATTTATAACCAAAATCATAATATTTGAATAAAAAATAAGTGAAAATTAATATTTTTTAGCTGTAAATTCATATATTTATATAGGTATTAAAGGAAACTTACTGTGCTTGAGGGGTCATGGCCCCTGCTAGCCCTCTGGTTCCGTCACTGCTCATGAACAATGACTAGGTGGCGCGCGGTGTGGGGATCCGGTGCGGGTGGCATAGGGGCCATGCCGTGGCGGCAAGGCCGGGCTCGACCGGCGGTGCGGGCTGCCCTGACGAGCGTGGTGTGGTGGTGCAGGCAGCCCGGCCAGTGGCTCGCGGCGTGGGGGTCAACACTGATGAGGTTGTACCATTTGGAGCTGCCGCGCAGGTTAATGCATCCATTCACGACAAAAACCAAAACATGTTTGTATTGATATAAGCATGTACCATATTTTGAATATTCCTTGATGCTATGAGTCTTTGGACGAGGGGTTGAATTTTTAATTGTGTTGATCTTCACAAAGATTTGTGAGCTGTTACCATGCTTCATGTCGCCTTCGTGGATCACGGACCGATTAAGGTAGAATGATTCTTAACCGGCTCCGATACCAATTGAAGGACCGAAAACGGCGATCAGAGGGGGGTGAATGGGAGCCGTAAAATTTCTCACGAAATATTCGGTCGCTGTCCCAAATTTACTGCCAAACACGCGAAGCAACCAACGTGATGTCCATGGCCCAAATGATAGGGTGGATGTTCCTAAGAACACATTGAGACACCACGAGGCTAACGTAAAAGACGGAACACAAATCGGTGCTCAAACGTGCAAACCGCGGAACAAATAATGGGGCTGAAAAAAATCAAGGCTGAGCAGCAGCACACACAGGAAGAGAGAACTGACAGTAACAGGCAAGAAGCAGATCAGCACCCTCCAAAACGTTAGTAGTATTCAAGCAAAAACAAGTTTAAAAAAATTACACTAATGATGAGCCATTAAATGCCTGGAGTAAATCACTTAGCAAGAACAAAACTTCTGACCAATCAAACTCTGAAGGATGCTAGCACGGCTGCTGCACTAGTCACTCAAGAATATCTGCGAGCTGCTCTGCTTAGGGAAAATCCTGAAGGAAAAATAGAACTTCGAAATGCTAGAAACCGAACTGAGGCTAAGACTACCCGCACTCATGTTACTCTATTTTCATCCTCTATAAGGAATATTTCATCCTGGTCATCACAAAATATATAGTTTTCCTGCAATCATTCATACTCTATATCAACCTTTATTTACTGCGGGGCCATTTGTCAGTTTTTTAATATTATCCCTCCTCCCTCCCCCGTCCCATTCTCTCTCTCCCCATCGCTTCCTCGCGTCCTCCTGTAACACTCCGGTGTTACGAAATGCATTTTTGCATAGCAATCATATTGCATCGCATTCATAACATCATGATCTTGTGTGACAATTCGTAATTTGATTTAAACAAAAGCTTGAAATTAACGTATGTGATAAATTGTATTAACATGATAATCACATTGCACCAAAACCTTGCAACTATAAATTCTAGATCACTTGGAACCCTAGTTCAAATTTTGGAGCTCAAAAATTTGTCAAAACTTGCTTAAAAATAATTATGAAAAATATTCAAAATTTTCCCCTATTTTAGCTTTTATTTTGTCATTCAAAATCTATCAAGAATTTTGAGATGGCCCCTTAATCAAAGTTGTAGAGAATTTAATTTTGAGCAACTTTTATTTTTGGGCCAAATCCATAAAATGCTTTCTTCTTGTTCAAAATTTGGTATGAAGTTTGAAATACATTTAAATTTGAAAATCAAAAATCAAAAATTCATTTCTCCCCCTCGCAGGCCGCCGCCTCCGGTTCGGCCCACGGCCACATGCGGCCCGCGCCACCCGCGCGCGCGCGCGCCGCGTCACCCCGCCTCGGCCCAGGCCCAGCCGGCCTCCTTCTCCCTCCCCTCGCCCGCGTCCGCGCGCTGACGCCGCGCCACGCCGCGACCGCGGCAGAGGCGCACCGCCGCGTGGCGGCCCCGCGCCTGCAGCGCCTGCCGCGCGTCCTCCGCGACCTGCCACCGCACCCACGCGCCCGCCTACACCTGCCGCGGCCCGCGCACCAGCTCGCCCGCGCTCGCACTCCCTCCTCCTCCCTTCCCGAGCCGAGAGCTCGCGCTCCCCTCTCGCCGTGACCGCCGCTCCGCCGGCGTGAAGCGCCCACACCGCCGCGCCATTTCTCAATTGCTCGCGCCCGCAGCTCCGCCTCGCCTTCCTCCGATTCAAGCTCGCGTTTGCGCCGTCTTCCGAGCTCTAGGTGAGCTCCTCCACGCCTCGCCGCCGACGGCCATGGCGCCACCGCGCGCGGCTCCCGTCGAGGCGACTCCCCGCTACCCCCCTCGCCCCTCCTTTCTCCAAAAACGGATTCGCCACTTCACCGCGGTTCGCGTGCGCTCGTTGCCCCGCCTGCTCATGACCGGAGACGGCCGGTCGGCCGCAGTCGCCGCCGCGACGTCGAGCGTGCGAACGCCGGCGACGCGCTCTGCTCCTCGCGGGGGCAAGACCGCGCCCCTGGGCCGCGCCCCGAGCGGGCCGGCTCGGTGGTCTTCCCGCGCGCGCGAGACGGGCCGGAAACGGCCACGGGCCGACTGTTGATCTCGGGCCGGCCCAATTCCTTTTTCAGAAAAACGAATTTCGATTTCTTTTATTATTCTTGATGAAAAACACTTGGAAAATGATTTCTTGGTCATTTTAGCTCCAAAATTTGTGAAATAAATTTTTATATACTCATTTGAATCAGATCTACAATATAAAAATGTTGCATGTCAATATTTCATTACTTTTCTGTAGTGTTTTATTTAAGCCTTGAAATTGGTGTTTTCTTGAAAAATTGATAAGAAAATGTAGAAAAATCAGAAAAATGTAGTTCCAAGTTTATTAATCCTGTTATGCCATGTACTTGCTAGGGTAATTTTATTTCATGGTTGTTCTGTAGAAAAATGTATAGTTGCAGTTCAAATGCTTTCTATTACCAATATTTGTTATTTTTGTTATTTAAATAAATTTGAATAAAACATGCAAGTGATAATTTTTCTATAGTGTTTGTTTAGGTAATAGATAGTAGGAAAATTCCTAAATCTGTTGTTTGATACTTTTCATAATGTAAAGTATTTTAAATATCTATTTTAGGCCTTAATTTGTTATTTTTGTATAGGCAGTTCTAGTTATCCAAATGTAGTAAAATTTTTGTGTCAAGCTATTCTTGATATTAGTAATCCACTGTAATTTTATGAGATTTTTCTGAGCTACTAAAATATGTGTTGCTGTTCAACCATAGGACTAATTAGGGTTTCTATTTATTCTTAATGCAAAGTTAGTTAGAAAAATATACTTTGGTGTATCTTTGAAGCATCTTAATTGTTTAATACTCTCGCATGGTAGAAACTAGTGTTGGTAGTTTCCGAGTACATGTTCTTGGATGACGTAGACTACCTTGTAGAAGAGTCATAAGTTCCACATAATCCGATAACATAACACATTCATGACATCGCATGCATTCCGCATCATCATCATCTCCTGTCACCTCGGCAATGCACCTATGCATGTTGCACTCATACTTCTGCATCATACAGGATCGCAGGAAGTGGTTCCGACAGTTGTTCCCGAGGACGCAGAGGAGCAGCTCGAAGTGACGGAGCCGGAACCAGCAGAAGCAGAAGAGGAGTCCGGTGAAGAGCTTCCGGAGTGTCCTGACCATCGTCCTAGTACCTTCGAGCGAGGCAAGCCCCGGAGCATTTCTCCCCGGTTTGCAAATAATTATTTATTAATTTTACTTAATCTGATGCATTAAGTTTAGGAGTTGTTTGCAAACGTTGCTGCATTATACCTTGTTCCACCTTGTTTTACCCGATCCTTGTCACCCTGGTGTCCACGGTCAATACTTGCTTAGCTTGCTTAGGCCGGTAGAAGTCGGGTGATTGCCTGTCATCCGCGAGCTATAGGGGATTACCTGGTTTTATGTGAAAGAATGTCTTGTGAGAATAACTAAGTGTGGAAATGAATGTGAGACCGGGCGGAAGCTTGCAGGGTTCTGGACTGTAGTGTCTTCCGTCTGTGTCGATTAAGGACCGTCCGATGTCGGGCCTCGGGTCATGTTGAACGCATGCCTCACATTTAGCTGGCCGGATAAAGTACCTTTCGACCGCGAAGCCGGGAGATTATTCGGGCCGAGTAGATTGCCCGCAACGCACTGTACCGGAGCAGTAGTGGCAGGAAACGGGGGCGCAATGATAAGGCCAAAGAGCAGTCGGGCGGCCCCCGGGTACATGTGGTTCCTGGCAAGCTCGCGACTTTACCTGAATGGTTGACTCGGTGACCAATACCTCACTTTAGCGGGTGAGTGAGGTTTGTGTGAGGAATAAATTACCAGCTGGTCAATAATCGATTCGAATCGCCATCGTTCACTGGATAGTGAACACTTGACTTGAGTTACTTCATCGTAGTAATACTGATGAAACACTTGGATAGTTATGAGGAAATGACATGGTAACTATTGTTAATTATCAATGGTAATCCTTGCTTGCTTAATTATATGGTTACTTTAGCTTAAGTGCAAACATAGTTGACAGGAGAATAAAGAATTAAAAGATGACATGCTTTTGTAAATGATTTGGTAAGCTAAAAATGCTTTTCTTGCAAATGAGTCAGCTACCCCACCAAAAAGCCTATCATGATCCTTGGAGTCTTTTGTTTTGGTTCTGTCGGGTAAGTCTAGCTGAGTACCTTCTCGTACTCAGGGCTTTGTTCCCACTTGTTGCAGATGGACAGATGTACTATGGGTATTGTATCAACTGTCTCTACCCTGCGATGGGCGAAGCCTAGGACCATGGGCAATGGTCACTCACTACTCCTCGCCTGATGCTTTTGTGGGAGATGATCGCGAGCTGGCACTTTATTTTGAAAAGTTGTGCGTGTGTGTGTGCGCTTTGAACTAATGCTTCCGCTACTTTATTCGAAACTGGTTTGTAATAACTATGTTTAAACTCCGATGTATTTTGTGCCGCAAACTGCTGTGTAACTTATGAAGGTAATCGCTGAACTTATTACGATCTTGGCTGTGATGTGAAATGGTTTGAAATCCGTCGAGATTTCACGGACTACCGGGTTATACGGGCTTAAGTTTGGTAAATTGTCCATCCGTTGGATGATTTTCTTACTTAATCTCGTATAATTGGGCGGTTCTGTTACAGCTGGTATCGGAGCATGGTTTAGCGTAATTACTGTTCATAAGTGTATTTAAACCAAAACCCTGTTTAAAAAGTGTGATTTTAAAACTAAAAAGTGTGCCAGTGGTCATATCCTGTATGCCCAGTTAAGGACTCTAGGTGGCTATTTAAGTACTAACTTGGGGTTCTGCACCATATTTCTTTTTCGTTGCTCATACGGCGTGCTATTGTATGAGTGCCACTTAATTGAGTGGTAATGTATGGATCAGTTACCTCTACGCTTCGGTAAGTGTGAGTTGTGAGAGCATGATCGGATACACCGCCGATCTAGGGAAAGTGCTTATATGATACTTGGATAATTACATGTTTTACACATGTTTTTATAAAAGTGTCGCATGTGTGGGTGTTCCGTCCGTTGAGGCGATGCCGTCAATAGGACGATGTGTTTGGGTAGTCACTACCGTTGTACACGCATCTGGGGATTCGTGTAAAGCGTGTAGGTAGGTTTACTGCTTTCATGCATTCATGGGGAATGGGCTGAAATGAGTTTTCTGCAGGTACATAACAGCGTATCGTGTAGACCGAATTAGTTACGTATATGAGAGATCGTTGTATGCCACCGAATTCACCGTTAGATGCTTTTTTTTCCTAAGTTTGTGAGAACGTAAGACTCGTGCATGCATCATATTGTTTGTGCATTCCATTCATGGCATGCATTCCTCCCCTTATAAAAGGATTATCCCATTTCGATAAAAGTGACCTCAACTAAAATATGTTCTCACCGGGTAATTTAAAACTTGTGCTACAGATGGCCCGCACGAAGCAGACTGCCCGCAAGTCCACTGGAGGAAGAGCACCCCGTCGTCAGCTAGCCCCGCGGGAGCACCGCAACACGGACACTTTTCTAAGCGAGTTTGGCATGCCCACCTTGCTTTGGAGAGTGCTCCATGATGTGGGGTACCCGGAGGGACAAGAGCCAGTTTACTCTTGGAGCGAGAGCCAGCTAGCTGAAGATGGACTTGCTGTGGTAGAGATCACCGTCCCTGCTCTTGGTGATGCGCCAGAATGGGATGGTTGGCATTTGGAGTTCGAAGGACGCACTCCAGTCGAGGGTGCAGAGGGCGCAGCTTTTCGCGTCATCCGAGACATCATGAGCAGATTTCCCAATGAGTTAGCAGCAGCTTTGGCCGGTACTTTCCCGAGAGATGATCCTCGCGACGCCATTTGGGTACAGCCGCAAGGAAGTGCCCTGGTTAGAGGCCCCAGTGAAGGACGGGCTAGCGACAATCACACCATGAGTGCCATGTATGCAGCCATCAGAGCATATCAAGGTCTGGAGAATACCTATTGGACCTTGACTGGCCTACGTGGTGATGATCGGCTTGAAGCAAGGAAGCAGAAGAAAAAGCAAGCGCGTGCCATAGCTAGCTTGCAGGAGCAGTTGGCTGATATGAGCTTGCAGCGGGACCGAGCTCTCGAGAGAGGCGAGAGTTCCATGCAGCAGGTAGAGAGGCTGACTCAGGCCAACAGGAATGCAGATCGCTTGTTGGAGCAGCTAGTACAGGATAGGAATGAACTGGATGAAAGACTGGGAAGCAGTCATAGATACAAGCAGTAGGATGCTTACCCTTAAAGATCCCCAGGCAGAGGGTACTTTCCAGGTACCATTGCCTAAAAGAACAGATCTTGTGAGTGTGACCTGTGCCATGGAAGTTGCTCCTATCCATCAGATCCCAGTAGTATGTGAGTTTCCGGATGTGTTTCCAGACGAGTTGCCTGGCCTTCCTCCAGATAGAGATGTTGAGTTTGGAATCGAGTTGATCCCCGGGACAGCTCCAATTTCGAGGAGACCTTATCGGATGCCTCCGGATGAGTTAGCTGAGTTGAAGAAACAGTTGGAAGAGTTGTTAAAAAAGGGGTTTATTCGCCCAAGTAAGTCTGAATGGGGATGTCCTGCCTTGTTTGTAAAGAAAAAGAAAGAGGGTACTCTCAGGATGTGTGTGGATTATCGACCTCTTAATGCTGTAACCATCAAGAATAAATATCCCTTGCCTCATATTGATGTTCTGTTTGATCAGTTAGCTAAAGCCAGAGTGTTCTCCAAGATAGACTTAAGGTCTGGGTATCATCAGATAAAGATTAGACCTCAAGATGTTCCGAAAACCGCCTTTTCTACCAGATACGGGTTGTACGAGTATCTTGTTATGTCATTTGGACTGACAAATGCTCCTGCATATTTTATGTATCTGATGAATACAGTTTTCATGCCAGAGTTGGACAAGTTTGTAGTTGTCTTCATTGATGACATTCTAGTATACTCTGAAAACGAGAAAGATCATGAAGAGCATCTGAGAATTGTCTTGACCAGGCTGAGAGATCATAAGTTATATGCTAAGTTCAGCAAATGTGAATTTTGGTTGAAGAAAGTTCCTTTCCTCGGTCATATCCTATCTGAGAATGGAGTTTCTGTAGATCCGAGTAAAGTGCAAGAGGTTATGGATTGGAAGACTCCAACCACAGTGTCAGAAGTCAGAAGTTTCCTAGGGTTAGCGGGTTACTATCGCCGTTTTATCCCAGACTTCTCGAAGATTGCCAAGCCTATGACAAGTCTGTTACAGAAAGATCACAAGTTTGTGTGGACAGAGGAGTGTGAGACAGCTTTCCATACCTTGCGGAAACTGTTGACCACTGCTCCAGTTCTTGCACAGCCCGACATCGAAAAACCTTTTGATGTGTTCTGTGACGCATCAAAAACAGGATTAGGGTGTGTGCTAATGCAAGAAGGAAGAGTCATTGCTTATGCCTCCCGGCAGTTGAGAAAACATGAAATCAATTATCCGACCCACGATCTTGAGCTTGCCGCTGTGGTGCATGCCTTAAAGATTTGGAGACACTATCTGCTGGGTAATGTGTGCAATATTTTCACCGATCATAAGAGTCTCAAGTACATTTTCACCCAACCAGAATTGAACATGAGACAGCGAAGATGGTTAGAACTGATCAAAGACTACAACTTGAATGTACAGTATCACCCTGGGAAAGCCAATGTGGTAGCTGATGCTTTAAGCAGAAAGTCACATTGTCTGAATGTGCAACCCTTGCTGGAAGATGGTTTCGATCTAATGCACCCTGCCGTGCTACATAGTATTCAGGTCAGTTGTTCCTTGGAGAGTAAGATTATAGAAGGTCAGAAAACAGACAAGGGGATATTCCACATCAAAAAGAAGATTCAAGAAGAACCCTCGAAACACTTCAGGGTGGATGAGCAGGATGTGTTGTGGTTCGACAACCGTCTTGTTGTTCCAAAGGATAGAGAGCTTAAGAATAAAATTTTGGATGAAGCTCATCTCTCTAAGTTGTCTATTCATCCTGGCAGCAGTAAAATATATCAAGAACTAAGGCCTCGTTATTGGTGGACCAAGATGAAGAAGGAAATTGCAGCGTATGTAGCCAGATGTGACACATGTTGTAGAGTAAAAGCAATTCACATGAAGCCTGCCGGAATGCTACAACCTTTGTCAGTGCCGAGTTGGAAGTGGGATGACATAAGTATGGATTTTATCACGGGTCTACCCACTACTCAAAAAGGTCACGATTCCATTTGGGTAATTGTGGATCGTCTTACTAAGACAGCCCACTTTCTGCCTGTCAAAACGGAATATAGACCACCTCAATATGCTGAGAAGTATATTGCAGAGATTGTGAGGTTGCATGGCATACCAAAGACTATAGTGTCTGACAGAGGGTCACAGTTCACTGCTCACTTTTGGGAGCACTTGCACAAAGGTTTGGGGACTAGTCTGATTCGTAGCACTGCCTATCATCCTCAAACAGATGGTCAAACTGAGAGAGTTAATGCTGTTCTAGAAGATATGTTAAGAGCCTGTGTGTTGTCTTCCAGAGGTTCATGGGAGTCATGGTTACCATTAGCAGAGTTCTCATACAATAACAGCTATCAAGAGAGTATCAAGATGGCACCTTTTGAGGCTCTGTATGGCCGAAAGTGTAGAACACCGTTAAACTGGATTGAGCCCGGAGAAAGAAGGTATTATGGTATTGACTTCGTAGAAGAAGCCGAAAGGAAAGTTCATATCATCCAGCAGAATATAAGAGCAGCCCAGTCACGTCAGAAAAGTTATGCAGATAAGAGAAGGAGACCGCTTGTGTTCGAAGTTGGTGACTATGTCTATCTAAAAGTTACACCAATGAAAAAGAAAAGATTTGGTGTGCGCAGAAAGCTGGCCGCCAGATTTGTGGGACCTTATAAAATCCTGGAACGGAAGGGTCCTGTGGCTTACAAATTGGATTTACCAGAGTCAATGGGTGCTATATTCCTAGTTTTTCATGTATCACATCTCAAGAAGTGTTTGCGCGTTCCAGAGGAAAGGATTGAACCTCGAGGCATAAAACTGAAGTCAGATCTGGTGTATCGTGAGCAACCAGTTCGAGTTTTGGATACCAAGGAAAGGGCTACTCGAAACAGTGTGGTGAAAACATATAAGATACAATGGAGTCATCACGATGAAGGGGATGCATCTTGGGAAACGGGTGAATACTTAAAGAATGCCTACGAAGATTTTTATAATAAATGGTTCGTAACCCAAATCTCGGGACGAGATTTTTATAAGGGGGGAAGGCTGTAACACTCCGGTGTTACGAAATGCATTTTTGCATAGCAATCATATTGCATCGCATTCATAACATCATGATCTTGTGTGACAATTCGTAATTTGATTTAAACAAAAGCTTGAAATTAACGTATGTGATAAATTGTATTAACATGATAATCACATTGCACCAAAACCTTGCAACTATAAATTCTAGATCACTTGGAACCCTAGTTCAAATTTTGGAGCTCAAAAATTTGTCAAAACTTGCTTAAAAATAATTATGAAAAATATTCAAAATTTTCCCCTATTTTAGCTTTTATTTTGTCATTCAAAATCTATCAAGAATTTTGAGATGGCCCCTTAATCAAAGTTGTAGAGAATTTAATTTTGAGCAACTTTTATTTTTGGGCCAAATCCATAAAATGCTTTCTTCTTGTTCAAAATTTGGTTTGAAGTTTGAAATACATTTAAATTTGAAAATCAAAAATCAAAAATTCATTTCTCCCCCTCGCAGGCCGCCGCCTCCGGTTCGGCCCACGGCCACATGCGGCCCGCGCCACCCGCGCGCGCGCGCCCGCGTCACCCCGCCTCGGCCCAGGCCCAGCCGGCCTCCTTCTCCCTCCCCTCGCCCGCGTCCGCGCGCTGACGCCGCGCCACGCCGCGACCGCGGCAGAGGCGCACCGCCGCGTGGCGGCCCCGCGCCTGCAGCGCCTGCCGCGCGTCCTCCGCGACCTGCCACCGCACCCACGCGCCCGCCTACACCTGCCGCGGCCCGCGCACCAGCTCGCCCGCGCTCGCACTCCCTCCTCCTCCCTTCCCGAGCCGAGAGCTCGCGCTCCCCTCTCGCCGTGACCGCCGCTCCGCCGGCGTGAAGCGCCCACACCGCCGCGCCATTTCTCAATTGCTCGCGCCCGCAGCTCCGCCTCGCCTTCCTCCGATTCAAGCTCGCGTTTGCGCCGTCTTCCGAGCTCTAGGTGAGCTCCTCCACGCCTCGCCGCCGACGGCCATGGCGCCACCGCGCGCGGCTCCCGTCGAGGCGACTCCCCGCTACCCCCCTCGCCCCTCCTTTCTCCAAAAACGGATTCGCCACTTCACCGCGGTTCGCGTGCGCTCGTTGCCCCGCCTGCTCACGACCGGAGACGGCCGGTCGGCCGCAGTCGCCGCCGCGACGTCGAGCGTGCGAACGCCGGCGACGCGCTCTGCTCCTCGCGGGGGCAAGACCGCGCCCCTGGGCCGCGCCCCGAGCGGGCCGGCTCGGTGGTCTTCCCGCGCGCGCGAGACGGGCCGGAAACGGCCACGGGCCGACTGTTGATCTCGGGCCGGCCCAATTCCTTTTTCAGAAAAACGAATTTCGATTTCTTTTATTATTCTTGATGAAAAACACTTGGAAAATGATTTCTTGGTCATTTTAGCTCCAAAATTTGTGAAATAAATTTTTATATACTCATTTGAATCAGATCTACAATATAAAAATGTTGCATGTCAATATTTCATTACTTTTCTGTAGTGTTTTATTTAAGCCTTGAAATTGGTGTTTTCTTGAAAAATTGATAAGAAAATGTAGAAAAATCAGAAAAATGTAGTTCCAAGTTTATTAATCCTGTTATGCCATGTACTTGCTAGGGTAATTTTATTTCATGGTTGTTCTGTAGAAAAATGTATAGTTGCAGTTCAAATGCTTTCTATTACCAATATTTGTTATTTTTGTTATTTAAATAAATTTGAATAAAACATGCAAGTGATAATTTTTCTATAGTGTTTGTTTAGGTAATAGATAGTAGGAAAATTCCTAAATCTGTTGTTTGATACTTTTCATAATGTAAAGTATTTTAAATATCTATTTTAGGCCTTAATTTGTTATTTTTGTATAGGCAGTTCTAGTTATCCAAATGTAGTAAAATTTTTGTGTCAAGCTATTCTTGATATTAGTAATCCACTGTAATTTTATGAGATTTTTCTGAGCTACTAAAATATGTGTTGCTGTTCAACCATAGGACTAATTAGGGTTTCTATTTATTCTTAATGCAAAGTTAGTTAGAAAAATATACTTTGGTGTATCTTTGAAGCATCTTAATTGTTTAATACTCTCGCATGGTAGAAACTAGTGTTGGTAGTTTCCGAGTACATGTTCTTGGATGACGTAGACTACCTTGTAGAAGAGTCATAAGTTCCACATAATCCGATAACATAACACATTCATGACATCGCATGCATTCCGCATCATCATCATCTCCTGTCACCTCGGCAATGCACCTATGCATGTTGCACTCATACTTCTGCATCATACAGGATCGCAGGAAGTGGTTCCGACAGTTGTTCCCGAGGACGCAGAGGAGCAGCTCGAAGTGACGGAGCCGGAACCAGCAGAAGCAGAAGAGGAGTCCGGTGAAGAGCTTCCGGAGTGTCCTGACCATCGTCCCAGTACCTTCGAGCGAGGCAAGCCCCGGAGCATTTCTCCCCGGTTTGCAAATAATTATTTATTAATTTTACTTAATCTGATGCATTAAGTTTAGGAGTTGTTTGCAAACGTTGCTGCATTATACCTTGTTCCACCTTGTTTTACCCGATCCTTGTCACCCTGGTGTCCACGGTCAATACTTGCTTAGCTTGCTTAGGCCGGTAGAAGTCGGGTGATTGCCTGTCATCCGCGAGCTATAGGGGATTACCTGGTTTTATGTGAAAGAATGTCTTGTGAGAATAACTAAGTGTGGAAATGAATGTGAGACCGGGCGGAAGCTTGCAGGGTTCTGGACTGTAGTGTCTTCCGTCTGTGTCGATTAAGGACCGTCCGATGTCGGGCCTCGGGTCATGTTGAACGCATGCCTCACATTTAGCTGGCCGGATAAAGTACCTTTCGACCGCGAAGCCGGGAGATTATTCGGGCCGAGTAGATTGCCCGCAACGCACTGTACCGGAGCAGTAGTGGCAGGAAACGGGGGCGCAATGATAAGGCCAAAGAGCAGTCGGGCGGCCCCCGGGTACATGTGGTTCCTGGCAAGCTCGCGACTTTACCTGAATGGTTGACTCGGTGACCAATACCTCACTTTAGCGGGTGAGTGAGGTTTGTGTGAGGAATAAATTACCAGCTGGTCAATAATCGATTCGAATCGCCATCGTTCACTGGATAGTGAACACTTGACTTGAGTTACTTCATCGTAGTAATACTGATGAAACACTTGGATAGTTATGAGGAAATGACATGGTAACTATTGTTAATTATCAATGGTAATCCTTGCTTGCTTAATTATATGGTTACTTTAGCTTAAGTGCAAACATAGTTGACAGGAGAATAAAGAATTAAAAGATGACATGCTTTTGTAAATGATTTGGTAAGCTAAAAATGCTTTTCTTGCAAATGAGTCAGCTACCCCACCAAAAAGCCTGTCATGATCCTTGGAGTCTTTTGTTTTGGTTCTGTCGGGTAAGTCTAGCTGAGTACCTTCTCGTACTCAGGGCTTTGTTCCCACTTGTTGCAGATGAACAGATGTACTATGGGTATTGTATCAACTGTCTCTACCCTGCGATGGGCGAAGCCTAGGACCATGGGCAATGGTCACTCACTACTCCTCGCCTGATGCTTTTGTGGGAGATGATCGCGAGCTGGCACTTTATTTTGGAAAGTTGTGCGTGTGTGTGTGCGCTTTGAACTAATGCTTCCGCTACTTTATTCGAAACTGGTTTGTAATAACTATGTTTAAACTCCGATGTATTTTGTGCCGCAAACTGCTGTGTAACTTATGAAGGTAATCGCTGAACTTATTACGATCTTGGCTGTGATGTGAAATGGTTTGAAATCCGTCGAGATTTCACGGACTACCGGGTTATACGGGCTTAAGTTTGGTAAATTGTCCATCCGTTGGATGATTTTCTTACTTAATCTCGTATAATTGGGCGGTTCTGTTACACCTCCGCCCACCGGCCCAGCGCCCCGGCATCTCCCTCCCCGCGCCGGTGAGCCCCGGCCCACGAGGAGCAGCACCGGCGGCGGCCCTCCTCGCGCCGGCGAGCCCCGGCCCTCCTCCGTCCGTCCGCGAGCGCGAGGGCGAGGGCTCCTTCGTCCGCGAGCGCCGGCCGTCCTCCGTCCATCCGCCGAGCAGCGCCGCCGATGCAAGCGGGCGACCTCGACGGTGGGCGCGTGGCAGGGAGTAGATGTGGAGGCGGGCCTCGCCGTCCCCGTCCGCCGGTGTCCTCACGAGATCCTGCTCCGCCTCGCCGGCGAAGAAGAAGATGGCGGGCGTCGGCCACCCTCTTCCCCGGCAGCGGTGCTCCACAGTGGCGGGCTGGCGGCGCACCCTCCTCCCTCCCTCCCGAGGCCCTGCTCCGTCCGGCGGGCGAGGAGGAGGAGGAGCAAGGAGGACGAGGCGACGGCGCGGGCGCGGGCTGCCCCTCCCCGAGCGCAACGGCGGGCGGGTACACGCAGCAGCACGAGCTCCGGCGGGCGGCCGCGCGAGCTCCAACGGGCGAGCGCTCTCCCTCCGGCGGGCAGCCGCGCGAGCGGCTAGCGGCGGCGTCACGCGGCGAGCTCCGGGCTTCGGGCTCTCTCTCTCTATGTGTGTGTGCCACGCGGCGAGCGGCTAGCGGCGAGCGGCGGGAGGCGCGAGGACGCGCGGGCCCCGCGCACGCGCATGCAGGGCGTCCGCTACCGCGCCAGGAATAGCGTGCGTCCCGCGTTTACCACTCGTTTTTGCATACCCACTGCAATGCTTTCTCCACGCTATATGTTGATCTGTCTCTTACCGTGTGCACGTACCGTTCCCGGTGCAGCTCGTCTAAGAGAAGTAGCAGGCAGGATGATGCACACGCACTGCTCAGGAGAAGAAATAGCCACGCACAAACTGGATAAGTATCCTGGAGCAAACACTCATGGTGCTGAACCTGCAGAAGATGAACACTCGCAGGCCAGGAATGCTCACGGCCTTGAGACACATAGATCAAGCAAACTAAAGCAGCTAGGTGCTACCTGCATTGATCCAGAATGGCACCATGCTCAAACGTACAAACAAAAAACTGCAAGAACAAAGAAAAATAGAGAGAGAGGGAAAGCACTTGGTGCTGGTCAGCTAGCACCTGCAGAGAAGGGGATCCAACTTGATCGAAACACGAGCACCTGCAAACCGGGAGGAGCACGGGTCTGCTCGTGCTCAGGCACCGGAAACAATTTCCGCTTGGGCAAGGTGCTCCTGGAGGCGCTGGCTGCCTGCTGTGTCTGTACCGATGGAATAGAGCGAGAAGCCAATGCAAGCTGCTGGCAAGCCGGAGTTGCACAACCTGGACACAGAAACGGTAAGCACCAGAGACGGCCGGAGCGAGGAAGGACTACGGCGTGGGACAGGGACTACACTGACCCACGCAGCCAAACATCTATGCTGCCGAACTCGTACGCAACAATCCGGACCGAAGACGAGCAGATGAACAGGGACACGACGACCATGAACGGAAAAGGGCGGCCACCAAAACGACGAAATCCAACCCAAATCAAAACAACTCGGCCCTAAAACTTGCACAGATCTAATTCACCATACTACAAACCTATTCCCAAGAAATCATGCTCTGCGATTGACCCAAACTCCAGGAAAAACAGATCAAAGCTAAGCACGAAAATGGGAAAAAAAAATGAAGAGCACAGAGAACGAAAATCACAGCTTCATTAGATGAATCCCGGAGGACACAAGGAGGATTTGGGCCTCCTTTCCCACTCTAAATCACAGCATAAAGCACAAATTCTTAGATTTTTGACCTCTCTCAAGAAACACTAGAAAAACCTAACCCTAGTGAGAAGGGGGGTAAATGAGAGTGGGGAGAGAGGTGAGGAGGCAAGGGGGCTGCCATCCTCTATTTAACAGGGCTATTTTGTATTTCCCTAAATGCCCCTGGATACATAAGAGCTAAACCAATAAGCCCAAGGGCGTAGAGGTCCAACTCGGTCTTCATGTTGATCCGACGGCCACCGCGCCTCCTCACCGGTAGCTTCGCCTCGACGCGAACTCCCCGATGCCGCCACGTGTCGTCCGTTCCTCCTCGGAACCTCCGCCTAGGTTTTGAGGCCCAAACTCGTAAACCCGCCTCCGATGGTTTTGAGGCTCAAACCATCAAACCGCTTCGCGAGTAGCGTACTCCATACGCGTCCCCCGCCATCAGACGCGTGTCACCTCCACGGTCAACACGGTCACTCTCATGTCTTCTCGCGCTTGTTAATGTCCCAAGTGTCAGCCACCGCAGCTAGCCACCTGGCCTCCGGGGTCCCTCGGTCCAAGCCTCACGTCCGTCCTTCACCCCTCCGGTCCATCGGCACGGCACGTCCTCCTTGACCTTCACCTCGCCATCGGCTACCGCCTCTGTGCTCCACACCTGCACAACACAAGCCAAGAGACATGTCGCACACAAGGCTTTCGCCAAGGTAGGGTTAGTTACCACTCAACCTACTTCGTGGATCACATTGACAATCACTCATCACAAAACGAACATACAAGGGTACTTGTCAACCTTGTGTTCGTAATTTCAAGGGCTAATCTTTAGTTATGGGCTAAACTTTAGCCAAGGGGGTCCAAACAGGGCCTAAAACTAGATAATCATAAAAAGTAAACGATAATAACCTCCTTTCTGCCAATAATATGATCATGGCACGATTTAATAGATTAGAAGGTAAAAAAGTTAATTCTCCTACTACTACTTTACCTCTTAGAAATCATATTTTCATAACCGCGTGTGCTTTTCGGTCGCTGGTCTTGGTAATCTTGCGATTACCATGGCCAGCTTAGGATGCAACAAACTCTACTTCTCCTTAATGAAAAATGTGCCAGGCACGATCGAGAAAAAAGTGAATGATTTCTTCCAAATTATTTTTTTATCCAATGACATATATTCTCTCCTATCATTTCAGGTCTCTTCATATTTTGGTTCCCATAATAGACATAGTTTCCGGTACGAAGAAACCATTTTATTCTCTCTATTCCTTATTTCTAATGTCGCGTCACCATTCTGCTCGGTTAACATACTAATTAATGGTGATAGAAACCATCTAATTTCTGGGTTGAGACTGCTCTTATAGAAGTGGTGCTGGATGCTAACCACATGTACCTTCGTGTGAAATCTGGTTTCATTTTGATATGGTCGATTATGATTCGATACTCCCTTAACTAAGTATTTGAAAATTCCACAACACATTACTCCCTCTGTCCCGCTTTAATTGTCGTTGGAGCTGGTAACCAGGTGCAGGAAAGATTTTTGAAACCTAGACACCGCGTCTGTCCAGGTGCACCAGCAGAGCTATGAATGTAGACACTTGATAGGACTGCCACAACGACAATAAAAACGGGACAGAGGGAGTAGTTGCTATATGAAAATAAGAGGACAAAGTAATATTTGTATCACTTGGATATCTACTTTCCATAGTTTGAAAACAAAATAGTAAAATACAAAATTCTGTAACACATTGGCATTATTCGCTTAAAAACCTTTTTAAACTAGAAATTGTCTCCAAAAAACTAAACAATTATTCACAATCCGGTTGGAGATTTTTATTTTACATGGGTGCATGTGTAGGCCATGATTTCACATAAACAAAATTTGAGGCACATTTATAGAAGAAATCACACATATTTCTAGAATGTTTTCCTCACGAGTCACGAGACTAAAACTGTTTGCTTGAACTACTTCAGCAATACTTTTTAGCGAATGAATATTGTTTTCTTCTCATAACAAATCAGCATAAGCCAAATTTCAGCGCGAGCAGAACAGTTTCTACATGGAAACATCTATAGGCCATAAAGAATGACATGTACATAAACAGGATATTTAAAAAAACTGTTATGGAATAAAATCATGGCGCAAACCACAAAGCACATTCAAGGATTAGAAAAGGTGGCGTCCTTATAAGCAATAGCTAAAGCACCTTACAATAAGCAACAAATCTGGAGAAAAACAAAGGTAGTGCAACACATTAAAATTCTGCAGAACATTGCTGGGTGACTATCTGTCTATCTGCAGAAGAAAAGAAAGGAAATGCTGTTTGCAAATATGCCCAGTTTCGGATTGCTGTCTACAGAACCCCGCCCACATCATTGCTTGTGCTAGTCATCTCAATCTGGACATAAACATCAGGCGCAGGCTCAGAGGCATTGGACATGCTATCCTGGATTACGCCACCAGCTTCTTCATTTCCGGAGATTGCGCTGCTCGCATGGGCACCCTGGGAATCGTTGTCCCTGACTTCTTGGACTGGTTGTTCAGGCACAACAGAGCCATTTGCCGCGTCATTCTGCGGAGTACCAAATTCTTCGGGACGAACGCTTCGACCATCCACATCAGCACTCTGCGATTCAGAACCTCTCACTCTGGTATACGTGGCATAGACCCACCTAGTGAAGCTTATTAGAAGCATGAATGCAAAGATACATCCAGTGACGACGAAGAGACCAGAGAAGCTTCGCAGAGTCAGGGGCACCGGACCATGGTTGCCTTTATCGGCCGAAATCTTCCGATATTTCCTATATATCTTGTTTATCCGTATATGCCGATAAGAAATAATCTATCTTTTTCGTATAAATTTTGTTTAAATTTATTTAAATTTACTTAAATTCAAATTAAACTTTATTTGAATTTGGTCCGATATTCCCGATATATCATGTTTATTCTCTTTATCTATGACTCCCGATAAATTTTAATTTTCGAAAATGAAAACCTCGCACCGGACCAGCGGCGGAACTGCCATAGTTTGTCGATGCCTCAGCAGCGACCATGGATGACAAGGTTGCGAGGTAGCTCTGCACTAGAACCAGCACTGCAAAGCACCATACCACAAGAACAATTTTTGACAGAGGGCTTCTAAGTATTTGCCCTGTAACACGGGAAAACATTACTTTCAGATTATCAAGGCAGATAACAATTTATAAACCATTGTATAGTTAGGAAGTTTGAGCTCGAGGTGCTGACCGTGAGAAAACGTCAGGGTGGAGAAAACAAAGTACAAAGCAGTGCTGAATTGTGCCAAACTTGATCCTTGGAACACAGTTGGATTTATGGATCGTTCGATCATCCAGAAAACAAAGCCAGTGAAGAAAACGAAGCACGCAGTGGCAAGCCAAAGTTCCTTCGTTAGCGGCTTCAAAAATATCCATTGGATTAGTGGTTTTGAGTCATTGTCAGCCGGTTCAAGAGAAGAACAAGGGTAAGACAAAAGGGTCTTTGTGTATGGCACGGTAAAGTCAACAGTCGTTTTCCAGGCCTGGACTAGAGAAGTTTCGCAGTCTTCTTCCTATGAAGAAAAAAAACATGTAACAGGAAAGTAAACTGTAGATCCAGCTTTGTGAAAGGCTAACATCTAATCCTACCAAATTTAATTCCCCTATGGGTTCGATCGGCTGTCTTTATGCAGCGGCTGCTGCAGCCATATAAGATATAACAGTAAGGCTGTGTTCGTTTGTCTTATAATCTGTACTTTTCAGCTTGTTTTTTTAGTCGGAATAATATTTTTCTCTCACAATAAATCAGCGAACCATACTTTCAGCCATGACTTTTCAGCGAAGCGAACGGGCTCAGGGAAAAAACAGTCGATATATCCTCGGATAGGGTCCACTCTAACAAAATAAAAATCCCCTATAAATACATTTCTTCTCTAATAGTTCTTCTATCTCAAATAAAGGGTACTCTCTCTGTTTTAAATTATAAATCATTTTGATTTTTCTATTCTATGTATCTAGTCATAACGTATATCTAGATATACATAAAAATTTGTATAGTTAGAAAAGTCAAAATGACTCATAATTTCGAATGAAGGGTGTGATTTAGGATATCAGTAAATTAGGATGTTAGATAGGGAGACAATTCTAGGGTGATTTTGTTACATAAACCTTAATTTTACTCTAAGAGGATTTAAATATGGCTCACCCCTATGTCTACTAGTTCGTTGTAATAAAAGGCACATACATATCTTGGTTAGACAAAGCTGGGTCATGCCCACCCACCCACCCACCCATCCAATGTGATCACTATTACCTAAATCGTAATTTTGGTATGAACATATATAGGTGTTTAGTGCTCATTTACATAGGCTCTCCCCCGCCCCCTCTGATTCTTTGGTAAAGCTCCACCGCTGTATGTATTCGTAGTAACTTCACATACATCGATGCAGAAGAAACATGGGTGAGAAACATTCACAAAAGCCTTGAAATCATGTATTTGTGGCACGTAATCATATGTGGAGGATGTTGTTGTAAGATAATCTGCTGTTGTCCAGAAAAGTACCAAGTTTCCTTGCTACTCAGTGATATTTCCTTGTAACTGTAGAGCAATTTTCTAGCAAGGCTTAGCAGCTAAGTAGGACAGTAGACTTGACTCCAAGTCAAGGTCTTTTTTCTTAGTTTGTAAGAAAGTCACTAGGGCTGTTGTATGTAGTCTCTTTCAGCTATAAATAAGAGGTAGAAAGCACCAGCAAGGCAGAGCCACAAACAGCCTCCTCCATCTTTATCAAAGTGTAGTGCAGCAGCAGTCCTAGTTCAGTCCAGTTGCTGCATTTGCTGTGCGTGAGTGTGCTGTGCTCAACTTCTTCTTCGACCACCAGCCCAAAGTGTGCGTGTGTGTGTGTGAGAGAGAGAGAGAGAGTGAGCTGCTGCTCACCTGTGCAGACCAGAAGGTATCAAATTCCACAATATATGAGTCCTCGTACCCTTCTGCTATGTCCAAGACCTGAAGACAGAGAGGTGGCATGGAGTTATCTTTGGTTGCCGTTTCTTTGCCACAGCACTATAGCAGCAAATGTATGGAAATGCTAAAGCAAGAAGCTTACGAAATCAAGCCCAGGGGTACTGTACGGGATATCAGCATGTTATGTTCTTAGGATCTTTCTAGGTGTAGATCGAGTGGGTAGGTTCTTCTCCTTTTGGTAGATAACACATAGATCCGAGAGATCTAGATAAAGACAGAGAGGATGGGAATGGGGAGGTGTTACCGACCATTTGTAGGCGGTGGCGAAGTGGTCCTTCCCTTCGCGAGGTCGGTGAAGTCCGGCGGGGTCGATGGAGTCGCGGCAGTGCAGTGGGACGCGATCCAGTGGCGGTGATGAAGACCGGTGGCACTTCCCGCCGCTTCAAGTCCTCCCACAAGATCGGTGTAGGGACTAGGTGGGGTGTCGTGCACTGGCGGAGACAGCGGGTTGCACAGGTATGGCATGGCATACTCTAGGCCCAGCCCAACAAGGATACAGGTATTGTGTAAAAAAACTTCATTTGCTTCCCCTTCTCACGAGCGACTCGCACGACAGAAGAAGGGTGACTCGTCGCACGAGCGCCGCGGCTCCGCCTGTCCGCCAGGATTCCTGCCGCTGCCGGCCTCGCCCCTGCGTCTCCGCCCCGACACGGCGTCGAGTGGCCGGCCCCTGCGTCTCTGCCCCGGCAGCCAGCGCCCTGCGTCTCCGCTGGCCAGCCCCGCCCCCAGCAACCTCTTCCCGGCCGCCGTCCGGCCGGCCCCCGCCCGGCGCCCGGCTGCCTCTTGCGGCCTTGCAGACTTGCTGCAGCCCTCTCAGCTGGTGAGAAATCGATCCTCTCTGCTCTCTCCCTTTGGCCCTTTGTTCCTCTGGTTTTCCCCCAAATCCCTAACCCTAACTTTACTATTATCTAATTTGGTTGTATACTTCTAGGATCTGTGAACTATGAAGAGGGATGGAGACATTGCTTCTATGTTCCAGAAGCATGCTGCAAAGAAACGTGCTTCAGCTTCATCTCCTGTGGTGGAAGAGTGGAATCAAGAGCAAGAGCAAGTGGAAGATAGAGTAATTGAAGAAGTTGCTGGTCCTACTCCTACACCACCTACTCCATCTTTAGAACCAATTGAAGATTTGTTGCCACAGCCACCGCCACCGTCACCGCCACCGGCATCGCCACCGCCACAGCCACCATCGGGTTTTGATGTTAATCACCTTCCACAAGATCCAGGTGAAAGGTTGCCTATTGCAAGTTATCATGCTAATGATCAAGATGCAGTTAGAAGAGCATATATTGTTAGAGGGGCATTCCAACCTTATGCACATGAGTTTCCAAAAAGAAAAATTGGAGATAGAGATCGTAATTTCACATGTATGTGGTTTGCCAAATATGATTGGGTAGAATATAGCATCAAGAAGGATTCTGTGTTTTGCTTTTTCTGCTACTTGTTCAAACACAAAAAATACAAGGGCAAGGGGTCCGATAAATTCATTGTAGAAGGTTGGAGAAATTGGCATGTAGGAGACAAGGCACTTTTGAAACATTGTCGCTCTCAGGCACACAAGAAGGCTCATGAAAAGTACATTGCCTATCTAACTCCTAATGCAGCTATAGATCAGAAAATTGAGAAGTGGAGTGATGAGGAAATAAGGCTTTATAAAATTAGATTGACTTATTCACTAAGATGTATCAAGTTTCTTTTGCATCAGGGGTTGGCATTTCGTGGACATGATGAAAGTGAAGAGTCTAGCAACAGAGGGAACTTCGTAGAATTGTTGAAATTTCTTGCAGCAAATAGTGAGGAAGTGAACAAGTTTGTGCTGAACAATGCTCCAGGTAATTGCTCACTGACTAGCCCAATGATCCAGAAGGAAATTATTTCATGTTTTGCTATGGAGACTAGAAAGAAAATAATTGAAGAGATTGGTGAAGATCGCTTTGCTATCTTAGCTGATGAGTCAAGTGACGTATCACATAAAGAACAACTAGCCATTTGCTTGCGTTTTGTTGATAAATTGGGAAGGCCACGTGAGCACTTTGTTGGAGTAGTTCATGTAGATGATACTACCTCTTTATCACTTAAGGAAGCAATTGAGTCTTTACTTGTTAGTCATGGCTTGACTTTAACTAGCATCCGCGGTCAGGGATATGATGGGGCTAGCAACATGAAAGGGGATATTAAGGGGCTGAAAACATTGATCATGCAAGAGTCACCTTCTGCTTATTATGTCTATTGCTTTGCACATCAACTACAACTAGTTCTTGTTGCCGTTGCTAAGGACAACACTGATTGTGTTTGGTTTTTGGAACAAGTAACTCTCTTGCTGAATATTGTTGGAGTTTCTTGTAAGCGTCATGGGATGCTTCGAAGTGCTAGACTTGAGAATATCATGAAAGCACTTGAATGTGGTGAACTCAAAACTAGGAGTGGACTAAATCAAGAGATGGGATTGGCTAGGCCAGGTGAGACAAGGTGGGGCTCTCATTACAGAACTGTGTGCAACATCATTTCTATGTATCCTATAATTCGTGATGTACTGATCACTCTTGGAGAGGATACAACACATAAGGCTGATTGGATAAAAATTCATTTTATGGTTGGAGCATTTGAGTCCTTTGATTTTGTGTTCAGTTTACACTTGCTGTTTTTTATTCTTGGATACATAAATGAATTATCTGAGTGTTTGCAGAGGAGAGAGCAAGATATTATTCATGCAGTCCAACTAGTTGGTGTGGCAAAAAAAATAGAATGCAACACTTGAGGTATGAAGGATGGAATCAATTCCTTCAAAGGGTCACTTTGTTTTGCAATCAGCATGGTGTCCAAGTTCCTGCTTTGGAGGATAATTATGTGCCTTTTGGAAGATCATGCCGATTTGTCCAAAATCAAACAAATGATGATCACTTTAGAAGAGAGGTGTACATTGGGGTCATTGATAAAATCAGTCAAGAGCTTGATAGTCGGTTTGATGAGGTTAATATGGAGTTGCTTTCTTGTATGGCTGCCCTCAATCCTTCAATTTCATTTGCATCATTTGATGCACAGAAGGTACGCCGACTTGCTGATTTCTATCCTAAGGACATATTTGGCTCTGATTTGTTAAGGCTAGAATTGCAACTTGATACCTATATTGATGTCATGAGACAAGATGATAGATTCATTGGCCTACATAACCTTGTTGACCTCTCAGTTAAGCTAGTGGAAACAAATAGACACAAAGTTTATGACTTGGTTTACTTGCTTCTCAAAATGGTATTGCTTCTACCGGTGGCGACTGCAAGTGTAGAGAGGGCATTTTTCGGTATGGATTTTGTCAAAACCAAGCGGAAAAATAAGATGAGTGATAGTCTTTTGATGACTGTCTTGTCACGTTCATTGAGAGAGGCATTTTGGAAGATGTGACTGAAGATGATGTAATCAACACTTTCATGGCTATTAGAAAGCGTAGGCCCAAAAAATAGTGTTGTAATCTTATTTGTTATTTTAGCTTGTGTTGTTTACATTCCAAACTATTAGTATGATATTTTGGACTATTTGTACTGTAATTTAAGACTTATTATGCCTGTGTATCGAATTGTTGGACAATTTTTATGAAATTTTACCGAATTGCTAAATAGTTTTTACCGATTTGCATATGAAATTTTTGGTTCGGCATATCCCATGTAAAAATCCTGGCTCCGCCGTTGGTGTAGTGGCGGTAGTCAACCTCGTAACCCTAACCACCGGCCCCCACCTCCTATTTATAGCACTGCGCGACGGGGGCCCACCAGCCACGTCATTGGGCTGGACGTCCCCGATCAGGACGCGAGATTAGGGCCCAGACATGGCCATTGGGCCAAGTCCGGTGAAGATCAAACTAACATTCTCCCCCTTGATCTCTCATCACTTTCTTCGTTCTTTAATTTCTTATTCAAAATTTCAATTCATATTTTTATTCCTTCTTTCCTATTTTATCACAGATTAGTGCATAGAACTGTCTCATCGTCACAACAATTAGTGCCGCTAGACTAACAACCACAATACACTTCTCCATTTTGAAATGATATTTTCTTTGGGTCCTTTATTGTCCAGAAATCATAGACTATACCATAAACCCATGTCGAATGTGCGTTCTCTGAACACACTGGGTGGTAAGCCTTTATAAGCATATCTGCAAGTACTTGCTTTTACTTATACATTCGAAAGCTTTTAAAAGATTCCGGACTTTCTCCTTCACAACGTCTAACTTCATGTCAATGTGTTTGGCAGCACACTTGACCCGTTGTCATAGGAGTCAATCACTTTAAATGGTAATTGCTGTTGTATACCATTACCAATTCCAGGTATAAGTTAATCATTTTGCCTGTCCTATAAGCCTCATAATAAGTTGTACTATAGGTATGCATCATTGATGACACCACAACTGTTTCTTTGGAGCTTTTCCACAATAAAACTCCAACTGCGAGTGTTAGCTACTATGTGGGTTTCACTAAACATCTCGTCGAAATTCAACATTCTTGTACCCACAACTATTTGAGAGTACTTGTTCTTTCTTAGTCATCATGAGGCTTATTAAATCTTTGCACAATTTCAAGACATTCTCAACTCCATTCCAGTGATCTATATCTGGACTGGACTTTCTATCAAAACATCCCGGATAAATGAACTATGTTAGGGTAATATCATACTTGTGCACTCATTAAACTGTAATATTATAGTTGTGCACTCATTAAGCTTTCAACAGCTGAAGCATATGGATCCATATTCATTTGATCTATCTCATGTCAGTTCTTGTAACACTAAGATTCTCAAAATTATTACCCTTGACTATATGAACAGGCGTAGGTTCACTTGCATGCATACTTTGTTTCTTTACAATCTTTTCTAAGCATGCCTTTGTGATAATCCTAATACCCCTTTCATCTGTCTCGGTGAATTTCAATTCTTATAACGAGAGTCATTTCACCGAGAACATTCTTATTGAGTCTCGAGGACAAGAGCTTCTTCACATATAGTAGATTGACATCACTACTAGCAAGTAAGGTGTCATCCACATATACAGGATTAGGAATTAAATCTCCCATTCTATAACTTTATACATATGCAATTGTCCTCTCATTCTCTTTAACCCAGAATTTCTAGTTGACCTTTCAATTTGAAATGCCACTGTTTAGATACTTGCTCTAGTTCATAAAAGATTTTTACAGGTGGTATCCCATTCGTTCATTCTTTCTTTTCACGACAAAACCTTTAGGTTGTGCCATGTAATTATTTTCATACAAATCCCATTGGAAAATATTATATTTACCTTCATCTCAGATCATGATGTGCCACTAGCACTCATTGTAATCTATTCATTCTATTTGTGTAAAATCTTTCGATTCAAGTCATGCTTCATATCTTATGTTCCTTTTGGAGTCACATTTCGTCTTGTATACCCTTTACAGCCTACTATTTTGGCTCCATTAGGAACTACTTCTATTTCTCAAACTTCATTGGTATTCATCGATTTTATTTTAATCTCCTTAGCTTCTTGCCATTTAGACGTGTTAACGTCTCTTATGGTTTCTTCAAATGAGGTGGGATCACCCTCCATTTGAATTTATTCATTAATATATAATTTATAGTCATAAAAAATATATGATTCTCTTATTCTTTGAGACTTTCAGGTCTTTAGCTAATGTCACTTCTTTCACATGGGGTTGTTGTTGCTCTTTCATCGTCAATCGATTCTATAAGGTCCTGTAGAACTAGATCCTTGTTTTCTTATTCATCTTCTTGAAGGGCTAACAACATGTGTTGTATGAGTCATACAACATCAACATAGTGTTAAGCATTCGTCGATCTTGAGTCATTGGAGTAGGCACTGGTCTCACTTCTCTTCAAGTCGTAGATCTTTTCATACCATACTCTCCCAGATTACTCCATCTTTTGTAAGGATAGTGTATTTTCAATCTTTCTTATTTTAGGTTTATCTTGTTAAAATCTATCTCATTTGGTGCTTTAAGCACCGTCTTAATATTTCTTAGTCTCAGTGCTATCTTCCTGTCGAACTATAAAAGGTTCAGGAATTTAGCCATTTCTGTACTTAGGGGTATCTTTATTATGACCGTTGTACTCCCTCAACGATCACATTCATCTTTTATAGATCACTTTTTCTCTAAATGCAAAGCATACAATGGGAAATTTCTTTTAATTATCTTTCTGAGTTTCTTTCAATTGTCTTTCTATCTTTCTCAATTCATGTCACAATCCCCCCCTTGAAATGTGGCACAAACTTTTCTGCCACAATTTTAAAATATTCATAACTCTTGTGAGTGAGGAAACTTTGATTACTAACTTCATCCACATGATTACATCATGGAAGATGAAATTATTTCTTAATTCGTATGGAAGTATGTATTCTTTTTTCTCATTTCACTTCAAGAACTCAACAGAGTCCTTTTCATCAGTACTTCTGCAAGTCATGCTTGCATATCATTCTTATCATGAGGTTCGTTTTCAACTTTCTTTTGTTCTTAAACCCATACTAGGATAGCACAAAAGCTACCCTAAACTTCTCTCCCTATGCGGGATACACATCGTCATCTCACTTTCTCCTGCCATGCAGGACAAGTACTATACCAACTTCATCCTGCAATGCGGGTATTTTCTTAAAAATTTATGCCGCCATGCGAGACAATTCTTTTGAGGGACAAAAATGCTAGAATTGGCTCATATTCAATTATCAAATTCAGGAATAAATTCGATATTCTTTAACACACATGCTTAATCCGACGTTGGTCAAATTAAGCATGCATGCCAGTCGTTACAATTCATATCATGATGATAAAAACTGAAATTAATTTTTTTTATAGAGAGTACATAAAAAAACATTTCTCAAACTAAACTCTTATTGTTCTATTTTTTTCTTGGATCAATATCCCTGAAATCTTTGAAAAATATTTCTTTTCAAGCCACTCTTAAAGGGGACACAGTCTCTTATGCAATGGCCTACTTTCATATACATAATTTGTGCTTAGGCTTTTTATCATCTGAGTCACAAGAACCCAGTCCTTTTATTTTCTCTTTCTTTTCTGCCTTCAAGAACGAAAGCAATAAGATCTTTGTCTGAAAATTATTCAATAATAGTTATCAACATTAAACTTTGATTTCTTTATGTTCTATTCTATATCACCGTTGGGCATATATGAAACAAAACAAGTTTCTTCTACATTAATTCTATATCACCGTTGGGCAGAAATAGAATAAATGCATAAAACTCATAGATAGAACTTATAAAATTTTCTATCAATAACTTTTGCTAAAATTAGCAACATCATGAATACAATATTCTTGTACATTAATTCCACATCACCGTTAGGCATAAATGGAATTAACATATGGAACAACTCAATTATCATTAACCCTCTTCAAAATTAAATTCTCCCGTTGGTTCGAATTTAATTAGAAGATCATCATTATCATCATTGCAGCGGAAAATCATCTTTCTATTTCATGAGCATTTCTGGATCTTTATCTATTCTCTGAAAAATTGGTCACTTTGATGCATAATTTATCAGAGATTTAAATTTCAACCTCAAACTCATAAATAAGCTTATAATATTGTTATCATCAATGTTGGTCAGAAAATAACAATATCATAATTTCACTTAAATCATAATGTGAATATCCCTCTAATTAAAATTTTCTTGTTAGTTTCAATTTTAATTAGAGGATAAATTTTTCATCATTTTCTGAACAATTGTAACTGCTCTTCAAATTAAATCCTCCCGTTGGTTCGGATTTAATGAGAAGACAATATTCTTTTCTTTGCAGTGGAAACATTAATCAAGATTCTTAAAATAATTCTTATCCAGAAGCATTTTTCATACTCAGGTACTCTCTAGACAAATTATCGCGTTGGTTCAAATTTGAGTAGAGATGTAACCTTCAAACTTGTCAAAATTCATTACAATTTTCTTCTGAAATAATAAAACAAAAGGTCATAAACTTTACTATTCATCACAGAATTTGGCCCGAAGGCCTGCTCGCAGCCGCGCTGTGCTCCCTGCGGCCCGTCGCCCAGCGCGCGCACAGCGCTCCCGCGCTCAGGGTGCAGCCGGCCCAGCAGGGGGTCGCTGCCTCTCGGCCCAGCTCACTTGCCGGCTCACTGCCGCGCCCAGGCCGCAACCTAGGCCTGGGCCGGCAATCTCATCGGCCGCTCTCGCCCTCTTGGGCTGATTTCGGCCCGAGCCGTCACAACCGTTCATCAGAGATGGACGGCTGTCCGCCCTCTTCGGAGGAATAAAACCAGCAGCTTCTTCCTTTTCCATAACCCTAATCCATTTCATCTCTTCTCTCTGTGCCTTGCTCCGGTGAACGGCGGCAGCCGTCCATGGAGGTGTCGGCGCCGGTGATGGAAAACCGCCACCGGTGATGGCCGGTCGGCTCCCCCTCCTTTTTCTTGTTTATGCTCTTTTCCCTCTCCTTCTCCAGCTCTCTTTCACGCGCCACACACAACGGCAGTGACCGCCATGGTGACCAAGGGCCGCCGGAGGAGGAGGTCGCAGCGCCGCCGCCGGGCCCCTCGCCGGCTCGCGAGCTCACCCGAGGCAGCAGCGGACCTCTTTTTTTTTCTCTGTGTACTTCGTTAGGGTTAGGATTGGTTTCTGTCCGATTCGAAATTGATTCGTCTCGTTCTTTTTCCCTCACTGCCCGATCCTTCATCAGGCAGCTATGGTTAGGGTTTCGGTTGAAAACCGATATCTTTCTTTCGATTCGAAATTTGTTTTCTTTCACCGTTTCTTTCCGGATTGAAATCCGTCGCATCTTATTTTCTGTGATTTTGACATCTTTCTACCCGATCTGGATCTACAGCTAGCAACCTTGGCTCCGGTACCATTGTTATGTTCTTAGGATCTTTCTAGGTGTAGATCGAGTGGGTAGGTTCTTCTCCTTTTGGTAGATAACACATAGATCCGAGAGATCTAGATAGAGACAGAGAGGATGGGAATGGGGAGGTGTTACCGACCATTTGTAGGCAGTGGCGAAGTGGTCCTTCCCTTCGCGAGGTCGGTGAAGTCCGGCGGGGTCGATGGAGTCGCGGCAGTGCAGTGGGACGCGATCCAGTGGCGGTGACGAAGACCGGTGGCACTTTTCCGCCGCTTCAGTGCCTCCCACAAGATCGGTGTAGGGACTAGGTGGGGTGTAGTGGCGGCAGTCAACCTCGTAACCCTAACCACCGGCCCTCACCTCCTATTTATAACACTGCGCGACGGGGGCCCACCAGCCACGTCATTGGGCTGGGCGTCCCCGATCAGGACGCGAGATTAGGGCCCAGACATGGCCGTTGGGCCAAGTCCGGTGGAGATCAAACTAACACAGCAACCATGTCGTACGTTTTGCTGTGGTTGTCAGAACGGAAATATGGATTCTCATCGACGGTAGCAGACCCTCCATCATCCTTTGGTCCCTTGCTCAGAGCTTTTTGATTGTTATAGGGATTTAGCCTATCCTCTTTGATTCCTTTCTTCATCAGAAAAGACCACGCAAATCCTACTGTTTGGTATCCAATATAATCACCGTTCTTCAGCAGCTGGTCCAGATCAGTCACCGAAAGCCGGAACCTCTTTGCAGTGACCATGGACGACAAGTTTTTTTGAATGTCAATGGATGGCAAGTTTGAAGTGGAGCTCTGCACTAAAGCCAGCATTAACCATTACAATATTGTACAGACAGAATTACCCAAAAAGGTGTTATTTGAGATAGTCCCTAAATGACTGTAAGAAGCAGCAAAAAAATATTCATAAACCATTATAAAATGTCAGAAATTTGAGCTCCCAAAGCGGAAAAACCTGGTCAGAGGCAAATGTGGCGTCGAGCTTGTTAGCGATGTTCTCTTCAGATCAGTTGGTGACCGACTCAGAGGGGATGAGAGTGTTTTTTTCGTGAACGCTCGCGCGTATTTCATTAAGAGGGAAGCAAATTATATAGCTAGCGTTGCTAATTTAAGGCGAGGTGCCCCAAATCAACGACGCACGCAAAGGAAGAAATTGAAAATACACAAGTCCGTCGGCCAGCATGCTCTCCCTTTAAGCTGCATATGTAACCGTGTTGCAACTATTAGCGTTGTTCAGCCATGTATCCCACGCTTGTGCCCCTGGCAATGAAGGCCGACACAGCTGAGTAACCAGCTGACACCCAAGTATTCCCCTCATCAATGATCGAAGATGTGAGTTGCGCCGGCGCCGAACCAGTTCGATCGATCGAATACCCGACTGTTGCGCTCTTTCCAAATCAGCCATGAGACGAGTGTTAGAACTCCGGCGATGTGGCGAACACACACGAGACACAGTGAACACGATGAGTTTGGTGCTGTAAGCGACAGCTTTTCTCGTGATTATTATCCACTATATATAGGAGATTACATGATTACATATGAAAGGAAAAACACTGCATGCCCGTCATCGGTAGTTGCCATCCCAACTCCCTTGACCATGCCGTGAAAGGTGCTAATCACATCTACGATCTACCTTCTATAGTTAGCTAGCTCACGGACTTATTCAAACATTCTCCTCCTAAGTCCTAGAGCGACTAGACTAATTTCTTCATGCCGATCAGACTACGAAGCTCATGAAACCGAGTGCGCCCAAGTGCTTTTGTGAGTATGTCACCCAGTTGCAGCTCGGTGCCGACGAACTCGACGTCGATCAACTTCCTGTCGCAGCACTCCCGGATGAAGTGAAACTTCACGTCAATATGTTTGCTCCGGTCGTGGTGCACAGGGTTCTTCATTAAGGCGATGGCAGACTTGTTGTCCACCATGAGCTTGGGAGCGTGAATCGCTCCTCCGACAAGTTCAGCTAGCAACCGTGCCAGCCAAACTGCCTCACACGCGGCTGCTGCGGCCGCAATGTATTCGGCCTCGCAGGATGACAAGGCGACCACCTTCTGTTTTGCCGATTGCCAGGCAACCGGACCACCAGCGAGGAAGAAGATGAGCCCGCTCGTGCTCTTCCGATCGTTGACGTCGCCCGCCAAGTCACTGTCTGAGTAACCCAGCAGCCTGGGCGGCGTTCCCTTCCTTCCAGCCGGGCGGTAGTGCACACCCCAGTGCATCGTGCCTGCCACATAGCGGAGCACTCGCTTCACAGCAGCGAGATGCTCTTGTCGTGGTGCCTCCATGAACCTGCTGAGGTACCCAACCGAATAGGCCAAGTCTGGTCTTGAATTGCACAAATACCTCAAGCTCCCGATGAGGCTGCGGTACTCTGTGGCGTCGACGGCCGGCATCGAGCCCTCCTTCTCGAGCTTCAGCTTCATCTCCCATGGGCGTGGCGCTTGCATTGCAGCCGGCCAGCCCCGGCCTTCTCGAGGATCTTGGTGCATAGGAGCTTTGGCGCAGCGTGATGCGTGTGCGCCTTGAGTGACCTCGAGCCCCAAGTAGTAGGAGAGGAGCCTGAGATCGCTCATTCGGAACGTGCGCAACATCTGTCCCTTGAACTTTGCCACGGGCATCGTCGTCTCACTCCGGTGATGATGAGGTCGTCCACGTAGACGCCCACGATTAGGCGTTGTGCTCCGCTCCCGCGAGTGTACATGCCGTGCTCGTCGACACAGCGCTTGAAGCCGAGATCCAGCAGCTCGGCGTCGAGCTTGTGGTTCCATGCTCGTGGCCCCTGGCGAAGCCCGTAGAGCGCCTTGTGGAGGCGGAGCACCTTGTGCTTGTGCTTACCGTCAACAAAGCCAGGGGGCTGCTAGACGTAGACCTCCTCCTGGAGCTCGCCGTTCAAGAACGCCGACTTGACGTCCATGTGGTGGACGCCCCAGCCGTAATGCGCAGCAATGGCGAGCACCAGACGCACGGACTCCAGTCATGCAACCGGAGCGTACACCTCTTTGAAGTCGACGCCGGGTCGCTGCACATATCCTTTGGTGACGAGGCGCGCTTTGTACTTGACGATGCCACCGTTCTCGTCGCGCTTGACTTTGTAGACCCACTTCAAGCCGATGGCGCGGTGTCCGCACGGGAGCTCGACCAGCGACTATGTCTTGTTGTCGTGGATCGATTCCATCTCCTCCTCCATCGCAGCGACCCAGCTAGGATCGCCCTCCGCCTCCTTCACCGATCTGGGCTCCTCCACAGTCACAGCGTGACTGATGCTGTGGAGCTCGGCCTCCACGTCGTCGCGGTGCTCCATCCCGGGCGCTGCATCTGAGCCAAGAATGTTGTCAAGCGTCCGGTACCTGTGCACCTTCTCCTCGTCATCATCAGCGTCGAGGTTCGGATCGGTGGTGAGCGGCGTCGCGAACTCAATGCCCGTTCTAGCGTGCACTGGTGTCACGGGCAGTTGTTCGGCCTGCTACGGGCTTGGTGTGGCTGGAGATGCTGTCCGCAACGCGGAGCGCTGTGGTGAGCCCTGAGGACTTCCGGCGCTTGATGATGAAGAAAACGTCGGCGAGCCCCGGTGTTCGGGCGTCGGCTGCTCCCGGTCAGCAGTCTCCGCGCGCTGGTGGCCCAGCGTGTAGTTGTCCGAGACGGTGAAGGGGTGCTCGCAGTCCTCGTCCGAAGAGGCTCCCCAGTCCCAGCGCTCGCTCTCAGCGAAGATGGCGTCGCAGGAGACGTGTACTCGCTCGGCGACGGTGTCGTAGAAGAGGTATGCCTTGGAGCCGTCTTGATAGCCGATGAACACGACCTTGACACCGCGATCGTCAAGCTTGCCGAGGTGTGGATGGGTCTTCTTGATGTAGGCCACACACCCGAACACCTTTAGGAAGTGCACGGGCGGCTTCTTTCCATGCCAGGCTTGGTACGGCGTCATGCCGTCGAGTGCGCTGGTGGGCGCCCGGTTCAGCAGGAAGACGGCAGTATGCACTGCCTCGCCCCAGAAGTGGCCTGGCATGCCGCGGGCGCGCAGGATGCTCCGCGCTGTCCCCACGATCATCTAGTTACGCCGTTCGACGACACCATTCTGTTGTGGCGAGTACGGCGTCGAGTAGTGTCGCTGGATCCCCTCGCCTGCACAATACTCACCAAACGTGACAGAGGTAAATTCTCCTCCGTTGTCTGTTCGGAGCACCTTTAGCTTCTTTCTAGACTCTCGCTCGACGCATGCCTAGAATGTCATGATGGCCGCGGGCGCATCCGCCTTAAAGCGCAGGAGGGTGAGCCACATATAGCGACTCATGTCGTCGACAAGTAGCAGGAAGTAGGCATTCTCGGACGGCGTCGGTGGCGAGACAGGGCCGCAGAGGTCCCCGTGGACCAGCTCGAGCTGCTCCTGCGCCCGGTACTTGGCTGCTCACGGGAATGTCGTGCGCTTCTACTTGGTGAGGACGCAATCTTCACATACCTGCTCGACATGGTCAACGACGGGCAGTCCGCGCACCATGTCCTCGCGTCCCAGCTTCCGCAGCGCCTGGAAGTTGAGGTGGCCGTAGCGCTCGTGCCAGCGCCACGCCATGTCACCGACCCACGTCGAGAGGCACACCGGAGCGGCGATGGTCATGTCGAGGAGGTACAGGCGGCTGGGCGAGCGATGCACCTTCGCCAGCAGTTGGCGCTGCACGTCGTAGAGACGCAGCACTCCTGCCTCGATGTCGATCTTGTAGCCATCCTCATCCATCTGGCCGAGACTCACGATGTTGGTGGTGAGGCGTGGGATGTAGTAGACTCCCTCCAGCCGGCGGTGCTCACCGGACTTGCAGGCGAAGAGGACTGTGCCCTTGCCCTCGATGGCGACCACGGACCCGTCTCCGAACCGGACGGATCCAGTGACGGCGGTGTTGAGCTCGGCGAAGACGCTCCGGGTCCCCGTCATATGGTTCATCACGCCGATGTCGAGCACCCAGCGGCGCGGTCCCGCGGCCCCCTTGTCCTCCTCGCTGAGGTGCAGGGTGGCTTTCGGCTCGACGAGGTGGATGTGCGGATGCAGATCGGCGGCGGACGACGGCGCAGTGGTTTGGGGAAAGGATGCGGGCGACGAGATTACCTCTAACCTCACCTCGATGAACATCAAGGCCCGCTCCTCCTCTTCCTCAACCTAGGCCATGTGGGCCGCGGCCTTTTTCTTACCACGACAGTCTCTGGCCTAGTGGCCCGACTTGCCGCAGTTGTCGCAGCGGGTGCCACGCGGTGGCCTGCCGCCGCCAACGCCCACGGTCTGACCATCGCGGCCATCCCGCGGCGTGGAACCTTCACCGCCGTGTCCGCGTCCGCGTCCGCGGCGCTTCCCACGGCTGCCTGAAGACGAGCTGCCACCGGAGCTCTCCTACTCATGGCGGGCTTTGCGGCGCGCCTCCCAGTCCTCTTCACAGAGCATGAGGCGCCCCATGGCGTCGGTGATCTCCTGGGGCTTGGCGCGTTCCTCGAAGACACGCAGCCGCCCAATGACTTCCTCGATCGAGACTTTGTTCAGATCGAGGAACATCTCGAGGGAGATGACGGCCTGGGACAGGCGATCGGGTACAGCTTGCAGAAGTTTCTTTACCACCTCGGCGTCCGTGATGTTGTCGCCGAGGACGCGGAGGTTGGTGGCGAGCGTCGAGATGCGGATGCCGAACTCGGAGACGGTCTCGCCCTCCTTGAAGACGAGCGCGCCGAATTTGCGGCGGAGCTGCTGCGCGCTGGCGTCGCGCACGCGATCGTCGCCGATCCGGAGCACCTTGAGGCATCCCACACCTCCTTGACGGTCTGCTTACGGCCAAGCGTCGCCCACATCTCGGATGGGACCGAGCGCAGGAGACCCGCCATGGCCTGGCGGTCTTGCTAGTACTCATCTTCATCGGCGTCTTCATCGATCCCGACCTCTACGGCGTCCTAGACCCGAAGAATCTAGAAGTTAACTTGCATCACCAGTGCCCACTCCGAGTAGTTCGTCCGCGTGAGCATCGGCCAGGCGACGTTCGCGGACGGGCGCTCGATGACGCGTTCGACGATGCGTGAGCCGGAGCGGTGGCGGATGTGGGAGCGGCCACGGCGTCGTGGCGGCGATCGCGAGGGCTTGACCTTCTTCTCACCGTCGCCGTCGTCCGTCGGCTTCAGCTTGGATGGCGACCGGGACGACATGGCGGCGATGGAGAACCGGCTCCGATGCCAATTGTTAGAACTCCGGCGATGTGGTGAACACACACGAGACACAGTGGACACGATGAGTTTGGTGCTGTAAGCGACAGCTTTTCTCATGATTATTATCCACTGTATATAGGAGATTACATGATTACATATGAAAGGAAAAAACACTGCATGCCCGTCATCGGGGTAGTTGCCATCCCAACTCCCTTGACCATGCCGTGAAAGGTGCTAATCACATCTACGATCTACCTTCTATAGTTAGCTAGCTCACGGACTTATTCAAACAACGAGCAGCAGGAGGGAGTCGAATCCCCGTCTGAAATTGCTTGGCAGCCTATATCCCGCATGCTCACTGCTCAGCCACCAGGTTATCAGCGCGTCACCCCCTAGCGCAAGGTAGCCGTCCAAGCCGACCGGTTGAAGCAGGCGAAACCATACCTCCCTCGAGTAGACGCACGCAATCAGCATATGATCCATTGTCTCGCTCGACTGATCTTTAGTCCTGTAGACTGTAGTCCGTGCTTCTTGCATCTTTCCGCTGTCCACAGGCGGCCATGGAGGGCAAGCCAAAAGAACTTAACCCTCGGCGGCACCTGCGCAGCCCAGACTTGGCGCCCAGGAGCGACGACAGTCCGAAGAAGAACGCGCGATATGCCGAGGATGAGAGTGTCATCAATGTTCTCTTCAGATGAGTTCGTTACCGACTCAGAGTGCATGAGCTAGCTTTTGTCGCCGACGTTCTCTTCAGATCAATCAATTCGTGACTGACTCGGATAGGATGGTTTTTCAACTACATTCTCTAGGCTTCTGAAGCAGATAATTTGATTTGGGCAAAGGTGGCACTAACGATGCAATTGGTTGAGGTTGAGGCTATTGAACTATTTCCATCTCAAAAGAAAAAAAAATATTGCTTGAATCCAAATATTTTTGGAAGAATGAGCAGTATTCCCGGCCGGGAATGATTTCTTACCTGCATGCGCGGTCCCAGGATCTCCACACGAATCCCTGGCATGCAGCAGCTCCGAGGCGTAACTCGAGTTCTTCGCCAAGAAAACCTCGTGCGCCATGGAGGCAGAGAGGCTCCCGCCGTTGCTCGCGAGGTCCGTGGACAACACGAGCAAGGAGATGACGACGGCCGCGGCAGCTTCGGCGGCTAGCAAGCGTCGTCGTACCATTCGTCTCATCTCCATGACGGTTTCCAAACTAGGAATTATCACGAAAAATATGACCTCCACACTCCACTTCTCCGGTCTCTATAAAGACGACGAGCTAGGGCGAGATGTCATAGGTGAGCCTAAATACCAAGGCAGGGCCGTCCCTAGGGGTGTGCAGGGTGAGCGACCGCGCAGGGCCTCCAAATACCATAGGCCTGTTGATTACCCATATACCTATATAGTTAAGCAGCAAGCAAAGCAGCCTCTGGCCCAATAACAACGTCGTCATCACCCATTAGCAAGCCAAGCCCAATAGAAAATGATTCCTGGCCGCCGGTGTCGTTTTGTATCCCGTGCGTCGTTCCCAATTCCTACCTGTACATCTCGATCTCCTATTCTTCTATCGCCCTGGCGGCTGGCTTGAGTCTAATGCCCTATCGGCCGCCGCTGCGTATCGTGATCGCCGTGACGAACTGACCTGACCGCTGACGGCGACGAGGCACCCGGCGACGCGTGACACTGAGGCTGAGGCCTAAAGGTAAACTAATCATTCGTATTTTTTTCAATTCAATATTCATTCACAATCACAGCAAACTATAGCGAGTAATTGGTAGATCTCTAAATTTTGTTCTTTTGATCTGTTCATCTAGACGCCTACTGCAATAGTGTCCAAATATTGAAGCCATGTCTTCTGCAAATCGGTCTAGAAAATTTGAATCGGGTTGGAAAAAGCGTAAGAAAAAAACAAAGAATAGAGGCTTTAGTCCAATCCCAGAAAGGAGCTATGGATAGGTTTGTTACAAAACCTACACAAGGGTCATCTGATACCGACACCTGATCATGGGCAAGCAGTAAACAATAATATTGATAATGATCCTATAAATCCTTCAGAAAATAATGTTGAAGTTCAGGAAGCTCTTCCTGACAACACAAATACAAATACTCAGATGGACAATAGTAGTGATGACTTGAATCCTTCTCCGGATGCTAGTGATTCTTTTCAGACTGATATATTTGATCCAAGATATTGGGATTCACTTGATCGTAAACAAGTTGACATTTTAGCACAAAAGGGTCCTAAAAGAGACTTATCAATTCAGAAGGGTCCTAAGGATAGGTTTTCTAGAAGGTTTTCTGCACTATTTTATACTAGGATTCTATCAAATGGAGAAGGTTGTGACAGGGATTGGCTTGTCTATTCTAAGGAACTTGATAGAGTATTTTGCTTCAGCTGTAAATTATTTACAAAAGGGCATCGAAAAGGTCAGTTGGCAAATGAGGGTTATAATGACTGGGCACATCTTGGGAATAGACTCAAAGAGCATGAGACAGGTGCAGATCATGTTTTGAGCATGACAACTTGATATGAATTGGGTAATAGATTGCAAACTGATCAAACTATTGATAAAGCTGCTCAACGACAACTTGAGAAAGAAAAGGATCACTGGAGGAAAGTTTTATTTAGAATTGTTGGCATAGTAAAATTCCTTGCCAAGCATAATCTTGCATTTCGTGGAAGTAACAGCAAACTATATGATGATAGTAATGGGAATTTCTTGGGCTTAGTAGAGATGTTGGCTGAATTTGACCCAGTTATTCAAGAGCATGTTTGTCGTATTACGAATGAAGAAACTCATGTTCATTATCTTGGTCCTAGGATTCAAAATGAGTTGATACACTTACTTGCTTCTGCTATTAAGTCTGAAATTATTAAGAAAATAAAGAGTGCAAAGTATTTCTCTGTCATACTTGATTGTACCCCTGATGCAAGTCACCAAGAACAAATGTCTTTAATTATAAGATATGTGGACTCATCATCAGGTCATGTTTCCGTTGAAGAATCCTTTCTAGGATTTCTAGAAGTAAATGACACGACAGGACAAGGACTTTTTGATGTGCTAGAGAATGAGCTAAAGTGTCTTGATCTTGACATAGATGATGTGAGAGGACAATGCTATGATAATGGGTCAAATATGAAAGGGAAACATCAAGGTGTACAAAAGAAACTTTTGGATGTAAATCCTAGAGTTTTCTATTCCGCTTGTGGTTGTCATAGCCTTAATTTAACACTTTGTGATATGGCTACCAAGACTTGTGGCAAAGCTAAAGATTTCTATTTTTCTATTTTAGTTCTATTTTTCTCAAGCTAGTAGGACTATTTTTTAGTTTCGTACTGGGCCTCGGATTTTCCTGGGACGGCCCTGTACCAAGGGCGTTGCTAGTGCCCGGACGTCCGGATCTGGGCGCCAGTGGCCGGACGCCACAGCAAACCACCCACCTCCCACTGCAATGGCCCGCCCCCGCCTCAACGAAAATAAAAACGGAACGAACTAGCGAACCAACGCCTCCCTCGTCCCCACCACACATGGACGAAGAAAGGAAGCCATCTCCACCACCCCGCGCAACGGATCTGCCCCTCCCCCAACCTCGTCAGCCCCCAGCACCGACGTCTGATGCAAAAAAAACTCTGGGAGAGAAGATGCAACAGAGGTGGGAGGGAGAGAGATGCAAAAACCTAGATCTACCTATGAAACATTCAAATACAATTGTTGCAACATACATCATATGATTGTTGAAATAATTAAAACATGCTACTGAAACACCTAGTTTTAAACTACTGAAACACTCAATTTTGAACTACAGAGACACCCCAGAAACACTCCAGTTTTGAATACCGAAACACTTGAAAACATCTTATTGAAACACCGAGATTGAACTACTGAAACGCTCCAGTTTGGATTACTGAAACACTTGAAATCCTTCTGTTGAAACGCCCAAATTGAGCTAGTGAAACACCCATATTGAACTACTGAAACACTCAGAAAACACCCCAGATTGAATACTGAAACACCCAGAAAACACCCCTAGATTGGCTACTGAAACATCTAGCTTCAACTACTGAAACATCTTTGAACTACTGAAACAACCAGAAAAACATCTCAGATTGCCTACTGAAACATACCTTTCGAGCAAATAAAACAACAAAAAAAAACTACTGAAACAAGGGGAGAAGAGAGAGAGAGAAAGCCGCCAGATCTGCAACGTCCCCATGGATCCACCACGAGGGGCAACGCTGCTGCATGGTTCCACCACCAGGGGAGCTCGCCAAAGCCGTCGTCGAGGTGAGCGAGGCGCGCAAGAGTGGAAAGCGCCACCCCCAACTGGATCTGCACCGCCACCATGGATCCACCGTGGACGGCTCGGTGCACCATGGATCCGCCACGGGGAGGCCCCCATGCCGTCGTCGAGTTGGAGGAGGAAGCTCCAGGGCGGAGAAGAGCACCCGCGCCGCTGGATCTGAGGATCCGCCACCAAGGGAGCGCAGCGGGAAGGGGGAGGAAGAGGGGGAGAGAGGAAGGCCGGGAGGGGGATCTCGCCGGCGCACGGAGGAGGAGCTTCGCCGGCGCACAGAGGAGGAGTGCGCGCGCTCAGCGCGAGCGGCTTCGCGCGGAGGAGGCAAAGCGGTGTGGAGCGGAGGAGGCGAGCGAGTGGGGCTGGGCGGGTCGGGGCGGGGTCAACGAATGGATATGGCACGGGACAAGTCATGCGCGTTGTTTGCGTCGCGGCGCGTCCGTCCGTGTCCGGACGTATGCACTGTATCGTTACCGAAATACCAACGCCAACTCGGGGTTCTACGAAGTAGGAAGTTTCTCGGATGGTTCTCTGGTCCATGGCTGGCCTCACGATCCCCACACTCCACTTCTCCGGTCTCTATAAATATATGAATGCATAATGAGTTGTATGTATGACGACGTCGCACTGCCCCTTGCAGGCTGCGGCCGGCTGATTGTGAAGATCAGATACGGTATATTTGTTTAATGCTAACTTCGTTTTTAAGTTTTTTTTCCCTGAAAGGATGGCAAAAACTCTCGTTATTTTTATTAGAAGAAAAAAAAATAAAAACAAACATTTTATATTTTTATTATTCTGTTATTAGTGACGTGGATGTGTGCACCGTGCGTGTTTATGGTTGATAATAACTGTTTAGAGTACAGTGTCTTTGATGTAAATCAAGAAAGGCAAGAGACAAATGAGAGTGGAAACTGTTCATTTTCATTGATCCTGGTTGTACATATATACCATATGAAAGGACATTTCTGAAAGGATGCCTTCTTAAGAGAGCGTAATAAAGTGATTCAAAACACTCCCTCTTAATCAACAGCATCAAATCAATGTTTTGGATAATCTCTCCAAAAACCTTGTGAAAAAAATGAGAAAAAAAATATTTGTGGATATGTTGTTAAACTCTTTAAAACCCAGTAGAAAAATAAGGAGAAAATGATATAGCATATATTGATTATTCAAGCCATCTATTTAATCAGACAATTATCGTTCACCCCTTGTAAATCCACCGACTTTCTGAAAGTTTGTATATAAACCAAAGGGTCAATAGAAACAAGTGTGGTTCATTATCTGTCTCGTTCTTTAGATCCAGTTTACAGCAGGACTAATCATCATAGTCCAATGACCAGGTCAGCGACATAAGTCTCAAATGATCTGTATACACATTGACATTTCAGTCACTGAAAACATCTCTCTCTCAGAATCGAGTAAAGTAAAACAATTAAGTGTAACAAATATCAGCTTCTTTACAGCCGCTGCAGCCGTGGCATGTTCGCTTCACCTTCTTTACAGCCACTGCAGCTGCAGCTACAGGAGTTCTTCATTGTTTAACCGTAGCCGTAGAGATGGCTTGCTGCAGCAGTTCTTCGTTGTTGGGTATGTTTGTTCTGACTAGAATCGTATCTATGATCGTTCTACCGTGAGAATCGGAAAAATCGCGTCAAACACTTCGCGAGAATCGACAATTCTTTGCACCGTGCGAGACAACCACCGCGAGAATGAACTATGTCTCGCGTTTTTCGTGCCGCAGACAAGAGGCCACGGTGTTGATACCTCAACGCGCGGCCCCAACACCACACCGCAGTCCCAATCGCGGCCCCTACACCGCAGTCCCCAACACGCCCAATTGGCTAGTGTCGAGTAACCAGGGCCAGTGCCCAGTGTCTGTTCTGGACAAGGATTTTTCGAAGGCAAAACAACCCAATTTCTCAGGGATGAGCAAAACTCCTGCAGACAACCTTTCCGTTCAGCAAAACGTCTCACGCAATGATATCTACTACAGACATCTTGGTCGGACGCGTGGTCATTCCCTTTCAAACAAGTTTGTTGCAGGACCAACTGGACACTGTCGCAAATCTGTTAATCTGATTCAGTTTTTTTTCTTCCTTTTGCAGAACAGCGTTTATACAAAATGGAAATTGGGTAGTCGTCAGACACAGAAAACATCATTACAAAGGTGGCTGCTAAGATGGCGACACCATGTGCCTTTCATTCAGCACACCATCATATCCCCTTTTCCCGGTAGACTTACCCGCTCCGACAGATCATAGACCCACTCCACTCCATCACCCGTCCACATGTACATACATGCATGCTACAACCCTACAAGTCAGACAGACACCTCCAATCAGCTGCGAGCGATGGCTGATGCTAAACCATGTTAACAGAAACAATACACATCTGTCTGGGCAAAGAGTGACCACGCACATACAACAAACCACACTTCCGGGTCCTCCGTATGGAACGAAGCATCCACGCATCCATCATCTGTATCTTAACTTCGCATCAAGCTCATGCCCATACATCCCACTAGGTACGCGGCCTGCAGCCATTGCTGGGTGGTGCACCTGTTGTTGCTTCGATCTGGCTGACATCTCCATCTGCATCAACCTTTCAAATGCCTCTGGATGATTGCCTCTCACCTCTGGACCTGATGGGCCTAAACAGTGATGGTAGGGAAAAAAAATAAACTTAATAGATTAGTAAATAGCATGTCTAAAAATGCAGAACTTAAGAGATAATACCACGATAAAGAGTTGAATGTATCAAACAGAACAAGGATAAGTCCAAACAAAATCTTAGTCTCATTGACAGTAAGTTAAGATACAGGTGGTATCATGGAGATGTCAGCCAACTCCAAACGAAATTCTTAATCTCCAAAATAAGCAGAATGGTATCATGGAAACCAAACTGTGCCATCGAACTTCAATTAGGAGGTGAACTAGTAAAGTTTTGTGCCCTGTGATCAGGGATATCAACAGTGCCAACGATAGAAAGGCTGGCACTATGGCATATCTGAACTTGCAAATATGACAAGTAATATCTGCTAGTAAATAAAACATATAAATTAGGACAATTGAGACTCACCTGGCATCATCAATCCAAATTCTCCATAGTTGGGCTGGCGAGGGTGCATATGGAAATTATTTACATTGCCCATCTCAGGTCTATAACCAGCCATGTGATGCACAGGCTGAGATGGCGGAACACCTCTTGGCAAGCCTTCTGGAGGAAATCTTCCAGGCATGGACATGTGTTGTAGCATAATATGTGCATTCGGGTCCAAGTGAGGGACCCCTGGCCCATGAAGATTATGTTGCATAGGATTCACATTAGATGGGAAAGAACGGTGAGAATCATGGTGTGCCGACTGTGTCGTATCAAATGGAGCTGGCTGTTTCCTATTAACAATGTGATCCATCATAGAGCGAGGTGCCATAATAGGAGGCCTACCCTGTAGAAGATGATACAGATTCTGAGAATCAACCTGATAACGCTGGTCACGAGGATGAGATCCAAGTGCATCAGGACCAAGTACTTGAATGTGTTCTGCATTGCCAGGCACAAGACTTTGAAACCTATAACTGAGGTCATCAACTGCCTTTTCAGGCAATAGCCCTTCAACCCTGCCGGATCCTACTGATGCCAAAGTATCAGAATTTTGGCCAGGCAGAGAGTTACTCATGGTAAACAAATTATCTTCTTCAGGCAGATTAATTTCCATTCCTTTCTTGTCAAAAATAGCACTCCCCTGATTTAGACCAGGTACTGCTGAATGCTCAATACCTGGTTCTCTAGGGACAGCAGCATTTTTAGTATTGTTGAAGTGTAGGGTCTGTTCAACAGGGTAGTATCCTTCATGGCTTGATGACAATAGAGTTTTACCCGTCTCTGCAAACTCAGTAGGACCACCAGTTGTTGATCCTCGAATGGAAACTGGTGCGTCTTTCGAGTGGAGCTCATTCATAAATGCAGCCCCGAATAGCGCTTCCAATGTCAAGTTCTTCCCAGAAGTAGGAACGTTGTCAACACTGTTAACCGGATCACTTCCAGATATTCCACCATTGGCCATTAAATTTGCGCCAACACTATGTGGTTCATCGGTTGATCCTCTCTGGAAACCCAGCGAAGGTGCTCCCTTATTATCTGTTCCTTTTTGCAACAAGGAAAGAAGATGCTGTGATGCATGATTATCTACAGGTACTTTCTGCATGGCAACTGGCTCATCCATAACAGTCAGTTGCTCCTTTGTAGCATTTATCTGAGTTGAGCTGCTATTGCTAACCTGTGCTAACATTGTCTGCTCAAGATCCTCACATGTCATCATAACAGGAACTGCCTCTGGAATATCAGAATGGATGTATTGTTCAAGAATTCCATCGGCAGGCGTAGGGGATGTAAATGAGATAAGCTTTGATGCAGAATCAAGTTTATCAATAGGTGCTCTTGGCGATAAATTCTGGACAGCAGCATCAGATAAAGGAGCATGGATTATATTTTCTGGACCTGGGTTTTCATTTTTGACAATCATGGAGAGCAGGCTCTTTGAAGATAAGTCTTCTGCAGGTTTCAAGTCTGCAGGAAAAACAAGGTATGAAATCAGTAAGAGAACAGACAACCAAATGGAAGCTGTGAAGCAACGAGGGACATGTCCTCAAATTTTATTTTTGTAAGTTCTTGTGGCATGATGACCAAACAAGAGGCCAATACTAGTCGATAACCAGGTGATTGGCATAATGGGATCAGATAGTAAAATTTATGAAACAGTATTACCTTCATCAAGAAACCAGCGAGCAAATTTGGATGATTCTGGCACAGAAGAAGCAATCATGTCATCATCAGTTTTCAATGGCTGGTTCTGCATGACATGTAAAAGAAATAATAAGCATATGACCCATGTAGTAACTCTAATTCAAATTCAATTCCGAACAAAATTGGAGATTCCTTCTTTTCAGATATTTCAATGTCAAACAAAGATGGTGTTTTCTTCTATTCAGAACACCCGGCCACTACATGGCAAAAAATAGAGAACAAAAACAGTCATTTCTAAATTGTAACCCAGCACATGCTATTGAAGTCTAACAGATTATAATGTGCATAAAAGGCCATCTGAACTAGTAAATCAATAATGTAGAAAGCTATCACATCAACACACAAGATAACAAAGATGGATGCTTTAAATAAAATTATCTACTTTCAACTCTCATCCTTTCTTATAAACGAAAATCATTGAATTAGAGAAGTAAAACAAATAAAATTCAAGACCTAACTGTATTTTAGTTAAATGAACTGTGCAACAAAATCAGATAAAATTGTGAAGGCAAAAGTTCACATCACGTTAGTAGTCAGTAGATCTAGTTGGACCATGTTCATGTTATATACTCCCTCTATTCCAAATTATAAAACGTTTTGGCTTTTCTAGATACATAGCTTTTGCTATGCACTTAGATATACCCTATGTCTAGATACATAATAAAAAGAATGTATCTAAAAATGCCAAAACGTCTTATAATTTGGAATGGAGGGAGTAGCTTATATAACATGGAACCATAAATATAGATTTGAGGCTTCTGCACAGTTAGGAAACAAGAGCAAGCAGGACTAAAAAAGGATTTCTTGTTGTACCTCAACATAAGTAGGTAGGTTACTGCCGCTTTTCGATAAAACATTGCCGAAGAACTGTTCTAAGATTGATACTGAATCACCCTTCCTAACTGGATCAATAATTTTAGATTTGCCTTCTTTTCCAATAGAATACTTATCCATTACAATAGAATACTTATCCATTACATCAGCTTCCCAATCCTCGCTCCCTTTCAGAATGCTAGAAGGCAATTCAGCTGAAGAGGTAACACCACCAGCTGGAAGCGTGCGCTTTGGACCCATAATAGCAACGTTATTGGAAATTCCCTTCTCTTTACTTTCAGATGCGAACTCTGTTGCTGACTGGTCACCCTCTAGCTGACCACCAAGCCATGCAACAGTCAACATGTTAGCCTCAGTAGTAGCATTATGACACTACAAAGTAGAAACATATTAAGTAACACTACAATATTGGTGGGGCTATCCCTCTTTTGCTAAGGAAATGATTCTATCAGAGAGAAGAACTGAAGGTTCTATCTTCAATGAACACAACAATTTCTGAAAAAAGGTATCAACGACTGCAAGGTAGGAGATTTTGTGTGTAATTGCTGGCATTCTATTAGCTATTGAAACGACATGTAGATACACACCTTCGGCTCATGTGCAATGTTAGACGATTGTGGCTGAAGCTTCTTGTCCGCAAATGCAGTTGCAAAACCCGGCGGGACAAGCGGCCTGGCTGCAGGAGCTAGTAGAACTGAAGATGGTTTAGTGGTATCTTCCTGATACAAGGATACTGCGGAACCATCTAACTTCTCATTTTTAGTTTTGGCATTTGCCTTTGCAGTAGATGTCTGTAACTGTGAAATGATATCATCACTGGGATTCTCCTTCAGGATATCAGGACCATTCTTCTTTCCTTGCATTGCTTTGTGTTGCTCTTTTCTCATCAACTCAAAAGATGCTGCATATAGGGCAATGTGAGAAAGCATAGATGATTGCAGTGGGGAAAGAAAAGGATGTTTTATGTTGCAGTGAGAAAATCTGACCCCTCCGCTTCCTTTCTTCTTCTGCTCTATCCTCATTTGATAATTCAGAAGACCCAAATGTCTCATCATTCATTGAGTCAATGTCTTTCCGCGAAAAGGGAGCAGCCTGTCATTAATGTGAGAGGTACTTATGAAAATTTCAAAGATTGTCAATCACTAAGATGATGAAAGGAAGGCAGGGTACATGCATGCAGGCACCAACCTTGTAAGGACGTGGTGGCTGGTAGCGTTCCGATGTCCTGTTTAGCTGAGGCGCATTGCCATGATCCTTTGATGACAACTGGCCAGCATATCCTGATGGCCTAGGGAAACCGCCACTTCCCAGTAGGCCATCATGCTCTGTGTTCTGCCAATTGCGTCTGTACTGGTTTCCACCACGCCCTGCTGCATGGCACCATTAGTAACGTAAAATAAGCAGTCCAGTTTCCTAATCTGTCCATATCCAGGATGGACAGCAGGAAGTAAATGTGCATGATTTATTAACAATATGACCATGCAGATGATTGTTCTCCAACTCCCTCGGTTTACTATTGGTGAAGTCAATGCACTCATGTACTTGTGTAGACTAGAAAGCTTCTGAAGTCAAGTCCACAATACAATGAATACCATATCATAGGCAAAAATGGTCACAGAGAACCAATTAAACTAATAATAAATTGTAGACTACCAACTTTAAGAACATAAAGACTAATGCAAAACGTTGCACAAACAGAAGAGTAAATTTACACTGTGTCTGAGAGTCACGATCGGGTAACTCCCCATCCCGATCGCTTGATCCAGACGAGCGAGTGTCCCACCTCCCTCCAGTGTTCCCACCACGAGAAGAGTAAGTATATCCTCCCCCCGAACCGTCTGGCCGGCCCTGGGATGTATTGTAGTAGCCCTTGTTTCTCTCAAGCACGCCCGCTGACAGATCCTGCAGCTCACTGTTGGAGAAGCAACAGCGAAGATCGTCAAACAGAAATCCCACTGGCCAACACTGGGCAAAAGGCCTAACCAACAGAAAACAAGTCAAAATGACCTAAGAAGCGCTGTATCAAAGCCAGTGGGCAGCTTCTTGCAATGCTCCAACTCGCCAAACGACAGCAGGAAATCCCTGGAGTACACTATCCTCGTCTTCATCCTGCCATGGATACACAGGGCGGACCCAGTGAAGGACATGGGTGTACAGATGTACACCCAATAAGTTTTGCAAGAAAAAAATCAAAATCAGTAGACATCATACATGTGCACGCTTGTAATTAGATCAGATCTGGGTACAGATAGGCAGATAGCTTGACTTAGGGTTTGGGTGCTCGATTTCGCGCAGCAGGACGGGCAGAGAAGGGGTGGGCATACCTGGTGGGTGCCCGTCGCCGGCGAAGGGCCCGACGAAGAGCCGCACCTGGCTAGGGCGGCAGCGCGGCCGCCCAGTCGTCGCCACGAGAGAGAGAGAGAGAGAGAGAGAGAGAGCGAGCGCGCGAGCGAACGCGGGGGGAAACCGTGAAAGGGACGAGAAAAAGCAAGGGGCGAACGCAGGCTGTTTGGTTCAGGTCGACGAATGAGCAGGGCAGCAGGCGGCAGGCCTCGATCCGATGGGGGGATGGGCGATGCTGCTTGGTGCTTGCAGGATTGCGGGTGTCTAGCCTAGGGGTGTCAAAACAGATTGTCTGTGCCTATACTTGAAGCCTATTTGCCTATATTTCATCATTGTTGTCTATACTATCCTTTAATGATGAAATTTAAGTTCTGATCTTATCTCGTGTTCTATTTTCTAGGGATGTTTTTTCTTGAATTTAATATGTGCCAGTATTTCTTATTAAAAAGACACCTTTTCCTCTATAGAACGTAACTAAACAAGAAAAATCTAAGCGAAATATGTGGTGTTGGTTAACAGGTTATAGGATTCCGTAAATCTGTACAGCACTCAATTGTTTCTCTTCGTCTCAACACTCAATTTCTCTCTCTCTCTCTCTCATTCTTCGCCATCTCCGCCATCTTCCCCCTCTTCTTCTCCAACTCCGGCAGGCTTAGAAGAAGCTCGGGGGAGGTAAGCTGGCCAAAAGGTAGGGACAGCAGGAGGGCGCCTTAGGGTTTTAGCGACGGAAGAGGCAGCCGAGCTAAATCGGGGTTGTGGCGGAAGGGAGGAGGGGAAGAAGGAGGGCGTCGTAGGTACGGTAGGTTCTCGTAGGAGCTCCACAGCTGCGGAGCTCTAGCGAGACCCTACCACGCCATGTCGAGGCGATGGCCACTGGGCGGCGGCGACGCGTCAGGAGGAGGAAGAAGACAATGAAGAAGAAGAAAAAAAATCAAGTGTTTGGACACTCGAGTGCGGCATAGACAGACTCGTAGCATTTCATATAGAAACATATTAATATTGTCTTTTTTATCGCACTTCTCCATAGTTGCTTAACCAAGAAAAAACATAGTAGTATGGAAGGAGAAGAAAAAGATGGGAGACACCTCCATACGGCTTGTTGAGACTGAATGTGGACAGGGCTTTCACGGACTTTGATAAAAATGGTGGCTAGGGCTATGTCATCCGCGACGAAAGCGGGGGAGTGATTCAATCAAGGTCTGGAAGGGTACCGTTTGCGATCAATCCGATGCATATGGAGCTTATTGCATGTATTGAAGGGGTGAAGGCAGCGATATCTCTTGGCGTCAATAACATCATCTGGAGACCGATGCACACCAGGTGGTGTGGGCGGTTCAGGGTGATAATTTCAGACTCGCAGTGGTGGGTGGCTTAGTCCATGAGCTAAAGGATCTGGTGGTAGAAAATTTCACTTCGTTCCTTGTCAATATGCTCCACGTGAATGTAATAGGGTAGACCATGAACTAGCTTATAAAGGGAGTAGAAGCAATGACTTGGCACCCTCAGTGTTGGCCGATGTGCCAAATTGTGTCTCGTTTCTGGTGTCAGGTGATTTAGCCGACATGGTTGAGTAATGGAATGTGAATTCCTATAAAAAAAGAAATAAAAACAATGATGATACCACTTCTCCATGTAGTTACGAAAACAATGCAGTGGCTTAGTGGCTTTGGATAAAGGTCGAAATGAAGCTGTTTTGTCGCTTTTGGGCCAAAGCTAGGCAACGATGACGCATGATAGACTTAGTGTGTGTGTTTGTCACTAAATACTAGCGATTCGACCATTGTGCGGGTGCGGCATAGGTTTGTATGAACTTCTATTCTTCTTAATTGAGTTGTTGCGCTCCAGTCTTTCTTTCTTTCTTTCTTTTTTAAAAAAGAGCTTTTTCAGGTAACTTTTACAAGTTATAACAGATTCGTTTTGTCATGTATGTTGACTAGAACTCCAACCAAAAAGTTCCCGAACAAAAGAACTCCAACCAAAAAATCATAAATGGTAAGGATTTGTCTTGATTTTTGTGAGCTAATTCGCAAACGAACAACTGTCTATGACATTGTAACTAGGAGCTACACTTGTGGCTGACCATTTGGATCTAATAACAAGACACTATAACCTTTAGAAAGTTGTGATGAACTGATGAACAAGATGTGGATGCACTTTTATCATCCATGCTGAGATGACCATGCTCTATTTTGCTAACATTATTTGAATGACAGGTAGGCCCAAAAATTCTCTTACTCCATATACCGATTATGCGGTAGAATTGATTCCTTAGACCTTCCTAGTGAATTGGAAGAAACATGTGACATGTAGATGGAATTGATTCTATAGATCTGGACATCCCGCTATATCACCTCCTCCTCTAGGCATGCCTCGTTATTTATATATGAAGGGCTGCTATGAATGAGAAGAAGCAATTAGGCATGGGAACGGTGTAGCGTGTTAGTCAAAGGATCGAGGTGTCACTAGAGGGGGTGAATTAGGCCTGGATATCGAGTTGGCTCGGCTCAGCTCGATATGGCTCGGTAGGATAACGAGCTGGCTCGGCTCGGCTCATTATACCTAACGAGCTAAAAAGCTAGCTCAGCTCGGCTCGGGAAAAGCTTAAGCTAGCTCGTTTGGCTTGTGAGCCAGGGATAAAAAAATATATTAATGTAAAATTGAATCATTGCTATTACATTGAAAAATTATGTATGATATTCTTAATTTTTGGGGATAAATTCATTATCTAGATAGCACTAATTGAATAATCTGGATAGCAATAATTAAATAATGATAGCAATGATTCCTATAACAGCATAACCTACAGACCAATCAATGAATCAAGCAAATTCAACATTCAAGTCTGCACTATATAAACTAACTAATATTTGGAAATTAGATAACATATCACCATGTCCATGGACAGAGTGGGATTCGTTGAAGACTTCTCGATTCCAAACTTGGAGGCACAACTCGTTGAGCTCGCGAGCAGCTCACGAGCTAGCTTAACTCGGCTCGTTATACTAACGAGCTAAAACATTGGCTCGGCTTAGCTTGTTATCCTAACGAGCCGAGTCGAGCCGAGCCGAGCCAGCTATGAGCTGAGCGAGCTAACGAGCTTCGAGTTTTTCGTCCAACCTTAAGGTGAATAGACGTTCCTTAAAAATTCAAGTACAAACTAGCAACAAATTAGTCAGATAATCTCTAAATTCGTAGATTATCCTCCTTTTATGGAAATTCAAGCAAATTACCCGCACTTTTATTGATATTCAACAAAGTTTCATTTTTCACAAATATTTGAGTGGATTATTGCACCTTTGAGGATATTCAACGAGAACACAACAAAATCAAATGTACATTATACTTGATGAGTTCTAGCTCAACCCAAGCTTGGACATAAGTTTCTTTTTATTCCAATAGTAAAACCCACAAGGTACTTGTACTCAAAAACATACTCAACCAAGTAGATCTACTGATCTAGTGAAATGAACAAATCAAAGTAAAAGCTCAAACACAATCAAACCAAAGTGAAGACCAAGGGGGTTGTTCCTCAAAGCTCGGCTCCTTCCAAGAAGGATATCTCTTTCAACTCCTTTCCTCGCTTTACTACCTTGATCTCTTACTTTGTGGAGGCAAAATTGGGGGCCTTCGCAAAGCTTCTTGGGGCTCAATGACACCTAGCCATCTAGGAGGCTTCACCTCCATGAATAATGAGTACTTCTCAAACGATTGATGAAGCCCTTTAGTGTTCAAAGATTTGGTTGCTCACAAACTTCCATATCTCAACCCAACTTTTAGGATTTATCACAAATCACACAAAATCACAGAGTGATGAGCACGAAGAATCAGAGAGGCATTTTCTTCGATTACGGGCATGGAGAGGTAGCAACAACTCCTAAAAAAGAGGTTGGTGATGACAACGCGTGTGGGCTTATATTTTCATTGAGACGTGAAATTAAGGACTAGTCCACGAGGAGACTTAAGCTACTTTGCATATCATGGTCCGTGTGATCGAAAAGCATGATGTATGGCTTAAGGCAAAGATACAAAGGTAGGTTTTTGCTTTAACTAGTCATGAGGTGATTAGGGGATGAAAATAACTAGATTGACAGACTAGATAGCCGTAATATCATGTGGGGTCAATGTTTTTTTACTTGACAGATCTTTAAAGCCACATTGCTTGATGAATTGCATTGCATGCATAAAATGAGTGGCATTTGAAAAAATATGGAAAGAAAAAAATGAAAAAAAATGTTTACAAGGACAACTATGCGAGAAGTAAGATCTGCAAGGCGGACACTCACCTTAGCCGTTTTTCAAAAATGGATTTTGGACTGCTTTTTAATGTATGTTGTGGATGCTCCCACCTTAGGACTTGGACGGTCTGCAAGTATACCCCCAAAGAAAGGTCCAGGCCCAACCTGAGTCTAGTCCAAAATGATGGTTCTGAAACACTCCACTGAATGGATCTAGGCATAAAACCTAGGTCCAAATCCAACCGTTTTTTTAAGCCTGGCTCGTACTAACTTTTGCTCGTGTCTATTTGAGACTATTAGATACTTCTTTTGTTGCTCTTCGATAAACAATAGACCTAATCATAGACCACATGACTTGACCCATCTAAGAAACAAAACATGACCTAGCAAAAGTTTGAGGTCGGATTTCGACTGAAATTTTTACCCATGGTCAGGCCCACCAAGAAATAAACAAGCAGACCCACTCCACCCTGAATCTAAGTACTTGGCAATCATTTGGAATTAATTCTACAACAGAATCTATATCTGGAGCAGGAGGGAGAGCTCTGCTAAACTGACGTCCAGTATTTATGTTTTCCACGTTAAGTATCAGAGGTTATTGGCAAAGATAAATTGTTGGCTCATTTATGTAATTTGTCCAGTATTTCGAAATAAATTGATTCATAGTACATAGACTAATAAATGGCTCAAATTTTTGCTTTCGTCAAAGAATAACTTGAGCAAATTCTTTCCTGAAGATTTCCTTGCATGGGGATAGGACAGATGGACCAACACATAAACACATAGTGATTAGGATTTTCATGAAAAATGGAAGATGCAGCTGATCTTTGAGAGATGCCAATGTGACAAACAGGTCAGTGTGCTGGTGAATTGTGAGGCCTGAGGTGCTCCAACAAGCAATCACAAAAAGGAGAGGCCAAAAGCAGATGCACTAGACTTTCTTCAGTCCCCAAATTGCAGAGAATACAGTTATAGTCATTGAGGACCATATTCCTCTGCTTCAATAGCTCTCTGGTACTTAACCGATCATTTAGAAGTTGCCAAAAGAAGACCTTACATTTGTTGTGGCGGATCCAGAAACGGACTAAGAGGGGGGCTAAATAATTGTAGAGTATAAATCATACTAGTCATACACTAACAGAAGGCAATCGATGTGATTCTTTCAATGTAATAATATTCAGCATTTTGAAGCAATCTGATAGGGGAGATGATTTTTTTTTTTGGATATAGGCAGGGGAGATGTTTGCAACAAAGAAACTAAGTAATGAGCTGGAATAATGAAACTAGAATAATCTCATCGGGCAAAAGTCCATTAATTGAAATTAAGAAACGTAAAGACCAAGGGGGCAGCAGGAGCACCGAGCACACCTAGGCTGTGAAAGGGGCTATTGGACTGGATTGGAAGATCTGTTCATGAGGATTTTGGCTGCAGCACCCCCTGCAGATCCGCCCTTGTTTGTGACATGACAACCACCACAACCAGGAGTATGCTCGAGGAACTGGACGATAGCCAATCAGCTGTGAGTAAGGTCTTGTCTGCGGTACGCGGTTGTTCTGGCAAAAAAAGCAGAGTTTATTATTTTGGGGCATTCTGGTTCCAACTCTATTTCTTCTTAAATGATCATCAAATGACAATAACTTCAATTGGTGACTCTATACATCAATAGTTAAAACATGTAAATATCACTAATCTATTGTTAGGGTGGTAGACTGCTAGTATGGCAGGAAATTCTGTAGGGATTCAGTGAGACAGTGACTATCTGCAAATAAATAAATAAATAATGAACTGTTATTTGCTCCCACATCCCATTGTTCCAAATCAAAAGCCTAAACGGACATGCCAACACCTTGGCCAGTACTTTCCATCTCGATCCGAACACAATCAGCAGGCACTGGACCATTGTACATGCTATTCTGCATTGGACCAGCCTCTATATCAGCGGCACTTCCATTGCCTTCCTTGGAATCATGGTAATTGTTATCCCTGATTTCATGTAGATGTTGATCGGGTACAGAGCCATCTCCCCTGTCATTTTGTAGCTCAACGGACTCACCAAGACATACACTTCCAGCATACCCATCAGCATTTTGCAATTCAGAACCTTTAGATCTTTTGTACTCTGCATAGGCCAATCTGACAATGGCTATGAGCAGCATGAGAGCTGAGATACATCCAGTGATAATGAAGAGACCAGAGAAACTTTGCAAAGTGAGTGCCGTGAAGCCACTGATCGGACTGTCACCCACAGATGGTGCAGCTGGACCAAGCCATCTCTCTTCAATTTGTGGGCCCTCATAATCTCCTGTTAGGCTCAAGATGGCGATCGAGAGATTATGTACCAGTGGAGAGCACAGGGGAAATGCCTGAAGACAAAACGTGGTGTTAGTTTGGTTACTCAGCATTAGAAGCATGGCTCTTAGAATATCGATTATATCAAAGCACTAATGCAAGCAACTTACGAAACCAAGTCCAAGGGTCTTGTACATGCGATTAACCATCTGGAATTCTTTCTTGTATTGAGGGTTGGAGAGGAAATAAGTCAAATAGGGAATCTCATCAAGAATAGCCGATACCCCTCCATTCTTAGACCCCTTCCTCAGAGCTTCAGCATATTCTTGTTGATTGCTGTAGGCCTTTATCCTATTCAATGGGAAACCTTGCTTTATCAAAAAGGAGCGAGTAAATCCTCCGTACTGGTATCCAACATAGTCACCATTGTGTAACAGCTGATTGAGATCAGTCACCATTGGCCGGAGCCTCTTTGCAGTTAGCATTGATGACAAGTTTGCGGTGTAGCTCTGCACTACAACCAGCACCGCAAAGCACCATATCACAACGACAATTTTTGACAGAGGGCTTCTAATTATTTGATCTGTACAAACAGAGACGCATTATTTGAGATCATCCTACAACTATGATAACTAGCTATTAACCACTTATAAACCATCGTATATTGACATGTTGTAAAGAAGTTTGAGCTCAAAGTGCTGACCATGGGAGAACGTCAAAGTGGAGAAAGCAAAGTAGGAAGCAGTGCTGAATTGTCTCAGTCTTGACCCTTGGTACTCAGGATTCTTGGGCAGTTCAATCATCCACACAACAAAGCCAGTGAACAAGAAGCCACCCACGGTAGCGAACCAAAGTTCCTTTGTTAGGGGCTCTAAAAATATCCACTGGATTGTTTTGGAGTCATTCTCGGAGAGCATAAGCAAGGACAAACCAGACTGTGCATATGGCATTGTAAAATCCGCCTCCCTGATTCGTTCAGGGGTTATGGTCACATCACCAACTGCTGCATCAAACACCTGTTTATTCCAACGAAAATGAACAGAAGAAACAAAAACAAATGCACTAAGAAATTTAAACATTGTAAATCTAGCCTTGTAAAATGATGCGAACTAAGCATGTTGAAGTAAGGCCCACCTTTAGAGATACACTGCGTACTAGCTCATCATAAGAACCATTGAAGGCATAAAACTCATATTGTTGACTAGGCTGTAGCATCTCCATAGCAGCTTTGAAGATATCAATGCAGTATCCAGTGACCTTTTGTCTCTCAGTGTTAGGATGAGTAATATTCACAAAAGCTTTGAAACCAGGTTTATGTGGCACAGCAATCCTGAGTTTCTTCTCACAGCCTCTGGGCGCCGTCCCTGAGTTTTTTCTCGCTAATTTTCTGCCATGTGTTCCCTCTGTATATGGATTAAGGAAAGGTTTGGATCATCTTAATGTAACAGCACAATCTTCTCATGGCCTATTGAGAAAAAGAAGAAAATGGCATGGGTTGAAAATAATTCTGCCACTAATGACCAACATGTGACTAATATTTGGAATATTGATAATGTGGAACTATACTTAATACTACAATGAGCTATTGGATGGAAGACCATCTCACTAAAATTCAAAACTGTCCCAACCATTAATATTCAACATTGTCCCAACCAAGTCCTGGAGAAGTGAATAAGGAAAATTGAAACACACCCTATGTATTGTACAATTATTTTTTTTAATTTTGACTTCAGATTGCCATTTAAAATTTCAATTCCCTGCTCAATCATGTGGGAAAATTAAGATAAACAGTCGATTGGCTTTCTCTCTGACATCATCCCTACCCCATCTCAGGTGCATCAAAACCATGGGCCTCGCAGGTGGAAAAAAAAAAGAAAGGCAGAGCCCATTTACAAACTGAAATCGAGCATGTTGCATCATACTTACAGTTGGTATCAGGAATGTCTAGCTTTATAATTCAATTTGTTTCCAGTTAACAGTGTGTACTACTTTCCAATGCATTGAGAACAATAGAGTTCTGTTATAGAAGCATTCGGCTGTGATGTTCCCCGATATTAGTTAGTCACAGAATTTGAAGTGCCGAACAAACCTTAACTAGCTTACAAATGAAAGTCGATGCTTTGACCCCTTGAACAGCAAATACTGAAATGCAGATATCCTTCTCATGATAAGGCAAACGAAATGGCTCCTCCCAAAACCGACCTCAAAGGCCCCATATTCAGAATACAACATTCATTTCGTCGGGGTGGATAAACCGAGACAGAACAGCAAACCCTGTAAGACTCATTGGGACTTGGGACTAGGCGTCGGTGCCAAGTGCCATCCCAGCGGGGGCGCTAGGTTAGCTCCTATTCCGGGATTGCGCCTCAGCACGGAGGAGGAACGGGAGCCCCCCTCCACCTACCGCTCCTCCTCTTCGTCGAGCAGTAGAGGAGATCCTGCCAGGCGCCGCCGTGCGACAGGATCGCCTTGAGGAGCGGCTGAGCAAACCATGGGCAGATGGGCTCCAGGAACGAGAACGGGGAGTTCGGAGGAAAGGAGGGTGCGAAACTGCGAACTGTCGATTGAACTAGATTCGTGCTTGCGTCATACTACTCCATCCGTCCATATACAATTTTGATTTTTAGTAAAACACTTTTAAATTTAGTTAAATTTATAAAAAAAAATTAAGACTTGAAACCGAGTAAATGCTGCCATAAAATTCTACCGAACTCCCTGTAGGTAATTCTAGCGCCTGCACGTCCGGCGCGCGAGACGCGTCCAGACGCCGCGCCCTTTTCAAACTAGCCCCACCTCTGCGGGAATATAATAAAACGCCGCTCTCTTCCCCAAACCCTCTGGGAATACAACGGAACCTCGCTCCCTTCCCAAACCCGCCCGCCCCACCGCGAGAATAGAACGGAACCCGCCCCTGCGCGTCACCCTGTTCCCCCATCGCGCCCCCTGTCCCAAGAGTACGAAAACACTTCAAGTGCAACATCGTAAACATATGAAAAAATCATGTAGTGCAACATTGGAATATGAATACTATAGCATCGCAAAAATATGTAGCGCAACATCCATGTACTGCAACATCGAAAATTATGTGCTGCAACATCACAAAAACATATATTGCAACATCGGAAAAGATGTACTGCAACCTCAAAAAATTATGTGCTGCAACATCAAAAATTATGTACTGCAACATTGAAAATTATGTGCTGCAATATAAAAAAATATGTACTGTAACATCGCAAAATCAACCATGAAACATGGAAAATGGGACCATTCAGAAAACATCTATTACAACAACCTAAAAATCTCATTGCAACATTCGAAAATTATCTATCGTAACATCAAAAAAACCCATTGCAACACGAAGAAAACAGCAATGGGCATACGAACAGCAAGGAGATGGGTTCGAGGTGCAGACTGCTCCAGCCCTAGCCCATCACCTCCGAGCTCGCCGGAGGGAGGAGGGAAGGACCACAGAGCTCGCCGAAACCCTAGCCACCGCCGCGCCCCTCAGATCCAGAGGACGACGACGAGAGCTCAGATCTAGAGAAGGAGGAGGAGGACTCAGATCCAAAGAAGGACCGACTTATCTCGTCAGAGCCGCCGCCGTTGTCCTCGTCTCCGGTGGGGGCATGTGAGCTAGGTCGTTGGGAGCACGAGGTCACATGGAGCTTGCAGAGGGGGGAAGGATGGAGGGAGGGAGCACGGGCGGGCGAGGCGCGGCAGCGAACTTGCGTGTGGGCGTGGGAGCCGGTGTGGGGATGGGAGAGCGAGCGACAGAGTGGAGATGAGGATGAGGGAGAGCGTTGCGGGAGCAGATGAGGGCGATCGAGTCGTTCCGTGCGCGGCGGGTCCGTCCTGATAGAACGGACGCCCGCTCAATATCATTATTGCATACGTATTTGATATATGTATTTCATACATAGACGACTTCGACGAAAGTTTGAATTTAGGGGTGTAATAGAATAAAAATGAATTGATAAAGTAGTCCTAGAAAAAAAACTGCCTTAAAAAATGTAAGATAGATATGAGCTCTTTGCTAAGATGAACTATAAATTTGCTAAAATCCATTCTTTTTTTTCAATCAAAATACTACATGCAACAACCATAGACACGGATGCAAGATTCCCCATGTACGATAAGACACGAGGTGGATAGCAGGATAGGATGGGCAAGTGAGTCTTTTTCGTGTGTTTTACCAGCATGTGCGCTTGCTTGGGTGACGACGACGTCATCTCCGCTTGCACCACCGATACGGTGCGGGTCCGTGTGCACGCCGCCCACGACGCCGCCTGTTCCCGGCGGCACCGCCGGCTCCGCCAACACGTCCCGATGCGCGACTGCGAGCAGGATGAGCAGCAAAGCGACGGTGAGCCGGCAGCGCCGCGGCCACCACTCCATTCCTCCGCCAACACGTACCTACGCTACGCAGCTGCTGCTCCAATGTATATATATACCTGGCACAGGCACAGTGGTGGACGACGGTTCCCTGTAAAATCCAAGAATGCGGGCGCAGCGAGTCAGAAGGCCCATTTCTTCGTCAAAGTTTCGCGAGGCGCTGACGAGTGACGAGAGGCCGTTCACCACTCATCAGTCGTTGGTGCCATCACTTTCAGGCCTCGAGGTCGATCCAGGAGGCATTCCATTCCACGGCAGCATCAGTCTGTCAATTCCACCTATACATGCATGACCCCGTCATCATGTATGCCGCGTTCGGAACAACTACGATTTCGCATGAATTTCGCAGGGCTCGAATTCGAGAGAATGGAGTAAGGAAAGTTCTCCACGTGGGAAACTAAGGGCTCGGGGTTCCATATCATGCCCTCGATCAATTGACTTTGAAAGATTATTTCCCAGAACGCTTGGTCTGACTGTGCCTCCGTGGTCACTGGTCAGTCAGTCAGTCTTCTGCTGCAGGTTTCTTCAGGATTCAGGAACCAAGTCTTTGAGCCTGCATGAGATGAGACTTGGAGGTACCATGCGAGATGCAGGGAGATGTCTGCACTCTCTGCTCCCAGTCCCAGTGCACGAATCCTCGCACACAAAGAGATTGTGAGAAGTGGAGTGACGACAATTCACTCACCTCCTGAATTCAGAGGCCCCGTGGCTTCAGATGACCGATTCAAGGTACCTACATCGGCCACATGTAGACCTAAACTTTCAGTCAGGGCTATGCCAATACACTGGCTACTTGTTCAGTGTGTGCAGGTCTACAGACTTGAATTCAGTCTGCTAAATCTTCGGTGCCACAAGTATATTTGAAGCGGCTAGCAATTCGACTTCTAGAGACAGAACACAAGTATATCTAATCTAGTCTAGCTATGAAACCAGGCACAAGTTCCACGAAATTTTATACCATGGCAAGGTCAAAAATAATGTTCATTAATTAAATCAGGCAACTGTCTGAGACAAGGAGCATCAAGTAATCCAGAGTTGTGTGATATCAAAATGCCCATCAGTCCAGTAATAACATCAAGTACTTCTAAACAGAATAGCATCAACTCAAAGTTGATCACAGTGAAGTTTCAGCAAACCTAAAAACAAACATAAGCTGCGTCTTCAAAGCTCCCATGCATACCCCCCTAGAATTTACCGCTACTTATGCAGACACAAGCAACACCATCCCAGCAAGGTGAAATGTGATGAACAATATCATCCTCTGTCTTCAGATTTCTTTTGCAGCTGGAGCCTAAGGGGCAAACCTTGAGGAACCAACCTGATGAGAACAATCTAGTTGGTCCCCCTCTCAACCTGAAGAGGCTCAGAAAGGGCAGCGTTGTTGTTCTGCAACTGCTGTCCCTGCCGTGGGTCGTCATTGTCAGTAGCAATTTCTCTACTGCTATGAACCAGGTGAAGATTACGGTTTCTCAGCTCAGTGCAATTGGTATGCATGAAGTTTATTACCAGCATGGCACATAGGGCGAGTCCATTGACAATGAAGAGACCTTTGAAGCTCTCTAAACCTAGACGTACGGAATCAGTATCGGGATTGTCATAATCATGGGAAGGAGCTGTATCCCGAAACCATTTCTTTTGAATCTGAAATCCTTCACACCCTCAGTTATGTTCAAGATGGCCCTTGACAGATCGGGCACCAACGGGGAGCCTCTAGGGAAAACCTGCAGAATATAAAATTGATGGTCAGGTGAGCATGGCATGAAGATTGTATGGTCTATGACACAGTTGCAGGGAGCTTACAAAACCAAATCCATCAGTCCTGTCGATGGGGCCAACTATTTGGAACTCTTTTCCGTACTGTGTGAGGAAAGAATTTAGATAGGGGATCTCATCAAAGATGGCTGACACCCCTCCATGCTTTGATCCCGTCCTCAATGCTTTCGCGTATTCCTCAAGTGTGCTCAGGACCTTTATCTTTTGCGCATCAAACTTGAGTCTCTTCAGCGTCGCATACACAAATGATCCACTCTGGTACCCAACATAATCTCCATTGCGCAAGAGTTGCATCGGATCAGTCACCGAAGGTTGGAGCCTCTTTGCAGTAAGCAAGGATGACAAGCTTGCTGTATAGCTCTGCACTAATACAAGCACCACAAAGCACCAAATCACCACCACAACTTTTGAATGAAGTTTCTTGAGAATTTGATCTGTCACAAAGTAAATAAAAAAAAGTATTATTAAGAATTCAAGCATGAAACAAAAAAAGTAGAACTTTGAGTTCAAAATACTACAAAGACAAATGCAGTTCAGAGTGCTATGCAAAACAAGGATACCATGAGAAAAGGTCAAAGTGGAGAAAGTAAAGTAGAATGCTGTGCTGAACTGTTTCCATCTTGATCCATTGAATTTATCATTTGTAGGATGTTCAATCATCCACACAACAAGACCGGTGAAGAAGATAAATACCATAGTGGCAATCCAGAGCTCCTTTGTTAGAGGCTCTAAGAAGATCCACATGGTTGCTTTATCATCATTCTTAGCTAAGACAAGCATTGCGACACCAGACTCTGTGTATGGCATCGTGAAGTCGACATATCTAGATCGATTGGCAATAATTGTCACGTCACCCACTGCTGCATCAAACTTCTGTCATCCAATAAGGAAAAACAAGGGGAGGAATTAGGAATGTAAGTATCATTGGGCAGGGAAAAATATGTGATAGCAATTTAGCAAGGAAAGGCTAACCTTGAAGTACACCTGGGATATCAACTGGTCATAAGAATTGGCACAATCATAGGGAATGTACTCATATCGCAGAGCATATGGAAGTCTATTCACAGCAGCCTCGAAGACATCAATGCTGTAACCACTAACACTTGATCCGTTGGTATTATGATTAGCCTCAACATTCACAAAAAATTTGAACTCACGTCTCACAGGTACGCCAATCCTGAGTATCTTTGCATTTACTGGGAAGTCCCAGCCTTTAGGCACTATGGTTGAATCTCCTGGCCAAATGACAGGTTTTAGAACTTCACCAGTACTTGAAGATTTAAACTGGTCTCGGATAGGGCTCGAGTCTAAAAGCCTCGAGAGCCCTGAACCAGGGCTCCAAAATCCAAGGCCTCTTGCTTTTTCTCCAACCAAATTGACAACTTCATAAATGGGAACCTGCGTATGCCCATCAACAAACCTGAATCTCCCAGCCAAACCATCAAAGTCTGCTTCCAAAATGGAACTAAGGAGTTCTGGCCCAGCAGGAGAGGCCAGGAGACCATTTACTAAGTTCTTGCCCACATCCTGCGGTGTCTGAAAACCTATATTTGAGAACCCAACCCTCATAGTGTCCTCAACTGCAGTTGCAACTGCCCATGCCACATCATACGCCCAGTATTGGTAGACAGTGGGTCTTGTAATCCTTACATCATGAGCTTGTCGGTACTTAGCTCTGAATAGTGCATCAAATCGACTCACAAAATCAATAATCCCTGCAGACTTTGCAACATATGGCCGAAAACTGACAATACCCTGCATGTTTTCAATAGTATGTTGGGGAAGTACATCAAGGACGACACCAACATTGTCCGTGACAATCCACACATATCCCTCTATCATCATACCAGCTGCTGAAGCCCGTGCAAAGAAATGGGAAGCAGGGCCTGGCAGCATATGAACGATGAAGACACGTGTCTGCATGGTCATGAGCTTGTATAGTTCCCCATCAATGCGATAATCAGGGCAAGAAGCAGGGATGGCTGCACGGTAAACGATATGTGCCTCAACATCTTGAAGGGCATTAGCAATTGAGGGGAGGATACCCACACCATAGTTGTCGTCTTCATAGACGACAACAATGTTTTTCCAGCCATAGACCTCAACAAAGGCGGCAATTGAAGCTGCCTGGAAGGATTCCTTGGCACAAGCTCGAAGGAAGTAGGGGACATTATACTGAGTGGCCGCATCACCTGTTGCTGAGAAACTAATGACAGGAACCTTGGTCTTGTTCGCTAGATACGTAACAAACTCAGCTTGTAAAGTGCTTTGAGGGCCAATGATAACGCTGACCTTGTCATTACGAATGAGATCTACTGCTGCAAGAAAAAGGACAAAGGTACCATCAAATGTGGCACATGGAAATTTTCTTTAAATTCATGTTAAAATTAACAAGCTGTGGAACTAGATCAATGTTAAAATGTGTAGGTCGTCCAATATTCTGAAAATTACTACAAGACAACAGAAAGAAGTTTTCTCAGGGAACGACCTAACTTTATTTTTCATGTCTAATACCTATCTTCAAGAGATTTCAAGAAAGAAAAACATTTATCATAAACTAGATAAATAAAAAAACCAAATATCATTGAAGTTAAAGAAGAATGATGGCACTTCTGTAAGGTTGTAACTGTTATGAAAGGCACTCCTTTTTCCTTTACCTTTCCCCTTTGGGATAAGGGAGGCGAGCCTTCATGAATCATGATATTAGGTCAATTCAAATTTCTTGCAATAATTCAATCATTTTTACAACATACTTTGCATGACAATTACATTGCCGATTCGAATATAGGAATTTGCAATAAAAATGTCTGAATTATCTCGTGGGTCGTTTTGAGGCCGAAATTGAAGGAATCAGGTAGGGATCTCCCGCCCGCGCCCCATTCCCCCCGGTTTGAGCCTAAAAAAATTCTTTCAAGAATGCAATAGAGAAATTAGGAGCTGAATCATTACTAGCCGGGATTCAAGAGCAATTTTCTTTTCCGAATTCGAGTGCAGTTACCTACCGAAAATGCAGAGTACTTGCGAGAAAAATAGAATGGGATCCCACAAAAAGGGAAAAGAATCAGGAGGCCACAGGATCTTACCTGTAGGCAGGAGATCAGAGATGGATCATTCGATGGACGCGGTCTAAAAGATAGACGCGGATCCATGAAGAGGTCTGGAGAAAAGGTACTGAAATCACTGATAAACAGGGATAGGGAACTGCGACTGTGATGGAGCTCTGCTTTCCTGCTCTCGGTTCTCTACATTACCAAAAACACCCTAAGGTCTGTTTAGATCCTAAATTCTCTCTAAATTTTACTATGCAAAAAAGAGATTTCTCATTACATCAAAATACCGGCAAATGCATGGAGTACTAAATATAGATAAAATCAAAAACTAATTGCACAATTTTGTTGTACTTTACGAGACGAACATTTTGAGTCTAATTAATCAATTTTTAGACAATTTTTTGCATAAAAAACAAAAACATGCTACAGTGTTCCGATAACGCGCAGTACCGATTCGACGCGCGAATTCGGCATCTGAACACGGCCAGCATTTGATGTCTTTTTTTTAAACTAGCCAGGAGCACTAGCCCATCTCTACTATAATGCACCAATCAAAATTATGATAGGTCTCCCCAGAAAAACCTCCTCCACTGAGAGTCTCTAACCATTGTGTACACAGAAAAATGCACACGGAAATCCGTCTTTATTAAAATCAAGGACTACTGCAGCACCTAAACCTCAATGGCCTAGATTCGATGTGTGATGGTCGGCTTTTCACCCCCGCGCTCTTCCCCTCACCGAGCGAGGCGCGACACGCCGTGGCCAAGGATCGAAACCACAATCCCCCAAAAACGAAAAAAATTCCTTCGCCCTCGCACCTCACGCTGGCCGCATTTCCTTTGCCCTACGCCTCACGACGGCCGCCGCCGCCCGGATCCTTCGCCCTGCGCCTCACGCCGACCGCCGCCTCCCGGATCCTTCACCCTGCGCCTCACGCCGGCTGCCGCCCGGATCCTTCGCCTTGCGCCTCAAGCTGGCCGCCGCTGCTCGAGCCTCGCCGGCGCATGCAGATCACGACCACGTCGCTTCAGCAGGTATGGCTCCGAGGTAGTCCGAGGCATCGCCGCGTCGCTTTTCTGGGATGCGCATCGATCCATCGAGGGAGATGCGGCTGCGGGGACTTGGACGCACGGTGCGGCAGCGGGGGACCTGCGTCCATCATGGGAGATGCGGCCGCTTCCGTCCCCATTCACCGCCGCTGCGCGCGGAGCCCCGTCCCATATTGTCGCACCACTTCCTGCCGGCGTCGGCGCGGCGCAGGTACCATGACCTCGCGCCTGATCTGCCTCTGCTGATTTGCGCTGGGTTTAGTGTGTAGGATGATTGCATTAGGCTGCACTTAGTTCGTGCGTCAGTGGCGCCGCTTGCAGATGAGCTGTGCTTGCAGACTGCAATGGCTTTGACTATGGATGCAAGCTTGTGTTTAGTAGTGCCTACTGTTAGCTGGGGTGTTTTCCCTTCTTCTTTGGAACTTAATGGAAATGAGGCATTGAATTGCTACGAGCTGGAACTAAGTGGCCGTGAATTTAAGCTGGGGGAGTGATAAATGCATTAGCGCTCCACGTGTTTCTGTTCGTGTTCGAACTGAGGCTTGTGGTTCTCCCCCGTTCTTATCCCCTTAAAAGGTTTGTATCTCTGAAGCAATTATTCAGAGTCAAATTAGGATTCTAATTTCCCACTGTAAGACCGTTGATGTGTGCTGCATTAGATCTTGTGTTTATTTTTATCTGATCATGGTTTATTTGCTAAAGCGCAGCTGATTACGCTTTTGTCTTGTTAACTTTATTTTTATGACTGTTCCTGATCCATGGTTGGAAATCTATTTGAGCCCTCAGTGATTGGACTCATGTTAAATCCATTTCTGGTTTGAAGATGCATGCCAACATGATTCATCAATGACATCTGGTAACTGGAATAGTATGTGTTGATCTTCTATGCTTCACCACCTGATTATCAATGGGCTCTTTCGGTCTTTCCTGAGGAAACAGCCCAGCTACCTCTTCATTTTGATAATTCTACACCTTGTTGCTCATGAGGCAAGAACGCTGAGTTCAGAAGGTATGTGATGTTTTTATGGCTGCTATTTGTGGCACATTTTTTTTGCTTGTCCAAAATACTAACACTCATTGGTATTCTACAGGCAAAGCACTTCTTGCCTTAAAGAAGGCAGCTACAAGTTCAATAATTTGTTTTTTTATGGGATAGAATTTCTCTAATATTAGACAATGAAATTTCAGTATCTTCTAATACCTGCAGATAATATTTTTTCTTTGGTACGTTATTTAGCAAATTCTGTGTAAAAGGCGCAATTGCTTTTGTACATGACTTCTATAAGTTTATGGTAGTGTGTGATTGGATAACTTGATAGTGTTTTAAATGGAATCTTGGAATTTTCTTTTCTACACTTATTGAGTGCCAAAATAATGCAAACAAAATTCTAGAATACATTAGACATATTTTAAATTTTATCTGGTTTGGTGCATCTGTGGGTGTTGTTGGCAGTTTCATTTCGACATGCTTATATGTATAACTGAATAATGTTGTTTTCTGCTTGTTTTTTCCGCAGTCGCCTCATGGTTGGAGATCAAGTTGTGCCTGCCCAACTTCACTGGATCTTAGGGGTTTAGAGCAACTTCATGGATGTGTACAGGCTGTGGGCACTCGTGAGCTCGTGGAAAAGTTCTTGGAACTGATTTCGTGGAGGAGAGGTCGAAGAACCCTGCTCTGAAGGATAAAACATAACACATTCATGATGTTGGCAGACACTGGCAGCAAGCAACTAATCACACCTGCCGCCATATTGAGGGTGAGTTTTCTGGGTGCCGATTGTATGCTCATGATTTATTTGTTAGATTATGCCCATCTAGAATGCTTACATTTTGAGAATTATGGTTCTATCAAGGTGTTCCTTTTTAATATCAACAAGTTGCAATCATCATGTACGAGTCTTATGAGTTACTGCCGATCAATTACCTTGCGGTGCCGTCTTCCACACCGTCTTTTTGTCAACTATAAATTTTCTACCCGCCCACATCTTCCTCTCACCGGTGTGCCCTTGTCAATCAAATCACTTCCCTTCGCTATCTGTATCTGCAATCTGTAGCTATTTTTTTAACCATGCAGACGAGAAGCAGCGGCATGCAAGTTGAGGGGGGCAGTTTTTTTTTGTTATAAGCAGCCTCCTTGTACATGGGGAGCCAGTCGCATGCGCAGGCGTCGGCACGACTGTTGCCTCTGGGCATCCAGCTGCAGCTGGAGCATCAAGGGCACCCTCAAAGATCTATGCTGATTGTGGCTCATCCGATAGTCCTTTCATTGGCAGTGCCGAAAATATTGTGTTTTTATGGATGTTTGGTTGACTTGTGCTTCCAGGTTCATGCACTTTGCGAGCACGCCAGTGGTCTTTGAGTGAACGCCTATGATTTAGATATGTCACAGATGGAAAGATTTATGCGCATAGGGTAAGTGCCAAGCAATTGTTTCAGATACTCTTCATTGTTTTTTTAGCTTTTTGTTTCTTCGTGCGGCTGTTTCCTAAAAATTATGTATCTTGTTCAGGGTACCGGAGATGTTATCTTGGTCCTTGGGTGGAGCAGGTGTGTAGGATGATTGTATTTAGAGCTTGGATTTCCCTTCATTATCAATTAAGGTCTGAATATTATTAGTTTTGTTCATCTATGTTCAAGCTTGAGTGACATGGAAATTTATAACTGATGGTAACAATCAGAAACAGAGAAGGTAAATTCAGTAAATGGGATAATTGACCGCCATGGAATTTAGGATCCCTTGACTAACGAGAAATAGATGTTGGATAGCACGAATTATTCATTGGAAGCAATCTATGTCTAATTCAGGAAAGACATGAGTTATATGAATTGTATTTGTGGTATTGAACTGAAGTTTCCCTTTAACTGTCTGATTATGAGAACTTTATGCAAAGAATCTAGCCACTCGTCACTAGCATTGCTTGAGCTCTGTTGTCTGTAGATACAATGTTGTGTTCATGATGAGACCCATTCTACAGTTTGTGATGTGACGACTTGTGAACAAATAAGCAGAAAAGTTTGCCCCAACAATTTGAGTACTATTGACAGCATGTGTATGGGAAATCCTGTACGAGTTTTAGAAAATAGCATGGTTTCGTAAAATTATTTGATTTTGGAGTCCTTGAAATGTTTGGATGCAACAAAATTTATAGATTTGAAAACTTTTTGAACGCATAGTTTTGAAAACTATAGTATTGCTAAAACGGTGATCTGTAAACCATGGTATCGAACGTTCGTGGTTTCTAAAACTACCTTAATTACACGGTTTCCTAATACTACTTCTGTAATTGTAAGGATTGTTAGGCTGTGTTTAGTTCGCGAAAAGAAAATTTTTAGGTGTCACATCGGATGTGTTGGATTGGAAGGATGTCAGAAGGAGTTTTCGAATACTAATAAAAAACAAATTACAGAACCTGTTAGTAAACTGCGAGACGAATCTAATGATATTAATTAATCCATCATTAGCACATGTTGGTTACTGTAGCACTTAAGGCTTTTCCTGGACTGATTAGGCTTAAAAGATCTATCTCGCGATTTTTCCGAGAATTGTGCAATTAGTTTTTTTCATCTACGTTTAGTACTCCATGCATGTGTTCAAACATACCTTTTTACTGTAGAAGGCAAAAAATTTTAGGAACTAAACAAGACCTTACTTGAGTTTACAGTATTAGTGTCTTTCTCTAAAGCATACCTGTCTATTTTAGAAGTATACCTGTAAGCATTTAATAGATTTATCCAAGGTTCTTTTTGCAAGTTGAATCGGTTCTTCATACATTCATAAAAAAATATAATCTGGTATGCATTGGCGGATCCAGGGGGGGCTGGGGGGCTGCAGCCCCCCCGGGAGGGTGATATCTCCACTAAAACACTGTAGCAATTACTGTAGCATAGCATCAAATCACCATTAAATCTTAATTGTAAATCAACGTCTTCCTTAATTAGCCCCCCCTGGGGTGTCAATCCTGGATCCGCCACTGCTGGTATGTATTAGTTAGACACCGATTGGTATAATTGAATGATCGATGTTTGCTCAGTTCTTGTGTGATTTAGGTCATGCGATCAATGTTACATGCATGTGTAGTTGGTGAACACGAGGCTTGCGGCTGCTATCTGATGGATCCATGATGTCCATGCTGTGTAGCATCAAGGCCAAGAAATGCTCATATTTTCAATTGGTAATGTTGGGCAGCGGCCAGCAGCAGCGAGAGTTTTGAGCGATCCTTTTATATGTGTACTCCAAGTGATAAGTAGAGGCGTTCTAAGCCTTGCATGTATATAATTTATAGTAGATGTTGATTCAAGTATTTGTTTCATGGCATATTGTTGCTTCTGAAATCTAAAAGTGAATGGAAGTGCAATTTTTTTTCAAGAAGCAATCTGAGACAAGGCGGGCGGCGTGATGCAGATGCATATATTATCTTTTAGTTGGTTGAATCGTGTTTTAGATTGCACCGTAGCGTTAGCACGCGTAATATACTAGTCATGTAAGAGAGAGAGAGGCACCGCGCGCCAACCGCGAGTGGGCTGCCGAGCGCTCGGCCAGACAGCCTATCGAGCCCCAAGTTCGGTCCCAGGTGCGGGGGATCGATCCCTGGTTGGCTAGCTCCCAGACTGGAGCCACTACCACGACGCCACTGCGTCTTCGGAATAAAAACACAAGACCATTTTAATAATTTCCTTTTCTCAAATTTCATTTATATAAAATTTTGGTTTTGTAGAGTATTTTAGGTTTAGGATATTTGGTGCACTAAGTTTCTTTATATACGTAGCTTTGAAGATCGTGGTATTCCTAAATTGTCATCTTTGGGAGTTTAGAAACTCTAATTGATGCCTTTTTTCCCTAAAGTGTCGTCTTGCACGTTTAGTTTGCAATAAAGCAATACCTTTCACAATATCCCAATTCATATCACTTAAAATTTCAAGAAGCCTATGACAAATAACTCAACGCCTACCAAAGATCCCTAGGTTGATGGGCAAGAAAGAGAGGCAGTGACAAAAGTGTCACTCCTGATTCATCCATGCCAAGTGGAAAGAAGAGGCCAATGGATAGGAAGCAAGCGAAGGAGAAATTGAGGAGTGGAGGGGATCGAGGACCATATAAAGAGGTCCTCCAAAATCTTATTTTTGGAGAAAGATAAATTAAAGGAAAGCAAGATTATACATGACCTTGAGGTCTAGGTAGAGGAGCACAAAATGGAGACAAAGAAGCGCAAGACCAACATTGAGAAGCAGAGGTTGAGGTGGGATTAAGAACAAAAGATCATGTTTTGTCAACACTTTGGAGATGTATGTGAGAGCATATCTGATGGCAATGAGGGTACAACTTGTCGGTCAAGTGCTCAACAGATGACAACCTTCAAAGATAGCTTCTGTGGATCAAGTGGTGCATTGGGTGGAGCTAGTGAGGCTAGTGGTGGTGATGGCAATGAAGACAATTGATGCATTCTTGTGTTTCATGTTTGTGGATTTTATGTTGTGATTGATTATATCTAATGCGATGAACCATGTCGTTTAAATTTTAATTGACATGTTTGAATTCGTGGTGAATATAAGTCGTTTGTATGAACTTGTAACATTTATGTTTGGAGGTCAAATAGATATAGGGGTTGTTTGGTTAGGTGGCTTAGGGGCTAGCCAGACTTACGCAATGCAACTTTTTCATGTTTGGATGGCTACATAGGTGCTAAGCCAGGCTCCAGGAAACCAAAAAGGGGGGAAGAGGGTGGCTTGCTGGAAATGAGCTTGGAGTCGTTTCCAGTAAGCCAGGCTTGGCTAGGCACCCCATCAGTGTCGCCTCGCCACCGAGCTGACTCTCCTCCACGTGAGCATGCCGGCCTTCACGAGCAGGATGGCCTTCACGCGACCTCTACCGGCGAGCACGAGCAGCAGACGAGCAACGGCGGCGGCAAGCACGAGCACGCTGGCCTTCACACGACCTCCACCAGCCCAGCGCGAACTCCACCTTCTTCTCCAGCTCGCCGGCGCCCGAATCGAGCTTCCCCGCCTCCGAATCGAGTTTCCCCACCACCGAATCGAGCTTCCTCGCCTACCAATCGAGCTTCCCCACCACTCGCGCTGGCCAGTGGCGAATCTAGAATTTTGGGTCAGGGTATGCTTCTCAAAAAATTTCATACGCAATTCAGAAAATCCACTTTCCAATTCGGTAATAAGGTTGTAATAAGGTTTAAAATCACGGATTAATTAGAAATCATATCCACTAAATACAATATAAATAGTTTCAAAAGGCAAACTGATAATTCAAATATATTCATATAGAGCACTAGAGACTTACAATGTTATCTTGCTGATGAGTTTATTCGACGCGTTCGAAGGGACATAAATGTCTCAATTACGTCATCTTCATCAACTTCAAAGAAAATATCTCGCTCAATGAAAGTGACGAGACAATCATCCAGAAGACTATCTCCCATCTTGTTTCGGGCTTTCTTGATATTCTCAAGCCTAGCTTTTCTAAGCATGTCATGACGTTTACAAGAAACTCCAAGAACAATAGAGGAGCGGATTAATTGAATATTATTGGGGTTTCTTGTAAGCGTCATGACATGCTTAGAAAAGCTAGGCTTGAGAATATCAAGAAAGCCCGAAACAAGATGGGAGATAGTCTTCTGGATGATTGTCTCGTCACTTTCATTGAGCGAGATATTTTCTTTGAAGTTGATGAAGATGACGTAATTGAGACATTTATGTCCCTTCGAACGCGTCGAATAAACTCATCAGCAAGATAACATTGTAAGTCTCTAGTGCTCTATATGAATATATTTGAATTATCAGTTTGGCTTTTGAAACTATTTATATTATATTTAGTGGATATGATTTCTAATTAATCCATGATTTTAAACCTTATTACAACCTTATTACCGAATTGGAAAGTGGATTTTCTGAATTGCGTATGAAATTTTTTGAGAAGCATACCCTGACCCAAAATTCTAGATTCGCCACTGTCTTGGCTGTCATCTAGCTAGAGGTGCACGAGATCCAAATCTACCTCTAGGCCTATTCCTATGATGTTAGGTACAGTACTAGTAGGTGTCAGTACTCGTTACACTGACAAGCGAGCTGTGCTTGTCAGACCTCACACCGGTTGCTTGCGGAGATTGAGGCCGATCTTATCAAAAACCGGCATTTCTAATTTACTTCCTCTGTCTTAAAAAGAAATATAACTATAGATTTTTTTATATCAAACTAGCTTAAGTTTAACCAAATTTATAATATCCTCTTGCATTTTTTTAAAAATGCAGCTATCCTCTTCTTGAAAAATCAAATAGCTTTAAGTTGAACTAAATCTATAAAAAAGAGTTACTAACATTTATCATATCAAATAAATATCATTACATCAGTTATGAAATACAATTTTATAGTAAACCTATTCGAAGGCATAAGTATTGAAACTATTTTCTAAAAACTTGATCAAATCAAAAAATGTTTGATTCATACTAAATCTAGAATTGTTGGGTTTTTTTTTGAACGGAGGGAGTTACACGTGAGACCTTGGCATGCAGTGCATGCATGTACTTGCACAATTGCAGATTACTGCAAAATATAGAACGCTGAAAAGGCAGGCATACAGGCAGAAGCCGCAGAACCGCGTACATTTGAAAGGAGCAATGCAAGCGGCTAGATATCACAAGCAGCGAAGCGAAGGAGATATATATATATGCGGTCCAGTATATACCTGCGGCGGCGGCGGCGACGACGTCACGTTCGGAGTCCTTGACGTGGAGGCTCACCCTGGTGGTGGCGGCCGGGTGCGCGGCGTAGAAATCCTCCAGCGCCATCTCCAGGCTCAGTAGGCTCTTCTTCCCCAGCCCGGTGCCGAGGTCCAGTATCACCCCGACGTGGACTGGCACCGTCGCCGTCGTCTGCGCGGCCGCTCCAGCGTGGGCGTGGTGAACCCCGCCCGCGAGGAGCACCAGCACGACGACGCCGGCCACGGCGCCGGCGAGCAAGGGACCAGCGGAAGGAGCAGCGCGCGCACGCGCGTCGTCGTGCGGCATTATATATGGTGTGGTCGGTGATCAATGGACGGCTAGGTTCGCTAGAGCGAGCTAGTACCTAGAGTGGCGTCTCGTTCTCCCCCAGGTACTGTAGCAGCTCTAGGCATCTGTGGCGTAAATAGAAGAAGGCCGAGGGAGACGGCAGTCCCGTCAGCGCGTCAACGTCATTGCTGACGCCCTCTAGTCGTGCAACCAAACGAGCACCCTTGGCCAGTGGCCACGGACGTCGGACGGAGCAATAAGAAGCTAGCTGGCTGGCCGGATCGATCGGAAGCCCCGCCGCGCATGACGCTTGTCCGGTTGTCCCGGCCCCTCGACAAGCCGCCGGCGCCAACCGGGCCGGGGCGGATGGACGCGTATAGCATTGTAAACACACGTTCCGACACACGACTCGAGAGTGGAGAGTCTGTCGAGACGAGGCCACGCACGCGCGTTCAACAGCTCCCGATCCCCACCCCAGCATAATCTACCAGCACGTTGACCCGTCTCCGCCGGTCAAGGCCTGCTTGCCTGCCTGCCGCTGCCGACAAAAGTTTAGGATTTTTAGATGGGTTTGTCAGTCTGTCAGATAGCATGTAGATTTATGTTGAACACACAACAACCATAAACCAATGGTGTCCTAGCCCAATTCATCTCTCCATGTATCTCTCCCTCTGTAAACAGGCGAGAGTTGAGGGGGTCCTCGGAATGCAATACATCTAAGAATCGAACTCTATATATCATCACTATATATACAGAGTCGATCGAATAACCCATGTAAGTGTGAGTCACATACGAGAAATGAAGAACACGAAGACAATGCAATTTGGTAAGTAAAAAAAGAGACGAAATAATACATACGCTCTTTAATATCAGGTAATATATTGCGAATACAAGGTTGGTATGTGCCCTTATAGTTCGTTTTTTGATGAGTGATTGTCATCGTGATCCATGACCTAGGTTGAGTTTGTAACTAACCATGACGTGAGTTGGGTTGTACGACATGTCTCTTGGCTTGTGGTATGCAGGTATGGAGCTCAGAGGCGGTGATCGACGGCGAGGTGAAGGTCAAGTAGGGACGTGCCGTGCCGATGGACCGGAAGCGGTGAAAGGCGAACGTGAGGCTTGGACCGAGGGACCAGGAGGCCGGGTGACCAGCCACGGTGGCTGATATCTGGGACATCGACAAGCGCAAGGATACATGGGATGACCGTGTTGACCGAGTCAAGACGGCGGACGTGCAAGTCGAGTGAGGCTCAAGAGGACTTGACGGACGGTCGGTCGAGGACGGCAGTGAGACGTGTCGAGTGGCGGGGGACGCGTATGGAGTATGCTACTCGCGGGCGGTTTGGTGGTTTAGGCCTCAAAACCATCGGTGACCAGTTTCGCAGGTTTGGGCCTCAAAACCCAGACGGAGGTTCTAAGGAGGAACAGACGACATGTGGCGGCATCGAGGAGTTCGTGTCAAGACGAAGCTATCTCATGAATGGCGCGGTGGCCGTCGGATGAAGATTACCTCGGGTTGGACCATAACGTCTTCGGGTTAAGTGGTTTGACTCAAAATATCTAGGTGCAAAATTAGGATTATGTAATAGCCCTGTTAAATAGAATGAGGAAGCTCCCATCTCTCTTACCTCTCTCCCACTCTTTCATTTCCGCCCTTTTTCCCTAGGGTTAGCTATTCTAGTTCTTCTTGAGAGAGGTCCAAAAACAACAAATTCGTGGTTGTATTTTTCTGTGTTTTTGTGTGGGAATGGAGGCCCGAATCCTCCTCGTGCCCTCTGGAATTCATAGATTATATCTGTGATTTTTCGTTCACTGTGTTCTTGAATTTTTCTCATTTTCGTTTTTGGGTTGGATCTCGATTTCCCGGGGTTTGGATTGATTCCAGGCGATGATTTATTGGGGATAGGTTCTTACATAGTTGAATTCCATCTCTGCAAGATTTGAGGCCAAATCGTTTTGATTTGATGGAGATCCAGTCGATTTGGCGCTAGGCGCGTCACTGTTTGCAGCGCTCGGTTTCTCTCTGTTCTTCGCTGGCCCTTCTGCTCGTCTCTCGCAGAAGACAGGTATTGGCATTTCTTAGCATCACTCTTACTAAGTTGTCATCCCTAACATGATGCTAGAAATGCTTTGTTGATAAATTATGAATGCCACTTATAAACTCTGAGAAAATAATATTAAAGTTAAGTATCTGCAAGCACACAGATAAATTACCATTGTAGCATTTCACCCGAAAGTATTCCGAGTATCGTTATTTATATTTAATTCACAAAGAAGAGCTAAGGGGTTAAGTTGACATTGATACATTGACTAATATGAATACTTATGATCCAAACCACTCTTATGCTTTAACAGAGGTAAGTCAAGTGATAAATAAATGATAAGTAAAAGATAATAAAGTTATTCCAGAGACAGAAACAGAGACTCACAAATATAGTATGACTAAGCTCGAGATTCAGTAAGAGCAAAAGATTCCTATGTCATTCCTAGTTACTAAGTCTTTTGTACACTCATAACTAACTTTAGATTTATGTATAAGGAACATTACTTAAGAAAGTTTGAGAATAGAGCTTTTCCTTTCTTCGTAACCGAGGTTCTACTTGTTCTATACACGGGGAGTGAACTACAAAGGACTCAATGGGAGTGTCACATCCGCGATCTACCATATGGCCTAGCATATAGAGTGCATCCACAAGCAAACAATATCTAAGCACCATGCTTACATAGTGTCGACCACTTAACTCACTCGAGTACTGAATTAACCACTCTACGAACATATGCATATATTCATCATCAATCATAACTCAATCAAGCAATAAACTAGAACAAACTAGGAACATAATAAATAGCAATATAATATTAAAGTAGCATAAAGTCATAAATAAAGAGATACAATGGCTAATACCAGTCTCTAGATGGTAGATCCGAAATCCTGAGCAGTAGCCCAAACTCTACTTGAACCTTGCTAGAAAGCCTATACTAATAACTTGAAGAACTAGAGCTCTCTCTCTAATCTCCGGAAATCCTAATTTCTGGTCTAATCTTGACTTATGGCAGATGTAGATGTCTTCCCAGAGGGGCAGGGCCTGATTATGTAGCCCTGGGGGTGCAACGTGAGCCCTTGGATCAAATCGACTTGAAGGACGGCGTAGATGCAACCCTAAGAGGCGGTGGAGGAAGCTTCTGAAAGCTGACAGGCAGGGGCTACCGCCAGGGACCGGGCGGCACCATGGTGGGGCCAGCCGGCCCCACCAGGCAGCCTCTCGGGGTCTGCCGTAGCGTGGTGTCTTCTAGTGTCCTCTAGAACCTTCTGGAGTAGTTTTCATCGCGGTTAAGTTTGGTTCTTTTTAACGTTTTGATCGTCCTTTCCTATTTTCTGGAATAACACTGCTGAAAATGCAGATTCACCAAAACTCATGAAAATTGTCATTTTAAACCCCTAAGCTTCTATTGGTGATCCATTTCAAGCATTTCTTCAAGTTAAATTGACAGTTTGTGTGAACGATAACTACCATCAACAAGCTCCCCCAAGCTAAACATTTGCTAGTCCCTGAACAAAGCAAATCTTAATGATGGATTAGAAATTAAAGATTTTAAAAATATTGATGCAACTCCTCAAAAGTACACATGCTTTCAACAAATAATTCTCCTCCGGATTGAAGTTCACCGATCTAACTTTTAAACTTATATTACCTTCAACTATGGGACTTTTGAGCTTTCACTTGGATCATGAGCAATTAAAAGACAGAACAATCAAGTCAAGCACTATGTCTCAAGCTCTTTGTTCAACCATAGTTTCAGAGTTTTTATAAGTTTCCAAAATAAAACTCAGAGATTTATTGTATGACACTCTCAAATCTCTCATATATGTGGTATTTTTTATCCTCACCAAGGCAATGAATAATGTTATGCCTTCTTCTTGCACTAAGGCTTATGTGGAGATCATGGGAATTGGTAAGTGCATAAAAGAGCATACTTACAATACATATATTGTAAAGTCAAACCTTGGATCCAAAGAGAGTTGAGTCATACAATCAAATCAAGATATGCATGTGTGTGGAGTGATGAAAATATATGATGACTATCCTAATTCTACTTTGCTCCTTAAAAACATATCTCTCATTTATAACTTAGAAACATTTGCAAGAAAACATGGGCTATCTTATTCATCATTTTCTTTTTCTTCTCCTTTTTTTCAGTCAGGCATCGAAGTACCCATTGTTTTAATCATTCGGACACTTGTCTATTTTTTCAATTCTTTTCTTTCTTTTTCATGAATAACTTTTGCATAGCCCATGCCTCTTTTCTGCATAGAAAATAATTGAGAGATAGCACAAGAATTTGGAGCATTTATTTGGTGAAAACTTATATGGAATATTTTTGGTGTTTTCTCTCAGTGTAGGAGTAAAACATTTTTGAGTGGATCTAGATGGAAAGCGTGTTTTTGCGCCTACCCTCAATACAGGAGTAGTGCATATGTGGATGATGTGTACGTGATCTTGATTTTAAAAGTATGATAAATCTCTCATAAGGTATCAACAAAGCTTGACCAAACTTAATGCAAAAGCAAGCAGCATATATGTGAAAGTTTTTCCTAGCCTAGATAAACATATTTGGCTCTGGTTGGAATTCAAGCTTTGTCATACAGAATCTCATCATGTGAATTTTTAAGTTTTTCAAAAGAAATCTTCAGAATTCAAGTATCACTTAGAACAAGATAAATAGCAGCTTAGATCTTCTCATATCATATCCATCAATTACCTAGACTTAGATCAAGCATATGCTACCCACGAGTTTTAAGTTTAGAGCAAATTCTCATATCAAATTAATTTTATCCAAAACTCGGGAGAACTCAAAGCTGAATACTAGGTACTTTAAAGGAATTATAACAGAGCAATCATTCATCATTTCTATCATGAGAGATTATCTTCAAGTACTAGTTATTTATTCTACTCTTACAAACAAGATGACAAACTAAAACATACCTTAAGCAAACTTAAGTAAACTAAAGGCAACTATATTACACACTCTCTTTTTGGTTTTTTTAATTTTTAGTATACATAAATTCAAACTAAAAGATAGACACATACTAACGTAGAGATAATAGCAAATTTTATTTTGTTTTTCTGATTATGCGCTTTTCTAAGATAAACTAAAAAATAAATAAAATACTAGAAAAAATTTACCTCGGGTACAGGGGGTCCTCCCCCCAAGCTAGGTGCTGAAGTGGTACTTACTGAGGCGGTGGCAAATGGCTAATGTTCAGGCCATCGAACAACCAATCCCAATTGTTTTGTTCTTGCTGCTGGTGTTGACAAATGTCGACGAGGGTCTGCGTCGTGTGTTCCTGCCATTGGGCATGTTGATGGTGAGTGTTGCGGATTTCTTGCTAGCCCTCTTCAATTATGGTAAGCCTTGTGTCGATACAAGCGAGGTCCACCGGCTACTCATGGCCCATGGAAGGTGGATGATGATGATGATGGCCCATGAATGGACCATTGAAGCCTGGCGTATGGTCGTGGAAACCCCGTGCTAAGAAGAACATGCGTCCTCCCTAGATGTCGCTGGAGATCTCCTTGTACTCCTGTTGCTGGTAGTAGTCAAAATTTCCATGCTCCCACTGTGCACTATATCCTTGCTGCCATGATGCCTCTGAGTGATGAGGAGCGGGTTGCTCCCAACCATCATGCCCTCGATGATATACCACGGACGGTCCTGCTTGATCGAATCTGGCGTAACTGGTGAAGGCCGAACCTGCTGGAGCGGTGTCTTCACCACGGTACCTCGGGTTTGGGTTATGTGTGAATCTAGCAGAGGCACTTTTGCGTGGTTCTGCTCCCTTCTACAAATCAAAAACAAAAGACTCCACCACATACAGACCGAGATTTCGGTCTGGCGTCTCAAATTCATTTATGTAGTATTTATACATCATCACAATTTTACCATTCTTACCCTTCTTGAGCATATGAGCCTTGTTAAAATATACATAATCAATAATCCATCGAGGAGTAGTAATGTATGTGATAGTGGCATTAGCTAACAGACCCAAATTCTATCCAAATGAGTCACCCATGAAGTGCACCAAACATCCCCTTAAGCCTAGGAATTGATAACCAATAATGCATCATTAGTTTAACAGGAGAAACTTTCTTCTTTTTAATCATAGCATAAAGCAATTTAAGTTCCTCTATCCTAACTACACGAAAGTCTTTCCTAGGAAAGAGAGCGAAACCCAACCACTTATGCAAAAATCGCAAAGTGGGGTGATGCAGTTCATCAGTGCGAGGGCGGTGACACACTACTTCCTTAGAAATGTCTTGCCAAAATCTACTTCTATCAAACTCATTTATTGCAGTATCTATGTCAATAGGACATTGTTCTGGGAATCCCAGGAACCTACTGAAGTTCTTCCATGATGGGGAAAATTCTTTATCGAAGAGCCTAAAGGAAACTTCAGTATCTCCTGGTTGTAGGGTGCATAGAAATTCAATGGTTAAAAGCATACACCTTTGTTCATTTAATTCCCAAGCATTTGCCTATCCAACATTATTAAAAACAAGTTCAAATTCGGAGTCCATACCTATCGTTTGAAGGAGTGCTGGGTTGAAAGCGGGGGTGTGAGTGAATTCTCGGTCCTTCAACTCTCGGAAAATATTCTTCTCACGGTCATCTTGAAGCTTGATCTGCTTATCCCTCAGGAGGGTGAAGGTTTCTTCTAGAGCTGAGCATGAAGATGATCTGACGGTAGGGGATGAAGGGTCAACCTCCATATCAGACCCGACACGGGATGAAGAACGACTCCTTGATGAGCAGAATGACACCGCACTCTTGACCTTGCCAATGAATTTGCTCATTCTTCCTACAAAAATAAACACAAGGCAAAAATAACTCATGGAGACGGGCTAGAGAAAATAATACGTTAGGGGTTAGCCGTCCAGAAAGTCAGTAGTCCGGGAGTTAGTCATCTAAAATAAAAATTTTATGTTGGCACAACCTCTCCCTAATTTTTTAATTATCTTTCTTTAATTGGACAGCACCTCCCCACTAATATTAAATTTCTTCTCTCAAATTGCAGCAGCACCTTCTTCTCTTTTCCTCAAGATCTTAACTCTAGTACCACACTCAAACTTTCACACACTTCTTCTCACTTAAACCCCACTCTTCCAAAGGAATTTTTAAACTACGAATTTTTCTGCTAGAATTTCAGACTTGGAGTGATGAAATATAGTGTGTGAGTGAGTTGAGCAGCCAGGAGAACAGTATTTATAGGTGGGGTCGGCCAGCCCCACACTTTGGCCAAATGGCCTCTCCATCTTCCTGAGTGTTCCTTGCTTCATGGTTAGTGATCTCTGATGTCCATCGGTGCTCCTTTGGTGGATTTAGCCGGTGGAGAGTGAAAGTGGAAGATATGGTAGTGAATAATGGAGAGTGAGTGGAGATGAAGGTGGTGGTGGTCCCCACATGTTTGCGGGTCCCGATGACTGCATTCCTATTGTATATATATGTATAAATATGCAATGCAAAAATACTTTTATGAAACTACAAAAAAAAGAAAAAAAATGAATTATGGTATTTTTATATTTTTCTGCCTCCACAGTAAATATTTCTTACGGGGTTTTTATGCTCCATAAAAGTTATTTACGTGGGGCTTAAATTTTTACTATACCATGATAAGAATTTTTATTTTATTTTTCTAATGCAAGTGTTAAAAAGTAAATATGCCAATGCAATGAAAAAAGTAAATATGAATATCTACCGAGTTACCTCCTAGCGAGGGTTTGGGTTTTTGAGTCCGCCGAACCGGACTTCTCTGTTCGGGTTTAATCTTCGGGTGTATCTTTTGGTCCTGAAGATGGAGACCTTGTTACTTGCCTCTTATGACACTCCAAATTAGAGCATTGTTCTGGTCTTGGCTTGAAAGCAAACTGTTCTTCCTTTCCACTAATGTTGAATTTAATTTCTCTGGGTCTAATGTCAATGTGGGCATTTGTGGTACTCAAGAAGCATCTCACAAGGATGAGAGGGGTCTTCATGTCTTCCTGCATATCAAGTACTACAAAGTCTACAGGAACGAAAAAAATTAGTTTTTTACCAAAATATTCTCGGTAATTCTTGCAGGGTAGCGGATCGATTGGTCGGCTAGTTGCAGACACATCAATGTTGGTGTGAGTGTAGAGTAGCTGATCTTATCAAAAACCTGCTTGGGCATGACACGGACACTTGCTCTAAGATCGTATAAAGCATTTTCAAAGTTCTCACTTCCGATCGTGCAATCTATAGTGGGGCATCCCGGATCCTTCTTCTTGACAGGTGAAGTGTTTAGGATGGCCGCACTACACTCCTCTGTTAACTTGATCACCTCAGTGGAGGGCAGTGGTATTTTGTTGTTGAGGATGTCTCAGGGATACTTCGCGTAGGTAGGTACCTGAATGGCATCTAGCAACGGAATATTGATATATAACTTTTGAATTACCTCCACAAACTTACCAACTACTCATCCATTTTGGCTTTCTGATTTCTGCGTGGCAACGGTAGGAGAGTGGTGTCATGAAAATCTTGTAGCAATTCTTGCTCTTATGGTATAACTTCTTTAACTTCATCGTCTTTCTTCTCTTTCTGCACTACCACTAGTGTCTTACCTGTCCTTGTCAGATAAGGTGGATCACGAGTAGACTTGCCACCTCTTGTGGTTATAGCGTTGACCTTTTCAAGGTTAGTGGCAAAAGGTAGAGCAGAAGCCAACTGGGCTAATTGTGATTCTATCTTTTTATTAAAGCTCAATTGATCTTTCATAGCAGAAGAAAAACTATCTATTTTAGCATTTATACTTTCTAGGACCTTATCATTAAAGGAAAGCCATTTTAAAATATTATCATTAATTCTGGCTTGTTCTAAGATTAAATCCCTCAAGGATGGTTGTTTAGAATTAGAAAAATTATAGTAATTACCTTGGTACTTACCTTGATAGGTAGACCGTGGTTGTTGATTCCATCCTTGTTTCTGTTGTTGTGGAACAAACTAGTTGATGATAGTATTTATATCTTCTTGAGATTCAGGGAATTCAACTCCTAAATATTCTCCACATCTATTTTGGACATTGAATGCATCTTGTATAGCCTGACGATCTCTCTTATAATTGTCTCGCTGTTCGAGCCAATTCAACAGTACATTCATCTTGGTTGACAATGCACACACCTCTTCTATGACTTCTTCACTCTTATTGCATGATTGAATGTTGCATGATGACCAGCCTTGATTAGAGGCTATCCTCTCTATAAGAACTTTAGCTTTCCGAAGGGTGAGTGACATAAATGATCCTTCAGTAGTGGCATCGAGTTGTTCACGAGATTTCTAAGTTAATCCATGGTAGAAACTCTACATGAGCAACCATTCTTCCATTCTATGATGGGGACAATCTGAAACATATTCTTGAAAATGCTCCCATGCCTCTGAAATGGTCTCTCCTTTCTACTGTTGGAAACTTGAAATCTTTCCTCTTAAGGCATTGGTCTTGCCTACTGGGAAAACTTTTCTAGGAAGGCCTTTCAACATCTTACCCATGTATTGATGTTATCTTTGTTGGTGTAGAACCACTGCTTCGCTCTTCCCTCTAGTGAGAAGGGGAACAAACGAAATAGTATGATGTCTTGAGCAACGTTCTTGATGACGACTATACTACTAATCTCTAGAAATTTCTGAAGATGAGCACAAGCATCTTCATGTGCCTTTCCACTGAATAGGGTAGTTTGCACCATGTTGATGAGGCTTGGCTTGAGCTTAAACTCAAGATTGTCGGTGTTGAGTGTTGGTCCAGTGTGAATGTTCTGCTTAGAGCAGAGAACTCACGTAGAGTCTTGTCAGCCATAGCTTCAAAAACTGATGTTGAGCTTCCTCTTGATTTGGTTGATTTTGATTAATGAAAATTGTTGGATCACAACCAATTCTGCACTTACCCTATATAAGATATGAACACAGACACACAAGGGTAAGCCTGCTAAAGCAAAGGTTATGATTTATCAATAAGTATTTATTTGTTAATTCTCTAATGTCATAATGCTCTTCCCCGGCAACGGGCGTCAGAAATGCTTGTTGGCATTTCTTAGCATCACTCTTACTAAGTTATCATCCCTAGTATGATGCCAGAAATGCTTTGTTGGTAAATTATGAATGCCACTTATAAACTTTGAGAAAATAATATTAAAGTTAAGTATCCACAAGCGCACAGATAAATTACTATTGTAGCATTTCACCCGAGAGTATTCCAAGTATCGTTATTTATATTTAATCCACAACGAAGAGCTATAAATTACCATTGTAGCATTTCACCCGAGAGTATTCCGAGTATCATTATTTATATTTAATCCACAAGGAAGAGTTAAGGAGTGAGTTGACATTGATACGTTGACTAATATGAATACTTATGATCCAAACCACTCTTATGCTTTAGCAGGGGTAAGTCAAGTGATAAATAAATGATAAATAAAAGATAATAAAGGTATTGCAGAGATAGAAATAGAGACTCACAAATGTAGTATGACTAAGCTTAAGATTCGGTAAGAGCAAAAGATTCCTATGTCATTCCTAGTTACTAAGTCTTTTGTATACTCAAGCATATATGCTCTCATCTATAGTATAACTAACTTTGGATCTATGCATAAGGAACATTACTTAGGGAAGTTCGAGAATAGAGCTTTCCCTTCCTTCGTAACCGAGGTTCTACTTGTTCTACTTATTCTATACACGGGGAGTGGACTACAAAGAACTCAACGGGAGTGTCACATCCGCGATCTACCATATGGCTGGCATATAGAGTGCATCCGCAAGCAAACAATATCTAAGCACCATGTTTACATAGTGTCAACCACTTAACTCACTCGAGTACTGAATTAACCGCTCTATGAACATATGCATATATTCATCATCAATCATAACTATATCAAACAATAAACTAGAGCAAACTAGGAACATAATAAATAGCAACATAATATTGAAGTAGCATAAAGTCATAAATAAAGAGATATAATGGCTAATACCAGTCTCCAGATGGCATATCTAAAATCCTGAGCAGTAGCCCAAACTCTACTTGAACCTTGCCAGAAAGCCCATACTAATAACTTGAAGAACTAGAGCTCTCTCTCTAATCTCTAGAAACCTTAATTTCTGGTCTAATCTTGACTTATGGCAGATGTAGATGTCTCCCCAAGGGGGCAAGGCCTGGTTATATAGTTCTAGAGGTGCAACGTGAGCCCTTGGATCAAACCGACTTGAAGGACAGCATAGATCCAACCCTAGGAGGAGGTGGATGAAGCTTCTAGAAGCTGACAAGCAGGGGCCACCGCCAGGGACCGGGCGACGCCATGGTGGGGCTGGCCGACCCTACCTGGCAACCTCTTAAGGTCTGCTGTGGCGTGGTGTCTTCTGATGTCCACTGGAACATTTTGGAGTAGTTTTCGTCATGGTTAAGTTTGGTTCTTTTTGACCTTTTGACCCCCCTTTCCTGTTTTTTGCAATAACCCTGCTAAAAATACAGATTCACCAAAACTCATAGAAATTATCAGTTTAAACCCCTAAGTTTCTATTGGTGATCCATTTCAAGCATTTCTTCAAGTTAAATCGATGGTTTGTGATGAACGATAACTACCGTCAACAACAGGACGAGCGCGGTCGACGAGGCTGCCCCCATCGAGCGTGACCGAGTGGCAAGCGCTACCAGCGCAAGTGCTGTAGCACTGTGCATGCTCAGGTGAGCGGCGCTCGGCCCTGAACCTAACGCCATGTTCGCTCTCTCCGCTCCCTCCCGCGTGTGTAGACCCATACCCAAGAACAAAGCGCCGGTGTGTTCATGTTTTCTGCTCGGCGATGTGCAACACCACCGTCCGAGCCTCTCCACTGCACTCAGCATGTTCCAATTCGCTAGAGTCAGACTCTAGGTAGCAGTCGGTCGTTCTTAGGTTGCTCGGTCCATTTCCCTGTGACTCTACTCAGTCGATCTCTCCCTCTGTCTGTTTCTGATGTTTCATTACAGTGCAGCAGCAGTGCTTGTGATATTCTTTTGCAGTGCAACAGGCAACTAGTGCAAAGCTTGATCGTGCTTTGCTTTTCCAAATCTTGAGATTGTCTCTTTCAAGCTACAAGAAGTAATCAATGCTTCCGATTTTAATTTCAGTCATGTGCACGTAATTGATTTTGTGCTTCCAACAGTGTTGCTTGTGGCTGAATTTTTAGGAGCACTTTTAGTTCGCTAGTTTGAGTGTGATGCTATCTTCATCCAGGGAATTTCTAGTTTAGTGCCTTAGAATTTTCGGTCTGACAATTTGTTTCATCCATGTTTTGCACGATTGTGATCCGTTTTGAGTTCTGTCTTTTGCGTTGGCTTTGTAGTGTCCCGCTATGTTCTTAGAGAACATCCACTCACTCATTTAGGTCATGGACATCATGTTGGTTGCTTCGAGTATTTGGTAGTAAATTTGGGATAGTGGCCGAATATTTCACGAGAAATTTTACGGCTCCCATTCACCCCCTCTGGTCACCGTTTTTGGTCCTTTAATTGGTATCGGAGCCGGTTAAAGATCATTCTACCTTAATTGGTCCATGATCCATGAAGGCGACATGGAGCACGGTTTTGGCATGCCGCCATTCTTCGATGGAACAAACTACCCCTATTGGAAGATCCACATGTCCACGCATCTTCAGGGAATTGATTGGCAAGTCTAGGAGATTTATGAGGACGCTACTTACATTGTGCTTGAACCTCATGCTCATACCACTCAGGAGCAGAAGGATCAGCACAACACAAATAGCATGGCTCGTAGTGTTCTTTTCTTGAGTCTTTCGCTTTCTGAGTTTGAGAGAGTCTCTGATTGTACGACTGCTCAAGAGATCTAGGTGAGGCTTCAGAGCTATCATAAGGGGACCGTACAGGTCAAAACCAGACTCTTCGAGATGTACAAGCGTGGGTACGATAAATTCTCTCAGTTGGAGGGAGAGTCTATCGATGCTATATTTTCTCGCTTTCAGACGATTGTGAATAAGATGCGGGCAAACAAGCTGCGGCTACCTTATGATGATCATGAGAGGGCACTCAAAGTTCTGTATGCCCTAGATCGGAAGGTGTGGGATGTGAAGGTGTTCGCTATCTTGAGTCTATGAACTACGAAACTCTCACGGTGGATAAGCTTTTCAGCAAGCTCAAGTCCACCGAGATCGACTACTAGACCCAAGCCAAGATCAAGAACCCCTCTGCACTGACTATGGCTTTGGTCTTAGGTAACGACTCAAATTCTTTAGCTAACCCTTCACAGATATCATTTGCCTTGTCTTCTTTGATGTTTGTCATAGTGGAGCAGTTGGAGGCCCTTGGGGATGGCGAGCTGGCATTGGTCATTAGCCGGTTCTCGCGGTTTCACAACAACCGCTTGAATCACCGGTGTGGTGGGGGTCTGAAGGAAGGATGCTACAACTGTGGAGACCCCGATCACTTCATCGCTCACTACCCCAAGAAGAACAAGAGCTTCCCTAGCAAGCGCAAGGACAAGCATGAGTACACCTCCGGCAAACACAAGTTGAAGGGAGGATTCGATAAGGAGGCGCTTAAGAAAAAGCATCTCAAGAAAGCCAAGGCCTAGGAGCATGCCTTTCTTGCCTCCCTCAGCGACCTCGACAATGACACCGACGACGACCGCTCTTCTTCCTCGTCAAGCGACGATGAGTCTGAGAGGAAGCGCGAGGACAAGCTGATCAGGCTTTGCTTCATCGCCGGTTCCACCCATGGAGGGTTTTGCACCATGGCGGTCGATGCTGAGGTGAAGGCTAGCAAGGACATGGTTCCCATCGATGGTGACACTACTGAGGTAACTCCTTTCGTCAACAATCTTGTTGCTGAGCTTGATATCCTGAACAACACTTTGATGAGCTAAGATAAGCTGCTAAAGCGTGCTGCCTGTGAGAGGAAAGAGTTTAAGGACAAGCTAGAAATCACGATGAAGGAGCTTGAGGAAACTTAGAAACTTGTTGTAGTAGTGTCAGATGAGGTTGAGTGCAATGCGTGTGTTGTTCACATGTCCAATCTTACTGACTTGCAATCCAAATATGCTGCTTTGCTTGTTAAGAATGATGAGCTAAAGTTGTAACACCCTAGGCGCCATAAACGCCCAGGATGTCACTAACATCCCTTCCCTCAAGCCAAAGTCTAAATCTTGGCAAATAATCCGATGAACAAAGTGTAACGCAGAAGCAACTACGAGAACAAAACTATAGTTAAGTTAACCTCCAACTTAAATATTTTTATTGAACCATGAAGGATCATCCTGAAGACCAACTATGTTTATTACAACAAGCCAGGAGTGTCGTTATTATATCTAGATGTGGGTGAAAAGTGGAGGTATGTCGCTAATTCCATCCCTTCAGGCAAGCATCCAATTAAGCACCTGAAAAGATAAAGGGGTGAGAATAAATCTCAGCAAGCAAACTGCCTAAACATGTCATTCAAACTATAATTTAATTAGACAATGATTTAATCATAGAAGAATACATATCATAATAAATAAAGGTTCATGATAAGAATATTTATCCAATGAAATTCCCATAAACATGTAATGACCATGATATACAATAAATAAAAGTTACCCATCTATGAAAAGAACAATACTTCTCATATAAATGAAAAGAATACTCCTCATATCCACTTCATGCCAACATAAGGCTTCAATACGACAGAACCTCAAAAGTGCAAATGCAATGCATGTCCACTTTTACATCGCACCCCTCCTTGGGCAACGTACGATGCGTACCGGTACGGTCCTAACCATAGGTCAACGACATAATCCACAAGAGCACTCTGGAATAGTCATATAACTTTCTCACCGACCTGGCTCAAGAGCACTCTGAAATAGTTATATGACTTTCCCACCGACCTGGCTCGATGCATATGCTCATGACAAGAATGCACATGATGCCATAATATGATGCAATCGCAAGAATACTTACCACATAGGTCATATACCTCCACAATCATAAAACATATCGCTTACCTTCTGATGATAGACAAATACTTACCACATATGTCATATACCTCCACAACAATAAAACATAGCACTTACCTCATGATGATAGACAATTGATGAAAGATTCAACAATGAAGATCATGTATAAATTACTTTAAAGGATAAGTGATTTCATAGTTATATCATCTTGGTTTCATTCATGTTAAGACAAAGTGTAGGTAGAATGAACAACAAGTCAAGCTGTAGCAACCACCGCTACGTTTACTTGCCTCAAGACGACGATGCAAAACGAGAGCTAAGTACGATCCAAAGGCAACCACCTGTTTAAACATCATCACATCAGAAAAATAAACTCATACAAACATTCTTAAATGGCACATAAATCGCTTCTATGACCTGTGCTATCGTTTCCCCAAAACAACAACCGAACAATCAATCAACAACAGGAACCCTGCTTCACATTTTTGTTGTGGACAAATTACTTGCTCAAAAATTATAAAACTTTCACAGAAGATGTAAAACACCATTATCTACAACTTCTATATAAAACTATCAAGCATATGAGACCTTTAAGATGACATAAACAACCCCTGAACATAACTGAACTTTTCTAACAATCCAGACAGGACAACAAATTTATAAAATACATAACTACAGTTATACTCATCCAATAATTACAATCTCTACGAATATGGAAAGCTTAAGAAACACACTACAACTCTTATTCAGATCATATATTCAAAATAATCCGTTAAGATAGTCAAAACAGATTGGATCTAAAATTGTCAAGATTCCCATCACAGAAAAGCTGCCAACTTAAACAGACCGTATCTCTCAAACTACAGTGGTTATGATGGTGATTTTAGATTCAAAAGAAATCTATTTGAGTCCTCTACAACATTGTCAAGATTTGCAAAAACTAGTTTGACCTTTAACATTATCAAAAACTGAATCAATCCACTACTGTTCAGAACATCGTCAAGACAGCAGTCAAACGCTTAATTGGCAACAATAACTTATGTTCACATTTTCACTATAGATAAACTACTTATGCAAAAATTATGAAACTATGTCAGAATATACAAAACAATATGATCCACAACTTTCATATTATAACTTTAGGAGTTTGAAAAATATAAGGTACCAAAAACAAGCCTACAAACTAACTGAACTTTTCTAATTACAAAACAACAGCAGGCCACTTAAACAAACATAACTCAAGATATGGGGACCCAAAGTTTATGATCTTTAACAATATGGAAAGATTATGAAACTGTCAACAACTTTCATATAGATCAAATCGCGAAATTATGGACTTAGGACATCGTAAAACTGAACGCATCTAAAACAGTCCAAAAGTCTGACAGCACAACTGCATCACAAAAGAATGATTACATCTCCCAAACTAGAACAGCTATAAAGGTGATCTCTATACCAAAAGAAAAGTATTCAAGTCCACTACTGGAATATAATTTTTTTATAATTTTTGGGCACATAAAAACAGTCTTAAATGGTGTATAAACATCAACTGCACAATCTGAAATAAATAGCAGAACTTAATTACGATATTAGAACCCTAACCCCATCGACTAATCGACATAAAAAGCTAAACCCTACCATGGATTTCGCATCAAAACAGCGGGTAAAAGTGGGATCTTACCCAAACAGCAAGTACCACATGGATCCTCAGCGATTGACCTCCGATATTCCTTTCATCCTTGTGGCGATTCCCCCACCATGACACCTCCGTCAACTTGATCTACTCCACGCATGACATTGGCATCAAGAAGAACGATGAGAGGCATGGAATTGAGGGGAAAGCAGAAAGAGAAGAAGATGATCCACCGGTTTTGGACGAGAAAGGCATACGCACGAACAAGGGTCAAGCCCTAACCCTCTCCCTCTCCTCCGTTCTCCATCCTCCGATCTGGTGTTCTCTTGTTTTTTTCTCCCATTCGTGGAGGCAGCGGCGGCTCAAGGCATGAAGCATTAGGTTTATTGGAAGAGGTCAGAGAAGACACGGGAGAAAAGAACGGGCAGGCATTGTAGCGTCGCGCTACATAGCCTCCTCGCTTTCTTTCCTTAAACACTGTAATAGTTGTCTCTTCATGACCCGAACTCCGAACAACGCGTATGAATAGTGAAACGAAATGCGTTCGACAAGCCCTACGCATCTATAGTCTCTACTCATCGATCCGAGCTACGGATAAAAGTTTTATTTTTTACCACTCATTAAAGCTCCCAATGAACCCTTTGCCACTTTACATTTTCTAACACAAAAAATGTATTTTGGGGTGTTACATTCTACCCCCTTAAAAGAATTTGTCCCCGAATTCATCTTCTTCTAACAAAACCAAATGAATAGGACTCATACATACCAAAAAACTCTAATACGTACCCCACTCAAAAGCTCGAGGTATCAATCAAGGATCTACCACCCTAGGAACTAAACACTTCGGTCAATGATAAACTTCTCCAAGAAACTACTATTTGACTAGAAATTACTCAACCAAAAGACAAGCCTCTTTAAAGTCTATCCACTCCACTCAGGAATTCAGCTCTTCCATGAGAAACAGAAGCTTCATCACAAATTGATGGTCTCAACATAGAAAGCTCCACAGCAAAGGGGTAAGAAGAACCATAAACATGCCACTCTTAAAGGATGACAACCTAATCTATAAAAACATGCTACTTAACACTCCTTAATTAATTAATTCTCCATCTCAACAATGAACTTGTAACAAATATTCAGACTCTCCCTAAAACTGAATATTCGAGTAGAGATCTAGCCTTTCCAGGTTAGATCCGATGGTCATGCAAATAGTAAAAAAACCCTGATTTAGACAACAAAATGGACCTCTAAAGGCATTTCCATAGAAAATCCTAGAACTATACCTCCCACTACAAAACCAAAATCATCAAGATATTCTAATCCAAGGTTAACTTAGAAAATGAGACACGCTTCAACGAATACAACCAACCCAAAAGAAAGAAAAAGATATTGACCTAGCATGTCGCCTAATGCCTGGTCACAGCTAAAAGCCAACACTAAATAGTAATCATGGCCAAAAGAAAGGATATAACCTTAACTTCTTCTTTTGAGTAAACTAAACAATACTAGTAGTATGTCTGACGGGACACATTAAATAACTTTTCTAGGTACGAAGAAATATAACCGTCATGAGCTACATTAGCAAACATACAAGCAATGCCAAGTTAAAACAATCATACACAACGCAAAAGCAATTTCTGGATAGCAGAAAAGTAGGCACTTAATTTAATCATAACTGGAGTTTTAAGCATCCAACAAGCATGTTCTTTAAAATTTAGAAAACCTATAAAATTTTCTACAACTTCCTTACTATCCTCTTAAGATGTTTCAACAGTTAACAAAGTCAAACAATGCAAGGTTTCAGAACTATACAACATGCAAAACCTAACAGTGGATTTGTAAAATCCATAACTCTCAATCCTATTGGTAAAAAAAATCATGCAACTTTAGGGCATCAAATATTGATAAGTTATCTATAGCTTTTGTATTGATATAATTCACAGAAAACATCATTTTCATCATGAAAACATCACCACAGCAAAAAAAACTGCGCTTGTAGTCATTTTCAGCACATAAGCAAATAGGTTCATCACTTGTTTTTTTTGTTTACAAGAGAGCACAAATAAATCATACACATAGCTTAAAATCTTTACTAACATATCTCAGCAACATTAGACACGATCACAAACCCAAAGAGAGCAACACAAGAATCAAACATACCCAATATAAGTAAACTTCCATTTATCTTTTATAGATTAAAACAAGCACACTAATTTTTAGGTGGTGTGGCAAACACCTAATTTGCAGTTGAGGTTATTATGGGTGAAACATAATAACAAAACATAGCTACTGTAAAAAAAACACATGCCCCAAATTAGTAGATTAATTACTACAATAAAAAGAAGATTTAATTACATGAAGGTATGTGATGCAAAGATAAATTTATAGCTCAACATTTTCTGTAGCAACATGGAAATGTTAAGTGTTTAGAAGGCATAACAATGCTATGATCTGCATAAGGTGGCACCTAAATCACAGGAAAAATCCTACACCATTCTAGGGTTAGGCTTGAACATCGCAATACCAACATATAGGACAAGTCACATAATGATCCACCAATCAATATGTCAAGAGAGAATAGCTAGAGTGCATGGCATGGGGGCCAATCCACCCGTCACTCCACTATTTTCTTCGAATATGGATAGTTGGGTCGCAACCTATCTCTCAGACAATCCTCACATAGTAGTACAAAAAAAGCATTGTGGGGGCCCTCCACTCCGCCGATCTTCACTACTAGACTATAGCTACTCTACGGGTTTTCCAAAACCTTTTGCCATCAATAAAACCAAAAAGAACATTTCAGCATCCTCATAGCTCAAGCACTCACAACTACAACACCGCTTAAGGTACAGTCATGGACAATCATGCTAAAAACTAGATAATCATATACTTGTAGGAATACAGCAGCATTACTGCCCAGATTTGGGCAGATTCAAACATCCAACTTTGAACATCTATATCTAGAGTTCTAAACAACCAAAAGCTCTGTTCTTTAATATTTTGGAAATCTTATGAAAAGCACTATAGCTCTTTATTTGTCATCAAGAGATGATTCACAAGTTAGCTTCCTCAAACAGGTACAACATTGCAGCACTACATAGAGAGCAAGCAAAACCTGATAGGGAATTTGTAAAACTGATAACTCTTAGGCCTGTCATCCTAAAATAATGAAATTTTAGGACAACCAAGATATGCAAGTTATCTACAACTTTTGTATTCAACATATCTACAGAAAACATCATTTGCATCACGAAATTATTACCACAACAGAAACTGCACATCCAGCCATTTTCTGCACATAAGTAAAACAGATCCTTACTTGACTCATTAACAAGATTATGTATGTACAACTAATTACATGGCTCACCAACTACTATTATAATAGTTAATTATCATTATTCATAGTTAACCTAAAAATCACACTAAACATGTTTGTATGCATGGAGGTCACAAAGTGATGCTTATCTCTCATTTCCCTTTACTAGGCACTCGTTTACCAAGTAGCAAACATGAGCAACACACAAGGAAATGTAACCTGCCCCAAGGGAATTTAGCGCTAGTCTTCACCACACACAAACATTCTCAACATTCACATAACGATCATCTCATTCAAAGTTAAAGAAGGATTAGAGTCTCGCATAAACAACCTATATTCATTATTGTGGTACTTAACAAAGAGAGCATCATAACAAGCCATCTTAAGGTTTAACCAAAACTAGCATAACTCAACAACTAAGCATGTACAACATATGGCAACATCAATTAAATACTATGTAAACAAAACAAATAAAATTTGCGTTTAACTCAAAATTAACAATAGCAATGGTACACAACATAAACATCAAGGAAAGTTAAGCAAAAGCAAACACCTCAATCTCAACAGGCATAGCTACAACCACGATAAACACAAGCAGGCAAGCACATCAAATTCAGGCAATTCATAGCCTAAGAAAACAACTATGAATAAGTAACAACAAAGTATAAGCAATGATAAGCAAACTCATACCCAATCTATATGTGCAAGTGTGTCAAATTAATCCTTAGTTTCCAAGAATCTATAGCCTAAGATTTGATACCAACTGTAACACCACAAGCGCCACAAATGCCCAGGATATCACTAACATCCCTTCCCTCAAGCCAAAGTCTAAATCTTGGCAAATAATCTGATGAACAAAGTGTAACGCAGAAGCAACTACGAGAACAAAACTATAGTTAAGTTAACCTCCAACTTAAATATTTTTATTGAACCATGATGGATCATCCTGAAGACAAACTATGTTTATTACAACAAGCCAAGAGTGTCGTTGTTATATCTAGATGTGGGTGAAAAGTGGAGGTGTGCCGCTAATCCCATCCCTTCAAGCAAGCATCCAATTAAGCACCTAAAAAGATAAAGGGGTGTGTCGGGTACCTACAACAAGGGGTACCCACAATCAACGATTAAGAAAAACAAAACCGCTACCCACAAACGGGATGAGCTAAAATAGCAAACAAGACACCTCGACTACGTTCCGACTCGTACGAGGCACGCTCGACGGGACGCCTCGACTGCGTTCCGACTCGTACGAGGCTCGCTCGACAAGATGCCTTGACTACCGAGAAATCTATGACTCGCACGACCCCAGGTCGGGCCACTCGACCCACCTTATTCACCAACTCTGAGACAAAAGTAAGAGCATTTAATGTGACTACCAACTACTTCCTCCCATCATGGCTACAGCAATAACTAGCATGGAAGCAGTACCGGTGTCAAATCTCACTTTTTACCACCCATCCCAGGATAGGAGGTGAAAATCTATCACTGTACGCACCATACAATGCACTATTTCGCCACTGATCACCCTCGAGGGAGAATACGACAAGGACCATACCCCGTGATCCTAGGGACTCGGCCTTATCCGCTCACCGTCGATCCATATCGACCCGTCCTCGACCCGTCCTTGACCCACCGCCGGTCAACAAGGAAGAAAGGCTGATGTGACACAAGACTCGGAGTCTTTTCACCGTCTCATCCTCTACGTCACCATGGTGTCTAGGGATGGCTGGCCATTCTCGGGGCACGTCGCTACAGCCACCTCCACAGGGATCGACAAAACTTCACCTCAAAGGCACCCCCGGCGTCCCTATCCTCTCTTACCCTATAAAAGGGCAGGCAGGGGCTCAATAAGGGGGGCGAACGACAAACGACAAAAAACCAGTCTCTATCCCACCGTAGAAGATCAACATCTCAAGCAATCTCCTTTGTACTCTCACTTTTTCTCTGAGACCTGGGCTCGGTTCCCTCTCTCACAGCTTGTAACCCCTACGCAAGCACTTAGGTGTAAGGAAATACAATACTCCCCCCCTCCCCGCTGGACGTAGGGCCTTCTTCTGCCTGAACCAGGATAAACCTCCGTGTATTCCCCTTACATCACCATCCAGATTAGGGACACGCAGCATTGATTCACTCGTTGGCTTAGGACCCCCGCAGGACCAAACGCCGATAGTTGGTGCGCCAGGTAGGGGCCGCTGCGTGCCAAAATCATTTTCCTGCCATTTTTCTGGATGGCTAACCCTGAACATCCACTCCCGTTGGCCACGGTGATCTGGTTTGGGAGCTTGGAGTTCATGTCCCTTGGCCACAAGGATGGCAATGGGTAAATCCCCATCGGGTATGGACTCCCCAGACCCATCCCTATGATAACAATATAACACCGCAGGTATCCCCATATCTGGTTGTGGGTGGGAGAATTTCTCCAGACCCATACCCGTCAGGGTAAATTATACTCGGCGGGTCACTCATACCTACCAAAAGTCCTTTTTGTTGCCACATAGAAAATCAACGATTCACAAATCACAAGCAACCATCACTCCTAGAAAAAAAATTAGACAAAATAGTAACATAATAATTTCTATTGCAACCACAACTCACATAGCACCATAATATTTCTTTAATTTTGGGCTTTTTTTTATTTTAGGCCGGGTATTTTTTACCCACGGGTAAACGGGTATGGGGCCTGCTACACCGTCCCCGTACCCACGTACCCGATGGGTGAAGGTTTTGCTCCGTTTACGTACCCATGGGTATGAGTTTTACTCCATATTGGTACCATAATGGAGTAAATATCCATCGGGTATCGGGTCACGGGTCCCCATTGCCATCTTGACTTGGCCATAGCTACGACATCGTCCTCCTCCCACCCAGGCACCCGACCGACGGTGACCACGAGCTCTCCCAACCTGGGGGAGCGCTGCACCGGTATCGTCGCTCTCGTCAGTCACGCGCCCCTAGGCGTCGGTGAGCCCAGCACAACCGTTGTCATCGCCTCGTGGAGGGCGATGGTATTCCCTGATCCGGCACCTCTTAGCCAGACACCGACACGGATTTCCTCACTGAGGATCTGTGTAGGATGAGCTTGGCTAAGGGTAAGATGCCGATAGGGAGTCCTGTCGCTCCACCGCCCGGTGCGGCGCCACCACCACCCAGTTTGACTACACCGGCACTAGGAACGACGCCTTCATCAGCATTCCCGTTTGGACTAGACTCGGTTGCCCGGGCGTATGCTTCTTCTGTAAGCACCAGTATGAGTGCTTACGAGGAACTCCCCGGACACCATCTACGCTCCACCCTTGACCTCGTTGCATCCACGCTAGCTTCCAAGTACCTAGACTCCACGGAGACCCCAGATACGGAGCTTCGTGCAACTGCTTTCCGACATCACGACCCCAGGGACGCACGGCCTCACATGCACCCATTGTACTACTATTTTGGCGCTTCAGACTCTGACTCTGCTGATGACACCTATGACCCGACTCGCGAGTGCTTCAATATCGATGGAGCTATCGCGTCGAATTCGGAGGATGAGGCAGCTGTCGAAGGAAGGAACACACCACCTCAGGTCGAGCTCCCTGCTAAATGGGATGAGACTCAATTCCTTGCGGATCAAGGAATGCAGCTCGAGCAAATCCATGAGTTGCAGGACAGGCTCGACGAGGAACGAGAAAACCTGCGCCTACTTCATCAAACCCTCGAGCATGAACGCGCAGCCCGTGCACACGGCAGAGGAGCTCGAGAGAGAGCTCGCGACGTCAATCATCGCATCATTGAGGATCGGGTAGTCGAGCCCCTAGTTTTTGGTCGAGCCAGCCAGAACTTGGTCGTGGCCGCCATGCTCCTTCGTAACATGCCAGAGCCATCGAACCCTGAGGCCCGTCGAGCTTAGGATGAAATCCGAGGACTCCTTGAGACCACTGCCATGCAGCAGGCCGAGAGTTCAGCCTCGAGGCGACGTGGGCTTGCCTCAGAGCAGCCTGCATAGCCCTCCTGATAGGAGAGAGAGGCCTCGATTCATCCCGAGCATGCCCAACGGAACAAGACGGTCTCTGTCCGTGAGCGCATCATCGATAACCGTGAACCTCGAGATGCCCGTGACAATATCATTGAGCGTCAGAGGCACAAGCATGGTGATGGTGCAGCTCGAGGCTACCACGAGCACAGAGGCAGGTGCTACGATAGCTCAGAGGATCAGAGCCCTTCACCCGAGCCACCGGGCCCTCGGGTCTTTAGCAAGGCCATTCACGAAACATTACTCTTGGCTCAGTTCCGCCCCCCATGACTCTTACCAAGTATAACGGTGAGACCAAACCCAAACTTTGGCTCGCTGACTTCCGCTTGGCTTGTCAGTTGGGCGGGGCCACCGACGATCGGGTCATCATTCGATAACTCCCCATGTTCCTATCGGACACCGCTCGAGCCTGGCTCGAGGACCTCCCACCTCGATAAATCCACGACTAGGACAACCTTGTGAGAGTGTTCGAGGGGAACTTCAAAGGAACCTACATGCGCCCCGGCAACTCGTGGGATCTCCGAAGCTGCAAACAGAAGCCGGGTGAATCCCTCCGGGATGACATCCGGTGTTTCTCCAAACAACGCACCGAGCTCCCTAACATCACCGACTCCGACGTAATCATGGCCTTCCTCTATGGTACCACCTGCAAAGAGTTGGTCCGAGAGTTGGGCCGCAGCACTCCCATCACTGCCAACGGTTTGATGGATATTATCACCAACTTCGCCGCTGGCGAGGAGGCGGTTGGTGCCATCTTTGGTAGCGATCAGGACAAGGGGAAGCACAAGGAAGAGGATCCCATGGGCTCCAGCCGAGGCTCGAAGAGGAACAACAGGAAGAAGAAGAAAAACTAGCAGGGCAAACAAGAGGCCTCGACCGATGACTTTGTTGCTGCTGCTGATCGTAAGAAACCTCGAGGGCCCCCTGGCAGGGGCATTTTTGACAAAATACTCAAAGAGTCGTGTCCCTACCACAAAGGGCCCACGAACCACAACCTCAAGGACTGCCACATGCCCTGAAGATACTTTGAAAGCATAGGCATCAAGAAAGACGACAAGAAGGAAGATCCCAAGGGCGACGACAAGGACGAAAGGTTCTCCAAGATCCATGACTGCTTCATGATATACGGAGGACCCTCGACGCGCCTCTCAACGCGGCAGCGCAAGCGGGAACGTCGAGAGGTTTTCTCTGTGCAACTCGCAACCCCTCTCTTCCTTGACTGGTCCGAGGTGGCCATCACTTTCGACCGTGATGACCACCCAGACTATGTCCCCAATCCTAGGGTCTACCCACTTGTTGTCAATCCCATCATCGCCAACACATGCCTCACCAAGGTGCTCGTGGATGGCAGCAGCAGTCTTAACATCATCTATGCCCAGACCCTCGACCTTCTAGGGATCACGAGGATGCACCTCCGACCCAGCGTCGGGGGCTTCCATGGAGTCATGCTAGGGAAGCGAGCAGAGCCCATCGGGCGGGTCGACCTGCCTGTCTATTTCAGCACTCCCGCCAACTTCAAGAAGGAGACTCACTTTAGAAGTGGTTGGATTCCATGGAACATACCACGCCATCCTTGGGCACCCATGCTACGCCCGGTTCATGGTGGTCCCCAATTACACCTACCTCAAGCTCAAAATGTCAGGCCCCAATGGTGTCATAACTGTTGGGCCCTCCTACGAGCATGCCTACGAGTGCGACGTGGAGTACGTCGAGCACGGAGAAGCCATCTTGGAGTCGGTGACCTTAGCGGTGAACCTCGATGGTTTGGCCAATGAGATCCCTGACCCCAAGCACCACGCCGGCAACTTTAAGCCCATGGAAGATGTCAAGCTCGTGCCCCTCGATCCCACCGACCCAAAGGGAAAGGCATTGAGCATCAGCGCCACCCTCGACCCCAAATAGGAAACAATGCTCATCGACTTTCTCCGTGCAAACATCGACATCTTTACGTGGAGTACCACAGATATGTCGGGCATACCTAGGGAAGTCGTCGAGCACGCCTTGGAGATTCGAGCCGGCTCCAAACCAGTGAAGCAACGCTTGCGCCGCTTCGACAAGGAAAAGCGCAAGGTCATCGACGAGGAGGTACACAAGCTATTGAAGGCCGGATTCATCAAGGAGGTTCATCATCCCGAGTGGCTAGCTAATCTCGTATTAGTTTAGAAAAAAGAATGGGAAGTGGAGGATGTGTGTAGACTATACTAGTTTGAATAAAGCATGTCCAAAAGTTTCTTTTCCTTTGCCACGCATTGATCAAATCGTTGATTCTACTACGGGATGTGAAACTCTATCGTTCCTAGATGCGTATTATGGCTACCACCAGATCAAAATGAAGGAGTCCGACCAACTCGTGACTTTGTTCATCACCCCATTCGGCATGTATTGCTACGTTACAATGCCCTTCGGTCTCCGAAACGCGGGGGCTACGTACCAGCGATGCATGCAACACATTTTTGGGGAACACATTGGACCAACCGTCGAGGCTTACGTCGACGATATCATTGTCAAAACCAAGAAAAACAGTAATTTGATAAATGACCTCGACGTTGCGTTCAAGTGCCTTAGGGCCAAGAACATTAAGCTCAACCCCGAGAAATGCGTCTTCGGCGTTCCTCGAGGCATGCTCCTAGGGTTCATCATTTCTGAACGTGGCATCGAGGCCAACCTAGAAAAAATCGCTGCAATAACAAAAATGGGCCTTATCCGTGATCTAAAGGGCGTGTAGAGGGTCATGGGCTGCCTAGCGGCCCTCAGTCGCTTCATTTCGTGCCTCGGCGAAAAAGCACTCCCACTGTATCGTCTCCTGAGGAAATCGGAACACTTCTCGTGGACCCTCAAAGCCGAAGAAGCCCTTGACAAGCTTAAGGCTACGCTATCCAACTCACTGATCCTCGTCCCTCCAACCATAGGGGAACCCCTCCTACTTTATGTTGCCGCAACAACACAAGTAGTCAGTGCGGTCTTGGTTGTCGAGAGGGCAGAGGAAGGACATGCCCTGCTCGTCCAGAGACTGGTCTACTTCATTAGTGAGGTGCTCTCAGAAACCAAGGTTCACTACCCGTAGATCCATAAGCTGTTGTACGCCATCGTCTTAACGCGGCGCAAACTCCATCACTACTTCGAGGGCCACCCGGTGATTGTGGTCTCTTCTTTCCCTCTAGGAGAGATAGCCCAGAACCGGGAAGCCTCGGGTAGGATAGCCAAGTGGGCGGTCGAGCTCATGGGTGAGACCCTCTCTTATGCGCCACGCAAAGCCATCAAATCTTAGGTACTAGCAGATTTCCTGGCGGAGTGGACCAACACTCAACTTTCTCCAGTTCAGCTCTAGGCCGAGCTTTGGACCATGTATTTCGATGGATCACTGATGAAAATGGGAGCATGCATGGGCTTGCTCTTCATCTCACCCCTCGGAGTCCACATGTGGTATATCATCCGGCTTCATTTTCCTGCTTCCAACAACGTCACTGAATACGAGGTGCTCGTCACAGGCCTACGAATCGCCATCGAACTAGGGGTCCGACACCTCGATGTTCGAGGTGACTCTCAGCTCATGATCGACCAGGTCATGAAGAGCTCGAGCTACCATAATCCCAAGATGGAGGCCTACTGTGAGGAGGTACAGCACCTTGAAGACAAGTTTCATGGCCTTGAGCTCAACCACATTGCACGCAGATATAATGAGGCCGCCGATGAACTCGTGAAAATCGATTCTAGTCGAACTACAGTTCCACCTAACGTTTTCATGAAAGATCTCCATCAACCATCCGTCAACATCAGGGCAGACGGAGGGGTTGACGGGCCGTCACTTGATCTCCACCTGTGGTAGAAGCCCCCTCAACCGGGGCTAAAGCCATGCAAGCGGAAGGCTCAACCCCGCTAGCCAACCCTAAGCCTGACTGGCGTATTCCGTACCTCGACCATCTCACTCGAGGGGACCTCCCCTCGGATAAGATCGAGGCTCGATGGATCGCTCGCTGGGCCAAATCCTTTGTGATATTTGGCGACAACAGGGAGCTGTATCGCCGCAGCCCTACTGGCATCCTCCAACGCTGTATCACAAATGAGGAAGGTAGGAACCTGCTCAATGATCTACACTCGGGGGCTTGTGGTCATCACGCGGCACCTTGAACCCTCGTTGGGAACGCATTCTGATAAGGTTTCTATTGGCCGATCGTAGTCTCTGACGCAGTCAAGCTAGTATGCTCCTACAAAGGATTTCAGTACTATGCAAGACAAACCCACCTCCCAACTCATGCCCTGCAAACTATTCCCATCACATGGTCGTTCGCTGTTTGGGGGCTCGACTTGGTCGGACCCCTGAAAAGGATAACTGGTGGCTTCACCCACTTGCTCGTCGCCATTGGCAAATTTTCCAAATGGATCGAGGCCCGTCCTATCACCAGCATCAGGTCTGAGCAAGCTGTGCTATTTTTTACCGACATCGTCCACCGCTTTAGGGTTCCTAACTACATCATCACGGACAACGGCACCCAATTTACTGGTAAAAAGTTTCTAGATTTCTGCAAGAACCATCACATCCGTGTGCTCTAGTTGGTGGTAGCTCATCCAAAAACAAATGGCCAACTAGAACATGCCAACGGCATGGTCCTACAAGGCCTGAAGCCAAGAATTTTTGACAAGTTAAACAAACACAGCAAAAAATGGGCCACTGAGCTCCCCTCGGTCCTGTGGAGCCTAAGAACAACGCCGAGTCGAGGCATGGGGTTCACTCCATTCTTCTTAGTCTACGGGTTCGAAGCTATGCTCCCAACTAATGTATAATATGGATCCCCGAGGCTGAAAGCCTACAACAAGCAAAACAATGACGCCACAAGAGAGGACGCCCTCGACCAGCTCGAGGAAGCTCGCGACATGGCTCTGTTACACTCTGCTAGGTATCAACAAAGTCTCCGACGCTACTACGACAAACACGTCTGCAGACGGGACCTCAACGTCGATGACTTGGTGCTACGGAGAAGCCAGAACAACAAGGGATGACACAAGCTTACGCCGCCGTGGGAAGGGCCACACATCATCGCGGAAGTATTGAAGCCTGGCACCTACAAACTATTGAACGAGAAAGGAGAAATCCTCACCAATGCATGGAACATTGAACAGCTACATCGCTTTTTTCCTTAAAGCCTCGAGGCTCTATAAATTGATTTATAATCCCATGATAGAATAAAGAATACATCGATGTTCAAAGCATTTCTTCATAACAACCAGGGAGGATCGACCCTATTTTTTTAGAGTCGACCCTCTCTCGGGGGCTGCAAGGGGGGAACCCCCTACGTATCCCCAAAAAATTCACATTTTTTCAATTTCAAAAAGAGGAGAACTCTGACATAAGTCGACGAGGCCGCAAGTGCACCCTAAGGCTCGAGGGTTGCCGAGCCACGAGATTGCCTACGCCTCCGGGCTATGGTACCTCCACTCGCTCCCTCACGCCAAGAGGTGCAACCGCGCGCCAAGTAGACCTAATGAAAGTTCATGATTTTGAAAAAGCTCACGTCTAACGTTCCCATACGCTTCGAATTGAGTTCTTACATAATCCACGAGGCCGCAAACGCACCCTAAGGTTCGAGGGTGGCTGAGCCACGAGATCACTTACGCCTCCAAGGCTACGGTACCTCTACTCACTCCCTCACGCCCAGAGGTGCAACCGCGTGCTAAGAAAATTATGCAAGAATACAATTCAAGCAAGAAAGGGAAGAAAAGACTCGAATGAAAACGAACATATACGATTACATATTAATGTTGCAGGGCCCTCGAGGCCATCACGATCAAAGTTACGAATACTAACTCATTTACACGGGCCTTCATGCCCAGGTTTGGCTCACAGGCCCTCATCATCGGCAGGTGGAACCACCTCGACCTTGAAAAGCTTGGCAAGGCGACTCCCGGGCTCCTCAGCGGCCTCGATCAGGTTCACGCAGGCGACTTCGTTCTCCTCATCCATCCGGTCCGGATCTATGATGAAGCCATCAGTGATGAGGTCCGTGTCGTACATGAACCCAGACCGAACAATCGCCATGGCCCTCTTCACGTCGTGATGCAGCCCGCCTTGTATCCTCTCGCGGACGAGGCGGCCCAGCGCCACCATCCGACGAACAAAGGAGTTCCCCGGTGCGTCCTCCTCGGTATCGGCATCGGGCTTGACCCCCAGGCCGTCACATACCGAGGTGATAGCACCCTAGAGCAACTGAGTCTACCTGACCTCGGCCTCAAAGCAGTTCTGGAACGAGGTGGCCGTCGCCTGGGCCGCATGCTGCTGCTTCTCCAACTCTGAAATGTAAGCACTGAGTTAGCATAAGCCTGGGACCTCGACGCCAAGGCCAGAACATAACAAGAGGTTTACCCTCAGAGTGGGTCTGCAAACCCACGACCTCATCGTGCAACTCCCCGCACATCTTCTTAAACGCTCGAAGAGCCTCATCCTTGTCGTGGACCACCGCCCTCAGCACCTCAATCTCCCGACCGGTGCCCGAGAGAGCCTCGTCCCTCTCTCAGACCATCCCCTGTAACGTCACAACCTCGTCCTCCAAGGTTCTAACGTGAGCAGACGCCATCCCAACCTGGGCGTTGAGGACATCGCGCTGACCACCGACTAAGGCGACATCCTCCTCGAGCTCCTTCACACGCGCCAGCAGCGGCGCGAAGTACTTGCGAGCTTTAGCTGCCTCCTCCTGAGCCCTTGCCGCGTCTTCACACGCCTTGGCCTCGGCTTCCCGGGCCTGCGTCGCCTCCTCCCTAACCGCTGCGTGGGCGACACGGAGCTCGTCTGCCTCGGTGCTCTTCTGGGATAGCCGCTTGTTGGCCTCCTCGACCAGGGCCCGTTGACGAGCAAGCGCCGCCCACACGCCACTCTCATGACGAATAAAGAGTGACTTGCGGCGAGAATGCTCCTTGAGCTCCTGACCATAGTTAAAACCTAAAAAACAGAACCAAGGAAAAGGAAAGGATAAAACATAGGGAAAGACTAACGAACCTGGCTTACCTCGAAAGCCTCCAACATACCCCGCACTAGGGTATCCGAGACCATGCGCAAGGACTGCAGCGAGTGCTTTCGGAGTCCCTCGAGGTACTCCTAGTGTTGCACCCCATCCTTATCGTTGAGCATGAAGAAGGGCTCAGCGCTAGGGTTGGACACGTCCCTGAACTCGAGGGTCGACCGGCCCCAGCGTGGAAGCTCCTCCTCCACCCGTACAAGCGCCAACCCAGCGTAATCAGGCCACCCGGCCGACGCCTCGGCCAGGTCATCCCCTAATGCCGCAGAGGTACCAGGCCAATCCAGGGCCTCGGCTATCTCGACGTCCGCCTTCTGCTTCCCTTTGTCAGCATGAGGGTCGTCGACGGTAAGGTCGATCATGGCCGGGGTCGACCCCTGGGGCAGGCCTAGCGTCTTGACTGCTGGCACCACAGCCTGTACGATGGGCGGTGGCATGACCACCCCCCGTTCTGCCTTGACCGCCTGCTCCGTTGGCCGGTCCTATTGCGGCTGTGGCTCCTCCCGCGCCGGTTGCGACTCCGGCTGCACCGCTTCTTGCCCCACCTTTGGCGAGGCCTCCACCACCTCCTTTGACTTTTCAACATCTGCCCGCCCCGTGTCACGGATAGATGTTTCAGCCTTAGCAGCCTCGACAGTCGCCTGGGTCATCATGATCGACCCAGGCTCTGACCCACCAGCGCCGGGCACCTCGAGCCCGGCATCGCCTGGGACCGCCTCAGCCGGCCCTGACCCCCGCGCGGTGACACTTGAACTGGTGACCTCCTAGGCGCTTGCCCCCGCCTTGGCAGCCGCCTCCCTCAGCCTGAGCCGCTCCATCACAGCCTGGCACTTCGCAACCTAGGCGTCGTCGTCGGCCGCCGTTCGCATCATCAGGGCGGCGCCCGACCTGAGCGCCTTGATGGGAGTCAGATTCACGAGCTTCGCCTTACGCTTATGACTGAGCAACAAACAAACGCTTTAGAACAAAGAACGAGATCACCGATGATGGAAAATAAGGCGAGATACTTACCCGGATATGGGAACCAGGGGCCTAGACTCCGGTAGGCCCAAGCCACCCGGCGGCACCTGTGACGGCCCTACTGTTGAGCCTCCTGTTGGCCGGGTGCTCCTCGGAGCCTGGGCTGACGGGGCATCGGAGGATCTTTGCGCTCTGAGGCTATTTGGCCTCGGGTCCTTATGCCTGTCGACGGCGCCCTGGTTTCTGACGCCGACATTGCTGCTCCGACCGTCGGCTAAGTCTGAGGCGATCGGGCTCACGGGAGCGGCGCCACCGACCCCTCCTGCGGGGCCCTGGACGAGATGGCTCCTCTCGCTGAAGGACCTACTCCAGCCTTTTCCTCTCTTGGCTCTCCTTCCCCCTCAACGGGCGCCGAGACTTTCCTCGATGCCTAGGAAGTCGACCCCTCGATGGGCTCTAGCAGGGGCCGCACGTTGGGGAGGTGCACCAGAAAAGTCATGGCATCATACCGTGACCCGGCGTCGTCATCGCCACTGTCTTCGTCCTCCCCCGAGACCATCTTGGAGGGAGACTCCTCGAGTGGTAGCCCCTCGAAGCTCTGTTGGCGACGGTGCTTCTTCAATGCCTCCTGCTCAAGGGTCTTTCAAACTTGACGCTTCTTAGCAGCGTCCTTCTCCTCCTTCTGGGCCACCAAGAGGCGTCGAGCCTCCTGAGCAGCCCAATCCTCTGGAACCGGTGGCCACGATTCCTTGACCGCCGATAGATCCTGCACACAGGCCTCGACCGACTTAGTCGAGGGAATCTGGAAGTAAAAGGACTTAAGACTATAAAAATGATACTTACCAGAGGCTCAAAGCCTTGAGTGGGGCACATCGGGACCCTGTCGATGTCCTCCTGCTTGAAACTCCCCACCATCCACCGTGCATGCCAGGCGACCTCGTCGAGGGGGAGGGACTCATGTGACATTCGACTCCGCTCCAGCGGTGCCTCCGGCGTCATCTCGTCAAGCTGGAGCCGGCGCTGCGTCAGCGGTAGCACCCTCTGGTGATGGAACGCAGCGGCCACCATTCCCACCGTCAGCCCACGTTGACGAAGTCTCCTCAACACATCGAGGAGCGACTACAGTTTTGGCTTGTCGTCCTCGAAGACGTCGTACATCCAGTTCTCCTCGCGCGACATCAGCACCCGGCCAGAGAACCTTGGCAGCTAGTCGCCGTCGTTGCGCAAGTAGAACCATCTGTCGTGCCAGCCGCTGTTCGACGAAATCAGCTACGCCGGGATGTATTGATCACCTAGACTCGACCGAACTTGGAGAGTGCAGCTCCCCGCATGCACTATGCGCCACACCCCTCGCTCGCCCGCCTTCTTGGCGAAGTGTTCCGCCTTGAAGAGGTGGAGCCACATATTCTAGTGTGGCTCCATCCCTAGGTACCCCTCACAGACCACCGCGAAAATGGCAGCCTACGAGATGAAGTTAGGGGCGAGGTGGTGTAGCTCCACCTTGTAGTAGTGGAGGAGCGCCCGCATGAAGTAGCTCAGCAGCACTCTGAGCCCCCTCTCGTGGAAAGCCACGAAGCTTACCACGTAGCCCTCTGGGGGCGCCGGCTCCTGGTGGTCGGACGGCGGCACCCTCCATTCCGGCTAGGTCTAGCTCGCCCTTGGTCGCAGAAGCCCATCACGGACCAACTCCTCCAGCCTCCTCTCCATCACCAAGGAACGAGCCCATGCACCCATGTGAAGGATCTGGCTCTTGCCCGCCATAGTTGTCAAAAAAACAGTGTGCGACGACAGCAGACGAAGGAGCGACGTCGGCGGTGGACGGTGGCTGAAGGGCGCAAAAGAGGCAAAGGAGGCGAAGAAGGCAAAGATGCAAAAGGCCTATAGGGGGCATACAGAACCCCGGGCCTCACACTTATACCCCGATGGAAAGCCAATGGGCGGGCAAAAAGGTAGGAACAGTTGTCACATTCAATGACCTTACCTAACTGCTCCCTCAAAATCCGCAGATAGGGGCACGTGTTCGCCGTGCACTCCGTAAACCGTCACACCACGCCGCCCACTACCACGCTGATCCCACTTCCCCTCCTAAAAAGACATGCCCCAAATGGGCAGGAAAAGGATCTGTAGACGGATATTCCCAGACGAATGGGTAACGGGCTCCGAGCCTGATATAAACCTCGAGGGATCGAAAGCTAGCCCTCGACCAGGGTTCGATAGCTGCCCTCGAGTAGCAGAGTCAGGGACGACTAGGGACATGCCCGTATAAGGCCAGGGCTCGAGCCACGCTCTTGAGGCGCCCCTAGACGTATTCAAGGCTAAAAGAGAGGTCGACGGAGGAATCCCCTCGGAGGGAGGCATCGAGCCCTCGAATCCTATCGCAAGGAATCGAGATCCACGTGACTACTCTTTGGCATTTTTGAGAGCGCATCCGTGGCCGCTAGCCGACTCCTACCGAATGGAGCACGGGCTCCCACTCGAATTTCCCGTTAACAGCTCACCAGAGACCGTCAAAACTCGCCCGACGAGGGTAGTACGATGTTTCCCACCCCTTCTCCTTTTTCCTAAAAAAGGGAGCGTGAGGGTCGAACGATAAAAGACGGCCAAGACTCTGATCAACCTTGTACGCGTGAGGCTCAGGGGCTCGACCGCAGAAAGCCAAACCTCGAACGAAAAAGATAAAACACGCCATGATACGAGAGCATTCCTCAATAGAGTGTGCAAAAGACCTCGGAGGAGTCAAAACACTCCACCGAGGCCTCGGGGGCTACACTCGGCGGGTGCGCTCCAGTTCATGAACCGCTGAGCCTCTATGAGAGTGATCCACACTCACCCAAAGGCTCGAAAGCTACTGTCGGGTACCTACAACAAGGGGTACCCACAACCAACGATTAAGAAAAACAAAACCGCTACCCACAAACGGGACGAGCTAAAATAGCAAACGAGACACCTCGACTACATTCCGACTCGTACGAGGCACGCTCGACAGGACGCCTTGACTGTGTTTCAACTTGTACGAGGCTCGCTCGACAAGACGCCTCGACTACCGGGAAATCTCTGACTCGCACGACCCCGGGTCGGGCCACTCAACCCACCTTATTCACCAACTCTGAGACAAAAGTAAGAGCATTTAATGTGACTACCAACTACTTCCTCCCATCATGGTTACATCAATAACCGGCATGGAAGCAGTATCGGTGTCAAATCTCACTTTTTACCGCCCATCCTGGGATGGGAGGTGAAAACCTGTCACTGTACACACCATACCGTGCACTATTTCGCCACTGATCACCCTCGAGGGAGAATACGACAAGGACCGTACCCCGCGATCCTGAGGACTCGGCCTTATCCGCTCACCGTCGATCCATATCAACCCGTCCTCGACCCACTGCCGATCAAAAAGGAAGAAAGGCTGACGTGACACAAGACTCGGAGTCTTTTCACTGTCTCATCCTCTACGTCACCATGGTGTCCAGGGATGGCCGGCCATTCTCAGGGCACGTCGCTACAGCCACCTCCACAGAGATCGACAAAACTTCACCTCAAAGGCACCCCCGGTGTCCCTGCCCCCTCTTACCCTATAAAAGGGCAGGTAGGGGCTCAACAAAGGGGGCGAACGACAGACGACGAAAAACCAGTCTCCATCCCACCGTAGAAGATCAACATCTCAAGCAATCTCCTTTGTACTCTCACTTTTTCTCTGAGACCTGGGATCGGTTCCCTCTCTCATAGCTTGTAACCCCTACGCAAGCACATAGGTGCAAGGAAATACAATACTCCCTCTCCCCGCTGGACGTAGGGTCTTCTTTTGCCCGAACCAAGATAAACCTCCGTGTATTCCCCTTGCACCACCATCCAGATTAGGGACACACAGCATTGATTCACTCGTTGGCTTAGGACCCCCGAATGACCAAACGTCGACAGTTGGTGCATAAACTATAATTTAATTAGACAATGATTTAATCATAGAAGAATACATATCATAATAAATAAAGGTTCATGATAAGAATATTTATCCAATGAAATTCCCATAAACATGTAATGACCATGATATACAATAAATAAAAGTTACCCATCTATGAAAAAGAACAATACTTCTCATATAAATGAAAAGAATACTCCTCATATCCACTTCATGCCAACATAAGGCTTCAATATGACAAAACCTCAAAAGTGCAAATGCAATGCATGTCCACTTTTACATCGCACCCCTCCTCGGGCAACGTATGATGCGTACCGGTACGGTCCTGACCATAGGTCAATGACATAATCCACAAGAGCACTCCGGAATAGTCATATAACTTTCTCACCGACCTGGCTCAAGAGCACTCCGAAATAGTTATATGACTTTCTCACCGACCTGGCTCGATGCATATGCTCATGACAAGAATGCACATGATGCCATAATATGATGCAACCACAAGAATACTTACCACATAGGTTATATACCTCCACATTCATAAAACATATCGCTTACCTTCTGATGATAGACAAATACTTACCACATATGTCATACCTCCACAACAATAAAACATAGCACTTACCTCATGATGATAGACAATTGATGAAAGATTCAACAATGAATATCATGTATAATTTACTTTAAAGGATAAGTGATTTCATAGTTATATCATCTTGGTTTCATTCATGTTAAGACAAAGTGTAGGTAGAATGAACAACAAGTCAAGCTGTAGCAACCACCGCTACGTTTACTTGCCTCAAGACGACGATGCAAAATGAGAGCTAAGTACGATCCAAAGGCAACCACCTGTTTAAACATCATCACATCAGAAAAATAAACTCATACAAACATTCTTAAATGGCCCATAAATCGCTTCTATGACCTGTGCTATCGTTTCCCCAAAACAACAACCGAACAATCAATCAACAACAGGAACCCTGCTTCACATTTTTGTTGTGGACAAATTACTTGCTCAAAAATTATAAAACTTTCACAGAAGATGTAAAACACCATTATCTACAACTTCTATATAAAACTATCAAGCATATGAGACCTTTAAGATGACATAAACAACCCCTGAACATAACTGAACTTTTCTAACAATCCAGACAGGACAGCAAAGTTATAAAATACATAACTACAGTTATACTCATCCAATAATTACAATCTCTACGAATATGGAAAGCTTAAGAAACACACTACAACTCTTATTCAGATCATATATTCAAAATAATCCGTTAAGATAGTCAAAACAGATTGGATCTAAAATTGTCAAGATTCCCATCACAGAAAAGCTGCCAACTTAAACAGACCGTATCTCTCAAACTACAGTGGTTATGATGGTGATTTTATAGTCAAAAGAAAGCTATTTGAGTCCTCTACAACATTGTCAAGATTTGCAAAAACTAGTTTGACCTTTAACATTATCAAAAACTGAATCAATCCACTACTGTTCAGAACATCGTCAAGACAGCAGTCAAACGCTTAATTGGCAACAATAACTTATCTTCACATTTTCACTATAGATAAACTACTTATGCAAAAATTATGAAACTATGTCAGAATATACAAAACAATATTATCTACAACTTTCATATTATAACTTTAGGAGTTTGAAAAATATAAGGTACCAAAAACAAGCCTACAAACTAACTGAACTTTTCTGATTACAAAACAACAGCAGGCCACTTAAACAAACATAACTCAAGATATGGGGACCCAAAGTTTATGATCTTTAACAATATGGAAAGATTATGAAACTGTAAACAACTTTCATATAGATCAAATTGCGAAATTATGGACTTAGGACATCGTAAAACTGAACGCATCTAAAACAGTCCAAAAGTCTGACAGCACAACTGCATCACAAAAGAATGATTACATCTCCCAAACTAGAACAGCTATAATGGTGATCTCTATACCAAAAGAAAAGTATTCAAGTCCACTACTGGAATATAATTTTTTTATAATTTTTGGGCACATAAAAACAGTCTTAAATGGTGTATAAACATCAACTGCACAATCTGAAATAAATAGCAGAACTTAATTACGATATTAGAACCCTAACCCCATCGACTAATCGACATAAAAAGCTAAACCCTACCATGGATTTTGCATCAAAACAGCGGGTAAAAGTGGGATCTTACCCAAACAGCAAGTACCACATGGATCCTCAACGGTTGACCTCCGATATTCCTTTCATCCTTGCGGCGATTCCCCCACCATGACACCTCCGTCAACTTGATCTACTCCACGCATGACATTGGCATCAAGAAGAACGATGAGAGGCATGGAATTGAGGGCAAAGCAGAAAGAGAAGAAGATGATCCACCGGTTTTGGACGAGAAAGGCATACGCACGAACAAGGGTCAAGCCCTAACCCTCTCCCTCTCCTCCGTTCTCCATCCTCCGATCCGGTGTTCTCTTGTTTTTTTTCTCCCATTCGTGGAGGCAGCGGCGGCTCAAGGCATGAAGCATTAGGTTTATTGGAAGAGGTTAGAGAAGACACAGGAGAAAAGAACGGGCAGGTACTGTAGCATCGCGCTACAGTACACACAGTAACTGTTAGCTTCCTCGCTTTCTTTCCTTAAACACTGCAATAGTTGTCTCTTCATGACCCGAACTCCGAACAACGCGTATGAATAGTGAAATGAAATGCGTTTGATAAGCCCTACGCATCTATAGTCTCTACTCATCGATCCGAGCTATGGATAAAAGTTTTATTTTTTTACCACTCATTAAAGCTCCCAATGAACCCTTTGCCACTTTACGTTTTCTAACACAAAAAATGTATTTTGGGGTGTTATAGAAGTTTAGGGCTGGTTTGTTGGATGTGTGCAAGTCCTGCTCGGGCTTGTAATCTGAGCTGGCAGAGAAGAATGCCAAGATCTCTGCTCTTGAGAAGGCCAGCTCAGATAGCATAGATGTTGCTAAGTGTGCACATTGTAAGAGCTTGGTGTTGGAGCTTGAGTCCTACAGACATGACAAGATGAGAACCGAGGAAGACAACACATACCTTCGGTCCATCTTGAGCTGGGTGTCGTGCAATGAGCCACAGTTGGGCATGATGAGAGCCAGTTCAGGCGGGATACTGGTGCATCGGGTGTAGGCTTTGCTTTAGGTGGGAAGGGTGAAAGTGTCTATGGCAAGCTTGGTGAGTTCAGTCGTTTAAACCCAAGTGAGAAACCTTCCACTACTCCCAAGTTAATCAAAATCACTCCACCTAAGCCCACTGAGCATGTTGTCAAAGATAGAGTGTTTGAAGAACCTCAAAAAGCTCCATCCCAGAAACAAGTTTGTGTTCCAAAACCTAACCATTTCAAGAACCCACTTGATACTCTACCAAACATCTCTGAGAATTCCCTTCCTAAAGCCAAAAGACCACCAAGAGTGAACCATATCCACAAGAGAGTGAGCCAACAACCACTAAGAGAGAGGTAAGGTATCACTATGACTACTGCCATAGGGATGGTCAGCTTGCTGAGTTTTGTTTTAGGAGGAAGAGAGATGAGCGGCGAGAGTATGAGTTGAACAACCGGAACATGTACCGCTCGCCCCATGATGTACATGTGCCACCTGTTCAAAGGCGCAGTGCTAGACCAAGAGGTACAATGCCTCAAGATGCTAGGCCTCATGTTACGAGACCACGTGGTGATCGTGCCCGACATGGTTCAGGTCGTGGTCAATATGACTTTGAACCCCATGGCGATGGCTTTGGTTTTTCGTCCCACAGCCCTAGTGGACCATGTTTTCCCCCACGTGGTTCCCGCTTTCCTCAAATGGCACATGACATATTTGGTATTTTTTTCTAACATTTTTCCAGGGCAAATGAGCCCATACTTGTATCCTTCATAATTTACTAACCCTAGTGTTGTGCCATTTGCTCATCCCATGTCTTTCTATTGATGCAGAACAGAGGCCTGGAGAACACGTGGCTCATTGATTCTAGCTGTTCGCGCCACATGATCGAAAGTTCAAAATGGTTCTTCAGCCTCGACCCTGTGCAATGTAAGGAGTACATCATATTTAGGGACAACAGTAAAGTTAAGGTGCTTTCTCGTGGGACCATTCGGGTCAATGAGAGTTTTGTTCTGAAGGATGTTGCTTTGGTTTCGAATTTGCATTTCAATTTGCTTTCAGTTTCGCAACTCCTTCAGGATGGCTTTGAAGTGCGCTTCAAGACCAGCTTGTCTCGAGTTCTTGATTCTCAGGAAAATCTTGTTTGCCAAATTGTCCCTTTTGGCCATGTCTTTCGAGCTAATTTTTCTCACTCCTTTGGCTCTTCTCGATGTTTGGTGGTTAGATCCTCCTCTGAGCTTTGGAAGTGACATACGAGACTGGGTCACTTGAGCTTTGACTTACTAGCTACATTGAGCTCACTTGACTTAATCCGAGGATTGCCCAAGTTAAAATTTGAGAGGGATTTAGTTTTCCACCCTTGTCATCACGGAAAGATGGTTGCCGCTTCTCACCCACCTGTGAACCAAGTCATGATCAAGGAACCTGACAAGTTACTTCACATGGACACAGTTGGTCCAGCTCGGGTTCAGTCAAATAGTGGAAAGTGGTACGTTCTAGTGATCGTGGATGACTTTTCTCGCTACTCTCGAGTGTTTTTCACGGAGAGTAAGGATGAGGCTTTTTCACATGCTTAGGATTTGATTCTTTGGTTGCAAAATGAGTTCCCTAATAATACCATGAGAGCGATTCACAGTGATAATGGCACAGAATTCAAGAATACTCATTTTGAAACCTTTTTGTGCTTCTTTGGGCCTCGAGCATTAGTTTTCCTCCCTTATGTCCCTCAGCAAAATGGTGTTGTTGAGCGCAAGAATCAGACCCTTGTTGAGATGGCCAGGACGATGCTCGATGAGTATAGGACTCCTAGGAGATATTGGGCCAAAGCGATCAACACTGCGTGCCATGTTTTCAATCGTATTTTTCTTCGAGCTTTCATGAAGAAACTTCTTATGAGTTGCGATTCGGATGACCACCCAAGGTAAGCCATTTTAGGGTGTTTATGTGCAAATGCTTCATCTTGAAACAAGGTAATTTGGACAAGTTTGAGTCCAGGTCTTCCGATGGTATTTTTCTTGGTTATGCTTCTCACTCTCATGCATATTGTGTTCTTAACCTTGAAACTAACTGAGTTGTGGAGACCTGTGAGGTCACTTTCAATGAAACCATGCCTTCTTCTTCTCCTATCTTTGAATGTGCAGGTGATCAGGAGATAGGTGAGAGCATCTTTGTGGAGGAGCAGGAAAATGCTGATTGGGGTGATCCCGAGCCGACTCCATCGGTTGCCCCTCTTGAGCCTATGATGTCCACTTCAACCCACGGCCCCGATCCTTCTTCTTCCACTACTTGGGGTCCATGCGAGCAGTCTCCTTAGCCTACGCCGGCTGCACCTGAGGAGGCCCTAGTTGCTGTTGAGGGGGAGGCGACTTCTTCGAGGGAAGCACCTCGACACATTCAGCGTCACCACCCGCCTCAAACCATGATCAGCGACATCGACTAGCGAGTAACGCGGTCCAAGTCATATCATATTTCACACTTCGCTCATTCTGCTTTTGTAACTTCTTTTAAGCCTCGAGATATTGGACACGCTCTATCTAATGCCGATTGGGTCAATGCTATGCACGAGGAGTTACAAAGTTGGTTTATAAGAATAAATAGAGTGAAAATGGGGTGGTAGTGAGGAATAAGGCTAGGCTAGTGGCTTAGGGGTTTTGCCAAAAAGAGGGAATAGACTATGAAAAACCTTTGCCCTGTTGCCCGACTAGAAGCCATTAGGATCCTTTTAGCGTTGGTAGCTTCAAAAGGGTTTAAGCTGTATCAGATGGATGTGAAGAGTGGCTTCTTGAACAGGTATATAGAGGAAGAGGTTTATGTGAGGCAATCCCCTGGCTTTGAAAATCCTAAGTTTCCTAACCATGTGTTTAAGCTCCACAAAGCCTTGTATGGGTTGAAACAAGCCCCGAGAGCCTGGTATGAGCGTTTGAAAGCCTTCTTGCTTGATAAGGGTTTTAAGATGGGCTCTATTGATAAAACTTTGTTTCTCCTCAAGCAAGGCACTAACACCCTTTTGGTTCAGATATACATGGATGATATAATCTTCAGTGGCTCTTCTCATGCACTTGTTGCTAAGTTTGCAGATACTATGAACAGGGAATTTGAGATGAGCATGATAGGCGAATTGACTTTCTTCCTTGGGCTGCAAATCAAGCAAACTCACGAGGAGACGTTCGTGCACCAAGGCAAGTACACCAAGGACATGCTCAAGAAATTCGATATGGGTGAGGCCAAGCCTCTTTCGATGCCCATGTCGACCACGACGGCCCTGGACGAAGATAAGGAAGGAGAAGCCATGGACCAGAAGGAATATCGAAGCATGATCGGATCCTTACTGTACCTAACGGTGATGAGACCAGACATTTAGTTCGTGGTATGTTTGTGCGTGCGCTTTCAGTCCTCGCCGCACACGTCTCATTGTTTAGCCGTCAAGCGGATCTTTAGGTATCTTCATTTCACACCAGAGTTCGGTCTTTGGTTTTCGGCCTCCTCCTCTCTTTCTCTTTGCGGGTATTCCAATGCGGATTATGCTGGGTGTCGTGTTGAGAGAAAGTCTACTTCAGGGACTTGTCAGTTTCTTGGATCTTTTCTTGTGTCTTGATCTTCTCGCAAGCAATCTAGCGTCGCCCAATCCACCATAGAAGCTGAGTATGTTGTTGTCGTTGCTTATTGTTACCAGTTGCTTTGGATGATAGCTACTCTGAGAGACTTTGGGTTAGAGTTTAGGCGAGTGCCTTTGTTTTGTGATAGCACCAGTGCCATAAGCGTAGCCAAAAATCCAGTCCTCCACTCAAAAACAAAGCACATAGAAGTTTGCTTTCACTTCTTGCGTGACCACTATGAGAAAGGTGATATCGATCTACACCACATTAATACCCAAAACTAGCTTATAGATATCTTTACCAAACCATTTGACCAAGCCCAGTTTGCCTGCTTGCGAGGGGAGCTTGGAGTTTGTTTCCCTTTTTAGAGGAGGGAAACTTTGGATGTTGTACACTAGTTTTTGATTTCTTTGTACCTTAGTTTTTGTCTTTTGTCTTTTGTATCATATTGCATCTCATTTCATCATGTACGTTAGAGCATTTTGAGCTTCATGATTGTAGTGACTAGAGTGAGGTTATGCTACACTTGGTATGTTATGCATGTACATGATGGTGCTTTTGGCTTAGGCTCCTTTTGATCAATTGATGCTTGTTATGAGCTAAGCTTGTTTTCCAATCTATGAACTTGACTAAAACTTGTTGAAACATAAAATTTGTTCACCGTTGGGATTGGCACTAGCATGTGTAGGATTTGTTGAGATCCCGATGCTATCACTTATATGTTAGGTTGCTACATCTCATGCTTTCAGTTACTCACTTGCTTGGACAACTTGGAAATTTTTTGTGCTAAAACTTAAAAAACAAGCTAAGTGTTGAGAAAAGATTGAGATGGGTCTGTACTGTCCTACATCAAGGTATCGAAACGGCTTCCAATTGCACATTTGGATGGACTTAAGCCTTGTAGTGGATGCTAAAACTATTGCCTTAAGCTTCTGATTGTCTATGATATAGGCTTGGCATGGTTGCTAAGTTAGGACTGACGGTACAGATAACCTCTCGCACACACATGTTTTGACTAATTCTTATGTTAAGCTGCAAACTCTGATAAAATTAAAATTTAATAAAAACACAAGTCTTAGGTTCATCTTTGACATGATGTGTGATCGTTGCTTGGGGTAGTTCACCTTGTATACACCTGTTAGCACTAGGTTGATTTCCTGCTTATACTCGCTATGTGCAACTTTCAATGGTGAACCCCCTCTTGAATTGCTTAAAATTGATCAAACTTGGTTAAATGCCATATTTTATTTCACTTGATCAGTTTGTGCATTTGCTAGCACTTGTCTTTGTTGCTACACACACATGATAGCATCACCTAGAGCATCTTTTCACTCTGATTACTATACTCCTGAAGCTTCTGCATTATTGCATCCCTTGCATTCATAGCATATTTTGAGGGAGAGTTGCAGTCTTTAGTTTTAGCTTGATAAGTGTATGTGTCAACAATGGGGAGAGAATTCTATACAAAAAAGGGGAGAGATACCAAACCAAACCTCATGTTGCAATTTGTTCAGGGGGAGTTGCAATTGAGTTGCTTTTGCTAGATGTGTTGAGCTTTTGTCTTTTCTGGAGGGTCTAGCTGCTTTTCTGGCTTTTTGAGTTTTTGCTAGTGGTGTTGAGCCTGTTGCCTCTTCTTGAGGGCTAGCTATGTTTTACTTGGTTGCATCGAGCCGTTGCCCATGTCTTTGGGGACCAAGTTTTGCTCATTTCAAATGACCCAACTTTGATTTTCCTCTTGCTTTTGGTCATTTAGGTGAGCTCTTTGTTTTCTCTTCTTCTTATTTTTCTTTTGCTCAAGTTGTTCGTGTGTTGGTGTTGACAATGCACTCATCAAGGGAGAGATTACGAATACAAGGGCTCTTGTAGTTCGTTTTGTGATGAGTGATTGTCAACGTGATCCACTACCTACGTTGAGTTTGTGATTAACCATAGTGTGAGTTGGGTTGTGCGACATGTCTCTTGGCTTGTGGTGTGAAGGTATGGAGCTTAGAGGCGGTGGTCGACGGTGAAGTGAAGGTTAAGTAGGGACGTGCCGTGCCGATGGACCGGGAGCAGTGAAAGGCGGACATGAGGCTTGGACCGAGGGACTAGGAGATCGGGTGACCAGCCGCGGTGGCTGACATCTGGGACATCGACAAGTGCAAGGGTACATGGGAGTGATCGTGTTGACTGAGTCAAGACGGCGGACATACGAGTCGAGTGGGGCTCAGGAGCACTTGGCGGACGGCCGGTCGAGGACGGCAGTGACACGTGTCGAGTGGCGGGGGACGCGTATGGAGTACGCTACTCGCGGACGGTTTGGTGGTTTGGGCCTCAAAACCATTGGTGGCTGGTTACGCGGGTTTGAGCCTCAAAACCCAGGCGAAGGTTCTGAGGAGGAACGGATGGCACATGACGGCATCGAGGAGTTCGCGTCGAGGCGAAGATATCTCATGAAGGCCGCGGTGGCCGTCGGATGAAGATTACCTCGGGTTGGAGCATAACGTCCTCGGGTTAAGTGGTTCGACTCAAAATATCTAGGGACAAAACTGAGATTGTGTAATAGCCCTGTTAAATAGAATGAGGGAGTTCCCATCTCTTATACATCTCTCCCACTCTTTCATTTTCCCCTGTTTTCTCTAGGGTTAGCTCTTCTAGTTCTTCTTGAGAGAGGTCAAAAACAAGAAATATGTGGTTGTATTTTTTTTGTGTTTTTACGTGGGAATGAAGGCTGAATCCTCCTCGCGGCCTCTGGGATTCGTAGTTTGATTTTTCGTTCATTGTGTTCTTGAATTTTTTTTCATTTTCGTTCTTGAGTTGGATCTCGATTTCCTAGGGTTTGGATTGATTCCAGGCGGTGATTTATTAGGAATAGGTTCTTACATAGTTGAATTCCATCTCTGCAAGATTTGAGGCCGAATCGTTTTGATTTGATGGAGATCCAGTCGATTTGGCGCTAGGCGCGTCGCTGTTTGCAGCGCTCGGTTTCTCTCTGTTCTTCGCTGGCCCTTCTGCTCGTCTCTCGCGGAAGATAGGACGAGCGCGTTCGACGGTGCAGCCCCCGTCGAGCGTGACCGAGTGGCAAGCGCTACTAGCGCAGGTGCTCCAGCACCGTGTGTGCTCAGGTGAGCAGCGCTCGGCCCTGAACCTGGCGCCCTATCCGCTCTCTCCGTTCCCTCCCGCGTGTGCAGACCCGCGCCCAGGAACAGAGCGCAGGCGTGTTCGTGTTTTCTGCTCGGCGGCGTGCAACACCACCGTCCGAGCCTCTCCGCTGCACTCAGCGTGTTCCAGTTCGCTGGAGTCAGGACTCCAGGTAGCAGTCGGTCGTTCTCAGGTTGCTCGGTCCATTTCCCTGTGACTCTGCTCGGCCGATCTCTCCCTCTGTCCGTTTCTGATTTTTCGTTACAGTGCAGCAGCAGTGCTTGTGATATTCTTTTGTAGTACAACAGGCAGCTAGTGCAAAACTTGATCGTGCTTTGCTTTTCCAAATCTTGTTATTGTCTCTTTCAAGCTACAGGATGTAATCAATGCTTGCCATTTTAATTTTAGTCATGTGCACGTAATTGATTTTGTGCTTCCAACAGTGTCACTTGTGGCTGAATTTTTGGGAGCACTTTCAGTTCGTCAGTTTTAGTGTGCTGCTATCTTCGTCCAGGGAATTTCCGGTTTAGTGCCTCAGAATTTCTGGCCCGGCAATTTGTTTCGTCCGTGTTTTGCACGATTATGATCCGTTTTGAGTTCTGTCTTTTTGCGTTGGCTTTGTGCTGTCCCGCTGTGTTTCTAGGGAACATCCACCTACTCATTTTGGTCGTGGACATCACGTTGGTTGCTTCGCGTGTTTGACGGTGAATTTGGAACAGTAGCCGAATATTTCGCGAGAAATTTTACGGCTCTCATTCACCTCCCTTGGTCGCCGTTTTCGGTCCTTCATATATTAATATATAGAATATATAGATCATTGACGAGCTAACCCTTTAATATTTGTGTTAATTATTGAGTTTATAAGAATTGTCCAAATAACCTTCGGACTATGGGACCTTCACATTCAACTTCGACTCTAGGGTAAAAAAAAAGTATTGAAGGATTTCCTTTGAACATGATCCTTGAAGTATTGCTCACAAATTTGGTCAAAAAAAGTATTGCTTGCAATTAACCATAAAATCGAGAACAAAGGCTCTATCCAAAAAATAGCTAAAACAATTTTAGGAGACACCACATCTTATTTAACGCGAGGTTGAAAATGGCATCCGCTTTTGGAAATAGTTAAGGTCCCAATGGCCATAGCCTACCCCCACCCCTCCTAAACATTGATTCCATGTCACGAATTCTAGATATTGTTACCACTAATCCTTTTGTGATTGAAATCACCACTCTTGATGACGAGCCCTTTCGACCTATGCCACCCGATCTTTGTGGTCCATCTATTGTGTCAATGGTAAAGGATTCCGACTACACCACATGCTCAAAGTTCCACGGCAAGTCCATGATCATCCTGGCTCAACCTTCTTTTTTGCGCATGAATCATCATGTACTCAACATCTCCATCCACAATCTTAGTGGGGGAGCGAGTTGGCTACATACTAGGGCCACCCTTGGGTTTGATATGATTTCCATGTTGCTAAGACACGTCACACCTCTGACGACACCTTACTCTCGAGTCATCTTTGGCTCCAAAGTCGTGTGTGATCATTATGTTATGACACCTATCGATCTCCGGTGGCATTGCTCGTCAATTCACTTTCATGCATGCCCATTCAAGAGTGAGGATCGCCACCTACCAAATCCTAGTAAAGACTTTGTTATCGAACTAGTCGGCGTAGCCTCTCAGACAGCATGGTAGTGTCACATCAAACACTGTGTTGACAATCCTACAATGACTCAACACATGCTTGTAGTGAGGTACCAACATCCCACACCCCTAGGCCTCACATGTCAGCTCAACCAGAAGCAACACAACATTAGCCTCTTCCACTTTCCCTTTCACTCTGTCTTCATTATTCCTATCTCCTCTCTCTACCATGGAGAAAGGAAAAAATCGAGGAGGCATGCTCTTCAAGCCACCCTTCGTCTCCAACTAACACCCCATTTTTGGAAAATCAAGACCCCAGGTGTTCACCATCCTTAACCTCATCTTTTTCACAATGAATTAAGATATGACCTTACCTCACTCCACGGGTGTGGTCGATTGATCACATACAAGGGCAAAATGGTCATTGAACTTCGTTGCGGTTAGCATTCTCTCGAAATAGAAGACTCCTATATGTTAAGAGACATGATGGTACGAAACCAATATTGAGTTCAGTTTATATTTACATTGGGCCGCGTCACTTCGACTTTTGACATTCAGTCTTGAAGCTCAAACCATTTAGACACTTAAACCGTTTTGCATTAACTTTAAGGAATACACCAAATATTGGCACCACCATGATTGTTTGCTGAACAAACAATCCCATAATGCCACTGAAAGGATGCAAGAAGTCCAAAGCAAAATACGCTTCAATGTCCGAAGCATCTTTACAACCTATCGACAACAAAGCTTCTGACCATCCCCTAGATGGCTAGACCAAGGCACAAAAATTCATGGCGGAGCACAAAAATTCACTCATTCTGATCAAGTTAGGATTTTTTTCTTTCTATTTTTCCATTTTTATTCACTTTTGCAATTGGATATTTTCTAAAAATATTCCCATTGCCAATTAATTTAGTGAGATTTATTTGTAGAATTTCCCTTTATACTATTTGTATTGATCAAATTTGCCTTTATATTCTTTGTAATATTGCTTAAAATCATATTAGTTTGGATGGAGATAAAATTTATATAAAACTTGTAGAGCTCGATGAGATTTATAAATTTTAAGCTCACAAAATTTGTTTGAAGCCATCTTGGTGTTGAGATAATTAATCGATACAATGTTCACATACGTGTTTGTAAACCTAAACATTGTATTGATTACTTCAACACTAAATGTTTTCAAATGAAAATGATGTGAGCTACAGAGATATAGATCCATTGAGCACTACATTTTTATAAAAGTTTGTCTACATACATGGTCATATGAAAATGTTATAATTTTTAAGATATTCTATGCTACAAGTAGATAAATCGAGGGTATTTTATTCACTACCTATGTAGCAAATCTCTAAAAAAATATGATTTTTTATATGATGTCATTTGAAGATAAAATTTACATGGATATTGTAGTGTTCGATGAGAACTACAACTCTGTAGTTCACAACATTTTTGTTTGTTTGGTGTCGTGAAGATTGCATCAGTACAAGTTGTATGTCATTATTTCAGGGCTAATATAGCTTGAAACACAAAAATTGAGCTATAAAGTTGTAGACCTTGTTGAGCTCGACCATTTTCACATAAGTCCACGTCCATACGAAAAAGCTATGATTATTTAAAGATACAGAGAAAAGAAAATTCGCTAATTGGAAATTCTATCAATTGAAATGGTGAAATTTAATTCTTGCCATTTCAATTGGTGAGCAGTATATTTCTGCAATTGTTTTATTATTTCAAATATTTATGGGAAATAAAAATATGGAGTCCTGACTTGGAGGCCCCATTTGCTAGATTTGGCTATGCAAATTTCTCTTTTGGTGAATAGAATATCTAAGATCGGCCGACCCACTTACATGCAAAGAGATCTGATGATGATGTCAACATACGATGGTTTTGCTGATGTCAAATACTTTTCCTGTTTTTAAGGTGTTGTTCCTTTTTTTATTTTCTTTTCTTTTCTTAGACTTCGAATTTTTTCATAAAAGGCAAATATTTGTTTCACCGTTACAATTGTTCTCTTCATTGGTTTTTCATCTGTGATGCCAATTTTTATTCATGATACCTTCATCCTCTTTTGTTCATCGTTACATTACATTTGGTTTACGAGAGTATGTTCTTTGTTCGTCATAATTTTACTCATTATTTTTTATTCATGAAAGTAAAGTCTTTTCTGGTTCATGCAAATATAATTTAATTTTAATAGATGATTTTTAAATATTTTCATTGCCACACAACAATTTCTTTTTCATGCTAGTTATTGCTTCTACTGTTGTTTTTTATTTTAATATTTTGGGGCATGCTAATGTAATTTTCTATTTTTTTTGTCAATCACAGCAATTATATATTATGCGGACAAGAACAAATAATATATTTTTTTGAAAGATTTTTTTGTTTACGAAGTTATTGCTGACGTCTGTAAAGTAGCGTTGCTGAGGTCAGCAAAGCCTCGCCAGAGTAGTTTACAATTTTCGCGCGCCCGCGAAAAGCCGAAAACGCGAGGCCCGTATCCTACTCGAACCAAACATTGAATTCGAGTCGGAGTCGTAAGCGTCAGAGCGATGCCACCGGGCCACCATAATCGCAGCTGTCGGATCCCCTTCCCTCACCTTCTACCAATCGCTTCTTTCCATCTCGATTCGCAATTCGCTTTCTCTCTGCTCTCCGCTCGTCTTTCGATCCCAGATTCACACTGCCTCCTCTCCCAATCTCGAGTTCAGATCATGTCTGCGGCGGTGGCGGTGGTGCCGACGGCTCGCAAACGTCCGGCACCGCACCAAGAAGCACGCGCTGCTGCTGACGCGAACAAGCGACCGCGGCACAGCGGTCCCCGGAGCATCGACGAGTTCGAGCTGTTCGAGGTGCTCGGCGAGGGCGCCGAAGGCGTCGTGCGCAGGGGGCACGACCACCGCACCGGCAAGAAGGTGGCGCTCAAATGGATCGGCCACCCCGACCGCCGCGCGCTCGCCATGGAGGCCGGCTGCCTCCACGCGTGCCGCGGCCACCCCTCCATCATCGGGATCCAGGATGTCGCCGCCGACCCCAAGACCGGGGATATCCACCTTGTGTTGGAGCTGGTCCACGGCGGGGTAAGCCTTCGCGACTCCATGTGGAGGCCCTTGTCCGAGGACGTGGTCCGCGAGATGATGCGGCAGCTCGTCAGCGCTGCCAAGAAGATCCATGGTGTGGGCTTCATCCATTGGGACATGAAGCCAGAGAATATCCTCGTCTGCCCTTTCGGCGAGCTCAAAGTCTGTGATTTTGGATCGGCGACGCGACAGATGCTTGCCGGGAAGGCGCATGAGGCCCACCCTGTCGGGACGCTGCAGTACAACTCGCCGGAGCTGCTCGACGGCAATTGGTACTACGGCCCGGCCGTGGACATGTGGGGCCTCGGTTGCGTTATGGCGGAGCTCCTGGCCGGTGAGACTCTGTTCCAGACAGAGACACATGAGGAGATGCTTGACGAGATGTCCGAGCTACGAGATCGGATGACCTCTGCAGCCGGAAAGCTTGATCCGGAGTGTTTGGCAGATCTGTCGGGGGATGGGCGTGATGTGCTGACGGGCCTGCTGGCCTTCTGCCCTGAGAAGAGGCTCACCGCGGCGGAAGCGCTTGAGCACCCGTGGTTCAAGAACTTCAAGTCACCCTGGATACATGACATTGTTTAGTGATCGTTAGTAGTACCATAGGGACTATTTCATTGCATTGTAGGGGCTTAGCTGATTTATGTAATGTGATGAAGCAACCTAGTTCATTGTTACTTCTTTGCCATTTATTTGTTGTTTGACCAATCTTTGTAGCAGGAATTGATCAGTGTAATATGTGTTCAATGCAATAAAATGTCAGACTTCGTTTTATAAATGTCTCTTGTTATCTGTTCCCAGTATGGGATCTACAAATGCCAGTGGCTCAGGAAGTTGCAGCTCTTGTCAGGAAGTAGTCGATTCTAGCCTTGAGGAAATGCTCTGACCCAGCTTCACCTCAATTACCAACGGTAAAGCTAAAGGTATGAAAATTATGGGTTACTATTCCTTATCTTTTCTGGCCTTTAAGTGCATCTGCTGTTTGAGTTACAGGTCTGAATCATCTGAATGGTGTTGTGCCTCCATTGATCCACAGGGATGGCGAGTATGATTTTCGATTGGAATGGGTCACGGAGAAGCAGATTCTATAGAGCTTCGTCCTGGTTACTACTGAGCTGGAGCTAATGTCGTAGTGTGCTTTGACTGACGGGAAGCACCGGCACAGAGGGGTGTGAAGGATTTCAGATTCAAAAGAAATGGTTTGGGAATACAGCTCCTTCCCATGATTATGACAATCCTGATACCGATTCTATATGTCTAGGTTCACAGAGCTTCGAATGTCTCTTCGTTGTCAATGGATTTGCTCTATGTGTCATGCTGGTAATAAACTTGCCCGAGTTCATCCGTACCAATTGCAGTGAGCTGAGATACCATTCTACAGCGGGCTCATTGCAGTGGAGAAATTGCTACTGACAACGACCCACAGCATAGACAGCAGTTGCAGAACAACAACCTTGCCCTTGCTGAACCTCTTCAGATTGAGAGGGGGGCCAACTAGATTTCTTTTTTGAAAGGCAGAACTAGATTGTTTTCATTAGGTTGGTTCCTCAAGGTTTGTCCCTTTGGTTCCTCAACATTTCACGTTGTTGGGATGTTATTGCTTGTGTTTGCATAAGTAGTGGTAAATTCTAGGGGGCTATGGGAGCTCTGAAGACGCCGCTTATGTTACTCAAATTAGTTTTTAGGTTTGCTGAGTTGATGTTATTCTGTTTAGAGTTACTTGATGTTATTGCTGGGCTGCTGGGCATTTTGATATCACACAACAGTATCAGATGGACTATATACTCCTTGTATCAGCATGTGTTATCTGATTTAATTAATGAACATTATTTTTTTTGAAAGAACGATTTTTTTAAAGAACAATGAACATTATTTTTGACCTTGCCATGCTATAAAATTTTTTGGAACTTGTGACTAGTTTCCTAGCTAGATACTTCTCTTCTGTTACTAGAAGTGGAATTGCTAGCAGTTCAAATACTTGTGGCAACTAAGATTTAGCAGACTGAATTGCTGGCCTTCTGCCCTGAAAAGAGGCTCCTGGCGGCGGAAGCGCTTGAGCAACTGTGGTTCGACTTCAAAGCAACCTTTGATTCATGATTTTGTTTAGTTATTAGATCGCTAGCAGCTATTTCTTGATGTAGGATTGTAGTACCACATAGATTATTTCATTGCATTACCACACGATATACTCATGTTGTGTTCTATGATGTTCATAGCATGTCATTCCCAGGAAGGGATCTACAAATGGCTGTGGCTGAGGAACTTGCAGCTCTTGTTAGGAACTAGCAGATTTCAGCCTTGCCTAGCTATTTTCTGAAGCCATATACTGGATTCTGGGAAAAGCTCTATGGCACAGCTTCACCTCAATAGCCATCGGTAAAGAAGGTATGGAAATTTTGAGTTAGTATTCCTTATCTTTCCTGGCCTTAAACAAAACTAAGTACATCTGTTGTTTGAGTTTCAGGTCTGGATCATCTGCATGGTGTTGTGCCTCCTTTGATCCACAAGGATGGCGAGTACGATTCTTGTGAGTACCATTTTAGATTGGTATGGATCACGGAGAAGGAGATGGGATAGAGCTTCGTCCTGGTTACAGTTACTACAGAGCTGGAGCTAATGTCGTAGTGTGCTTTGACTGACGTGAAGCATCGTCGCAGAGGATACTTGCTCTCTCGCTGACTCGTAGGGCTTGTTAAGATCAGAATACTACACATGATACTCTGTAATACTCAGCACATGTTTTTGTCAGTTCATTTCGAACCTTTCTTACCAGGTGTCTTATTCTTTTAATTTACCAATGACAGATGAAACGAATAGTTGCATATTGATGAGGACCTGTTGAATATTATGAATAGTTTACAATCCATTTGGGGGCAGAGTTTCGGTTTCCAGTTTGCTCTGTGGAGTGTCACTAAATTCCTCTCATCAAGTCTATTTCCAATGCTTTTTCCCCATTACAGTTATTATCTACGTGAAATGACTCTTTGTTTAATGGTATTTAGTTTATTAAACTTCTTTTTTATCCAAACGCATGTAGTACTTGCGTCAGACCGGGGTAGTGATGCTTTTAAATACAGGATACACTTGATTTGCTAGGACCGTAGATCGAGAGGGTGTGTGTATGCACGATTGTGAACATTCAGCAGAGGAAAAAAAAACAAAAAAAACCTAAGGAGGCAGTTACCAACCTCCCATCAGGAGATTGTTGAGTCAACCTATATTCAGCTTTAATGCTATTATTATTATTATTATTATTATTATTATTATTATTATTATTATTATTATTATTATTATTATTATTATTATTATTATTATTATTATTATTATTATTATTATTATTATTTTGTGTACATTGTGCTGGGGAGCAAGTTTTTCATTAGAGCAGCTCCAGTGTTGGTTGAAAATCAAACCATGGAGCCCGCAGACCGAACTGTATACACTAGAGGTGTCGAACTGTGTTTGTCAGAAGCAAAAGCGGAGCTTGCAGACGAGCCGAACCAAGCAGATTAAATAATACATTTGTGCGGACGTTTGCCTGGGGCCAGCCTGCTGCATCGGGTCACATGAGAGATGGAGAGAGAGAATACCTTTTCTGTGTACATGGAGCCCACAAACCGATGCCTACACTAGAGCTGCCGAATCAAACTTGTGTTCACATGTATTCGAAGGTTCGCTGCATACTGGAGGTGCCCTTAAGAGGGAAAGCTATTCAGAGATCACAATGATAATTTAGTGATATAATATAAGAGTGTGTGGATTGTACATGTAGAGAATTCTTCAGGAATGTGTAGCCAGGGATCATGACATATGGTGACACTGTCCGTCATAAGACCTCTAGGGACCTCAAAAACCAATATATATGAGCTTGTAGTAGTAGTAGTATTTGTTTTGGTTCCGGCAAATGGTCTACAATATAAATTTGTCTTGTATATTTAAATAAACTTCTACATATTGGTTACCTTAATGTAAAATTATGTCAAAAGCTGTAGTAGATTCAATCGCAAGTTAGATTAGGGTCACCATTGCTTGTTAGTGTACTTGAAAAGTATGGGAAGGAGCTGTTTAAGGAACTCTCCCTGTTGCAGGCCTCAGCTTCATTCCATTACAGACATTAGGTTTTGTTCCAAAAATTCCAAAAAAAATTATACTGAATCTTTCCTTCGCTGATATTTTGAACTATGTATAACATTGCGTACACGGCCGGACGAAATGAGGACGACATCACGGTAGAACTTTGCACCTTTTATGGCAGCTTGGTTTCTGAACTCGATTAGTTGTAACCTGGACATCAAACATTTTCAGGTTCCCTTTTGCAGGGGTATTCAGCAGCTTGCGATAGAGCATTCATGAGCATTACAACATGCATATCAAAGCTTTCCTATGCATCATTTTTAGCTCCGGGTGATTCCTTAGAAGTGCAAAATACGCCATTCAGTTCATCGAGTCACGTGATGTCGAACTCCAGCTGCTGGGAAGGTCATCGACGTCAGAATGCTGCTGTCGAGCCAATTTGCTGACAGCCCCAATCAGATAAGACAGAAAGTGTCAGACCAGAATGGCGCCTAGCTCTGGTGATTGCAATGGCTAACCACAAGGGGCGGTGTTGCATTTACTAAACTCAAGGGGCGGTGTTGCATTTACTAAACTCATGGGGCGGTGTTGCATTTACTAAACTCCAGCTAAGACTTCCACTTATAAATCGAAGGCCACATTAGTGTGAATGAACTGGTAGTGAGGGTTGTGAGTTTGAAGCCATGAAAAAACATGTGTGCACATATTTTTGTATGACTTGAGGGAGGTTGTGTTGTGATAGTAGTTTGTGGGTGATCTTTAAGGTCTACTCCATCCATTTCAAATTATAAGGTATTTTGATTTTTTTTAATATATAACTTTTCTTTTATATATATATATATATATATAATTTATGTCTTGATATATGATAAAACTTTGTACCTAGAAAAGCCATACAATATGAAGAGAGAGAGAGAGAGTAGAATTTTACTCTTTGATTTTAGTTACTTTTTGGTGGTTGGAATATTTCCGGTGGCTAATCAAAGTGACAAGAATCGGCACTATGCTAGGCCACATCTCAAGATTGCGACTACATTAAACATAAAAGAATTATGTCTCCATATTTTTTTTCTTCTTTTGAAAAGCTTGTCCCCCACAAATCGCTTATGGTGGAACTACAACATCTGGCAAGCGACACATAACATAGCAAAGCTATTGATCCACTCCTTCTATCCCATAGAGAATGTCATTTTACTTCTCAAGAAGTCAATTAGTTTCAACTGTGTGTGCGTTATACTGCACCCTAGGTGTAGGACAGCTATTCTACGCCATGGACCAACTGACCGACCCAACCAGCTCCCGAGAACGTGCCTCGTGTGCCCGACCCTGCCCAACGCGACTCGGTCTCTACCCCGCACCCAGCGCGCCTAAGGCCAATCTCAACACTAATTTCATATCCTAGTTTCCAACACAATTATATTTTGGAAACAGTGCAGGAGAGTTTCATCTCTACTCCCATGAAACTCTTATCATCTCTCTCTTCATTGACACAGTGTCATATCAGCATATTTAATACCCATAAAACTATATGAAATCTTCATTGACATTGGCGTAATCCTTCGCCCACACGGCCCGCACCCCTCACGCACCTCCCATCACGCGCGCCCAGTCGCCCGCGCCTCGCTTTGTCTGCTCGCGAGGGACAGCAGCGCATGCACCTGCACTGCACTCCTGGTGGCACAGCGCATACACCTATCACCTGTTTAAGCCACCGGACATGCAGCATATACTGTATTTAATTCATGCACATGTGTACTAAGCTCGCACCGCTTTTTATTTGCATGCATGCATATTTCAAGCAAATTAATTCATGTGTTACTATTTTTTCATTTTTATTTGCATGCATGTATATTAAGGAGAAACTAATTCATGTGTTAATTCGCAAGCCATGCACACGCTAGTAGCTTGGTACAGCCGCGACAAATTCATCCAATATTTTGTCAGTATCCTCAAGTATTTGTCTATATCTTCGAGTATTTTGTTAGTAGCTTGGTACAGCCCGTATTATAATACTAGTACCTTTAAGTATTTTATCAATATCTTCAAATATTTTGTCATTATCTTTAATTTTTTGTCAATAGCTTGGTACAGCCCACTCGTGTGGGAGCCTCTGGCACTGGGTCTGCCCTTTTTTTTTAGCTTGATACAGCCGGTACTATAACTTCAGTTGTTGCTAGTACCTTTAAGTAGTTGTCAGTATCTTCAAGTATTTGTCAGTATCTCCAAGTATTGCGACAATATTTTTGTTAGTAGCTTGGTACATCCGGTATTATAACTTGAGTAGTTGCTAGTACCTTTAAGTATTTTGTCAGTATCTTCAAGTATTTTGTCAGTATCTTCAAATTTTTGTTAGTAGCTTGGTACAACTGGTACTATAGTTGCTAGTACTTTTAAGTAGTTGTCAGTATCTTTAAGTATTTTGTCAATACTATGACTCTAGTTGTTGCAAACATTTGTCAATATGTTTTAAGTAGCTAGCAGTATCATATAGTATGTGTCAGTATTTCTTCAATAAATATCAGTAATATTTTTCAACTACGACAAGACTCAAAGGTTATTAGCTTCAATATTCGACAGGATTCTGTCGACAAAACCTGGTCGACAGTCTACCGAGGGGTATGCCCAAGGTAGTAGATTGTCGGCCGACAGGTGTGCAAGCCACGAACGAGATGGTGATGCAGAACAACACGCGGGTTTACCCAGGTTGAGGCCGCCGTATGGGCGTAATACCTTACGTCCTGCTCTGCTTTGTTATTGCTGTATCGAACAATGTATTACAAGCTAGATTGCCCTAGAGTATGTTTCGATGTTTTTGAGGGGGGTCCCCTACCCTCCTTATATAGTCTGAGAGGCAGGGTTACAGATCTGGAAACTAATCTTAGCCGGTTACAATTGCCATATAGAGCCGGATAAGGATTCCTAATCTAACTGACCAAGACCTTGCTTGATTTCCAAGTCTGGTTTGATGTCTTGCGTGAGACTCCATCCCAATGATCTGGATCGCGCATCGTCATGTAATGGGCCGGACCGTCTAGTCTGGGCTTGCCCATGTCTAGCCGTAAGGATATAGGGGTTTATACCCCCACAGCTAGTCCCCGAGCACTATGTATTCTGTATCGATACATTGTCTTAGTCTTCTTCAACTTGCGAGGTTCGTCTTTACATCACCTTGAAATGTTAGCCGAGCATGCGCTAGTGTTCCGTCTGGATCAGGAATCAGTAAACCATGATTGTTAATGAACATTGCAGTTGTCGGTGAAGATTGCATAGTGGTCTAAAAAGAAAAATTTTCTTTCCTGGTGAAGTATACCCACTTGTATTTCTGAAAAGAAATATAAGTGTGCGTATTTGATGGAAGTAACTTACAAAAAATTCCAGAGCGTAGAGGTCAAAAAATAGAAACAATTCACCGTCAGGTGAAGTGTACCCACTTAGTCTCCGAGCCTGGTAGTAGATGACATAGGCACATGGTGCCAGGGTCTAAAAAAGAATCCGCAAGAACCAATGAATATTATGCACCGTCAGGTGCATCATATATGATGCAGTCCCTGAGCTTGCTGGAAGGCAAAAAAATGAGCCTTGTAGCAAGGTCTAAGAATATATTAAGCGTCAATCGACTGTATGCAAGCATAGTACACGTAGTCGAGCAAGACGAATCCTGGAGCAGGAAGTGGTGTAACAAGTCCCCGAGCTCGAAGGTCTAACGAACAGTCCCCGAGCTCATATGTCTAGCTACGAGTCCCGGAGCTCGGAGGTCTGGCGTCGTGTCCCCGATCTCAGAGGTCTAGCGACTAGTCCCCGAGCTCGGAGGTCTGGCGACGAGTCCCCGAGCTAGGAGGTCTGGCTGCAGGTCCCAGACCTCAAAGCTCTGGCTACAGGGTCCAGAGTACACTGGTCTAGCGATTCCTCGAGCTTGGAGGTCTGGCTGCAGGTTCCAGAGTTTAGAGCTCTGGCTACAGGTTACAGAGCACAGTGGTCTAGCGAGTTCCCGAGCTTGGAGGTCTGGGTGCATGTTCCAGAGCTTAGAGCTCTGGCTACAGGTTCCAGAGCACGCTGGTCTAGCGAATCCATCGCCACGCTGTCTCTGTATCTCTCTTTCTTTTTTCTTCTTTTCTTTTTTTTTGTTTTTTTAACTGGTCCAATCTGATACGCTGATGATGTGGGCGACGCCGCAGTTGCTTTAGGGCGCATCATGTGAACAGTGACCTAGTGTCTGTAACAAGACACGTTTGGGTCACGGACCAAACGACGCCAAAATCGAAGGGACGTAATTTTTGCGGAGAAAATATGTCAGTTACCGCAAATTTTGCGTCACGTGCCCCATTCTTTCGGAAACTGAATCGCTTCTACCTCTTAAAGACTGGGAAAGGGAACGATTCCAATCTACTCACACTCGCATATTCGCAATCAACCGTCTTCTTACTTCCGCCGCCACCGCGCCATTGTTAGCACAGAGCCTTCTTGAGCCCCAGCGCCACCACCGTAGTGCAATCCACAATCGCCGTCGTAGGCATCAACGAGGTTACCCCAAGTTCCTCACACGCTGTCGCTGTTTGAATCACCGCCACCAAACCCTAGCCACTGGGAAGAGCGGCGCCCTCCTTTTCCTCCGTAGAAAGGAAGAGTCAAAAGAGTTGGGGAATGGCCGCGAGGAAGACGAAGACGGAGGCCGAAGTGTGCAAGGAGATCATGAAGAAGGAGTGGAGTATGTCAAAGTGCACCCCACTGAGCCTCGAGCGACTGGTGCGGATGGGTGTGTTGCATGCCCAAGAACTGGCGGGATGGCGTGCACCCGATCTAGAGCCATTCCCAGATCCCAAAGGAGGTGAAATTGTTGTTTTTGAAGAATACTTCACTCATGGATTTGGTGTTCCTGTACATCCATTCTTGCAAGGGCTCTGCAATTATTATGAAATCAGTATCTGCAATCTGCTTCCGAATTCTGTGCTGCTTGTTGCTTGCTTCATCCATCTCTGCGAATCATACGGTGGTTTCCAACCCCACTTCGACTATTTTTGTCACTTGTTTTGGTTGAAGAAAAAAGGAGGTCGAGGCGGTTCCAATGTGGCTGGTGGCTACTATCTGAACATGCAGGAAGGGATCAGGGCGGAGTACCTACACTGCCCTTGGAAGACCACATTAGAGGACTGGTACAGGCATTGGTTTTACATCCGTGAAGAACCAAGCCAGGCCTCATACTGTGATGTATCCTTGGTCTCAGAAAAAACTAACAGTTGAAAAGAGCTGCCGCAGAACACAATCCAGATTGAGGCAATAATGCAGCTGCTACCTTGGTCGAGGCTGGATGGACCAAGTGTGGTCGGTAATTTTATCAGTCATCAGATCCAACCATGTCAGGCCAGAGTGCACGCGGCATTTGAATACTAAGGTCGCATGGACCCAACCAGGATGAGGAATGAAGATCTCGAACCGAAAGAAGTGAAGATCAGGGTCCGAGACCTGTTTAATCTTAAGGATCCCAACTTCAAGAAGCTGACAGTCATTGAGCCAGCGTTCAAGCTCACTCGCCCACCATCACTGGTAAGTCAATTGTTGCCTGCTAGTTTATCCTTGTGATAGAAACTCTGCATAATAACCAGGTCATTGATGTGCTATCATTCTTATATTCGTGTTGCTCTCTGTTGCCCAGTTTAATGGACATGAGAGAGCGCAAGCATTCATCTCTTGTCCTCCAGGCGTGGAGTGGCCTGAGGTCATGCCGCGGGCCCATGATGCACAACCGCTGCCCGTGGACGATGATCCTTTCGAAGTTGATTGGCTTGCAATTGAAGATGAATCAGAGCAAGCCAGCCGACTTGCAGACAAGAAACCAATTGTTGCCCTGACGAAGAAAAGGGGCCAGACCTCACAAGGAACCTTCGCGGATGAAAATCCAGAAGGGGTAGTTGACCTAAAAGAAGCAGAGGACCCAACAAGCAAGCGTCGACGCCTTATTGCTGACTGGCTAGAAGAAGAAGATGAGGAGGTCGAGGAGGTATCTGGTATTGTAGCACATAGCCGGAGGGAGCGGCTCGCTAGAAGGCAGTAGCCAACACCGCCGTTGCCAGCACCTGAGCTAACACCTCGACCACCGCAACCACAGGCATAGGCTGCAAGAATCCCGAAGCCTACTGCCGCTGTTAGAAACGACGTAGCTAAACTAGTCCCGACCACTAGACCAGTGGCAGAGAAGGGTACCGGTCCCGAGAAGGTGAAGAAATCTCGGTTCGCCACCGTATTCCGTTGTACAAACCTGTAAGTTGTCGTGAACTTGTATGAGTATAAAATAATTGATCAATATCATCACCTTTGTAACTTGTTATGGATTTGTATAGCTCTGCATCAACCCAAAGGCTAGAAGAACTGTCTGGCGGTGCAACAACACCACCACCAGATACTGCCATCATAGAGCAGGAGGTCCTAGAGCAGACCAATGCAGAGAGGGTAGTCCCCGAGTCGCAAGCTCCATCAGCATCTGCTCCTGGTCTGCAAACTGAAGTATCGGTGCAAATAGAAGATAGTGGGGCCCCAGAGCTGCCAGAACAACCACAGAAGGTACCAGAACCAGCAGTACAGCACCAGCCAGCCCCAAAAAGCCCAGAATAGCCCTAGTCGGCCTTAGAGCAACAAGTCCCAAAATCTGCAAAGGTTGATGAGACCACCAAAGAGCCAACTAGAAGTGCTAGACCAGAAGAAAAAACCGAGTCTTCAGCCCCAGCCATGGAAGAAATCCTCGGTCATTATGAAGAAGAAAGCAGATTTTGTGGTACCTGCTCCTACACTGTGGAGATCCTTGTAGGAGACGAAGTCGAGGCCGTAGAAGCAGTTGGCAAAATATTCCTGGAGGAAGTTAAGGTAAGCCTCTCGCAACTATACAATCTGTTGTTGTATAATCCATAAGAACTGCTTTGTGATCCTGTATACTGCAGACTGTGGCCGAGAAGAACAAACAGCTGAGCGCAGAACAGAAGAACTGCAGCAGTAGTTAGAGAGTTATGCGAAGCAAAGTATTGATCATGAAGAAAAGATGCGCACGGTACTTCAACGGCTGGAAGTGGTCGAGAAACAGAGATCGGGTAAGGGTCCCTTCTGTTGTTAGGTGCTCGAGCTCTGTAGGGTGCTGTATTGCTGTACTGGTCATAATCGGAGTATTGATACAGGTCTGGACGTCGAAGTCAGCTGGCTTCATGAAGAAAATGCTTAGGTAGCTGCTGAGCATGACCGGCTGACCAAAGAGAAGACCAAATGGCTGCAGACACAGCAGGTCATGAAGGAGGAGAATGCTAAATTAGCAAAGGATCTGGAGAGTAAGTATTCCTCATCATTGTTGTAGCTTTCATTGACGTTTGCGGCATGAAATTCTTATCGACATGACACCATGCAGTTGTAAATAAAAATGCCAAAGTGCACCTTGAGAAGATGAAGAAAGACCGCGATGACCTGGAGCTTCAAAACCAGGCTGGTTCAAAAAAGATCGAGGCGTGGTCCCAGAAGTGCGACAAGCTCATGAAGGAGCAAGAAGCCCTTAATGGCAAATACAAGATACTCGTCAAGGAGCGAGAGACTTGGAAGCACGCCTGCGTTGAGATGGCGAAAGGGATCGCACCAGTGCTCGATGTCATTGGCGCCGACTCCACCGAAGCTGGAGTGCAGGCACAAAAAATAGGCCTGGTCGAGAAATCCCAAAAAGCCTGGGGATGGCTCCAACAATGGATGAAGGACATCAAGGAATATGTGGGTGCACATGTACTTAGCTTGGTACGTGTCCACTACCCTTTGTTGGATATTGCTCGCCTGGAAGCCGGTTATCCTAGGAAGGTCGGGGTGGAGCCAGCTGACGAGCTGCGATCAGAGGAGATGAAGCATGCTGCGGCGATCACGAAGGACATCATCTTATGCCCAGCTATAGCCCCATCAACTGGAGGAACAATTCAGTTGTATGTGGGTCAAATACCCATGCCACCATCTCTGGCTTCCAGCGAAGCACGTTCTGCTCCATCCTCGACCACGCAAAAGGTCTCGGAAGTACCAAAGGGCCAACAGTAGGAGGAACCTACGAATAGTTCATAGGAGAAGTTAATTTTCATTATCTTATTGTAAACTCGTGCCTGCAAAGAGGCGAGCTTGTAATAAGGGAATGAGTAATACAATGTAAAGTTGTTTATGTTTTTGTATGAAAAAACGTTGAAGCTTTGTATTGCGTACGAATTTAACTAAGTTAGAACAGCAGAATGTTCTATTTTAGTTGTTCCGGTGTAATCGATGAGAACTAAGTTAGAACAGCTGAATGTTCTGTTTTTAGTTGTTCCAATGTAATCGATGTCATCCTGTAGGTTTGTACGTCTTTGGAGAGGCCAGTGATCCGAGTGTAAGGCTGTCAGAGCATGTATACACGTAAGAGTACGACTGGTCTAGCCAAAGGGCATCTGCCGACCACCCAAAACGCAGAGGGCCGATCTCGTGCACGCTAGGAGTGAGGTCGAGGACAGAGCTGCTCTGAGAACCTGAAAGGATTGGTGATCGATGTACTGGTTTATCAAAAAGTTATTGTAGTTGTAGAATCAATAATGTAAACAAGTGTAGTAAATTGTAGTCGAGTGTATATATATATATACAGAAAAAGGTACATATCTGTATTTGAGAATTAGGGGTAAAAACATCTAAGCTTGTCGATATGGACGGAGTTGGGCACGTCACTGCCGTCAAGTCTTGCAAGCCTGTACGAAGTTGGTCATGTAACAGCCTTGACGATGTATGGCCCTTCCTATGGAGTTGCTAACTTGTGGACGCCATCTTGGCTAGTCTTCCACTTCAATACCATGTCACCGACCACAAAGAAACGTTCCTAAACATTTTTGTTGTAGTACCTTCGTAACACAGCTAGGTACTTGGCCGTGCGTATACAAGAGTCAATGCGTCGTTCCTCTGCACTATTCACCTCGAGCTCTCGTTGTTCAGTAACCTGATCTTCGTTGTAGTTCTCAACCCGAGGTGACCAGAATTTAATGTCTGCTGGGAGCACAGCCTCGGCGCCATAAACCATGAAATATGGTGAGACACCAGTATTGCGACTAGGCTGTGTCCGAAGTCCCCAGACCACGGCTGGTAACTCCTTAATCCACCGGCCAGGGGATTTATCATTCTCTCTGTACATCCTTTTCTTTAATGCATCCAGAATCATTCCATTAGCCCGCTCGACCTGTCCATTAGCTCTGGGGTGTGCCACCGAGACGTATTTCACTACAATGCTCCATTCATCACAGAAGTCCCAAAACGTGTTCCCGGTAAACTGAGTCCCCAGGTCTGTAATGATGTTGCTGGGTATACCGAAGCGGTGGATGACCTGGTCGAGGAACTCGACTGCTTTTTTGGAAGATGCCTTGACCAAGGGCATGTACTCTATCCATTTGGAAAATTTATCAATCAGCACGAATACGAACTTGAAGTTACCTAGTGCTAGTTTGAAGGGTCCAATCATATCCAGGCCCTAGCACGCAAAGGGCCAGGAGGCTGGTATGGTCTGGATCTCATGGGCTGGCACGTGAACTCTTTTGGAGAAAACTGACAATCGGCGTAGTGTCTAACAAGCTTCTCTGCATCAGCTACTGTGGATGGCCAGTAAAAACCTGCACAGAACGCTTCACCGACCAGTGTCCGAGATGCGGCATGATTACCACATGTGCCAGAATGTATTTCTTCTAAGAGTTTAATACCGTCTTCTTGCTCAATGCACTTCATCAACACTTCTGCTTTTGCATTTTTACGCCACAGCTTACCTTCGACCACCAGGTATTGTCTGCTGCGGCGTATAAGGCGTTCATTTTCATTTTGATCAGAGTACCTAGTGTCATCTGTTAGGTACTTAATGAATGGAACACGCCAGTCTGCTATCTTAGTCGAGGTCTGAGATGGTCCCGCGGTGGTGGGAGATGGTTCCGTAGTGGTCGATGATGGAACCATAGCTACCAGAAGCTGGTCCGGGGGCTTCTCGATCACGGGGTCGCCTTCTTGCTTAATTGATGGTTTTAAAAGGTCTTGAACAAAAATGACATGCGGTACTTGAGCTCTAGATGATCCTAACTTTGACAGCGCATCTGCTGCTTGATTTTTGTCTCGGACCACATGGGAATATTCAATGCGGTAAAATTTGCCTTCAAGCTTCCTAATTTCTTTGCAATATGCATCCATCTTCTTGCTAGTTGTATCCCAGTCCTTGTTGAGCTAGTTAATAACTAGGGCCAAGTCGTCGTGGATGTAAAGGCGCTTGATACCGAGGTCGACTGCAATGCACAAACCATGAAAGCATGCCTCGTATTCTGCAGCATTATTAGATGCCAGAAAGTGAATCCTGAGGACGTAGCGCAATTGCTCATTGGTTGGTGATATGAATAATATGTCCGCTCCCGCACCATCAATAGTCAGTGAGCTATCAAAATACATTTTCCAGTAGTCATCGGGTCCTTGAGAGGTCGGGATACTTAAGTCTGTCCACTCGACCATGAAGTCAGCCAGTGTTTGGGATTTGATAGTGTCGCGGCGTGCAAACTCCAGGTCGAAAGGACATAACTCCATTGCCCATTTGGTGATGCGCCCGTTTGCATCTTTGTTGTTTATAATGGTACCAAGAGGAAACTCAGTTTTGATCACCACGTGGAACCCGTCAAAGTAATGTTTCAACTTTTGGGTTTAATGAGTATGGCGTAGATCAATTTTTGAATCTGAGTGTACCTAGTTTTTGACTCGTTGAGCACCTCACTGATGAAATAGATTGGGCACTGAACACCATAAGCGTGATCGGGCTCCTCGCGCTCGACCACAAGGACAGTGGAGACGACTCGATCAGTCGCGGCAATGTAGAGTTGAAGGACTTCTCCTGACTTGGGGGCAGTAAGGACCAGAGGTGATGCAAGGTACTGCTTCAGTTGTGTAAAGGTAATATCTGCTTCCTCTGACCACTCAAACTTCTCGCCTGCCTTGAGTAACTTGAAAAAAGGTAAGCCCTTGTCACCAAATCGAGATAGAAATCGGCTTAGGGCGGACATACACCCTGTAAGCTTCTGAACATCTTTGACATTTGCTGGTCGCTTCATATTGAGGACAGCTTGCACCTTCTCTAGGTTAGGACATATGCCGTCACGACTGATGAAATTGCCTAGTAATATACCAGAGGGAACGCCAAAGATGCACTTTTTAGGGTTCAACTTCCATTGATATTGATTGAGCGCTACAAAAGTACGTGTCAGATCATCAATCAAGGAGTGGGATTCCTTGGTTTTGACAACTACGTCGTCTACATAAGCTTCGGCCAGTTCATCTTGTATCTCCTTTTCGAGGCACTCTTGTATTGCGCGTTGATAAGTAGCTCTGACATTTTTGAGCCCAAATGACATGGTCGTGTAGCAATAAGCGCCGAAGGGTGTAATAAAGGATGTCTTGATCTGATCATCCTTGTTGAGAGCAATCTGGTGATAACCAGAGTAACAATCAAGAAAAGATAGTAGCTCGCAGCCGGCCGTGGAGTCCACGACTTCGTCAATGCGAGGTAAGCCAAATGGGGTCTTTAGGGCAGTGTTTGTTAAGATCGGTGTAGTCAACGCACATTCTCCATTCATTATTCTTTTTTACGTACAAGAAACAAATTGGCTAACCAGTCCGAGTGATACACCTCTTTGATAAAACCGGCTGCAATAAGCCATGTAACTTCTACCTTAATAGCCTTCTTTTTGTCCTTCCTGAACCGCCGCAGCTTCTACTTACGGGTTTTGCCTTGGGGTCAACATTCAAGGAGTGCTCGATCTGATCTCGAGATACACCGAGCATGTCCGATGGTTTCCAAGCGAACACGCTTATGTTCTCTCTCAAGAACCGAACGAGCGTGTCTTCCTATTTGGGGTCAAGGTTTGACCCGATCAGTGCCATCTTGCTGGAGTCACCCTCGACCAGCTAGATCTCTTTGTACTCCTTGGACTTGATAGACTTTCGTGGTGCTTCAAGCTCTGGAATCTCCAGCTGGTTTGGAGGAGTCTTCTTTGCCTCCATCGTCGTTGCCGCCATGCGCAAGGAGAGGTCATGGGCTTTAACTACGCGAAAATTGTCCTCTTCACAGGTATAGGCAACGAATACATTGCCTCTGAGAGTGAGGACTCCCTTCTCCATTGGCATCTTAAGCACCAAGTACCTGTAATGAGGTACGGCCATGAATTTGGTGATCGCGGGGCGACCAAGGATAGCATGGTAGGTACCCTCGAAGTCAGCGACCACAAAGTTGACGTAGTCGGTACGGAAGTGGTATGCCGTGTCAAACTGCACAGGTAGGGTAATCTGCCCGAGAGGCGTAGAGCTCTGTCTGGGCAGGACCCCCCAGAACTATACGTCGTATGGTTTCAAGTCAGCTTCAGATATGTTCAATGCTGACAGACTATTCTTGAACAGGATGTCGATGCAACTACCGCCGTCGATGAGCACCCTGTTAAATTGCACTTTATTGATACAGGGACTGAGGACGAGAGCGAAACAACCTAGTTCGGGGATGGTGGCCCATTAATCCACCCTACTAAAGTTGATTTCTCAGTATGACCAGGGGGTAGTCTTGGATCTACAATGAGGTCGTCTGTCTTGGCCACGTTCAGACAAGCGTGGGTGAGCAGCTTCCACTCGTGTTTGCTTTCAACAGACACCTTGCCCCCGACGATGGTTGCAACATGCCTCACTGGTTCCTGATACTAGTGCTTGGGGTTCTTGTTAGGATCGTCCTCGTCATCATCCCAGTGGTTACGCTAGTCCGTTGCGTCATTAGGCTTGTTGGCATTTTCTGAAGCCTATTTACGACGGTAGATCTCCTTGAGGACCTTGTAGTTTTCCAATGTATGGTTGGACTTAGGATGAGCTGGGCAAGGCCCTTCAAGGCTTTAGCATAGTCTTCTTCATAATTGCGACGCCCACCAAATTTTTTCACGGCGTTGACCTCGCCATCGTCATCGCGAGCACGCTTCCCTTGAAGTTATCACGGTGATCGCCCGTGCTGATTTCTGTTGTCATGTCGATCATGATTGTCATTACGACGGTCCCTGATGTCGCTGTGACCTCTAAAGTCGTCGTGGCGGCAGTAGTCACGGTAATCGTCGCGTCATGGAGAGTACGGTGCTTTGCCAGTGCCCTCGTTCAGCAGCTTCTTGGTGTCGTCGGCATCCGCATACTTCTTGGCGGTGGTGAGGAGGTCGACCATCGTTATAGGCCATTTATGAAGGAGCTTGTCCCTGAGATCGTTGTGGTAGCACAGACCAGTAATGAAGGCTTCAATAGCCTTATTGTCGGTGATCCTAGGAATCCTGATGCGCATATCCGAGAAGCGTCGGATGTACTCGCGTAATGGTTCATCCCTGGCGTCGCAGATGCGCTGTAGATCGTACTTGTTGCCTAGCTGTTCACAGGTAGCAATGAAGTTTTCGACAAAGGCTTGATGCAAAGCATACCAGGAGTCGAAGTGGTTCTCTGGGAGGCTGACAAGCCATTGGTGCCCCACCATGCTGACCACCACGGGAAAGTAGTTAGCCATGACATGCTCGTCGCCCATAGCGGATCTGCAAGTGGTCTCGTAAAGTTGGACCCACAGCTCGGGATTGACCTTGTCGTCGTAATGGTTAAGCTTTTCAAGCTTAAAACCTCTAGGCCAGATGACCTGTCGTAGGTGGTTGGTGAATTGCTTGGGGCCCGGGGGACCATGGACCATATCGTACTCCATGCGACGATTGGTTTCATGGGACGCACGGTCCCGAGCTCTCTGTTCAATGTGAGGACGTAGGTCACGGTTGTTGAGGTTGCGATGGAGATCGTAATTGCCATCATGGTGATCTCGTTCGTCACCGTGTTGTTGTCCTTGACGACGGTGGTCCCGGTGGTCATTACCCCGGTTGTCGCTGCGTCGGTTGTCGTCGTTGTTATTGCGGTGGTGGTCGAGGTGGCAGTTATCATCGCGGGGAGGGTTTCCACGATTGTCGTCGTTGCCTCCGTCAGCTCCTAGATTGACACCAGGAGCTCTGTTGTCCATAACGTGGTTGTCTGCGTCAGCAGGTGCGCGTGGGCCACGTTGAGCAGGCCTGAAAGGTTGACTGGAGTGCTGGCGGCTCCTGCTAGTCGCGCCAGACGCGGACGGCCCCACGGCAAGTTCATTGGTTTGAACCATGGCCGCCTGGATATAAGCTTGCAAATCCTCCTGGATGTTTTGGATTTTTGGGGTATCCGGTAACCGCTTCAGGCTCTCAATGGCGACGACCACGTTGGCGCTTGGGGTTTTGAATACTGGTCTGTTCCCCACCATGTCAAAAGCATCGTTGAGGTTGCGCCCTTGCAATCAGTTATGCCTAGCCACAGCGTCAGCTTCTTGTTGGTCGCGATCTGCTTGCTATTATGCTAGGCGTGCATCTTGATCTATGCGATGTTGAGCTCGGTCGGCATTGCGCTATTGTCGCTCTTGTCGCTGTTGATCGGCCTCGCCCCTAGCAGGTGGGTTTTCATCTTAGCTAACCACGTTGATCATGGCGCCACGCCTTGGAGGGAAGGCCAGGATTCGAGGAAAGCCTGGAGGATGTAGCATCTCTTCATCACCGCTACCACATGGTGTAATACCATGGTTTGAGTAGTCTCGTCGGACACAGTGCTCGATCCAGAGCTCAAACGGCTATCTGTTAGGGTGGTATGGATCAAAACTCGATCAGAGCCCACCATATTGACGAAGTTGTGTGGTCGAGGTCGAGCGGAGCGCCCTTTAGGAGTTGAAGTGACCACTAGATCTGTACCCAACCGTTAAAAATGAGTGGCTCGAGCAGGTCGAGTAGATCTGTTGTAGTCGTTCGAGCTCTGCTCGGTAAACTGCTTTTGGAGCGAGTCAACCAGAGCTAGGGTAAACGAGAGTTTGCCACTGAGCCGGTCAATGGAGTCGATCAGGTCGGTGTTATCGAGTTTCCTCCCCTAGTAGCGAGGAAGGAGTCAATGAGTTGCCGGCGTGGTCAGTGACGGCGCTGGTGTAGGCGAAGCCGGAGCCAGCGTAGTCGTAGTCGACGCCGGTGTCGGGGAAGTAGTCGATGCAGATTGGATCTGCACCTCCTCCATGGCTGTGACGACGAAGTCGTTAGAGCCGGTGGTCCAGGTGATCTAGCCGATCGTGAAAGTGAGGCCTGCCACCGTGGCCATGGAATCAGGGAAGATGACCATCTCGCACGCCTGAAAAAGCAGTACACACACCCCCTACCTGGCGCGCCACTGTCGACAAAACCTGGTCGGCAGTCTACCGAGGGGTATGCCCAAGGTAGTAGATTGTCGGCAGACAGGTGTGCAAGCCACAAATGAGATGGTGATGCAGAACAACACGCGGGTTTACCTAGGTTCAGGCCGCCATGTGGGCGTAATACTTTACGTTCTGCTCTGCTTTGTTATTACTGTCTCGAACAATGTATTACAAGCTAGATTGCCCTAGAGCATGTTTTGATGTTTTTGAGGGGGTCCCTGCCCTCCTTATATAGTCTGGGAGGCAGGGTTACAGATCTAGAAACTAATCTTAGCCGGTTACAATTGCCATATAGAGCCGGATAAGGATTCCTAATCTAACTGACCAAGACCTTGCTTGATTCCCAAGTCTGGTTTGATGCCTTGCGTGAGACTCCATCCCGATGATCTGGATCACGCGTCGTCATGTAATGGGCTGGACCGTCTGGTCTGGGCTTGCCCATGTCTAGCCGTAAGAGTATAGGGGTTTATACCCCCATAGATTCCAAGGTTGTTAGGTTCAGTATTTCCTCGTCATGGCTGATGGTGTCAGTATTTCACAAAATTGTCATCCCTTCTCTGGCTGATTTGGATTGCATCATGGTTGATGGTGTTCTAGCCTCATGGTCATGGCTTGCAGCTGGCTTCACTGAAACTAAGGCCCTGCTTAGTTTTCACCCAAAAATTTTTCATCCTGTCACATTGAATGTTTGGACACATGCATGGAGCATTAAATGCAGATAAAAAAATTAATTGCATAGTTTGTATGGAAACCGCAAAATAAATCTTTTAAGCCTAATTAGTCCATGATTAGACATAATTGCTACAGTAACACACATGTGCTAATAATGGATTAATTAGGCTTAATAAATTTGTCTCGCGGTTTCTAGGTGAGTTATGTAATTAATTTTTTTATTAATATCCGAACACCCCTTCCGACATCTCATGAAACATCCGATGTGACACCCACAAACTTTTCACCCACGAATGCAGCGCTTGCATGTGGTGGACCTGCGGCCGGCTACACTCAAAGGATGGCAGCTGTTGCAATCGCCCGACATGGAATTGACTTACCACTGCCGCCTGTCGGCCTGTAGCACTCCCATTTGTGATCAGTGGCGGATCCATGACAAAATCTTAGGGGGGGGCTGAACTTTATGGCTGACTCGACCTTCGTCTTCAACCTCTGTCTAGTGTCCAACGTCTTCTTCCTAAGTTCCAATGCCAGAACTTTCATGGAGCTTAGGGGGGGCTGGTTTCTCCATCTTCCTCTCTTTCTCTCCATTTTTCTTTTTTCCTCCACCACTTCTTCTCCCTCACCCTCCCCATTTTTCATTGATGCATCAGCTGTAGGGGGGGCTGGAGCCCCTCCAGCCCCCTGTAGATCCGCCCCTGTTTGTGATGCCAATTTTTATTCATGATACCTTCATCCTCTTTTGTTCATCGCTACATTACATTTGGTTTACGAGAGTATGTTCTTTGTTCGTCATAATTTTACTCATTATTTTTTATTCATGAAAGTAAAGTCTTTTCTGGTTCATGCAAATACAATTTAATTTTAATAGATGATTTTTAAATATTTTCATTGCCACACAACAATTTTTTTTATTGAGTCCAGGTCTTTCGACGGTATTTTTCTTGGTTATGCTTCTCACTCTCATGCATATTGTGTTCTTAACCTTGAAACTAACTGAGTTGTGGAGACCTGTGAGGTCACTTTCGATGAAACCATACCTTGTTCTTCTCCTATCTTTGAATGTGCAGGTGATCAGGAGATAGGTGAGAGCATCTTTGTGGAGGGGGAGCAGGAAGATGCTAATTGGGGTGATACCAAGCCGACTCCATCGGTTGCCCCTCTCAAGCCTGTGACGTCCACTTCAACCCACAACCCTGATCCTTCTTCTTCCACTACTTAGGGTCCATGCGAGAAGCCTCCTCAGCCTACGCCGGCTGCACCTGAGGAGGCCCCAGCTGCTGTTGAGGGGGAGGCGACTTCTTCGAGAGAAGCACCTCGGCACATTCAGCGTCGCCACCCGCCTCAAACCATGATCAGCGACATCGACCAACGAGTCACGTGGTCCAGGTCATATCATATTTCACACTTCGCTCATTTTGCTTTCGTAGCTTCTTTTGAGCCTCGAGATATTGGACACGCTCTATGTAATGCCGATTGGATCAATGCTATGCATGAGGAGTTACAAAGTGGGTTTATAAGAATAAACAGAGTGAAAACAGGGTGGTAGTGAGGAATAAGGCTAGGCTAGTGGCTTAGGGGTTTTGCCAAAAAGAGGAAATAGACTATGAAGAAACCTTTGCTCCTGTTGCCTGACTAGAAGCCATTAGGATCCTTTTAGCGTTTGCAGCTTCAAAAGGGTTCAAGCTGTATCAGATGGATGTGAAGAGTGGTTTCTTGAATGGGTATATAGAGGAAGAGGTTTATGTGAGGCAACCCCTGGCTTTAAAAATCCTAAGTTTCCTAACCATGTGTTTAAGCTCCACAAAGTCTTGTATGGGTTGAAACAAGCCTCGAGAGCCTGGTATGAGCGTTTGAAAGCCTTCTTGCTTGATAAGGGTTTTAAGATGTGCTCTATTGATAAAACTTTGTTTCTCCTCAAGCAAGGCACTGACACCCTTTTGGTTCAGATATACATGGATGATATAATCTTCAGTGGCTCTTCTCATGCACTTGTTGCTAAGTTTGCAGATACTACGAGTAGAGAATTTGAGATGAGCATGATGGACGAATTGACTTTCTTCCTTGGGCTACAAATCAAACAAACTCACGAGGAGACGTTCGTGCACCAAGGCAAGTACACCAAGGACGTGGTCAAGAAATTCGATATGGGTGAGGCCAAGCCTCTTTCGACGCCCATGTCGACCACAATGGCCCTGGACGAAGATAAGGAAGGAGAAGTCATGGACCAGAAGGAATATCAAAGCATGATCGGATCCTTACTTTACCTGACGGTGACGAGACCGGACATTCAGTTCGTGGTATGTTTATGCGCGCGCTTTCAGTCCTCGTCGTGCACATCTCATCGTTTAGCCATCAAGCGGATATTTAGGTATCTTTGTTTCACACCTAAGTTTAGTCTTTGGTTTTCAGCCTCCTCCTCTCTTTCTCTTTACGGGTATTTCGATGCGGATTATGCTGGGTGTCGTGTTAAGAGGAAGTCTACTTTAGGGACTTGTCAGTTTCTTGGATCTTCTCTTGTGTCTTGATCTTCTCGCAAGCAGTCTAGCATCGCCCAATCACCACAAAAGCTGAGTATGTTGCTGCCGCTGCTTATTGTTCCTAGTTGCTTTGGATGATAGCTACTCTGAGAGACTTTTGGTTAGATTTTAGGCGAGTGCCTTTGTTTTTTGATAGCACTAGTGCCATAAGCATAGCCAAAAACTCAGTCCTCCACTCAAAAACAAAGCACATAGAAGTTCGCTTTCACTTCTTGTGTGACCACTATGAGAAAGGTGATATCGATCTGCACCACATTGATACCCAAAACTAGCTTGTAGATATCTTTACCAAACTATTTGACCAAGCCCAGTTTGCTTGCTTGCGAGGGGAGCTTGGAGTTTGTTTCCCTTTTTAGAGGAGGGAAACTTTGGATGTTGTACACTAGTTTTTTATTTCTTTGTACCTTAGTTTTTGTCTTTTGTCTTTTGTATCATATTGCATCTCATTTCATCATGTATGTTAGATCATTTTGAGCTTCATGATTGTAGTGACTAGAGTGAGGTTATGCTACACTTGGTATGTTATGCATGGACATGATGGTGCTTTTGGCTTAGGCTCCTTTTGATCAATTGATGCATGTTATGAGCTAAGCTTGTTTTTCAATCTATGAACTTGACTAAAACTTGTTGAAACATAAAATTTGTTCATCGTTAGGATTGGCACTAGCATGTGTAGGATTTATTGAGATCCCGATGCTATCACTTATATGCTAGGTTGCTACGTCTCATGCTTTGAGTTACTCGCTTGCTTGGACAACTTGGAGATTTTTTGTGCTAAAACTTAAAAAACAAGCTAAGTGTTGAGAAAAGATTGAGACGGGTCTGTACTGTCCTACTTCAAGGTATCGAGACGGCTTCTAATTGCACATTTGGATGGACTTAAGCCTTGTAGTGGATGCCGAAACTATTGCCTTAAGCTTCTGATTGTCTATGATATAGGCTTGGCATGGTTGCTAAGTTAGGACTGACGGTACAGATAACCTCTTGCACACACATATTTTGACTAATTCTTGTGTTAAGCTGCAAACTCCGATAAAATTAAAATTTGATAAAAACACAAGTCTTAGGTTCGTCTTTGACATGATGTGTGACCGTTGCTTGGGGTAGTTCACCTTGTATACTCCTATTAGCACTAGGTTGATTTCTTGCTTATACTCGCTATGTTCTACTTTCAGTGGTGAACCCCTCTTGAATTGCTTAAAATTGATCAAACTTGGTTAAATGCCATATTTTGTTTCACTTGATCAGTTTGAGCATTTGCTAGCACTTGTCTTTGTTGCTACACACACATGACAGCACCACCTAGAGCATCTTTTCACTTTGATTACTATACTCCTGAAGCTTATGCATTATTGCATCCCTTGCATTCATAGCATATTTTGAGGGGGGTTACAGTCTTTAGTTTTAGCTTGATAAGTGTATGTGTCAACAAGGGGGAGAGAATTCCATACACAAAAGGGGAGAGATACCAAACCAAACCTCATGTTGCAATTTGTTCAGGGGGAGTTGCAATTGAGTTGTTTTTGTTAGATATGCTGAGCCTTTGCCTTTTCTGGAGGGTCTAGCTGCTTTTTTGGCTTTTTGAGTTTTTGCTAGTAGTGTTGAGCACATTGTCTTTTTTTGAGGGCTAGCTATGTTTTACTTGGTTGCGTCGAGTCGTTGCCCATGTCTTTGGGGACCAAGTTTTGCTCATTTCAAATGACCCAGTTTTGGTTTTTCTCTGGCTTTTGGTCATTTGGATGAGCTCTTTGTTTTCTCTTCTTCTTATTTTTCTTTTGCTCAAGCTGTTTGTGTGTTAGTGTTGACAATGCACTCATCAAGGGAGAGATTACGAATACAAGGGCCCTTGTAGTTCGTTTTGTGATGAGTGATTGTCAATAATATGATCCACTACCTACATTGAGTTTGTGACTAACCATAGCGTGAGTTGGGTTGTGCGACATGTCTCTTGGCTTGTGGTGTGAAGGTATGGAGCTCAGAGGCGGTGGTCGACGGTGAAGTGAAGGTCAAGTAGGGACGTGCCGTGCCGATGGACCGAGAGCGGTGAAGGGCGGACGTGAGGCTTGGACCGAGGGACCAGAAGGCTGGGTGACCAGCTGTGGTGGCTGACATCTAGGACATCGACAAGCGCAAGGGTACATGGGAGTGACCGTGTTGACCGAGTCAAGACGGTGGACGTACGAGTCGAGTGGGGCTGAGGAGCACTTGGCGGACAGCCGGTCGAGGACGGCGGTGACACGTGTCGAGTGGCGGGGGACGCATATGGAGTACGCTACTCGCGGACGGTTTGGTGGTTTGGGCCTCAAAACCATCGGTGGCCGGTTTCGCGGGTTTGGGTCTCAAAACCTAGGCGGAGGTTCTGAGGAGGAATAGATGACACATGGCGGCATCGAGGAGTTCGCATCGAGGCAAAGCTATCTCATGAAGGGCGTGGTGGCCATCGGATGAAGATTACCTTAGGTTGGACCATAACGCCCTCGGGTTAAGTGATTCGACTCAAAATATACAGGGGCAAAACTAAGATTGTGTAATAGCTCTGTTAAATAGGATGAGAGAGCTCCCATCTCTCATACATCTCTCCCACTCTTTAATTTTCCCCTGTTTTCCCTAGGATTAGCTCTTCTAGTTCTTCTTGAGAAAGGTCAAAAACAAGAAATCTGTGGTTGTATTTTTTTGTGTTTTTGCGTGGGAATGAAGGCCTGAATCCTCCTCGTGGCCTCTGGGATTCGTAGTTTGATTTTTCGTTCATTGTGTTCTTGAATTTTTTTTCATTTTCGTTCTTGAGTTGGATCTCGATTTCCCGGGGTTTGGATTGATTCCAGGCGGTGATTTATTAGGAATAGGTTCTTACATAGTTGAATTCCATCTCTGCAAGATTTGAGGCCGAATCGTTTTGATTTGATGGAGATCCAGTCGATTTGGCGCTAGGCGCGTCGCTGTTTGCAGCGCTCGGTTTCTCTCTGTTCTTCGCTGGCCCTTCTGCTCGTCTCTCGCGGAAGATAGGACGAGCGCGTTCGACGGTGCAGCCCCCGTCGAGCGTGACCGAGTGGCAAGCGCTACTAGCGCAGGCAGGGTTAAAAAAAACCGCTCGGTAAACCGCGGTGGCCTAACCGGGCCGGACCGGTTCCGGTCCGGTCTGGTTAGGTATTCCCCAAATTCAAATTTAAAATTTGAAAGAAAATGCTGAAAAAATTCCTAAAAATAGTTCATGATTTATAGAAGCCAATGGTGTAAAAATTTTTCAAATTCGAGTTCGTTTAGTATTTATTTATACGTATAGAAGTTTGAAAAAAAAAAGAAAAAAAATCCCGGTCCTGGCCCGTTAAGGCCCCCAAATTCAAATTTAAAATTTGAAAAAAAATGTTGAAATATTTCCTAAAAATAGTTCATGATTTATAGAAGCCAATGGTGTAAAAATTTTTCAAATTCGAGTTCGTTTAGTATTTATTTATACGTATAGAAATTTAAAAAAAAAAAGAAAAAAGAAAATTCTAAACTCAAACCGAGCGGTAAACCGCTTAAACCGAGCGGTTACCGCTCCAAACCGCCCGGTAAACCGGTGACAAACCGAACCGAAGGCGCGTTTGAATTCAAATTCAACCGGTTACCGATAAACCGGACCGGTAAACCGGAACCGGAGGCCGGCGGTTTGGGGTGACCGGTCGGTAAAAAAAACCCTGAGCGCAGGTGCTCCAGCACCGTGTGTGCTCAGGTGAGCAGCGCTCGGCCCTGAACCTGGCGCCCTATCTGCTCTCTCCGTTCCCTCCCGCGTGTGCAGACCCGCGCCCAGGAACAGAGCGCAGGCGTGTTCGTGTTTTCTGCTCGGCGGCGTGCAGCACCACCGTCCGAGCCTCTCCGCTGCACTCAGCGTGTTCCAGTTCGCTGGAGTCAGGACTCCAGGTAGCAGTCGGTCGTTCTCAGGTTGCTCGGTCCATTTCCCTGTGACTCTGCTCGGCCGATCTCTCCCTCTGTCCGTTTCTGATTTTTCGTTACAGTGCAGCAGCAGTGCTTGTGATATTCTTTTGTAGTACAACAGGCAGCTAGTGCAAAACTTGATCGTGCTTTGCTTTTCCAAATCTTGTTATTGTCTCTTTCAAGCTACAGGATGTAATCAATGCTTGCCATCTTAATTTCAGTCATGTGCACATAATTGATTTTGTGCTTCCAACAGTGTCACTTGTGGCTGAATTTTTGGGAGCACTTTCAGTTCGTCAGTTTTAGTGTGCTGCTATCTTCGTCCAGGGAATTTCCGGTTTAGTGCCTCAGAATTTCTGGCCCGGCGATTTGTTTCGTCCGTGTTTTGCACGATTATGATCCGTTTTGAGTTCTGTCTTTTTGCGTTGGCTTTGTGCTGTCCCGCTGTGTTTCTAGGGAACATCCACCTACTCATTTTGGTCGTGGACATCACGTTGGTTGCTTCGCGTGTTTGACGGTGAATTTGGGACAGTAGCCGAATATTTCGCGAGAAATTTTACGGCTCTCATTCACCCCCCTTGGTCGCCGTTTTCGGTCCTTCATATATTAATATATAGAATATATAGATCATTGACGAGCTAACCCTTTAATATTTGTGTTAATTATTGAGTTTATAAGAATTGTCCAAATAACCTTCGGACTATGGGACCTTCACATTCAACTTTGACTCTAGGGTCAAAAAAAAGTATTGAAGGATTTCCTTTGAACATGATCCTTGAAGTATTGCTCACAAATTTGGTCAAAAAAGTATTGCTTGCAATTAACCATAAAATCGAGAACAAAGGCTCTATCCAAAAAAATAGCTAAAACAATTTTAGGAGACACCACATCTTATTTAACGCGAGGTTGAAAATGGCATCCGCTTTTGGAAATAGTTAAGGTCCCAATGGCCATAGCCTACCCCCACCCCCTCCTAAACATTGATTCCATGTCACGAATTCTAGATATTGTTACCACTAATCCTTTTGTGATTGAAATCACCACTCTTGATGACGAGCCCTTTCGACCTATGCCACCCGATCTTTGTGGTCCATCTATTGTGTCAATGGTAAAGGATTCCGACTACACCACATGCTCAAAGTTCCACGGCAAGTCCATGATCATCCTGGCTCAACCTTCTTTTTTGCGCATGAATCATCATGTACTCAACATCTCCATCCACAATCTTAGTGGGGGAGCGAGTTGGCTACATACTAGGGCCACCCTTGGGTTTGATATGATTTCCATGTTGCTAAGACACGTCACACCTCTGACGACACCTTACTCTCGAGTCATCTTTGGCTCCAAAGTCGTGTGTGATCATTATGTTATGACACCTATCGATCTCCGGTGGCATTGCTCGTCAATTCACTTTCATGCATGCCCATTCAAGAGTGAGGATCGCCACCTACCAAATCCTAGTAAAGACTTTGTTATCGAACTAGTCGGCGTAGCCTCTCAGACAGCATGGTAGTGTCACATCAAACACTGTGTTGACAATCCTACAATGACTCAACACATGCTTGTAGTGAGGTACCAACATCCCACACCCCTAGGCCTCACATGTCAGCTCAACCAGAAGCAACACAACATTAGCCTCTTCCACTTTCCCTTTCACTCTGTCTTCATTATTCCTATCTCCTCTCTCTACCATGGAGAAAGGAAAAAATCGAGGAGGCATGCTCTTCAAGCCACCCTTCGTCTCCAACTAACACCCCATTTTTGGAAAATCAAGACCCCAAGGTGTTCACCATCCTTAACCTCATCTTTTTCACAATGAATTAAGATATGACCTTACCTCACTCCACGGGTGTGGTCGATTGATCACATACAAGGGTAAAATGGTCATTGAACTTCGTTGCGGTTAGCATTCTCTCGAAATAGAAGACTCCTATATGTTAAGAGACATGATGGTACGAAACCAATATTGAGTTCAGTTTATATTTACATTGGGCCGCGTCACTTCGACTTTTGACATTCAGTCTTGAAGCTCAAACCATTTAGACACTTAAACCGTTTTGCATTAACTTTAAGGAATACACCAAATATTGGCACCACCATGATTGTTTGCTGAACAAACAATCCCATAATGCCACTGAAAGGATGCAAGAAGTCCAAAGCAAAATACGCTTCAATGTCCGAAGCATCTTTACAACCTATCGACAACAAAGCTTCTGACCATCCCCTAGATGGCTAGACCAAGGCACAAAAATTCATGGCAGAGCACAAAAATTCACTCATTCTGATCAAGTTAGGATTTTTTTCTTTCTATTTTTCCATTTTTATTCACTTTTGCAATTGGATATTTTCTAAAAATATTCCCATTGCCAATTAATTTAGTGAGATTTATTTGTAGAATTTCCCTTTATACTATTTGTATTGATCAAATTTGCCTTTATATTCTTTGTAATATTGCTTAAAATCATATTAGTTTGGATGGAGATAAAATTTATATAAAACTTGTAGAGCTCGATGAGATTTATAAATTTTAAGCTCACAAAATTTGTTTGAAGCCATCTTGGTGTTGAGATAATTAATCGATACAATGTTCACATACGTGTTTGTAAACCTAAACATTGTATTGATTACTTCAACACTAAATGTTTTCAAATGAAAATGATGTGAGCTACAGAGATATAGATCCATTGAGCACTACATTTTTATAAAAGTTTGTCTACATACATGGTCATATGAAAATGTTATAATTTTTAAGATATTCTATGCTACAAGTAGATAAATCGAGGGTATTTTATTCACTACCTATGTAGCAAATCTCTAAAAAAATATGATTTTTATATGATGTCATTGGAAGATAAAATTTACATGGATATTGTAGTGTTCGATGAGAACTACAACTCTGTAGTTCACAACATTTTTGTTTGTTTGGTGTCGTGAAGATTGCATCAGTACAAGTTGTATGTCATTATTTCAGGGCTAATATAGCTTGAAACACAAAAATTGAGCTATAAAGTTGTAGACCTTGTTGAGCTCGACCATTTTCACATAAGTCCACGTCCATACGAAAAAGCTATGATTATTTAAAGATACAGAGAAAAGAAAATTCGCTAATTGGAAATTCTATCAATTGAAATGGTGAAATTTAATTCTTGCCATTTCAATTGGTGAGCAGTATATTTCTGCAATTGTTTTATTATTTCAAATATTTATGGGAAATAAAAATATGGAGTCCTGACTTGGAGGCCCCATTTGCTAGATTTGGCTATGCAAATTTCTCTTTTGGTGAATAGAATATCTAAGATCGGCCGACCCACTTACATGCAAAGAGATCTGATGATGATGTCAACATACGATGGTTTTGCTGATGTCAAATACTTTTCCTGTTTTTAAGGTGTTGTTCCTTTTTTTATTTTCTTTTCTTTTCTTAGACTTCGAATTTTTTTCATAAAAGGCAAATATTTGTTTCACCGTTACAATTGTTCTCTTCATTGGTTTTTCATTTGTGATGCCAATTTTTATTCATGATACCTTCATCCTCTTTTGTTCATCGTTACATTACATTTGGTTTACGAGAGTATGTTCTTTGTTCGTCATAATTTTACTCATTATTTTTTATTCATGAAAGTAAAGTCTTTTCTGGTTCATGCAAATATAATTTAATTTTAATAGATGATTTTTAAATATTTTCATTGCCACACAACAATTTCTTTTTCATGCTAGTTATTGCTTCTACTGTTGTTTTTTATTTTAATATTTTGGGGCATGCTAATGTAATTTTCTATTTTTTTTTGTCAATCACAGCAATTATATATTATGCGGACAAGAACACATAATATATTTTTTTGAAAGATTTTTTTTGTTTACGAAATTATTGCTGACGTCTGTAAAGTAGCGTTGCTGAGGTCAGCAAAGCCTCGCCAGAGTAGTTTACAATTTTCGCGCGCCCGCGAAAAGCCGAAAACGCGAGGCCCGTATCCTACTCGAACCAAACATTGAATTCGAGTCGGAGTCGTAAGCGTCAGAGCGAAGCCACCGGGCCACCATAATCGCAGCTGTCGGATCCCCTTCCCTCACCTTCTACCAATCGCTTCTTTCCATCTCGATTCGCAATTCGCTTTCTCTCTGCTCTCCGCTCGTCTTTCGATCCCAGATTCACACTGCCTCCTCTCCCAATCTCGAGTTCAGATCATGTCTGCGGCGGTGGCGGTGGTGCCGACGGCTCGCAAACGTCCGGCACCGCACCAAGAAGCACGCGCTGCTGCTGACGCGAACAAGCGACCGCGGCACAGCGGTCCCCGGAGCATCGACGAGTTCGAGCTGTTCGAGGTGCTCGGCGAGGGCGCCGAAGGCGTCGTGCGCAGGGGGCACGACCACCGCACCGGCAAGAAGGTGGCGCTCAAATGGATCGGCCACCCCGACCGCCGCGCGCTCGCCATGGAGGCCGGCTGCCTCCACGCGTGCCGCGGCCACCCCTCCATCATCGGGATCCAGGATGTCGCCGCCGACCCCAAGACCGGGGATATCCACCTTGTGTTGGAGCTGGTCCACGGCGGGGTAAGCCTTCGCGACTCCATGTGGAGGCCCTTGTCCGAGGACGTGGTCCGCGAGATGATGCGGCAGCTCGTCAGCGCTGCCAAGAAGATCCATGGTGTGGGCTTCATCCATTGGGACATGAAGCCAGAGAATATCCTCGTCTGCCCTTTCGGCGAGCTCAAAGTCTGTGATTTTGGATCGGCGACGCGACAGATGCTTGCCGGGAAGGCGCATGAGGCCCACCCTGTCGGGACGCTGCAGTACAACTCGCCGGAGCTGCTCGACGGCAATTGGTACTACGGCCCGGCCGTGGACATGTGGGGCCTCGGTTGCGTTATGGCGGAGCTCCTGGCCGGTGAGACTCTGTTCCAGACAGAGACACATGAGGAGATGCTTGACGAGATGTCCGAGCTACGAGATCGGATGACCTCTGCAGCCGGAAAGCTTGATCCGGAGTGTTTGGCAGATCTGTCGGGGGATGGGCGTGATGTGCTGACGGGCCTGCTGGCCTTCTGCCCTGAGAAGAGGCTCACCGCGGCGGAAGCGCTTGAGCACCCGTGGTTCAAGAACTTCAAGTCACCCTGGATACATGACATTGTTTAGTGATCGTTAGTAGTACCATAGGGACTATTTCATTGCATTGTAGGGGCTTAGCTGATTTATGTAATGTTATGAAGCAACCTAGTTCATTGTTACTTCTTTGCCATTTATTTGTTGTTTGACCAATCTTTGTAGCAGGAATTGATCAGTGTAATATGTGTTCAATGCAATAAAATGTCAGACTTCGTTTTATAAATGTCTCTTGTTATCTGTTCCCAGTATGGGATCTACAAATGCCAGTGGCTCAGGAAGTTGCAGCTCTTGTCAGGAAGTAGTCGATTCTAGCCTTGAGGAAATGCTCTGACCCAGCTTCACCTCAATTACCAACGGTAAAGCTAAAGGTATGAAAATTATGGGTTACTATTCCTTATCTTTTCTGGCCTTTAAGTGCATCTGCTGTTTGAGTTACAGGTCTGAATCATCTGAATGGTGTTGTGCCTCCATTGATCCACAGGGATGGCGAGTATGATTTTCGATTGGAATGGGTCACGGAGAAGCAGATTCTATAGAGCTTCGTCCTGGTTACTACTGAGCTGGAGCTAATGTCGTAGTGTGCTTTGACTGACGGGAAGCACCGGCACAGAGGGGTGTGAAGGATTTCAGATTCAAAAGAAATGGTTTGGGAATACAGCTCCTTCCCATGATTATGACAATCCTGATACCGATTCTATATGTCTAGGTTCACAGAGCTTCGAATGTCTCTTCGTTGTCAATGGATTTGCTCTATGTGTCATGCTGGTAATAAACTTGCCCGAGTTCATCCGTACCAATTGCAGTGAGCTGAGATACCATTCTACAGCGGGCTCATTGCAGTGGAGAAATTGCTACTGACAACGACCCACAGCATAGACAGCAGTTGCAGAACAACAACCTTGCCCTTGCTGAACCTCTTCAGATTGAGAGGGGGGCCAACTAGATTTCTTTTTTGAAAGGCAGAACTAGATTGTTTTCATTAGGTTGGTTCCTCAAGGTTTGTCCCTTTGGTTCCTCAACATTTCACGTTGTTGGGATGTTATTGCTTGTGTTTGCATAAGTAGTGGTAAATTCTAGGGGGCTATGGGAGCTCTGAAGACGCCGCTTATGTTACTCAAATTAGTTTTTAGGTTTGCTGAGTTGATGTTATTCTGTTTAGAGTTACTTGATGTTATTGCTGGGCTGCTGGGCATTTTGATATCACACAACAGTATCAGATGGACTATATACTCCTTGTATCAGCATGTGTTATCTGATTTAATTAATGAACATTATTTTTTTTGAAAGAACGATTTTTTTAAAGAACAATGAACATTATTTTTGACCTTGCCATGCTATAAAATTTTTTGGAACTTGTGACTAGTTTCCTAGCTAGATACTTCTCTTCTGTTACTAGAAGTGGAATTGCTAGCAGTTCAAATACTTGTGGCAACTAAGATTTAGCAGACTGAATTGCTGGCCTTCTGCCCTGAAAAGAGGCTCCTGGCGGCGGAAGCGCTTGAGCAACTGTGGTTCGACTTCAAAGCAACCTTTGATTCATGATTTTGTTTAGTTATTAGATCGCTAGCAGCTATTTCTTGATGTAGGATTGTAGTACCACATAGATTATTTCATTGCATTACCACACGATATACTCATGTTGTGTTCTATGATGTTCATAGCATGTCATTCCCAGGAAGGGATCTACAAATGGCTGTGGCTGAGGAACTTGCAGCTCTTGTTAGGAACTAGCAGATTTCAGCCTTGCCTAGCTATTTTCTGAAGCCATATACTGGATTCTGGGAAAAGCTCTATGGCACAGCTTCACCTCAATAGCCATCGGTAAAGAAGGTATGGAAATTTTGAGTTAGTATTCCTTATCTTTCCTGGCCTTAAACAAAACTAAGTACATCTGTTGTTTGAGTTTCAGGTCTGGATCATCTGCATGGTGTTGTGCCTCCTTTGATCCACAAGGATGGCGAGTACGATTCTTGTGAGTACCATTTTAGATTGGTATGGATCACGGAGAAGGAGATGGGATAGAGCTTCGTCCTGGTTACAGTTACTACAGAGCTGGAGCTAATGTCGTAGTGTGCTTTGACTGACGTGAAGCATCGTCGCAGAGGATACTTGCTCTCTCGCTGACTCGTAGGGCTTGTTAAGATCAGAATACTACACATGATACTCTGTAATACTCAGCACATGTTTTTGTCAGTTCATTTCGAACCTTTCTTACCAGGTGTCTTATTCTTTTAATTTACCAATGACAGATGAAACGAATAGTTGCATATTGATGAGGACCTGTTGAATATTATGAATAGTTTACAATCCATTTGGGGGCAGAGTTTCGGTTTCCAGTTTGCTCTGTGGAGTGTCACTAAATTCCTCTCATCAAGTCTATTTCCAATGCTTTTTCCCCATTACAGTTATTATCTACGTGAAATGACTCTTTGTTTAATGGTATTTAGTTTATTAAACTTCTTTTTTATCCAAACGCATGTAGTACTTGCGTCAGACCGGGGTAGTGATGCTTTTAAATACAGGATACACTTGATTTGCTAGGACCGTAGATCGAGAGGGTGTGTGTATGCACGATTGTGAACATTCAGCAGAGGAAAAAAAACAAAAAAAACCTAAGGAGGCAGTTACCAACCTCCCATCAGGAGATTGTTGAGTCAACCTATATTCAGCTTTAATGCTATTATTATTATTATTATTATTATTATTATTATTATTATTATTATTATTATTTTGTGTACATTGTGCTGGGGAGCAAGTTTTTCATTAGAGCAGCTCCAGTGTTGGTTGAAAATCAAACCATGGAGCCCGCAGACCGAACTGTATACACTAGAGGTGTCGAACTGTGTTTGTCAGAAGCAAAAGCGGAGCTTGCAGACGAGCCGAACCAAGCAGATTAAATAATACATTTGTGCGGACGTTTGCCTGTGGCCAGCCTGCTGCATCGGGTCACATGAGAGATGGAGAGAGAGAATACTTTTTCTGTGTACATGGAGCCCACAAACCGATGCCTACACTAGAGCTGCCGAATCAAACTTCTGTTCACATGTATTCGAAGGTTCGCTGCATACTGGAGGTGCCCTTAAGAGGGAAAGCTATTCAGAGATCACAATTATAATTTAGTGATATAATATAAGAGTGTGTGGATTGTACATGTAGAGAATTCTTCACGAATGTGTAGCCAGGGATCATGACATATGGTGACACTGTCCGTCATAAGACCTCTAGGGACCTCAAAAACCAATATATATGAGCTTGTAGTAGTAGTAGTATTTGTTTTGGTTCCGGCAAATGGTCTACAATATAAATTTGTCTTGTATATTTAAATAAACTTCTACATATTGGTTACCTTAATGTAAAATTATGTCAAAAGCTGTAGTAGATTCAATCGCAAGTTAGATTAGGGTCACCATTGCTTGTTAGTGTACTTGAAAAGTATGGGAAGGAGCTGTTTAAGGAACTCTCCCTGTTGCAGGCCTCAGCTTCATTCCATTACAGACATTAGGTTTTGTTCCAAAAATTCCAAAAAAAAATTATACTGAATCTTTCCTTCGCTGATATTTTGAACTATGTATAACATTGCGTACACGGCCGGACGAAATGAGGACGACATCACGGTAGAACTTTGCACCTTTTATGGCAGCTTGGTTTCTGAACTCGATTAGTTGTAACCTGGACATCAAACATTTTCAGGTTCCCTTTTGCAGGGGTATTCAGCAGCTTGCGATAGAGCATTCATGAGCATTACAACATGCATATCAAAGCTTTCCTATGCATCATTTTTAGCTCCGGGTGATTCCTTAGAAGTGCAAAATACGCCATTCAGTTCATCGAGTCACGTGATGTCGAACTCCAGCTGCTGGGAAGGTCATCGACGTCAGAATGCTGCTGTCGAGCCAATTTGCTGACAGCCCCAATCAGATAAGACAGAAAGTGTCAGACCAGAATGGCGCCTAGCTCTGGTGATTGCAATGGCTAACCACAAGGGGCGGTGTTGCATTTACTAAACTCAAGGGGCGGTGTTGCATTTACTAAACTCAAGGGGCGGTGTTGCATTTACTAAACTCCAGCTAAGACTTCCACTTATAAATCGAAGGCCACATTAGTGTGAATGAACTGGTAGTGAGGGTTGTGAGTTTGAAGCCATGAAAAAACATGTGTGCACATATTTTTGTATGACTTAGGGAGGTTGTGTTGTGATAGTAGTTTGTGGGTGATCTTTAAGGTCTACTCCATCCATTTCAAATTATAAGGTATTTTGATTTTTTTTAATATATAACTTTTCTTATATATCTGGATATATATATATATATAATTTATGTCTTGATATATGATAAAACTTTGTACCTAGAAAAGCCATACAATATGAAGAGAGAGAGAGAGTAGAATTTTACTCTTTGATTTTAGTTACTTTTTGGTGGTTGGAATATTTCCGGTGGCTAATCAAAGTGACAAGAATCGGCACTATGCTAGGCCACATCTCAAGATTGCGACTACATTAAACATAAAAGAATTATGTCTCCATATTTTTTTCTTCTTTTGAAAAGCTTGTCCCCCACAAATCGCTTATGGTGGAACTACAACATCTGGCAAGCGACACATAACATAGCAAAGCTATTGATCCACTCCTTCTATCCCATAGAGAATGTCATTTTACTTCTCAAGAAGTCAATTAGTTTCAACTGTGTGTGCGTTATACTGCACCCTAGGTGTAGGATAGCTATTCTACGCCATGGACCAACTGACCGACCCAACCAGCTCCCGAGAACGTGCCTCGTGTGCCCGACCCTGCCCAACGCGACTCGGTCTCTACCCCGCACCCAGCGCGCCTAAGGCCAATCTCAACGCTAATTTCACATCCTAGTTTCCAACACAATTATATTTTGGAAACAGTGCAGGAGAGTTTCATCTCTACTCCCATGAAACTCTTATCATCTCTCTCTTTATTGACACAGTGTCATATCAGCATATTTAATACCCATAAAACTATATGAAATCTTCATTGACATTGGCCTAATCCTTCGCCCACACGGCCCGCACCCCTCACGCACCTCCCATCACGCGCGCCCAGTCGCCCGCGCCTCGCTTTGTCTGCTCGCGAGGGACAGCAGCGCATGCACCTGCACTGCACTCCTGGTGGCACAGCGCATACACCTATCACCTGTTTAAGCCACCGGACATGCAGCATATACTGTATATTAATTCATGCACATGTGTACTAAGCTCGCACCGCTTTTTATTTGCATGCATGCATATTTCAAGCAAATTAATTCATGTGTTACTATTTTTTCATTTTTATTTGCATGCATGTATATTAAGGAGAAACTAATTCATGTGTTAATTCGCAAGCCATGCACACGCTAGTAGCTTGGTACAGCCGCGACAAATTCATCAAATATTTTGTCAGTATCCTCAAGTATTTGTCTATATCTTCGAGTATTTTGTTAGTAGCTTGGTACAGCCCGTATTATAATACTAGTACCTTTAAGTATTTTATCAATATCTTCAAATATTTTGTCATTATCTTTAATTTTTTGTCAATAGCTTGGTACAGCCGGTACTATAACTTCAGTTGTTGCTAGTACCTTTAAGTAGTTGTCAGTATCTTCAAGTATTTGTCAGTATCTCCAAGTATTGCGACAATATTTTTGTTAGTAGCTTGGTACATCCGGTATTATAACTTGAGTAGTTGCTAGTACCTTTAAGTATTTTGTCAGTATCTTCAAGTATTTTGTCAGTATCTTCAAATTTTTGTTAGTAGCTTGGTACAACCGGTACTATAGTTGCTAGTACTTTAAAGTAGTTGTCAGTATCTTTAACTATTTTGTCAATACTATGACTCTAGTTGTTGCAAACATTTGTCAATATGTTTTAAGTAGCTAGCAGTATCATATAGTATGTGTCAGTATTTTTCAATAAATATCAGTAATATTTTTCAACTACGACAAGACTCAAAGGTTATTAGCTTCAATATTCGACAGGATTCTGTCGACAAAACCTGGTCGGCAGTCTACCGAGGGGTATGCCCAAGGTAGTAGATTGTCGGCAGACAGGTGTGCAAGCCACGAACGAGATGGTGATGCAGAACAACACGTGGGTTTACCCAGGTTGAGGCCGCCGTATGGGCGTAATACCTTACATCCTGCTCTGCTTTGTTATTGCTGTATCGAACAATGTATTACAAGCTAGATTGCTCTAGAGCATGTTTCGATGTTTTTGAGGGGGGTCCCCAACCCTCCTTATATAGTCCGAGAGGCAGGGTTACAGATCTGGAAACTAATCTTAGCCGGTTACAATTGCCATATAGAGCCGGATAAGGATTCCTAATCTAACTGACCAAGACCTTGCTTGATTCCTAAGTGTGGTTTGATGTCTTGCGTGAGACTCCATCCCAATGATCTGGATCGCGCATCATCATGTAATGGGCCGGACCGTCTGGTCTGGGCTTGCCCATGTCTAGCCGTAAGGATATAGGGGTTTATACCCCCACAGCTAGTCCCCGAGCACTATGTATTCTGTATCGATACATTGTCTTAGTCTTCTTCAACTTGCGAGGTTCGTCTTTACATCACCTTGAAATGTTAGCCGAGCATGCGCTAGTGTTCCGTCTGGATCAGGAATCAGTAAACCATGATTGTTAATGAACATTGCAGTTGTCGATGAAGATTGCATAGTGGTCTAAAAAGAAAAATTTTCTTTCCTGGTGAAGTATACCCACTTGTATTTCTAAAAAGAAATATAAGTATGCGTATTTGATGGAAGTAACTTACAAAAAATTCCAGAGCGTAGAGGTCAAAAAATAGAAACAATTCACCGTCAGGTGAAGTGTACCCACTTAGTCTCCGAGCCTGGTAGTAGATGACGTATTCACATGGTGCCAGGGTCTAAAAAAGAATCCGCAAGAACCAATGAATATTATGCGCCGTCAGGTGCATCATATATGATGCAGTCCCTGAGCTTGCTGGAAGGCAAAAAAACGAGCCTTGTAGCAAGGTCTAAGAATATATTAAGCGTCAATCGACTGTATGCAATCATAGTACACGTAGTCGAGCAAGACGAATCCTGGAGCAGGAAGTGGTGTAACAAGTCCCCGAGCTCGAAGGTCTAACGAACAGTCCTCGAGCTCATATGTCTAGCTACGAGTCCCGGAGCTCGGAGGTCTGGCGTCGTGTCCCCGATCTCGGAGGTCTAGCGACTAGTCCCCGAGCTCGGAGGTCTGGCGATGAGTCCCCGAGCTAGGAGGTCTGGCTGCAGGTCCCAGACCTCAAAGCTCTGGCTACAGGGTCCAGAGTACACTGGTCTAGCGATTCCTCGAGCGTGGAGGTCTGGCTGCAGGTTCCAGAGCTTAGAGCTCTGGCTACAGGTTACAGAGCACAGTGGTCTAGCGAGTTCCCGAGCTTGGAGGTCTGGATGCATGTTCCAGAGCTCAGAGCTCTGGCTACAGGTTCCAGAGCACGCTGGTCTAGCGAATCCATCGCCACGCTGTCTCTGTATCACTCTTTCTTTTTTCTTCTTTTCTTTTTTTTTGTTTTTTTAACTGGTCTAATCTGATACGCTGATGATGTGGGCGACGCCGCAGATGCTTTAGGGCGCATCATGTGAACAGTGACCCAGTGTCTGTAACAAGACACGTTTGGGTCACGGACCAAACGACGCCAAAATCGAAGGGACGTAATTTTTGCGGAGAAAATATGTCAGTTACCGCAAATTTCGCGTCACGTGCCCCATTCTTTCGGAAACTGAATCGCTTCTGCCTCTTAAAGACCGGGAAAGGGAACGATTCCAATCTACTCACACTCGCATATTCGCAATCAACCGTCTTCTTACTTCCGCCGCCACCGCGCCATTGTTAGCACAGAGCCTTCTTGAGCCCCAGCGCCACCACCGTAGTGCAATCCACAATCGCTGTCATAGGCATCAACGAGGTTACCCCAAGTTCCTCACACGCTGCCGCTGTTTGAATCACCGCCACCAAACCCTAGCCACTGGGAAGAGCGGCGCCCTCCTTTTCCTCCGTAGAAAGGAAGAGTCAAAAGAGTTGGGGAATGGCCGCGAGGAAGACGAAGACGGAGGCCGAAGTGCGCAAGGAGATCATGAAGAAGGAGTGGAGTATGTCAAAGTGCACCCCACTGAGCCTCGAGCGACTGGTGCGGATGGGTGTGTTGCATGCCCAAGAACTGGCGGGATGGCGTGCACCCGATCTGGAGCCATTCCCAGATCCCAAAGGAGGTGAAATTATTGTTTTTGAAGAATACTTCACTCATGGATTTGGTGTTCCTATACATCCATTCTTGCAAGGGCTCTTCAATTATTATGAAATCAGTATCTGCAATCTGCTTCCGAATTCTGTGCTGCTTGTTGCTTGCTTCATCCATCTCTGCGAATCATACGATGGTTTCCAACCCCACTTCGACTATTTTTGTCACTTGTTTTGGTTGAAGAAAAAAGGAGGTCAAGGCGGTTCCAATGTGGCTGGTGGCTACTATCTGAACATGCGGGAAGGGATCAGGGCGGAGTACCTACACTGCCCTTGGAAGACCACATTAGAGGACTGGTATAGGCATTGGTTTTACATCCGTGAAGAACCAAGCTAGGCCTCATACTGCGATGTATCCTTGGTCTCAGAAAAAACTGACAGTTGAAAAGAGCTGCCGCAGAACACAATCCAGATTGAGGCAATAATGCAGCTGCTACCTTGGTCGAGGCTGGATGGACCAAGTGTGGTCGGTAATTTTATCAGTCATCGGATCCAACCATGTTAGGCCAGAGTGCACGCGGCATTTGAATACTAAGGTCGCATGGACCCAACCAGGATGAGGAATGAAGATCTCGAACCGAAAGAAGTGAAGATCAGGGTCCGAGACCTGTTTAATCTTAAGGATCCCAACTTCAAGAAGCTGACAGTCATTGAGCCAGCGTTCAAGCTCACTCGCCCACCATCACTGGTAAGTCAATTGTTGCCTGCTAGTTTATCCTTGTGATAGAAACTCTGCATAATAACCAGGTCATTGATGTGCTATCATTCTTATATTCGTGTTGCTCTCTGTTGCCCAGTTTAATGGACATGAGAGAGCGCAAGCATTCATCTCTTGTCCTCCAGGCGTGGAGTGGCCTGAGGTCATGCCGCGGGCCCATGATGCACAACCGCTGCCCGTGGACGATGATCCTTTCGAAGTTGATTGGCTTGCAATTGAAGATGAATCAGAGCAAGCCAGCCGACTGGCAGACAAGAAACCAATTGTTGCCCTGACGAAGAAAAGGGGCCAGACCTCACAAGGAACCTTCGCGGATGAAAATCCAGAAGGGGTAGTTGACCTAAAAGAAGCAAAGGACCCAGCAAGCAAGCGTCGACGCCTTATTGCTGACTGGCCAGAAGAAGAAGATGAGGAGGTCGAGGAGGTATCCGGTATTGTAGCACATAGCCGGAGGGAGCGGCTCGCTAGAAGGCAGGAGCCGACACCGCCGTTGCCAGCACCTGAGCTAACACCTCGACCACCGCAACCACAGGCACAGGCTGCAAGAATCCCGAAGCCTACTGCCGCTGTTAGAAGCGACGTAGCTAAACCAGTCCCGACCATTGGACCAGTGGCAGAGAAGGGTACCGGTCCCGAGAAGGCGAAGAAATCTCGGTTCGCCACCGTATTCTGTTGTACAAACCTATAAGTTGTCGTGAACTTGTATGAGTATAAAATAATTGATCAATATCATCACCTTTGTAACTTGTTATGGATTTGTATAGCTCTGCATCAACCCAAAGGCTAGAAGAACTGTCTGGCGGTGCAACAACACCACCACCAGATACTGCCATCATAGAGCAGCAGGTCCTAGAGCAGACCAAAGCAGAGAGGGTAGTCCCCGAGTCGCAAGCTCCATCAGCATCTTCTCCTGGTCTGCAAACTGAAGTATCGGTGCAAATAGAAGATAGTGGGGCCCCAAAGCTGCCAGAACAACCACAGAAGGTACCAGAACCAGCAGTACAGCACCAGCCAGCCCCAAAAAACCCAGAATAGCCCCAGCCGGCCTTAGAGCAACAAGTCCCAAAATATGCAAAGGTTGGTGAGACCACCAAAGAGCCAACTAGAAGTGCTAGACCAGAAGAAAAAACCGAGTCTTCAGCCCCAGCCATGGAAGAAATCCTCGGTCATTATGAAGAATAAAGCAGATTTTGTGGTACCTGCTCCTACACTGTGGAGATCCTTGTAGGAGACAAAGTCGAGGCCGTAGAAGCAGTTGGCAAAATATTCCTGGAGGAAGTTAAGGTAAGCCTCTCGCAACTGTACAATCTGTTGTTGTATAATCCATAAGAACTGCTTTGTGATCATGTATACTGCAGACTGTGGCCGAGAAGAACAAACAGCTGAGCGCAGAACAGAAGAAACTGCAGCAGTAGTTAGAGAGTTATGCGAAGCAAAGTATTGATCATGAAGAAAAGATGCGCACGGTACTTCAACGGCTGGAAGTGGTCGAGAAACAGAGATCGGGTAAGGGTCCCTTCTGTTGTTAGGTGCTCGAGCTCTGTAGGGTGCTGTATTGCTGTACTAGTCATAATCGGAGTATTGATACAGGTCTGGACGTCGAAGTCAGCCGGCTTCATGAAGAAAATGCTTAGGTAGCTGCTGAGCATGACCGGCTGACCAAAGAGAAGACCAAATGGCTGCAGACACAGCAGGTCATGAAGGAGGAGAATGCTAAATTAGCAAAGGATCTAGAGAGTAAGTATTCCTCATCATTGTTGTAGCTTTCATTGACGTTTGCGGCATGAAATTCTTATCGACATGACACCATGCAGTTGTAAATAAAAATGCCAAAGTGCACCTTGAGAAGATGAAGAAAGACCGCGATGACCTGGAGCTTCAAAACCAGGCTGGTTCAAAAAAGATCGAGGCGTGGTCCCAGAAGTGCGACAAGCTCACGAAGGAGCAAGAAGCCCTTAACGGCAAATCCAAGATACTCGTCAAGGAGCGAGAGACTTGGAAGCACGCCTGCGTTGAGATGGTGAAAGGGATCACACCAGTGCTCGATGTCATTGGCGCCGACTCCACCGAAGCTGGAGTGGAGGCACCAAAAATAGGCCTGGTCGAGAAATCCCAAAAAGCCTGGGGATGGCTCCAACATTGGATGAAGGACATCAAGGAATATGTGGGTGCACATGTACTTAGCTTGGTACGTGTCCACTACCCTTTGTTGGATATTGCTCGCCTGGAAGCCGGTTATCCTAGGAAGGTCGGGGTGGAGCCAGCTGACGAGCTGCGATCAGAGGAGATGAAGCATGCTGCGGAGATCACGAAGGACATCATCTTATGCCCAGCTATAGCCCCATCAACTGGAGGAACAATTCAGTTGTATGTGGGTCAAATACCCATGCCACCATCTCTGGCTTCCAGCGAAGGACGTTTTGCTCCATCCTCGACCACGCCAAAGGTCTCGGAAGTACCAAAGGGCCAACAGTAGGAGGAACCTACGAATAGTTCATAGGAGAAGTTAATTTTCATTATCTTATTGTAAACTCGTGCCTGCAAAGAGGCGAGCTTGTAATAAGGGAATGAGTAATACAATGTAAAGTTGTTTATGTTTTTGTATGAAAAAACGTTGAAGCTTTGTATTGCGTACGAATTTAACTAAGTTAGAACAGCAGAATGTTCTATTTTAGTTGTTCCGGTGTAATCGATTAGAACTAAGTTAGAACAGCTGAATGTTCTGTTTTTAGTTGTTCCAGCGTAATCGATGTCATCCTGTAGGTTTGTACGGCTTTGGAGAGGCCAGTGATCCGAGTGTAAGGCTGTCAGAGCCTGTATACACGTAAGAGTACGACTGGTCTAGCCAAAGGGCATCTGCCGACCACCCAAAACGCAGAGGGCCGATCTCGTGCACGCTAGGAGTGAGGTCGAGGACAGAGCTGCTCTGAGAACCTGAAAGGATTGGTGATCGATGTACTGGTTTATCAAAAAGTTGTTATAGTTGTAGAATCAACAATGTAAACAAGTGTAGTAAATTGTAGTCGAGTGTATATATATATATACAGAAAAAGGTACATATCTGTATTTGAGAATTAGGGGTAAAAACACCTAAGCTTGTCGATATGGACGGAGTTGGGCACGTCACTGCCGTCAAGTCTTGCAAGCCTGTACGAAGTAGGTCATGTAACAGCCTTGACGATGTATGGCCCTTCCTATGGAGTTGCCAACTTGTGGACGCCATCTTGGCTAGTCTTCCACTTCAATACCATGTCACCGACCACAAAGAAATGTTCCTGAACATTTTTGTTGTAGTACCTTCGTAACACAGCTAGGTACTTAGCCGTGCGTTTATAGGAGTCAATGCGTCGTTCCTCTGCACTATTCACCTCGAGCTCTCGTTGTTCAGTAACCTAATCTTCGTTGTAGTTCTCAACCCGAGGTGACCGGAATTTAATGTCTGCTGGGAGCACAGCCTCGGCGCCGTAAACCATGAAATATGGTGAGACACCAGTATTGCGACTAGCCTGTGTCCGAAGTCCCCAGACCATGGCTGGTAACTCCTTAATCCACCGGCCAGGGGATTTGTCATTCTCTCTGTACATCCTTTTCTTCAATGCATCCAGAATCATTCCATTAGCCCGCTCGACCTGTCCATTAGCTCTGGGGTGTGCCACCGAGACGTATTTCACTACAATGCTCCATTCATCACAGAAGTCCCAAAACGTGTTCCCGGTAAACTGAGTCCCCAGGTCTGTAATGATGTTGTTGGGTATACCGAAGCGGTGGATGACCTGGTCGAGGAACTCGACTGCTTTTTTGGAAGATGCCTTGACCAAGGGCATGTACTCTATCCATTTGGAAAATTTATCAATCAGCACGAATACGAACTTGAAGTTACCTAGTGCTGGTTTGAAGGGTCCAATCATATCCAGGCCCTAGCACGCAAAGGGCCAGGAGGCTGGTATGGTCTGGATCTCATGGGCTGGCACGTGAACTCTTTTGGAGAAAACTGACAATTGGCATAGTGTCTAACAAGCTTCTCTGCATCAGCTACTGTGGATGGCCAGTAAAAACCTGCACAGAACGCTTCACCGACCAGTGTCCGAGATGCGGCATGATTACCACATGTGCCAGAATGTATTTCTTCCAAGAGTTTAATACCGTCTTCTTGCTCAATGCACTTCATCAACACTTCTGCTTTCGCATTTTTACGCCACAGCTTAACTTCGACCACCAGGTATTGTCTGCTACGGCGTATAAGGCGTTCATTTTCATTTCGATCAGAGTACCTAGTGTCATCTGTTAGGTACTTAATGAATGGAACACGCCAGTCTGCTATCTTAGTCAAGGTCTGAGATGGTCCCACGGTGGTGGGAGATGGTTCCGTAGTGGTCGATGATGGAACCATAGCTACCAGAAGCTGGTCCGGGGGCTTCTCGATCACGGGGTCGCCTTCTTGCTTAATTGATGGTTTTAAAAGGTCTTAAACAAAAATGCCATGCGGTACTTGAGCTCTAGATGATCCTAACTTCGACAGCGCATCTGCTGCTTGATTTTTGTCTCGAACCACATGGGAATATTCAATGCGGTAAAATTTGCCTTCAAGCTTCCTAATTTCTTTGCAATATGCATCCATCTTCTTGCTAGTTGTATCCCAGTCCTTGTTGAGCTAGTTAATAACTAGGGCCAAGTCGTCGTGGATGTAAAGGCGCTTGATACCAAGGTCGACTGCAATGCACAAACCATGAAAGCATGCCTCGTATTCTGCAGCATTGTTAGATGCCGGAAAGTGAATCCTGAGGACGTAGCGCAATTGCTCATTGGTTGGTGATATGAATAATATGCCCGCTCCCGCACCATCAATAGTCAGTGAGCTATCAAAATACATTTTCTAGTAGTCATCGGGTCCGTGAGAGGTCGGGATACTTAAGTCTGTCCACTCGACCATGAAGTCAGCCAGTGTTTGGGATTTGATAGTGTCGCGGCATGCAAACTCTAGGTCGAAAGGACATAACTCCATTGCCCATTTGGTGATGCGCCCGTTTGCATCTTTGTTGTTTATAATGGTACCAAGAGGAAACTCAGTTTTGATCACCACGTGGAACCCGTCAAAGTAATGTTTCAACTTTTGGGTTTAATGAGTATGGCGTAGATCAATTTTTGAATCTGAGTGTACCTAGTTTTTGACTCGTTGAGCACCTCGCTGATGAAATAGATTGGGCACTGAACACCATAAGCGTGATCGGGCTCCTCGCGCTCGACCACAAGGACAGTGGAGATGACTCGATCAGTCGCGGCAATGTAGAGTTGAAGGACTTCTCCTGACTTGGGGGCAGTAAGGACCAGAGGTGATGCAAGGTACTGCTTCAGTTGTGTAAAGGTAATATCTGCTTCCTCTGACCACTCAAACTTCTCGCCTGCCTTGAGTAACTTGAAAAAAGGTAAGCCCTTGTCACCAAATCGAGATAGAAATCGGCTTAGGGCGGACATACACCCTGTAAGCTTCTGAACATCTTTGACATTTGCTGGTCACTTCATATTGAGGACAGCTTGCACCTTCTCTAGGTTAGGACATATGTCGTCATGACTGACGAAATTGCCTAGTAATATACCAGAGGGAACGCCAAAGATGCGCTTTTTAGGGTTCAACTTCCATTGATATTGATTGAGTGCTGCAAAAGTACGTGTCAGATCATCAATCAAGGAGTGGGATTCCTTGGTTTTGACAACTACGTCGTCTACATAAGCTTCGGCCAGTTCATCTTGTATCTCCTTTTCGAGGCACTCTTGTATTGCGCGTTGATAAGTAGCTCCGACATTTTTGAGCCCAAATGACATGGTCGTGTAGCAATAAGCGCCGAAGGGTGTAATAAAGGATGTCTTGATCTGATCGTCCTTGTTGAGAGCAATCTGGTGATAACCAGAGTAACAATCAAGAAAAGATAGTAGCTCGCAGCCGGCCGTGGAGTCCACGACTTCGTCAATGCGAGGTAAGCCGAATGGGGTCTTTAGGGCAGTGTTTGTTAAGATCGGTGTAGTCAACGCACATTCTCCATTCATTATTCTTTTTTACGTACAAGAACCGAATTGGCTAACCAGACCGAGTGATACACCTCTTTGATAAAACCGGCTGCAATAAGCCATGTAACTTCTACCTTAATAGCCTCCTTTTTGTCCTTCCTGAACCGCCGCAGCTTCTACTTACGGGTTTTGCCTTGGGGTCAACATTCAAGGAGTGCTCGATCTGATCTCGAGATACACCGGGCATGTCCGATGGTTTCCAAGCGAACACGCTTATGTTCTCTCTCAAGAACCGAACGAGCGTGTATTCCTATTTGGGGTCAAGGTTTGACCCGATCAGTGCCATCTTGCTGGAGTCACCCTCGACCAGCTAGATCTCTTTGTACTCCTTGGACTTGATAGACTTTCGTGGTGCTTCGAGCTCTGGAATCTCTAGCTGGTTTGGAGGAGTCTTCTTTGCCTCCATCGTCGTTGCCGCCATGCGCAAGGAGAGGTCGTGGGCTTTAACTATGCGAAAATTGTCCTCTTCACAGGTATAGGCAACGAATACATTGCCTCTGAGAGTGAGGACTCCCTTCTCCATTGGCATCTTAAGCACCAAGTACCTGTAATGAGGTACGGCCATGAATTTGGTGTTCGCGGGGCGACCAAGGATAGCATGGTAGGTACCCTCGAAGTCAGCGACCACAAAGTTGACGTAGTCGGTACGGAAGTGGTATGCCGTGCCAAACTGCACAGGTAGGGTAATCTGCCCGAGAGGCATAGAGCTCTGTCTGGGCAGGACCCCCCAGAACTATACGTCGTATGGCTTCAAGTCAGCTTCAGATATGTTCAATGCTGACAGACTATTCTTGAACAGGATGTCGATGGAACTACCGCCGTCGATGAGCACCCTGTCAAATTGCACTTTATTGATACAGGGACTAAGGACGAGAGCAAAACAACCTAGTTCGGGGATGGTGGCCCATTAATCCACCCTGCTAAAGTTGATTTCTCGGTGTGACCAGGGGGTAGTCTTGGATCTGCAATGAGGTCGTCTGTCTTGCCCACGTTCAGGCAAGCGTGGGTGAGCAGCTTCCACTCGTGTTTGCTTTCAACAGACACCTTGCCCCCGACGATGGTTGCAACATGCCTCACTGGTTCCTGATACTAGTGCTTGGGGTTCTTGTTAGGATCGTCCTCGTCATCATCCCAGTGGTTACGCTAGTCTGTTGTGTCATTAGGCTTGTTGGCATTTTCTGAAGCCTATTTGCGACGGTAGATCTCCTTGAGGACCTTGCAGTTTTCCAATGTATGGTTGGACTTAGGATGAGCTGGGCAAGGCCCTTCAAGGCTTTAGCGTAGTCTTCTTCATAATTGCGATGCCCACCAAATTTTTTCACGGCGTTGACCTCGCTGTCGTCATCGCGAGCACGCTTCCCTTGAAGTTATCACGGTGATCGCCCGGGCTGATTTCTGTTGTCGTGTCGATCACGATTGTCATTACGACGGTCCCTGATGTCGCTGCGACCTCTAAAGTCGTCACGGCGGCAGTTGTCACGGTAATCGTCGCGTCATGGAGAGTACGGTGCTTTGCCAGTGCCCTCGTTCAGCAGCTTCTTGGTGTTGTCGGCATCCGCATACTTCTTGGCGGTGGTGAGGAGGTCGACCACCGTTATAGGCCGTTTATGAAGGAGCTTGTCCCTAAGATCGTTGTGGTAGCACAGACCAGTAATGAAGGCTTCAATAGCCTCGTTGTCGGTGATCCTGGGAATCCTGATGCGCATATCCGAGAAGCGTCGGATGTACTCGCGTAATGGTTCATCCCTCGCGTCGCGGATGCGCTGTAGATCGTACTTGTTGCCTGGTTGTTCACAGGTAGCAATGAAGTTTTCGACAAAGGCTTGATGCAAAGCATACCAGGAGTCGAAGTGGTTCTCTGGGAGGCTAACAAGCCATTGGTGCCCCACCAGGCCGACCACCACGGGAAAGTAGTTAGCCATGACATGCTCGTCGCCCATAGCGGATCTGCAAGTGGTCTCATAAAGTTGGACCCACAGCTCGAGATTGACCTTGCCGTCGTAATGGTTAAGCTTTTCAAGCTTAAAACCTCTAGGCCAGATGACCTATCGTAGGTGGTTGGTGAATTGCTTGGGGCCCAGGGGACCGTGGACCATATCGTACTCCATGCGACGACTGGTTTCATGGGACACACGGTCCCGAGCTCTCTGTTCAATGTGAGGACATAGGTCACGGTTGTTGAGGTTGCGACGGAGATCGTAATTGCCATCATGGCGATCTCGTTCGTCACCGTGTTGTTGTCCTTGACGACGGTGGTCCTGGTGGTCATTACCCCGGTTGTCGCTGCGTCGGTTGTCATCGTTGTTATTGCGGTGGTGGTCGAGGCGGCGGTTATCATCGCGGGGAGGGTTTCCACGATTGTCGTCGTTGCCTCCGTTAGCTCCTGGATTGACACCAGGAGCTCTATTGTCCATAACGTGGTTGTCTGCGTCAGCAGGTGCGCGTGGGCCACGTTGAGCAGGCCTGAAAGGTTGACTGGAGTGCTAGCGGCTCCTGCTAGTCACGCCAGACGCGGACGGCCCCACGGCAAGTTCATTGGTTTGAACCATGGCCGCCTGGATATAAGCTTGCAAATCCTCCTGGATGTTTTGGATTTTCGGGGTATCCGGTAACTGCTTCAGGCTCTCAATGGCGACGACCACATTGGCGCTTGGGGTTTTGAATACTGGTCTGTTCCCCACCATGTCGAAAGCATCGTTGAGGTTGCGCCCTTGCAATCAGTTATGCCTAGCCACAGCGTCAGCTTCTTGCTGGTCGCGATCTGCTTGCTATTGTGCCAGGCGTGCATCTTGATCTATGCGATGTTGAGCTCGGTCGGCATTGCGCTATTGTCGCTCTTGTCGCTGTTGATCGGCCTCGCCCCTAGCAGGTGGGTTTTCATCTTAGCTAACCACGTTGATCATGGCGCCACGCCTTGGAGGGAAGGCCAGGATTCGAGGAAAGCCTGGAGGATGTAGCATCTCTTCATCACCGCTACCACATGGTGTAATACCATGGTTTGAGTAGTCTCGTCGGACGCAGTGCTCGATCCAGAGCTCAAACGGCTATCTGTTAGGGTGGTATGGATCAAAACTCGATCAGAGCCCACCATATTGACGAAGTTGTGTGGTCGAGGTCGAGGTCGAGCGGAGCGCCCTTCAGGAGTTGAAGTGACCACTAGATCTGTACCCAACCGTTAAAAATGAGTGGCTCGAGCAGGTCGAGTAGATCTGTTGTAGTCGTTCGAGCTCTGCTCGGTAAACTGCTTTTGGAGCGAGTCAACCAGAGCTAGGGTAAACGAGAGTTTGCCACTGAGCCGGTCAATGGAGTCGATCAGGTCGGTGTTGTCGAGTTTCCTCCCCTAGTAGCGAGGAAGGAGTCAATGAGTTGCCGGCGTGGTCAGTGACGGCGCTGGTGTAGGCGAAGCCGGAGCCAGCATAGTCGTAGTCGACGCCGGTGTCGGGGAAGTAGTCGATGCAGATTGGATCTGCACCTCCTCCATGGCTATGACGACGAAGTCGTTAGAGCCGGTGGTCCAGGTGATCTAGCCGATCGTGAACGTGAGGCCTGCCACCGTGGCCATGGAATCGGGGAAGATGACCATCTCGCACGCCTGAAAAAGCAATACACACACCCCCTACCTGGCGCGCCACTGTCGACAAAACCTGGTCGGCAGTCTACCGAGGGGTATGCCCAAGGTAGTAGATTGTCGGCAGACAGATGTGCAAGCCACAAACGAGATGGTGATGCAGAACAACACGCGGGTTTACCTAGGTTCAGGCCGCCATGTGGGCGTAATACTTTACGTTCTGCTCTGCTTTGTTATTACTGTCTCGAACAATGTATTACAAGCTAGATTGCCCTAGAGCATGTTTTGATGTTTTTGAGGGGGTCCCTGCCCTCCTTATATAGTCTGGGAGGCAGGGTTACAGATCTAGAAACTAATCTTAGCCGGTTACAATTGCCATATAGAGCCGGATAAGGATTCCTAATCTAACTGACCAAGACCTTGCTTGATTCCCAAGTCTGGTTTGATGCCTTGCGCGAGACTCCATCCCGATGATCTGGATCACGCGTCGTCATGTAATGGCCGGACCGTCTGGTCTGGGCTTGCCCATGTCTAGCCGTAAGAGTATAGGGGTTTATACCCCCATAGATTCCAAGGTTGTTAGGTTCAGTATTTCCTCGTCATGGCTGATGGTGTCAGTATTTCACAAAATTGTCATCCCTTCTCTGGCTGATTTGGATTGCATCATGGCTGATGGTGTTCTAGCCTCATGGTCATGGCTTGCGGCTGGCTTCACTGAAACTAAGGCCCTGCTTAGTTTTCACCCAAAAAATTTTCATCCTGTCACATCGAATGTTTGGACACATGCATGGAGCATTAAATGCAGATAAAAAAATTAATTGCACAGTTTGTATGGAAACCGCAAAATAAATCTTTTAAGCCTAATTAGTCCATGATTAGACATAATTGCTACAGTAACACACATGTGCTAATAATGGATTAATTAGGCTTAATAAATTTGTCTCGCGGTTTCTAGGTGAGTTATGTAATTAATTTTTTTATTAATATCCGAACACCCCTTCCGACATCTCATGAAACATCCGATGTGACACCCACAAACTTTTCACCCACGAATGCAGCGCTTGCATGTGGTGGACCTGCGGCCGGCTACACTCAAAGGATGGCAGCTGTTGCAATCGCCTGACATGGAATTGACTTACCACTGCCGCCTGCCGGCCTGTAGCACTCCCATTATCTCTCCCACCTTTGATGCTCCCATCAGGCACGAGCACTGCGCCAGCCTCCGCTGCCTTGCCTAACACAAGCACGGTGCCGCCTCCACTGCCCATCTGCCGGCTCAATTCGTCAGGACGCCGCCACATGTGGAGGCCACCGCGGATCAAGACGTCACGCACCGCTAGGGGCCGCGCATGCGCGCAGGTCTGGCCGATGCCGCCGTTGGGGGCTGCCTGCGCCTCCTCCAAGGCCAGCCAATACGGTTAGTGGGGTAGGGGCGGACGCGGGAGGCGATGTGGTCAGGGAGTGACGGTGTTTTGTTTCGTCGGATCTGATGGGCAGGAGAGGTGAGGTGGCGTAGCGAGATCGGGTGGGCTGCCTGGTTTGGTGCAGTCGGATCAGGGGGACGGAGTCGGACCCAACCAGCCCACCAGATCCGACCGCACCGAGCAGCACAACCCTGTCCGACTCCACCGTGACCAACTGCGGGCGACTTTAATTAAGGGTGTATTTAGTTTGCGAATTTTTTTTTTTGCTATGGCTACGGTAACACTTTCGTTTGTATTTGTCAATTAGTGTCAATCATGGACTAATTAGGCTCAAAAGATTCGTCTCGTGGTTTTCTACCAAACTGTGTAATTAGTATTTTTTGTCTATATTTAATGCTCCATATACGTGTTGAAACATTCCTCGTGGGAACTGAACATGGCCTAAACAAAACTACGGACGAGCCAGGATTCCCTGGCAACCGCCGCCCCCAGCCTGCGCACCCACCGCCGCAGGAGCCGCGAGCAACCCCGCCCGCCGGATCTCGTCGGCCACGCGCGCCCTGCTCGTCCGCTCTAGTCCGAGAAGGAAGAGCGCGCCCGTCCGCCAGAGCTCGCGCCGGTGATAGCACAATGGCCCGTCGCTGCGTCGCCACCTCACCTGGTCACAGGTCCGGTTCGCCGCTGCCTCGTGTGGATGTACGTCCAGCTTGCCGCCAGCAAGACGAAGAGAGAGTCGAGCACCTTCAGGCTTCGTTTGGATAGCCTTGGATTGGCAGAGATTGGAGTGGATCCCGGCCTCCCATGGAAACCAAACCACACCGGCGTTCCACCCACATGGATGCACAGAAACTGCATTTGGATAGCGCCGGGTTGGAGAAAAACCCGCTCCACCCAAGCCGATCAAGGGAGAAAGAAATATCCTCACCCAAGGCCGGGAATTGGCGCCGCTTCTCCTCGCGACTCGCGCGAGTCGCGATGCAGGCGACTCCGCCACCGACCGTGACTCCGCAGCCACCACTGCTTGTGCGTGATATAGGTACGTGGCCTCCGTCTCCTCCTCGGCCTCATCCTCACCTCCATCCCCTTCTCCTCACCCTTTCCCTTGTTAGGGTTTGGATACACCGCGGCGGCGGCGGCAAGGGTTTCTGCCGGCATCGAAGGAGTCCAAGATCAGGATCTGCTCAACGTCCCCACCTGTGATTGCTCCGGTGACAAGTGCGATGAGTTCAGGAAATTTAAAACGCCCAGCAATTTCGCCTAGTCTTCTTTGTTGGAAATAGCATTAGTCTACTAATCTGGAAGTAGGACAGGACTAAAGTTGCCCTATCCCAAATAGTACAAAGTGGAGAAAAAACACACACACACACAAATAAAAAGGGGACTGAAAAATCAGAGAAGTTCAATCACAATTAACGGAGGATTGCTTTACTCCTACTCTCCTAGCAGTCAAGTACCACTTAATTTACCAGTTCTTTTTCTCGAGCAAAACCAGTAGTTCTTACTTCTTAGGTCATGCAATACAACCATGCAAATCGTGTTAACGGATTCACTGATTCTGTAGCGTCCATTTGGCTGCCAAATACAGTCCTGCCAATGACATAAAGTCGCTATCCGTACTAATTGAATAATAACAGCATGTCGTCATCATACAGTTTAGCGTGATCACTGCTACATGGAATATATACAATGTTTATTGGAAAAAAGTTTGTCCCGCTTTTATGTGGACAGTCTGCTTCAACGACAGATTATCTTTTGGTTGATTAGTGTCAGTTATTCAATTGATTGGGACATTGAGGCCCACTGTATTATAGTCAAACACATTGGTTGAAGTATTCAACTACACTATTTGAAAAGATGCCGTACCAATGGCCCTTATCCCAATTTTTCTTCTACTAGTGATAGCTGACTAGAGAACTGTTCTAGCATCTGCTAACCAATGCACTATATTTTTCTAAGAAAACAATTGAATTTATCTGTTGTGGAATCAAGCTTCTAAAGTTGATAAGAATACACGGCAGTGAATTCATGGGGGCAATCATGCCCCTGTGATGTGATTAGTCATATTTCAACTGCACAAGAGTGATATATGGTTTGCATGGCTTGGACACAAATATGATTGATTTGATATTCACAAGATTACTTGGTGTTTTTTATTTTGATTGTCATTTTTTATGTTTCCTCGTTGCATCATATTGCTCCTGCATACCATTTTTGAGCATGACATGTGTGTGCATTTTCTTCCACCAGGACTTGTTTTCTGGCTTCTGTGAGTCAGTTTGCGTAAGGATTTGCTTACTTTCTAGCTACGAATTTCTGAGGGCCATTTTTCTAACTCTTATCAAACTGCATCTTTGGTTCTATGTAGAGAACCTAAAATCAATGGCTGGTGATACCAAGAGCTTGGCTTATAATTTGAAACTAGGTTGATCCCAAGACCCTCCCATGCTCATCTTAACAGTGTTTCCCCATGGATTTACGTTTGGAGTACTGCTTTAACCTTTTAGGTTGTTTCAAGGTCAGAAAGTTTACCCTCTAGTCATCCCCCATTTTAACTTTTCTGCCATTTGCTGGTAAATATATAGATAGTTTGGGCCAGCAATCATGAGTAAGGAATTTTATAACTCTTTGGACAAAGTCAAAGTCGATGGTAACCAATAACAATGCAAGAAAGTTTCAAACAAGGCACAGGGTTACTCTTGTCCATCCTAATTTAACCTGTCTAGCTGTCCCAGGTGTGCTTCAATCATGTTTTTTGTCTTGTCTGTAATTTTTTTCTTAACAGATGCCGTTCCTGTTTTCAGCAGTTACAAAAACCACATAATCTATATGGTTAGACAATTTTTATGTCATCACCATGGTCTAGAAGTCAAGATTATTATTTATTTTACTTCTAACAAGCTGATACTTAGTGGTGTTTCTTGTACCACCTTCAATTGAGAATCGGAAATCCAGCAGTTGCTGTATTTTCTTGTGTTGTATTATAGTCAGACACATTGGTTGAAGTATTCAACTACACTATTTGAAAAAGATCTAGTACATGTGAGTTTGCTCAACTCTATGTTTCCTTCTCTGTTTTCTGTTGTTTCGATGAACCTATCAGCCTTTGCTAATGCAATCTGTACTCTATTAGATTCTATCAGAGTTGCAAGCTCTTAGAAGAGTAGTTTGAATTGACCTATTAGTATAACTGGAATTGTCTCCATTTTCTTCACTGTTAAATTTAGTTACTAGCTGAAAATGCACTACACTTATATTGTAAAAACTGAGTTCACGGTAGGTGACTACTATTTCACCTATACTAGCTAATTCCAGTCTCTAATGGCTACTATTTCATCATTGTGTTAGTTATGGATGCTCTAGCTAAGAAAAGAAGGGACGATGATGATGATGATGAGATTATGCTTTTCCTTCTACCTGCTCTATATCTATTGGGTAGTACAAGGGAGTGTCTTGAAGAAGTACTCAATGGTCATGTGAAAAATTGTTGTGTTGCCTTTCGTATGGAGCCCAACATTTTTAGAGCCATTGCAACCTATCTTAGAGATGAGCATTTGTTACGGGACACTAGAGGTGTTAAAGTCGAGGAGCAGTTTGCTTTCTTCATGTATATGCTGTCTCACAATGCAAGCTATGAAGATATTCAGAATGAATTCAAACATAGTGGAGAAACCATCCATCGTCACATTAAGTCAATCTTCAACATAATCCCAAATCTTGCTTGTAAGTTTGTGAAATCTACAGTGGCGACTGAAACTCATTGGAAAATCAGCGCAGACCCTAGGTTCTTCCCTTACTTTAAGGTGAATCAATTGAGACTCTCTACTTAGCCATATACACCTCTTTCCTTACTTATATATAGCTAACATACACACTTCACTCTTTCAGAATTGCCTCGGTGCTATTGACGGGACCCATATTCCTATTACCATCTCTCAAGACAAGCAAGCTCCGTATAGGAATAGAAAGGGAACCCTCAGCCAAAATATCATGCTAGCTTGTGACTTCGATTTGAACTTCACCTTCATCTCATCAGGCTGGGAAGGGTCCGCAACTGATGCGAGGGTCCTTAGGTCTGCTTTGCTTCGTGGCTTTCGTGTACCAGAAGGCAAATTTTTCCTCATCGATGGTGGCTATGCTAACACTCCAGCATTCATTGCTCCTTATCATGGTGTAAGGTACCACTTGAAGGAGTTTGGGCGTGGTCACCAATGACCAAGAAATTACAAGGAACTGTTTAATCATCGCCATGCTGTTTTGAGGAACCATATAGAGAGAGCGATTGGAGTTCTGAAGAAGCGTTTTCCTATCTTAAAAGTAGGAACCTTACATCCCATCGAGAACCAAGTGAAGATACTAGCTGCTGCCGTGGTGTTCCATAATCTTATCCGTATGCACAATGGAGACGAGGGGTGGTTGAGGAACCAGCCGGATAACATCCTTCCTAGTAGTTTTATTGATGTCCCTGAAGGGGACAATGTGTCATCATTTAGTAGCCAAATAGAAAATAGAAATGCCCAAAGAGATGCAATTGCATTGAGTATGTGGGCAGATTATACCCACAACCGGTCATGATGCGTATGTAATTTTGTTTCAGCCATATGTAAGAGTTTCTCATGTGTAATACTGGATGCTTGTTTCAGTCATTTGTATGGATGCTTATGTAATGGTTTATTTGCCTATCTATTTAATTGTCATCTTGACTATAAGCTGCTGTTGCTGTGATGCCATCTGTTTATGTAATGGACTATATACTCTCACTGAACTAAAGCAGGAATCAAAGCTATGCTTGGAAGGGGCGCTCCTAAGTTGCATCTAATGCAAGCTGCATCTTCGAAGAAGAAGAAGAAACCATCACCTAAAGCAAGTGGAAAAGGTAATTAGCCATATAGTGGAGTTGAGATTGCAACACTATCTTGCATATACCTTCTGTAATATCTTCATGTTAAGTGATGACCTTGTACATGTGCAGTGGATCGCTCAAGAGTGCATTGGAATTTAGGACTCAAAAAAGCATTGGTTGAGTTGCTCCATGACTACAAAATGATTGCTATAGGGGGGCAAAATGGATGGTCTACGGATGCATGAAATGGAATAGTGAAATCTTTCCATCAGAAGTTCAAGCATGTCTCATTTTCCAAGCAACAGATTCAGTACAAGGAGAAGGAACTTAAGAGGGAATATAGGATGCTAAAAGAAGCGAGGAAGCAAAGTGGGGTGTCATGGAATGATAAGTTGTGCATGATTGTGGCTGATGAGCATGGTTTTTAAGGCGGCAAGGCGAGACGTGGCGAGCCACTCATTCAAGTCGACTAGGCGACGCCTAGGCGACCATAAGGCGAGGCAAGGCGACGCCTTACCATTCTAAGAAATGGCAAAATAGCAGCAGGGAATAGGAAAGAAAAAGAGAAAGGAAAAAAGAAAAACCATGAAAGACGAACCTTTGGTCGATATAGGCCGTGCCCTGCACTGAAAATGGAACTAGGCTCGCAACAAACCGAAAATGAAAAATGGCCCGACGGCAGCAAAATTGTCAGGCCCAAATACTGCCCTCTCCAAACCCCACCTCTTCATCCTTCACTCTCTAGCTTCCCAACTCCGCCGCCAGTCTCGCGCCCACCAAACCGCCCCCAACTCTGTCGTCGCCACCGCCACCGCCCAACTCCCGCCCGTGCTCCTGGCGTCCCGTCCTCTTCGATCCCGGATCCCGCACCCGGCTCGCGACGCAGCGCGGCTGCAGTTGATGGCAAAGCTCCGCAGTCCACATTGCGCCCGCAGCCAGTGGCGGAGCCCAGTGGTCCGCGCAGCCGGCGGCGCTCTAAGGGCAGTTCTCTCTCCCGGTCCTCCTCCCTCTCCCGGATCCTGCTCTAGGAGGCGGCGCTCTAGTGGGGATGAGCGATTTCCTCTGCTTTTGGCTAGGCGTCGGGGACGCTTTGCTCCCTGCGAGCGCCTCGCCGACTAGGCGACGCCTAGGCGACGACTAGGCGACGCCTTAAAAACCATTCTGATGAGCCTACCTAGGCAAACATCATCACGGTAATTTCTAAAAATTCTTTCTTTTGCCTCCAAATTATGTTACTATCGTTGTTGTTTTGCCACTTGTAGCTCTGAAATATGTTGTTTCAATTTTAAAAGTCACATCCAAAGGCTACCAAGTTCCAGTCCAAGCCTTTTTCCCTGTTTGAGACATTAGGAGAGTTATATGATGGCCACTTAGCTGAGGGATCGTTGAACTTGACATCTCTTGCTGACCCAACACCATTCGAGCCAAGTATCACACAAATGAGTGGTGGTGATGGATTAGAAGCTGAAGAGTTTGAATCCCCACTGGTGCCTCTTTAGGATGAGGATAAGGATGATGATGATGATGTGATGATATTAGACCAGCCCAGTAGACCTACTGCAACAAGCAGAGCAGATGGTCATGCTGTCCTTAATGGAGGAAAGAAGGTTTAGAAAAGGCAGAAGGAAGCTGCTATCCCTAATGGAGGAAAGAAGGTTCAGAAAAGGCAGAAGGAAGCTGAAGTAGCTCACATGATGGAGAAGTATCTGGAAGTAAGAACTAAGCAAGTTGAAGTTGAAGTTGCAGAGAAATCAAGGGCAGGATCAGGAGCATATGAATACTCCATCAAGCAATGCATTAGCGTCATCAGCACCATGGTAGAACTCACCCGTGAAGAAAAGGCTGAAGCTTTTGATGTTTTCAAAGATGCTCAGAACCGGGAAATCTTCATGAATGTCAATTCACCAACATGTCTAATTTGGATAAGGAAGAAATGCACTACCAGAATCCTGATATTTCGTGAGAGGGAAAAACAGTCACGAAATACGGTTTTACTCTCACGAAAATAATGCGTGAGAGTACACCGTCACGCATCACCTCTCACGGATATAGACTCACGAAATACACATTTTCGTGAGAGTTTGCCGCCGCGAATTATTTTCATGAGAGTTCATCGTGACAGCCTCTCTCATGAAAATAACGTTATCGCTAGATTTGCATCGGTATTTTCATGACGGTTTTTTTGGGTATTTCGTGAGAGGTCACCGTCACGAATGGATTTCATAAGAGTTTGATATTTCGTTAGAGTACACCTTCACGAATGGATTTCGTGAGAGTTCACCTTCACGAATGGATTTCATGAGAGTATAGTATTCTGTGAGAGTTCACCGTCATGAAATAAATTTCATGAGAGTCACCGTCATGAAATAGATTCCAATAACTCATAGGAAATATCGTATTTCATGAGAACACACCACCACGAAAATATGTTCAGACCATTACAAAAATATGTTTTCCTAGGTCAAAACCGTCATGAAAAGTACCCAACAGGAGCATCTCAAACCAATTTCCAAATGCACATATCCAAATGCCAATCCAACACATATATAAAATAGATTCCAAATCTCATTATATTCCAACTTCATCCAAGTTTCCAACCATTACACTAAAAGACAATATTAGTTCATAGTCCTAGCCATTCTACATAATAAGTTCTAGCAGTATATATATATGTATATATATATATATATATATATATATATATATATATATATATATATATATATATATATATATATATATATATATATATATATACTTAAGGTGTCATCCTCTTCATGGCTGCAATTTATGCTGCCTCTTCAGATACAGCATAAGTGTTCAAAGCGCTAGCCTTCTCGGAGCCGAACTTATATTCCTACATGATCACAAAATGAATGAAGTTACAAAATAGGCTAAGAATCTGATTTTGCTAAATTACATTATATTTCAAGCAATAATAGATGCCGAACAGAGTAAGATTTATGACTAAATAAATTACTCAAACTGAACTGATTTCTGCATCAATGGAAGTAAGGATGACATTTGACTACATCAATGAAAATAAGTAGCCCATATTCATAAATGAACTGCTTTCTGAAAATAATGATGACAAACTTATATCCCTACGTGACCACAAATGAGTGAAGTTACAGAATAGGCTGCAAGGTTGTTTAAATTTCACGATGGTCCAAGTTAACTTGCAACCAAATAGGTTCAAATTATCATGCTAATGCGAGCTAAAGAACATACTGATATGGAGGTACTGATAGTCATAGAGAAAAAAAATTCACGATGTTGCCACTGTTCTGTATATCAGGGTGGCTGATGATCTTCCTCTCTATGACATTCTAAATGAGTTCCAGAAAGGTCACAGCCACATGGCTGTGATAGTTAAACGAACAAAGGAAGCAGGAGCATCCACTGAAAAGCAAAAGAGCACAACTGCAGATTATAAAATAAACCCCAAAGATGCTCATGCAGATGGTACATGCCTTTTAATTTTTTTCTAGTAAATTTTCTGCAGTGATTAAGCTTCACTCTAAAAAATGTGTGCTTCTGTGTACGCAGTACTATTCCATTAGCCTTTTGCTGATCACACGCATTTCCACGAAATGACTGATTTGTCTTTGGCTTTCAGGTTCATCCCCCTGTTTATTTTTGTGCAGCTATGATTTCCTGATTCCATATTAGGAAAGCAACATGTGATGAACAAACTCCCTCAGAAAATATAACTAATCATTATTAACAACAAGAATGAAAAATAAAACACTACTTGGTTATTACGCATTCCAGTTGAAAGCATCAAGTAGAAAGCCTCAACAGACCAACATTTCACTTGCCATCTACAACAAACTAAAAACATTTCCTAGTTTCTTGACACTAAAAATACTTCATACCAGAGTGGATGTAGCTGGAGGAGGAGGAGCTCCCCGGTCGCCGAGGTCGCTGTGCCCCGCATCGATCCGGGCTCTAGGTCCCGTGCCGCCACCAGACTTCATTACAACATATGTGTTCAAAGCGCTAGCCTTCTCAGAGCCAAACTTGTATCCCTACGCGACCACAAAATGAATGAAAAGTTACTGCTGAGAACATGCAGAGTTCAATACTGAGCTTATATGAAAAGACATCCAGAGTTCAATAGCCATTACAGATCACGATGGTACACCTAATTTCTCCTTTCTTAAGGTGATAACATGCATAGTTCAGATCATTGCACAACATCTTCATATTCTTACACCGTTGTTCAGTTTCAAAGACCAACTGTAAGTATGACAGCTGAGCCTATCAATCTAGCTGCAAGAGCATTCTTCTTTGGTTATAAGAAATCAAACTCACCATCAGACAACAAGGGCAAGATCATCTCAATTTGTCCCTGATGCTATGGAATACAAGGGCGAAGGTACTATGTACTGTTTACTCACGTATAATTAGCTATCCTGTAACTGCAGGTTCTCCGAAACACAGGGATATATTGATAGCTAATTTCAAATGAACAAAGCTATAATAAAAAAAATATGTAATAATAGGCAGCCCAGGAAGTTGTTCGAGTGGTGTATGTGGGACCTGAACAAGGGCCAATGACTCGCCATTAGATCCCTAATTTATCCTGACAGTAACAATGTCCTGCAGTACTACTGTCTCCCTCACAGCAGAATAGACAAATAGCACCTGTTGCATAGTAAATTCACAATGCACAACAGACACGGTTCCAGATTCCACCTAGCCCAATTATCTCTGTCGTTGGGTTCTGAGTCCTCTAGAAACCACTCCAGTTGGTTCTTGGGCTTCCGTGATTCGCAAAACAAGTTGGTTCCTGGGCTTCTAGCTCATATGCGTGCCAAGGATCCGAGATGAATGCAGGCAGGCACAACTATTGTTTAGTCGATTAGCTAGGAAGTCCTCTATTACTTACATGTACAAGAGCAAAGGTTGCCGTGATGATGCCGACGGATCCCTGCTGGCCGCCGAGGTCGCCGACTGCGGATTCGACCTCGACGTCGCCGGAGGGGCCGCGCCCCATGTCGATCCGGGCTCCAGGCGCCGCGCTGCCACTGGAAGCCATTTCAGTGCCCTGTGTCGATCCGGGCTTGCTGCAGGCAACGCTGACACCGGAGGGGCCCTAGGCTATGCGCCACCGCCGTCGGAGGCCGGGGAAGGTCTGGGGCTGCAGCGAGGGTGGGCGGGTGAGGGTGGCCGAGTGAGGGTGTCGGGCGTCTCAATCTGGATACCGAGACCTAGCAGCAGCTTAGGGTTTGGGGATGAAGAGGTGCATTATATACTTGTGTGGTTTCGATCCAACGGCTCTGATTCATCAGGGGTTCATCCAACGGCTAAAATACATCGGGCCACATAGTGTCGGCCCAAAAAGCGTTGAATGGGCTGAATTATACTCTTTTTTTTCAAAAATTTTATGAACTCTAAATTGAATAAGACATAATTTTAAAACTATAAATGAATTCAAACAAAAAATTCATCAACTACAAAGTTTTAGAAATAACTGAGACCTACAACTTTTGTTTTGGTCATTTTGTAATTCGACTTTGTTTGAACAATTCAAAATTTAAATTTCAAAATACAAAAATTCAAATAATATTTTGAGAAAGTAAATTATTCCAAATGAAAAAGTTATAAACTATAAAGTTCTATAACTTTTCCCGATCTACAACTTTTATTTTGGTCATTTTTTCATGTCACTTTGTTTTATTAACTCAAAATTGAAATTTCAAAAAAAATTAACTTGAAACAACATTTTGAAGTAGTAAATGATTTTAGCTAAAAAAGTCGCGAACATAAAAGTTGTACAACTCATCAAGATCTACAACTTTTATTTTGGTCATTTGTTCATCCGACAAAACGATAGTAACACTGTTCACAAATTTTACATCTCTTTCCTATCGTTTATGAAACTATATGAGAGAGATATAAAGTTTGTGAACAATGTTACTATCACTTTGTCAGATGAATAAATGACAAAAATAAAATTTATAGATCTTGATGAGTTGTACAACTTTTATGTTTATGACTTTTTCAGATAAAATCGTTTACTGCTTCAAAATGTTGTTTGAAGTTGCCATTTTTTGAAATTCAAATATTGAATTGATAGAACAGAGTCACATGAAAAAATGACAAAAATAATAGCTATAAGAACACAATAAATTGATATAGCATGATTTTAGAAACATTTAGAAAAAAGAATCACCACATTTGGAGTTAGCACGAGGGAGAAAGACTAGTTACAAAATTTAGCTAGAGATTAAAAGGAGAAAACGTTTGTTCACGCGTTCTTGAATTTTTAGTATTTAAGCAATTATTTTTTTACTAAAAACCAGCCTGCATCAGTATTTTCATGGCGGTTTTTTGTGGTATTTCGTGAGAGGTCACCGTCACGAATGAATTTCGTGAGAGTTTGGTATTTTGTGAGAGTTCACCTTCACGAATGGATTTCGTGAGAGTTTGCTAATTTCGTGAGAGTTCACCTTCATGAATAGCTAATTTTCGCGACAGTGTGGGGAGCACTCTCATGACCGTATTTTCATGACGGTTTTTTTTATTTCATGATAGTTCACTATCACGAATGAAGTTCGTGAGAGTTTGGTATTTCGTGAGAGTTCACCTTCACGAATGGATTTCGTGAGAGTTTGCTAATTTCGTGAGAGTTCACCTTCATGAATAGCTTATTTTCATGACGGTGTGTGGAGCACTCTCATGAAAATATATTTTTGCGGCGGGGATTTACACCACTCTCATGAAAATGATCATTTTCATGAGAGTGTGTTTTCCACTCTCACGAAAAATGGACCCTCTCACGAAATATCCATTTTCTGGTAGTGATGGTTAGCTGTTTAGTTTTGTCTTTGAGTTTGCTGACATTTTTTTATACTTTCATGAACTCACTAGAAAACTTTTGCTTTGAACCAGTATGGAGACACAAGGGAATTGAAGAACTACTGAGTTTTGAGTGTGAGGTTAGTTTTTTATTTTTCTCAATTTTTGTTTTTCTAGTAATAATGTTCAACATTTCTGTTTTGCTAGTAATAATTGTTTCAAGTGGCTTAGATAGGTCATGTGTAATTGCTGCTTGGATAGCTTGTTTGTTGAGAAAGTTTATAGATTTCCCTTTCTCTTATTTGACTAGTACATCTCTGAAATCTCATCGAGTCTGCACATAGCTGAATTATTCTAGCACATCAAAAAGGGTTGTCTTACATATGCTGCATGTATATTGCGCACTAACTAAATAGGAGTATTGAAGTACTAGTTCTCTTATGTTGCAATATGTGAACTGTATGAAAGCAACATTTATATTAGGTGTGTACACAGACTGTTAGATAGTTTTTATATTTGAGGATGCTTGATTGTCCATAGTAATAGAATGTAAAGCAACCAACACGTCTCTCAACTTCCTAAACTAATGTACTGTAATTCTTAATTCTTAATTTCTTATATCATCTTGTAAAGAGCAGCAAGGCATACTAGCTCACTGTAGTGCAAATAGTAATATTTTGTCTGCTGTGATTCATACCCTATGTGTTAACACTACATTTCTTGTTTCTGGGTGAAGCTTAGATTGCATCAGACATACATCCTCATACTCTTTACACGTTGTTGATTCCAGAGATTGAAGATCTATGGGTCAAGGTCTTTTGACACTTCTCCGTTCTGAATGCAAGCATCCTTTTAATTCAATATTCATAGTCGTCGAGTTGCTATAATGGTGCTGATTTTTTAGTCATCAGTTCTTAGTGGATTTTGACACTAGTTATATAGTATTTTTTTTTGGAAGAAATGCCTGAATTTTTTTATTCATCTTTGTATTCCTTTTTCCTTTTGAAATTTATGGCTGAGCCTTGGATTGGTCTGGTTCTTTTTATGATTTTTTTTTTCAAATTTTAGAGATGAATTATATATTGTTTTTTGCTCTAAGTTCACAAATGGTGTTTGGTGTTAGCGGTTCTTTAGTTCACAAGTAATGGCTGCTGGACAGAACCCTGACATGCTGCGCCTTCCCAAAAGATGAACCCCGCCTGCCCAAAAGAAGCAAAGATGGTAAGGGGATTAAACCCACAGGTGGAGAGGGATTGGGTGGTGGAAGGGGATTAACCCGATCCCCTCTTGGATGGATTCTCACGTGAATTATGCCCACGATATGCCAAACGAAGCCTCAGGCCAGCTGCCCGTCCATGGCGCCGCCGACGTTGGCCTGAACAAACTACCGAGTGAATCCCTTCCTACCATAGACGCTCCAACCTGTGCATGGCTAGTAGGACGTGAGCGGCGAGCCCAGCGATCTTCCTGGCAGATCATTGAACTTGATTGCAGCGCAGGTGACAAAGTTGCTTGCTCGACGATGGTGATTGTCAGTATTTGCATCTGGCCTCGGCTCACTGAACAGATCGAGGCGATTGGAAGAGTCGAGTGCCTGCTTTTACATGTGATCTCTGCAGACCGAACAGCAAGACAAGATCGTGGTAAATTAATACCATTTTCCTATGGAATACTGAGGAATGCTGAAGCTAACAACCTCGGAATCATGAGGAATACTGAAGCTAAATACCGATGAAAGTACCAATAGATACTGACATATATATTAAATCTAGTTTCTCAAAATACTATAGAATAACGACAAATGCTTACAGCTACTGAGTCTAATCACTAGAAAAAACCAACAGATACTGATACACATACTAAATCTAAATTCTCCTCAGTACTAGAAGATACTGACAAAATACCTGAAGATACTAACAACTACTAAAGTTATAATACCAGCTGTACCGAGCTACAGACAAAATACTTAAAATACTGACAAAAGTAGTTGAACATACTGACAACTACTTACTAGAAACTACTGAAGTTATAGTACCAGCTGTACCAAGCTACTGGCAAAAATACTGACAGAATACTTAAACATACTGATAACTACTTAAAGGTACTGGCAATTACTGAAGTTGTAGTGCCGGCTGTACCAAGCTACTAACAAAAATACCGACGAAAATACTGACAAAATAATAGAAGATACTGACAACTACTTAAAGGCAAGCAAATACTGAAGTTATAGTACCGGTTGTACCAAGCTACTGACAAAATACTTGAACATACCGACAAAAATACTTGAAGATACTGACATAATACTTGAAGATACTGACAGCTACTTAAGGAACTAGCAACTACTGAAGTTTTAGTACTGATTGTACCAAGCTTCTAACAAAAATACTGACAAAATACTTGAAGATACTGATAAAATACAAGAATATACTGACAACTACTTAAAGGTACTAGCAACTACTAGTATTAGTAGTAGTAGAAAATGCGTAAAGAACATACTGGTAATTACTAACAAATACTGAAAACTACTAAAGAAAATTATTGATAAATTACCGACAACTACTTAAAGGTATTGTCTATTAGTACAGTAAATGCATGCAGCTAATCTAAAGATATGAAACGTTGTGGCCTCAACGCAGCCACAGCGTGGACACGTCGATGGATCCAATGCCGGCCGTCGGATTTGGCGATCGACGGTCCTGCAGTCTCCTCCCATACTGAATATATACAACCTTCAACCCTAGCTCCCTGTCGTGCATCCACATCCGCCTCTCCCTCTCCATCCTCTCTCGGCGGCGGCGGCAGCGGCTGTAACGGATCAACGTAATTATACGAGATTAAGTAAGAAAATCTTCCACCGAGGCGGTTAATTTATCAAACTTAAACCCGTATAACCCGAGATTCCGTGAAATCACGAGGGATTTCAAACCAACCAACATACAACCAAGATCGTACTGATTTAGCAGCCACAGTTCACATGATACATAGAGTTCACAATAAAAGTGGAGTACATCGGAGTTCGGAATAAAAGTTATTACAACATAGTTCAAAATAACATAGCGGAAGCAAGTAGTTTTACATACACACTTAGTTCAAATACAGTGCCAGTAGATAGTCATGGTCCACAAAAGCATTAGATAAAACGAACAAAGTGACCCTTACCCAAGGTCCTAGTTGTCGCCCATCGCCGGATACAGACAGTTGGAGCAGTACCCATAGTACATCTGACCATCTGCAACAACAATGGGAACAACGCCCTGAGTACGAGAATGTACTCAGCTAGACTTACCCGTCATAAACCAGAAATAAAGGACATCAGGGATCATGCAAGGCTTTATAGATTGGACTGGCTTGACTCATTTGCGAAAAGCATAAGTTGTTGTGAAAAACTATACCAGTACTTTTTGCATCACTTTTAGTATAACCTATTCAAGCTAGGTAAGCACCTATTGCTAAAACAATCACTTGATTCATCATTAACAATCTAGATTACCATATCAGGAATTGCATTTCCAACATCATTCACTTAACCATCAGTGTTCCATTAATGTTACTACGATGCCATAGCTCGAGTCAAGTGCTCACTAACCGGGAGCGACGGCGATTCGAATCGAATTCCTATCCAGCTGGAGATTTATTCCTCACACAAACCCTGTTTCCCCCGTCAGGGTCGCGTAGATCACCAATGACACTTTCCAAGAAGCCACGGGATAACAATCATGGATCGCACTACCCCGGGACCGCCCGACTGCTAGGACGCACCTTGGGCTCACTCTTCGCGTCCCCGTTACACCCCCTTCAACACCAGTCTGCCAACCCGAGTTTATCCCGGCTCGAAAAGTGTCACTAGCTTCGCGGTCGAAAGGTACTTTATTCGGCCAGCTAAATGCGAGGCATGCGTTCAACATGACAAGAGGGACGAGCAACGATCGGTCCTTAATCGACACAGACGGAATCACTATAGTCCAAAACCCTATAAGACTCCGCCCGGTCTTCGTTTATCCATCAACACTTGGTTACTTTTTATGATCACAATTACAGCTAACCATAACCCGGTATCCACCTATAACTCGCAGGTGACAGGAAATCACCTGACTTCTACCGGTCTAAGCATGGCTAAGCAATTTACTCGATCCTGACCTAACAGGGTGAAAGATAATCCGGTGGCCAAGGTAATAATGCAACAACGGTTTCACTCAACTCCTATAACTTAATGTAACTATATATATAACTATAGTTCATGTAGTAAGGAACAACTTTTATAAAATAGGAGCCTTAAAATACTCTGGGGCTTGCCTCTTTCGAACGAGCTAGGATGTTGGTCGACGCACTCTGGCAGCTCCTCGCCTGACTCTTCCTCCTCGGGCACCTCCTGTGCCTGGGGCTCCTGCTGATCCGTCCAAGCCTGCTCCTCCTGTACTACTACCTACGACTCTTCCTACGATCCTGTATGATGCAAGTGCATAAGTAAATATGCGAATGATGCATCGGATTGTGGTGGAGTGCTTTGATGACATGAGATGCAGATGAGCACATGGAATGAGCAGTTTGAATATAACTATTTCTTCTACAAGGTAGTCAACGTCATCCAAGAACGTATACCCTAAAACATGCACCTTATTCTTCTATTAGTTAGCCTATCATCTACACATACAAGTGAACCTAAGCTACCAAAGCTTACCAACCTAACTCAACCACAACATCAGCAAGGCATAATGATGCTTCAAAGATACACCAAACATATTTTATTTCTCTTAATTTCTCATAAAGAATAATCTTTTATTCCCTATTTAACTAGGGTTACACAGCAACACCTATTTCTGGTGTAGATAAAAATCTACAAAAATTATAGTAGATTACTCTTACTCTAACTAAGCTACTACTAAATTTTCATGAGAATTTCCTATGTAAAACTGTCTGTACAAAATAAACAAGTTATAGCCTAAATATTAGCATGAAATTATTTTGTACTAGAAAAAGTATCAAACAACAGATTTCACATTTTTTCTATGTTAATAACAGTAAACTAACCTACTAAAAAATTATCACATATATGTTCTATACAAATTTAGCCCTCTACTAAAATAACAAAGATTATCAATTAAAAGCATTTGAACTACACTTCAAAAATTTCTCACAGAACATGCTTCACTAATATTTTTCCTAGAAAGTACATCACTAATAAAGATTAAAGCAACAAGAATCACATTTTTTCCTTCATTATTTTATTTACTACATATTTTCTAAGATATCAGCATTTATAGCAATTAAATAAATTTGCACAGCAAAGTGTCACAAAATTAACATGAGCTATTTTTAAACTGTAGATCTATTCAAGAGGAACATTACAAAATTTGTTTCACAATTTTTGGAGCTATAAATCTGGAGATATGATTTTTGAAAGCCTTTTCAACATTTCTGAAAATCATTTTCTTTAAAACTAAAAGTATATCCGGCCTTTAACGCTACGTGCACCCCACTGCTACACACCGAACCAAAACACCGAGACAGACAGGCGGGCCCAGGAGTCAAGCGGGACCCACAGGTCAGCCGGAGGGGAGGCCAGCAGGGGCATCGCCGGCCGGAGCTCACCGGCGGCGAGCCCACGTGCGGCGCTGGCGGCACCAGTGTGCTCAGCATAACGAGGCGCACCGACCTGTGCTCGGTCTTGGCCGGGTGGCCTACCGGAGCGAGCTCGCCGACGCGCATGGCGGCACGACGGTGTGGCTCGTCGGCGGGAGCTCGACTCCGGCCATGGCAAGGCGGGCAGGGAGGCGCTACGGTTTCGCGGGAGGGAGGCGAAACTGCTGACCGCGAGAGGGAGGAAGAAGGAGGGGTGGAACGAGGAGATTGTCGTAGCCACGAACTCCGGCGAGCGGCGGTGAAGAGCGGCCGGCCAAAATTGGCCTCCTCACCTTGACAAAGGCGACCGCTGGAGGGAGCACGAGGTAGAGCGAAGGGAGGCGGAGCAATGGCCGCAAGGAATCGGACGCGGGCGCGGCAGTAGCGGTCAACGGCGGTGGCGGAGCTCCGGGAGCCGGCAATGGCGCGGCTGCTGCTGGCGAGCTGCTGCGGAGCGAGAGGAGGGAATGGAGGGAGCAGCCGAGACGGGCGAGCGCGTGGAGGGGGTAAGCGGGCGCGGGGGACGCGGGGGCCACCAGGGCGCGTGTCGCGCGGTGTCGCCGTGGCTCGACCACGCGGCGGCCGAGTCCTGCCACGGCGCCACGGCGTCTGTAACGTCCCGCCTCCTCGAGGCCGGACCCGCTTACATCTGGCCGCTTTTTTTAGGACATAGACTGCCCTCACAGACCAACACAAGTCTTTTCTGCGCACTTTGTCCTCACTCGTGCGTACCCAGAAAGAACTTCCCGGTCGGTCACCCATCGCTCCAGGCCGAGCACGCTTAACTTTGGAGTTCTTTCGAGATGGGCTTCCGGAAAAGAAGTTGCAACTTGTTGGTATGAGTATCCTATTAATCCTGTTAAGCCCTGGGCTGGGATGTTACAGCGTCGCGCGCGGGCGCGCGCGCGGGAGGAAGCCGGCGCGGGGCGCGGGCCGGGCTGCCAGCGCTGCTGGGCCGAAAGGGAGGCCGCGGCCCACTAAAGTGAAAAACCGATTTTTCTTTTATAAATAAAATTTTCAGATTTATTTCATTGTTTCAAAAGTGAATTTGAAGATGAAAAAGAGGTTTTCAGAATTCTGGCCCAAAATAAAAGTTGTTCAAAATTTTATTCTCTACAACTTTCATGTAGGGCATTTTTCAAAATTCTCAATAGATTTTGAATTTAGGATTTAAAGCTAAATTGTTAATCAAAAATTTATTTGTTTAGAATATTTTTAAAACAAAATTTGAGAAAAACTTGAATTCAAGAATTGCTCCAAAAATCATGTTAATTTATTCTAGATTATTTAAAATTGCTAATACCCAAAAGTATACTACCTTTTTGGCACTTACATCAAAATTAGGGTTCTAATTAGTTGCTTTTCAAATTTAAATTTAAAAGAGCTATATTTCATGCAATGCTAGTCATGAAATGGTGCTGAATGCTTTTATGCTTTGAAATGCTAATGCATGCTTAACACCCAGGGGTGTTACAACGGCTAGGGCGGGCCTGTCGCGTGCGTCCGGACGAGGGCACCGCGGCCCCGGCCAGGGAGGCCCCCGACGCGGTCGCCCGGCATGTGGGGCTCCCAAGCGCAGCAGCAGGGGAAGGAAATGTAATGAATAGTAGCGTTACAGACTCAGAGGAACATTCCTCTACTTATACCGATTCCGGCCCTGGCCCGGGGATTTTTAACCTTTTGTCATCTTTACGAATGGTACTCCTCGGTTTGCCATTTTTACACGAGCACCTATTTGCCACACAAAACAGTAAAGCTTCTACATATTTACCACTTTCGCTCGGTTGTGGATACCGATTAGCCGCCGAACCACGAAGTGTTGTCGACACAATGGGGACGTAGCTTGGTGGCAACCAAGTGAACCTCGGGAGAAAATCACTGTGTCAACATTGTCTACTCTTCTCGGTGGTCTGCCTTCGTGCAACACAAGCTTGTATTTATTTTCATATATATCTTGCTTGTGTCGCTGCTCTTGTAACCGGTGAACATCTAATAATTCATGTGCATGCAAACATGCAGTAGATGATGATGGGTGTATAAGAAAATAAAGGCCGTACATACACTAGTACATGGTTGCACCTGCCCGTAGCTTAGCTACCAGATGCATGTGTTTTTCTGCAGATTGTTTCTCGCTGTACGCACTGTATTTCTATGAATTAATTTATTTTTAATATGCACGCATGCAAATAAAAATCAATGGCCTACGGCCACATGCACCCAGTTGCACGAAAATCTTTTGTTTGTTATGTTTCTTATAGTCTCTAGCAAGCATAGCCATGTGACTGGGACGTACGTGCATGCATGTCACGAGGGATCGGGCGCTGCATGTCCCTTGCTTTGTCGGTGGGAGCCTAGACGAGTTTAGGTGCATGCGCTGCATGTCCCTGGCGCGGGCGGGAAAGTGGGAGCGGGCGCACGGAACGCGTGGCGCGTGAGGACGGGTCGGGCGCGGGTTGCGGGGCTCGTGGGGAGAGGTCTGACGCGCGGGCAGGGATTCGGAGGGTGGCGCGTCGATACGAAGCTGGTCAGGTCCGTTGGTCTATGGGCCTGGTTCACTTCCCCTCCCAACCCAAAATATTTTCTCTTTTACCCATCACATCAAATCTTTCAACGCATGTATGGAGCATTAAATGTAGGTAAAAAAGATAACTAATTGCATAGTTTGTCTGTAAATGTCAGGACGAATCTTTTGAGCCTAGTTAGTCCATAATTAGATAAATTTTACCAAATAACAATAAAAGATGCTACAGTAGCTTTTCAGCTACTTTTCGCGAAGTGAACACACCCATGGTGTAGAAGAATATTATTTAACTACACTTTTTTTGCTAGTTATATAACTAGCAAATATTAACTAGCAAAAAGTGTGTGTGTGTGTGTGTGTGTATATATATATATATATATATATATATATATATATATATATATATATATATATATATATATATATATATATATATATATACATTTATGATGCATAATTAGTATCACTAGCAAAAAAGTGTCCGTGTATTGCAACGGGGATGTACAACTTATTAATCACCTAGATAAATTGTAACTTGAAGATCTACTTAATAGTCGTGTTATGCTCTAGAATTTGTCTTAGAATTATATTATGTATCATGTTTGTGAGATGTGCTCCTCTAACTCATATATCCATGCAAGGCTTTGATTTATCCCATGACTGATTCATCTCAATTCGTCTTGTAATTGGATTTCGCACCGCTTATAGACATATTGCTCTAACTCACACAGACAGCGCTATATACTTGAGGCATAACACTATGTACTTTCGATCAAAAACATTATTATAGACATTTTTATGAAATTTATCTGAAAAATCTGCCCTTGCACCCTGTTGTTCGTTGTCCCATAGAGACGTCGTTGTCCCATAGAGACGTCCTAATGTAGCGTTGCATGAGCCAATTAGTCATTTTTTTCTAGGCCGAACTAACCCAAACCAGCGTTGGCCTTTTTATTTTTGCTCGAGTATGTTCTATTCAGCACATGTTAGCACAGGAAGCCAGTTTGTATAGGCCATGTCCTAGCCACCCTGATCTTATCCCTTCGTTTTTTCGAGCATGACCTATCTCGCATAAGCCTACGATCAGTTCGTCTTAGACGCCTTTTCTATCCCTCCCAGTAAGCAAAGGGTGTACCGTAGCATTGCCCATTCCAGGATGACAAGCACACGGCACACTAAAGTCATCACTCGAAAATACACAATGCGATTTTTTTTATTTATTTTGCACTTAGCAATCAGCAAGGTCGCAATTACACACGCCCTTTCATCCGTGAACCGACAAAGCCGTCACCTGCTCTCAATCTCAGCGGCCCGTCGCACAGCGCATAGGCGCACTCCGGTTGCCGAGAACCAGTTGCCCGCTCGGAGACGGCGAGATCGACGGACCCACCACACCAGCGCGACGCCAGAGTAATTGTTGTGGCGTCCCACGCTCCAATGGAAGGGCAGCCGCTGCATATCTACGGAGTACTATGATCGATCCGCACTGACACAGGCGGAACCTGAGCGGGCGTTGCACGGTGCAGCAGCAAGTGGAGAGTTCGTCCACCACGCCCAGCCCAGGATGGTCGAGATGAGCGGCAGCGGCGTGGGAGTGGTTCTCGCCGCGCTCGCCGCGGCGCTGGTCCCGTTGCTGTGGGCGGCGCTGGCGCGCCAGGTGTGGCGGCCGTACGCCGTGGCGCGGGCGTTCGCGCGGCAGGGCGTCCGGGGCCCGCCGTACCGCTTCTACGTGGGCAACAACCAGGAAGCGAGGGCGATGGTGGCGGCGGCGAGCGGCGAGGCGCTGGAGCGGAGCTCCAACGACATCGTCCGCCGCGTGATGCCGCACGTGCGGGCGTGGGCGTCGCTCTACGGCAAGGTGTTCCTGTCGTGGACCGGCTCGACGCCGAGGCTGTGGGCGGGTGACCTCGACATGGCGAAGCGGATCCTCTCCGACAAGGCCGGGCTGTACGTGAAGCCGGACCAGGGACCCGCCTTGCTGGCGCTCTTGGGCATGGGCCTGGTCTTCACCGAGGGCGACGACTGGGCGCGCCACCGCCGCGTCGTGCACCCGGCGTTCGCCATGGACAGGCTCAAGTCGATGACGGCGGCGATGGCGGCGTGCGCGGCCGAGGTGATCGGGGACTGGGAGGCGCGCGTCGCGGCGTCGGCGAGCGGGGAGGCGACGGTGGAGGTCGGCCAGTGGTTCACGGAGCTCACCGCCGACGTCATCTCGCACACCGCCTTCGGCAGCAGCTACCGGCAGGGGAAGGAGGTGTTCCTGGCGCAGCGGAAGCTCCAGCTCATGGTCTTCGCCTCCATCAACAACGTCGTCGTGCGCGTCCCGGGAATAGTGTACGTGCCGACCAAGGCCAACATGCGCCGGTGGCAGCTCGAGCGCACCGTGCGGGGCACGCTCATGGCCATCATCGACGAGCGCCTGGCCTCGGCTAAGGAATCCAAGGGCTACGGCAACGACCTGCTCGGCCTCATGTTGGAGGCCAACGCCGGCGACGACGACGGCAAGACGCAGCAGGCCATGAGCATGGACGAGATCATCGACGAGTGCAAGACCTTCTTCTTCGCCGGGCACGACACGACTGCGCACCTCCTGACCTGGGCCATGTTCCTCCTCGGCACCCACCCGGAGTGGCAGCAGCGGCTCAGGGAGGAGGTGCTCCGCGAGTGCGGCGGCGCCGAGGTGCCCCTCAACGGCGACGCCCTGAACAAGCTCAAGCTGGTAAGTAATTAAAGCTCCGATCGACCATAGTAAATGAAAAGTACAAGACCACTGTGATTAAATCGACGGTGCCGTGGTTAATCTGCAGGTGACGATGGTGCTGTACGAGACGCTTCGCCTGTACGGCCCGGTCAACACTATCGTGAGGCAGGCGACGGCGGACGTGGACCTCTGCGGCGTGAAGGTGCCCAAGGGCACGCACCTGGCGATCCCGTTCGCGATGCTCCACCGCGACGAGGAGGTGTGGGGCGCGTACGCCGGCGAGTTCGACCCTCTCCGGTTCCGGAACGGCGTGGGCAGGGCCGCCGCGCACCCGAACGCGCTGCTGTCCTTCTCCTTGGGCCCGCGGTCGTGCATCGGGCAGGACTTCGCCATGCTGGAGGCCAAGGCGACGCTGGCGCTCATCCTGCGGCGGTTCGCCTTCGAGGTGGCGCCGGAGTACGTGCACGCGCCGGCCGACTTCCTGACTCTGCAGCCGTCGAAAGGGCTCCCCGTCGTGCTCAGGCTCTTGGATTCGCACACTTTGGCCAGTTGAGACATTTAAGATTCCGTAGGCAAGAAACATGTACCTTATCGACCCCTCTCATCCCGTGATTCCTCATGCCACTGTCAGTGTCACCATCTCTTCTGTCTTCTTCTCGCTTATCTCCAGCAGGCTCCACGGCGGCTCCACGGCCTGGACCTGGACGCCCCATGGGCCGTGGAGGTCGACGTCGACCTGGTGGTCCCCCAGCGAGCGACGACTTGAGAGGTCCCCCTTGCGGCAGATTTCGGCGGGCCCTAGCGACAGATCTCACATTTTTTTCCTCCTCTTTCTCATCTCAAATCCAATAAAGTTTTAGTATGCATGATTTAAAAAAAATCAATAAATTTTGTTCAGAAATTGTTTGTGGCTGGTTTTGTGCAAACAAAATTTGTTAAGAAACTTTGCACATAATTCTTTTTTTAACAAATTGTATACCAGAAACCTTTGCTTGCACAATTTATGTTCACGAGTTATGACTTGTTTTCACAAGTTACGTGAATATTTTTCTTCCTGTTTCATATTTCTGTCTACAAATTGTGATATAGTTTTTTTCACAAATTATGTATATATAATTCTTGAATTTTTTTATGGTCGACGGAGGGGGAGAGGCAAACCCCTAGTTGATTTCATTTCAGGCGGCCTAATTAGCCCAATAATTCAAAAGGGTACACAAATTTCTTGCTTGTAGTATAATATTTTTTTCCCTACTTACAAACAAACATCATTTCTTGTTTGTATAATAATTTTTCCACTTACAAACCGTGCAATTTCTTGGACCGTTGGGATTGACGACTATTCACTGATTAGCAGGCCGCTATTGGCACGCAATTATTCACAACAGATTGAGCTTCCATTCATTGATTAGCGCGCCGCAATTGATGCCCAATTCACAGTGCAACATGCCAAATGAATAATGTAGGGCTGAAGAAAACAGGATTGTTTTCGGCCCACAAAGATTTGACTCACCAAGAATTATCCATTTCGTTTCTTTGTTTTTTTTTTTGAACTAGCAAAGTGGCAAGCGCAAAACGCACGTCTACTGTGCTGTCAACCCTAAGTAGAACTTAGTACAAACTTCCCTGTGGCTAAGGGTCCCCTTCCCTTTCTTTTTCTTGTTGTTCTAGGTTGCTTTGGTTTTTCTACCACCGTCTTAGTGGCTTGTAACATGCACAACGAGAGCTCTCTCGTAGTTGCATCGTGTAATTATGTTCTTCTTAATAAAGCACGTGTAAAGGCATCGCCAAGGCGTGTTCGTGAAAAAACTACCATAACACAAGTGCGGCAGAAACTCCTTGAGTCAATCCTCAATCTGCGCTTGGGAGGACACTCCGGGGAAATGGCCACACACTGGAGACTTAAATTGGGTTTCATCTGGCTCAAAATGCATTCCATGGTAAAAAGCTATGTTCAACGATGTCCTATTTGTCATAAGAAAAAAAAATCTGAAAATGTTCCATACCCTGGACTTCTACAACCTCACCGTCCTTGATATGGCCTTGAGTTATATTTCTACAGATTTCGTTGAAGGCCTGCCAAAGTCTAATGGAAAAAATGTGATACTAGTTGTTGAAGCATGTTTACGAAGTTTGCCCACTTTTTAACTCTAACACATCCATTTATTGTAGTATATTTCATTCAGGTTTTAATGCTTTCATGCTCCATGGATCTCCTCTTGCCATTGCCACCGGTCAAGATAGGATCTTTACTAGTAATTTATGGCAAGCATTATTGAAATCAACGAGGATCTAACTAAATTTCCGTAGTGGCTATCACCCCTCAATCAAATGGTTAAACCAAGAGAGTCACTCAATGCCTATGCATGGGTTTTTGTCAACTCACCAAATGGTTCTACTAGTTCCCTTTGGCAGAGTGGTGGACTGGTGGTACAACACATGCTTCCATACATCACTCAAAATGACTCCATTTCAAGCACTCTTTTTTGAACCAAAATGGCAGAAGCTCCACCTTTCAACTAAAATAGAAAAGAGAGTTGAAAGCACACAATGCTCTAATTGATGATCATGGCAACATCAAAGTGGCCCTGGTTACAATTCTTCAACGCCATTTTGTCCCTCGTAACAATGAACCAGTTGTCCAATGGTTGGTTGAGTGGCTCAACCTACTGTAGGGTCGAGATGGCGGATTAGAGGGGGGTGAATAGTCCTTTCTAAAAATAATCGCACCGGCTAACCAAAACAAATGCGAAATTAAAACTAAACTAACGGTCTAGCCAAGACTACACCCATCTATCTAAGTTCTTAAGCACCTTAAAAAGATCATAAACAAGCAACTAATGTGTCGGGCTAGCTAGACCTCACCTAACCAATTCTAGCAGCAAGCTCACGCAAACCTACGCCACTAGTACTTCAAGCACGGGGGAGCTCCTACACAAACTAGTGAAGCAAAAGCACAAAGTCACCTAAGCTCACTAGCAATGCTCAATAACAAGGCTACACAAGGCAAATTATAGAGCGTAAATTACTTAGCTACACAAACTAAGTAATGTGACTAACAAGGTTACTCAAACCGAATTAGTCACGCAAGAGAGCTACTTCTATGCTACACAAGTAAGAAGACAACTAGCAAGCTACTAAAGCTAAAGTAGTCACAAGAGCAACTACATAAGCACAATGTAAATGAAAGTAATACAATCTTGTGTTGTGCGAAATGCAAACCACCGAGAAGATGATGAAGACAATGTTGACACGGTGATTTTCTCCCGAGGTTCACTTGGCTGCCACCAAGCTACGTCTCCGTTGTGTTGACCGCTCACTTGGTGGTTCGGCGGCTAATTGGCATCACCCGCCAAGCCCGCACGTCGGTCACTGCAAGAACCTACCCCGAAAGTGAGGGTAGCTCAATGTCACGCTCTACTAGAGTTGCTCTTCGCGATCCCCGCGGGGTGAGCAAAATCCCCCTCACAAATCCTCCTCCAGAGCACTGCACAATCTTCTCGCGTGCTTAAACGAAGTCGCAAGTGATGAGCCCATGGCTCATCGAGATAGTCATAAAGGCAAGTCTAGCATTATTTCAAATATAGCAGCCGATAATTCTTTGAAACCCTCTGATATTAAATTTGGAGCTATTATTTTTTATAAGAAATATAGCCAGAACATGATGGACAAATTTACTCCGGCTGGCTTGTCATCAAAGATATATTTTGGAGATACAACCAAGCTAAGTTTCCAGGGAGTTAATGTGCGCAAGAAGCTAGCAGAGAAGGAACGGATATTACAAAAACTAATTCATGTTGGCACTATACAAATAGAGATCCCGGACAATCCAACTTGAGTTCATGCGTGGAAGGTAATTGCTTAATTGCAATATGAATAATAAGGAAGTTGATTAGCAATGTGGCCGTATTATTTTATTATTTCCACATATATTGGTGGCTGGTGCTTGCGTGCATGCACCAGGCGTAGTTAGTTTCCTTTTCTTAATGAAGTCCCAGTCCGGTTTATGTTTGGGTCGGTTTAGCTAGCTAGTCTGGTCGAGTCAATCTAGTCGGCAGGCCTACGTGCCATATATGCCTATGGCCTGTGTGCCCAGAAAATTAGATTGGATTTTTATCGTGTGAAGTTATTCCTCGTCGAGCCGTCGCTCATGAAACCCTAGTGGGTGTTATTAGATCCTTGTGGATTTGTGTTGGTGTGTGATCGGGAATTCATCTTCTCGGACTTGCATCGGTTCCTGTTGGAATCCCCCTCTCCGGATCGTGTCCTGTTTGGTGCACGGGTTGGAGACATTGCTGCTGTTCGGATTGCATCTACTAAAGTATTGTAAGCCGAACCATTTATCATCTATCTAGTATTGCTGCTGCTTGCGTCTGATCCATTCAGATTGATCAAAGGAATTATTTTGGATTATTTCTGCTTTTCTGTTGCTGCTGCTATTGTTTCGTCCGATTCCTCATTGGTTAAATTATATGATCTAGTCCTGTGCTTCCCCAGCCGATTAAATTAATATACATAGTTACATCAGTTACTGTTGCTTGGAGATATCTCAATATTGAGCTGCCACTATTGCTACTCACGTGAACCTTTTGAAGTGAATTGTGTTTTGTGCTGCCGAACACTGTTTTTCGTCTGGCTGTAGGCGGGATTGCTCGAGTCAACAACCATTGTAAATCTTTGCTGCAGTTTAATTACTAAAATTCAGAGAGCCAATTTTCTTATTCTCTTGTACAGTGAAAGATTGGGCGAATTATTATTGGACATTGTAGCCTTGTCCTCGTCAGCAAGCCACCAAGCCGTCTAGGAGGCGGCAACCTCCAAGAGTAACCAGCACCACCGGCTTGCAACACGATCACCTAGTGCCACTTGATGCAACCTCACGATACAATCGCACTAGAATCGCTCACTCACTCAATCGGATGACCACTATCAAGCAAGAGTGTGTCAAAGGGCTCCCAAGCACCACCACACAAGCCACCAAGGTTGTAGTGGGCTCAGCAACCAGCCAAAGGCCGGCCAACACTTCTATTTATAGCCCCATAGGCTAAACTAGTCGTTACCCCTTCACTGGGCATAAACTTCTCTACATACTTATGACCGGTGAAATGAAATGCTCTAGATTATACCTTTGCCTTATGCATTCTATTCCATCTCCTCCAATGTCGATGCAACACATGCACTAACATGACCAACAATGATATGATCCACTCTATATCATCACGTGACCATATTGGTTCATCGATCTTGACTTCACTTGCTCTTCACTGTTGCTTCGATCCATTGGCGCCAAGTCATCACTCAACTTGCCCTTCACACTTGCACCGGTCCGTCGAGCCAAGCCTTGTCTTAATCTTCTCCACCTTAGTCACATGACTCAATGTCATGTTTCATATGCAATGAGATCCTTCATCACATGTATGAGCTTTGCAACATCTTCGAGCCATCTTCACCGTCATGGCATATGTTGCTTACACACATGTACTTATAGACTAATCACCTGTGTATCTCACTCAAACACATATTAGTCCACCTAAAGTTGTCACTCAATTACTAAAACCAAACAATACCCTTTCACCTACCTGCTTCTAAAGCTGCATGGAAGGATGAAACTTTTATTAGGAAGATTTTTTCCATCATTTCATACTTAAGGGCAAGGATCTTCAGACGGGAGGTATTGTCAGCTGAATGTGTTGCAATGCCACTCTTCAGTTTGTTAGTTCAGCCTATGGAATCAGGCTTAGCCACACATTGACAATCTGATGGCACACAAGTGAGTTAGTGGCCTCTGCCTTTGGTGCCTAAATGCACATTATCCATTTTGTCAGATATTTAACCGTGTTAAGGCTCTTTATTATGTTAATGATCATCCATGCTATTTAGGTAAACACAAATGTAGAGTAGAAGTAGCAGTAGCTGAGTTCCTCGCCACCGCCAACTTCTGTATCAGGATGGACTCATTTGATATCTGAATACTGCTACTATTGTACCACCTGCATCGATTTGCTTCTTGACCCTTCAGGTATTTGCTCTTGTTTTCCAATTTTCTAGGTCTGACTCTCACCGACATCCAGTAAAATGGAATTTTGTCCTCGAAGCCCTTGATGATGTTGATAGGCTGCCATTGTATTCCAAAATTCCAATACAAATATTGAAAAAGAAGCAGTCTACCAACTTTTCTTCCACAAGTCCACATGTTGATCTCATGCATGACTCAATCAAGTCAGATAAAAAAATCATGTTACCATCGGAAAGGCGGAGATAACAAAGACATTAAAAAAGGATATACCCTAGACATATGTATTGTCCACCCCCCCCCCCCCCCCCCCCCCCCCCAAACTCTATATAAGAACTTTATAAATAGGGATTTGCTATTTTTTAGGTGCCTAAAAATAGTATTTGTTCAGGCAACAACTGGATCAGATGTATGAATCTTGAAGCTAGATCAAAGGATCACCTTATCGTCTGAACCAAAGACAGATTTCAGACTGCTGCTTTTCTAGAAAAAAAAAAGTTTTATAAATAAGGCAAAGAGGATCTCATCCAGGCCTCACATCTGAATGTTAGATAATTCAGAGAGCCTTCTAGTCCTTGTTCACTAGACAAGATGATCACTCATGGCGATGTATGAAGAATCCATATGCTAAAAAAAAAGCATATATGACCGCTAAGGATGTATGAAAAAAAAACGTATACGCTTCAAGTATGTAAGTACGTTGTTGCTATCCAGTGTCCAGATGCTCACCCGAGTCATGCATGATCTCACCAAAAGGCCCCTGCCGGCTGTCGCCGTGCGAGATCGCTTCAAGTCTGCGCCCGTTCATTCGCAAGGCCGTCGCATCTTCCCTCGTCACTCGTCAGACAAAGTTCTTGCCTTGTACTTAGCGTCCGGTCGCTGGCGACATCGCCGGACGCGCGGACCCACGAGAAAGCTCCAAGTGCGTAGCAGAGAACCTGTCGCAACATCGATATACCGTATCTTAAGACGGCGAATCAGCTCTGCAACACCTTATATATACACACAGTGACACTGCTGGCACACACAAACACCGAAACACGCGACGACATCACAGCACAGTACTATCCTCCTTCGTGCGGATTGCAGCTTCGCGGGGTGGGTGCACGCCGAGTTCTCGATCGTATCCTGTTGCTCGACATGGGCACGGGAGGTGTAGCGCTGGTCGCCGCCGCCCTCGCCGTGGTGGTGGTCACAAGGCTGTGGACGGTGCTGCTCCACCTGGTGTGGCGGCCGTACGCCGTCGCGAGGGCGTTCGCGCGGCAGGGCGTGCGCGGGCCGCCGTACCGTGTCTTCGTGGGAAACAGCAAGGAGATTCAGGCGATGCGCGCGGCGACGAGCGGCGACACGCTGGACCTCACCTCCCACGACTACATCCCGCGTGTGATGCCGCAGTACCGCGCGTGGATGTCGCTCTACGGTAAGGTCTTCCTGACGTGGCCCAGCTCGACTCCGGCGCTGTTCGTGGGCAGCTACGACATGGTGAAGCGGGTCCTCTTCGACAAGTCAGGGCTGTACGGCAAGACGGACCCGGGCCCCACCATACTGTCCCTGTTGGGCATGGGCCTCATCTTCACCGACGGCGACGACTGGTCGCGCCACCGCCGCGTCGTGCACCCGGCGTTCGCCATGGACAAGCTCAAGTCGATGACGGGGGGCGATGGCGGCGTGCGCGGCGGAGGTGATCCGGGTGTGGGAGGCGCGCGCCGCCGCGAGCGGGAAGGAGGAGGGAGTGACGGTGGAGGTAGGGCAGCAGTTCACGGAGCTCACCGCCGACGTCATCTCGCACACGGCGTTCGGCAGCAGCTACCGGCAGGGGAAGGAGGTGTTCTTGGCGCAGAGGGAGCTCCAGTTCATCGCCTTCGCCTCCATCAACAACGTGCGCGTGCCGGGCATGCAGTACGTGCCCACCAAGGCCAACGTGCGCCGCTGGCAGCTCGAGCGCACGGTACGGGGCACGCTCATGGCCATCATCGGCGAGCGCCTCGCCGCTGCGAAGGAGGCGAGGGGTTACGGCAGCGACCTGCTCGGCCTCATGTTGGAGGCCAACGCCGCCGGCGACGACGGCGGCAAGAGGCAGCAACAGGCCATGAGCATGGACGAGATCATCGACGAGTGCAAGACCTTCTTCTTCGCCGGCCACGACACGACCTCGCACCTCCTCACCTGGGCCATGTTCCTCCTCGGCACGCACCCCGAGTGGCAGCAGCGGCTCAGGGAGGAGGTGATCCGGGAGTGCGGCGGCTCCGAGGTGCCCCTCCGCGGCGACGGCCTCAACAAGCTCAAGCTCGTGAGCCTCCTCCACCTTAAGCTTAAGCTTAAGCTAGGTAGCAGGTGTATATGCACACGGTGACCGCCGGCGAGTGTGCGTCACAGCCATGTTCTTATGTGGTTTCGCAGGTGACCATGGTGCTGTACGAGACGCTCCGGCTGTACGGCGCGGTGCCGATGATCGTGAGACAGACGACGGCGGACGCGGACCTCTGCGGCGTGAAGGTGCCCAAGGGCACCCTCCTGCTGATCCCGATCGCGATGCTTCACCGCGACGAGGAGGTGTGGGGCGCGGACGCCGGCGCGTTCAACCCGCTCCGGTTCCGGGACGGCATGGGAAGGGCGGCGGCGCACCCGAACGCGCTGCTGTCCTTCTCCTTGGGCCCGAGGTCGTGCATCGGGCAGGACTTCGCAATGCTGGAGGCCAAGGCCACGCTGGCGCTCATCCTGCGGCGGTTCGCGTTCGAGGTGGCGCCGGAGTACGTGCACGCGCCAGCCGACTTCCTGACGCTTCAGCCGTCGAAAGGGCTTCCCGTCGTGCTCAGGCTCTTGGATCCGCGCACTTTGGCCAGTTGAGACATTTATGATTCCGTAGGCAACAGATATGTTGCAGCTAAGGATGAAAACGGACGGAATCGAACAGAGAACTCCTCAACCGTTTTCTACTTTTACATTTGAATATGAAAACGAAAACGAAAGCGGACAAACCGAACACGAAAACAAACAAGAACTTACGGAATATCGAGAATTTCGAAAATGAAACAATTCGAGCGGAATTATATCGAACACGGTCGGTATACGAGAATTCAATACGAACCGACCCACAGTGCATAACACTAAACAAGTTCATGGCCAAATACATAACAAGTTCACGACTAACAAGTGCATGATCTAGTTTAAATTAACAAGTGCGTGACCCGTGGTCTTAAGTAGTACGACACACAATTAACAAAACATGAACATCTAGAGCTCATCAGCATCATCCATGATGTCAGGATCAGAGCTAGTACATGGGCTAGTGCCCTCTGCCCTGCTGGACCAAATTCGGTTCTAAACCGAATTTAAATTCGGTATATTTCGAATATAATGTAGAAATGTAGAAATCGAACGAACAAATGCCCAAATCGATTTCGTACCGAATTCCGAATTATGTACTCCGTATTTCGTTTTCGAATTTAGTATTCGTTTTTGTCCGCAAAAAACGAATTTGATCGGGTTAAATGTAGAAAACGACTGTGGTTCGGTTCGGGGTATTTTCGTATCGTTTTCATCCTTAGTTGCAGCCCCCCCCTTTTTTTTACAACAGAGTGTTGCAGTCCTGTACTCCTATTGGCGTCCATCTTCAGTTTGTCGAGAGTAATTTGTTCCGAGTGAACGCGTTGTCTATAAGTCCACGTGTGGACTGTGGCTTGTCCACTCGACGCCCCATGGGCCGTGGAAGTCGACAACTCGACGCCCCATGGGCCGTGGCCCGTGGAGATCGAGGTCGACGTCGACTTGAGCGAGCGACGTTGACTTGAGAAAAAAACTTGCGGCAGATTTTGGCGGGCCCAAGCGGCTGATCTCACATTATTTTCTCCTCTTTCTCATCTCAAATCCAATCAAATTTTAGTATGCATGATTGTTTTTTAAAAGAAATGTTTCCATAACTTTTATCCGTAAATTGTTTGTGGCTGACTTTGTGCAAACAAATTTTGTTTAGAAAACGGGTGGACATTCGGCAGAGATCAAAGAACTAATTGAGGCAGTTACAATGTTGTAAAATTGTTGAAACCCTGAAAATCTCTCATCAGGACATTGTTGGGTCAAGCTATATTCAACTTCGATGACTTTCAGCAGAGATCACAATGACATTTAGGTGATACTCCCTCCGTCCCAAATTATAAGTTACTGGTTGGGTGCGCTGCCGCCGCGCCCGTGATGAACAGTGGGGAAAATGTTTTAAATTTGACTGTGCAAACAAAATAAGAGTGAACAATGAATGACGATGCCATGTCATGAACAGTGTTGAACAGTAGGCAGCGCGGAGGAGGCAGGAAAAAACTCATGGTTGAGGGATATCTTATTCCAACTTTCTTGAATAGTCAAAACATATCAAGTTTGACCAAATTTATATAATAAAATAGTAACATTTATGATACTTAAGTACTATTAGATTCTTCGTTAATTATATTTTCATAGTAATATCTATTTAATGTTATAAATCTTTATGATTCTCTCTATAATTTTAGTCACATGTTTCAACGTCCAAGAAAATTGGAATGAAATATAATTTAGAATAGAGGGAGTATAAGATAAGAGTATGTGGATTGCGTGTACATGTAGGGAATTCTTCAGGAATGTGTTAGCTGAACGAGAGCCTAGTGTCTCCATTTTGGGTTCCGGCAAAATGGGCGACAATATAAATCTGTCTTGTCTATTTAAACTTCTATATATTGATTACCTCACTGTAAAATTCTGTCAATCCATAGTAGATTCTACCGCAAGTTAGGCCTTGTTTAGTTGCCAAAATTTTTTGACAAAATGTAACTGTAGCATTTTCGTTGTTATTTGGCAATTAGTGACCAATCATGGTCTAATTAGGCTTAAAAGATTCGTCTCGTCTATTTCGTCTAAACTGTGTAATTACTTTTATTTTTTATCTATATTTAATGTTTTATGCATGCGTCCAAAGATTCGATGTGACGGAAAATCTACTGTTTTTTTGCAAAATTTCCCAGAACTAAACCGGCCCTTAGATTACGGATGATACCTATATAACATCGCGTGCACGGACGAAATGAGGACATCACGGGTTGAATTTTGCATCTTTTAATGCCAGCTTGATTTCTAAACTCGATTAAGTGTAACATGGACATCAAACTTTTTTCAGGTTCCCCGTTCCCATTTGCAGCGGATATTGAGCAACTTACGAGCGATAGAGCATTCACGAGCCCCGGGCGATTCCTTGCTTTTAAAAAAAAAATCTAACAAGCATGTCCAGGCAAATTGCAGTAAGGTACTTAGCTGACCTGACGCAGTATAATGATCGTATAATCATGTCCAGGCGATTCCTTGCTTTTTTAAAAAAAATCTAACAAGCATGTCCAGGCAAATTGCAGTAAGGTACTTAGCTGACCTGACGCAGTAAGGTACAAGCATGTCCAGGTAAATTGCAGTATAATCGGACGCGACTGAAAAATGATCGGACGCGTCCGGTCACATTTCAGTAAGGTACTTAGCTGACCTGACGCATCCGGTCATCACTGATCGGACGCGGTCGAGCGTCAGGTTAAAGTACAGTAAGGTTCTTGCACGATCGGACGCGTCCGGTCACCCCTGATCGGTGCGTCCGGTCACTCACCGGTATCGTTCGGGTTTTCGACCGTTACACTCGACCGACGCGTCCGGTCATGTCGACCGGCGCGTCCGGTCAGTGCGTGTTTTGCTGAGTTAGCTGGTAACGGTTGGTTTTGACTATGGGGTGTATAAATACATCCCCTCCACCTCTTTTAGAGGTCTCTTGCTCATTTGTTCAGCTGAGAAACACCTTACAAGTGCAAGGGAGTGCAAGAGCCCTAGAGAGGGTAGTGATTTGAGAATCAAAGTTTGAGATCCCTCATTAGTGACTAGAGAGTAGCAAGTGTGCATCCATCTTCTCTTCAGGCTCGTTGTGGTCAAGTGAGAGTTCTAGCTTGTTACTCTTGGTGATCGCCATCACCTAGACGGTTTGGTGGTGATTGGGAGTTTGGTGATCATCCGGCGAGCTTGTGGATGACCCAACTCATGCTGTGAGGGGTTTTGAGCGATTCATCGCGACGGAGTGTCAAAGAATCAGTCCGTAGAGAGCACTTGATTCTTGCGCGGATCAAGGGGGAGCTACACCCTTGCGCGGGTGCTCCAACGAGGACTAGTGGAGAGTGACGACTCTCCGATACCTCGGGAAAACATCGCCGTATTCCTTACCCTTACTTTCAAGCATTTACTTTCAAGTATTACTTTCATTGCTTGTTTACTTTCCTAGAATTGCCTTGCTAGACTAGGATTGAAACTTAGGGTGCAAAACTTTTACCAGTAGAATTACAAGGAACACTAGTAGACACTAGGGGTGAAGTTTGGCTTGTAGGGTTTAATTCTTGCAATTATTTTTAAAAAAAAACCCAATTAACCCCCCTCTTGGACATCTTGATCATTTTAATTGGTATCAGAGCCGAGTTGCTCCTTATTTAGGCTTCACCGCCTAGAGCAAGATGTCTAATGGGGAAGGACCACCTCCCACCTTTGAGAGAGATGATTTTTCATATTGGAAAATTCATATGGAGCCGTACCTCGAAGCCATAGATGTTGGGTGCCTTAGAGCCGCAACCGAAGGGCTTCCCGCTATCAGGGATCCCGCAAATCCAAGTGGTGACGAGGAGAAGTACGACTGGTGGAATGCAAAGGCAAAAAATGCACTCTACCAGGGCCTAGGCATGGATATCTTCAATCGTGTGCGAAATACCAAAAACGCTCATGAATTATGGAAAAACCTTTGTGCTCTCTATGAGGGAACTAAGAGTGAGCGTGAGGAACGCTATCATATTGCTTTAAAGAAAATTAATTCCTTTGAGATGCTTCCCAAAGAAAGTGCTAATGAAATGTACACTCGATTGAATGTTCTTGTAGAGGATCTCAATGCTCTTGGACTCACTCAAATGAGTCAATCGGATGTTGCAAGGAGGATCTTGAGCATTCTTCCCGTTGAGAAGTATGGTCACATTATCACCGTGCTTCACCAAAGTGATCTCTCCACCGTAACACCGACACAAGTATTGGGAAAGATCAATGCACATGAGATGTACATGCACATCACTCCAGAAGAGGGCTTATCATCTTCCAAGAAGAAAGACTTGGCCTTCAAAGCTAGCCATAAAAAGAAAAAGAAGAAGGGCCAAGCCATGATGGTGCAAGAAAGCTCAAGTGAAAGTGATATTGATGATGCATCACTTGCACTTATGGTGAGAAAGACCACCAAGATGCTAAAGAAGGTCAACAAGAGTGGCATCAAGTTCGATGGCAAGAAGAAGAAGAAGTTCTTCACAAGTAGCAAAAGGAAGCCAATATCCGAGATGGATTGCTACAATTATGGTGAACTTGGCCACTTAGCTCATCAATGCCCGAAGCCTCCAAAGACAAGTACAAGAACAAGAACAAGGGCAAGAGAAATAATTCAAGTGATGAAGAAGATAAGAAGAAGAAGAACAAGCCATATAAAAAGAAAGATGATAAGAGAAAAGAGTTTTACAAGAAGAAGAAGGGATACAAAGTTTACATTGTTGGTGATTGGCTCACCGACATTGAGTCATCATGTGAGTCCTCCGGCGATGAGAGCGACGATGAGAAAGAGAAGGTCGCCGCATTTATGATTGGGCCATCATCATCTTCACCGACATCTTCATCACCACCTTCACCGCCAACTTCACCATCATCGTCCACTTCTCACCTATGCCTTATGGCCAAGGGTGAACGAAAGGTACAAAATAATAAGAGTGATAATGATGATGATAGTGATAGTGATGATGAATATGATGCACCTTCTTATGATGAACTTGTAAAATTGTTGAACAAATACTCTAAAATCATAAGAAGAACTAGAAATGAAAATGATGAGCTCCAAAATGAAAATGACTCACTCTCATCTAAGCTTGAGAATGCACATAAGACTAGTGATGAGCTTAAAGAACAAAATGAAATTATGTCTTCTACTCTCAAGGAGCTCAAAACTTCTAACAAAGAGTTTAAAGATGAACATGATAAACTTGAGAAGAAGCATGATAAACTCATCACTAGGCTCAACTTGCTAAAAGATGAATATACTACATTGAAAATCAATTATGATAGTCTTATTGTTGCTAATGAGCTTGCTCTTGAGACACATGATGCTACTAAGTTGTTAAGATTGATATAGCTACATCATGTGATGATTTGATTATTGAGAACTTTGAGCAAGGCTCTAGCGGCAAAGGCAAGAATGTGGTTAAGTCCGACAACTATGATGACTATGTCAAGCTCAAGAGTGAAAATGAGATGCTTAAGAATGAGAACAAGAAGTTGATGGCTCTTGAAAAGCAAACATCAAATGAGTCACTTATTGAAGAGAGCAAAAAGCTCAAGCAAGAAAAAGAGCATCTCAAGACCGGCCTAAGAAAGTTTACAAGAGGCCAACATTTGCAAAGTGAGCTACTCATGAACACCGTAATGAAGATGGATAGAAGTGGCATTGGTTACTTGGCAAATCAAGAGAAGAAGGCTAAAGCTCAACAACAACAAAGCAAGTCAAAACCCAAGCCAAAGAGATGTGTTGAGTATGGACAAGAAGGTCATTTTGCTTATGAGTGCAAAACTCCACCACCACAACCCTTGCTCAAGCATGCTAGACCCTTTGCTTTCAATGATCATTACATGCTTAGAAAAGATTCAAGTGGAAAGATGAAAGTCATATTCTTGGGTCCCCCTAACAAGAATAGGCCTAAGAAAATATGGGTTGCCAAGTCACTAGTTGAGAAAGTCAAAGGTCCCTCTCAAGTTTGGGTCCCTAAACAAAAAGCTTGATCTCTTGTGTGTAGGTGAACTACAAGACCGGTGGATCTCATTAGGTTATTGATAGTGGTTGCACTCAACATATGACCGGTGATCCTTGTATGTTCACCTCACTTGAAGAAAATGGGGTATGTCAAGAGAAGATCACATTTGTGGACAATTTAAAGAGCAAAGTCAAGGGTATAGGCAAGATTGCAATATCAAATGATCACTCTCTTTCAAATGTGCTCTATGTTGCTTCATTGAGTTTCAACTTACTATCCGTTGGACAACTTTATGATCTTGGATACCAATGCTTGTTCACTCCTAATGAAGTGGTAGTTACAAAGATAGATGACAAGCAAGTGATTTTCAAAGGCTTTAGATACAATAATCTCTATCTTGTTGACTTCACCTCCGAAGATGCAAACTTGATGACATGTTTGTTCACCAAAACTACACTTGGATGGCTTTGGCATAGGAGGCTTGCTCATGTTGGAATGAACACTCTCAACAAGCTATTGAAGAAAGAACTAGTAAGAGGCTTGAAGGATGTCAAGTTTGAAAAGGACAAACCTTGTAGTGCATGTCAAGCCAGCAAACAAGTTGCAAATACTCATCCAACCAAAGCTTACATGTCAACATCAAGAGTGTTAGATACACTTGGACCTTCTTTCTTCATGACAAATCCGAAGTGGCAAATTGCTTCAAGAAGTTTGCAAAGAGAGCTCAAAATAAATTTGAAGTCAAGATAAATAAAATTAGAAGTGACAATGGCAAAGAATTTGACAACACAAATATTAAAGCTTATTGTGATGAGATTGGAATCAAGCATGAAGTTTCATCAACCTACACTCCTCAATAAAATGGTGTAGTTAAGAGAAAGAACCGGACTTTGATCACCCTTGCAAGAACAATGCTAGATGAGTACAATACACCAGAAAAATTGTGGGTTGAGGCAATCAACACCGTATGCTATGCTTCAAATCGCCTCTTCCTACAAAAGTTTCTTGGCAAGACTCCCTATGAGTTGCTAAATAGGAAGAAGTCGGACGTCTCATTCTTCCGGGTGTTTGGTTGCAAATGCTACATCTACAAAAAGCGTCAACACCTAGGGAAGTTTCAAAGATGTTGTGATTGAAAGTCCCTAGTTTGGTTTTGGCTAATTGATGAAACCTAGGACTAACCTTTATATCTAAGTGGATGATTTAGATAAAGGTGGTCATTGAATATGAGACATGACATTGACTCATGTGACCAAGATGATGAAGACCAAGATGATGCTTGGCTCGATGGACCGGTTGTGAAGGTGAAGGGCAAGTCGAGGCTTCGAAGCGAAGGACCATGCGATAGTGAAGCTTGAGCAAGACTTGGCGCCGACGGACCTATGCAACGGTGAAGAGCAAGTGAAGTCAAGGTCGATGGATCGAGACGGTTATGTGATAATATGAAGTGGATCATATCTTTTGGAAAAATAAAATGGGCTCAAGGCAAAGGTATAACCATAAGGCCATTTTTTGCACTCAAGACACAATAGAGGGTGTGAGTGGTTTAGGATCGATAGCCGAACTATTAAGAGGGGAAGTCTTATCGGTTATTCGACACACGAGTGCCACTAGGTGAATTCATGAAGTGCATTGCATGTAGGGCCTAGTGACCTAACTGGAAAACCTTCGAAAATGTTTATGAAAATGCTAACACACGTGCACAAGGTGGTGATCACTTATTGGTGTTGGCACATTTACGAAGGCGATGGAGTTTGAGCGGTAGAGGGGGTTTGGGTTCCTCTCTCCCTCCTGCCGAGCTTGTGAGCGCGGGATTCAGTCATTTTTGAGGACTTGAAATGCCTATTTTCCACTACGCCGGAAGTCAGAAAAGAAACGGAGGCGAACGGAGGTCACAGAGGTGACCGGACGCGGTCACGGTTTGACCGGATACGTCCGGTCAGTTCAACGCAGCAGTCAGGCGTGCGGTTGTTTGGGTTTGTAACCAGCGCGTCCGGTCAGGCGCCCAGAGGGAACTGCAGTTCGCAAGGTCGATTGGACGCGCGGCGCGTTCGGTCACACGCGATCGGACGCGTCCGGTCGTTGAGGGAGCTTACTGGACTCTAACCGGACGCTGGCACTGTCGCGTCTGGTCGTTGTTTGGAGCACGTCTGGTCAGTTGAGCGGCATGTCCAGTCATTGCATTTGACCGTTGGCTCAGTGACCGTTGGAGGATCGGACACGGTTGAGCGCGTCCGGTCAGTTTCGACCGGCACGTCCGGTCATCCCAAAAAACATCCAGTAAAGGGGTACAACGGCTCTATTCGTTTGGGATGCTTATAAATACTTGTTGGCCGGCCCTTGAGGAGTTCTCTCGTGATTTCTAACACTCTTGTGCATCCTTTGAGCTAGAGCTTCTCCCTCTCACTCATCTCTCTTGGTTGATTGCAAATCAAAAGTGAGATTGAGTGATCCCAAAGTACATTACATAGCTTGTGAGCATCTAGTGGCACTTGTGAGTGGTTTAGCCGGTGGATTTCTTGTTACTCTTGGAGAGTACCGCTCCTAGCCGACTTGGAGATTGTTGGAGGCGTTGGCAAGAGAAGGAGATTGTTCTTGGCCACCTCCGGTTGATTGTAAGAGATTCTTGTGCTTTCCTCGGCGGAGCGCCAAAAGCAACTCTAGTGGATTGCGCGTGTTATTGAGTTACCTCACTTGAGAGTGGTGTCTTGCGCTGCCTTGTGGGGCGTGCCTTGAGGGGAAAGTGACTTGAGGGTCACACCGAGGAATCATCTAAGTGTTGGTCGATACAACCGGTGACGTAGCTTGTCGGTGCACAAGTGAACACCGGGTGAACAAAAATATTGTGTCTCTTGTCTCTTGGTGATTGGTCTTCATATTGTGTTGTTGTCAATATTGATTGATTGTATATCATCTTGGTGATTGGCAACATCTTCACTCCACCGTCGGTATAAGATTCACAATCCTCTCTCTCGCATTACATTTACTAGTTATCTTTTGTAGCTCTAGTGTTAGCCTTTGCTAGTAGTTGTTAGCTTGCTCTCTAGTTTAAGTTTAGTGACTTAGCCTTTGTGTGAACTAGAGATCATAATCTACTAGACTTGTGGTTAAGAGGCTTGCATCACAACCGTAGGCTAAGCAAAACTCGCTTTACGCTGTTTGTTTTTCTAACAAGTTTGCTTAGTGTTTATTGTAGAATTTTTATAGGCTATTCACCCCCCCTCTAGCCATCTAGGACCTTACAGTGATATTGGCTTCCTTGTTGGTTACTCATCAAAGTCCAAAGCATATAGAGTATTTAACCATGCCACCGGTTTGGTTGAAGAAACATATGATGTGGAATTTGATGAATCTAACGGCTCCCAAGGAGCAATTGAGAATTGTGATGATGTAGGTGATGAACCAGTGAGGGAGGCCATGAAGAATATGCCGGTGGGAGACATCAAGCCTAAGGATGATGAAGACAATGTACAAATTATCAATCCTCCATCTTCATCACGTGTGCCTCAAGATGATGATAAGAATGAGAGAGTTGAAAATTAAGACACTCATGTCTCTCATAAACAAGCCGAGGCACAAGCTCAAGATGTTAATGCTCCCCAACCATCTCCTCAAGTGGTTGATAGAAGAAACTCACCTCTACTTCAAGCACATCCACAAGATCTCATCATAGGACGTCCTACAAAGGGTGTAATGACTCGATCTTAAAAGCTTGCTTCATTTGTTGAACATCACTCTTTTGTCTCTTGTCTTGAACCTAAGAATATAGAAGAAGCTCTTCGAGATCCGAATTGGGTGAATGCTATGCATGAAGAATTGAACAACTTCACCCGCAATCAAGTTTGGACACTTGAAGAGCATCCAAAAGGTGCAAGAGTCATTGGAACCAAGTGGGTGTTCCGCAACAAGCAAGATGACCAAGGCGTAGTAGTAAGGAACAAGGCAAGACTAGTTGCAAAGGGGTTCTCTCAAGTTGAAGGTCTTGATTTTAGAAAAACCTTTGCACCCGTTGCAAGACTTGAAGCCATTCGTATCCTTCTTGCATATGCATCACATCATGAAATGAAACTATATCAAATGGATGTGAAAAGTGCATTTTTAAATGGCTTCATAAATGAACTAGTCTATGTTGAACAACCTACCGGGTTTAAAGACCCTAGATATCCTAATCATGTTTATAGGTTGTCCAAGGCGCTATATGGGCTCAAGCAAGCCCCTAGAGCGTGGTATGAGCGCCTCCGGGACTTCCTCATCGAGAAGGGCTTCACTATTGGGAAGATTGACACCACACTATTCACCAAGAAGCTTAATGGGGAGATCCTCATTTGTTAAGTCTATGTTGATGATATCATCTTCGGATCAACAAATGAAGATTATTGCAAGGAATTTGATGAATTGATGTCGAAGGAGTTTGAGATGTCAATGATTGGTGAGCTAACATTCTTCATTGGTTTTCAAGTCAAGCAAATGAGAGAAGGGATTTTCATCTCTCAAGAAAAGTATACCAAGGATCTTCTCAAAAGATTCAAGATGGAAGAGTGTAAGCCAATCAAGACCCCAATGTCATCTAATGGACATCTCGACCTAGATGAGAGAGGTAAACCAATTAATCAAACTCTCTACCGTTCTATGATTGGTAGCTTATTGTACCTTACCACATCTAGGCCCGATATCATGTTTAGTGTGTGCATGTATGCTCGCTTTCAAGCGTGCCCTAAAGAACCTCACCTAAGTGCCATAAAAAGAATCTTAAGATATCTTAAGCACACCCCAAGCATTGGGCTTTGGTACCCCAAAGGAGCTAGATTCCAACTAGTTGGCTATTCCGATTCGGATTATGCCGGTTGTAAAATTGATAGAAAAAGCACATCCGAAGGGTGCCATTTGCTTGGGAGGTCTTTAGTATCTTGGTCATCTAAAAAGCAAAATAGTGTGGCTTTGTCCACCGCCGAGGCGGAATACATTGTCGCGGGGGCTTGTTGTGCACAAATCTTATACATGAAACAAACCCTCCTAGATTATGGAGTTGTTCTTGATAAAGTGTTACTTTTATGTGACAATAAAAGTGCCGTTAAAATTGCTAACAATCTGGTATAACACTCACGCACCAAGCATATTGATATCTGCCACCACTTTCTAAGAGATCATGTTGCTAAAAATGATATATCACTAGAAGGTGTAAGAAGTGAAAATCAATTAGCGGATATCTTCACTAAACCTTTGGATGAGGCTACCTTTTGTAGGTTGAGAAGTGAACTAAATGTGCTTGATTCTAGTAACTTTAGAAAATGAGCTTGTGTTGTCCCTTGCATTGCATTGTATCTTATGTCATGTTTAAATCTCTGTAATGCATCTAGGACTTGTCTAACACGGTTACGATAACCCTTCTTTGGAGGAGTGAAAAAGCCTAACCGTGGATCAAACTTGACAAGCAACCCAGTCTTCCTTTCTCGCTTTGCATTGCATATGCATGGTTGTTGCTTTGTCGTTTCTTTTCGGTTTAGCTTTGAGCAACCTCTGTGTTCGTCCATGAATAGAGAGAGCATTTGACGCCCCCAAGGGTTCACAAACTCTATTGCATAGCCATACGTTGCTCCTCGGGTGTTTATTGCTTATTTTCTTAAAAATAATACTAGCCTAAGGTAAAATATTTGAAAAACTCAAGGGGTTGAGAGAGGTCCCTCATATCAGGTTCCAATTGGTGTTTATTTGGGTCTTTTTGAATTGGAACTTGATTGGAAGAAGTTGCGTCGAAGATCTGTTTGAAGAAAGGTGCTTTACAGCGACCAGACACTGGACCGGACGTTGGACCGGACGCGATGCTGCTTCATCACCGCGTCCGATCCCGGCGGCCACCAGCGCGTCCGGTCATCCCGTAGATCTTCTCAAGGATCTGTGACCGGACGCTGCATCGGACGTGACGTTGTGACCACCGCATCCGGTCCCGGCCACCACCACCACATCCGGTCATGCGTGTTCGGTTCCCGGGCAAACTCTGACCGGACTCTATCAGCGTCCGATCATCTCTAACCGGACGCGTCCGGTCGTGCTAGGAGCTTACTGGACTCTGACCGGACGCTGCTCCATCGCGTCTGGTCATTCGACCACCGCGTCCGGTCATCACGTGAAAAGCGGATCTCAACCTTTTTAACCGTACGTTCAGATCTAGTTTCGTCTCATCGTCTTTTTCAATCCGCGCCACCGTCCGCCGTACCCATACCCTAGTCGCCGTCTCATCGTGTTCTCTAGTGCCGCTGCATTTTCTCCGCCGCCGCACCATCCCGCGCTCGCTGCCCCGCGCCACCGCACCATCTCGCGCTCGCTGCCCCGCGCCATCTCGCGCCCGCGCTCGCTGACCCGCGCGCGTGAAAGTCCTATGTTTGGTGTTGGTAATTAGTGACAATGCCTAAGTACTAATCATGTGCCTAAGTTGTATGTAGCATATGAGGATTAGTACATTCCAAGGTTGGTGGAAAGATGGACATGGTGATCATGATGGCCACACTTGGATTTGGACGCAACCCTATGTGATCAAGGCAAAGGTATATGCTTAAGGGTTATGTTTTAGTAACCAAGACACCTAGTGGGTGTGGTTACATTATAGGATAGATAGCCGTACTATAAAGAGGGGAATGACGCGGCTATTGAACTCCTAAGTGCCTCTAGGTGTGCATTTCATAATCATATGCATTTGGATAGAACTAATAACATCTCAAAAAATGATTGTGAAAATGCTAACACACTCACACTTGATGAGATCACTTGGTGGTGTTAGCACGTTTGCGAAGGCGGTGGAGTTTGAGTGGTAGAGAGGGTTTGGGATCTTCAGGCGTTTTCGAGAAGTTGAAACGACTATTTTCCACTACGCTGGAAGTCTGAAAAAGAAACGGAGGCGAACGGAGGTCACAGAGGTGACCGGACGCTGAACCGGACGCAGTCCTTGCATGAACGGACGCGTCCGGTCAGTGTTCAGTGTCTGCGCGTTTTTCAGTTTGATGATCGGACGCGTCCGGTCGTTCAGGGAGCTTACTGGACTCTAACCGGACGTTGGCACTGCCGCGTCCGGTCATGTTTCTTCAGCGCGTCCGGTCGTTGTTTCGTTGAGCGCTGCTCAGGCGACCATCGCGTCCGGTCATTCACGGGACCAGCGCGTCCGGTCGTTCGCAGCGCGTCCGGTCTGCGCGATGAGCGCGTCCGGTCGTTGCTTCGCAGTTAGCCGTTGTGCGACCAGCACGTCCAGTCGTTTGGACCAGCGCGTCCGGTCATTGTTTCACGTGTTAGCCGTTGGGCGACCGGCGCGTCCTGTCAGTTGGACCAGCGCATCCGGTCAGCACGATTTTGGCTGTTTAAGTTTCTAACGGCTCTATTCGAAGGGGTACGTCTATAAATACTCGTTGGCCGGCTCAAGTCTCTCTCTCTCGAACATTTGACATACTTGTGAGCACTTTGAGCTAAGAAACTCCCCTCCCACTCATCTCTCTTGCTTCCTTGCATATTCAAAGTGAGATTGAGTGATCCAAGTGCATTTGCATTGTGAGATTGCATCTAGTTGGCACTTGGTGGTTGATTTGCTGTGGGATTCTTGTTTCTCTTGGTGGTTGCCGCCACCTAGATGGTTTGGAGCAGCTTGGAGGCGTTGGCAAGAGTTGGTGATTGTTCTTGGCCACCTCCGGTGATTGTGAGGGGTTTGTGCCTACCTCGGCGAAGCGCCAAAGGCAACGTTAGTGGATTGCTCGTGTCATTGTAACCTTTTGCCATTTGGTAAGTTCTTGTGGTGCCTTTTGAGAGGCTCGGTGTGAGACCGATTAGCCACCGAACCACGTGGTGAAGAGGGACACAACGGGGACTAGCGTGCCGACAAGCACGTGAACCTCGGGATAAATCTTCGTGTCATCATTCTTATTGTGTTTGATCAATCCCGGTGGTTGTATATTGTGGTATTCATCTCTTGATCATATTGATTGGTTGGCTCAATACTTCGCCCCTCGGTGATACCCTCCTAACTCTCTCTTGTATTAATTTCTTAGTTACCTTGCTAGCTTGTTAGTGTAACTCTTAGCTTGAGTAGCTAGCTAGCTTTTAGTTGTAGTTAAATTGTGCGGTTTGACTTGTGTGGTTGAGTGCAAATATACTAGAATTATGAATTGGTTAGGTGGCTTGCAAACACCCCGTAGGCTAAGCAAAACTCGCATCTCGCTATTTGTTATATTGATAAACTTGTTTAGCTTGTCTTTGTAGAAAGTTTTAAAAGGCTATTCACCCTCCCTCTAGCCATCAAGACCTTTCAAGTGGTATCGGAGCCGTGGTCACCGTTTGTAAGGCTTAACAACCTCGGTGTAAGATGGCTCAAGTTATGTTCAATCATGTAAATGGCAAGCCTCCATTCTTTGATGGTGTCTCTTCCTTTGATCATTGGAAAAGGAAGATGAAGCAATATCTAGGCAATATACATGAAAAGGTTTGGGATGTGACCAAAGAAGGATACATCATTCTTGATGAGGAAAACCTCACTCCTAATGACCGCATCAACAAACAATGCAATACGGCGGCACTTGACACAATCTACCGTGCCATTGATGACAAAGTATTTGAGCAAATCAAAGATCTTGAAAAGGTAAATGAGCTTTGGATAAGGCTTGAAGAAACATATGAAGGCACTTCAACGGTAAAAAGTGCCAAACTATATATACTCAAGAACAAGTTCTCCACATTCAAGATGAAGGATGATGAATCCATCCTGGAGATGTTCTATAGGCTCCAAGTCATTGTCAATGATCTCAAGGGGCTTGGGGAGAAGGTTGAGGACAAGGACTTCTCACACAAGTTCTTGATGTGCTTACCCAAGAAGTTTGCCACCTTGAGAAGAATGATCTTTAGAGAGGGATTGGACAAGGTCAAACCAACTAATGTGCTTGGAGATATAATGACCGATGCCCAATACAATGATGATGAAGATAAGGTAGAAGAGAAGAAGGAGACCAAGGTCAAGCAAGAGAAGCCCATTGCATTCAAGGCTTCATCCTCTAAGGGCAAGAGCAAGGTGGAGAGTGATGATGATGATCCATTCGATGATGAGACCATGGCCCTCCTTGTGCACAAGATGAGAAGGTTCATGAAAAAGAAAGGATATGGGGCAAGGAAGAGGAGAGACATTATAAAGGCAAAGACCCTTTGCTATAATTACAATAGCCCCGATCATATAGTGGCAAAGTGCCCCTATGAAGACAAAAGATATCATGATGGGGAGTTGAAGTTGAAGAAGAACAAGAAGGAAAAGAAAGAGAAGAAGAGCTTCACTATCAACAAGAAGAAGAAGGGTGGTGGATATGTAGTCACTTGGGATAGTGATAACTCCGATAGTGATGATGAAAGCTCTAGTGATGATGAGAGGACCACTCGGCGAGCCATTGCAAACATCGCCCTCTCCAACAAGCCATCCATCTTCGACACTTCATCAACATGCCTTATGGCCAAGCCTACAAAGGTAAAATATGATGATAGTGATGATGATTCTTGTGCTAGTGATGATTGTAGGAGTGATGATGAGGAGGATGAGGACTATTCCAAGGATGATCTATTGGGCATAATAGATCAAATGAGCAAGGGCTACAAGAGGACAACCAAGAAATACAAAATCTTGGAACAAGAGCTCATTGCCAAGAGCAATGAAAATGATGCCTTGATGGAGGAGCTTGTTGCTCTCAAAAAGAGTAAGGAGTGCAAAGGAATTGAACAAGAGCTCAAAGCTCTTAGGAAATCCTTTGATGAGCTAGAGGATTCTCGTGAGTGTCTAAAGGAAGACCACGAGGATCTTGAAATTGCTCACACTAGGCTTAAGGAAGCCCACTCCACTCTACTTGAGCTCATCAAGGAAAAGGACCTCAAGTTGAAGAAGCTCATGAAGGAAGCTAAGGAGGAGCAAGTGATTGTCACTTGTGATATTGGACTAACATGTGATATTATTGATGATTCTTTATTTGTTAGTCCTACTAATGCTTTAAGTAGCTCATCATCATCCACCACAACCAACTCTACCTCTACTACTAGTAATTCATCACTTGTGGTTGAGACTCTCAAGAGAGAGGTGGATGATCTCACCCGCGCATTAGGCAATGCCTATGATGGGGATGTCTGCTTGCTAAAATGCTTAGGTAGCCAAAGGTTCTCTCTTAACAAAGAGGGATTGGGCTATACTCCCAAGAAGGGCAAGGCGGCCTTTGCTACTCCAAAGCCTCGCTTTGTGAAGGGCAATGGTCGTTATTGCAATAGATGCAAGCAAGTTGGGCATCTAGAGATTAATTGCAACAAAATAAATAAGAACAAGAAAAATGCTAATGTACCTTATATTCCTTTTGATTCTTGTTATGTGCTTACCAAGGGTGAGAAAGGTGTGCATGCTAGGTTTGTTGGTACACCAATTGTGGGCCCAAAGAAGAAGGCTATTTGGGTACCAAAGAGCTTAGTGACTAACCTACAAGGACCCAAACAAGTATGGGTACTTAAGAAACATTAAATTGTTTTGTAGGTAAATTACAAGGTCGGAGGAAGGCATTGGGTGCTTGATAGTGGGTGCTCTCAACATATGACCGGTGATTCAAGAATGTTTAACTCTCTCAAATCAAATGATAGTGGCATTGATAGTATCACATTTGGTGACAATAGCAAGGGTGATATGAAGGCTCTTGGAAGGATTGCAATCTCAAATGATCATAGCATCTCCAATGTGCTACTAGTTGAAAAGCTCAATTTCAACTTGTTGTCGGTTGCTCAATTGTGTGATCTCGGTTTCAAGTGCATATTTGGTGTTGATGATGTGGAGATAGTTAGTGTTGATGGCTCTAACTTGATCTTCAAAGGATTTAGATATGAGAATCTATACTTGGTTGATTTCAATGCTAGTGACACTCAACTTTCAACATGCTTGCTCACCAAATCAAGTATGGGTTGGTTATGGCATAGAAGACTTGGTCATGTTGGCATGAAGCAATTGAACAAGTTAGTGAAGCATGACTTGGTTAGAGGCTTGAAGGATGTCACATTTGAGAAAGATAAGCTATGTAGTGCATGTCAAGCCAGAAAGCAAGTAGACAACACTCATCCATTGAAAAGCATTATGAGTACTTCCAAGACATTTGAGTTATTGCACATGGATCTATTTAGGCCAACTACATACATAAGCATTGGTGGCAACAAGTATGGTTTTGTGATTGTGGATGATTTCACTAGATATACATGGGTATTCTTTCTTGTGGACAAGAGTGATGTATTTGACATATTCAAGAAGTTCATCAAGAGAGTACAAAATGAGTTTGAAACCATAATCAAGAAAGTAAGAAGTGACAATGGAAGTGAGTTTCGAAACACAAGAATTGATGAGCTATGTGATGAGCTTGGAATCAAACATCAATTCTCGGCTAATATACACCTCAATCAAATGGCCTAGTTGAGAGGAAGAATAGAACCTTAATTGATATGGCTAGATCAATGTTGAATGAGTATAATGTGAGTCATTCATTTTGGGCTGAAGCAATCAACACGGCTTGCTTCTATAGCAACCGCCTCTATTGCCACAAGTTTCTAGAAAAGACACCATATGAGATCTTAAATGGAAGAAAGCCCAATATTGCATACTTTCGGGTATTTGGTTGCAAATGCTATATCTTAAAGAAAGGCACTAGATTGAGCAAGTTTGAGAAGAAATGTGATGAAGGCTTCCTACTTGGTTACTCCACTACTAGCAAAGCTTATAGAGTATGGAACCTAGCTAGTGGTTTACTTGAAGAAGTACATGATGTTGAATTTGATGAAACAAATGGCTCTCAAGATGAAGAAGATAACTTGGATGATGTGAGAGGAACTCAATTGACCAATACTATGAAAGAAATGGATATTGGTGATATTAGGCCAAAGCAAGTGATTGATGTGGATGACAACAAAGATCAAGTGCTCCAAAGCCCAATCACTCAAGCTAGTGGTTCTCTAATGCAAAATCAAGCTAGTACATCATCTCAAGTGCAACAAGATCAACAAGTTGCTAGTTCATCATCTCCAACTCATGATCAACATCAACATCCAAGCAATCAAGTCCAAGTGCTTCAACCAACTAACATTGCAAGAGACCATCCATTGGATTCTATCATTGGTGACATACAAAGAGGAGTTCAAACTAGATCAAGATTGATATCATTTTGTGGTCACTCTTCTTTTGTGTCAATGGAAGAACCCAAGGACATTGATAGAGCATTAAGAGATCCGGATTGGGCAAATACAATGCATGAAGAGCTCAACAACTTTAAGAGAAATGAAGTATGGGAACTAGTTGAAAAGCCTAAAAATCATAATGTCATTGGAACAAGATGGGTCTTTCGCAACAAGCAAGATCAAGATGGGATAGTAGTAAGGAACAAAGCAAGACTAGTGGCTCAAGGTTACACACAAATAGAGGGTCTTGACTTTGGTGAAACTTATGCCCCGGTTGCAAGATTAGAAGCAATTAGGATCTTACTTTCCTATGCTTGTGCTCACAATATCAAGCTATATCAAATGGATGTGAAGAGTGCATTTCTTAATACGTACATACAAGAGGAGGTGTATGTGGAGCAACCTCCCGGTTTTAAAGATGACAAGAAACCCAATCATGTATATAAGTTAAGAAAAGCTTTGTATGGATTGAAGCAAGCACCTAGAGCATGGTATGAAAGATTGAGGGACTTCTTACTATCCAAAGGGTTTGTCATGGGCAAAGTGGATACTACTCTTTTCACCACTAATATTGGGAAAGACTTGTTTGTGTTGTAAATATATGTTGATGATATCATATTCGGTTCAACCAATCAAGATTATTGTGATGAGTTTGGAAAAATGATGGCAAAGGAATTTGAAATGTCAATGATTGGTGAACTTAGTTTCTTTCTTGGACTTCAAATCAAACAAATGAAGGAAGGAACATTTGTAAGCCAAACCAAGTACATCAAAGATATGCTCAAGAAGTTTGGCATGGAAGATGCAAAGAGTATTACAACCCCAATGGGCACTAGTGGAAGTTTGGATAGTGACAAGAATGGCAACATGGTGGATCAAAAGCTATATAGATCGATGATTGGTAGTCTACTCTATGTGATGGCATCAAGGGCCGATGTAATGTTTAGTGTATGCATGTGTGCAAGATTTCAAGCCTCACCAAGTGAAAGTCATTTGAAGGCAACAAAGAGAATATTAAGGTACTTAAAGCATACACAAGATGTTGGATTGTGGTATCCCAAAGATGCAAGCTTTGAGCTAGTTGGATATTCGGACTCCGACTATGCCGGTGACAAAGTGGAAAGAAAGAGCACTTCCGGAACTTGTCAATTGTTGGGAAGATCACTTGTCTCATGGTCATCCAAGAAGTAAAATAGTATTGCACTATCTACCGCCGAAGCCGAATACATCGCCGCGAGTAGTTGTTGTGCACAAATATTATGGATGAAGGCAACATTGAAGGATTTTGGAATCAATTTCAAGAATGTGCCATTGCTATGTGACAATGAAAGTGCCGTGAAGCTAACCAACAATCCCGTTCAACATCAAAGAATAAAGCATATTGATGTTCGTCATCATTTCATTAGAGATCATCAACAAAAGGGTGACATTGCTATTGAGAGTGTGGGCACCGAAGATCAATTAGTTGATCTATTCACCAAGCCACTTGATGAGAAGAGATTTCACAAGCTAAAGAATGAGTTGAACATACTTGACTTCTCCAACATGAGTTGATGCACCCCATATATGACATGCCTCTTCTTTGAGCCCCAAGGTATAATTGGTTGACATGTCATACATTCTATGCTAAGGACTTGTTTAGTGCATCTAGTCATAATTTACATGTTCTAGGCTCATTCATGAAAATCAAATGAATTTGAAGTTTATATGGTGCCACTATTGTTTCCATGACTTGTATGATCTAGTGGTAGCATATAACTTGTTTAAGTAGCTTGTGATCCTAAGTGTTTAATCTAGATTACTTGTCTAAATATTTGCTTCAACATGGTGCATGATAACCCTTCTAGTGAGGTGTGAAGAAGCTTGTCCTTGGATCAAACCGAAGTTTTTTTTATTTGTGCAAGCAATCTAGGTTGAATCATAAACTTGATCCTCACCCCATATTTCAACATGATAATCTATCTAAAGTCTGCTCCTTGTGGTCAATTGGTGCCAAAGGGGGAGAAAATGTTGTTCACAAAGATAGAACTCAAAGGGGGAGAAGTACAAAGAGGGAAGAATTGATAAAAGAAGGGGATCAACTAAAATTTTGAGCACACAAGTAGGGGGAGCAAGCTCTTAAACATGAATGTTGCATTTCCATGTGCACTTCATATGTATGATGCATAGTTATGCATTTCTTTTTCTCCGATACTTTGCTTGTGTGGTGACTTGCTAGTATACAATTGAAATTGTATTGAGGTACTAGCATGAATATGAAGTAGTTAGATTTTTCTTGCTTCATGTTTTTCAAAGTGGTACTAGAGCCTTGCTTATAATGTTGATCTCACGAGGTTTCTAGTTATGTTTGTGTTTTTCCAAGTGGAATCTAACTACACAAGGTGCTAAGATGGTGTTTATTGCTACTCCAATGGTATCACGCTTCAAAGGTCTATAATCTTAAACACTTAGCACCTATTGGTAGTCAATGCTCCTATACTTTCCTATCTAACATGTATGCTTCCAAAATCCAAACATATAGCATACATGTAGGGGGAGCCATTGCTATCAATTTGAATTCATGATCACATGTCCATAATTCTTACACATGGTAATATACTTGGACAATGTGACATGGGTTTAATCAAAATTTTATCATAACATCTTTGTGAAAGGGTTATCACCAATTACCAACAAGGGGGAGATTGAAAGTCCTATGTTTGGTGTTGGTAATTAGTGACAATGCCTAAGTACTAATCCTATGCCTAAGTTGTATGTAGCATATGAGGATTAGTACATTCCAAGGTTGGTGGCAAGATGGACATGGTGATCATGATGGCCACACTTGGATTTGGACGCAACCCTATGTGATCAAGGCAAAGGTATATGCTTAAGGGTTATGTTTTAGTAACCAAGACACCTAGTGGGTGTGGTTACATTATAGGATAGATAGCCGTACTATAAAGAGGGGAATGACGCGGCTATTGAACTTCTAAGTGCCTCTAGGTGTGCATTTCATAATCATATGCATTTGGATAGAACTAATAATGCCTCAAAAAATGATTGTGAAAATGCTAACACACTCACACTTGACGAGATCACTTGGTGGTGTTAGCACGTTTGCGAAGGCGGTGGAGTTTGAGCGGTAGAGAGGGTTTTCGAGAAGTTGAAACGACTATTTTCCACTACGTCGGAAGTCCGGAAAAGAAACGGAGGCGAACGGAGGTCACAGAGGTGACCAGACACTGAACCGGACGCGGTCCTTGCATGAACGGACGCGTCCGGTCAGTGTTCAGTGTCTGCGCGTTTTTCAGTTCGATGATCGGATGCGAGGCGCGTCCGGTCACTGATGATCGGATGTGTCCGATCGTTCAGGGAGCTTACTGGACTCTAACCGGATGCTGGCACTGCCGCGTCCGGTCATGTTTCTTCAGCGCGTCTGGTCGTTGTTTCGTTGAGCGCTGCTCTGGCGACCAGCGCGTCCGGTTATTCACGGGACCAGCGCGTCCGGTCGTTCGTAGCGCGTCCGGTCTGCGCGATGAGCGCGTCCAGTCGTTGCTTCGCAGTTAGCCGTTGTGCGACCGGCGCGTCCAGTCATTTGGACCAGCGCGTCCGGTCAGTGTTTCACGTGTTAGCCGTTGGGTGACCGGCGCGTCCGGTCAGTTGGACCAGCGCGTCCGGTCAGCACGATTTTGGCTGTTTAAGTTTCTAACGGCTCTATTCGAAGGGGTACGTCTATAAATACTCGTTGGCCAGCTCAAGTCTCTCTCTCTCGAACATTTTACATACTTGTGAGCACTTTGAGCTAAGCAACTCCCCTCCCACTCATCTCTCTTGCTTCCTTGCATATTTGAAGTGAGATTGAGTGATCCAAGTGCATTTGCATTGTGAGATTGCATCTAGTTGGCACTTGGTGGTTGATTTGCTGCGGGATTCTTGTTTCTCTTGGTGGTTGCCGCCACCTAGATGGTTTGGAGCAGCTTGGAGGCGTTGGAAAGAGTTGGTGATTATTCTTGGCCACCTCTGGTGATTGTGAGGGGTTTGTGCCTACCTCGGTGAAGCGCCAAAGGCAACGTTAGTGGATTGCTCGTGTCATTGCAACCTTTTGCCATTTGGTAGGTTCTTGTGGTGCCTTTTGAGAGGCTCGGTATGAGACCGATTAGCCACCGAACCACGTGGTGAAGAGGGACACAACGGGGACTAGCGTGCCGGCAAGCACGTGAACCTCGGGATAAATCTTCGTGTCATCATTCTTATTGTGTTTGATCAATCCCGATGGTTGTATATTGTGGTATTCATCTCTTGATCATATTGATTGGTTGGCTCAATACTTCGCCCCTCGGTGATACCCTCCTAACTCTCTCTTGTATTAATTTCTTAGTTACCTTGCTAGCTTGTTAGTGTAACTCTTAGCTTGAGTAGCTAGCTAGCTTTTAGTTGTAGTTAAATTGTGCGGTTTGACTTGTGCGGTTGAGTGCAAATATACTAGAATTGTGAATTGGTTAGGTGGCTTGCAAACACCCTGTAGGCTAAGCAAAACTCACATCTCGCTATTTGTTATATTGATAAACTTGTTTAGCTTGTCTTTGTAGAAAGTTTTAAAAGGCTATTCACCCCCCCTCTAGCCATCAAGACCTTTCAGCGCGCCGCCGTCTCGCTCCCGTGCACCACCGTCTCATGACCGCGCTGCTATCCCATGCGTCGCCGCAGCCAGCCGTCCCGAGCGCCACCTGTGCCCCTCTGCACAACCGCGCCACCTGTACTCTCCCGCACCGCCACCGAGCCAGCTCATCCTCTGACAGAGACCTAACCTAATCCGTCGCGAAACCTTGCGATAATCGTTCTTCGTCGAGGTCTCTTCGTGTGTTTCCGTCTCCGCGAGGTGATTTCACTGCCTTGATCTTTCAATTAGGGTTTGCCGATGGATTCCCGGTGAAATTCTAATGCATCTTTTGATCTCATCGGTACTCCAGCGTTTGTCCGTTGTTTTCGGGGAACCCTAGCGCGTCAAGGTCTCTTATCCTTTTTCGCTCATCCGAGGTAGCTATCGCGATCTATTCCTTTCTTATCTCGTATGCTTGCTTTCATAAGGACCCTGCTCGTCTGTTAGTTAAAATATAATACTTAATAGTAGCTCTATCTATTCCATCTTTACAGAGGATCTTGTCGGTGCTCTGTGTGTGTCAGGTGATCAGCTATGAATCTGAGGCCAAGCCTGCAGATACGGATTGAGGCCAAGCCTCACAAGTGTTAGTACACCATCTTGATTTATAGAGATCTGTCAGTATGGTTCGCTGCAAGAATGTTGGTGGTGGACCAAGTGACGGGGACGAAAGTCCTCCCAGGGTGATAGAGGTAGCCCGTGGCAAACGTAAGAAGTTAGCCGTCAAGAAGAGGAAGAGGACACCCACTGAGGCAGAGATTGCACAGGCCGTCGCTGACGCTGCAGAGCGTGTAGAGAGGGGTGGCAGATGTAACAGAACCGTCCAAATTATAAGAGCACAAGTACAAAAACAATCACCGAAATGATCAAATTCTCGCACTTGAGCCCATATAACTCTGGTAGTCCAATGAAATCATGAGGGATTTCAAACCAACCAACATACAAGCCAAGATCGTAGTGATTCAACATAACAAGTCACATGTTACATCCATTTCACAAGTAATTCAATTTAGATCGGAGTTCAACATAGTTATTACAACTTAAGTTCAAAAGTAGCGGAAGCAAAGTAATTTAAAACTAACATAAATCTTATTTCAAATACATGCCAGTACCACGGTCGACTTCCAACAAAAGCATTAGAGATAAGATAGCTCAAAAGGATCATGCCCATGATCACACTCCGCCTCTATGGCAGGAGCCAACCAACTCTTGTAGTAGCCATGATACTTCATAACCTGCAACAAGTGGGGATAAAACCCTGAGTACAAGAAGGTACTCAGCTAGACTTACCCGTCAGAAATCAGAAATAAGGTGACACCAAGGATCATGCAAGGCTGATATAAAGCGGGGCTAGCTTGACAACATTTTGCATAAAAAGCTTAATATAGATGATCAATCATTAATGCTTAAGCATCAAGTTAATTATTATTAACCTATCATCTATATTAGAACCTGTACTAGAGCACTCACTTTATTAGGAGCAAACAATATTAACCATAGCAGGTATAAATTGAGGCAACCTTTCCATCGTGATCCAATTAACCATTCGTTCAATTTAATGGAATCTACGTTGCCGCTGCTCAAGTCAAGTGCTCACTAACCGGGAGCGACGGCGATTCGAATCGAATTCCTATCCAGCTGGAGTGGTATTTCTAACACTCACCGTGCAGACCCCTGTCAGGGTCGCACAGGCCACCTTTTCATATGATTCAGGAATCATGGGTCCAAATGATGTCGTGACCCCAAGGGCGACACTCTGCTAGGTGCTAGGGACTCTAACCCCCCCTTGGTCTCACGCCAATGTCCCCAAGCACATCCTTTCTCTCCTCCAAGAAGCAACCTACCATTCGATTCCCGGCCTGAATCACATTACTCGGCTTCGCGGTCGGAACGACTTATCTAGCCAACTAAGTGTCAGACTGCGTTCAACATGACTCAAGGACATACAGCGAATCGGTCCTTAAACGATTCAGACGGGGATAGATTCACACCCAAGACCTCCATGCCTTGTTGCTTCACTATCGTCATCCCGCCGGTCTCATTTCATTTTATTAACACATGGTTCCATTCCACGATAGAAAATATAGCCAACCGTGGCCATATATGAATATCCCTATATCTCGCAGGTGACAGGAAATCACCTGACTTCTACCGCTTAAAGCAGGGCTAAGCATCTACTTGATCCTAGTCTATGTAGGATTTAAGGATTCATATATCTGGACAAGGAATGATATAATGCAGCAAGGGTTTCCAACCAACTCCTACCACTTAATGCAACAATACTTATAACATATATATATAATTAATTGCTTTGAAGATAGGAGGCTTATAATGCTACGGGGCTTGCCTGGGATCCGACTCAAGTTAGAGTATGTCAGATGAGTTCGCTTGGCGAGCATCTTCCAATCTATCACTTGTCCGGTCCTTCTATCTTCGGGATAGACCCACCAACTCCATCTTCGGGTTTGGCTCCACAACACGTCCTTCACGTGGTGCATCTAGCGTACCTAAATGAAATGCAAGATGCAAGTGCATGAATATAAGGAAATGCAATAGATGATGCATCCCACGTTAATCAAGGCAAGTATAAGGTTATAGTAAAGACACGTAAGCACATCACATTACTTAAGTAACCTTACACAAACAAACATGCTTAAATAGCAAAGAAAGCAATACCAAGCATGACATAAGATTTACAAAGTCTCAGGTGTAATAGCTTAATCATCAAAGACATGAATCACACTTAGCAATACCCAACAAAGTAACCAAGCAATCATGTATTTTCAATAATTCTGGACATACATGTAGTAGCTGGGTAAATCAATTATATCTGAAGTTCTACAAATCCAAATGACTTGCAAGAAGACATCATAAAAAGCTTATGAAATTGTCCATATTTCATTTATAAACATCTAATCCTGATTCTAACATTTACCAGGTCGAAATACAGAAGGTACAGAATATGTCCTGGAAGGACAGAGAGCAACATAAATCTGAACCCAACTTAGAACAGCTGTAGTTTCTAAACCATATGGCCAAATGCCACCAATTTTTAACAGCAGCTATATACATAAATTATCTACAACTTTTGTATAAATAAGTTTCATAACAGAGCACATTATCATGAAGAACTTTGCTAAGTTCCCAGATCTGTCCAGAAACCTCATTTGCAAGAAATAATTATTAACTTATATTGCAAACATATAATTAGACAAAACCAACTTTACCAACATTTCATACATTATTAATGAACATCAGAAAACATAGTGTCAATTACTAAATAAATTCTTTTAATACATTTTCTTAATTTATTTAGATCATTAGGTGGAATTATGACCACATCATAAAGATACTCAATAAATTCTACCAAAATTACAGGGGTCTACAAATACTCTCAAAAGTCTACTGTACAAATTTCAAGCTAATTGGACATGTATCTCAACCTCTATGAAAAAGACAAATAGCTATGGCAATAAATCATGTGAGAGCAAGTTAAACCTAAAACTCAAATTTTCTGTGAACATAAGGCCATATTATGAATCAATATGATAGAGAAACATCATACTAAGGTAATAGAACAACATTTTCTATTTTATCATTTATATATTATTTATAAGTTATTTAGTAAGCCATAAACAAGTTAACTCAATAACTTGAGCATACAGTAAGAAATGGCCATGAAATTTATCCAACAGTACATCCATAGCATGACAAGTCTACCATAAAAATTTCACACCAATTGGAGCAACACAATTCAAGATATAAAATGACAATCAATATGATGCAGATTTCCTTATTTAACAAGGTCCAATCAAAACCCTAAGAAAACAGTGAACAAATAGTGTGTTTAATATTTTTCCTAGCAAGTACATGTCATTACAAAATTAACAAAATAAGAATCACTATTTTTGGGGTTCTAAAACTCTAGATATGGCTCTGGTCAAGTTTATAAGCATTTTTAGAGTATTTTTAAGGCTTAAATAAAGACACCAGAAAATATCTACCAACCTGTAACATATTATGACTCCACTGCATAGATCTTTTCTCAAGGTTTCCAAAAAGTCCACTTTTGCTATTTTTAGAATTACCTAGCAAGAGATATGCATTTTAGAAGATTTAACCAAATTCTGAAATTCAAAATCGGAATAAAACAACCCTAACAATATTCGCTAGGCACACCCGATTTCCTACCCCAGATCTGTCACTACTTAACCGACATGTGGGACCCGCTGTTCAGTCGGGCCCGCTCGTCATACACCCGGAGAGAGAGACACAGGGAAAGGGAGCCGGTTTTCTTCAACCTCCCGACGGCGGCAGAGGGGGGGGTCGGACGCGCGGCTCCGGCGAGGGGTGGTCACCGACGGCGGCGGTTGAGGGCGGCACGAGCACCAGGGGGCCTTTGCGCCCTAGCTAGTGTCCCTGGCTCGGTCCAAGGAGGCCTGTGAGGGCGTAGCCACGAGAGCAGACGATGGCGACGGCGGCGACCCGGTGACAGTGGCCTCCGGCGACGGTCACAGCCGGGAAAGGGATGTGGCGCGCGCGGCATGGCGTGACGAAGGTGGTGATGCCATCCATTGAGCATGGAGAGGGACAGAGACACGGTGGCGTGGAGCTTGACTAGCTCGGCAATGGCGGCCAGAGGGGCACCGCCATGCTCAGCGCGAACAGAGAGGGAGAGAGCGCGGAGGAGGACGGAGAGTGAGCGCACGGACTCGGTTCTCCCCTTCTGAAGTGACAGAGCGCTCGGCAAGGCAGCAAGGCACGCGTCCATGGAGGTGGGGATGCTCGGCTCGCATGGCTGCCACGCCCCGGGCGCGTGTCACTCGTTGGGACATTTCCCCGAATACGTGGCGCGCGACGGAGCAGCCGGTTTGAGACGCTGTTTTGGGCCAGCTCGGGTGGAAATCTGGACATGGGCCAAAAAGGAAGTTTGTTCACCACAGAATACTCTCCAACTTTGATTAAGAGGTCATAGTCATTAAGGTTATGGATTAGTAGATAATCAAGTCCAAAGTTGACACTGTCAACACGTTGACAGCGGTTAAATAAACCCAAAATTGATGACCAAAACGGAGTCGAACTTCATCCATCTCTTCCTCTGCTCTTCTCCAAAGAATATACTCCAACTTCTATTTTTGGGTCAACTCAAGTTACTTAACGAAATTTGGAGAACGCGAGATGCCAACGTCGGAGACACTGAAATCGGGGCTTTAAAATGGCTAAGTGCTGAAATCAGCCCTAAAACTGACTTGTGAGCCCTGTTTGAGCATGTTCCACACATTTTCATGACTTGACTCTTAAATAAAGTTTGTTCCTTATTAAATTCCCTACAACTTTGTTAAAGGGTGCATAGTCATTCAAAGCTTCTAGATCACACTTTTGAAATGGTCAAAAAAAGGGTTCTAGGGTCCATACATGGTCAACCATCACTTAGAAACACATTTAGGCAAAATGATCAATATGAACATTGTTCCATTAAGTGTCCTAAGTGTAGTTAAGGTGTTGTAGAGGCCAAACATACACACCATGCATAGGTTGCACAAAAGTGTAGGCCTCACATGCCTTGAAACATAGAATTCAGTGAAATGCTATAGTTGTTTCATGTGGTTGTTTCAAGATACATGCTACCCATGTTTCCCTAGGTTGTTCCACATGTTGCAAAGGTTTGTTGCACATGTTGCATTTGTATGTTGCATAAACACTAGTTCCCATGGGATGTAAGGCATGTTTCAGTTATAATCCAAACAAGCATATAACTTATCATTTCATGTGACTTTTTGATTCCAAACTTCATGAAACTTTTCCAGGGATCAATATAGATAGAATGTGATGTGAGACACATGAAGATATTGCCATAACACCACCCAAGCATATATTTTGAAAAGGGGCCTATATGTAAAGCAATGGTGCAACATCCAACTTAAGATTAGGGTTTATTTCCATAGGTTTGACTTTGGCATCGTCATTTCCACTTAATCTATCATGTTTGAGCTCAAACCCACTGCCTAATCGGTGATAAACACCTGGGGTGTTACAGCAGAGGCAGTGGGAGTCACATTGGCGAGCGTTGCTTTCATCTTGATGATCGACAGCTCGGTACTGAGGCCACAGAGGGCACAGAGGACCCACCTGCAGAGTAGCCCATAGAGGACCCACCTGCAGAGTAGCCCACAAAGGAGACAGAGGAGCAGACCACTCAGACTCCACCGCGTCGTCGCTCGGGACGTACGCGAGCTCAAGTGACTCCTAGGCCAGAGGGCCAGCGTCGTGGAGGTCGTCCACCTCCTAGGGCTCGAGGTCACCCCCCAGTCGAGCACTTTGACCTCAGGGGAGCTACAGCACGATAGGTACAGGCTCTCAGATTTGTCGAGGTTAGTCGGTGGTTCCCACCTCAGCGGGATCTCTAAGCTTCAGAGGGCTTCTACACACCTCTGCATGAGGATTTCTACAGAGCCTACGTTGACAACGGGATTGCATTCAGACCTCAGAGAGTCTGTCGCCTTGAGGCTTTAGTTGAGGTGGTTGGTGAGCAGCTCTGTCCACACTTGTCCTTTCTACCTGGTCTGTTAGACTTTCTAGGACGGACTGGAGCTTACTGTGGAACTTGGGTCAGAGAGTTCTTCTCCTCACTTTGGATTGACCCTGCTGAAAGGTCTTGATGGCTAGAGGGGGGGTGAATAGCCTATTAAAATTTTCTACAAAGACAAGCTAAACAAGTTTATCAATAAAACAAATAGCGAGATGCGAGTTTTGCTTAGCCTATGGGTGTTTGCAAGCCACCTATCCAATTCACAATTCTAGTATTTGCACTCAACCGCACAAGTCAAATCGAGAAGGTAAGTACAACTACAACTAACAGGCTACATAAAAGAACTACTCTAGCTAAGCTAACTAGCTAGCAAAGATAACTAAGAAATTAATACAAGAGAGATAGGAGGGTATCACCGAGGGGCGAAGTATTGAGCCAACCAATATGATCAACAATGAATACCAAGATAACCAAACACCGGGATCAATCAATCACAATATGAAAGTGATGACACGAAGATTTATCCCGAGGTTCACGTGCTTGCCGGCACGCTAGTCCCCGTTGTGTCCCTCTTCACCATGTGGTTCGGTGGCTAATCGGTCTCACACCGAGCCTCTCAAAAGGCACCACAAGAACCTACCAAATGGCAAAAGGTTGCAATGACACGAGCAATATACTAATGTTGCCTTTGGCGCTTCGCCGAGGTAGGCACAAACCCCTCACAATCACCGGAGGTGGCCAAGAACAAACACCAACTCTTGCCAACGCCTCCAAGCTGCTCCAAGCCATCTAGGTGGTGGCAACCACCAAGAGAAACAAGAATCTCGCAGCAAATCAACCACCAAGTGCCAAATAGATGCAATCTCATAATGCAAATGCACTTGGATCACTCAATCTCACTTCGAATATGCAAAGAAGCAAGAGAGATGAGTGGGAGGGGAGTTGCTTAGCTCAAAGTGCTCACAAGTATGTCAAAAGTTTGAGAGAGAGAGCCTTGAGCCGGCCAACGAGTATTTATAGACGTACCCCTTCGAATATAGCCGTTAGAAACTTAAACAGCCGAAATCGGGCTGACCGGACGCGCTGGTCCAACTGACCAGACGCGCCGGTCGCCCAACGGCTAACTCGTGAAGAACTGACCGGATGCGCTGGTCCAAACGACCGGACGCGCTGGTCGCCCAACGGCTAACTGCGAAGCAACGACCGGACGCGCTGGTCCAACTGACCGGACGCGCCGGGAACGACCGGACGCGCTGGTCGCATAAGCAGCGCTCAACGAAGCAGTGACCAGACGCGCTGAAGAAAATGACCGGACGCGATAGTGACAGCGTCCGGTTAGAGTCCAGTAAGCTCCCTGAACGACCGGACGCGTCCGATCATCAGTGACCGAACGCGCCTCGCGTCCGATCATCGAACTGAAAAACGCGTAGACACTGAACACTGACCGGACGCGTCCGGTCATGCAAGGACCGCGTCCGGTTCAGCGTCCGGTCACCTCTGTGACCTCCGTTCGCCTCCGTTTCTTTTCCGGATTTCCGGCGTAGTGGAAAATAGTCGTTTCAACTTCTCAAAAACGCCTGAATCCCGCCTCGCAAGCTCGGCGGGAGGGAGAGAGGATCCCAAACCCTCTCTACCGCTCAAACTCCACCGCCTTCGCAAATGTGCTAACACCACCAAGTGATCTCGTCATGTGTGAGTGTGTTAGCATTTTCACAATCATTTTTCGAGGCGTTATTAGTTCTATCCAAATGCATATGATCATGAAATGCACATCTAGAGGCACTTAGGAGTTCAATAGCCGCGTCATTCCCCTCTTTATAGTACGGCTATCTATCCTATAATGTAACCAAACCCACTAGGTGTCTTGGTTACCAAAACACAACCCTTAAGCATATACCTTTGCCTTGATCACATAGGGTTGCGTCCAAATCCAAGTGTGGCCATCATGATCACCATGTCCATCTTGCCACCAACCTTGGAATGTACTAATCCTCATATGCTACATACAACTTAGGCATAGGATTAGTACTTAGGCATTGTCACTAATTACCAACACCAAACATAGGACTTTAATCTCCCCCTTGTTGGTAATTGGTGACAAACCTTTCACAAAGATGTTATGATAAAATTTTTGATTGAACCCATGTCACATTGTCCAAGTATATTACCATGTGTAAGAATTATGGACATGTGATCACGAATTCAAATTGATAGCAATAGCTCCCCCTACATGTATGCTATATGTTTGGATTTTGGAAGCATACATGTCAGATAGGAAAGATTAGGAGCATTGTCTACCAATAGGTGCTAAGTGTTTAAGATTATAGACCTTTGAAGCGTGATACCATCGGAGTAGCGATAAACATCATCTTAGCACCTTGTGTAGTTAGATTCCACTTGGAAAAACACAAACATAACTAGAAACCTCGTGAGATCAATCATTATAAGCAAGGCTCTAGTACCACTTTGAAAAACATGAAGCAAGAAAAATCTAACTACTTCCTATTCATGCTAGTATCTCAATGCATCATTCAAATTATACTAGCAAGTCACCACACAAGCAATGTATCGGAGAAAACGAAATGCATAACTATGCATCATACATATGAAGTGCACATAGAAATGCAACATTCATGTTTAAAGAGCTTGCTCCCCCTACTTGTGTGCTCAAAATTTTAGTTGATCCCCTTCTTTTATCAATTCTCCCCTTTAGATTTTCTCCCCTTTTAGAATCTATCTTGTGAACAACATTTTCTCCCCCACAACATTTTCTTCCCCTTTGAGTTCTATCTTTGTGAACAATATTTTCTCCCCCTTTGGCACCAATTGACCACAAGGAGCAAACTTTAGATAGATTATCATGTTGAAATATAGGGTGAGGATCAAGTTTATGATTCAACCTAGATTGCTTGCATAAATAAAATGCTTCGGTTTGATCCAAGGGCAAGCTTCTTCACACCTCACTAGAAGGGTTATCATGCACCATGTTGAAGCAAATATTTAGACAAGTTTTCTAGATTAAATACTTAGGATCACAAGCTACTTAAACAAGTTATATGCAACCACTAGATCATACAAGTCATGGAAACAATAGTGGTACCATATAAACTTCAAATTCATTTGATTTTCATGAATGAGCCTAGAACATGTAAATTATGACTAGATGCACTAAACATGTCCTTAGTATAGAATGTATGACATGTAAACCAATTGTACCTTGGGGCTCGAAGGAGAGGCATGTCATATCATGGGGGTGCATCAACTCATGTTGGAGAAGTTAAGTATGTTCAACTTATTCTTTAGCTTGTGAAATCTCTTCTCATCAAGTGGCTTGGTGAATAGATCGGCTAATTTATCTTCGGTGCCCACACTCTCAATAGCAATGTCACCCTTTTGTTGATGATCTCTAATAAAGTGATGGCGAATATCAATATGCTTTGTTCTTTGATGTTGAACCGGATTGTTGGTTAGCTTCACGGCACTTTTATTGTCACATAGCAATGGCACATTCTTGAAGTTGATTCCAAAATCTTTCAATGTAGCCTTCATCCACAAGATTTGTGCACAACAACTACCCGCGGCGATGTATTCGGCCTCGGCGGTAGATAGTGCAATACTATTTTGCTTCTTGGATGACCATGAGACAAGTGATCTTCCCAACAATTGACAAGTCCCAGAAGTGCTCTTTCTCTCAATTTTGTCACCGGCATAGTCGGAATCCGAATATCCAACTAGCTCAAAGCTTGCACCTTTGGGATACCACAATCCAACATCTTGTGTATGCTTCAAATACCTCAAAATTCTCTTTGTTGCCTTCAAATGACTTTCTCTTGGTGAGGCTTGAAATCTTGCACACATGCATATACTAAACATTGCATCGGGCCTTGATGCCGTCACATAGAGTAGGCTACCAATCATCGATCTATATAGCTTTTGATCCACCATGTTGCCACTCTTGTCACTATCCAAGTTTCCACTCGTGCTCATTGGGGTTGTAATGCCCTTTGCATCTTCCATTCCAAACTTCTTGAGCATATCTTTGATGTACTTGGTTTGGCTCACAAATGTTCCTTCCTTCATTTGTTTGATTTGAAGTCCAAGAAAGAAACTAAGTTCACCAATCATTGACATTTCAAATTCCTTTGCCATCATTTTCCCAAACTCATCACAATAATCTTGATTGGTTGAGCCAAATATGATATCATCAACATATATTTGCAACACAAACAAGTCTTTCCCAATCTTCTTGGTGAATAGTGTTGTATCAACTTTGCCCATGACAAATCCTTTGGATAGCAAGAAGTCCTTCAATCTTTCATACCATGCTCTAGGTGCTTGCTTCAATCCATACAAAGCTTTTCTCAATTTGTAGACATGATTGGGTTTCTTATCATCTTCAAAACCGGGAGGTTGCTCCACATACACCTCCTCTTGAATGTACCCATTAAGGAATGCACTCTTCACATCCATTTTATATAGCTTGATATTGTGAGCACAAGCATAGGCAAGTAAGATCCTAATTGCTTCCAATCTTGCAACCGGGGCATAAGTTTCACCAAAGTCAAGACCCTCTATTTGTGTGTAACCTTGAGCCACTAGTCTTGCTTTGTTCCTTACTACTATTCCATCTTGATCTTGCTTGTTGCGAAAGACTCATCTTGTTCAAATGACATTGTGATCCTTAGGCCTTTCAACTAGTTCCCATACTTCATTTCTCTTGAAGTTGTTGAGCTCTTCATGCATTGCATTTACCCAATCCGGATCTCTCAATGCTTTATCAATGTCCTTGGGTTCTTCCATTGACACAAAAGAAGAGTGAGCACAAAATGATGTCAATCTTGATCTAGTTTGAACTCCTCTTTGTATGTCACCAATGATGGAATCCAATGGATGGTCTCTTGCAATGTTAGTTGGTTGAAGCACTTGGACTTGATTGCTTGGATGTTGATGTTGATCATGAATTGGAGATGATGAACTAGCCACTTGTTGATTTTGTTGCACTTGAGATGATGTACTAGCTTGATTTTGCATTAGAGAACCACTAGCTTGTGTAATTGGACTTTAGAGCACTTGATCTTTGTCATCATCCACATCAATCACTTGCTTTGGCCTAATATCACCAATATCCATTTCTTTCATAGCATTGGTCAATTGAGTTCCTCTCACATCATCCAAGTTATCTTCCTCATCTTGAGAGCCATTTGTTTCATCAAATTCAACGTCATGCACTTCTTCAAGTTGACCACTAGCCAAATTCCAAACTCTATAAGCTTTGCTAGTAGTTGAGTAACCAAGTAAGAATCCTTCATCACATTTCTTCTCAAACTTGCTCAATCTAGTGCCCTTCTTCAAGATGTAGCATTTACAACCAAATACCCGAAAGTATGCAATGTTGGGCTTTCTTCCATTTAAGATCTCATATGGTGTCTTCTCAAGGAACTTGTGGCAATAGAGACGGTTGCTATAAAAGCAAGCCGTGTTGATTGCTTCGGCCCAAAATGAATGACTCACATTATACTCATTCAACATTGATCTTGCCATATCAATTAAGGTTCTATTCTTCCTTTCAACTAGGCTATTTGATTGAGGTGTATACTTGGCCGAGAATTGATGCTTGATTCCAAGCTCCTCACATAGCTCATCAACTCTTGTGTTTCTAAACTCACTTCCATTGTCACTTCTTACTTTCTTGATTGTGGTCTCAAACTCATTTTGCACTCTCTTGATGAACTTCTTGAATATGTCAAATACATCACTCTTGTCCACAAGAAAGAATACCCATGTGTATCTAGTGAAATCATCCACAATCACAAAACCATACTTGTTTCCACCAATGCTTGTGTATGTAGTTGGCTCAAATAGATCCATGTGCAACAACTCAAATGCCTTGGAAGTACTCATAATGCTTTTCAATGGATGAGTGTTGCCTACTTGCTTTCCGGCTTGACATGCACTACATAGCTTATCTTTCTCAAATGTGACATCCTTCAAGCCTCTAACTAAGTCATGCTTCACTAACTTGTTTAATTGATTCATGCCAACATGACCAAGTCTTCTATGCCATAACCAACCCATACTTGATTTGGTGAGCAAGCATGTTGAAAGTTGAGTGTCACTAGCATTGAAATCAACCAAGTATAGATTCTCATATCTAAAGCCTTTGAAGATCAAGTTAGAGCCATCAACACTAACTATCTCCACATCATCAACACCAAATATGCACTTGAAACCGAGATCACACAATTGAGCAACCGACAACAAGTTGAAATTGAGCTTTTCAACTAGTAGCACATTGGAGATGCTATGATCATTTGAGATTGCAATCCTTCCAAGAGCCTTTACATCACCCTTGCTATTGTCACCAAATGTGATGCTATCAATGCCACTATCATTTGATTTGAGAGAGTTGAACATTCTTGAATCACCGGTCATATGTTGAGAGCACCCACTATCAAGCACCCAATGCCTTCCTCCGGCCTTGTAATTTACCTACAAAACAATTTAATGTCTTTTAGGTACCCATACTTGCTTGGGTCCTTGGAGGTTAGTCACTAAGCTCTTTGGTACCCAAATGGCCTTCTTCTTTGGGCCCATAATTGGTGTACCAACAAACCTAGCATGCACACCTTTCTCACCCTTGGTAAGCACATAACAAGAATCAAAAGGAATATAAGGTACATTAGCATTTTTCTTGTTCTTGTTCATTTTATTGCAATTAATCTCTAGATGTCCAACTTGCTTGCATCTATTGCAATAACGACCATTGCCCTTCACAAAGCGAGACTTTGGAGTAGCAAAGGCCGCCTTGCCCTTCTTGAGAGTATAGCCCAATCCCTCTTTGTTAAGAGAGAACCTTTGGCTACCCAAGCATTTTAGCAAGCGGGCATCCCCACCATAGGCGTTGCCTAATGCGCGGGTGAGATCATCCACCTCTCTCTTGAGAGTCTCAACCACAAGTGATGAATCACTAGTAGTAGAGGTAGAGTTGATTGTGGTGGATGATGATGAGCTACATGAAGCATTAGTAGGACTAACAAATAAAGAATCATCAATAATATCACATGTTAGTCCAATATCACAAGTGACAATCACTTGCTCCTCCTTAGCTTCCTTCATGAACTTCTCCAACTTAAGGTCCTTTTCCTTGATGAGCTCAAGTAGAGTGGAGTGGGCTTCCTTAAGCCTAGTGTGAGCAATTTCAAGATCCTCGTGGTCTTCCTTTAGACACTCACGAGAAGCCTCTAGCTCATCAAAGGATTTCCTAAGAGCTTTGAGCTCTTGTTCAATTCCTTTGCACTCCTTACTCTTTTTGAGAGCAACAAGCTCCTCCATCAAGGCATTATTTTCATTGCTCTTGGCAATGAGCTCTTGTTCTAAGATTTTGTATTTCTTGGTTGTCCTCTTGTAGCCCTTGCTCATTTGATCTATTATGCCTAATAGATCATCCTTGGAGTAGTCCTCATCCTCCTCATCATCACTCCTACAATCATCACTAGCACAAGAATCATCATCACTATCATCATGTTTTACCTTGGTAGGCTTGGCCATAAGGCATGTTGATGTAGTGTCGAAGATGGATGGCTTGTTGGAGAGGGCGATGTTTGCAATGGTTGTCCTCTTGTAGCCCTTGCTCTTGCCCTTAGAGGATGAAGCCTTGAATGCAATGGGCTTCTCTTGCTTGACCTTGGTCTCCTTCTTCTCTTCTACCTCATCTTCATCATCATTGTATTGGGCATCGGTCATTATATCTCCAAGCACATTGGTTGGTTTGACCTTGTCCAATCCCTCTCTAAAGATCATTCTTCTCAAGGTGGCAAACTTCTTGGGTAAGCACATCAAGAACTTGTGTGAGAAGTCCTTGTCCTCAACCTTCTCCCCAAGCCCCTTGAGATCATTGACAATGACTTGGAGCCTATAGAACATCTCCGGGATGGATTCATCATCCTTCATCTTGAATGTGGAGAACTTGTCCTTGAGCATATATAGTTTGGCACTTTTTACCGTTGAAGTGCCTTCATATGTTTCTTCAAGCCTTATCCAAAGCTCATTTGCCTTTTCAAGATCTTTGATTTGCTCAAATACTTTATCATCAATGGCACGATAGATTGTGTCAAGTGCCGCCGTATTGCATTGTTTGTTGATGCGGTCATTGGGAGTGAGGTTTTCCTCATCAAGAATGACGTATCCTTCTTTGGTCACATCCCAAACCTTCTCATGTATATTGCCTAGATATTGCTTCATCTTCCTTTTCCAATGATCAAAGGAAGAGACGCCATCAAAGAATAGAGGCTCGCCATTAACATGATTGAACATAACTTGAGCCATCTTACACCGAGGTTGTTAAGCCTTACAAACGGTGACCATTGCTCCGATATCACTTGAAAGGTCTTGATGGCTAGAGGGGGGGTGAATAGCCTATTAAAATTTTCTACAAAGACAAGCTAAACAAGTTTATCAATAAAACAAATAGCGAGATGCGAGTTTTGCTTAGCCTATAGGTGTTTGCAAGCCACCTATCCAATTCACAATTCTAGTATTTGCACTCAACCGCACAAGTCAAATCGAGAAGGTAAGTACAACTACAACTAACAGGCTACACAAAAGAACTACTCTAGCTAAGCTAACTAGCTAGCAAAGATAACTAAGAAATTAATACAAGAGAGATAGGAGGGTATCACCGAGGGGCGAAGTATTGAGCCAACCAATATGATCAACAATGAATACCAAGATAACCAAACACCAGGATCAATCAATCACAATATGAAAGTGATGACACGAAGATTTATCCCGAGGTTCACGTGCTTGCCGGCACGCTAGTCCCCGTTGTGTCCCTCTTCACCACGTGGTTCGGTGGCTAATCGGTCTCACACCGAGCCTCTCAAAAGGCACCACAAGAACCTACCAAATGGCAAAAGGTTGCAATGACACGAGCAATATACTAATGTTGCCTTTGGCGCTTCGCCGAGGTAGGCACAAACCCCTCACAATCACCGGAGGTGGCCAATCACAAACACCAACTCTTGCCAACGCCTCCAAGCTGCTCCAAGCCGTCTAGGTGGTGGCAACCACCAAGAGAAACAAGAATCTCGCAGCAAATCAACCACCAAGTGCCAACTAGATGCAATCTCACAATGCAAATGCACTTGGATCACTCAATCTCACTTCGAATATGCAAAGAAGCAAGAGAGATGAGTGGGAGGGGAGTTGCTTAGCTCAAAGTGCTCACAAGTATGTCAAAAGTTCGAGAGAGAGAGCCTTGAGCCGGCCAATGAGTATTTATAGACGTACCCCTTCGAATATAGCCGTTAGAAACTTAAACAGCCGAAATCAGGCTGACCGGACGCGCTGGTCCAACTGACCGGACACGCCGGTCGCCCAACGGCTAACTCGTGAAGAACTGACCGAACACGCTGGTCCAAACGACCGGACACGCTGGTCGCCCAACGGCTAACTGCGAAGCAACGACCGGACGCGCTGGTCCAACTGACCGGACGCGCCGGGAACGACCGGACGCGCTGGTCCCGTGAAGGACCGGACGCGCTGGTCGCCTAAGCAACGCTCAACGAAGCAGTGACCGGACGCGCTGAAGAAAATGACCGGACGCGACAGTGACAGCGTCCGGTTAGAGTCTAGTAAGCTCCCTGAATGACCGGACGCGTCCGATCATCAGTGACCGGACGCGCCTCGCGTCCGATCATCGAACTGAAAAACGCGCAGACACTGAACACTGACCGGACGCGTCCGGTCATGCAAGGACCGCGTCCGGTTCAGCGTCTGGTCACCTCTGTGACCTCCGTTCGCCTCCGTTTCTTTTCTGGATTTCCAGCGTAGTGGAAAATAGTCGTTTCAACTTCTCAAAAACGCCTGAATCCCGTCTCGCAAGCTCGGCGGGAGGGAGAGAGGATCCCAAACCCTCTCTACCGCTCAAACTCCACCGCCTTCACAAACATGCTAACACCACCAAGTGATCTCGTCATGTGTGAGTGTGTTAGCATTTTCACAATCATTTTCCGAGGCGTTATTAGTTCTATCCAAATGCATATGATCATGAAATGCACATCTAGAGGCACTTAGGAGTTCAATAGCCGCGTCATTCCCCTCTTTATAGTATGGCTATCTATCCTATAATGTAACCACACTCACTAGGTGTCTTGGTTACCAAAACACAACCCTTAAGCATATACCTTTGCCTTGATCACATAGGGTTGCGTCCAAATCCAAGTGTGGCCATCATGATCACCATGTCCATCTTGCCACCAACCTTGGAATGTACTAATCCTCATATGCTACATACAACTTAGGCATAGGATTAGTACTTAGGCATTGTCGCTAATTACCAACACCAAACATAGGACTTTCACCTGCTCATCAGTTTATTCACTTTGCATTCCAAGGCCGTGACCGCAGACTGTACAGCACCAGGGTACGGGAGATTCTCAGACTCCCTCCTTCAGAGACGAAGATTCACCAGCTGTGCTTTGGACAGACTTCACCACCGAGACGTCCTCACGGAGGTTCAGTGCCACCCACAGATCTGATCAGACTCTGCTTCCCAGAGCCATTTGGCGAGGGGTCCAGACGTACACCTGCTAGCTTGACACCCCTTGTCATAGTGCTAGATGCCATTATGAGGCGGACCCTTCTACCGAGGCTAGGATACAGAGAGGGCCTGATACGGATGCAGCTCTGGGTTGTTTATCACCTCATCTTACAGACACTGTTTGATATTTAGAATCTGATGCTATGTGAGATGGAGGACACATTAGCAGAGGGCTTCAAGGGTCACCGGCAGCTGCCTTATGCTCATTGGATCTGCTTTATTATTCGATCTGCATGTGACCTGCCTGCAGAGATTAGATCTAAGATATCTGATACCACTACTGCATTTCTAGATTATGATATTCGACAGTTGTGGGCTTCAGTGACTAGAGAGTAGGCACCTAGGCTAGGACAGCGTCAGAGGCCAGAGGTTCTAGAGACAGCAGCTGAGTAGGACGAGACCGTTGAGGGTCTTGCTAAGGCCGAGATTGCAGACCTTGATACTTAGCCAACTGATCCAGTTGAGGATGCTACCACAGACAGCACTGACGAGGATTACCAGCCCATCCCCCGGTACCGCTCTCCTCGGTCTCACGACCATGAGGCCGGTGATTCAGGATCAGCCTCCTGCTCAGACCCAGTCATGGTGGCTATACTAGAGAGGCTGACCCAGGCTCAAGAGAGACAGGAGGTTCAGATGCAGCGACAGGTTCAGGACACAGCTGCTGCATTTGCTCAGATTCAGGCTCGTCAGGACGAGTTCTAGAGGCAGCAGCTGGAGTTTCAGAGGCAGCAGTTTGAGATACAGAGGTAGCAGGCAGCCACCCAGCAGCAATACCTTGAGCTCCTGTGACACCTCGTCACTATTGGGGTACCTCCACCACCGTCTGTCCTGACTCCAGCACTACAGTCAGTGGACTTCAGAGTCAGGGACAGCCGAGCTTTCAGTTTATCTCTCCCCAGCAGCAGGTGCCTCAGACTTTTCAGTCCCTGAGCTACACTCCTATTCAGACGGGATTCACTCCACCAGCTCAGCCCAGACCTCACCTTCTCTCAGGCACTCCTTTCACCGACTTGAGTGCCTCCTACAGCGAGCTGACTAGTCAGCCGACTCCCTCGCACACCACAGTTGTGACTTCTTCAGGGATGTCAGTTTCCGAGACTGTCGTTCTTCCTGTGTCAGGGGCCGGGACTACAGAGACTGTGCCATCGTCAGTTGCTTCGACAGATCCTCCCACTCTTGGTATTTTTCAGGCTCAGGTGACAGAGACTGCTCCTATTGTTACTACTACATCTTTAGTTCCTGCACCTTCTCTACAGACCCAGACTGCTTCACTGCCACATCCATCTACAGAGGGTCAGCCTGACAGTTCAGAGTCTGAGGAGGATACCTCTCAGTTTGTGATCACTCCGCGCTCCTCGGCACCCGACTTGACAGCTTCTGTTCCCCCGTCGGATCCTTAGTTTTGTTTTTGGCGTTTGATGCCAAAGGGGGAGAGAGAGTAGATTCAGGGGGAGTGTTGATAGAGGGTTTCATTTTTTTGTGTGCTACTTTCATGCTACATTCATGCATCATGTTTAATTTCTCGCCCTGCATTTTGTGACAAGTGTGCTTATGAGACTTTACTATATTATGTCACGTTTTGGTTCTAGCTCATAAGGTTGTGCTTCCGTGCCTTACTCCGATTTCATATGAGCTATGTTTTTATGTGTACTAACTCTTCTGTTTTATCTTGTGAGTACACTCAGTTGGCTTGGAACACATAAGCAATTCCTACCCCTTTTGTGCTTACAGCTTTTTGCTTATGTGAACCAAGCATGTTCGAAAACCTCAACTATTAAATCCTCTGAATCTAAGTATTGTCATCAATCACCAAAAAGGGGGAGATTAAAAGCATCTAGGCCCCAGGAGTTGGTTTCGGAAATTGATGACAACGTATTATTACCATGACTAACGTGTGTTTTGCAGAAACTCTGATAAGTTAGGTCATGGGATTGATAACTGCTTTGGGCACTATAGAATTCATGCCCCTTGATGGAAATCGTTTCGGTTTTCAAAGGATCAACGACAAGATTAAGGACGGTTAGTTCCGAATGTCAAGGTGTTGAGTTACATCCGGAATAGTCGTTAGGATCTTCGCTTTTTTCATTTGGTCATACTATAAAGGGGGGCATGAGCGAGTAGCTTGACCTAGGTGAGTCTTTTGTTTAGGTGTGGTGCACACTTGTCTAACTTAGCACTAGGTAGCTCAGGAAAATCTCAAAGTTCAGTTGGAAGCAACTTGGTTCAAGTTGCGTCGCGTTTCGAAGTCATTTGAGCTATTTACCCTTGACCGGACGCGGTCTCTGTCACGACCGGACGCGTCCGGTCAGTACTAACAGTCACTGCGTTTTCAACCTGGTTGACCGGACGCGGTCCCTGCGAGGACCAGACGCGTTGATCAGTCTGACACGTGTTTCAGAGGGTAAAAGTATAATCAGACGTGACTGGAAAATGATCGGACGTGTCCGGACACGTTCCAGTAAGGTACTTAGCTGACCTGACGCGTCCGATCATCACTGATCGGACGCGGTCGAGCGTCAAGTTAAAGTACAGTAAGATTCTTGCACGATCGGACGCGTCCGGTCACCCTTGATCGGTGCGTCCGGTCACTCAACGGTATCGTTCGGGTTTTCGACCGTTACACTCGACCGGCGAGTCCGGTCATGTCGACCGGCATGTCCGGTCAGTACGTGTTTTGTTGAGTTAGCTGGTAACGGTTGGATTTGACTGTGGGATATATAAATACATCCCCTCCACCTCTTTTAGAGGTCTCTTGCTCATTTGTTCAACTGAGAAACACCTTACAAGTGAAAGGGAGTGCAAGAGCCCTAGTGAGGGTAGTGATTTGAGAATCAAAGTTTGAGATCCCTCATTAGTGACTAGAGAGTAGCAAGTGTGCATCCATCTTCTCTTCAGGCTCGTTGTGGTCAAGTGAGAGTTCTAGCTTGTTACTATTAGTGATCGCCATCACCTAGACGGTTTGGTGGTGATTGGGAGTTTGGTGATCATCCGGCGAGCTTGTGGATGACCCAACTCATGCTGTGAGCAGTTTTGTGCGATTCACCGCGACGGAGTGTCAAAGAATCAGCCCGTAGAGAGCACTTGATCCTTGCGCGGATCAAGGGGGGCTACACCCATGCGCGGGTGCCCCAAAGAGGACTAGTGGGGAGTGACGACTCTCCGATACCTCGGGAAAAAATATCGCCGTGTTCCTTACCCTTACTTTCAAGCATTTACTTTCGAGTATTACTTTCATTGTTGGTTTACTTTCCTAGAATTGCCTTGCTAGACTAGGATTGAAACTTAGGGTGCAAAACTTTTACCGGTAGAATCACAAGGAACACTAGTAGACACTATGGGTGAAGTTTGGCTTGTAGGGTTCAATTCTTGCAATTATTTTTTAGAAAAGCCTAATTCACCTCCCCTCTTGGACATCTTGATCCTTTTAAGGGGCCAAAACACAAGCTCCATGGGAGGCTAGCTAGCAACTTGTTCACTTAAGATTATCGGCCAAATCAGCCAGTCAGCCAACAATGTTTTTCTCTCATAAAAAATCAGTCAGCAGTACTTTCAGTTAGCCAGATCAGCCCAAACGAACAGGCCAGGCCATCTGCAACCCTGTTACATGTTCTGTTACAGGTAGAGATTTTACAAGAATTGAAGTCATACACCAGTGATAGAGCATTCACGAGCCCCGGAGGATTCCTTGCTTTTTTATAAAAAAAAAATCGGAATCCTTGATTCCATTAACAAGCATGTCCAGGCAAATCGCCAGATACAAAGTTAGTTACAAACTCAGGAGCTTGACTAAAAAACATAGAATAATCAGGGGCCAAAACACAAGCTCCATGGGAGGTTAAACCATCTGCAACCCTGTTACATGTTCTGTTACAGGTGGAGACTTTACAAGAATTGAAGTCATACACCATATGGTCTCTAATCTGATGGATTAATGAACCAATCGTGCTTCTGCCCTTCTCTGTTGAAGATAGAGCCAATGCTAAGGCTGTAGCATCTGTTTCCAGAATGATACGCATCATGCCAAGATGTGTTGCATGCTGGATAACTTGGAGGGCCGCCATGCTATCTCATATTACCAGCGCCAGCTGCAAGCACGTCCCCACATGTGTCCCTAATCACAAAGCCCCAGCCTCCTGTTCTTGTCTTCGGGTAAAAGGCACCATCAATATTGATCTTGTAATTGTCAATAGGTGGTGGCTTCCTTGAGCATGGTACAGTTTTTTTCTTTTTTTTACTGACTGACCTGTATTGTTCAATCTCTCAAATTCTAGCAGATGGTACAGTACAACATTCTGAATTTCTGATGCACTCATCAGCCTATGACCTTCATTTACCTTATTCCTCGCTGACCACCATCTCCACAACAACACTATCACCTTTAATTGTACAGATTTTTCCAGAGACGATCATGTGGACAATTTCCTTCCCTGATTGACATCCCAGTAACATTACCCTGTGTTCTTCCATATTCAATAGCCGCCAACAATGTTTCACATATTTAAACTTGAAAAAAATATGGCTGCAATCCTCGTCCAGTCTATTGCAAACCGGACATAGGGTGTTTGTTTTAATTCCTCGACGGGCCAAATTTCTTCTTACAGGAAGACTGTTGTGGGCTAAACGCCAAAAAACCATCTGGACCTTGTTGGGGACTTTTAGTTGCCAAATCTTATGCCATTGGAATTCGCCTTCCTTATTACTTACACTCCCAGATGTAGAAGCATCCATGTGGGCAAGTGCATCTCTTCTGGCCACAACCAACTTATAAGCTGATTTAACTGAGAAAAGTCCCTTCAAATCAAAGTGCCAAGCTGCCAACTTTTAAGCTGATTTAACTGAGAAAAGTCCCTTTAAATCAAAGTGCCAAGCTGCCCAATCTTCCATTCGATCATCAATAGGAATCCTAAGAATCTCATTTGCATCTTCTGGCCAAAAGGTATCATGTACTAGTTGCACATCCCATCCTCCAGTTATTGGATTAATTAACTCATCCACTCTCCTTAGCAAAGCACGCCTTGGTGTAATCGGCCTTCTGGTAGAACCTTTAGGTAGCCATGGGTCCTCCCAGATTTTAACCTTTTCTCCATTGCCAATTCTCCAAATCAAGCCATCCTTTAGTAATTCCGCCAACTTACGATACCCCAGCATATGGGCGACAACTGAGAATATCTGACTCAGGGAAGTATTTGGCTTTTAAGACTTGACCTCCTTACTACTAGTGCAAATGCATATCGAAGCGTTCATACGAATCATTTATCCAAAATGACAAGCCCCAGGCGAATCCTTCCTTACTAGTGCAAAATATATCATTAAGTTCTTCGGCGTCAGAATGATGTCGTCGAACCAATTTGCAACTTGTGATTGCAAATTTGCAATGCCTAACCACAAGGGGCGGCCTTGCATTGACAACTACACCTAATGCTGCCGGTCACAAGTCAAAGGCAATCTCCCAGGCCAAGCCTCGAAGTCACAAATAAGGTTTTGTATGAGCAGCGCCGTCGGCAAAGCAATCGCTTGCATCTACGGCGGACAAATCACTGTGACAGCGCACGTATTCAGATTCATATCACAGTGCTCATAAATCACCACAGAAAACACTAGAAAGCTGCGTAATCTGCAGTTCACCTTTCAGTTCAGGTTATGTACCTCAGGGCATACCAGCACAGGTGCTAGCCACAACGGCCAGATCAAAGGTAAACTAGCAAAACATGAACTTGGTTTCACGAAAGCATAACCATATTCTGCAATAATTCGTTCCAAAGGCACTTAGGATAAACAAGTCTACTAAATTATCCAACATAACGAGATATGATGTCTCAGACACGACAGCTTAGATATATTAGGCTGAGGCGCTCCAAAATTAGGCTAAGTCCTGGTACCAGAATGCCACTGCTTCAGTTCACTCCTTCACTTCTTAGACTTCTTTGGTGCACTGTAACAATGGAGTGTCGAAAAAAAAATGTCAACAAACACACGATCATCTAATCCAAGGAGCCTAGGAAGTGAAGTAATGCCAGGGCACTTACGCTGCGGCTGGGGCAGGAGCTGCTGCCGGTGCTGCGGCGGGTTCCCTTGGGCCCTGCACAAGGATGAAACACGCATTTAGGCCTTGTTGAGTTCACTCCAAAATGCAAAAAGTTTTCAAGATTCCTCGTCACATCACATATGCCGGTACATATATGGAGCATTAAATGTAGGTAAAAAAACTAATTGCACAGTTTGTCTGTAAATGTCGAGACAAATCTTTTGAGCCTAGTTAATCCATGATTGGACAAAGTTTATCAAATACAAACGAAATGTGCTACAGTGCTTTTCCAAAAAAAAAATTGGAAACTAAACATGGCCTTAGAATCCAAACAAATGAACAATGAAAGGGACAGGTACATCAAAATGCCACAAGCTGTCAGAAAACATTCAACAGATCTAACAGTTTAAAACAAAATCAAGCATAGCTTTTTTAACAGATCAATATAGAACTAATGAGTGTTAGCAAATTTAATTACCATTCATCGACATTACAAATCAGCAGTTATAACAATGTAAAAATATGCAAGTTTTAGCATGTTCAAATCTGACCTGGGCCAGCCTCTCCTCCCTTCTTGCGATTTTCCTTTCACGAGAGGCCTTGCTCTTCGCCCGCTTAGCCTCGAACTGATCAGAGAGAGTCTTCTCTCTGGTCTTCTCTGCCTTTGTCTTGTGAATGCTCTCCATGAGCACTCTCTTGTTCTTGAACATGTTTCCTTTCACTTTCATGTACATTGCGTGGTACATGTGCTTGTCAATCTTTTTGGCTTCCCTGTACTTGCGCAGCAGGCGCCTGAGAACACGCATCCTGCGCATCCAAAGGATCTTGGTGGGGAGCCTGGCCTCCCTGGTACCCCTCCTCTTACCTGCAGGGCGATCAGATTAGCATACATTGCAGGACTAGAAAAAACAGAGATCCCAGATATGAATTCAAATGGCAACGAACAGAGTAAATGAGTGCTGCAGCAGTATACCGTAGCCCGAGTGCCTCCCCTTTTGTTTGGCCTCATGTGCCCTCCTTGCACGGGACCTCGAATGGATCTTTTGTGGCTTCTTGATGATGAAGCCGTCCTTCACCAACTTACGAATGTTTTGGCCTGAAAGTATTGTAGAAAAAAGGTCATACTTATGTCCCTTCTGTTACTCAGTAGTAAAACAAGTTGAAGATTTCAATGTTCAAACAGAAGTAAAAGCATAATCACTCTCAAAATTGAACGAGCACAAAAAACAGAGAAAACAACTACACAAGTCTGAGTGATATAACTATTTCACCTTTCATCAAATCAAATCACATAACTTTAGATACATGCATGGCAATCTCAGTACTAAACCAATCGGAAAAAAACATATGCATGGCAAGAACAGCCTGAGCACAAAACCTCAGGCTAACATAAAAGCATACTTGTAAATCATCAACAGTCCATGAAAGCAACTAATAGCAGCCCTAGCCAAAATCAAAGTAACAAAACAAGTAGGACAGAACATACGGTTTGCAATACAGCATGAACAGAATATGTATGGTTAAATAAACAGTTCTTTGTAAAATCATCAGCAGTGCACAAAATAATAAAAATACTCAATAAATTTTATGCACAGTTGCATCACTTAGCAAACATTATCTTCTTCAACAAAACTCCCAGACAACTTAGACTGTACATTAGTAGCAGGAAATAAGTTATAACTGCAAAATCAACATAGGCACAATCTAACAGTTTAACATCCTGTACAATAAGATAACCAACACAACTCGATGAGGTGGCACACCGACGCAGTGACCTAATATGAACACCTGCAGCCACCGAACCCAAACGGAACAAGACTTTCTTTCCCCCTATACGCACTAACTAAACTGGCCCCGGAATATAAGACGGCCACGAACCTGAGCTATATCGACAAGCAACCGCGGCACCACACTGGTGGACAGCGGGGCAAGCCTCCCGAATCGATCCGGGGGGCCTTAGCCGAGGAAGCGGGGCGCGGTCCGCGGTCCGCACGATGATGCGGCAGTACATCGGCGCCGCCTAGAAGATACGCGCAGAAAAAACAGATCTACCTCTACGACACCAACCCACCCCACTGAGCAATAGGGATGAACAGCTCATCCATGGACGGAGGCGCTTGCTCATCCATCGACGGACGGACTAACCGCGCAGCAAACACGAAGTGGACGGAGGGGGGGGGGGGTGTGGAGACGGAGGCCAAGCGGTGGTGGTCTTACGCGAGTTTGCCATGGAGATCTCGGAGACCTCGTTCGGATCGAGCCATACTTTGCCTTTCCCGCACTTGAGCACACTCGCTGCCAGCCGCTTCTGGAGCTTCAAGGACACCATGGTCTCCGCCGGCGAAGAGGGTCTCCCTACAGGGTGTGTGTGGGTGGCGCAGAGGTTGGGGGAAGAGGGAGTGGCGGCCGCGAGGAGGGTTATATACCACGGGGGTTAGGGTTTCCCTAGGACCCTCTCAAGTGGGCTAGGCCTGTGTGGAGAAGTCGGGCTTATTGGGCCACGGCCTACTAGATGGCCCGGACAAAAAAGAGCGGTTCATGTCCCTTCTGGCCTTCTATTTATTTACATTTGTATTTTGCAAAAAAAAATGATGTAGAAATATTTTTTCTTAAGAGTAAAGGATGATTAACTAGACTATCCTAATTTATTTTTTTATAACTTTGTAGTATACTCGGAGAAGCCTCAGCTGCTTAAGCTAATCTGCATGGTTATCCGAGGACAGTTTACACACAAAACCGAACTGAGGGGATGCATATGAGTTTTGCAGAATCTACAATCTACATGCTTTGATCCTGCCGTCAGCAGAGCACGTTTGCTTAGAGCAACTCCAACAGATTTGGTAAAATTAGATGCTAAATTATGAGATATAACCATTATGTAAAATAGAAAGCCCATCTAAAATGTAGAGTTTTACAACAGCCTAGCTAAATTGAAAAACACAGATAGCAAACATGACTTGCTAGGGAAATATGGCCAACGAGAATGGTGGGATAGCCGGCTGGGAAAAATAGAAAACAATATAGAAAAGTTGTTGGAATGCTTTTTTAGAGCACAATAGCTATAAATGGCTTCTTGAATACATTTACCTAATCTGTTGGAGCTGCTCTTATATGCTCCAGAGTGCTAAAGACCTTTTATCTTGTGCTCACCAAAACCGAGCTGCTTCAACCATATGTGCACAACTGACCATTCTGCAATCTGACACAGAGCCCGTTCGCTTCGCTGAAAAGTTATGGCCGAAAGTAATTCGTTGATTTGTTGTGAGAGAAAAATATTGTTCCGACTAAAAAAACAAGCTAAAAAGTACGAATTATAAGACAAGCGAACAAGGCCTGATCTCCATCACGCAAGAACCCTACATTGCTTAAAAATTAAATTAGCAGCACCGACTACGGGCCTGTTTAGATGCCAATTTTTTCCCCAAATTCTACTATGCAAAAAGAAGATTCTCCATCACATCAAAATGCCGGCACATGTATAGAGTACTAAATGTAGATGAAATAAAAAACTAATTGCACAGTTTAGTTGTACTTTGCGAGACGAATCTTTTGAGCCTAACTAGTCAATGTTTGGACAAAAATTCACAAATACAAACGAAATGCTACAGTATCTGTCCCTGCACTGTGCAGATTTGGGTGCTGCCAATTTGGCCCAACTAAACACGGCCTACTATGAAATGTGTGTCATTTTGTACTTTTCGATTAGTTGGTTCTAGGTTGAAGGGAAACTCTGACCAAATACCAAGCGAGAGAAGGTCAAAGCCGAGAATGTGAAATAGAAACCAACTGTCTCAATTTTGACAACCTCCCTTTATAGGACAAATTCTCGCCCTGCAGGGTAAGGGCCGGGTTTGGCCATATGTGTTAAAGTTTGACAAATACTGTAGCACTTTCGTCTTATTTGACAAAAAGTTTCCAATTTTAGACTAATTAGGTTTAATAGATTTGTCTCGTAAATTACTCCTAATCTGTGCCGACATACATACAATTAGTCTATATTTAGTACTTCGTGCATTTGCCGCAACATTGATGTGATGGGAGTTAAACTTTAACATTCATGAACCAAACAGGGCCTAAATCAATGCGTCAAGAGACAGGATGTATGTGGTTTAGAGGGTAACATAAATGAGGTGCTTCCGGGTAATTATCGCATTTGTTGTTCCTATAGATCTGATCGTCATATAGCTCATAGGAAAAAATCTACTTGACCCCCCAACTATAGGGGGTCGTCTTCTTTACCCCCAAACTATGAAACAGTCTAATTTACCCCCTGAACTTTGCAAAACCGGCCAAATCACCCCTCGAGCGGTTTTGGGCGGTGGTTTTGCTACAGTAACATCGGGTGCTACAGTAACGATGGTTTTGTCTTTATCTTTTTTTTCATCTAAATCTTTAAAAAATCATAGTAAATCACTGAAAAATCATAAAATAGAAAATCTAATTTTGTTGGACTCCACATGAGTAGATCTACACAATGAATATATAATATAGTATGTTTTAGTACAAAGTTTTTTGCTGTAAATTTGGATCTATTTTTTTCTGTAATTAATTTGAATAATTCATACAACAAAAACTTTGTACTAAAGCATACTATATTATATATTCACTGTATAGATCTACTCATGTGGAGTCCAACAAAATTGGATTTTCTATTTTATGATTTTTTTGTGATTTACTATGATTTTTCAAAGATTTAGACGAAATAAATAAAAAGAAAAAGGCAAAACGATGTTACTGTAGCAAAACCGTTGTTACTGTAGCAAAACCACCGCCTAAAACCGCTAAAGGGGTGATTTGACCGGTTTTGCAAAGTTCAGGGGGTAAATTAGACCGTTTCATAGTTTGGGGTAGAGTAGACGGCCCCCATAGTTGAGGGGATGAATTAGACTTTTTCCATAGCTCATATAAAGAAGACATGCATATATGATAATTACATGTACTCCATGAGATGAGACATACACACATGTTTCTTGTGGAAAGGGTGAGATCGAAAGAAGAGGTTATTCTTGGGGAGAAAGCAAGCTACATGTTTCTTGGGGAGAAGGCAATGCAGGTAGTCGACGGTTTTTCTAGGGAGAAAAGCAGTCAAAGCAGTGCGGCGTCGACTCACGGTCACAGCCTCACATGCGCGGAAGCCTGTGGAAGTGTGCGGTCAATACAGAAACAAACCAACAAAGCGGGTGTTTAGTTCCCACCTAAATATTTTTCACCCCATTACATCGAATATTTGGACACATGCATAGAGTACTAAATGTAGACAAAAAAATTACACAGTATGGTTGGAAATCACTAGACGAATCTTTTATAAGCATAATTAGTCCATAATTAGTCTTAAGTGCTATAGTAACACATGTGCTATGACGGCTTAATTAGGCTTAATAAATTCGTCTCGCGGTTTCCAGACGAGTTATGTAATTAGTTTTTTCATTAGCATCTGAAAATCTCTTCCGACACCCCATGAAACATCTGATGTGGCACTCAAAAATTTTTCACCCACCAACTAAACACCCCAAAGTGCAAGCGTGTTGCGTACTACTCCGTAGACCCTTTGAGACATCTGTCAAATTTGTAGGGTAATCAATGGGTGTTTGGACTCAGGGACTAAAGTTTAGTAGATATCACATCGGGTATTTGGATACTAATTAAAAGGACTAAACATGTATATAATTAGGTTTAATAGGTTCGTCTCGTAAATTAGTCTCAATCTGTGTAATTAGTTTTATAATTAGTCTATGTTTAATATTACATGCATGTGTCCAAATATTCGATGTGACATAGACTAAATTTTAGTAGGGAGGAACCAAACACCCCTTTTCATTTCCTACTATGAGATGTTTTCTGTGAAGGGCAAAAGGAATCAAAACAGAAAAAAGAAAAGATTAAATATTGAGAATCATCATCATCAATTTCCTATGAGATCTTTTCTATGAAGGACAAAAGGAATCAAAACAGAAAAAAGCAATTTCCTATGAGATGTTTTCCGTGAAGGACAAAAGGAATCAAAACAGAAAAAAGAAAAGATTAGATGAGAACATCATCATCAAATTAACTAGTCACAATCAAAACACGAATCAAACGCTACGCCGTCCGTGGGATTCGAACCCAAATTAATCACAATCAAAATCAAAACAGAAATCAATTTCCTATGAGATCTTTTCTATGAAGGACAAAAGGAATCAAAACAGAAAAAAGCAATTTCCTATGAGATGTTTTCCGTGAAGGACAAAAGGAATCAAAACAGAAAAAAGAAAAGATTAGATGAGAACATCATCATCAAATTAACTAGTCACAATCAAAACACGAATCAAACGCTACGCCGTCCGTGGGATTCGAACCCAAATTAATCACAATCAAAATCAAAACAGAAATCACGAATACATAGTCCGTGGGATTCGAACCCACGATCACACGGTTATAAAGCCGTGCGCTCTACCGACTGAGCTTAGGACGGCTATGAAAAATTTGTACATATAATTTTATTAGACCTCTAATAAGAACAGTTGAGTCATCTGTCAGTCTGCTGCTTCGCGAGATGCACTGTCTGTCTTCCTAGTTCGTTAGTATCGCGGTTTAAAAAAATGATACATTAGTTTTTGTTTTAAGCCAAATTATTTAAATTTAATACATCTAGTTTATAAAAAAGTTTATTAATGTTTATAGGATATAAGTCGGTGAACGAAGCATATATTTAGTAATGAATTTAATGACACTTATTTAGTATATAAATATTAGTATTTTTTTAAATTTGATTAAACCTTAGATAGTTTACTTATAACATGCTAGAATTGTCATCTCTTTTTCGAGATGGAGTAAATATCACCCTTTTTATTTGCGACTTCATCTTAATTTTTCTTTCTTCGCAGAGCCATATCTCCTTCTATGTTTGTCATTTTAGGTTGGCTTTCTTAACAAGAATACTCGATGCACTAGAGTTTATGTGCAAGGACCCTCCGATCAATCATACTAACATAGCGTTTGGTTGGCAGAAATGTAACGGGATACGATTACGTGGGTAACGAGTTGCGTTTGATGGGTGTTTGTTTCAGCCCCCTCAGTAATCACCGCGTTATTTAGGGCCCTGTTTGGTTGAGCTGTGTATTTTTAAAAAAAGCTGCCGTAAGCTGTGGGCTATGGAAAAGCTGCTGTGGGCTGAGAGCTGTGGGAAAAGCTGAAAGCGGTTTGATTAGAGCAGCTGTGAAACTGCAGGATGTGTAGAAATGTCTGTAATGCCCCTGAAGGCCTGAGGGACTATTTATATTCAAATTGCTTGTAAATAAATATTGTACCACTTATTTGTATGTAAATGACTATTTTGGTAAGGAAAAATAAATTTGTTCCAAGTTTTTTAGCATTCAAAGTGATTTGGTCCATACAATATAATTTTAGCATTTTACAAAAGATAAGGGCTCATAAATCATGTCATCCCTCAACATAACTATCTCACACTAAACAAAGCATCAGCTATTCTACTACGAATGATATTCATGGCATCTTCATTCTCCACATCTTCATTCTCATCTTCCGAGTGTCGTGTCATCCTCTTGTACCAAGTATTCATCATCAGCATCACATCTTTCGAACTCCTTATCATGCAAATTGCTATCACGAATAAAATTATGCCAATGTCAAACAAGCAAGAATGATGTGCTTTTGAGTACGAGTTGAGAAACTTGGTTATGCCCTTCAAAATACGCCTCTTCTCCTTCAATACTCCAAAGGCCCGCTCAATGACATTTCGAAGGGATGAATGATTGAAATTGAACACCTCATATTTCCCTTGGGGTGGTCCAGAACGATTACGAAATTCTGGAATGTGGTATGTGCTTCCTTTGAAAGGGGCCAGATACCCTGTTCGGTTTGGATATCCAGAGTCCACGAGATAATATTTCCCTACAAAGTAAAATCAATGTAAGCAAATAAATGATAAAAGTACCTCACGTACTGCTGGGCCAACCATTAGGAAGCAATAAATAATACGTGTGATATGTGTATACCTTTAGGAGGCACAGGAAATCATCAAAATTTGTCAAAGCATGATTGAGGATACGTGTGTCATGGGCACAACCAGGCCAACTAGCAACCGCAAAGATAACCTCATGTCAAAGTCGCAAACAGCTAGCAAATTCTGAGATGTATATCCATGACGCATGTGTGATTAATCGTATCCTCAGCGGGCACAACCACTGGAACATGTGAACCGTCTATTGTTCCAATAGCGCCTTTGAAGTAGGGCCAGAAACAGTCTTCTTTTATTCTTTCATGTTCCGAAGAAAAAGTAGCATCTCTTGGCTTAATATTGTCTTTACCTAACTTGCGCAAACACTTCAGTACCTCATGAAACTTAGTGTGAACATCTCTCTCAACAACAACAACGGAGGAGGAGGAAAAGAGAGAGATATCTCTCTCAACAACAACAACGGAGGAGGAGGAAAAGAGAGAGATGGATGAAACATTGTTAGTGGAGGTCAAACCATAGTTCAAGACTAGCAACTCATGCAGTGCCATGAAGACATCGGTGCTCATTCTAAACATCTTATAGAAGTACCTTGGACGAGAAAAGCACCTCATCACCCATTGCAGTCCAGTTTCTGGTGTTTCCCTGTACTCTCCTTTGTTCCAATAACGATCAGTGTATTGTGCACCCATTTGACCAATAATGGCAGCATGCTGGGAAAGCTCAGCTAGGAGTAGCAATCTCTTTTGTCCTTGGGCTACACCTTCCAGGTTCTCATCCATATATATATATATATATATATATATATATATATATATATATATATATATATATATATATATATATATATATATATATATATATATATATATATATATGCACACACATGCATATGGATAGTAATCTGACACAATGATAATAAGCTCACAGTACAAGGACAAAAATATATGTATACATGCACATGGATACTAATCTGACACAAGGATAATAAGCTCATAATACAAATAATTTTAGTACAAATTGTTCTCAGGACAAGCAAATTGTTCTCAGAGTACAATTTAAAATTGGTTCAGGTAGCCATACAACTAATAGTGTTCACAATACAAATTGGTTCACACAACAACAATAGAAATAAAAATTGGTTCACTAGCGCCTCATCTCCTTCTCATGCTCTCTCTCAAGGACATCCAGCCTTCCAAAATTTGTTTTTAGATGGCTAAAGACCTCTCTAAATTCAGGCTTCATGATCAGCATGGTGGCAGTGTGCATTAGAGGAGTTCCTTCTTCCACCCCACACTCTTCGACCATCTTCATAGCCTCTCCAATAGTGGGGACAACATTAGTGGGAGAAGCTGAGGTGGCAGATGCACTAGAGATCCTATCCGCTGCACTTTCTATCTTCAAACATGTGTTTTTATACATTCGATAAAATGGACTCTTTTCTTCTTTGCTTTCAGCAATAGTACAGGAGCTCTTGCGTTTCTTTTTTCCCTTTTTGCTTCAAATCAGCCAGCTTGACATCATCTTTAGGTGGAGGTTTTGGCACCTCGGCCACGTAATCATCACTCTCATCCGAAGATATATCACCAGGACAAGCTGCAGTGGCCCTAGTCACATGTACCTTGCCGGAAATCAGATCAAGATCATCAAGGTACTTCGGTCCTTGTTTTCTAAACCTCACATGATTGCATTTAAGCCCTTTTTCACGATTATTGCACCTCTGAAATTGAATGAAAAATTTTAGCACGACACACCATATCATACTATGGACAAAATATCAACAGAAATAGTGCTTACAGCAAGGTGTTCATCCCACCAATCCTGGGGCAATCAACAGTTCCCTTAGCGGCATCCCATCCAAGTCCAGTGGCATAATTCTTCAACTCTATGAACCAAACATATTCTTTTTTTTAAGTTATCTAATTTGTTCTTCAATTGTATCTTTGTTCGCTTATCACCAGTTTTGGCTTCAAACTTGGCTACAATATTTTTCCAACCAGTGCTAGTCCAAAGCCCCTGGAAGCGTAGATCGATGGAGCTTGGACTTGGTTTGCCAATGTCGTTGAGCCCAGGAATCGCTCTTAGCAGCAGAGTGTTCTGTGATGAAACAAGAAAAAAAAGGAAAAGGCTTCTCTTTCAGAAGACAGGACCTTTATCTATCATCCGCAACTGCAATCGAACACTATACGTGGATAGAAAGAATGGAGCTCGTTAATCCAAGAAAGCTAACCTGCTTATCGAGTGGGTGGCGGAAGTCGTTGGCGTCAAGGCCCGACCTCGACCTGCAACCGAGAATGGGCAGAGACAGGGACTCCCGCCGGGGTGACCAGTAGGGCGACGAGGATGGGGACGGCGCCGGAGAGGATGGGGACGACGCCGAAGAGGACCGGGCGGCGCCGGAGAGGACCGGCCGTCGCCAAACCCTAGCTCTGCCTGGGCGTCGCCATCTGCGGACGGGCGAGTCGTCTCGCGCGGACGGGAAGAAGGGGAAAAGATCGAAGCGTTTTCTTGGTAACCGGTGGCAGTGCGGGTAATTTCCATCCTCCACAGCCGGTGAAAGCAGCCCTCCCCCTGCTGTGAAAAATAAACTACCCAAAAGCTAGCTTTTGTACAATCTATTGGGCCAAGTAAGAGCCTTTAGTTAGCTTCTTGACTTCTACAAAAGCTACAGCGGGTTGGAAGCCAAAGAGGGCCTTAATACGGTCTAGAAGACAGCTGATACCGCTCCAAATCGAGTGGAATGGGATGCCGCTCATTCTCGTCTCGTCTTCGCGTGGGTGTAGGAGCCGCTGACACAAACCGCCTGGTGTTGCGTCTTCACGTGGGCGTGCAGGAGCTGTAGAGAAACAAAAGGCGCTCGGTGCTGGCTGCTGAGGACGCGAGAGTGAGTGAAAGCGTTTCCATTACCGTCTAGAACCAAACAAATATTGAGATCTGATACATTGTTTACGTTACCGGTTTAATTGGATTCCATTTACCGTTTACATTTACACATACCAACCAAACAGCACCTAAAGTCGATCTGTTATCTATTCACTGTACTCAATTTAATATGACTATTTCGGTCGTCTTTGAAGCCATAACATTCGTACTACGTAGTACGCGTAAAATTCATATTATCAATTGCATAATGACCATTTTATAGCTCACAACCAGTTATTACTTAAGTGAGTAGTTAATCTGCAGCTCACTTAGTTAAAGGCATACTCGGTTAACATTGACATCAAAGAGAAAGTATATCGATAGATAAGTATACTAGACATTCAAAAAAAGATAAGTATATTATCATTCACATCAAAGTGAAATGAAAGCATAAAAATTGCCTATAATTGGGTGAATATGCTAAACCTGAACTTTCAACCTTCACAACGGATTAATTGGCATGCATCACAAATTTTGGTCCTACTTAGAATTACTGACCGTGATCAGAAATTCCGATCAAGGCTGAAATTTTGACCTTGCGGGTAAAGATCCTAATCGATCTACAAAATCAACAAAAATAGATCTATGTTAAACACAGTGTGAGAATATATGATCAGCGAATTCCACAAGATGGTTTCCACTGAAAGCTTCACAACTAGTTGATCGGGATGAAACAAACAATAATTATAAAAGAACATAACAACACATGGATTTTACCCAAGATTCGGCCACCCCACAAAAGGAGTGTCTGCATCCTCATTGTTGAGGGGACCACAAAGGTCTAGAGTTTCTTTCACATCTTCCTCTTGTTATGCGGTCACAAAAGATTGAGCACAACGATTTCACTAGAAATAAATGGATCATACAAACTTTCTTGGAGCTCTCCCGCAATCAATTGTGGGCTTCTAAATAGGAGACACCTAGCCGCTAGGAATGCAAGAATCCAGGAGTAACAAATCAAATCAAATCAAAATCTATATGATGCCCAAGTGCTCAAAGGTTTGCAAGCTAGCTCAAGATCCAAATCTCCAATCCCAACTCAAATACCACACAAGAAGTCACAAATCCAAACCCCAAGTGAATTGAGAGGGAGTGAGGAGAACAAAAAATGTATTTGATGCTGGTTAGGTCAAGAGAGAATGAAGAAAGAGGGGAAGGTATAAATACCATCCACTCTCCAACTAATCGTTAGTATTGCAAGGCATACAGTGACCGGAAATTCTAAGCTGATCGATTTTCCAATTTCTAGGAATGCTAGTTTAGCACAACAATGCGTGGATAATAATAAAATTCAAACATTCTAGATCAGATAAGAAATTTTGATCCCAAAAAATAAATTGGGTTCAACAAGCCCCGATCAGAAATTCGGTCGGAACTTTCGATCCAGCCAGAATTCAGATTTTTCAATCCTGATTAGAAATTCCGATTCTGAAGTAGTCAACACACTTAGGATAGAAACCTAGAAATTTTATTATGGTGTCTAGGGTTTAGTTAGTCTAGTTTGGGCACATGGACACTTTCAAGATCTCATAGCACAACGTTCCTAAACTTGTCAAATAGAAATGAAGCAATGAAGGATAATTCTTCGAAATATTGTTTCATGCCATCCTAGTCAATCAAGTAAGAATTTGGGAGTCTCCTTTTTCTTCATTTCACTTTTCACGAGGAATAATCACTGAAGTACTTTACAAATCTAATTAGCTTGTTATATGCATTATCAATCATTCACCAGAACCCACAATAGGGTTAGATATACCTTCATGGAAGTATATTGATATTGTAAGTTTACATATACATTTGCCACGGTCATGACTTACCATTCCCAATCGACCCATTACATGCTCCCTCTACCAGTCCAAGCAAACTAAGCACGGATTACAGCTTAGAAAAGCAATCAACTAACACTCCAATGTATGGTAATGAACAAAGAGTGAAATGATCATAAGTAGGCGTGATAGGTCATGGACCTACGTAGGTAAACGTGCATCTTAAGTAATATAATCAAGTTATGCAAATTAATAAATGAATCAAGATGCTTAGAAGTCTGTCTTAAGGATCAACTTGGGGGTCAATTGGTTCGAGTTTGGCAACGAACTCAACCTCCTACTCAACGTCTTGTCTCCTCAGTTGCTCCAGTTCCTATACGAGTGAGATGTAACATAAGTAAACATGATGCATGTGATTTACATTGATCATGCATGAATGAGGTAGAAAGACTTTAGACATAACTTGGAATGAAAATAGAGACAATAGAGTGACATTACTACTTAGGTACTTAAGCTATAGGTTGCTAGTCGACATACATGGATTGCCTATCTAATTTGTCCCAGTATTTGGATATTCAAGTCGGACCGTCCTTCCAAGGAGTCGGATTGTTTCCTGTGGGACTTGTGTGCTTTAGACTTAAGTGAGCTCACGTGGACCATTTTTTTTCTCGATTGGGTCATTCTCCCATTTTTCATTAAGAGGAAAATAGTTAACAGAACAAACCGTGTACGATCACGCAAGCGAGGAGCCTCCGTGACCCAATCACACCAAGCCACCTAGCTACTGGATTCACTAAGAGAAGATTACATGGTAAGGAGCTTTGCGACCAAATCGACAAGACAAAAGCGAGCGACTATGCCCGATAGCTCCTGGCTGGGAAGAGAACCTGTATTGCTTCCCGCGTCGACGCCGACAGGGGGAGGGCGAAAGCGGTCTGGAATTCCTCAAAGGAGGCCTCGTCAGGTAGCTCGGTCTCCACCTCCTCAAGCCCCAGACGTTTCAGCATCACCTTCCGCGCCGGAGCCTCCGGCTTCTGTTCCCTGTGCTTGCTCTTGGCGGCAAGCCTAGCGCTCCTCTTGGGGACGAGCTCCGAATCGTCCAGCTCTCCCGCCCGCGCTCTCTCCGCCCGGGTTCGCCGTAGTCGTGGCGGCGACGACAATACAGGCGGTGTGAGCAGCTTCTTGAAAGCAACAATGAAGTCCTCAATCGATGCTGTGGCCGTCGCGTTAGGCGCACCGCCATCGGCAGCCGGAGTTGCCGGGCCGCCTCCGCCGGCACCTTCCTGGATGGCCGGGAAGTCGATCTGGACCGGGGGTAAGGATCCCCTAGCCTGTTCCGGCTCTACGAGCGAGGGCCATGGTGAGGTTTGGCCCGAGCCACACTCGTCTGGGCACAGGTCCACCGCCTGGGCCACCTCCACAGCCTGCCTCTTGAGACCTGCTTGAGGTTTCGCCAGACATGCGTCATCATTTTCATCATCATCGTCATCAAAGTCAACGTCATCATCATCATTGTGCGGCGCCTTCGTGGTTCGACGGCGTGGTGTGCACAGTAGCACCGCCTGCTCGAGTGGCCTCCGAAAGGCGGCGACGAAGTCTTCCGCCGGCACTGCTACGCCAGGAACGACGTCATCCCATTGGGGGTCAGAGTAGGCCATGGGATCTCTTGGCGCACCATCACTATCGCCGACTGGCCCTACAGCCCCCGACGAGGGATGCCCAGAGCTCATCATCGCCTCCGGCCCAGACAAGTATAGCTCAGTCTCGAGGGAGCAGGCCTGGTCGTTCACCAAGACTGAGGCCGTGGGCTCGAAGAGAAACGAAGGCCCATCTTCCACAGCATTGAAGCAGAGCGCACGGCCCATGACCAGGTTGAAATCTCCATCGACGATCCCGCGGACGCCCATGCAGGAAGCCAGCGGCGTGCGTCGCGGCCTCGGGTTGCGATCAATGGACTGGACCGGCCCTGCGACTGCCATAGACTCAGCTTTCGGCGACTTGCAAAGGCTGGCCTCCTCACACATCGGGTCTGCGGCCATCACCTTGACAGGAGGGAGTGAGCGGGTGGCCGCACTCACGAAGTCAACTTCGTAGTCGAAGGACTGTGCGACACGTGTTGTGCCCAGCCTGGGATTCCAGCTGCCGCACGGGGGGCAGGGCATGGACGTCTGCGGTGACACGATGGGGCAGCGAAATTGGCCCACCAAGATGGCTCGTTGCTGCTGACATGGCATGAAGCCAGGCCCATACCCGTGACCAAGCCTAGGATCCTCCGCACCGCCATAACGCCGTGCGCTGGTGCCGCCGGAGTCACAGAGACCCGGCCAGTAGCCGTTGCCGGAGTTCGAACCACCGCCACCGTAGAAGTCATCATCGTCCGAGGGAGGCGGAGTATGCCAGCCTTGGAACTCGATTAGGCGCATCCGCACGAGATACCTCAACGCCGGCACATCCGAATGGATGATCTCCCATGGACGGAGGAAGAGAGGGGGCCCGCCATCGTGCACCTCCTCCGGCTCTAGGATGGCCATAATCTTCTCGTCGGGGATTAGGTCTGGGTGCGCACACCACGTAGCAACGAACAACTCATGCTCGTCATCTGGGTCGTCAATGGCCACCGGGTTTGCAATCTCCACCTTGACACCCGAGGAGCTGAGAAGGGCCTGCGCCACCTCCTCCAAACGCGCGTGCGCCGGGATTCCCTTCATGCCAACGAGGGCTCGATAACGGAAAGCTCCCGCGGACCCCGAGATGAGGCGGCTCCAACGGCGCCAGCGGACGACGAACGGAGCGCCCTGCAGCTCAGGAGAGCCCAAGACACGGTCGAGGTCCTCTCGCCTAGAGAACCGGACGATGAAATCGTCTGGCCGGGTTCTGCGCACGGTGACGTTGTCCCCATCAACGCCGTAGTGGTCGCTCAGGTGCTGCAGCATCATGGTAGGGGAGACCAGAGGGCGCGTCCCGAGCACCAGCGCGAGTAGTGCCATGGACAAAGCATCCTCCGCCGCCTGGATGGAAGGCGAGCACGGCACAATGACAAGCTCGAGCAAGGGGTCCCGGACCCTAGAACGCGGGGAGGCCGGTGGTCGCTCGGCGCGGCGGAGGAGGGCATGCGGGTACCCGCAGCGATGGCCAGTAGGCTCAGAGGGGCCAGCGCCGCCATGCTGGGCCTCCGGCACCGTGGTCCCGGCTGCGATGAGTCCAGCGCCGAAGCCCTCCGGAACACAGTCGGTCGGGGCGGGTGCGTCGACGGCCGGCTCAGATGACAAGGCGGCGTCCGCTATCTCCGGCGAAGGTGGCCCACAGACCGGCGGCACAGAAGGCAACCTGCCGGTGGACGCTGACCTCGCAGAGGCGGTGTCTGCCGGAGAACCACGTGGCGGGGACGAGCGGCGTCTGCGCGCGCGGCCGGCCCGGCGCACCGGGCGGGTAGGAGAGCGACCGCGCTTGCCCTCGCCTGTAGCCGTCCTTGCGGGGAGCGGGCAGTCCCTGGCTTGGTGCCCGCTGTCAAGACAGTTGAAGCACCTCGCCGGGCTCGTGCAGTCAGCCTTGACGTGGTTCTTGGATAGGCAGTTGAAGCATTTGCCGACCAAGTTTGCCGGCACTGGACGACGTGGCACAGGGGCACGGCGCCACCGGCGACGGCTCTCCACGGCTCTGAACCCCTCGGCATCAGGCACGAGAGACATGCGTAGGGGGTGCACGACGATGGAGGCGAGGCGGCGCGGCTGTTCGGGCGGCGCACTTGGGGAGCGGCGAGCACCCTCCACGACTCCGTTGTCCCTCCGAGGCCGGCGGCGGCGACGTCGGCGCTGCTTTCTTGGCCGCTGCGGTGCCTTGCCGCGGCTCGACGCAGCCGAGGCCTCAGAGTCGAAGGAGGCCTCCGAGTCAGAGAAAGACAGCTTGCCTCCAGATCTGCCCGGAGAGCCCACGAAGGGCTCAGCGTCGGGGTCCAACGAGCTGGAGTGCAGCACCATGGTGGCGTGGGCTGCGGCAGCCAGCAGGGGGAGGTTGAAGCTAGAGGGGGTCGCAACACCGAGGGAAGCCTCATCGGCCTCAACCTCGTCGGCCCAGGACATGCGCGAGCAGGAGCCCCACGTGGACCATATGGTGCTAACTACCAAACCATCCGAGTGAACATGCACCACTGCCCTAACAAATTTACTAGGTTTTGATACTTACGCTTCCCTTATGTTAAAAATCTTACTTGCTACATATAAATGTGTATACATCGTTGATCACTAATCACTAAAACTTTAGTATAATTTTTAAAATTTATTAGAGTTAAGAAAGCTCTAATACAGATCTACACATATATCCTACGTGTTTTCAAAGTGGAATGAAAAAAAATTAAAAGTATTGATGTTACAATTTTTATAAGATGACAAACTTTGTAAACGATATGTTTAATGACAAACGGAATACAGAATGCGCGCGTCAATAAAAATTCCGTCAAAACCCACAGTTTGCTTCTCCAAACAATTCTCTCAAAATGTCTATTTGGCCACTATACAAATTACAATGCATCCGTAGAGTTTTGCGTGTGCTGTGAACCGTGTAAACAAATCCCAAACAGTTGCATTTCTCATTTCTCTTTCCCCACTTCAAAAACTTCATTCTCTCGAACCCCAGGTCCCCCCCTCTCCGGCTCTCCCCCACCCCCTGCTCTGCAATCTGCATAAACGTCGCCCAGCTTCCCGCCCGCTTGCCTATCCGCCCCAAAGCCCCGGCCCCAACCCATTTGAAATCGCGCCGCGTTGGCGTGTAATCGGCGATTCGGCGGCGGTGGCGATGGAGGTGGGTGACCTGCACAAGGTGTGGGAGGTCCGTGCGCTCAAGACCAAGCCCGACGCGGCCGCCGCCCGGGCGACCCTCGACCGCGTCGCCAGGCAGGTCCAGCCCATCATGCGCCGCCACAAGTGGCGCGTCAAGGTCCTCTCCGAGTTCTCGTAAGCGCCCCCCACGAAACCCTAACCCTAACCTCCCTTCTCCCGATCGACCGATTGATGGACCCCGTGCGTGCCGGGGGGGTGTGATTGATCAGGCCGCGGAACCCGATGCTGCTGGGGCTCAATGTCGGCGCGGGCGTCGAGGTCAAGCTGCGGCTGCGGCGCGCCGGCCGCGACCACGACTTCATCCCCTACGAGGAGGTGCTCGACACTATGCTCCACGAGCTCTGCCACAACCAGCACGGGCCCCACGATGCGCAGTTCTACAAGCTCTGGGACGAGCTCCGCAAGGTGCGTGGGCTGCTGCTTGGAATGGTTGTGCTTATGCGCACAAGTGAATGTATTCCTCTGGTTTATACACTCCAAGACAATGTGTGCCCCTGACAGAGTGATTCGTTGTTGCATATGTCAAAATTTTCCTTCTCTTATAAAAAGATTATTTGTAATGATGCTGTAGGTAGAAATTTAAAATGATTTTTAGTTCACTACATTACATCTAACCCAGATTGATATTTGATTGGATGTCCTGCTATGGTTACCAAAACGAAAATAGTTCGAAATTGTTTTTTTTACTATGCAACATCCAAACGTATTCAATGGGAACATCTTTGTCTCTATCAATCTATATGATTGGTACTCCACATGTATCATACACAGATGACTCTATTATTTTACTTCGTAATGGTTTCTACATTCCGGAGATGTTCCTATTAAAAAAAACATTCTGGAGATATTGGCAGTAGAGTGGGGAGAAGAGCTTTACCTCTGTTTGCCAAACAATAACGCGAAATGAGGGTACACAAATCAGAATGAAGATGTAGCGAGGACACTGGACTATATTTGGAGGAAAGTTGTGGCAATTGGCAAGGTCTTTGGAATGGAGTTTTACTTGTTGAAATCCTTACAAAAACAAACACAGATCCTGTTATGTTTCAGGGCCACAATTTCTATCACTAAATCGATCTTAACTCAAGTTTGTATTTGGTGTGTGTAAGATTGAGGTAGCGAATCTGTAATTTATTTTGATTGTACTTGAGTGAGCTTTGCTGTATCTTTGTACCTTGAATGTGACCAAGCACATCTAGTTCTGTCATTTGTAATTTTCTTTGATCAAGTTTTGTGCTCTTGAATGCAATTTTAGTTTTGCTCATGTGGTGTCAATTTTAGTTTTGCTCATGTGGTGCCATAGTTTTAATAATGATCCTTCTGTTGTTTATGATAAATCTTTCAGGAATGCGAAGAACTTGTTTCAAAGGGAATCACTGGAACAGGACAAGGGTTTGATGGTACAGGAAGGCGAGTAGGTGGATTTACAGTACATCCACCACCACCATCTCTGCGGCAAGCTACGTTAGCTGCTGCACAGAAGCGGGCAAGGAATGGAGCTCTATTGCCTTCTGGACCAAGAAAGTTGGGTGGAAACAGTGAAATTATGAGTGCACTTAGTCCAGTACAAGCTGCTGCAATGGCGGCTGAAAGGAGAATGTATGATGATTTGTGGTGTGGATCGCATGATCAATCTGGTATTGATGATTCTGATGATGTTATTATTATTCAAGAATCGCCAAATTTGGTGACAAGGGATGGAAAAAACACGAAGGCTAGCTGCTCCAACACTTCTGCAGAGCCCAGCACTTCTTCTGGAATTCACATAGCAGCACGAGATGATAGGACAAGTGATGCATTTGATAGTTCAAAGTGGGAATGTGGTGCTTGCACTCTTCTGAACCAGGCAAGTTTTCAAAGTGCTGAATTAAAATATCCATTTCGCCTACAAAACTGTGAGTTTATACATGAATTATGGCTCATTTTTTACTCTATATAGAAAATTTTTAGGAGAAATCTCTTATATGTCATAGTTGGACTAACGGATATTTTTCATTCTGATCAATTTAAATTTATCTTTGAAATCCATTCATTTCATTAACACGGATGCATATGCTGAACATGTAACCTTGTAGAATCTTAGTTAAATGCTTTGTTTGTGTTAGAGTATGCATGTCTGAGCTTCAGATGTGTAGTATTTATTGTGGTGCTTGTTGATAAGTTCTGAGCCAAGCTCAGTTGGTGAGGGGTATGGTTGTACAGCTCTAGGGCTTGTTTGGCAGGGCTCTAGAGCTAGTGTTTCAGCTATGTTCTACAGGCTAGCTCAACAGCTCTACAACTATCTGTAGAGCCACTCGTCCGTGTGGGTGTTTGTCTGGCAGGTTAGCTCCAGATCCTTGAATGAGGCCAGAAATAATGAATTAACATTACTACCCCTGTGAAACAAGCCCCTAACATGTAGTTTTTGGTAGTTGGTATTACTGCAAGTTCCTCCTATCTTTTCTCATTTTTTCTTGAGCTTATAGTAATTTACTAGTCACATCATGGTTAGTCAAAGTCAAGGAGTAGATTGAACTATCAAAATGTTTGGCATTTCCTGTAATGTATAACTCCACTCATAATAGTAATCTCTAATAGTAAACATAGTCACACGTGATTACGTGAAGCATTCAGGCCTAGTATTGAACTGCATGATAACTGTATGCCTCTTTAGTTTTGGGAAACCTGCTGGTTGTGATATATGGAGAGAGTTTCTATCTGCAGGTTTCATGACTTATAGCTAGTAGCCTAGTGTACTGGTCATTGCCTATATTTAATTTGACTGTACTCAAACCAAATTCCAATTTAAGCTACCAAAATTCCTAACAGAGTTCCATCCTTGCAAAGTGTTGAAAGTTTCTTTTGTCCCAGAAAAAAAACATTACCTTGTAGTCACATTTGCTTGCTTAACTATATTTCTTTTCTCATTCTTTTTTGGTATATATACTTGTGGTTTGGTCTTTTCTTCCATTTTTTTTCCTACTACGCATTTTACTTATAGTTATTAGCATGCTTTTCTCTAACACATCTGCAGCCCCTGGCACCAATCTGTGAAGTTTGTGGTACAGCAAAACCTAAAATTGCAAAGGCGAAGTACATGACTTGGTCTTGTAAATTTTGTACTCTAGAGAACAGCACTAAGCTTGACAAATGCTCGGCATGTGATCAATGGAGATACTCATATGGGCCACCTGTGGCCACACATGGCTCAAGCTATGATTGAGGTAACAACGAAGGCTACAGTAGCACAGTAAGTACTCCAGATTACTGTGTTGGGTTTATAATAATCTTTTAACTTTTTCCGTGTGTACTATTCATTTTTAATTTTGTTGTATTGAAGTGCATATTATTTATACTGACTTGTTGGATTTATAACAGCCGCCAGTGTTCTGGACACCTTATTTCTCAAGATTGCTTTGTTACTTCCAATTAACATTAAGTGCTTACATGCCCAAATGAGACATTATGCTAGATTTTACTGTGGTGTATGCACCCAAGGCAAAAGTATCCATCTACACAGTGACCCTTCATCTGATACTTTATTTTTGCATTAGTGTGGGACACTATGTCTAACACTTTAAATAGTCTCTGCAGTTGTTATTTTGCTTGAAGCTTTAAGTAAACTTGCTTTTGTTTTCTAGGCTATTTAGTCCTATCATCAGGAGCCCATACTTGGACCTGCACAAACTGATTTCTTGATAAATCCTTTTAAACTGCATGTTTGCACATCTGAAATGAAATATAAGCTACTTAACAGTATTCTTGGAGCTGAGTCTTCACTTGAAGTGTATATCTGAATGTGCAAAGTTGCCGCTCATTTTAGTTAACTAATACAGGCTGGTTCAGCACATAGCTTAAGTTGATCGCCATTTGAATGTTCAGTTTCCTGCATTTGCTTCCACTGCAATAACATTTGAAGAGTTACCCTTATTTATAGTTATCTGCAATTCTGCATAACTCAACTCTAATAATGATTACATGTGGTTCTTACAGGATGACACTTCTGAGCAGGCATCTGCTGCATTGTCGATATAAGTTGTCTTATCTGCAACAGTTCTTGCTCTATTACCACTCATATCATATCAGGTTTGATAGTTCTGGAGAAACCTGATACCTGTTAAACTGGTAGTACTACCTAAGCCACCCTCTTTTGTGGACGTTGCTTGGAGCAATGCACGGCGTAGTCCATGGCTGTTAACGTTTGCCCCAAGCCCGGGGCATGCAGCCTCTGAACCCGTGTCTCGCCGTCTCGGTGACAGGTAACAACTCGCACCTAGGGCACACTGGTGAATTGGTCTTTATTTGTTCCGATGTCGTCTGCTCATGTTGTTGTGTGGGGGTGAGGAAATTGATATTACATTAATGTAAAGGTTAATACAAGTATCTGCAATGTTCTTTTTAAAAAGAATTGCCTGCTCGTCAGATCTAACCCAGAAAATCCAGAGCCAAAGCTCTTACATTTGCTCATCCATGCTGTCACCCTTACGGCTTTGCGTCATCAGTGAAGTAAACCAAGTACACTGTATTTGAATTATCCTCGTTGAAGTTCTGTAGTTAGAGCGACGAGCGAGGCAGGGTCGCCACTGACTGTTACCGCATGGTCAGGTTCATCTTGCTAGCACTCTAGAAGCAGATGATCACCCTGGCCTGAAAGGCATCCTCATTAGACTACCCGCACTCATGGACCTCTATATTCATTCTCTATACGTCCTAGTCAGCAAGATTCTCTTCTCTATATTCAATTCTCCCGCACCCATACATCCTCCATATCATCTTCTATCCAATGTGGGATCCACTTGTCACTTTATCTAAATATATCCATGTGTGATCTAGTTTTGAAGGATTTATTGAGACGAATTTAATGGTGAAATCAAAATTTAATTTGGATTTTTGGTTTGTGAGTTATATTATTTTTTTTCTTTTGTTTAGCTAGTGGACAAAAGGCTATGTTGTTGTTGTTGTTGTTGTTTAGCTAGTGGAGCCCAGCACTATAGAGTATAGAGTAAGCACAGTACCACTCTAAATATAGAGTGAGAGAAATGATAGAGTATCGTTTTAGAGTACCCAATACAACAGTTTTTACTCTATATTCATACTCTAAAGCTTTAGAGTATCGTTTTAGAGTACCCGGTAGTCTTATCCCCGTGTAAGAATCTGGAAAGTGAGGTCGACAGGTTCTTTAGTTCATTGATCTTTGCTGTCTTTCTGGACACAGGTGCGTGCACGGACCGCATATGAATCTTTTATCGCACGTGGTGAAGATGCTCAGCGATGACATTCGCAGCTTCTTTCGGTAGAGTTGTGTGCCTTAGGCTATCCGTACTAATGTAACTCTATATTCATTCTTTATATGTCCTAGTCAGTAAGATTCTCTTCTCTATACTCAATTCTCTCGCACTCATCCATCCTCTATCCACTCTATCCACTGTGAGATCCACTTGCCACTTTATCTAAATATATCCATGTGTGATCTAGTTTTAAAGGATTTATTGAGACGAATTTAATGGTGCAATCGAAATTTAATTTGAATTTTTGGTTTGTAAGTTATAATATATTTTTTTGTTTAGCTAGTAGGGCCCGTCACTGTCCACGGTAGAGTAAGCACTGTACCACTTTAAATATAGAGTGAGAGAAAGGATAGAGTAACATTTTAGAGTACCTAGTGCAGCAGTTTTTACTCTATATTCATACTCTAAAACTTTAGAGTATCGCTTTAGAGTACCCACTACGGGTAGTCTTATAATCATTGATCACAAGAAGATAACCAAAGAATTCATGTATTGACACGTCGCGTCGTCCAACCTTTCCCGCTGTTCGGCACTAGCTGATCATTCGAATTTCGAGCACGTTCTGTGAAAGCGGGCCTGGGTTCTATTGGCCATCAGCGGCCAGGTGCGCGTTGCCAGATTCTCCCTGAATTAGGTCGACTTGAACCTGAGATTTTTACCCTTCTTATCACACACCCGCTGTGTGTCAAGGGGGATTTGCAAGTCAAGCAGGCACGTAGGAGCTGTTGGGCTGATGTTTTTTGAAGTTGATAAATCTGCTAATTTATTACGAGAGGAATTGTTTTATGGCTGATAAGCCAGGCTAATAAACCCTAAACACAGCGAACAGGCTGTTGTGAGTAGAACCTGGATGACGTAGTACATGTACGGGTCATGTATCAACATCGCATACCTTTGACACAGTAGGACAGTGCATCCGAAACCGTTAGAATCCCAGCAATAATTGTACGGCGGCAGCGAGTAGTGAAGGTCAGCACGCCACGGTGCGTGCCGTGCGTCTCCAACGAGGCATCGCGTCGCATCTCCGTTCGTCCTCCAGCTGTTGGGGTTGCCGTCAGGCGAGGTCGTCCTCCGGGGCTCCGGGCTCCGGCTCCCGTCCCGTTCCCCAACCCGATGACTCGATGAGTGATCAGGCTGTGTGCTCCAATAAACGGGCACGGGGCACCGCAGCGCCACACGACAAACCCCGAGCGGCAGCGGGGAGAAGAAGAACCGAGACGCCATCACCACCACCCCCCGCCTAACGAACTCCTCCCCACCCCGCCCACGCCATGCGTCCAGGCGGCCTGCCGACCCAGCAGCCCGGCACGCCGGGCCGCTCGCGCCGCCGCCCGGATCTCACCCTCCCCATGCCCCAGCGCGAGGTCACCGCCTCCCTCGCCGTCCCGCTCCCTCTCCCGCCAGTCCCCAGCTTCGCCGGGGGTCCCACCCCGCCTGGCGTCGTCCCCGCTCCCGCCGCTGCGGCGGCGGCGGCGCAGCAGCAGCCGCCCCCGCTCGCGGAGCTGGAGCGCGTGCGCCGCGTCGGCAGCGGCGCCGGCGGGACGGTGTGGATGGTGCGGCACCGCGGGACGGGTCGCCCCTACGCGCTCAAGGTCCTCTACGGGAACCACGACGACGCGGTGCGGCGCCAGATCGCGCGCGAGATCGCCATCCTCCGCACCGCCGAGCACCCGGCCGTGGTGCGGTGCCACGGCATGTACGAGCGCGGCGGGGAGCTGCAGATCCTGCTCGAGTACATGGACGGCGGGTCCCTCGACGGCCGCCGCATCGCCGCCGAGCCGTTCCTCGCCGACGTCGCGCGCCAGGTGCTGTCCGGGATCGCCTACCTCCACCGCCGCCACATCGTGCACCGCGACATCAAGCCCTCCAACCTCCTCATCGACTCGGCGCGCCGCGTCAAGATCGCCGACTTCGGCGTCGGCCGCATCCTCAACCAGACCATGGACCCCTGCAACTCCTCCGTCGGGACCATCGCATACATGAGCCCCGAGCGGATCAACACCGACCTCAACGACGGCAGCTACGACGGATACGCCGGCGACATCTGGAGCTTCGGCCTCAGCATTCTCGAGTTCTACCTGGGCAGGTTCCCCTTCGGGGAGAACCTCGGCAGGCAGGGGGACTGGGCCGCGCTCATGGTCGCCATCTGCTACTCCGATCCGCCTGAGCCACCGCCCACCGCCTCGCCAGAGTTCAGGGGATTCATTAGCTGCTGCCTGCAGAAGAACCCGGCCAAGCGGCTCACGGCCGCGCAGCTGCTGCAGCACCCCTTCGTCGCCGGCCCGCAGCCGCAGCCGCAGCCCCTCGCTGCTCCTCCCCCGTCATGACCACCGTTTCGGATTGGGAGTAGAGTATGGATCTGATCTCAGTTCGGACTTGGCTGCAGGCAGTGTGGACTCCAATCCGGCATTCCAGGTGTATCCTTGGATGGACGGAACTGATGTGTGAGGGAATTGGCTGGCCAATTTCGGTTTCTATGCATCATCATCGTCCTCATCCATGGTTGCTGCTGCTGCCGCAGTTAAAGGTCCTCCTTGATGTTCTTCAAACCAATTTTGAGTGTTGTGTCCATCCACCAATTCATCACCACGATCGTCCTCAACCAGCTCCTCGCTGCAATTAATTAAGGTTCTTTCTGCTTCCTGTTGTTTGATGTTCTTTACTTCCAGCGATGATAGCATAACGAGAAAAAGAAAGTGTGTACAAATGATTTTGTAAAAGACCATGTCATATCATATGCAAGGGTGAAAAATGTAATGTAGCACGTTTTGGCTTTATTTGTCAAATAGTATACAACTGTTGACTAATTAGGTTCAAAACGTTCGTCTCGCACAGTACAACTAAGCTGTACAATTAGTTTTTGATTTCATCTACATTTAGTACTCCATGTATGTATCGCAAGTTTGATGTGACGGAGAATCTTTTTTTGTATAGTGCATTTTTGGAGGAACTAAACACAGCCAAAAAGGTTTTAGAAACTTCAACTTTTCTTTTTTATCTTCAGTCTCCATGGGTGTGTTTAGATGGTTGTAAAGTGAGTGTAAAGTTCCTGTAGCACTTTTTGTTATTATTTGGTAAAATTTATTCAATCATGGACTAACTAGGCTCAAAAGATTCGTCTCGACATTTACAGACAAACTGTGCAATTAGTTATTTTTTTACCTACATTTAATGCACCATGCATGCGTTCAAAGATTTGATGTGACGGGGAATCTTGTAAAATTTTTAGAATTTTGAAGAAACTAAACACTGCCATGTAGCAGAGCTGTCACATGAACTGGCAACTGTGCTAGGCTGCTAGCATCTCTCTGCGATATTTTTGGCGCATAATTGATTGATGATGATTGAACACATGATGATGATAAATAGATCTGCCGCTGCTTGATAGGTTCTTGGATTCCTTTATCTGGATATATGATTGCATATAGCGAATCTGGAAATGCGAATAGAACCCAACTTTAGCCCATGTTTAGATCACCTCAAAATTCCAAGTTTTTTCACTCTCTCTCCATCACATCAATTTTTAGCCGCTTGCATGGAGTACTAAATGTAGGTAAAAAAAATATCTAATTACACAGTTTAGTTTAAAATCACGAGATGAATCTTTTGAGCTTAGTTGGTCTACGATTGGACAATATTTGTCAAATAAGACGAAAGTGGTACTATTCATCAGGTTGAAAAAATCTTCAATCTAAACGAGGGCTTAATTAGTTTATTGTCTCTCTCTTGATGTTGCTCCTGAAATCTCAACCATGCCTTTCTCTCTTGCCAAATCCGATCAGCCTTTTTTTAGCCCCGGGCAAAGGTTGTGGTGCCGTGGTGGCAATTGGCATGCCGATGTTCTTTTCTTGAAAGACTTGAGAAGAGTCGTTTCTTCTGGTATATCTCCTCACTTTGCACATTTTTTTTTTGAATCACTCACTTTGCACTACTACAAGCACATCACCATATCGGCACGTGGTAATATATCATGGTAGGCGGTAGGCCCATGGCAAGGCGCAGAGGAGAGTCATGAAACGTGCGTTGCATCGCACTTGCACCGGGTAAGAGTGTCAGATTTGTGGTGTCCATGATCTTGGAGACTTTTCGTGGATTCTAACGTCTTGTTTAGTTCGTGAAAGAAAATTTTTTAGGTGTCACATCAGATGTTTTATGAGACGTCGGTAGAGGTTTTCAGATACTAATTAAAAAACAAATTAGCCGCGAGACGAATTTATTAAGCCTAATTAAACCGTCTAGCACATGTGAGTTATTGTAGCACTTAAGGCTAATCATGGGCTAATTAGATTTAAAAGATTCGTCTCGTGGTTTCCAACTAAACTATGCAATTAGTTTTTTTTCGTCTACTACTCTATGTATGTCTCTCAATATTCGATGTGATGAGTTAAAAAAATTTTAGGCGGGAACTAAACACACTGCATAGAAACAGAGGGCGTCGTCCAGGCATGTGTGTACAGTGTAGCACGACAGTGATCCGTCTGTTGTGAACGCAGTCCGTGCTTGATGAGTGCAGTGTGCAGACCAGCTAGGAAGGAGCCCATGCTGCTCTTGTCTTCTCGCAATCCAAGTAGTAGAATAGAGAATAGAAGAAGCCAATGATGTGAATCCTTGCACAAGCGAAACCGGGGCTTGCGAGTTGCGACAGAAGTCACAGAACTGCACAGCACGCCGACAAAATAAGGGAGTTGCTATCCTTGGCTGTCTGAATTTTTTAAGTTTCAGGCGACAATTCGCAAGAGACAACTAATACAATTAAAAGGACAACTATAGTGAACAACTTTTTTATAGCCAAATAATAATAAAATTGCATGTTATCTGAGCAACAAAGGCTGTATTTAGTTCCGAAATTTGGAGTGCCAAAATTCACTGTAGTGACACTGTAGCATTTCGTTTGTATTTGTTAATAATTGTCCAACCGTTGACTAATTAGGCTCAAAATGTTTGTTTCGCAAAGTACAACCAAACTGTGTAATTAGTTTTTGATTTTATTTACATTTAGTACTCCATGTATGTATCGCAAGTTTGATGTGACGTGGAATCTTTTTTTTTTTTGCATAGCGCACTTTTCAATACAACTAAACAAAAAATTCAGACACTGACATATAGGGGAAGGAAGTGACAAAATAAACAAGGCGGCAGCAGTTATGCAGTAGGTAAGGTGAGGAGCCTCCGGAGTCCGGAACAGGCACCGGTTGCTGTCGCTGGCACTGTTGGAGTCTCCATCTCCGTCTCGGCTGCCTGTGAATGTGATGATCAACTAATCGGCATCTCCGTCGTATCCAAGATTCCATAAGTTGGGAGGGATTGAGGTTTGGCTCAGCCCTAGGCCCAGACCTCAGGGGATTAGAGGTTTGCACACTTGGCTTCATCTTCCATTCCTTGTCTATAGTATATAGAAAAGGACTAGAAACAACGCCCTTTATGGAGCACACCAGCCCTTTGTATTTTGTATTATACATCACACTTGATTAGGCTGTTGACATTTTATCAGCCTTGAGCCCATTTGTATTTTCCTAATTGTAACGGCAAGATCAATGTTTTCTGGGGGTACAACCTTTACATGCATCACTATTTGTATGTGAAAGTCTGTACTAAAGCTTAGAACTAAGATGTTACAAATTACCATAATAAGATACTTGAATACAGATCATGCGTACAATGTTGATATCAGCATATATATAGATATAGTGCATGGAAGTGCATGGAGTGCAGTTCCTTGCCGCTTGATATAGAAAGCACATAGGAGTACGTGTTTGTACATGGATGTTATTTACACGATGATTTCTCTATATATAATAAGTATGATCTATGAAAAATGATTAATATTGACCGTCAGCCTCAAACTCGTTCTGCTCACTGCTTTTTCTATCATGCTCACTGCCTTTTCTAGCATAATATGCATTAGCTGAAACCCGTATTCAGATTGAAAAACATGTCTGTTGAAGAGGCAAACAGGGAAATAATATTACAGTAAACATAAACATATATCTTACAGAGAAATCAGCCAATAAAGCATAAGGTATTTCTTTAACTTTGAAAATTGATAAACTCTGCTAGTTGTCAGCACTGCTTTTCGTATCATATAAATAAATTGCACAAAAGAACGGGGAAATGCACCGTAGATTGCATTTTTTTTCTCATAGTTCACATGATGTACATAAACATGCATTTGCTTCAGACTATGTCATCTGAAGGCAATAGGTTAGAAATTAGGGAAAGGAAACCTTAGAATTGTGTTACAATCAACTGTTGAAAATAGGCCATGGTTGTAAGATGAGAGTTCACCTGCAGTTGCATAATGTGAGAAGACGTGTCAGCATTTAATTCTGAATACCCTCGTGGTCATGGAGAAGTGCAAGTGTAACTATTTATTGTATGAGTCCAAAAGTAGATACTAAGGAAAAAGATAATCCACCTAGGGAGATAACCACTCATAGCAACATTCAAATGAAAGAATCACTAAACAAAACAAATTATGAAAAATATCAGCTTGTTTTCATTCATATTCAAGTATTTCCAGAGGTATTCAATTAAAGAAAACTTATAGCCATGTTATTGATCCTTCTGTCACCTCGGCATGTAAAAATTGCAAGTTATGATTCATGTGTTGTAAAAGATGAGTTTATCTGCAGCTGAGCCCCATGCTTCTTTATCATGCCAATCACTCTTTAAGTTTGGTTGAATTCTCATCTTTACAAACAAGGCCAAAAGGCCTAGCAACCATGAAAGCTCCATCATCTCGCACTTGCTTATCGTCACCCCATACTAGCTCTCAGTATTAAATATGTGAAGCTAGTCTACCTATCAACAATTTCTTATTTATTGATTTTTTTAGGCTATCACATATTTGATTACTCTCCCATGCTAGTTGTAATCACTGCTACCTGAACTGATTAAAAAAGCAAATAGGTAAGAAGCAGCAGGATCAGTTTGTTGACATTCCCAGATTAACCATTCATGATCATGACAGACGCACCATGCATCATCACAGTGACTATCAAAGCCGGATCAGTACTGCAAACAAGATCACAGGCACAGTCCAGACAAGCATTTATTTATGGCATACACATGGGGAGTTGGAGACAAGGATGTGCTGTTTACCTCATGGGCATTTCGTCGAATACCACATGGGCCCTATCGTGTTAACTTCCAGTCTGTATGTAGAGTCCACGCCTTCTCCGTGTCTTCGTGGACTCTGGTGTGCCCAGACCCCCACAGGCACACCAGACCCCCACAGGGCCACAGGGCAGCACGCTTCGTCAAAGACATGGTGGACGTTGTTCATATCCAAACGACAGCGGCCTGAAGCTGACAATTGGCTCCGGGGGACGAGTGTGCGTTGCCTGGCTCCCGCGGTGTTCGCGGCTGTTCCAAAGAGGAAAAGGTGCGTGACCGTTGTGGAGGCACTGCATGGACGGGCTTGGGTGCATCACGTCACTGGTCCGCGTACTATGAGGCTGCTCACGGAGTTCATTGGCCTATGCAACACATTGGAAGTAGGTTCAACTCTCGCCGGGTGTTCCGGACACCTTTGGTTGGAGGCTGACGGCCGATCAGCAGTACTCAGGATCGTCGGCTTATGGGGCGATGTTCGTTGGCTACTCTAGACCGCTAGGCGCGCGGCAACTCTGGAAGACGTCGGCGCCGCCGCGTATCAAGTTCTTCTTCTGGCTTGTTATGCATGGCAGATGCTGGACGGCTCATAGGAGATAGCGTCATGGACTACAAGAGAGCAACATGTGCATCATCTGCGACCAAGCAGTGGAAACAATGGATCACATCATCCTTGGCTGCGTCTTCAGCAGAGAAGTGTGGTCTTCATGTCTGAGAAGCTTTTGCTTGCAGGAGCATGTGCTCGTTCAGGAAAGCGACATCATGATGTGGTGGACTAACTCTAGGAGGCCCTTACCCAAATCAATCCGTCGCGGTTTCGATTCCTTGTTCTTCCTTGTTGGATGGACGTTATGAAAGGAAAGAAATGCAAGAACCTTTAATGGGACACCAAGGTCAGTGGCGCAGCTGCTCCAGGTAATTGAGGAGGAGATCACCATGTGGATTGTGGCGGGTTACCGGCACTTGGGTGCGCTGGACTCACTTCGCCGTGCGGCTTGAAGCATTTTGTCATCTTAGTCGCGAATGAGGTTTACTATGTAATTACAATCACGTGCGAGCTTGTTCAGGGGGGTGACTAACGGTAATCTTTGGATTACTGTTTCGGTGTAATAAAACTCTTTTCCTCTGCTTAATGAAATACGTGCCAAGCACGTTCTCGAAAAAACAGCGGCCTGAAGCGAGTCCAGGCCATCTTCGCGGCGGGCGACGGTGCTCGCGCATCTGCTGTGCGCCTGGTCGGTTGCGGCGGAGCACGCACGCACTAGGCTAGTGATGGAGCAGGCGCGGGGGGATAGCAGGGGAAGAGGAGGGTAAGGGAGGCGGTCGAAAGTACCGGCGACAGTGCAGACCATAACACCCCAGGTGTTACGATGAACAGTATGGTCAAAAGTACGGTCGAAAGTACCGCGCGGCAGTACACCGAATTTGCCCAGCCCAACTCGGTGAACAATATCAGGCTGCTATAGTACCCGGAGTCCGGGTGTACAGTAACCCCGTCTACAGTACCACCCCACTGCCCCCCTACAGTACCATCGGCCCATTTCACGAATTTGGCCCACCGGCCCATTTTGGGGTTGTTACAACTATCTTGGCGCTTAAATTCTAGCAAAAACATTTAAACAATCACTTCATGTTTTTACACTATAGATTGCTTCTACGAATGCACTGGAACATGGTATGAGTGGTAGTTGAGTTGGAGGTCTCGATGTCCTCTTAAAAATTGCCCCAAACTTCATCGGAACGCACTGTGAGCTTTGTCTTGGCGTTCTGCGCGTGATCTAGTGCTCCAGCGGCGGGTCGACGTTGGCATGCTTCTATCTCCCTCTCTGGTTGCCATCTTGCCGTGGGGATTGTTCTGTTAGGAGTCTGCTAATGTCGACTATAGGTTAGTGTATTCGGTTGAGTCTTGATCGAGGTAATTGACCGCCTTTGTGCTGCCTTAGAATTCCTGCACGTCACTATTGCACTTGCTTAGCTCGTGACCACGGTCACCGCGCGTGCCGCCCTATGCTGCGCGTTGGTGAAAGTCTCTAGTTTGATTTTGGCTAATTGATGAAACCTAGGACTAACCTTTGTATCTAAGTGGATGATTTAGATAAAGGTGGTCATTGAATATGAGACATGACATTGACTCATGTGACAAAGATGATGAAGACCAAGATGATACTTGGCTCGATGGACCGGTTGTGAGGGTGAAGGGCAAGTCGAGGCTTCGAAGCGAAGGACCATGCGATGGTGAAGCTTGAGCAAGACTTGGCGCCGACGGACCGATGCAACGGTGAAGAGCAAGTGAAGTCAAGGTCGATGGATCGAGACGGTCATGTGATGATATGAAGTGGATCATATCTTTTGGAGAAACAAAATGGGCTCAAGGCAAAGGTATAACCATAGGGCCATTTTGTTTTGCACTCAAGACACTATAGAGGGTGTGAGTGGTTTAGGATCGATAGCCGAACTATTAAGAGGGGAAGTCTTATCGGTTATTCGATGCACGGGTGCCACTAGGTGAATTCATGAAGTGCATTGCATGTAGGGCCTAGTGAGCTAACTGGAAAACCTTCGAAAATGATTATGAAAATGCTAACACACGTGCACAAGGTGGTGATCACTTGTTGGTGTTGGCACATTTGCGAAGGCGATGAAGTTTGAGCGGTAGAGAGGGTTTGGGTCTCTCTCTCCCTCCCGCCGAGCTTGCGAGCGCGGGATTCAGGCGTTTTTGGGAACTTGAAATGCCTATTTTCCACTATGCCGGAAGTCAGAAAAGAAACGGAGGCGAACGGAGGTCACAGAGGTGACCAGACGCTGCACCGGACGCGGTCATGATATGACCGGACGCGTCCGGTCAGTACAGCGCAGACGCGGGTGTTAGGGTTTGTAACCGGTGTGTCCGGTCACTCGCGGGACCGACGCGTCTGGTCAATCGCCCAGAGGGAACTGCGGTTCATGAGGATGATCGGACGCGAGGCACGTCCGGTCACACATGATCGGACGCGTCCGATCGTTGAGGGAACTTACTGGACTCTAACCGGACGCGGGCACTATCGCGTCCGATCGTTACGAGGGGCGCGTCAGGTCGTTGCTTCGCGGGCGTGCGGTTCAGTGCGATCGGCGCGTCCGGTCATTGCCTGGGGCACGTCCGGTCGTTGGTTTGACTGTTGGGGTCAGTGACCGTTGGAGAATCGGACGCGGTTGAGCGCGTCCAGTCAGTTATGACCGGCGCGTCCGGTCATCCCGAACAGACCCAGTGAAGGGGTATAACGGCTCTATTTGGATGGGATGCTTATAAATACTTGTTGGCCGGCCCTTGGGGAGGTCTCTCGTGATTTCTAACATTTTTGTGCATCCTTTGAGCTAGAGCATCTCCTCCCACTCATCTCTCTTGCTTGATTGCAAATCAAAAGTGAGATTGAGTGATCCCAAAGTGCATTGCATAGCTTGAGGGCATCTAGTGGCACTTGTGGGTGGTTTAGCCGGTGGATTTCTTGTTACTCTTGGAGAGTACCGCTCCTAGCCGGCTTGGAGATTGTTGGAGGCGTTGGCAAGAGAAGGTGATTGTTCTTGGCCACCTTCGGTTGATTATAAGAGGTTCTTGTGCTTTTCTCGGCGGGACGCCAAAAGCAACTCTATTACATTACGCGTGTCATTGAGTTACCTCACTTAAGAGTGGTGTCTTGCGGTGCCTTGCGGGGCGTGCCTTGAGGGGCAAGTGACTTGAGGGTCACACCGAGGAACCATCTAAGTGTTGGTCGACACAACCGGTGACGTAGCTTGTCGGTGCACAAGTGAACACCGGGTGAACAAAAATATTGTGTCTCTTGTCTCCCGGTGATTGGTCTTCATATTGTGTTGTTGTCAATATTGATTGATTGTATATCATCTTGGTGATTGACAACATCTTCACTACACCGTTGGTATAAGATACACAATCCTCTCTCTCGCATTTACATTTACTAGATTATCTTGTGTAGCTCTAGTGGTAGCCTTTGCTAGTAGTTGTTAGCTTGCTCACTAGTGTAAAATTAGTGACATAGCCCTTGTGTGAACTAGAGATCATAATCTACTAGACTTGTGGATAGGAGGCTTGCATCACAACCGTAGGCTAAGCAAAACTCGCTTTGCGCCGTTTGTTATTCTAACAAGTTTGCTTAGTGATTCTTGTAGGATTTTTTATAGGCTATTCACCCCCCCTCTAGCCATCTAGGACCTTACAAGTGGTATCGGAGCCATGGTCACCGTTTTAATCAAGTCTTAACATTCTTCGATGTGAAAAATGGCTCAAATTGTGTTCAATCATGTTGGGGGCAAGCCACCGTTCTTTGATGGTGTTAGTTCTTTTGCTCATTGGAAGAGAAAGATGACAATGTACCTTGGTTCTATTCATGAGAGAGTTTTGCAAGTCACCGAGAATGACTTTGCTATCATTGATCCCGATCATCTCACCGATGAAGATAGAGCAAATAGAACATGCAATAGAATGGCTCTCAATACACTTTACCATGGTATTGATACAAAAGTATTTGAGGGCATCAAGGACTTAGAATTGGCATATGAAGTATGGACAAGGTTGAGTGAAACATATGAGGGCACTAAGGTTGTGAAGAGTGCCAAGCTATATGGGCTCAAGAGTGAGTTTGAGAACTTCAAGATAAAAGAAGAAGAAACAATCTTAGAGATGTTTTATAGATTGCAAGTAATTGTGAATGATCTCAAGAGCTTAGGGCACAAGACACAAGACCAAGATTTTTGCCACAAGTTCTTGTTGAGCTTACCAAGAAAATTTAAAATGTTGATCATGATGCTACAAAGAGATGGGCTTGAAACAATGAAGCCTAATGATTTGCTTGGAGAGGTATTAACATATGATAAGTATGATCAAGATGTTGATGAGAAGGAGAAGGAGGAAGAAAAGAAGAAGAAGACTGTGGCGTTCAAGGCCATCTCCTCCGAGGGCAAAGCTACCATCATTGAAGAAGAAGAAGATAATAGTGAAGATAAAGATTATGAAATTGATGATGAGGCATTTGCTTTTGTAGTCAAGAAAATGGGTCACATGTTCATTAAGAGAAGAGGCTTCAAAAAGAGAAATGACAACTTCAAGAGCAATGAGTAACAAAGGAAGTGCTTCAATTGTGATAGCACCGAACATCTTCAAGCCGAATGTCCCTATGACAAGAAGAAGAACAACAAGAGGGGCAAGTTTGAGAAGAAAAAGAGAGAAGCCAAGATGACTTTCAAGAAGGGCAAGAACGGAGCCTATGTGGTCACTTGGGAAAGTGATGATGATGATGAAGAAGAAGAATCATCCAACAAGGCTTTTGCTTCCATTGCTATCAATAAGAAGCCTTTACTATTTGATTCATCCTCTTCGTGCTTCATGGCCAAAGAAGCTAAGGTATTATATGATAAGAGTGATGATGAAAGTGAAATGGAATATGTTCATGATAGTGATAATGATAATAATAATGATAATGAAAATAATGATGATGAACCAACTAAAGAACAACTATATGACTTGATGCAACAAACTAGAGAAATAGCTATTGCCAAGAACAAGGAGTGTAAGAAGCTTTCAATGAAAGTAGCAATACTTGAGAAAGTTCTAGGTGAGCTTAAGACCACTCATGAGAGTCTAGTGGAAGACCATAAGGATCTTGGTAAAGCTCATTCCAAGCTTAAAAAAGTCCACTCATTGCTACTTGAGCAACAAGCAAAAAAGGAGGTTGTTGTATCATGTGATATAGGTGTTACATGTGATATAATTGATGAATCTTTTTATAAACCTATCATCATGACAAATGCTAACCCTTCTTGTAGCTCTTCATCCACCACCACCAACTCTACCTCTACTACTAGTGATGGTTTCACTTGTGATACCTCACTAATGGTTGAGAATGAGACTCTCAAGAGAGAGGTGGATGAGCTCACTCACGCCCTAAGCAAGGCCTGTGGTGGTGAGGCCCGCTTGCTTAAGTGCTTGGGTAGCCAAAGGTTCTCTCTTAACAAAGAGAGATTGGGCTACACCCCTAAGAAAGGCAAGTCGGCTTTTGCAACTCCAAAGCCTAGCTTTGTGAAGAGCAATGGTCAGTTTTGCAATAGATGCAAGCAAGTTGGGCACTTAGAGCATAATTGTAATAAAAAGAACCAAAGTAAGAAATTTGTTAATGTTATACCTTTTGATTCTTGCTATGTGCTTACCAAAGGTGTGAAGGGTGTGCAAGCTAAGTTTATTGGTACACCCATTGTTGGCCCAAAGAAGAAGGCTATTTGGATACCAAAGAGCTTAGTTACTAACCTACAAGGACCCAAGCAAAAATGGGTACCTAAGCTTCATTGATTTGCTTGTAGGTCAATTACAAAGCCGGAGGAAGGCATTAGATTATTGATAGTGGGTGCACTCAACACATGACCGGTACATCAAGAATGTTTGACTCAATCAATGACAATAATAGTGGTGTTGATTCTATCACATTTGGTAATAACAAGAAAGGCAAGGTTATTGGCTTGAGCAAGATTGCAATATCAAATGACTTGAGTACTCCAATGTGTTGCTAGTTGAAAGTTTGGATTTCAATCTTCTATCCGTGGCACAAATATATGATCTAGGCTACAAATGTATCTTTGGGGTTGATGATGTGGAAGTCATTAGTATGGATGGTTCAAATGTGGCATTCAAGGGCTTTAGATATGAGAATCTCTACCTAGTTGACTTCAATGCTAGAGAAACTTCTTTGACAACTTGCTTAATCTCCAAATCAAGCATGGGTTGGCTTTGGCATAGAAGGCTTGGTCATGTTGGCATGAAATAATTGAAGAAGCTTATAACTCACAATCTTGTCAATGGTTTGAAAGATGTTGAATTTGAGAAGAATAAGCTTTGTAGTGCATGTCAAGCCGGGAAGCAAGTTGGAAGCTCACATCCAAAGAAGAGTACAATGAGCACATGCAAAGTATTTAATTTGATGCACATGGATCTATTTGGCCCAACAACATACTCGAGCATAGGTGGTAATAAGTATGGTTTTGTCATAGTGGATGACTTCACAAGATTCACATGGGTATTCTTTCTTAGTGACAAAAGTGAAGTGTTTGACACCTTCAATACATTTCTCACTAGAGTTCACAATGAGTTTGAGATTAGAATCAAGAAAGTGAGAAGTGACAATGGAAGTGAATTCAAGAATACAAGAATTGAAGAACTTTGTGATCACTATGGCATTGGACATCAATTCTCGGCCAAGTACACTCCACAATCAAATGGCCTAGTTGAGAGAAAGAATAGAATATTGCTTGATATGGCTAGATCAATGCTTCATGAGTATAATGTGAGTCAATCATTTTGGAATGAAGCAATCAATACCGCTTGCTACTACATCAATAGACTATATTGTCATCCATTGCTAGAGAAGACCCCATATGAGCTACTTCATGGAAGAAAGCCAAATATTTCTTACTTTAGAGTGTTTGGTTGCAAATGTTATATCTTGAAGAAGGACACTAGATTGGAAAAGTTTGACAAGAGATGTGATGAGAGGTTCCTACTTGGTTATTCAACTACAAGCAAAGCTTATAGAGTTTAGAACAACTCAAGTGGCATTCTAGAAGAAGTCCATGATGTGCAATTTTATGAAACCAATGGGTCACAAGATGAAGAAGAGAATCTAGATGATGTTGGTGGAACTCTATTGGTGAAAGCAATGAAGAACATGGACATTGAGGACATTAGAGCAAAGCAAGTAATTGATATTCAAGATGATGATAAAGATCAAGTGCTCAATTCTCCATTCAAGCTAGCTAGTGACTCTCAAGTGCAAGATCATGGTGCTAGTTCATCTCATCAAGATACATCAAGTGATCAACCAAGCTCAAGCAATCAAGTGCAAGTACTCCAACCACAACATGTTGCAAGAGATCACCCCATTGATAGTGTTATTGGTGATATTAGAAGTGGTGTGCAAACAAGATCAAGATTGGCAATGTTTTGTGAGCATGCATCATTTGTGTCAACCATAGAACCAAAGAAAATAGAAGAAGCTTTGAGGGATGCCGATTGGATCATGGCTATGCAAGAAGAGCTTAACAATTTCACAAGAAATGATGTTTGGGAATTGGTAGAAAGGCCAAATGACTACAATGTGATTGGAACCAAATGGGTGTTCAAAAACAAGCAAGATCAAGATGGCATTGTGGTGAGAAACAAAGCAAGACTAGTTGCTCAAGGTTACACTCAAGTAGAAGGTCTTGACTATGATGAGACATATGCTCCCGTGTCAAGATTGGAAGCAATAAGGATTCTATTGGCTTATGCTTGTGGCTTATGCTTGTGCACACAACATAAAACTATATCAAATGGATGTCAAAAGTGCATTTCTCAATGGGATTATCAATGAGTTAGTCTTTGTTGAGCAACCTCCTGGATTTGAAGATGACAAGAAACCCAACCGTGTATACAAGTTGAAGAAGGCTTTATATGGCTTAAAGCAAGCACCTAGAGCATGGTATGAGAGGCTAAGGGATTTCCTTCTCTCTAAGGGATTCAAGATGGGCAAGGTTGATACAACTCTATTCACCAAGAAGATTGAGAATGATCTATTCATAGTGCAAATATATGTTGATGACATCATCTTTGGATCAACCGATCAAGCTTATTGTGAAGAATTTGGTGCTATGATGACCAAAGAGTTTGAAATGTCTATGATTGGTGAACTTAGCTACTTCCTTGGTCTCCAAGTCAAGCAATTGAAGAATGGGATATTTGTGAGTCAAGAGAAATACATAAGGGACATGTTGAAGAAGTTTGGAATGCAAGATGCAAAGACAATTTCAACTCCAATGAGTACAAATGGCAATTTAGATAGTAATTTTGATGGCAAAATGGTGAATCAAAAGGAATATCGGTCTTTGATTGGAAGTCTACTCTATGTCACCGCATCAAGGCCGGATGTCATGTTTAGTGTTTGTATGTGTGCTAGATATCAAGCCTCACCTAGAGAGAGTCATCTCACGGCCGCAAAGAGAATATTGAGGTACTTGAAGCAAACAAGAGATGTTGGACTATGGTATCCCAAAGGGTCAAAGTTTGAATTGATTGGATATTCGGACTCCGACTATGGGGGTTGCAAGATCAATAGAAAGAGCACAAGTGGCACATGTCAATTACTTGGAAGATCACTTGTGTCATGGTCCTCAAAGAAATAAAATAGTGTGGCAATCTCTACCGCCGAAGCCGAATATGTGAGTGCGGGGAGTTGTTGTGCACAATTGCTATGGATGAAATCAACTTTGAAGGATTATAGTCTCAACTTCAAGAATGTGCCATTGCTATGTGATAATGAAAGTGCAATCAAGATGATACAAAACCCGGTTCAACATGGAAGAACAAAGCATATTGATATAAGACATCATTTCGTTAGAGATCATCAACAAAAGGGAGATATTGTCATTGAAAGTGTTGGCACCGATGATCAACTTGCCGATATTCTCACCAAGCCACTTGATGAAAAGAGGTTTTGCAAGCTAAGAAATGAATTGAACATTCTTGATTTCTCAAACATGAGTTGAATGCACCTCACCCACTTATTGACATGCCTCTCCTTCGACATTGCAAGGTAAAGTTGATTGACATGTCATTCATCCTATGCTAAGGACTTGCTAGAGCATATAGACATAATAAGTGGTATGCATGAGCATTCATGATAAAACAAATGAATTTGATGGATATATGTTACCACTATTGCTTCTATGCTTGTTTTGATCTAGTGGTTGCATATGCCATGTTTGTGAGCTTGTAAACCTAGTGTTGAATGTAGAAGATTTGCTATACAAGTTTAATTCAACATAGGCAAGATAACCCTTATTATGAGGTGTGAAGAAGCTTGTCTTTGGTTCAAATCAAATTAAATATCTTTGGTAAGTGTTCTAGGTTGAACCAAATTTGATAAATTTTAACCTACTCCATCAAACATTGTTTTTATCTGAAAGGTCTTGATGGCTAGAGGGGGGGTGAATAGCCTTTTAAAACTTTCTACAAAGACAAGCTAAACAAGTTTATCAATATAACAACTAGCGAGATGCGAGTTTTGCTTAGCCTACGGGGTGTTTGCAAGCCACCTATCCAATTCACAATTCTAGTATTTGCACTCAACCGCACAAGTCAAACTGAGAAGGTAACTACAATTACAACTAGCAAGCTACACAAAGGAGCTACTAAAGCAAAGCTAACTAGCTAGCAAAGATAACTAAGAAAGTAATGCGGAGTTGAGTTAGGAGGGTATCACCGAGGGGCGAAGTATTGAGCCAATCAATTAATATGATCAAAAGATGAATACCAAGATAACCGAACACCGGGATCAATCAATCACAATATGAAAGTGATGACACGAAGATTTATCCCGAGGTTCACGTGCTTGCCGGCACGCTAGTCCCCGTTGTGTCCCTCTTCACCACGTGGTTCGGTGGCTAATCGGTCACACACCGAGCCTCTCAAAAGGCGCCACAAGAACCTACCAAATGGCAAAAGGTTGCAATGACACGAGCAATTCACTAGCGTTGCCTTTGGCACTTCGCCGAGGTAGGCACAAACCCCTTACAATCACCGGAGGTGGCCAAGAACAATCACCAACTCTTGCCAACGCCTCCAAGCTGCTCCAAGCCGTCTAGGTGGCGGCAACCACCAAGAGAAACAAGAATCCCGCAGCAAATCAACCACCAAGTGCCAACTAGATGCTATCTCACAATGCAAATGCACTTGGATCACTCAATCTCACTTCGAATATGCAAAGAAGCAAGAGAGATGAGTGGGAGGGGAGTTGCTTAGCTCAAAGTGCTCACAAGTATGTCAAATGTTCGAGAGCGAGAGCCTTGAGCCGGCCAACGAGTATTTATAGACGTACCCCTTCAAATATAGCCGTTAGAAACTTGAAACAGCCGAAGTCGCGTTGACCGGACGCGCTGGTCCAACTGACCGGACGCGCCGGTCGCGCAACGGCTAGTTTCGCGAAGCACCGACCGGACGCGCCGGTCGCAACGACCGGACGCGCCGGTCACGACCGGACGCACCGGTCCCGTAACTGACCGGACGCGCTGGTCAACCCTGAGCCGCGCACAACGAACCAGCGACCGGACGCGCTGAAGAACTGACCGGACACCACAGTGCCCGCGTCCGGTCGGAGTCCAGTAAGCTCCCTGGACGACCGGACGCGTCCGGTCGCCTGTGACCGGACGCGCCTCGCGTCCGATCAAACAACTAAAAAACGCGCAGATACTGGACACTGACCGGACGCGTCCGGTCAAACAGTGACCGCGTCCGGTCCAGCGTCCGGTCACCACTGTGACCCCCGTTTGCCTCCGTTTCTTTTTCCGACTTCCGGCGTAGTGGAAAATAGGCATTTCAACTTCTCAAAAACGCCTGAATCCCGCGCTCGCAAAGCTCGGCGGGAGGGAGAGAGGACCCCAAACCCTCTCTACCGCTCAAACTCCAATGCCGTCGTAAATGTGCTAACATCACCAAGTGATCATCACCATGTGCATGTGTGTTAGCATTTTCACAATCATTTTTCGAGGCGTTATTAGTTCTATCCAAATGCATATGACATGAAATGCACACCTAGAGGCACTTAGGAGTTCAATAGCCGCGTCATTCCCCTCTTTATAGTACGGCTATCTATCCTATAATGTAACCACACCCACTAGGTGTCTTGGTTACTAAAACACAACCCTTAAGCATATACCTTTGCCTTGATCACGTAGGGTTGCGTCCAAATCCAAGTGTGGCCATCATGATCACCATGTCTATCTTGCCACCAACCTTGGAGTGTACTAATCCTCATATGCTACATACAACTTAGGCATGGGATTAGTACTTAGGCATTGTCACTAATTACCAACACCAAACATAGGACTTTCAATCTCCCCCTTGTTGGTAATTGGTGACAACCCTTTCACAAAGATGTTATAATAAAATTTTGATTGAACCCATGTCACATTGTCCAAGTATATTACCATGTGTAAGAATTATGGACATGTGATCATGAATTCAAATTGATAGCAATGGCTCCCCCTACATGTATGCTATATGTTTGGATTTTGGAAGCATACATGTTAGATAGGAAAGATTAGGAGCATTGTCTACCAATAGGTGCTAAGTGTTTTAGATTATAGACCTTTGAAGCGTGATACCATCGGAGTAGCGATAAACACCATCTTAGCACCTTGTGTAGTTAGATTCCACTTGTAAAAGCACAAACATAACTAGAAACCTCGTGAGATCAACATTATAAGCAAGGCTCTAGTACCACTATGAAAACATGAAGCAAGAAAAGTCTAACTACTTCCTATTCATGCTAGTACCTCAATACACCATTTAAATTATACTAGCAAGTCATCACACAAGCAATGTATCGGAGAAAGAGAAATGCACAACTATGCATCATACATATGAAGTGCACATGGAAATGCAACATTCATGCTTAAGAGTTTGCTCCCCCTACTTGTGTGCTCAAAATTTTAGTTGATCCCCTTCTTTTATCAATTCTCCCCTTTTAGAATCTATCTTGTGAACAACATTTTTCTCCCCCACAACATTGTCTTCCCCTTTGAGTTCTATCTTTGTGAACAATATTTTCTCCCCCTTTGGCACCAATTGACCACAAGGGGCAAACTATAGATAGATTATCATGTTGAAATATGGGGTGAGGATCAAGTTTATGATTCAACCTAGATTGCTTGCATAAATAAAATACTTCGGTTTGATCCAAGGGCAAGCTTCTTCACACCTCACTAGAAGGGTTATCATGCACCATGTTGAAGCAAATATTTAGACAAGTTTTCTAGATTAAATACTTAGGATCACAAGCTACTTAAACAAGTTATATGCTACCACTAGATCATACAAGTCATGGAAACAATAGTGGCACCATATAAACTTTAAATTTATTTAATTTTCATGAATGATCCTAGAACATAAGAAATCATGACTAGATGCACTAAACAAGTCCTTAGCATAGAATGTATGACATGTCAACCAATTGTACCTTGGGGCTCGAAGGAGAGGCATGTCATATATGGGGTGCATCAACTCATGTTGGAGAAGTCAAGTATGTTCAACTCATTCTTTAGCTTGTGAAATCTCTTCTCATCAAGTGGCTTGGTGAATAGATCGGCTAATTGATCTTCGGTGCCCACACTCTCAATAGCAATGTCACCCTTTTGTTGATGATCTCTAATAAAGTGATGGCGAACATCAATATGCTTTGTTCTTTGATGTTGAACCGGATTGTTGGTTAGCTTCACGGCACTTTCATTGTCACATAGCAATGGCACATTCTTGAAATTGATTCCAAAATCCTTCAATGTTGCCTTCATCCACAAGATTTGTGCACAACAACTACCCGCGGCGATGTATTCGGCTTCGGCGGTAGATAGTGCAATACTATTTTGCTTCTTGGATGACCATGAGACAAGTGATCTTCCCAACAATTGACATGTCCCGGAAGTGCTCTTTCTCTCCACTTTATCACCGGCATAGTCGGAATCCGAATATCCAACTATCTCAAAACTTGCACCTTTGGGATACCACAATCCAACATCTTGTGTATGCTTTAAGTACCTCAATATTCTCTTTGTTGCCTTCAAATGACTTTCTCTTGGTGAGGCTTGAAATCTTGCACACATACATACACTAAACATCACATCGGGCCTTGATGCCGTCACATAGAGTAGGCTACCAATCATCGATCTATATAGCTTTTGATCCACCATGTTGCCACTCTTGTCACTATCCAAACTTCCACTAGTGCCCATTGGAGTTGTAATACTCTTTGCATCTTCCATGCCAAACTTCTTGAGCATATCTTTGATGTACTTAGTTTGGCTCACAAATGTACCTTCTTTCATTTGTTTGATTTGAAGTCCAAGAAAGAAACTAAGTTCACCAATCATTGACATTTCAAATTCCTTTGCCATCATTTTCCCAAACTCATCACAATAATCTTGATTGGTTGAACCGAATATGATATCATCAACATATATTTGCAATACAAATAAGTCTTTCCCAATCTTCTTGGTGAATAGTGTTGTATCAACTTTGCCCATGACAAATCCTTTGGATAGCAAGAAGTCCCTCAATCTTTCATACCATGCTCTAGGTGCTTGCTTCAATCCATATAAAGCTTTTCTCAACTTGTATACATGATTGAGTTTCTTGTCATCTTCAAAACCGGGAGGTTGCTCCACATACACTTCCTCTTGAATGTACCCATTGAGAAATGCACTCTTCACATCCATTTGATATAGCTTGATATTGTGAGCACAAGCATAGGCAAGTAAGATCCTAATTGCTTCCAACCTTGCAACCGAGGCATAAGTTTCACCAAAGTCAAGACCCTCTATTTGTGTGTAACCTTGAGCCACTAGTCTTGCTTTGTTCCTTACTACTATCCCATCTTGATCTTGCTTGTTGCGAAAGACCCATCTTGTTCCAATGACATTGTGATCCTTAGGCCTCTCAACTAGTTCCCATACTTCATTTCTCTTGAAGTTGTTGAGCTCTTCATGCATTGCATTTACCCAATCCGGATCTCTCAATGCTTTATCAATGTCCTTGGGTTCTTCCATTGACACAAAAGAAGAGTGACCACAAAATGATGTCAATCTTGATCTAGTTTGAACTCCTCTTTGTATGTCACCAATGATGGAATCCAATGGATGGTCTCTTGCAATGTTAGTTGGTTGAAGCACTTGGACTTGATTGCTTGGATGTTGATGTTGATCATGAGTTGGAGATGATGAACTAGCCACTTGTTGATCTTGTTGCACTTGAGATGATGTACTAGCTTGATTTTGCAATAGAGAACCACTAGCTTGAGTGATTGGACTTTGGAGCACTTGATCTTTGTTGTCATCTACATTAATAACTTGCTTTGGTCTAATATCACCAATATCCATTTCTTTTATAGCATTACTCAATTGAGTTCCTCTCACATCATCCAAGTTATCTTCTTCATCTTGAGAGCCATTTGTTTCATCAAATTCAACATCATGCACTTCTTCAAGTAAACCACTAGCCAAATTCTAAACTCTATAAGCTTTGCTAGTAGTTGAGTAACCAAGTAAGAATCCTTCATCACATTTCTTCTCAAACTTGCTCAATCTAGTGCCCTTCTTCAAGATGTAGCATTTGCAACCAAATACCCGAAAGTATGCAATATTGGGCTTTCTTCCATTTAAGATCTCATATGGTGTCTTCTCTAGAAACTTGTGGCAATAGAGGCGGTTGCTATAGAAGCAAGCCGTGTTGATTGCTTCGGCCCAAAATGAATGACTCACATTATACTCATTCAACATTGATCTTGCCATATCAATTAAGGTTCTATTTTTCCTTTCAACTAGGCCATTTGATTGAGGTGTATACTTGGCCGAGAATTGATGCTTGATTCCAAGCTCCTCACATAGCTCATCAACTCTTGTGTTTCTAAACTCACTTCCATTGTCACTTCTTACTTTCTTGATTGTGGTCTCAAACTCATTTTGCACTCTCTTGATGAACTTCTTGAATATGTCAAATACATCACTCTTGTCCACAAGAAAGAATACCCATGTGTATCTAGTGAAATCATCCACAATCACAAAACCATACTTGTTGCCACCAATGCTTGTGTATGTAGTTGGCCCAAATAGATCCATGTGCAACAACTCAAATGCCTTGGAAGTACTCATAATGCTCTTCAATGGATGAGTGTTGCCTACTTGCTTTCCGGCTTGACATGCACTACATAGCTTATCCTTCTCAAATGTGACATCCTTCAAGCCTCTAACTAAGTCATGCTTTACTAACTTGTTCAATTGTTTCATGCCAACATGACCAAGTCTTCTATGCCATAACCAACCCATACTTGATTTGGTGAGCAAGCATGTTGAAAGTTGAGTGTCACTAGCATTGAAATTAACCAAGTATAGATTCTCATATCTAAAGCCTTTGAAGATCAAGTTAGAGCCATCAACACTAACTATCTCCACATCATCAACACCAAATATGCACTTGAAACCAAGATCACACAATTGAGCAACCGAGAGAAGATTGAAGTTCAACTTTTCGACTAAGAGCACATTGGAAATGCTATGATCATTTGAGATTGCAATCCTTCCAAGAGCCTTTACATCACCCTTGCTATTGTCACCAAATGTGATGCTATCAATGCCACTATCATTTAATTTGAGAGAGTTGAACATTCTTGAATCACCGGTCATATGTTGAGAGCACCCACTATCAAGCACCCAATGCCTTCCTCCGGCCTTGTAATTTACCTACAAAACAAATTAATGTTTCTTAGGTACCCATACTTGCTTGGGTCCTTGGAGGTTAGTAACTAAGCTCTTTGGTACCCAAATGGCCTTCTTCTTTGGGCCCACGATTGGTGTACCAACAAACCTAGCATGCACACCTTTCTCACCCTTGGTAAGCACATAACAAGAATCAAAAGGAATGCAATCCATTTTAGCATGAAACTTATTGTTGTTCTTGTTCATTTTATTACAATTAATCTCTAGATGCCCAACTTGCTTGCATCTATTGCAATAACGACCATTGCCCTTCACAAAGCGAGGCTTTGGAGTAGCAAAGGCCGCCTTGCCCTTCTTGGGAGTATAGCCCAAACCCTCTTTGTTAAGAGAGAACCTTTGGCTACCCAAGCATTTTAGCAAGCGAGCATCCCCACCATAGGCATTGCCTAATGCGCGGGTGAGATCATCCACCTCTCTCTTGAGAGTCTTATTCTCAACCACAAGTGATGAATCACTAGTAGTAGAGGTAGAGTTGGTTGTGGTGGATGATGATGAGCTACATGAAGCATTAGTAGGACCAACAAATAAAGAATCATCAATAATATCACATGTTAGTCCAATATCACAAGTGACAATCACTTGCTCCTCCTTAGCTTCCTTCATGAGCTTCTCCAACTTGAGGTCCTTTTCCTTGATGAGCTCAAGTAGAGTGGAGTGGGCTTCCTTAAGCCTAGTGTGAGCAATTTCAAGATCCTCGTGGTCTTCCTTTAGACACTCACGAGAAGCCTCTAGCTCATCAAAGGATTTCCTAAGAGCTTTGAGCTCTTGTTCAATTCCTTTGCACTCCTTACTCTTTTTGAGAGCAACAAGCTCCTCCATCAAGGCATCATTTTCATTGCACTTAGCAATGAGCTCTTGTTCCAAGATTTTGCACTTCTTGGTTGTCTTCTTGTAGCCCTTGCTCATTTGATCTATTACGCCTAATAGATCATCCTTGGAGTAGTCCTCATCCTCCTCATCATCACTCCTACAATCATCACTAGCACAAGAATCATCATCACTATCATCATATTTTACCTTGGTAGGCTTGGCCATAAGGCATGTCGATGTAGTGTCGAAGATGGATGGCTTGTTGGAGAGGGCGATGTTTGCAATGGCTCGTCGAGTGATCCTCTCATCATCACTAGAGCTTGCATCATCATCACTATCGGAGTTGTCACTATCCCAAGTGACTACATAACCACCACCCTTCTTCTTCTTGTTGAAGGTGAAGCTCTTCTTTATTTTCTTCTCATTCTCTTTCTTATCTTTCTTGTTCTTCTTGAGCTTCAAGTCCCCATTATGAAGTCTCTTATCTTCATAGGGGCAATCCCCCACTATGTGATTTGGGTTATTGCAATTGTAGCAAAGGGTCTTTGCCTTTATAGTGTCTCTCCTCTTTCTTGCCCCATATCCTTTCTTCTTCATGAACCTTCCCATCTTGTGCACAAGGAGGGCCATGGTCTCATCATCGTATGGATCATCATCATCACTCTCCACCTTGCTCTTGCCCTTAGAGGATGAAGCCTTGAATGCAATGGGCTTCTCTTGCTTGACCTTGGTCTCCTTCTTCTCTTCTACCTCATCTTCATCATCATTGTATTGGGCATCGGTCATTATATCTCCAAGCACATTGGTTGGTTTGACCTTGTCCAATCCCTCTCTAAAGATCATTCTTCTCAAGGTGGCAAACTTCTTGGGTAAGCACATCAAGAACTTGTGTGAGAAGTCCTTGTCCTCAACCTTCTCCCCAAGCCCCTTGAGATCATTGACAATGACTTGGAGCCTATAGAACATCTCCGGTATGGACTCATCATCCTTCATCTTGAAGCTTGCAAACTTATCCTTGAGCATATAGAGCTTGGCACTCTTTACCGTTGAAGTGCCCTCATATGTTTCCTCTAATCTTGTCCAAAGCTCATTTGCCTTTTCAAGATCTTTGATTTGCTCAAATACTTTATCATCAACGGCCTGACAGATTGTGGCAAGTGCCGCCGTATTGCATTGTTTGTTGATGCGGTCATTGGGAGTGAGGTTTTCCTCATCAAGAATGATGTATCCTTCTTTGGTCACATCCTAAACCTTCTCATGTATATTACCTAGATATAGCTTCATCTTCCTTTTCCAATGATCAAAGGAAGAGACGCCATCAAAGAATGGAGGCTTGCCATTAACATGATTGAACATAACTTGAGCCATCTTACACCGAGGTTGTTAAGCCTTACAAACGGTGACCACGGCCCCGATACCACTTGAAAGGTCTTGATGGCTAGAGGGGGGGTGAATAGCCTTTTAAAACTTTCTACAAAGACAAGCTAAACAAGTTTATCAATATAACAACTAGCGAGATGCGAGTTTTGCTTAGCCTACGGGGTGTTTGCAAGCCACCTATCCAATTCACAATTCTAGTATTTGCACTCAACCGCACAAGTCAAACCGAGAAGGTAACTACAATTACAACTAGCAAGCTACACAAAGGAGCTACTAAAGCAAAGCTAACTAGCTAGCAAAGATAACTAAGAAAGTAATGCGGAGTTGAGTTAGGAGGGTATCACCGAGGGGAGAAGTATTGAGCCAATCAATTAATATGATCAAAAGATGAATACCAAGATAACCGAACACCGGGATCAATCAATCACAATATGAAAGTGATGACACGAAGATTTATCCCGAGGTTCACGTGCTTGCCGGCACGCTAGTCCCCGTTGTGTCCCTCTTCACCACGTGGTTCGGTGGCTAATCGGTCACACACCGAGCCTCTCAAAAGGCGCCACAAGAACCTACCAAATGGCAAAAGGTTGCAATGACACGAGCAATTCACTAGCGTTGCCTTTGGCACTTCGCCGAGGTAGGCACAAACCCCTTACAATCACCGGAGGTGGCCAAGAACAATCACCAACTCTTGCCAACGCCTCCAAGCTGCTCCAAGCCGTCTAGGTGGCGGCAACCACCAAGAGAAACAAGAATCCCGCAGCAAATCAACCACCAAGTGCCAACTAGATGCTATCTCACAATGCAAATGCACTTGGATCACTCAATCTCACTTCGAATATGCAAAGAAGCAAGAGAGATGAGTGGGAGGGGAGTTGCTTAGCTCAAAGTGCTCACAAGTATGTCAAATGTTCGAGAGCGAGAGCCTTGAGCCGGCCAACGAGTATTTATAGACGTACCCCTTCAAATATAGCCGTTAGAAACTTGAAACAGCCGAAGTCGCGTTGACCGGACGCGCTGGTCCAACTGACCGGACGCGCCGGTCGCGCAACGGCTAGTTTCGCGAAGCACCGACCGGACGCGCCGGTCGCAACGACCGGACGCACCGGTCCCGTAACTGACCGGACGCGTTGGTCAACCCTGAGCCGCGCACAACGAACCAGCGACCGGACGCGCTGAAGAACTGACCGGACGCCACAGTGCCCGCGTCCGGTCGAAGTCCAGTAAGCTCCCTGGACGACCGGACGCGTCCGGTCGCCTGTGACCGGACGCGCCTCGCGTCCGATCAAACAACTGAAAAACGCGCAGATACTGGACACTGACCGGACGCGTCCGGTCAAACAGTGACCGCGTCCGGTCCAGCGTCCGGTCACCACTGTGACCCCCGTTTGCCTCCGTTTCTTTTTCCGACTTCCGGCGTAGTGGAAAATAGGCATTTCAACTTCTCAAAAACGCCTGAATCCCGCGCTCGCAAAGCTCGGCGGGAGGGAGAGAGGACCCCAAACCCTCTCTACCGCTCAAACTCCAATGCCGTTGTAAATGTGCTAACATCACCAAGTGATCATCACCATGTGCATGTGTGTTAGCATTTTCACAATCATTTTTCGAGGCGTTATTAGTTCTATCCAAATGCATATGACATGAAATGCACACCTAGAGGCACTTAGGAGTTCAATAGCCGCGTCATTCCCCTCTTTATAGTACGGCTATCTATCCTATAATGTAACCACACCCACTAGGTGTCTTGGTTACTAAAACACAACCCTTAAGCATATACCTTTGCCTTGATCACGTAGGGTTGCGTCCAAATCCAAGTGTGGCCATCATGATCACCATGTCTATCTTGCCACCAACCTTGGAGTGTACTAATCCTCATATGCTACATACAACTTAGGCATGGGATTAGTACTTAGGCATTGTCACTAATTACCAACACCAAACATAGGACTTTCATTATCTCCACAATTTGATCCTATTTTGGGTAAGTTGTTGACAAAGGGGGAGAGAAAAAGATGATTCAACATGATAAAGGGGTAAATAAAATTTTGATGTACACAAGTAGGGGGAGCAAGCTCATAAACAAAGTTGTTGCATTTTGTTTGTGCATTCTCATATGACTTGCTCATTGCACATGTATTTAAATTCAATATACATGCTTGTGTGGTGCAATGCTAGTATAGAACTTGAATGATGAAATGATCTACTAGCATGCATAGGAATAGTTTACATGTGGTATCTAGACGTGCCTTAAACTTTACAAGTGGTCCAAGAACCTTTACTATAATGTTGATCTCACGGGGTTCTTGAGTTGTGATGGATGTCTAGTTACTTCATGATGCTAAGGATGGTGTAAAAGGCAACTCCGATTGGTATCACGCTTCAAAGGTCCATTTCTTACACCTTAGCATCATTTTGGTAGAATTACTCTCTCAACACTTCTATCCATGCATATGTGCAAAGCTTTCAATCCAAACTCTATGCACATATGTAGGGAGAGCTAATGCTACCAAAACCGAGCTTGCGATAATTGTCCAAACTTTACTTATGAGCAAAATGATTGGACAAGTATGACAAGTTCAAAACTTTTATTATCAAAATCATCTTTGTGAGGGTTGTCATCAATTACCAAAAAGAGGAAGATTGAAAGTCCCTAGTTTGATTTTGGCTAATTGATGAAACCTAGGACTAACCTTTGTATCTAAGTGGATGATTTAGATAAAGGTGGTCATTGAATATGAGACATGACATTGACTCATGTGACAAAGATGATGAAGACCAAGATGATGCTTGGCTCGATGGACCGGTTGTGAGGGTGAAGGGCAAGTCGAGGCTTCGAAGCGAAGGACCATGCGATGGTGAAGCTTGAGCAAGACTTGGCGCCGACGGACCGATGCAACGGTGAAGAGCAAGTGAAGTCAAGGTCGATGGATCGAGACGGTCATGTGATGATATGAAGTGGATCATATCTTTTGGAGAAACAAAATGGGCTCAAGGCAAAGGTATAACCATAGGGCCATTTTGTTTTGCACTCAAGACACTATAGAGGGTGTGAGTGGTTTAGGATCGATAGCCGAACTATTAAGAGGGGAAGTCTTATCGGTTATTCGATGCACGGGTGCCACTAGGTGAATTCATGAAGTGCATTGCATGTAGGGCCTAGTGAGCTAACTGGAAAACCTTCGAAAATGATTATGAAAATGCTAACACACGTGCACAAGGTGGTGATCACTTGTTGGTGTTGGCACATTTGCGAAGGCGATGAAGTTTGAGCGGTAGAGAGGGTTTGGGTCTCTCTCTCCCTCCCGCCGAGCTTGCGAGCGCGGGATTCAGGCGTTTTTGGGAACTTGAAATGCCTATTTTCCACTACGCCGGAAGTCAGAAAAGAAACGGAGGCGAACGGAGGTCACAGAGGTGACCAGACGCTGCACCGGACGCGGTCATGATATGACCGGACGCGTCCGGTCAGTACAGCGCAGACGCGGGTGTTAGGGTTTGTAACCGGTGTGTCCGGTCACTCGCGGGACCGACGCGTCTGGTCAATCGCCCAGAGGGAACTGCGGTTCATGAGGATGATCGGACGCGAGGCACGTCCGGTCACACATGATCGGACGCGTCCGATCGTTGAGGGAACTTACTGGACTCTAACCGGACGCGGGCACTATCGCGTCTGATCGTTACGAGGGGCGCGTCAGGTCGTTGCTTCGCGGGCGTGCGGTTCAGTGCGATCGGCGCGTCCGGTCATTGCCTGGGGCACGTCCGGTCGTTGGTTTGACTGTTGGGGTCAGTGACCGTTGGAGAATCGGACGCGGTTGAGCGCGTCCAGTCAGTTATGACCGGCGCGTCCGGTCATCCCGAACAGACCCAGTGAAGGGGTATAACGGCTCTATTTGGATGGGATGCTTATAAATACTTGTTGGCCGGCCCTTGGGGAGGTCTCTCGTGATTTCTAACATTTTTGTGCATCCTTTGAGCTAGAGCATCTCCTCCCACTCATCTCTCTTGCTTGATTGCAAATCAAAAGTGAGATTGAGTGATCCCAAAGTGCATTGCATAGCTTGAGGGCATCTAGTGGCACTTGTGGGTGGTTTAGCCGGTGGATTTCTTGTTACTCTTGGAGAGTACCGCTCCTAGCCGGCTTGGAGATTGTTGGAGGCGTTGGCAAGAGAAGGTGATTGTTCTTGGCCACCTTCGGTTGATTATAAGAGGTTCTTGTGCTTTTCTCGGCGGGACGCCAAAAGCAACTCTATTACATTGCGCGTGTCATTGAGTTACCTCACTTAAGAGTGGTGTCTTGCGTCCGGTCGTCGCAAGGAGCGCGTCCGATCGTTACGAGGGGCGCGTCAGGTCGTTGCTTCGCGGGCGTGCGGTTCAGTGCGATCGGCGCGTCCGGTCATTGCCTAGGGCGTGTCCGGTCGTTGGTTTGACTGTTGGGGTCAGTGACCGTTGGAGAATCGGACGCGGTTGAGCGCGTCCAGTCAGTTATGACCGGCGCGTCCGGTCATCCCGAACAGACCCAGTGAAGGGGTATAACGGCTCTATTTGGATGGGATGCTTATAAATACTTGTTGGCCGGCCCTTGGGGAGGTCTCTCGTGATTTCTAACATTTTTGTGCATCCTTTGAGCTAGAGCATCTCCTCCCACTCATCTCTCTTGCTTGATTGCAAATCAAAAGTGAGATTGAGTGATCCCAAAGTGCATTGCATAGCTTGAGGGCATCTAGTGGCACTTGTGGGTGGTTTAGCCGGTGGATTTCTTGTTACTCTTGGAGAGTACCGCTCCTAGCCGGCTTGGAGATTGTTGGAGGCGTTGGCAAGAGAAGGTGATTGTTCTTGGCCACCTTCGGTTGATTATAAGAGGTTCTTGTGCTTTTCTCGGCGGGACGCCAAAAGCAACTCTATTACATTGCGCGTGTCATTGAGTTACCTCACTTAAGAGTGGTGTCTTGCGGTGCCTTGCGGGGCGTGCCTTGAGGGGCAAGTGACTTGAGGGTCACACCGAGGAACCATCTAAGTGTTGATCGACACAACCGGTGACGTAGCTTGTCGGTGCACAAGTGAACACCGGGTGAACAAAAATATTGTGTCTCTTGTCTCCCGGTGATTGGTCTTCATATTGTGTTGTTGTCAATATTGATTGATTGTATATCATCTTGGTGATTGACAACATCTTCACTACACCGTTGGTATAAGATACACAATCCTCTCTCTCGCATTTACATTTACTAGATTATCTTGTGTAGCTCTAGTGGTAGCCTTTGCTAGTAGTTGTTAGCTTGCTCACTAGTGTAAAATTAGTGACATAGCCCTTGTGTGAATTAGAGATCATAATCTACTAGACTTGTGGATAGGAGGCTTGCATCACAACCGTAGGCTAAGCAAAACTCGCTTTGCGCCGTTTGTTATTCTAACAAGTTTGCTTAGTGATTCTTGTAGGATTTTTTATAGGCTATTCACCCCCCCTCTAGCCATCTAGGACCTTACAAGTGGTATCGGAGCCATGGTCACCGTTTTAATCAAGTCTTAACATCCTTCGATGTGAAAAATGGCTCAAATTGTGTTCAATCATGTTGGGGGCAAGCCACCGTTCTTTGATGGTGTTAGTTCTTTTGCTCATTGGAAGAGAAAGATGACAATGTACCTTGGTTCTATTCATGAGAGAGTTTTGCAAGTCACCGAGAATGACTTTGCTATCATTGATCCCGATCATCTCACCGATGAAGATAGAGCAAATAGAACATGCAATAGAATGTCTCTCAATACACTTTACCATGGTATTGATACAAAAGTATTTGAGGGCATCAAGGACCGGCGCGTCTGGTCACTCGCGGGACCGGCGCGTCTGGTCAATCGCCCAGAGGGAACTGCGGTTCACGAGGATGATCGGACGCGAGGCACGTCCGGTCACACATGATCGGACGCGTCCGATCGTTGAGGGAGCTTACTGGACTCTAACCGGACGCGGGCACTGTCGCGTCCGGTCGTCGCAAGGAGCGCGTCCGGTCGTTGCGAGGGGCGCGTCAGGTCGTTGCTTCGCGGGCGCGCGGTTCAGTGCGATCGGCGCGTCCGGTCATTGCCTGGTGTCAACAAAATATGGTCGGCAGTCTACCTAGGGGTATGCCCAAGGTAGTAGATTATCGGCAGACAGATGCGCAAGCTCCAAACAAGATGGTGACGCAAGGCAGACACGAAGTTTTATCCAGGTTCGGCTGCCAAGAAGGCGTAATACCTACGTCCTGCGTCAGATTTGTATTGTGGTATGTCAATGAGAGATGTTTTTTAGAGGGGTCCCCTGCCCGCCTTATATAGTCCAGAGGGTAGGGTTACAGATCTGGAAACTAATCCTAGTCAGTTACAATTGCCATATGTAGCTGGATAAGGATTCCTATTCTAACCGACCAGGATCCTGCTTGGTCACCAAATCCGTCTTGATTCCTTGTGCGGGACTCCGATCAGGTTAACTGGGCCGCACGTCACCTTTTGGGTAGACTGAAACCATCGATCCAGGCCAGCCCAAGCTTAGCCGTAGGGGTATAGGGGTTAATACCCCCACAGCTAGTCCCCGAGCATCATATATTCTGATGCGACACGCCGTCTTGACCTTCTCTGAACATTGAGGCTTGAGTCCTTGACGGATCATCGACCACCGTTGCCACCGGAGAAGTAGGTTGTCCGAAGAATGTATGGTGCTCTTAAGAAAAAAGAAAAAGATTTCCGTCCCGGGAAGTGTGCCCACTTGTATTTCTGAAAAGAAATGTAAGTGCGTCTTGAAGCGTAGCGTCCTTGATCATAAGAGGCATAGAGGTCAAAAAACAAACACATTCACCGCAAGGTGAAGTGTGCCCACTTAGTCCCCGAGCCTGGTAGTAGGTGACGTAGGCACGTGGTGCCAGGGTCTAAAAAGAATTCCCAGTTAAGTTGAGAATCCAATCGTCGTACCGGCGATACGAGATGCACCGGTAGGTGCATCATACCGATGTAGTCCCGGAGCTTGCTGGAAGGCGAGGTATGAGCCTTGTATCAAGGTCTAAACGAGAAAGAATATCCCAACTGTATGCGAGTCGCCAGTCGCATGTAGTTGAGACGCAAAGTCCTCGAGCCATGGTCAGAGAGTGGTCGAGGCAGTCCCCGAGCACAGGTCGAAGAGCGAGCGACGAAGTCCTCGAGCCGTGGTCGGAGAGTGAGCGAGGCAGTCCCCGAACACAGGTCGAAGAGTGGTCGAGGCAGTCCCCGAGCACAGGTCGAAGAGCGAGCGACAAAGTCCCCGAGCCGTGGTCGGAGAGTGATCGAGGCAGTCCCCGAGCACAGGTCAAAGAGCGAGCCAGGGGAAAACGCCCTGTCGAATTGAACCTTGTTGATACAAGGATTGAGAACCAGGGGAAAACGCTCTGGCTCGGGTATGGCTGCCCATTGGTCCTTCCTGCTGAAGTAGATTTCACGGTGAGACCACGGGGGAAACCGCGGATCGGTGAGAAGGTTGTCGGTGTTTGCCACGTTCAAGCAAGCGCGAGCGAGCAGCTTGCGTTCTCGTTTGGTCTCAATGGACACCTTGCCGCCGATGATGGTGTGCACGCGATCAGTCGGTTTGACGTATTTATGACGAGGGTCTGCATCGTCGTCGTCGTTGTCCTCGTTGCACTGTTCCCCCGCGTCGTTAGGCTTGTCGGATGCATTCGGAGCCTGTTGACGCATGTAAATAGTCTTGAGAACGCGGCAATTCTCCATGGTGTGGTTCGATTTAGGATGGAGCTGGCAAGGCCCCTTCAATGTTTTGGCGTAGTCGTCCTCGTAGTTACGACGTCCACCACCCTTTTTCACGGTATTGACCTCGCTGTCGTCTTCCCGAGCGCGCTTGCTCCTGTAATCGTCACGGCGATTGCGCCGCTGATTACGTTGATCACGGTGGTCGCGGGAGTCGTCGCGCTGGTTGCGGCGGTCAAAATTGTCGTTCCGACCACGATTGCCGCGGTAATCGTTGCGGTGTGGAGGGTGGTCGGAGCGTGGAAAACGTGCTGCTTCTTCAATGATTATTTTTTTAGCGTCATCAGCGTCCGCGTATTTCTTAGCAGTGGCCAGAAGCGCTGTTACTGATTCGGGTCTCTTCCGGAGGAGCTTGTCTCTTAGGGCGTCGTGGAACCTGAGGCCGGTGACGAAAGCCTCGATTGCTTCGTTGTCGGAGATTGATGGAACCTTGATGCGCATCTCCGAGAAACGCCGAACGTACTCGCGCAGTGGTTCATCCTTTCGATCTCGGATCCGTTGCAGATCGTACTTGTTGCCGGGTTGTTCACAAGTAGCGATGAAATTGTTGATGAAGGCCTGCCTGAGTTCCTGCCAAGAGTCAAAATAATTCGCTGGCAAGCTAACCAGCCATTGGTGACCTGCATGACCAACCGCGACTGGGAAGTAGTTAGACATGACGTGCTCGTCAGCCATAGCTGAGCGGCACGTAGTTTCGTAGAGCATGACCCATAATTCGGGGTTTTCCTTGCCGTCATACTTCTGAAGTTTCTCGAGTTTGAAATTCTTGGGCCATATGACTTGGCGAAGGTGTGGAGTGAACTGTTTCAAACCTGGCGGGCCGTGGGCAGTGTCATATTTCATGCGGCGATAGCTTTCATGGGATGCATGATCATCGGCTCTCTGGTTGATGCGAGCGCGCAGATCACGTCGGGCGAGGTAATGGCGAAGATCGTTATTGCCATCTGGATTAGCCCTGCGACCGTGGTTATCACGGCGATTGTCGCGGTTATCCCGGCGGTCGTCGCCTCGAACGCCGTGGCGGTCACCCTCCCAGCGGCGGTTGTCATCCCGACCACTATCATAACCACCGTTTCCGCCTTGACGATTGTCCGGTGGGTCGTTATTGCGCGAGCCGCGTTGATTGAATGGCTATGAGCGACTTGAGTATTAGCGGCTGTGGCTTGATTCGACAGAAACGGATGGAGCCCGGACTTGATTTATTTCTACAGTCTGAGCCATAGCAGCTGTCAGATAAGCTTGTATGTCATCACGGACTGCCTGGGTCTTGGGAGTGTTAGGCAGCCGCTGCATTGTCGCCAAGGCGACGACCACGTTGGCGCTTGGGGTCTTGAAGACTTGTTTGTCCCCTACCCTGTCAAAAGCATCACTGAGGTCACGTGGTCGGACCCTTATGCGTCGTGCCTCCTGGTCTGCTTCAGCTTCGATTTGCCGGTGATTAAACCGGTCAATATTGCGTGCTTCGCATGCAATCTTTTCTTGTTCTATTTCGCCAACTGCTGGCGGCTCGTCGTTGCTGACGACATGGATCAAATCCCCTCGTCTTGGCGGGAAAGACAGGAATTGGGGGAAACCCGGGGCGTGATCTGGTAGATCCAGATCGTATTTAACGCCTTCATCTTCATGACGCTAAAGCTCGGTGTGAACAAATGCATTGGATGCGATGCTGGATGAGGAGCCGGAGTCACCCTCTCGGAGTGTGTGGATGGATCCTTCTCGGTAATCTTCAATCCGGACCATGTTGACGATGTTGCGTGGCTTCGGCCGAGGTCGGTGTATAGGACCTGAATCTGAGCGGCGTCGTAGGTTGTGCGCGTAGCTGGAGGCAGCGTTTTGCAGGCCATAGGGCTGGACCTGGTGGTTCTCCGTTGGGGCTTCGTACTCATAGAGTCGGAGACCCGTCGCGAAGACTGGCTGGCGACGAGCGGAGCGCCCCTTAGGAGTAGATACGATCACAAGATCTGTTCCAAGTCGTGCAGGACGACTAGTCCGAGCCGGTCGGATAGATCTGTTGTGGGGAGCCGTTACCTGCTCATTAGGTTGGCTTCGAATCGTACTTACCAGAGCTAGGGTTTCAGTGAGTTTGATGCCGACTCGATCGATGGAGTCGAGCAGGTCAGTTTTGTCGATCTGCTTTCCTCTGTAGCAGGGAAGCGAACGACGGGTTGTCGACGTGGCTGTAGGCATGCTCGGAGCTGGATGTACCGTGGTCAGAGGCAGATCCATCGTGGTCAGAGCCGTGTTTGCCGTGGTCGGAGCCGTAGCCGATACAGGTGAAGTAGTCGTCGGCGCGGGTTGAATCCACGCCTCCTCCGTGGTCATGGAGATGGAGGCGTCGGGACCGGTGATCCAGGTGATCTGGCCGACGGTGAACGTGAGGCCGTTGGGCACGGCCATGGAGCTGGAGATGATGACCATCTTGTTTGCTTGGAGAGCGGTACGCACACCCCCTACCTGGCGCGCCACTGTCGACGAAATATGGTCGGCAGTCTATCTAGGGGTATGCCCAAGGTAGTAGATTATCGGCAGACAGATGCGCAAGCTCCAAACAAGATGGTGACGCAAGGCAGACACGAAGTTTTATCCAGGTTCGGCCGCCAAGAAGGCGTAATACCTACGTCCTGCGTCTGATTTGTATTGTGGTATGTCAATGAGAGATGTTTTTTAGAGGGGTCCCCTGCCCGCCTTATATAGTCCAGGGGGCAGGGTTACAGATCTGGAAACTAATCCTAGTCAGTTACAATTGCCATATGTAGCCGGATAAGGATTCCTATTCTAACCGACTAGGATCCTGCTTGGTCACCAAATCCGTCTTGATTCCTTGTGCGGGACTCCGATCAGGTTAACTGGGCCGCACGTCACCTTTTGGGTAGACTGAAACCATTGATCCAGGCCAGCCCAAGCTTAGCCGTAGGGGTATAGGGGTTAATACCCCCACACCTGGGGCGCGTCCGGTCGTTGGTTTGACCGTTGGGGTCAGTGACCGTTGGAGAATCGGACGCGGTTGAGCGCGTCCAGTCAGTTATGACCGGCGCGTCCGGTCATCCCGAACAGACCCAGTGAAGGGGTATAACGGCTCTATTTGGATGGGATGCTTATAAATACTTGTTGGCCGGCCCTTGGGGAGGTCTCTCGTGATTTCTAACATTTTTGTGCATCCTTTGAGCTAGAGCATCTCCTCCCACTCATCTCTCTTGCTTGATTGCAAATCAAAAGTGAGATTGAGTGATCCCAAAGTGCATTGCATAGCTTGAGGGCATCTAGTGGCACTTGTGGGTGGTTTAGTCGGTGGATTTCTTGTTACTCTTGGAGAGTACCGCTCCTAGCTGGCTTGGAGATTGTTGGAGGCGTTGGCAAGAGAAGGTGATTGTTCTTGGCCACCTTCGGTTGATTATAAGAGGTTCTTGTGCTTTTCTCAGCGGGACGCCAAAAGCAACTCTATTACATTGCGCGTGTCATTGAGTTACCTCACTTGAGAGTGGTGTCTTGCGGTGCCTTGCGGGGCGTGCCTTGAGGGGCAAGTGACTTGAGGGTCACACCGAGGAACCATCTAAGTGTTGGTCGACACAACCGGTGACGTAGCTTGTCGGTGCATAAGTGAACACCGGGTGAACAAAAATATTGTGTCTCTTGTCTCCCGGTGATTGGTCTTCATATTGTGTTGTTGTCAATATTGATTGATTGTATATCATCTTGGTGATTGGCAACATCTTCACTACACCGTTGGTATAAGATACACAATCCTCTCTCTCGCATTTACATTTACTAGATTATCTTGTGTAGCTCTAGTGGTAGCCTTTGCTAGTAGTTGTTAGCTTGCTCACTAGTGTAAAATTAGTGACATAGCCCTTGTGTGAACTAGAGATCATAATCTACTAGACTTGTGGATAGGAGGCTTGCATCACAACCGTAGGCTAAGCAAAACTCGCTTTGCGCCGTTTGTTATTCTAACAAGTTTGCTTAGTGATTCTTGTAGGATTTTTTATAGGCTATTCATCCCCCTCTAGCCATCTAGGACCTTACAGTTGGATGACTCGGCACGCCGCGCTGCCAGCCAGTCGCTGCCTCTGCACCATGGTCGCCTCGGTCGGTTCTGTGCGGAGCCGCAGCTGCCCGCCTCGACACGTCGTGCTGCTCCGCCTCTGCCTCGTTGACCCGATCACAGTAGCGATGTGGACGCCCTTTGCCTCGCTTGTTCCTACTGTCCCATGCACACCACGCTCGGTTTGGCCGCTCCAATCCACGCGCGTCGCGTCAAGGCCCACGTCCCGCCATCTGGGTGCATGTACTCACTGTCCCTCAGCCTGAGCCGCTCGTCTTTACTTGCCTGGCTGGCTCATGTGTCCGTCTCCACAGTCACGCGCCAGCACACCGTTCTCCGCCCTTCCAATTCGCCCAACGCAAGGTTTTTCCAGTCGGTTCCTCGCGCAAGCAAGTAGCTTAGGGGGATGGCTAGGCGTCCCGTTCCCCCTCAAGACCGTTCGTGCTCTGGTGACCAGCAATTTGGAGAGATGCTCGCCGCCGGCCATGAGTGCCGCCGCAACCCGTAGGAGGGAGGTAAGGCATGTATGGCGAGTAGCAGTTCGATTACTCGTACTTGTAGACTCGCCCTGACTCCCTCGATTCGGCGCTCGCATTATCCTGACCAGGCCGCCCGTTGGTGATGAGGTGACGCGAGGATGCCATGCTCGGAGCGCCGCCGTACCACCCGCCTGCTCGTGGCCAGCACTGCTCCGCCTCCCTCGCCTCTGAGCATCACCTCGGCCAGCACCAGGGTAAGTCTTAGAGGCTCGCACGCCATCTCCAATGCTAGCTCGCCATCTAGGCTCGTCAGAACGGTTGCGCCACTGTCGCGTTTAGCCGCTTGCCGCTGCCGCTCGCACCCGCACATCCCCAATGCCCTAACTGCCACCTAGCCTCGCGCGTTAGGTCAGTGATGGTGGTCGGTCCCTTAGTTACGTCGTTGCGGGTCTAGTTTGCCCGGCGTAACCATCTCTTGCCGTCGACCACCGCGCCGGCGGGCACGGGGAGTCCCGGGGACCTTCTCATTGTGAAGACAAGTTAATCCAGGGTGTTTTGTGCAAAACATGTGTCTAGTGAAATAGTGCGAAGTGGTGTTGTGTAATAACATGGGGAGCTAGGGGCTCTTTTGCAATAGCGCATTGCACGCGCGTGGGCTCCCCGCCTGGACCTCTTGCTGGGCCAGTCTGCTGCACGCAGCCACGCCCGCGTTGGGCCGCTGGGCCAAATGGTTGGCGCCGACCTTTTCCCTTTTAATGGCAAATCAAATTAGTTTTCCTTTTTCTAATAATGTTGTGAACTTGTAAATTCGATATAGCACCGTGTAGGAATCCAAAAATGGTGAAAGTGCTAGCTTTGAAAAATTTATGGTAGCTTCGTAGTATTATTACATGCTCGCTGTAAATTGTGTAGCACCCAAAATAATTTGTTTGCTAGGATAGTTAATGAGCCCTAGTTTGAATATGTAGTAAATCGATAAAATAAATAATGTGACATTTTGGGTTTGTATAACTAAAACACTTATTGAGAAATAATGTCTTAGTCGACAATATGGAATTGTAGCCTAGTACGTTAGCCATTAGAGCTAGCTCGTTAGCTTGAGAGAACGAAATAGTAGTTTAAGCCATGCGGTTACCGTTGATTATTTACGTTGCATCCATGTATATCACAATAGGAGCGATGATGGATCGTGAAGTCACCTGAAGTAGCCGAAAGGATGGTGTCCGAGGATCTGCCGCTATGACGGAATGCTAACTTGGTTATATTTTACTCAGGCAAGACCCGGTGCATAACCCCTATTATTCTGCACTTTAAATTATGCTGGTGCATTAAGTTTAAAAGAGTTGAATGAAAACCACTTGCATATATATATACTTATCCTATGAGTCTTATTAATATGATAGGATTGTGTAGCGTGCTATGCTATAGGATCCCGGTAAAAGTCGAGTGCTTACCTGTCACTCGCGAGAGATATGAAATATATTATGGTTACGATTATCATGTACTATCACGTGGAATATCAATAAATTGGATAATTGGAGACCGGACGAAACGGGTTGGATGGACTTTGACTCGTGTCCTACCGCCGCGTGCGGCTGGCCAGCGTGTCCGTCCCGGGGTTCTGCGGCCAGAACGCCGAGGTCGGCATCGTCATGGCGTGGGGCACCGCGGTGCCCGTGCCACGATTCGCGCGCGAAGCCTCGCCGACGAGCTCGGCCGCTGGGAGGCGGACGTGGACGTGAAGCTGATGGGCCCCGCGAAGTACTGCACCACCTGCTACCAGTTGGTGATCGAGTGCAAGGCCTGATTTTTTTAAATAATATTTTTTAGGATTAATTATAAATTTAGAAGATGTTATAAAAAATGGACATATATAAGTCTGTCGGCTGCTCAACGGCCGATAGGGGCCCTGTCGGTAGCTCACTGACCGATAGGTATGTGCTGCTGAACGCTACTTGGCCGACGTGCATGCTACTGTGCCGGCATGCTACTGTTTAGGGGCATACGGTGCACCACGCTTACAAGTTCAGGGCCCAAAAATGCATTTTCAAAGTTCAGGGGCCTGCGGTGCACCACGTGACAAGTTTAGGGGGTCAGAAATGCAATTTCAAAGTTCAGGGGCCTATGTGACACACGCTTACAAGTTCAGGGGCATGTGGTGCATTTAACTCTTATCTTATCATTAAATGATTTTCTTTCCGCTGAACTCTGATAACATTTCATATTCCGCTGTTATAATCAAATAATGAATTACTCTGATGTTATACTAGAAGTGATGTAGGAAATGATTAGGATATTGTAAGCTTTACTCTCTCATTTGCGATCCTGATGTAAAAATGTGGATTTTCTAGTTCTCTTTTAGGGTGTGCTCGACAGAATCGCATAGTTTAGTGCGCTCCCTTCGGTACTTAGTGTCTAATGGAAGACGAGTACGGATGGTTTGTGTGCGGCACGAGGACGGGAGTCAACGTTTTGTCAAGCAGGGCCTTGGGAAACTCATTTGCTTGCAGTTGGGCGGTCCGATCATGATCTGACGGCTGAGAAATTGGAGGTGACGTGGCTCAATCCCTGGCCGGAGCTTGGTCCTTATTTCATCATCTCCTACAACTAAAAAGAACAAAAGTAAGACAACCGAATGGTGCGATAATTTTTTGGTGCGTCACTCTGCCGCCGCCCATGCGATCCCACGACCCAACGTGCTCAGGAGGTGGAATGGTGTAAAAAGAAATAAAGAATAAAAAGGATTCCTGATGCATACGTATAAGAGAGAAAAAATATATAAATATAGAGGTGGAAGGGTGCGAAAAAAATAAAGAATAAGAAAAGATTTCTGATGTAAAATTGTCCTCGTCCTTCTGCCTTCACGGTGCGATCCCGCGATCGCTCGTGCACGAAAGCAGAAACCTCGCGCAAACGCCGCAATCGCTCGTGCACACAGATGGAAACTGAGGACAGCTGATATGATTGAACGCCACTACAGGCAAGAAAGAAAGTAAGCAAATGGAAGGAATTGATTGAATGCCACCACGAGAAAGGAAGTATAAGCAAATAGAAGGAGCTTGATGGACGCGATGGGAAAGCCTCGCTCGGCTCCGCGCGCAATCAGCGCAATTGCCGTTTGCATGCCGAGCAAAAAGAAATCGCGGATCAAAAAAAAAAAAATTCAGCCGATTCTGTCTAAAGACTCCCCTGGCTCTTCCATCGTGTGTGCCCTCTCCCCACGGGATCATCGTAATCACGGAGCAATCATTCAAGAAATTGTCGTACTCGGTCAGGCACTCAGGCTTAAGCGGCTACGATCGCGTCCAGGCACTTCTCCGCGGTCTTCTCTGTGAGGGCGTCTACTGGCGGCCGTCCATGCGAGGCATCATTGCAGCGGGCTACTGATCGCAGATGGATCGGTAGAGAAGCCGCGGGAGGAGTCATCCATCGGTGTCAACGAGAGATCCGCGTCACGGCGCACAGGTCCTGGCCGCAACTACATCACCTCCGTGCTCGTCCTACTCCAGGTTTGACGCCTACCCTCTGCTACTTGATCGTTTGCTTCATGCGTCTTGTGCCATGCATCATGCATGCATGTTGATGTTGGGTGCCCCTGCCGCGCCGTGTCAGCGAGGGCGTTGCACGCCATTGCCTGCCTGAATATGGCACGCACGCGCGCATGGCGATGCGTCGGGGGCTCCGATTCGTGCATGGCATGAAATCCGACGGTCACGGAGCATTCTATCAGTCACCGTAAGTGTATAACCACCAAGGAGATCGATCAATCTAGAGCGTCGTGATCCAAGACGTGGTCGACCGCGAAGACACGGCCGAGATGCGCGATATCTATCCTCGGCGAAAAGTTCCTGGAGCGGGCGAAGGGCCGCGGCATGGTGACCAAGGGGTGGTTGGAGCAGGAGGCCATGCTTCGCCACGCTGCCGGCCGTGGGGCTGTTCCTGATCCACTGCGGGTGGAACACTTCGTGACGGAGGCGACGGCCTGCGGGGTGCCGCTGCTGGCACGGCCGCGGGGCGCCGACCAGCGCGCGAACGCCACGGCGCTGGAGAGCAGCGGCGTCAGGTGTGGATGGAGCGCTATGCCCAAAAAAAAAAGAGGTGTGGATGGAGCGCTGGAGCTGGGATATACTCCAGAGGCAGACAACTGGAGAGACATGGATCAGATATTGCATTAGTGCCTGCATGCTTCTGTAGGAAAAACAGCAAGAGACTGTCGTGTCGGACTTAACACAGGAGTCTTTTTACGGGGGGAGAGGATCCCCACCTGAATTGTATTGATTGGTTGGCTCTCTAAGCCTAATGTTGAAAATACATAGTTCAAAGCTTACAATTAAGTTTACATTGCGTTAACCAAAATGGAGCACCAAGCATCCGCAATCTCTCTTTCTTTGGCAACCGAGCTTTCCACAAGCTTGCTTCGGATTTGCATGCTGACAGAGCTCTACGTGTAGTGGTATCATAGTACCCTCCCACAGGAGTCTCACGTCCTTTGTTTTAGTTCTCCTTTTACTTCTTGCTGATAACATTAATTATATCATGTGTTTTCTGGATTATTTATTCAGATCTGATTATGTTGTTTGGTGCTGTTATGTTCCAAGCAGGTGGAATTTAGTTCATATTTTTCTGGCCGTATGCAGGCAAGACCATTGCATTTGTCCATTCCTCATCCTCACTTATAGTGCTGTGTTTCAAAAATCAACGAATGCATAACTAATTTCTTTGGAGCAAGGGTTGCCAATTTCTTTTGTTAGTGTCCTGAACTGAGGGAGCAACATATATTCTTTCTACAAAATGTTTAGCTCCAAATTTCAGGTAAAGAGCACAACAACAGAGCAAGCAGAGTTCAGGACCTCAGTTCCATTCAGCACATCGACACCAGTACAGTACTACATCAGGTGAACAGGTAAAGTAACTAATCAGCTAGCCTGTATCTTCTTTGTTCAGTGACAGCTGATAGCGTTTTGTTTATGCTCGTCACCAGTATTGGTGGGTTTTTCAGCTAATCAACAAAAACGAAATTATCTGTCGCAATCAAAACTGAAATATCCATCGGTCTCTGCATGTAGTTGCACGCTGAGACTGATGCATGTAGGCCTGCTAATGGGTGAAAACTCACCTCATACCCAACCCATCCCATAACAAATTAACTCTTTTCTTTCCCCCACCCCATCCCATATTTTTATAGTTTCAACCCAACACATTCCGACCCATAAACTAATTAAACCCACGAGTTTACTATAAAAACCTATGGGTTTATATATATATATATATATATATATATATATATATATATATATATATATATATATATATATGCTTCTATAAGACATATGTGGCTCACATCAAAGCCGGACCCTAGAAATAAAGGCCCCGTTCGGCTGTGCTGATAAGCCGGCTGAAAAACACTGTTGACTGATTTGTTGTGAGAGGAAAACACTGTTCTGGCTGAAAAAACAAGCTGAAAAGTACGGATTATAAACCGGATGATCAGGGCCAAAATCTCGCGTTCACATTATAAAATTTTATTGAAATTATCTAGAATTTGTTGCAGATGATTTAATGTAACAAGCAGCTACTTCATGCCAGTTGGCACTGCCAGATCAATATGTGGGCCCCACCTCGAAGCCGGACCCTAGAAATAAAAGCTCGTGTTCACATTATAAAATTTTGTCGAAATTGACTAAAATTTGTTACAGATGATTTAATATAACAAACAGCTATTTCATGCCAATTGGCACTGCCAAATGAATATGTGGGCCCCACATCAAAGCCGGACTCTAGAAATAAAAACTCGTGTTCACATTATAAAAATTTGTCAAAATTGACCAAAATAAATTAAATTGGATTCAAAATGTCATGAGGCTAATCTGTGCCAATTAGCACAACAAAATATGCACGTGGGCCCCACATCAAAAGCTAAAAAATAACAAATTAATATATATGTGTACTATGATATATTAAAAATTCAACATCAACCCATGGGCTCAACCCATTCAAACCCACAAAAAAAGAACCAAATCCCCACCCATCCAACCCAGTTTTCTATTAAACCCAACCCGACCCAACCCGCTAAATAAATCAACTCATTCCCACCCATCCAGAGTGCACCCACTTGAAAATCCAACCCATTAAACCCATTTGAACCCAACCCATTAGCAGGCCTAGATGCATGGATCTAGATTAAAGTAATCGCGCAAGTATGTATATGTGAACTGTCATGACATATTTGTTTACAATTTTTGCTCATTTTGTGTCTTCTTTGCAGGCTCTATTATTCTGGCTTGCTATATATTGCCACTGTAATTTAAATTTTTTGTTCACGTGAGTTTTTGTTGTGCTCTTGGCCTTTTGTCAATATGAAATTCGGTGTTTGTGCATTTAGTTGAGACTTGGAGAATTGCAGGCCTTGAGTAAGTAATTTTAGTTAAAAAGTATCTGTGAGCTTGCAGGATATTCTTTGACGGAAAAACATGTGCAATTACTTGCCTATTCCATAATCTTAGCTACAATTCGGTAACATATGAACCAGCTGGTAAAGATAAACATGTGCTTAAGAACCTTCTTCTGTTGATGTTCATGATGAACCAACTGGTAAAGCTAAATTCGTTGAGATGAGATGCTATTCCTTCTGGTTTTTTTGCTGCTGGTGGTGGTGGGTGACTCATTTGAATTCTTCAGCCTAATCACAATCTACTCTACTTTGTGTCACCTATGCATATTTATGGGTTGGTACTGGATTTCAACAACCATAAAAGCATTTTTCCCCCATGTGTAGAAGACTAATGAATTGATCATTTAGAGTATGATAAATGATTAGCAAATCGTGTCACAAGATTGTAAATGATGCTTTATTTTACCTTTGATAGATGGGTTGTCACAATAGCCGCAGATGACGACAGACTCTCGGTTGCCGCGGCCTTGCATGCCGCCACCGCTAGCATGCATGTCGGCTCTTTTCTTATTCACGTGCTTGGCACAAATAGCATTCAGGAGCAAGGGCGAAATCACCAGTGTGCTAGCCATGTTTGCAGTTTCTTTTGCCATGGCTACACATCCGAAATATATGTTTTATGTTTTCGACCAACAAAAGAAGACGCTTATTATGATTGACTCTACACGTGTTGAAAAGCGATGTATGCTAGGCAAACTCTTGGATTTAACTTGTAATATATGGCCGCAATGAATGTACATAGTCATGGTTGGAACGAGAATATCTTCAAATGAAAATTCATCCATAAAAAAATTGTAATTGACATAGATGAGAACTAACTCAGAGTCACCCTTGCTTGAAATAATAATAGCTATGATTTTACTATTTCTATATATTGCTGATGGTGAATCTTGCAATAGACACTCAAGTGAGATGTCTGCGTGGAATAGCTCTAAAACCACGCATATTTATACAGTGAATATAACCTACTTTGTTTTAAAGTTTTGTGAGAGATTTTTCAAGACACGAAGTATTATTCATGTGACATGCACTAATATTTACATATATATTCGAACCTGCGTACATGATGGTATGGAGATACGGCATAACTTATTCGTAGATTTATTGACGCACGAAAGAAATGAATTTCTTCCTATCGATATAAAATATTATCTTAGCCTTATTAAAAAAGATATATATATATATATATAATATATATATATATATATATATATATATATATATATATATATATATAATAGAATTTATGAGCTTGCGATGCCGCGCTCTCCGTAACTATGCTAATTTCACAAACTTTATTTTTTTTACTAAATGTCACTTTAACGTTGTATTTAATTTTTATATGTGCAATTTTTTAGTATAAATTATTAGCTATCCCGTAGCCACGTAGGAACACGCTAAAAATAGAGATAGAGATAGGAGGTTTCGCCTCTGTGTTTTCCTCCTTCCTGATGGCCGTATTATAGTTCCGTCCGGCAACGGTGGCTTTTCCGGTCCTGGCAAGGATGACTTTCTGTAGACTGCTGCTGTGGTCATCTGCTACGCCACGAAGTCCTGTTGAGTCGTCACGACGATTCTTTTTCTGGTGGAAGATTGTGGTGATGTTTACTGCTCATCCTCTCGTGCTATCGCTCTATTTTAATCTATCTATATACTCTTATAAAGTTAAACATCACTAAATGATTTATCTCATTATACAAGATGTTCACATTATTCTCCACTAAAGCCCTGTTTGAATTAGAAATTTTTCCAAAAGAATTTCACATGAATGCAATTCCTACGTTGTGCTGACGTCACGTAGCGTTTGGAACATAACCCTTCCCGTTCCTTTGGAAAGGCTTCCTCTCCTTCACAAAACACAGGAAAAATTACATCCACTCCCATCTAAAGTTTCTCGTGGAAGCCCGAGACGCCAAGGCAAGCAATAAGCGAAGCAAAGCACACGTGAGAGACGAGGGACGAGACTGTGAGGGCGGGGCCACCGGCGCGAGGGACGACGGCGTGCGCGCACGCGCGGCAGCATGGGCGAGCGAGTTGAGCAGGTCGAGGAGGAACCAGTACAGACGGAGCAGCTCGACGGCGTCGGCGGCGGACCCAAGCTCGCCCGACCACGGCACCGCGCCCACGCAACGGGGCCTCGTCCTCGCCATCGTTGTCGTCGCGAGAATTTCTGAGCCATGAACTGAGAGAGTAGGAGGCGGAGAAAGAGATAAGTTGAGTACAAGAGAAGCAACCGGAAGGGATAATGATAAGGTCGTTGCAAATTGCAATACGTCGTTGTCTATGCAGATTATTTGCCTTTTCCTTTTGTACTCTCTTTTCGAAAGATGCCGTGCTCCTTCTGCAACCCGACGAACGGCGGAAGAACCGGAAGGATGCGGTACCGTACAGTTGAAATGTTGTTCTAGTACGAGGTGGCGTCTAGCTAAAAACCAAACCAACCTCCTCTTCTTTTTTTTTTAAAAAAAAAGATGATTGGACCTGCCCCATCCATTCACAAAATCACAATTATTTAGTTCACAAAATCACAGTATTTAGTTCCGCTATGAAATACGATAACAAAACTGAGATAACACACTGCAGAGGATAGAAGCCTAATCAATGACCGGAAGGTCACCCATGAACGTGGTAGGAAATCCTTGGTTCAGTTGTCTTATAAGACGTACTTTTTTAACCAACAAATAATGTTTTTTTTTTCTCACAACAAATCAGCGAACAGTATTTTCAGTCATGACTTTTCGGCCGAGCGAACGGGGATGGCTGATTGGCTTCTAATCCTCTCTGCTACACATCCAAGAGCTTGAGCACGATCGGGAGCCCTTTCGACGGCTGCAGCGTCAGGAAGTCGACCGGCGCGTGCACGTACTCCGGCGCCACCTCGAACGCGAACCGCCGCAGGATGAGCGCCAGCGTGGCCTTGGCCTCCAGTAACGCGAAGTCCTGCCCGATGCACGACCGCGGGCCCAAGGAGAAGGACAGCAGCGCGTTCGGGTGCGCCGCCGCCCTGCCCATGCCGTCCCGGAACCGGAGCGGGTTGAACGCGCCGGCGTTCGCGCCCCACACCTCCTCGTCGCGGTGGAGCATCGCGATCGGGATCAGCAGGAGGGTGCCCTTGGGCACCTTCACGCCGCAGAGGTCCGCGTCCGCCGTCGTCTGTCTCGCGATCATCGGCACCGCGCCGTACAGCCGGAGCGTCTCGTACAGCACCATGGTCACCTGCGAAACCACATAAGAACATGGCCGTGACGCACGCTCGCCGGCGGTCACCGTGTGCATATACACCTGCTAGCTAGCTTAAGCTTAAGCTTAAGGTGGAGGAGGCTCACGAGCTTGAGCTTGTTGAGGGCGTCGCCGCGGAGGGGCACCTCGGAGCCGCCGCACTCCCGGATCACCTCCTCCCTGAGCCGCTGCTGCCACTCTGGGTGCGTGCCGAGGAGGAACATGGACCAGGTGAGGAGGTGCGAGGTCGTGTCGTGGCCGGCGAAGAAGAAGGTTTTGCACTCGTCGATGATCTCGTCCATGGTCATGGCCTGCTGCCTCTTGTCGCCGTCGTCGCCGGCGGCGTTGGCCTCCAACATGAGGCCGAGCAGGTCGCTGCCGTAACCCCTCGCCTCCTTCGCAGCGGCGAGGCGCTCGCCGATGATGGCCATGAGCGTGCCCCGCACCGTGCGCTCGAGCTGCCACCGGCGCACGTTGGCCTTGGTGGGCACGTACTGCATGCCCGGCACGCGCACGCTGTTTATGGAGGCGAAGGCGATGAACTGGAGCTCCCGCTGCGCCAGGAACACCTCCTTCCCCTGCCGGTAGCTGCTGCCGAACGCCGTGTGCGAGATCACGTTGGCGGTGAGCTCCGTGAACTGATGGCCCACCTCCACCGTCACCCCGTTCCCGTCCCCGCTTGTGGCGGCGCGCGCCTCCCACGCCCGGATCACCTCCGCCGCGCACGCCGCCATCGCCCCCGTCATCGACTTGAGCTTGTCCATGGCGAACGCCGGGTGCACGACGCGGCGGTGGCGCGACCAGTCGTCGCCGTTGGTGAAGGCGAGGCCCATGCCCATCAGGGACAGTATGGTGGGGCCCGGGTCCGTCTTGCCGTACAGCCCCGACTTGTCGGAGAGGACCCGCTTCACCATGTCATAGCTGCCCACGAACAGCGCCGGAGTCGAGCTGGACCACGTCAGGAACACCTTGCCGTAGAGTGACATCCACGCGCGGTACTGCGGCATCACGCGCGGGATGTAGTCGTGGGAGGTGACGTCCAACGTGTCGCCGCTCGTCGCCGCGCGCATCGCCTGAATCTCCTTGCTGTTGCCCACGAAGACACGGTACGGCGGCCCGCGGACGCCCTGCCGCGCGAACGCCCTCGCCACGGCGTACGGGCGCCACACCAGGTGGAGCAGCACCGTCCACAGCCTCGTGACCACCACCACGGCGAGGGCGGCGGCGACCAGCGCTGCACCTCCCGTGCCCATGTCGAGCAACAGGAGGATACGAACGAGAACTCGGCGTGCACCCTGCGAAGCGAACTGCGATCCGCACGGAGGAGGGTAGTACTGCGATGTGATGTCGTCGTGTGTGCCATTGTCACTGTGTATATATATTATCAAGCAGAAGCTGAATTGCCGTCGTAAAATACGGTGTCGATGTCAAATTTTCAACAGCTTCTCTGCTTAGCACTTTGAGCTTTGTCGTGCCTCCGGCGAAGTCACCAGCGACTGATTGCGAGTTGCGACCGGCGTTAAGTACAAGGCAAGGGCTTTGTCTGACGAGGGAAGTTGCTGTCTTGCTGACGGACGGTCGAAGACTTCAAGCGATCTCGCAAGCCTTTGTGAGATCTACATCAGATTGTTGATGTGTGGCTCTAAATGAAACCGGTGAACCGGTACTCTTTCTTGCCGACTCCCTATCTGAAGCCTGAAGCCTGATTCCGTATACTGAACTGACAGACTGAAGCCACAATATTCAGAGTTCCTGACAACACCTCCCGTCTAAAAATCCTTGCCCTTAAGGATGAAATGATGGAAAAAAAAACTTCCTAATAAAATTTGCATTCTCTCATGTAGCTTTAGAAGCAGGTAGGTTCAGCCACTATATCAATCATTGGACTACTGATTCGTTGTTGCGAGGGACAAGACAGCGTTGAAGAATCCTAATTGGGGCCACTTTGATCTTGCCATGATCGTCAATCAGAGGAAGGTTAGGGAATGGGACAACTTGAAGACCAAGGCGTTGTTTAAGCTGGCTGACATGGAAGATAGAGCGAAGTTGACAGCCCTCCGGCAGGGCTCCAAAGTGCGAAAGGGCGTCCGGCGATGTCGCCAGCGACCGGCCGCTAAGTACAAGGCAAAAGCTTTGTCTGACGAGGGAAGATGCGACGGCCTTGCGAATGGACGGGCGCAGACTTGAAGCGAGCTCGCACGCCAGCAGCCGGCGGCAGGGGCCTTTTGGTGAGATCACGGATGACTTGGGTGATAGCAACAACGTACTTGCTTTCTGGAAGGCTGGAAGCGTATACGTTTTTTCTTTTTTTTTTCGAGAACGTGCTATAGCACGTATTTCATTAAGCAGAATAAAGAAGTTTTGTTATAGACAGGGTGAACTTACGGTAATCCGAAGATTACCGAAAAATGTACCCCACACCCTTACGACACTCGCACGAGGTTGTAATTACATGAAACTATAACGACAAAGGTGCTGGTGCCGATGGGCTAGTTGTCCTCGTCGTCCAACCCGATCATGTTCAGCTCCATGGCCACTGGGTCGAACTCCCCACTAAGAAGAAGCTGTAGCGCGTCATGGGTGGAGTCTGAAAGCAGCTCCCAGAAGGCCGCCTTGAGTGATATGTTGAGTGATACGTTTTTTCTTTTCATATACATCCTCAGCAGTCATATATGTTTTTATAGCGTATAGATTCTGCATAGAACGCCATGAGTGATCATCTTGTGAACAAGGATACTAGAGCGCTCTCGTAATTATCTACCGTTCAGATGTGAGGGGATGAGATCCTCTTTGCACGTATGTCTAGCCTAGGGTGTATCCTTTTTTTTAATGTCTTTGTTATTTCCGCCTTTCTGATAGTAACATGATTTTTTTATCTGACTTGATTGAGTAATGCATGAGATCAACATGTGGACTTGTGAAAGAAAAGTTGGTAGACTGCTTCTTTTTCAATATTTGTATTGGAAGTTTGGAATACAAATGGCTGCCTATCAATATCGTCAAGGGCTCCGAGGACAGAATTCCATTTTACTGGCTGTCTGTCAGAGTCAGACCCTGAAGGATCAAGAAGCAAATCGATTCAGGTGGTACTAGTAGCAGTATTCTGTAACACCCCTGGCCTACGGCGGATCGCCGAAGACGTGAGCAACAAGATGGAATCGCCGGAGTGGGGAACGAAGCCGAGAGGAACCTCTCTGCTTTCAAGTTTTTAGTATTTCAGAATATTCGATGGTCTCTTACAATCCACAGTTCGGAATATAAGCCGCGGACACACTGGTCACTCGGACCCACATGTCATACGGTAGTTCATTACATAAATTGGTAAATGCGCTTTCTCCTAGTGAAGACGCCCTTGGCTTGCCTTGTTGTCACCCCTGTGCCGTTACATATTCAAATAGCGATCGAGTCCATCCTGATACACAAGTCGCCGGTGGCGAGGAACTAAGCTGCTGCTACCGCTACTTCTGCTCTACATTTGATTTGAGTTTACCTAAATAGCATGGACGATCATTAACATAATAAAGAGCCTTAACACTGTTAATATCTGACAGAATTTATAATGTGCATTTAGGCACCAAAAGGCAGAGGCCACTAATAACTCGTGTGCCATCAGATTGTCGATGTGTGAATAAGCCCTTAAGGATGAATGGTGGAAAAAATCTTCCTAATAAAAGTTGCATCCCCCATGTAACTTTAGAATCAGGTAGTTGAGCCACTCAACTAACCATTGGACTATTGATTCATTGTTACGAGGGACAAGACATCGTTCAAGAATCGTAACTAGGGCCACTTTGATGTTGTCATGCTGGTCGATCATCAATCAGAGGAAGGTCAGGGCATGGGACAGGACAAAGGTGTTGTTTAAGCTGGTTGACAAGGAATAGAAGACATGGTGAAGTTGATAGCCCTCTGGTAGTAGTATTTTGCAATTTGTCTGCCACTTTGCCTGCAAAAGGGGCCGTAGTACTTGGAGTGGAGGTTTCAATGTTTGTGAATGCTAAGTGAAGTGCGGCGATATGGTTGGAGCTTTAGGTAGACCATGTCGAAAATGTTGAATTGTTCAGCTTGAAGCTTGATTCTGGATTATTGAGCTTTGTGGAGATTCTATTTGGTGAGTTGTTGAACCAGTTGTTTTTATGTAGAATTTGACGAGGGTGGCGGACCCAAGATTTAAAATCAGGGTAGTCCTAGTCAAAATTTTTATAAGCAATATAGTAAAATTAAAAAAAGTTCGATATACTTGACTATAAATTAACCAAATTGCGATATTTCTTCCTCACATGTTTCTGAAAAAATATAATATTTGATTTATTTATGCCTTAATTTTCTTTTTTATATATATATTTCATGGCTCAATTTTCTGAAAAATAACAAAAGATTTCATTAATTCTAGGCTCGTACATCCACAGTCTCTAAGTCCAATTTACAGTCAAATCTCCATTCTCCATTCTCCAATGTCCGCACAGAACTCACTAGGATGGTAATGAGCAGGCCAGAAGGGCAGACTGGGCGGCCGCCGGCCGGCCTGGCCAACTGCTTGGCACCCGCGCCGGCGGCGGACTGGCGGAGCCCGGCCAGGTGACCACGCAGGGCCACGGTGGCAGGAGGCCGCTCAGCACGAGGCGAGGCGGTGGTGGTGGGGCGGGCGACCGGTGGCAGGAGGCCGGCGGGGGAACTCTGCCGCTTGGCCTCAGGGCTCGGCTGGAGCGGCGGTCTGCAATGGCCTCGTGTGCGCGTCGGAGTAGAGGGAAGCATCGAAGTCGTCGTGGCCTTTCGTCTCGCTCAGAGGAGTCATGGCCTCTGCCCGTCTCGTGTTGGTGCTGCCTGGGCTGATGAGTGAATGGTGGATGTGTGGGCCAAATCTGTTATGGGCTGCATAGTGCTATGTGCTAAATAGTTATTGGGCCAAATTCCAGGGTAGTCCCGGGTCTACCTGGACTATCTGCTGGGCCCGCCACTGCCATAGGAGGAGGATAGCTATAGAGTGCTTGAAATGGAGTCATGTTGAGTGATGTATGGAAGCATGTGTTGTACCACCACTCTATCAAAGAGAACTAATAGAGCAATTTGGTGGGTTGACAAAACCCATGCATAGGCATTGATCGACTCTCTCAGTTTGACCATCTGATTGACGGGTGATAGCCACTGCTTAAATTTAGTTGGATCCTCATTGATTTCAATATTGCTTGCCATAAATTACTAGTAAAGATCCTATATCGACCAATGGCAATGGCAAGAAGAGATCCATGGAGCATGAAACATTTAAACCTGAATGATATAATCTACAGTAAATGGAGGTTGTCGACGCTTAAAGATCCGGAGGCATGAGATAACTTTTTAGGCAATGCTTCTGGAGAAAATATTGGTACAAATTAATATATGGAACATTGCATAAAGATTTGGAAAAAAGGAGAAAGAAGGGGATCAACATCCAGCTAAACCAACCTGGCCGGTCCTCAATCCAGCCAGGCCGGCCTCCCTCTTCCATGCGCTTGGCTGGGCTGCGCCCCCTTGCTGAGCGGCCTGACCGGCCGGCCAAGCAGCCAGGCCGGCTGGTCACAAGCCGACGACAAGGCTAGCCAGGTCGGCTGGAAGCCGCGTGCCCCTATGGCCATCTCCAGCCGTTGGATTGCCTTGGCTGATCGGCCGGCCAGCCAAGCCGGCCTACCTTGCTGCATCCTGCTGCGCCTCCCTGTGCTAGCCGTTGCCGAGCCGGCTTGGCCGGATGAGCAACGCTGCCACACATATTTCATTAAGAGGAATAGAATTACACAATGCTACTACGAGAGAGCCCTCGTAGCATAGGTTATAAACCACTGAGACAGTAGTAGAAAAACTAAAACAACCTAGAACAACAAGAAAATGAAAAGGAAGGTGACCCTTAGCCACAGTAGAGTTTATACTAAGTTGTACTTAGGGTTGACAGCATAGTAGACGTGCAATTTGCGCTTGCCACTTTGCTATTTCAAAAAGAAAACAAAGAAACGAAATGGATCATCCTTGGTGAGCCGAACCTTTGTGGGCCGAAACAATCCTGTTTTCTTCTCTTCCTCAGCTGTACATTATTCATTTGGCACGTTGCACTGTGAATCGTACGTCAATAGCGGCGTGCTAATCAGGGAATGGAAGCTCAATCTGTCGTTAATTGCGCGTCAATAGTGGCATGCTAATCAGTGAATAGTCGCTCAATCCCAACGGAGCAAGAAATTGCACTGTTAAGTAGAAAAAAATTATTATACAAGCAAGAAATAATGTCTGTTTGTAAATAGAAGAAATTATTATACAAGCAAGAAATGATGTGTACCCTTATGAATTATTGGTCTAACTGGGCCGCCTAAATTGAAATCTAGGTGGGGTCCCTCTTCCCCTCCGTCGTCCATAAAGAAAATTAGTTACACAATTTGTGAAAACAAAGATTATACACAGTTGGTGAACAGAAATATGAAAAACAAAAAAAATCTATATTTATATCTAATAATAAAGAGGTAAAATTTTTACCTTTTTTCATCTGTCCTATTCTATTTAATTTAACCACACGGCCCACTCAGCCACCCTACTGCCCTTCTATCTAAACGGTCCCGGCTGCTCCTCTGCCCGGCAACTCCCGTGGAATTCAAAAAAAAAAAATATAAACTCAAGACCGCAAGGTTAGGAGCTTGCTGCTATACGGAGATGGACGGCCGGCGCCGCGAGGGAGAGGTCGGCGGCTCGAGGGAGATGGACGGCGGAGAGGTGGCCGGCGGCGAGCCTAAGGCCGGCGGCGCGTCTGGATTCGTCCGCTAGGGCCGTCAGCGGCGCGGCGCACTTTCTCGCGCGGGTGCGGCTGGGGTGTGATGGGGATGGATCTGGTGCGGCTCAAGGATAAGAAAAATACACTTTTCTGTGGACCCTATCAAAACTAGCCCAAATAACCACCCCTTTGGAGGGATAGTTTTTTTTGGTGGGCTAGTTGCTAAAAACTAGCTCTAGCCCTCTTGTTTGGAAACTTTTGGGATAGTTTGACTCAAACTAGCTCAAACTAGCTCTAGCAGATCCAAACAAGGCCATTATTTTATATGTTTGATGTTATCAGCTAATGCACATGATCCAACTCATGAGATTCTTGTTATTTTAGAAATCGTTTGCAACTTTTACTCTTGCTAAGTGGTAACCACGAAGCAGAGATTGGACAAAATGGCCATCCCTCGGTGTTAGCAACTATTTACCAAAGCCGATTTTGACACCTAAGCTAAGTAGTCGACTAAAATAGAAGAAACTTATTTTAATTGGAACCCAACTTTAACTTTGCACAAAATCAAAACTCAATGTAACATTGTTGCGATAGGACAAAAATAATCGAGCAATTGACATTCCGATTATTAAGGGTAGTTCATTCTTTATTATATCTTAAACCATAGAAGCCAATTGACTTAGGCTTGTGGAGCACATGCATCGAAAATAAACGGCGGCTAGACACTTGGCACGTTGAGCGCCGTACAAAAATAACTGAAATACCCTCTTGCAATCAAATTTATTTTATTTTGTGCCATATTTACAATAGCACTTATGCACACCCTCTTGCTGTGAGAAAATGCACAAAAAGCAAAAAAGGATACCAATGGTGCCCTTGGACGCTACTGACACCGGCGTGATGCGGCTGCTCCCCTATGACATGGAGGAGGAGGCCGAAAGTCCGTTGAGCAGAGCAACAGGCGCTTACGCCTACCCCGCCTCCCTCAGACACCTTTTAACTCTGGGTTCCGGCATGACGCCCAGGGGCAGAGCCAAGATTTGAGTATAGGGGGGGTGCAGGGGCAATGGACAAAGTAAAAACCGATAACCATGGATCATGCGATCAGCTCTACAACTAGCAGCAAGATCATAGGCTTTAATACTATCATCAGTACTAGTTGATGTAGCCAATTCCTTATCAATATATATAAATTACCAAACAATATTATCCTATGGTGGACATGATAAATTTAGATAATGGTTATTGATTAGATAGTAGGCTTTAATAAAAATTATTACTATGAATGGCCTTTCTCTTCGTATTATCTAAAATCATAAAGGGAATTTAGATAGTGGTTATTGATTAGATAATCGGCCAGACCAACAATACTAAAATAATAAGGAGACTGACGAGTAGGAGTCGCACCTTACCAGATTGATTGTGCGATTAGATAACAGTCGCGCTGTGCAATGCGGCAAGCAACAGCTGAGCAGCGGCAGGTCGGCAGGTCAGTAGGCTTGCAGGGCCGAACAGGCGCATGACATCTCTCTCGTCTCCGCCTCTCCGGGCTCGGGCGAGTGGGCGGAGGCGCAGCGCAGAGATGCCGGACGCCGACTCGCGCAACGCGAAGCCGAAGAGTCGAAGAAGATGAACAGCGGCAGCGACGCTTGCAACAGTCCTTCTAAAATTCTCATTATCTATTTTTCAAAGCTGATGCTGAGATTGGTTCGCTTCTCTATTTCCTGTACTCCCGCCATTTTCTTGCACACCACCATGCAGATGGCTAGCCTTCACGGCTTGCTATTTATACCCAGCGAGAAGTGCGAGATGGATGACTTGTTATTTTGGAAAACATGATAGAATAGCTGTCGGAGCCATGATGCTTCCAAAAGTACCTAAAATAGCATTTCACAACATAAATGACTACTCTCTTAGGGTTGCTCTAAAGAGGGACTAAATATACCAATTAAACACATGCTCCCTCCGTATCGGATTTAGAAGTCGTTTAGGACAGCGACACAGTCTCCAAAACACAACTTTAATTAACCTCTTGTTTTTGAAAAAATATTTATGGAAAAGTTATATATGTATACTTTTATGAAAATATTTTTCAAGACAAATCTATTCATATAATTTTTACATTTACAAATTCAACAACTTAAAAGTTATTGATGATTTATATTCCCAATGTTTGACCCAAACCTTATCAAAAACGACTTCTAAATCCAATACGAAAGGAGTATATAAGTATATCTAATAGAGGGGTTAGTAGAACATTGGGGGTGCCAGGCCCCCCAGCCCCCTCCCCCCCTCCGCCACTGATGACGCCGCCACTGCAGTGCCAGAGCGGCGAGGTATAAGTTAAGTAGCATATTCACGCATGGAATGGAATCTGATTCAAAAAAATGCTCGAATACAAAGCGTTTGCATAACCCAATTCGGAAACAAATATATCTAAACCTCTGGTAGCCAAACGAGTTAGAGCAGTAATAGCATAGCTCATTATCATTGGTGTGGACGCTGCGCAACAAATTGTATATCTACGGGTTCATCAAGATTTCCGTCCCTCACACTCTCTTTCGGTATATCGGGTACTCCACTCCCCCCGAGAATAAGAGTTATGGTCGATTTTACTAAGAGTAAGAGACAATGAATTTCATAAGAGTCTTAATTAGTTTATTGTCAAATCCGTGACCCCAACTCACGGCCTCGTGCTTAGTGAGTTAGAATAGCGCGTGCCTAATAACGATATAGAATCTAATTTCAAAACATATTGAAATATAAAGGAAACATATTGGTATATAAAAGGATGCAAGTTGTATGTTCAGTTACAACGCGCGAGCATATTTTGCTAGTATTCATATGACCTGTGAAAACAAGGCATAATTTGTGAACATAAGTTGTGGACGCAAAACTTTCTGGTACAGTTTGTTGAAACAAAGAGTTATGGCCAAAGTTTCTTAAAAATTTCGTTTGCACAAAATCAGCCACAAACAATTTCCAAATAAAAGTTACGGAAACATTTTTAAGAAAATCATGCATACTAACATTTGATTGGATTTGACATGAGAAAGAGGAGTATTTTTTTTAGATCTACCGCTAGGGGACCGGACCGCTTAAGTCGTCGCTCGCTCGCTGTGGGGGACCGAACTCCCCACCAGGTCGACGCCTGCTGGAGATAAGAGAGAAGAAGACAGAAAAGAAGGTGACACTGACACTGGCACGAGGAATCACAGCAAACTACTATCGTCAAACTGGAGATGGACGCCAATATATAGGACTGCAACATGTTTCAACTGGCCAAAGTGTGCGGATCCAAGAGCCTGAGCACGACGGGGAGCCCTTTCGATGGCTGCAGAGTCAGGAAGGCGGCCGGCGCGTGCACGTACTCCGGCGCCACCTCGAAGGCGAACTGCCGCAGGATGAGCGCCAGCGTCACCTTGGCCTCCAGCATCGCGAAGTCCTGCCCGATGCACGACCGCGGGCCCAGGGAGAAGGCCAGCAGCGCGTTCGGGTACGCGGCCGCCCTACCCACGCCGTCCCGAAACCGGAGCGGGTCGAACTCGCCGGCGTCCGCGCCCCACACCTCCTCGTCTCGGTGGAGCATCGGGAACGGGATCGCCAGGTGCGTGCCCTTGGGCACCTTTACGCCGCAGAGGTCCACGTCCGCCGTCGCCTGCCTGTCGATAATGTTGGCCGCGCCGTACAGCCGGAGCGTCTCGTACAGCACCATCGTCACCTGCAAATTGACTAACCACGATCACGGGCACCGTCGGTTTAATCACAGTAGTGTCTTGTACTTCTCGTTCATGGTCATGGCCGGCCGATCAGGGCTTTAATTTAATTATAATTACTTACAAGCTTGAGCTTGTTGAGGGCGTCGTCGTTGAGGGGCACCTCGGCGCCGCCGCACTCGCGGAGCACCTCCTCCCTGAGCCGCTGCTGCCACTCAGGGTGGGTGCCGAGGAGGAACATGGTCCAGGTCAGGAGGTGCGCGGTCGTGTCGTGGCCGGCGAAGAAGAACGTTTTGCACTCGTCGATGATCTCGTCCATGCTCATGACCTGCTGCGTCTTGCCGTTGTCGTCGCCGGCGTTGGCCTTCAACATGAGGCCGAGCAGGTCGTTACCGTAGCCCTTGGATTCCTTAGCCGAGGCCAGGCGCTCATCGATGATGGCCGTGAGCGTGCCCCGCACGGTGCGCTCGAGCTGCCACCGGCGCACGTTGGCCTTGGTCGGCACGTGATCCATGCCCGGGACGCGCACGACGACGTTGTTGATGGAGGCGAAGACCATGAGCTGGAGCTCCTGCTGCGCCAGGAACACCTCTTTCCCCTGCCGGTAGCTGCTGCCGAACGCGGTGTGCGAGATGACGTCGGCGGTGAGCTCCGTGAACCACTGGCCGACCTCCACCGTCGCCTCCCCGCTCGCCGACGCCGCGACGCGCGCCTCCCAGTCCCCGATCACCTCGGCCGCGCACGCCGCCATCGCCGCCGTCATCGACTTGAGCCTGTCCATGGCGAACGCCGGGTGCACGACGCGGCGGTGGCGCGCCCAGTCGTCGCCCTCGGTGAAGACCAGGCCCATGCCCAAGAGCGCCAGCAAGGCGGGTCCCTGGTCCGGCTTCACGTACAGCCCGGCCTTGTCGGAGAGGATCCGCTTCGCCATGTCGAGGTCACCCGCCCACAGCCTCGGCGTCGAGCCGGTCCACGACAGGAACACCTTGCCGTAGAGCGACGCCCACGCCCGCACGTGCGGCATCACGCGGCGGACGATGTCGTTGGAGCTCCGCTCCAGCGCCTCGCCGCTCGCCGCCACGTAGAAGCGGTACGGCGGGCCCCGGACGCCCTGCCGCGCGAACGCCCGTGCCACGGCGTACGGCCGCCACACTTGGCGCACCAGCGCCGCCCACAGCAACGGGACCAACGCCGCAGCGAGCGCAGCGAGGACCACTCCCATGCCACTGCCGCTCATCTCGACCACTCCAATGCCACTGCCACTAGTTGCTGCACTGTACCGTACAACGCCGCTCAGATTTCGCCTGTTTCAGTGCGGATATATATGCAGCGGCAGCGGCTGCTCTGCCATTCGATCGTCGGACGCCACAGCAATTACTCTGGCATCGCATGCTCGCTTAGCTTAGGATTCGCTGGTGTGGTGGGTCCGTGGGTCCGTCGATGTCGCCGTCTCCGACTCCGAGCGGGCAACTGTCAACACGGGCAGACGTCTTCTTCCCCACGGCGCACGCCCTCGGCGTGGCCAGCGACGTGCTGGTGCTGTCGTGCGCGCTGACGGAGGATACGCGGCACGTGGTGGACCGGGGGGTGATGGAGGCGCTGGGCAGGGGCGGCGTGCTCGTCAACGTCGGTCGCGGCGGCCTGGTGGACGAGCCGGAGCTGGTGCGGTGCCTGCGGGAGGGCGTCATCAGCAACGCTGGGCTGGACGAGCCGGACGTGCCGGCGGAGCTCCTCGCCATGGAAGGACACCGTCGTGCTGTCTGGCAAGCCACAGGTCGTGCTCACATCGGAGTCCATGTGCTCCAACCCACGATAAAAAAAATTTTAACGAACATTTATCTCGTGATGAACCTGTATTTAAATATAATCATCGAATATCACATTAATACTAAGCGAACATCAAATATATCATGAAATTTAAAAAACAAAAAAAATAATAAAAAAATTAGTGAAGTAATTAATTATAGTCAAATAAAAAGAAGAAAAATATGCGAACATCACAGATACATCGTAGAACATCACATTAAGACAACACGAACATCACTAAATATATTATGTATACTACGTGAACATCACAAATATCATGAAAATGTAAAATAAAATAATAAAATTAGTGAAATAATTAATTAGAGTCAAATAAAAGAAGAAAAAATGCACCAAATATCACAAAGTATATCCTAGAATATACACGTATGCTTACTGAGCATCACAAAATATATCGTAGAACATTACATTTCTACTCGCGGACATCAAAAAATATTCATAGAACATTACATATATACTACATGAACATCACATGTACCGGTAAATAAAAAAGTGAAATGTAAAATTATAAATAGAAGAAAAGAAAGGAAAATAAAAAAATACAGAAATAGAAAATGAAATAAAAAATTATTAATTCTATCAAAAAGAAGAAATTTAAAATGTATAAATGTTAAAAAAATAAAAATATAAGAAAACAAAAAAGAAAAAAGAAAAAACTAAATAGAAGTAAGGAAAGGAAACAAAAAAGAAAAATAAAAATAAAAAAGGAAATAGAATTAATAGAGTAAAGTAAAAGAATAAAGAAAATAAAAAAAACGACAAAAATCCACGAAAAAGAAAAAAGAAAAGGAAAACAAATGAATGAAAGGGAAGAAGAAAAGGAAAAGAAAAACATACAATAAAAAAGAAAATAGAAAAAGGAAATAAAAAGAATAATAAAAGATCACCGAAAAAGAAAAATGAAAAAAAGGAAAGAAAAAAGGAAATAGAAGAAATAAAAGAAAATTTAAAAAGGTATAAAAGTTGAAAAGAAAGAAAAAAAAGAATAAAAGATGACAAGAACGATAGAACAGAAAAAACAATAAAATAGAAAATAAAAATAAAAAGGAATAGTTTCAAAAAAAGAAAAAAAAGAAATAGTAGAAAGGAAAAAAGAAAGAGGAAAAAAATAAAAGAAAGCTTACGTACCTAACTCACCTGGACGTCGACGGAATCCCGCGCGCTCGCAGCTCCATCTATGGGCCAAGCTCGCTTCGACGGCTAATGGGCGGCGTTCGTGGGCTGCTTATGCAGACGATAATCTCCATCCAATGGGCTGCTAGCTTGCCGCCCAATTGGCGCCGGTCAGGAGCGCGCGAGAATTTTCCTCAAAAAAAAGGAGCGCGCGAGAATAATAGAAGTGGGAAGGAAGCGTGCATGGTTCTCTGCAGCAGATAAGAGCATCTCCGAGAGTTTCCGAGAATTCCATCCCAAAACCAAGGAGTTTTCTAAGTCCTAAAAAAGTATTAAGAGCAGTTTCCAATAAATCACTTCTAAAACATCTACACCTTGGTCTCACTCAATATTTGGTCCCACAAATTTATCTCCTTTCCTTGTGCGCGAGTACTTGCTCTAGAGCTCCACGGATGCGGCCCATCCGTCCATGGCAGAACGGCAGTAGGCAGTAGCCGGCTGCTAGCCGCCCACCATTAAAAGAAGCATCAGAGAGAAATAGCAGGACATGGCCACGGGCAGGAAAGGCACAGAGACACAAAGAGGCAGTAGCCGCCCGCCGCGGTGACCATCTCACGGAAAGCAGCACCAGCGCGTCGTCGTCGGCGTGGTCCTGTGACCCCTTCGCGACGGCGGGCGCGTGGGTGGCGGAAGGTGGCTCGGGCGACGCGCGGCCTCCGCGATTAGCCCGTGCCCCTCCTCCATCGCGGGTGGTGGCGGCCTCCGACACCGTGCAGTGCTCAGTCTCCGGGACGATGCGAGCGCCGGCCAGATTGCCGAGCTCGCGGAGAAGCACGTGCGTCTGGAGCGCGAGCTCGACGACAAGGCTCGGCAGGCACTGCGGCCAGCACGACGCGGCCCCTGCGGTGGCCGTAGAGACAGCCAGCGACGGCCATGACCACGGCGCGAAGGGGAACGACGGGGAAAGTGTTTCTCCGCGCGACCGTGAGGGCGCGGATCTTTACGCGTAGAGGGGCTTTTTTTCTAAGTCCCAAGAGATTAGGAGCTGGAATCAGAAACTGTTGGAGATGTGTTTTTCGCAATTTTGCTAAAAACGATAGATTAGGAGAGTGTTTTAGAAACTCTGGGAGATACTCAACCTCACCCACGTCTGTCTCAGCTTACACATGAACAAACTAAAAAATCATAACTGCTAAACGAAATATTTAAATTAAATTTCGATTGCACCATCAGATTTTTTTTCAATAAATCATTCAAAACAAGATCCCACATGTATATATTTAGATAGATTTTTATTAGCGAACATTTATCTTATAAAGATAGAATATTTTTTTATTGAGTAGAGACGATGTTCTAAGTTTAGATAATAATGTTCCATTTTGTAAGAAAAATATTCATATTATAGAAGAACAATATTCTAATTTTAAGTTCACGGCATCCGAACCTAGCTGGACTGACAAGACCACCAGCCACCGTGGAGCATTGGGGAAGGCATGAGATCAACATGTGGACTTGTGTGAAAGAAAAGATGGTAAACCGCTACATGTGGATCAATGGAGGCCCAGCTCTGTAGTAACTACGGAGTAGTAGTAACCTGGACGAGGATCTATCGTATCGCATCGCATCTTCTTCTCCGTGACCCGTTCCAATCGAAAATCATACACGCCATCCCTGTGGATCAATGGGGGCACAACACCATTCAGATGATTCAGACCTGTAACTCAAACAGCAGATGCACTTAAAGGCCAGAAAAGAATAAACGATAAGGAATAGTAACTCACAATTTTCATACCTTTAGCTTTACCGTTGGCAATTGAGGTGAAGCTGTGTCAGAGCATTTCCTCAAGGGCCGTGTTTAGATCCAGAGTTGGATCGCCGGATTCGGCAAAAGTACTTTTGTTTTTTAGTGTAAAAAATTGTCCAAAAAATGATAAATTAGACTCAAAATATTCATCTCGCAAAGTATAACAAAACTGTGCAATTAGTTTTTGATTTCATCTACATTTAGTACTTCATGCATTTACCGACATTTTGATGTGATGGGAAATCTTCTTTTTGTATAGTGAAATTTAGGGGTTGGATTTGGGAACTAAACAAGGCCAAGGCTAGAATCTACTACTTCCTGACAAGAGCTGCAACTTCCTGAGCCACTGGCATTTGTAGATCCCGTAATGAGAATAGATAAGCGAGGGGTGTTTAGTTCCCACTTAAAAAAACTTTACACCCTATTCCGTCGAATGTTTGGAGATATGCCAGAAGCATTAAATATAGATAAAAAATAACTAATTGCATATATTTTACGAGACGAATCTTTTAAACCTAATTAGTCCATAATTGGACACTAATTGTTATAGTTACACATGTGCTACAGTATTTTCGAAAACTTTATAGCCCTTGAAACACGCCCTAAAACAAAGTCAACATTCTATTGCATTGAACAAATATTACACTGATCAACTCCCGCTACAAAGATTGGTCAAACAACAAATAAATGGCAAGGAAGCAACAATGAATTTGGTTGCTTCATAACATTACATGAATCAGCTAAGCCGCTACAATGCAATGAAATAATCCCTGTGGTACTACAATCCTACATCAAGAAACAGCTACTAGCGATCTAATAACTAAACAATGTCATGTATCCGGGGTGACTCCACGGATGCTCAAGCGCTTCCGCAGCTTTGAGCCTCTTCTCAGGGCAGAAGGCCAGCAGGCCCGTCAGATGACCTTCCTAGCAGCTGGAGTTCGACATCACGTGACTCGATGAACTGAATGAATGGCGTATTTTGCACTTCTAAGGAATCACCCGGAGCTAAAAATGAGGCATAGGAAAGCTTGCTATGCATGTTGTAATGCTCATGAATGCTCTATCGCAAGTAAGCTGCTGAATACCCCCTGCAAAAGGGAACCTGAAAAAGTTTGATGTCAGGTTCAAAAAAAAAGTTTGATGTCCAGGTTACAGCTAGTCGATTTCAGAAACCAAGCTGCCATAAAAGGTGCAAAGCTCAACCGTGATGTCCTGAGTTCAGAAACCAAGCTGCCATATATAGTTCAAAATATCAGCAAAGGAAAGATTTAATATCTCCAATGATTTAGCTATGGACAGGAGCGCTTGGAGATTGGCAATCAACGTGCCTGAACCGTGGCCTCTTTTTATCTTGTGCCCTTTATGTCCCTTTATGTGTCTCCCTGTTTCTCGTCTCTTTTGGGTTTCATCTCTAGCCTACCCCAACTTGCTTGGGACAAAAGGCTATGTTGTTGTAAAGATTTAATATCATTCTTTTGGAATTTTTGGAACAAAACCTAATGTCTGGAATGGAATGAAGCTGAGGCCTGCAACAGGGAGAGTTCCTTAAACACCTCCTTCCCATACCTATCAAGTACTAACAAGCAATGGTGACCCTACAAATTTTGACATAATTTTACATTAAGGTAACCAATATGTAGAAGTTTATTTAAATATACAAGACAAATTTAATTGTAGACCATTTGCTGGAACCAAAACAAATACTACTACTACATCACTACATGCTTATATATTGGTTTTTGAGGTCCCTAGAAGGCTAGCCTGTGACCATATGTCATGATCCCTGGCTACACATTCCTGAAGAATTCTCTACATGTACAATCCACATACTCTTATATCACTAAATTGTCATTGTGATCTCTGCTGAATGCCATTGAAGCTGAATATAGGTTAAACCAACAATCTCCCGATGAGGTTGATAAGAAAGAAGTTAAATAAACTAAATACCACTAAACAAAGAGTCATTTCACACAGATAATAACTGTAACGGAAAAAACATTGGAAATAGACTTGATGAGAGGAATTTAGTGACACTCCACAGAGAAAACTGGAAACTAAAACTCTGCCCCCAAATGGATTGCAAACTATTCATAATATTCAACAGATCCTCATCAATATGCAAGATTCAGCTATTTGTTTCATCTGTCATTGGTAAAAGAGGACAATAAGACATCTAGTAAGAAAGGTCCGAAGTGAACTGACAAAAAGACGTGCTGAGTATTATGATGTGTAGTATTCTGATCTTAACATGCCCTATGGGCTATGGCAGAGTTAACCGGTACCTGTTTGTTCGACTGGATCAGCAAGAGAGCAATGCTTCCCGTCAGTCAAAGCACACTACGACATTAGCTCCAGCTCTGTAGTAACAAGGACAAGGATCTATCGCATCGCATCTGCTTCTCCGTGACCCATTCCAATCGAAAATCATACTCGCCAGCCCTGTGGAACAATGGAGGCACAGAACCATTCAGATGATTCAGACTTGTAGCTCAAACAGCAGATGCACTTGAAGGCCAGAAAAGATAAGGAATAGTAACTCACATTCTCACAATTTTCATACCTTTAGCTTGCTTTACCGTTGGCAATTGAGGTGAAGCTTCAATTTTCAGAGCATTTCCTCAAGGCTAGAATCTACTACTTCCTGACAAGAGCTGCAACTTCCTGAGCCACTGGCATTGGTAGATCCCGTACCGGGAATAGATAACAAGAGACAGTTTATAAAACAAACTCGACATTTTATTAATTTATTGCATTGAACAAATATTACACTGATCAATTCCTGCTACGAAGATTGGTCAAACAACAAATAAATGGCAAGGAAGCAACAATGAATTAGGTTGCTTCATAACATTACATGAATCAGCTAAGCCACTACAATGCAATGAAATAGTCCCTGTGGTACTACAATCCTACATCAAGAAACAGCTACTAGCGATCTAATAACTAAACAATGTCATGTATCCAGAGTGACTTGAAGTTCTTGAACCACGGGTGCTCAAGCGCTTCCTCCACGGTGAGCCTCTTCTCAAGGCAGAAGGCCAGCAGGCCTGTCAGCACATCACGCCCAGTCTCCGACAGATCTGCCAAACACTCCGGATCAAGCTTTCCGGCTGCAGAGGTCATCCGATCTCGAAGCTCGGACATCTCGTGAAGCATCTCCTCCCGTGTCTCCGCCTGGAACAGAGTCTCAGCACTCAGAAGCTCCGCCATGACGCACCCGAGGCCCCACATGTCGACAGCGGGGCCGTAGTACCAATTGCCGTCGAATAGCTCCGGCGAGTTGTACTGCAGCGTCCCGCCGGGGGAGGCCTCATGCGCCTTCCCGGCGGGCTTCTGTCGCGTCGCCGATCCAAAATTGCAGACTTTGAGCTCGCCGAATGGGCAGACGAGGATATTCTCTGGCTTCATGTCTCGATGGATGAACCCCACACCATGAATCTTCTTGGCAGCGCTGACGAGCTGCCGCATCATCTCGCGGACCACGTCCTCGGACAAGGGCCTCCACATGGAGTCGCGGAGGCTTGACCCACCGTGGACCAGCTCCAACATGAGGTGGACGTCCCCGGTCTTGGGGTCGGCGGCGACATCCTGGATCCCGATGATGGAGGGGTGGCCGCGGCACACGTGGAGGCAGCCGGCCTCCATGGCGAGCGCGCGGCGATCGGGGTGGCCGATCCATTTGAGCGCCACCTTTTTGCCGATGCGGCGGTCGCGCCCCCTGCGCACCACGCCTTCGGCACCCTGGCCGAGCACCTCGAACAGCTCCAACTCGTCGATGCTCCGGGGACCGCTGTGCCGCGGTCGCTTGTTCGCGTCAGCAGCAGCGCGTGCTTCTTGGTGCGGTGCCGGGCGCTTGCGAGCCGTCGGCACCGCCGCCACCGCCGCAGACATGATCTGAACTCGAGATTGGGAGAGAAGGCAGTGGGAATCTGGGATCGAAAGTCGAGCGGAGAGCAGAGAGAAAGCGAATTGCGAATCGAGATGGAACGAAGCGATAGGCAGAAGGGGAGGGAAGGGGATCCGACAGCTGCGATGGTGGTGGCCGGTGGCGTCGCTCTAACGCCTACGACTCCGACTCGAATTCAATATTTGGTTTCAATTAGGATAAACGAAACCACGGCCTTGTACAGTTTAGATCCCTCGTTCGGGGTCGTCGAATTTGCACAGTGCTAGCCTCGAATACGGTAGCAATTTTGTTTTTTTAGTGTAAAAAATTATCCAAAAATTTATTAATTAGACTCAAAATGTTCGTCTCGTAAAGTACAACAAAACTGTACAATTACTTTATGATTTCATCTACATTTAGTACTCCATGCATTTGCCGACATTTTGATATGATGTGGAATCTCCTTTTTGCACAGTGGAATTTAGGGGTGAATTCTGGAATCTAAACAAGACCTACGGCGGGGTGGGCGTCCTCGTCTGCCAGCGTCTATTTCATATTAAGATTCATACCGAAGTGCTCTAAAAATTTATGTTCCAATGATTTAAAATCAGTACCCAAATTTTTTAACCTGCACGAATCAAAAGAACAAACTAAATAATGAGATAAAGGGTGTGTGTCCACCAATGTTTTAAATAGCGGGCTAATGTGTTTAGCGGTATATCTCTAAAACAGCTAATAGCGGAGCTATATCGGGCTATAGCGGGATAAAGCGGCTAAATTGTACATGAACACAAATAGCGGCACCCTGCCTCAAAATGCTATAGCGGGCTATAGCGGCAGCTATAGCGGGAGATTTAAAACTATGGTGTCCACCCTATTGTGAAAATTGCAAGATGATAAGGGCCTCGCATTTTTTTGGCTTTTCGTGGGCGCGCGAAAATTGCTGGACTGCCGCAAAAATGGCTTGACTGCTCTGGGTTTATGACGGCGAGGCTTTGCTGACCTCACCAAAGTTACTTTCTGACATCAGCACAGACTTTCTTAAACAAAAATCCTTTCAAGAAATATTATCTGTTCTTGTTTGCATAATATAAAAATCGCTATGATGGAACAAAATAGAAAATTACATTAGCATGCACCTAAAAAAAACATCAGAAAACACAAGGGTGGATTACATAACCCCTGAACTATAAAATCGGGTATTATACACGTTAAACTTTGCAAAACACAAGGGTGGATTGGGGATATTGAACATGGACAGGTTTACTAGAGCTCTTAGGCTCCGGTGGATGTGGTTTCAATGGAAGCAGAAAAAAAGAGCGTGGACTAATTTGAAAGTTTCTTGTGATAGAGTGGATCGGGAACTGTTCTATGCTTCTACCATTGTTACCGTTGGCGATGGCAAGATGGCCCCTTTCTGGACGTCTTGTTGGATAAATGGGAACATGGCAAAGTCAATAGCGCCATTGCTGTATGCAAAGTCAAGAAGAAAGAAGATAAGAATGAAAAATGGATCGATCATATTTATCCGCCCGCAACGAGTGATGAAGTAACACAATTTGTCAAGCTTTGGGAGGCAATAAGGGAAGTAGCTCGGAATGAAACAGTCGAAGACAGTATAACCTGGAGATGGACGATGGATGGAGAATACACTACAAAGAGTGCTTATCAGATTCAGTTTACTGGAGTTTTCAGTAAGCTGAAATTGACACCAATATGGAAGGCTAAAGCGGAACAGAAATACCGATTTTTTGCATGGACCTTTTTGCACAAGAAAATAATTACAGCAAATAATCTCTTTAAAAGAGGTTGGACTGATGACATGGAGTGTCAGCTATGTTCAAGTGATCAAGAAACTCCAGTGCACCTGTGCAAAGACTGCCCTTTCACAAAGGAGGTTTGGGGTATTATAAAACAATGGTTCAATCTCTCAGCTTTGGATTCAGTTAATATTGACGGATCTCTGCACACGTACTGGTGGAGATGCTGGCGGAAAATCGATAAAAACCAGAGAAGGCAAGTTGATGGGATCTTCATATATTTCTGGTGGAGTATTTGGAAGGAGAGAAATCGAAGAATCTTTCAACATACCTCCCTTAGCCCGCTGCAGGTCGCTGGACGTTGCAAGGATAAGATCATGCAATACCGGTTGGCTATGGCTCCTAGGGATGACGAAACACAATTGTAGTAGTAGAAGAGCGGGTTCAGTTTTACTAGTTTCAGTTTTTTCATCTCAGATCCTCTCCGGTCGTTGATGTTATTTGTTGTTAGTTTTCTTAGTTGTTCGGATGATTGTTTTGCTTCAGCGGCTTTCGTTCATGTGGTTTTTCTATTTTCAGAGTTGGGGAGGAAGAGTTGGAGTCGTGGCCCAGCTCGGACTGCATCCTGTAAAAAACCTTTTGTAAAGTTTTTTTTCCCTTTCTATCGTCTAATAAAATCTGTGGCAAAACTTTTGCCGTCCTTTTAAAAAACTTATGCAAAACCAGATAAATAACCTCTGGGCTGGTTTTGCTACTGGTTTTGCACATGTGGTGCTTCACGCTGGCTCTGTTTTGATGATGTCACCGCCTAGGTCGTCTTCTCCGACGTCACCGACTTGGCCGCGCAGCTCGCGGACCTCACCCCGCAAGGGCCTGTCCACGCTGCGGTCTGCTGCTGCTGGCCCGGCCCTTGCCCCTGTCTGCTGCCGCCTGGGCCTCCAGCCCTCTTCTGCCGCGCTCGTGGACAACGCATCCTGCGTGGTGGCGTCCGGAAACCGCCGCGCGAACTCGAGGGTCACCCACACGCTGTCAGGCTGGGCGTCTGCAACCTGGTGACCGCCGCCGGCGGCGGCGGCCTCGACGTCCTCCTGCAGCTGCCCGGCATGGACAGCCCCACCGGTCCCTACGCGTGCACAGTGATTGACGCGGCCGACGAACGCAGCAGCGACCGGCGTATGACGCGGGTACTCTACAACAGTCGCAGCTTCACAACACTCCGGTGCTACTCCTCGGAAGCGGGAAGCTGGGAGCCGGCGCCAGGATCGGCAGGACCCAGCCCGCCGTGGGAGTGGGATTGCACACCGCCGTCGTGCGCCGCGGGGTCGTGTTCTCTGGCCTCGCCTCGCGGTGGAGATTTGCATGGATGCATGCATCGTGGAGCCAGAAGCGATGCAGTGGGGATTTGCATGGATGCATGCATCGTGGAGCTTGCAAGATAATCAGAATGTAGATGCATTAGTTTACGCGTTGCGTGGTCTCCTGTTGTCCAGTTCTTGCAGCTAGTTGTGCGAGGGTTCGGAGGTGTGGGGCATTAGCGTGGGGCCGAAACGAGGCCTGGAGAAGGAAGGACGGGAGCAGAGAAGGCGTGGCAAGTCGCGAGCTCGGCTCGGCACCAATGGCGACCGGTTACCAGAAAAACCGTCGCGACGTCCTCGCGCACTGGCTTTGCGTGGCGCATTGCATTTCTGCTGCGCGCGACTACGAGGGTGCAATGCAAGACCCGCGCGTCCACAAAGCAATTCAGGAAGATCGAGAGGTTCGCCGTCTTCGTGCACGTGCTTGGTTGCTATTCCGCCGATTCCACCGTCTACGACTCCCGTGGAAGGCGCGGCCAGAGCACGGTGGTGGCCGCGGCGGGATGAAGTTGGCGCGGACGCGAGCGCAGCAGTGTCGTCGTGCGGCACAAGCATGGCGCTGACGCGAGCGCAGCAGTGTCGTCGTGCGGCACGAGCGCGGCGTCATCGTCGTGCGGCGTGAGCACGACGCGGGTGCGAGCCGGCAATGGCATCGGGAGTGCTTTGATCCAGACTAAGACTATCAGCACTCATGGACCTCTATATTCATCCTCTAAAAAGAATATTTCATCCCAGTCATCACAAAATATACAGTTTTTTCGCATCCATCCATCCTCTATATCATTCTCTATCCACTGTGGGGTCCACTTGTCACTTTATCTAAATATATCCATGTGACATCTTATTTTGAAGTATTTGTTGAAACGAATTTAATGGTACAATCGAAATTTAATTTGATTTTTTGGTTTGTGAGTTATAACATTTTTTCGTCGGTAAACTAGTGGGACCCGCGCTGGTAGTGCTCTCTCCTGCTCTCTCTCACGCGCGTGTGTGGGCAGCAGCGTCGTCCGGCACGCTATCTGCTCTCTGTCACGCTAAATAACGCGGACGTCCTCGCTTTACAGGACCGGATGCCGTATCCGCTGCAGATGAATTTTACTCTACATGTTCCTCTATCGCTTTACCGGATGGACATAGAGGTCCCGGTGCGGTTAGTCTAAGACTACCCGCACCGGCTACATTATCTGCGTACTGGAGGAGCACATACCGGATGAGGAAGCCGCACCGAGTACGCTAAACACTACGCTATGGTACAGTAGTCCGGAAAATGTAGCATGGTGGAGCTGGATAGCGGACGTCCGGAGGCTAGAGAGAGAGTATGCACGCGCCCGCGAGAGCTCTCCAGACGTGACTGCCGAGAAAAGTGAAGAGAGAACGTGCGGTGGGTCCCACCTATTCAACGAATAAAAAAATGTTATAACTCTCAAACTAAAAAATCAAATTAAATTCTGATTGTATCATTAAATTCCTTTCAATAAATACTTCAAAACAAGATGTCAAATGGATATATTTAGATAAAGTGACAAGTGGGCCCCACAGTGGATAGAGGATGGATGGATGCGGGGAAACTGTATATTTTATGGTGACTAGGATGTAATATTCCTTTTTGATGATGAATATAGAGGTCCATGAGTGCGCATAGTCTAACAGGTGGGCCTAGATGCCACGTCATCAAAACCAACCAGCGTGGATTGCCTTCTCAGCAAAACCACCTCTCAGTAGCACCCAAGGGGTTATTTGCCCGATTTCACAAAGTTTAACGTGTATAATGCCTTGTTTTATAGTTCAGAAGTTACGTAGACCACCTTGAATACGCTAGGGGGTTACTTAAACTTTTTCCAAAAAAACATCAATAATAGCCATGGAAAAAGATAACTAACACAAAAAAAAGGAATCATTGTGTGGCGAAACAATCAGTGAAGTGTTTAGACATACAACATGTACCGATGCAATGTTCACATCTATAGCTTTACTTCAAACGGATATGAACAATGTATGGATCATTTCGGTACCAAGACGACATCAAACAGAAGTGTTGCGAACTACAAAGTTGTAGATGCCATTGACTACTGCCATAATCATATAAAGTTATTCTTTCGAACGACAACATATAATATATAAAATGAGATTTACTACATAGGAGGTGAATAAATAGCCATTGAGGTATCCACTTGTAGCATAGAATATCTTAAAAGTATAACATTTTCAAATGAACACCAATAAATTTATGTAAAAATGTAGTACTCAATAAATTAATAATTTTGTAGCTCACATCGTTTTTTGTTTGAAGACATCTTAGTGTTGAAATAATCAATACAATGTTTAGGTTTACAAATACATATGCGAACATGCTCTGTAACAAGATAACTTCAAATAAAAAGTCATGAGATTAAATCTTTTAGATTTCATCGAGCTCTACAAGTTTATATAAATTTTATCTCCATCCAAGCTAATATGGAAAATGTATAATTTTTTAAGAAATATTATGAAGAACAAAAAAGTAAATTCAACCAATTCAAATGGTATAAAGGAAAATTCTACCAATTCAATTAGCGATATGGGTATTTTTTTTATAAAAAGTTATCCCAACATTTATTTTTGCAAAAAGAGAATTAAAACTAGAAAAATAGGGAAAATCCTAATATGATCTAAATGAGTGAATTTTTGGGCTTTCCCATGGGTGTTCTTATTTTCCCTTGGTCTAGGAGACGGGCAGAAGCTTTGCTGCAGATTGTAACTGGTAGTAGAGATGTTTCGGGCATTGAAGTGTATATTACTTTGGGTTTCTTGGAACCTTCCGGTGGCATTATGAGATTGTTTGTATTCCTTATAATTACTACTAATAGGTTTAAGTATATAAATGGTTTGACTTTCAAAACCTAATGTCAAAAGTCAAAATGACACAATCAAAGGTAAAGACTGACTGAACTCAATATTCTTTGCATACCAGCATGTCACATCATGTACATGAGTGCTCTATTTTGAGAGGCAAACCGCCATGTTCTCCAATGATCATTTTACCCTTGTGTGTGGGGTGTGGACACCTCACTACATGCAGGAGCTGGATCACTGTAGCGTTGTTAGATGGTCCAACCACCCAATTTGACTTGGTCGATTGATTAGTCAACATAGTGTTAGGTGTGGCAGTACCATATAGGATGAGAGGTTACGACGACTGATTTGACAGCAAGGTCTTTACTAGGATTTGGTTGGACGGCTATGAGCTTCTATGCCTCTCATGTAAGTGAATTTGGTGGTTAATGATAACATTGATTTTTGCGACTAACATTTTTGTTTTGGAGAAATAGGTTAATGTTAGGTTGCAAAGCATGAACATGAAGAAATGTCCTTAAGCATAGATGAAGAAGCAAGTTGAGGAACACCCAAGCATGAAAATAAAGAAATGTCCTCAAGCATGGATGAAGAAGCAAGTTGAGGAACACGGGGCGCGAGGAAGGAGTGCGTACATCGACAATAACGCAGACAAGTATGTCTCCTCAATTTGTGTAGTCCTCCTTGGTTGGGTCCACCCGTCTAATGTGCTGTAATCAATTAGTTGCGTTAGATGGAAAATAGAAAAAAAACATCCAACGGAGGAGATTAGAGGTGGATAGGATAGATTAGGCACTATAAGAGGTTAGGCCTTCTATGACTAACTGATTGTGACAATTACAACCTTTTTCTTGTCATTGTACCCCTTCTGTGACTATATTACTGTGGTCATAGAAGGTGGGTCATAATTCCCCTTCTGTGACTAACAGACCCAATTGTCATTAATCTTAGTGACAATTGTAGATCTGACGTGGCAAATGATGTGGTGTGTGACCTGGCCCATGTATCATGGGCTGCTTTCCTCACTAGTTAATTGGGCTAAAACTAGTTTGCCCCACACGTTGTGGCTGGCCTTTTTGGTCCAATTTCTTATGAATCTGTTTAGCCCATTCTTTTTTTTCTCTAGAGGCCGAGCATTCATATTATCAACCAAGCCTATTTAAATATTCATCACAAATAATAAATCACATCACCAATTACATAATAATCACAAGTTTTAACGTGGCGACCATAATATTTCCTCCAAACACAATGCTTCATACAACATTAGGTGCTCCAAATGTATCATGATCCTGGTCGTTCCGGGAACATTGCAGCCCATATAAATATATCAACCAGCTCATATACATACATCAGCCAGCTCAAATACACATGAGCAAACCCATATACATACATCAGCCAACCCATATAGTTCTGTGATCTTATATTAACAACAGAAGAATCTCCATACCAGGTATCTTGTACTAAATTTCTTCACGTACCAGCATGCCTCAACTTGAACTCAGTGGTCTGTTACATGAAACGCCAGATAATTAGAGATAGAATCTCATAGGCACATCACCATTTTCATCTAGCAACTTGACTAGTTTATGTTTAACCACTCTGTATATATCATCAAATTGCAGTATTAGTTTTGAAGTTTATGTTACCAACACAAGACTACATTCAGGAACTGCATGTCAAAACATTTGAAAAAATAAATTAGCAGCAAGCTACTCAACGCAGCAGAAAAAGAATAAGGCCCCGTTTGGTTTGGATGTTAAAGTTTAACAAACACGGTAGCACTTTCATCTTATTTGACAAAAAGTTTTCAATCTTGGACTAATTAGGCTTAATAGATTCGTCTCGTAAATTACTCCTAATCTGTGCCGACATGCATGCAATTAGTCTACATTTAGTACTCCATACATTTGAGGGAACATTGATGTGATGGGAGTTAAACTTTAACTCCTCCAAACCAAACGGGGCCTAATATGGGCTATGGACGCGGTACTAACAGCAAGCTATTTAAAGCAGCACAAAAATGAAAAAAGTAACCAGCGATCAATCAATTAATAGGTACAAATATTTCTCAAAGCAGAATGAAAACAAATCAATAGTAAATAAGCAGCACACTAATTAGTCAGCTAACAGGAGCTTCTATTTACACATGGGCAAAATAAGCCAAGCTTAAAAATAAAGCATACTGCTGTTGCTGCTATGCCGAACTGAACTCTACTGAACTGAACTGCTAGCAGTAGCTACTGAAAGTACTTCACAGAACAGAACTGAACCGAACTGCTGCTATGCCCGAACTTATATAGCTACTGCTGCTGCTATGCCGAACTTTCGTCATGAGCTATTGTCACAAAGATTGGGAAGGGCACACGGTGACGGTTGTTTATGACTAAAACACATCTTGGTCAGAAACGCTTGTCATCCAGTAAAAATTTATCATAAACGCATCGTTTCTATGGCTAAAAAGTGCTTTGTGATATGAAAATTGTCATAGAAGGCATAAACTCTTGTAGTGAGGGCGAGCTATATTTTCAAGTAATCCATTCCTTTGTAGTATAGATATAGATATATACTATGTATAGACATTAAAAAAAACATATCCAACAAAAAAAATCCATTACACAAAAGAGGAAGCTGTCACAAGTTACAAGAACAGGTACACGGCAATGGCAGAGCCAGCCATACGGTTCTGTGTTACTAGTACATAGCTCGTGCCTCGTGCAAGAAAATTCTGCACCAAACTCATGCTAGAACACAACACCTGCTCTAGCTCCCCCTCAAGCTAGGCAGCTTATGAACCTGCACGACACAACGCCACCCCCTTCACCCTGCAAGCGCCGACGCTGGAAAGTTCATGCATGGGCGTCAAACGTTCGATCTTCTCGGCGGCTTGGGCGAATCGCTCGCTCTTGAGCTGAACACTGATCTTGGGTACTGAGAATCGACCATCATCTCCTGTAAATTTCCCATCGAATGCTCGTCTCAGTTATGCTTAGAATTGAAGTTCGTTATTAGTCGTGTTGGAAAAATGTTTGGTTGTTATGGACGGAGGATGCTTACGGCGGCGTGCGACCGTGAGACGTTGCTGTGGAACGGCGAGCTGTGCATGCCCATGCCGCCGCCGCCCCTGATGGCGCCGCAGTACTGCATGTTGTCCTCGCCGAGCGCGCGCAGCCGGTTGAGCTCCGGGAGCACGACGGCGCCGAGGTCGGGCCGGTCCTTGCGGCGCAGCTCGCAGCAGCGGAGCGCCATCTCGGCGAGGCACTGCGCCTCCTCGAGGGGCCAGTCCGGCACGGCGGGGTCGAGCATGTCCAGCAGCGCGCCGCGTTCTATGGCGCGGCCGACGTGGTGCGACAGCCCCCATGGGCGGCTTCGCCGTGATGATCTGCAGCAGCATGACGCCGAAGGAGTAGATGTCGGACTTGACGCCGAGCATGCCCGTCTGCTGGTACTCCGGGTCGATGTAGCAGAAGGTCCCCGCGGTGGACGTCATCCGGTACTGCGTCACGGTGTCGGCGACGGACGGCGGCACGAGCCGCGCCAGCCCGACGTCGCTGATCTTGCTCACGTAGTTGCGGTCCAGCAGGATGTTCCCCGGCTTGAGGTCCCGGTGCACCAGCGGCTCCGGCTTGGTCTGGTGCAGGAACAGCAGGCCCGTGGCTATCTCGGCGCAGATGCGGAACCGGTGCTGCCAGGGGATGACGGGCCCGGCGGCGCCGGAGCAGCGGCGGAACAGGCAGTCGTCCAGGCTGCCGCTGGCCATGTACTCGTAAACGAGGCAGCCGTACTCCGGGCACGCGCCGAGGAGGAGCACCATGTTGGGGTGGCGGATGCAGCTCAGCACCTCCACCTCCTGCTGGAACTGCGACCGGCCCTGCGCCGCGTCGGGGCGGAGCACCTTGATGGCGACCTGCGTGTGGTCCAGGAAGCCCTTGTACACGGGGCCGTACCCGCCCTCGCCGACCTTGCGCGTGTCGTCGAAGTTGTTGGTAGCCTGCTCGATCTCCTCGATGCTGTAGCGGCGGTACCGGACCTCGTGCGACATGCCGCTGCCGCCGCGGTGGTTCTTGCGCTCCTCGGCCTCCTTGAGCAGCTTCTTCTCCGCGCTGATCCGCTTCTGCACCTCCATCTCCGCGATCCGCTGCGACGCCTCCGCCGCCTCCATGGCCGCCTTCGCCTTCGCCTTCTCCCGCTCGATCATCGCCATGGCCGAGTCCTCTGTTATCCGCGAGTCCTGCGTCTTCTGCTCCTCCTCCATCTTCCACCGCTGCAGCTCCATGGCCTTCTGTTTGGCCGTCAGCGCCTCCTTGCAGGCCGTGCTGTACATGTCCATGGTCTGCTTCAGCTCCAGGCGTAGCCTCTTCATCTCCGCCTCCACGTCGTCCTGCTGTTATTAGGAATTCAAGATGGTGGCAATGGAGATCGAGATCTGAGAATCGATCGAGCTAACAAATAATACAAAATCAAGTAGTCACCATGCCGAGGGAGCAGAAGGAAGAGCTGCTGCTCTGCGAGAAGGTGGTGTGGTCCATGCCGCCGCCGAAGGAGTCGCCGCCCCACTTGCTGGGCGTGCGCGACATCTCGAAGCTGTGGTCGTAGCTGTCCACGGAGCCGTTGGACATCCGCGGCGGGATCGCCGAGTGGTGCTCGACGCTCCGGCGGCCGGTGCTGCTGACGAACGAGATGTCCGCCGAGTCCGGCATGGACATGTGGCTGAGGTCGGCGTACGACTTGCGCGTGTTGGCGGGGCCCCCGCGCGCGAACGGCGAGCGGAAGTTGTCGACCCGCGGCGTCTCGCCGTGGTCAGAGTGGCCTCTCGACGACGAGGACCACCGCTGCGACTGCGGCGGCGGCTCGGGCTTGGGCGTCGCGACGGCGGCGCTCTGCGCCGACTGGATCTGCGACCGGAGCGGCGACACCCGCGGTGCGGCGCGGATGGAGTTGCGCTGCGACGACACCTTCCCCTTGTTGACGACGTACACCGTGCAGAAGTCCGGCGCGCCCTTGGAGATGGTGGTCGGGATGTCCGCCTTGAACCGGACGAAGCCGCCCCTCGCCGTGGCGCCGAGGACGAGCTTCTCCACCGCCGCGTGCGCCGAGAACTCGATGATGGACTTGGCCACGTCGTGCTCGTCTAGCACCACGTCCTTGCAATGGATCTGCAGCAAGGCAACACACACATGTCACAACGTCTCCTCCATCGGTGCACGACAATCGTCACGTACGTCTTTGCGGGTGCAGAAGCATCGGAACGGGAGGAAGAGGTCCTTCATGTGCGGGTCCGTCGGCTGCTTGAACCCGGCGGCGTCCTCCACGCCGCCGGAGGTGCCCTTGGTGTTGACGTGGACGAGGACGATGGTCTGCCCCTTCTGGACCAGCGAGTCGATGGCCCACTTGAGCGCGTTCTGGCTGTTCTTGTCCTTGTCGATGCACACGGCCACCAGCGGGTAGCCAAGGTCCGTCCCCATGTCCCTGTCGCCGTCATGGTACGACCGCCCCATCTGTCGTCGTTGCCGACGGCGGCGTACGGTGTGACCCTCCTAGCTTCCGCCGGATTAATCGTTCGGCTCACGAGCCACAACACGACGACCGACGAGGATCTCAGTGTTGTGCCATGGCCAGATCGATCGATCAACGGACGGGAGGACGACGGGGGCACGCCGAGGGGCCGGGAGGGCACGTCGTCGGTCTTCTTCGCAGCTTCCTGCTCGAAGGTTGACCTCCGTTATTAAGCACGCCATTTTCGGGATGTGGTGGCCGTCTGGGCCGTACGTGCCGGCCGAAAATAGAGGTGTTCACCGGGGCTTCAACCTCGTTCAACGGGTGGCCAGTGGACAACGGATTCCTGTCCTTTTGGAACACGTGTTATAATACTCGAGGATTTTTTTTTTACCCTTTGGAAACAAAGACCCATCGTCACAAAACCACAGTACTTGCATTGCTGACGAGTGCACATGATTTCAACTTGTACTTCCTCCATTCCAAACTAGTATAGTTTATTTTAGCTTTTTCAAAGTCAAGCTTAACTTCTTTAACTTTGCCTAGTTTATAGCTACAAAAACATATCAAAATCTATAATAACAAATTAGTTTCACTAAATTGTACATAAAATATATCTTGAAAGTGTGTTCGTTTAAACTTGTAGATGCTAATATATATCTTTTATAAAAAAAAGTTGTCAAAGTTAATAAAGTTCCACATAGGATAAATAATTTTTTTGAAAAAAAGAAGGATTAGTATAACACGAGCTGAAAACAAAGGTGAGGCTGTGAGGGAGAGGTGATTTTGGCTAAGGCTCACCTTCACTAGGAAAAGGTGATCCTATCTAAGCTAGCTAGGCAGCCAAACATGATCTAGATAAGCCATTCTTTACTAGTACAAGCAAACTAAACACATGCCTCTTGCATTACTGGAAGAGGATTGGGCTGCCCAGGCCTAGTTGGCTAGCCCGTCTAGATCTAAAACGTGAACTAAACACATCCTATATGTCGTGTACATGTCGCTAAACCAAGTTACCTTTGCCCGCCATAATAAATAGATACTTTTCTTATGACTGGTTGATTTAATTTACAACGAAAATGTATTCAGTATTCATTTGGTGCCCCTTCAAAAATATCATGTGAACGCCTTAGAATGAAAGCCTCAGGTTTATGCATGGAAAACAAAGTGTACCTAAAGTTAAACATGTATATTCTTTACAGATATAGTGTACTCCGTATCACATATATGTGTCCATACAGTCTCAATATTTTTTACATATATATATTCCTGTCCTTGGGCATATCTGACCTTTGCTCCATTGTATAATTAGATTACAATATTGCAGCAGTATATTTTCTTTCCTCAAATCTCCTTCATAGTATTAACCATTTTGTTGATTTAATTCGGCTGGTTAGTTGGCCAAGGGCCTTTCACAGGTTGCTACCCCCCTTTTTTTTTTACCAGAACATGTGCGTCACTCCCGATCTTCATCTTTTTCTTCCAGGAAAACCTCAGGTACTGATGAGTTCATGTTATCTATTTTGGGAGATGGCAGAGGAGGCTGAATCCTAATTTTTTATCGTTTCTTTTAATGGCACTATTAGCACTTGAACGTCCGGACGGACGACGCATCTGGACACCTGCGCCTGCAGTCCGCTTCCCGCACCATTTCGCACGCCCACGTGGGGCCCGTGCCGCCCGGAGGCACCCATCCGAGAGCTTCCTCAAGCCGCCGTTGACCACTACTGTAGGGGTGTGGTCTACCCACCGCCACTAACCACCGTGGAGGTGAGAAACACAATCGAAAATTAGATCCACACTGACTAGATTGAGAACCGCTACACTCGCCCGATCTACTTTTAAAACATCCAGATGAAACACTTACAATATACAAAAGAAGACAGATGAAACACTTGAAACATGCTTCTGAAACACTTGCAAAAACACTTCAAAACCATTTAAACATATGCAATATCCAGATAAAACACTTGCAACGTATGTGTGAAACATATGCAACATCCAAATAAATACACTTGCAACATACGTCTGAAAAAAAATAAAAACATTGGGAACAGACATTTGCAACATACGTGTACAACCATTGTAACATATGAAACATCTCGATCTACTTTTGCAACATCCATCTAAAACACTTACAATATATATCTATCTGAAACACTGGAAACATACGCTTTCAACATGTGTTTTTTGCCCTTCTTCTTCCGTGTGACGCAGAGCAGAGCGAGAAAATTTGGGTCCGGCCAGCCTGCGATAGAGGATGGTTGCGTGGCCTGGCAGCGGCCAGCTGCGCCTGCGCCTGGCCTGGGTTCGGCCAGCGACGACCCCCTCTCCTGGCCGCCAGACCTGGGCACAGCGGAGGATGGGGCACGACATGGCACGACGGGGGACGGAGGCGCCGTTGGGGATGGGGGAGCCATGGGGGATAGCGGCGGCGATGCACCAGAGTGGTGTGCGTGGCGGCGGGACGGCAAAGTGGGGCATGCGGATGCAACAATGAAGACCTTACGACTGAAGCGAGTGGGGAATTTTTGTCATAGCGTGCTCAGTAGAGAGTAGAGAGATGGGGAGAGCATAGAGGGGAGCATGCTAGTTGCCTGTTGGACCGGATCGCTGTGCAGGCTTGGGTACGCGGCGACCAGGCAGACAAACGCCCGCTCCTGAGTATTATTGTTCTTTTAATGTTTGTAAGTGATACATCCGGCCCAGGAGGGGATGATGAGGACATCGCCAAGATGGAGTCGAGGACGACTCCAATTCAAGAAGGGGAGGATGATGAGGACATCGCCACGCTGGACACGCCGACGTTATGGTCTTTCCCAAGTTGCAATTCGTCCCCAACTCAGCTGCCACGTTACCCTCGGATTCAGCAGACACGTCGTCACTGTTTTGGTCATAACTCTCTCATACGACATCAAAACGGGGCGTTCTTGGATGCGTTGGAAAGGGGACGACGACGACATCGTTTTGGATCTGGTCCCAGCTCCAGAAGATCCGTGGATCATTCTGTGTGACCACGTCAAGGTGTTGCGTCACCTATTTGGGCCAACTTGGCCATGTATTGTGTCGGGCCTTAAGCCCAAGTTGTGGGCGCCCAACCCCTGGCCGTTCACAACCCTAGGTTGAGTCTTAGACTATAAATACAGCCGCCGCCGCTGTTAGACAATCGAGAAACTGAATCGTTCATTGTAACTGTGGTGACAAATCCTTTTACAGTGATCCAGGGCCCCCGTTCTTGATCTCCTCCACTGTGTCGATTAGTCCTTTGGAACCGAGTTCTTGAACCCTCTATTGATATTCGCATCATTCATATTTGCAATTTCAGATTGCGTGTTTTAACCTTCTTGCTCGTGCGCTTCGATTCACTTGCAGGAAAAGCCTTCTTGGCGAGGTCAATCAAGTTGTGCTTGGTTGATAACCAACGAAGCAGTGGTGTAACGGTTGCAGGGTTCGAATCGTGTCTGATTTGAAGCCGGATCGCCAACGTCGAGATCTCCACAAGTCGAACTTACCGGTTACCTCACGGAAGATCGGGCCAGTAGTCATCAGTAAGCACCCCAATTATAGATATTAATAACTTCTACTATATGTTTACTACCGTTTAACCTATATAATACTGTGTTATATACCCCTAAAATAGAACTTATGTCTTACAATTGAGTGAAACAGTTTGATGTTTTTCCTCCAAAGATTAATTTCCTTTCTGTCATGTACACATGTTTGCTCGGTTACTCCTTTAATGGTTCTTTCAACATTTTTTTTCGACATTTTATTAGGTTCTAAACTCTAATGTTCCAAATTTTCTTCCACACCTTATTTTTGTCTTTATGCAATGAACAATTCAACTGAAATCTATTTTATCTATACTACTATTTCAGAATATATCTATTTGGATTTGGACTCAAAACTTCATCCATACACTATGCCGTTATTTCCCCAGAACAACACAATTTCTATTGTTGCAATTTCTTTTTTGTGTATTTGTGTTCTCAACGTTGGGACTACTTCAATAGTAATAGTAAAGGCATGATCAAATAGTTCAGTTCAGGATTAGTTGCTCTGGCTTAGAATGCAATTTGTAACCTCCATTACCATTTCTCCATGTGTGCAGCAGCCAAAAGTGGCGCAGCGTAGCGCACCCGCTACCCACCGTGCTAGTCTCTAATCCATCCATGGATTGGGTAAATCCCACCACTACACCTAATACACATGTGGAATCATAACCACCGATGACCACCCATAGAATGCCGCTAAGCATTTGGATACTCGTGTGTTCTGAAGAATGCACACCGTGATATAAACAAATTGAGCTACAAATTTGAATTTAGTAGTCAGACCGTCGATAAAAATTCAAAGCCTATCGTTCATCTATAAAAAAAACTACTATAAAAATCAAATAAATGTGCTAGAAAAACAGTAGTAGGATTTAATAAACCTGCCATAAAATTACAAAAAACACAAAAGCAGAATTTCACCTAGAAAATAGAGATTTAATAAACCTGCTATAAAATTACAAAAAAAAAAAAACACACACAAGCCGAATTTCAACTAGAAAATAGAGAAATTAACATGCACGAGCATGGCTGAACATATTACAGGTACATGTAATATTTGTAGGTTAACTAGAATCACTGATTCAGCACTGACCATCCAAGCACACACCAGACGTACACATATGCATGGTTTTTGAAGTCTGCTACAAAAGTATAATTTGAAGTCTACTAGGTGTTCTAGCTATGAAGAATTTCTTTAACATGAAACATCCAAGCAAAAGACAGCTATGCATTTGGCAGCAACAGAGAACTTTGGAGACAACTCCAGCACTAACAACTCTCCCTCCTTCCATCGAAACTTTTTTCCCTGCATCATGTGAAACAAAAGTAAGACAAAAGATTATTTGACATTGAACTTACAAAGATATTTGAAAATAAAATGGTCTCTCTACACTTCCTCTTGATTCTTTGTCTCAGCATTCATGCTCACTAACAGCTAGAAATTCACTGCTACATTTTTCAACCAAAGAGACATCTATAATGTTGTGCAGATAGATAGAATCAAGAAGATTGCTAAGTAATTGCAAAACTACAAACTGCGATCAGTCACGAAGACAAAGGATTGCAATAATTTACACTAATTTCTGTGCAGACTGTACAAGTTTCTGTGCAGAATGTACAAGTTTCTAAGAACTATTACTTGTTCTTAGAAAACTCATTGCCAAGTTCCAACAAATAAGTTCCACTCCAATAGGATATGCATATTTGGAACTGTTTTAACATGTGTATAGCATTGCAGCAGACTGACTAGTACATCTGCAGATGAACAAAATTCATGCCTGATGCTCCACACTTTTTTTTTTTGCGAAGCTCCACAAATAATAATTACAGGCTACAGAGTACACAAATGATACACCACAAACAATTCAACCTATGGGCTACCCACAAAAGTGATAATGCATTCATCAATTTCACAAAACTAATTAATATATTCATCAGTTTCACAGAGGCAATAACAAGATGGAAGAGGAGCAGTACCAGATTACGCTGTTCTAATCTTCTTCCTTAACCACTTGGGTCGTGTAGAGTCTTTCGCGGTCATGAAAATGACCCTGTTTTGTGGATCTTTGAAGACATCAGAAGCCTCGACCTTCTCATCATCTGATAGATCCTCCATGTTGTCCACAACAGCAATGCACACTTGGATGGGGAACTGTTCTTGCCCTTTTCTGCTGCACGGGTTCAGCCTCGGCTTGCTTCTCTTTCAGTTCCAGAAACCATTCCATCATCTCAACAACCTTCCCATCTTGTCTGCGTTTGAATCCTGCCCTTTCCGCTTTATCACTAGACACTGGATTTTTGTTTCTAGAAGTAGCAGGCCTTCTCTCTCTTTTGTTTAATGATGAACTAGTGGTTGGTTGGTCCACAATTCTGACCTCATCATCATCATCCATAGCTTGTCCAGAAGGGTCAAAAGGGCCCTTTTCAGTTTCTTCCCCAATATAATTGGCTTGTGTGATGTCAGATTGAAAAGGTTGTGTGGCAGAACCTTGATAAGGATGTGTGACAGGAACTTGGAAAAAAGGTTGTGTGATAGCACCTTCATATGGCTGTGTGACAGGAACTTGGGAAGAAGGTTGTGTGTGTGTGTGATACCACCTTGAGAATGCTGTGTGACAGGAATTTGGGAAGAAGGTTGTGTGATACCACCTTGATAAGGCTGTGTGACAGGAACTTGGGAAGGGGCTATGGAGGTAAAGTTTAAGGTTCCCTCAGCAGTTTGTCCTGCACCAAAAAATAAAGTAACTAATGATTAATTCAACTGAATACGACATGTTTGATTGCAAGGAAGATAAAGCTATGCATTGATGACATACCATCATATAGCTCTCCTAAAGACTCAAACAATGGGAAAGATTTATTCCGGAATCTCTTGGCCTTAGGATGAGACTATTGAATGCAATAATGAAAAGTAATTAGCAATAGAGGTTAAACCAACAATACATTTAAGAATTTAATAGTTGTAATAGATAAGAAATCTCACAGTAATAATGTTGTTCCAAACAGCTTCATCTCCCTCAATCCTGCACAGCTTTTCATTCCAACGTGCACCACTTTGTTTTCTTGCTTCTTTTAGAACTCTGTATTCCCTCTCTGTCTTTGTCTTGGATTTGAACCTTTGTAAATCTGACATACGGGAACTTCTCATGGAATAATTTGACAATTTTGTTCCATGCTTCTGTTGACCATCCATTCTCTCCCCTATAACATTCATTGTTGTGCTCATGAAGAAGGTCAATCAAAGCCTTTTCAAGTCCCGCATTCCAACTCGCTCTAGAATGATCAACTGTCACAAAAAATGTAGCAATTAGAATGGAATTTTTGCTGCAACAAGCCTACTTGCATCTACTATTCAATTAGAAGCAAGAAAGCAACAACGGCCAGTACAGCTGTTGAAAAATGGAAGTTCAGCAGGCCCTAAAGCAGCAACAGCCAGTATAGCAGCAACAGCAGCCAGTACAACCTACTGAACTGAAAAAGTAATAACAGGACATACCTTTTGGTGATGGTTTTCTCTTTTGTGTGCTTGAAATCTTTGGAGAAGGCTTTCTTTGGACAGCTGCAGCTTTCATCAAATTGATCCTCGGAGACCCCCTTCCAAACATCATTACTGTAAATACAAGAATCTGATATTTAGCGCATTATTACTGTAATAAAAAAACAGATTGTTGCAAATAGAAGAACCTGATAGGGAATAAAAGTAAAAAAACACAAAAGTAAATTAATTCAAAACTAGTTAAGACTCACATTTATTAGAACACGTTATGACTGTAGTCATTCCACATATTTAGTGCTATCATATCTCTAACTGTGTTCCAATCCTCTATTTGGCTGCTAAGAGACATCACATCATTATTGTAGTGGTTGTCACCTCCAGGGAGATCAACAAAATGTTCTGGACATATATTGCTAGTTTGGAGATTCAACCAACCCTCATCCCCATTTTGCATCCGTGTAAGATTGTGAAGCACCACTGCTGCAGCTGGTATTTTCTGTCAAGAGCCTTATGATCTAGGGTAGGCGGCCCTCGACTACGGAGTTCGTAATCTCCGGCCGTGGTCTTCCGATGCGGAGGTTATGCCCCTCACTGCCGATCGGGCTTGAGAGCGAGAGGGAGGAGAGCAGGTAATTGATCTTGCTTAATCTCATAATTCGGTTTACAGGGAATATATATATGGCCATCGGCCCTAACCAACGGAGGAAACAAACTCCTCAATTCAAGGAACTAATTAAAGGTAGCCAATAATATCTTAACAACTAAAGATAGCTTTCCAACTTCAGCCACTTTCGCTGATCGCTTCCTCCTCGCTTGCATGCGCCGTGCCCGCGATCACCGCGCGTTCTGCGTCCATGCGTGCGCCCGCACGTTCTGCTGCCCGGCGCACATCTCTAGCTCGGCGTCTCCTGGTGTAGGTTTTCCCCCACATGACATCTCCCCCCCCTCAAGACTCAGCTCGTCCTCGAGCTGAAGGGCAGGGTACTTGGCACGGAGAACGTCGATGTCCTCCCAAGTTGCCGAAGCCGGAGACTCGCCCTTCCATTGAACAAGGGCCTGGCGCACACCTCGCGCCAAACGAAACCGAACCGCATGTTCCGGCTCAGGGGCGATGGCGCCGTGATGTAGAGGAGGCAGCGCCGGTGGTGCATCCGGAGGCAGCCCGTGGAACTTCTTGAGCAGGCCAATGTGGAACACGTCATGGAGACGAGCGCCGGCCGGTAGCTCCAGGCGGACAGCCACGTCGTTGACGAGGTCGGTGACGCGGTACGGCCCATAGAAGCGGGGCTTCAGCTTGCCCGTGCTGGACTGAGGAAGCGACGAGGCGGCTCGCTGGCGCAGGCGGAGAAGCGCCCAGTCACCCACCTGGTATGCAACGTGGCGGTGGTGCTTGTCATAGTGCAGCTTCTGGACCGCCTGAGCTTGCTCGAGCCTGTAGCGGATGTCGGAGAGGAACTCCGCCCGCTCCTCCATGCTCCTGGCAACGGCGGCGACCCGCGTGTCCCCCGGTTCGTAGGAGCGGATGGAGGGTGGATCCCTGCCATAGACGACCCGGAACGGGGTGTCCCGAAGCGAGGACTGGTACGCCGTGTTGAAGATGAATTCCGCCCATGGGAGCCAGCGCAGCCATTGCCGTGGACGATCCCCTGTGAAGCAACGTAAGTACATAATAATCACCCGGTTAGCCGCCTCGGACTGCCCATCCGACTGGGGGTGGAATGCCGTCGTCATATGCAGCTTGGTGCCCATCAGCCGCATGAGTTCACGCCAAAACGTCGAGGTGAAGATGGGGTCGCGATCCGACACCATGGACTGCGGAATACCATGTAGACGAACGATCTCGGCGAAGAAGGCGTGAGCGACGGATTCGGCGGAGTATGGGTGCGCCAGCGGGATGAAGTGACAGTATTTGCTGAACCTGTCCACCACCGTCAGAATGACGGACTTGCCGCGCACTCGTGGCAGCGCCTCGACGAAATCTAGAGCGATGTCGGTCCAAACGCCCTGGGGCACCGGCAGGGGCAGCAAGAGACCGGCCGGCTCAAGTGCTCGGACTTGTAGCGTTGGCACACTACGCAGGAGCGTACCCAGTCCTGGACGAGCTGCTTCACGTTGGGGATGTGGAAGTCGCGCCGGAGGCGGTGCAGGGTACGCTGGACACCCTCATGCCCATCCTCATGTGTAGCCTCGATGATCTCCCGAGCTAGGGGCGATGCCGAGGAAATGTACAGCCGGCTGTTGTACTGCAGCAGGTCGTCGACGATCGCCCAGGGGCCCGTGCGCGTGCCGGTTGTGACCTCGTCGCGGAGAGCAGTGAGCGCCGGGTCCTGACGCTGTGCGTCATGCAGCTTGCCGATGAAGTCGAAGCGAGGCGCAGACAGTGCCAAGATGGCGCCCTCCTCCGTGTCGCGCCGCGACAGGGCGTCCGCAACAGCGTTCGCAGTGCCCGGCTTGTATTCGACGGCGAAGTCGAACCCCAGCAGCTTGCCCACCCAGTGATGTTGAGGGATGGTGGCGAGGCGCTGGTCCAGCAGGTATTTGAGGGAGTAGTGGTCGGTCTTGACGACGAAGCGCCGGCCCCAGAGGTACGGCCGCCAGTGACGGACGGCGTGCACCAGTCCGATCAGCTCCCTTTCGTAGGCAGCGAGGGCACGATGACGAGGCGCGACTGGCCGGCTGAAGAACGCCACGGGGTGTCCGTCCTGGACCAGCACGGCACCAAACCCGTGGGTGGACGCGTCGCACTCGACGGTGAACGGCCTGGCGAAGTCCGGCATGGCGAGGACGGGCGCCGAGGTCACTGCTGCCTTAAGGGCGTCGAAGGCAGCAGCGGTGTCGTCTGTCCAGGAGAACCCGTCTTTCTTGGTGAGGGCCGTTAGCGGGGCGGCGATGGTGCCGTAGTTGTGGACGAACTTCCGGTAGTAACCGGCGAGGCCGAGGAAGCTGCGCACCGCCCGTGCCGAACGGGGAACCGGCCACTCGTGGATAGCCTGAAGCTTGGCCGGATCCATGGCGACGCCCGCCTCGGATATGACGTGGCCGAGATAGGACACCGAGGGGGCGCCGAAGGTGCACTTGCTGCGCTTGACGAAGAGGCGGTGCTGACGGAGCACGGAGAGGACGGTACGCAGGTGCCGCAGGTGGTCGGTCCAAGTAACACTGTAAATCAAAATGTCATCAAAGAAGACAAGAACGAAGCGTCGCAGAAACGGTCGGAGCACGTCGTTCATCAGCGCCTGGAACGTTGCCGGGGCGTTGCACAGCCCGAATGGCATGACGAGGAACTCGTAGAGGCCGTCGTGTGTACGGAAGGCGGTCTTGTGGACGTCCTCGGGTCGCATCCGCACTTGATGATACCCCGACCGCAGATCGAGTTTGGTGAAGAAGCGGGCGCCGTGGAGCTCGTCGAGGAGCTCGTCGACGACGGGGATCGGGAACGCGTCCTTGACGGTGAGGGCGTTGAGGGCGCGGTAATCGACGCAGAAACGCCACGAGCCATCGGCCTTCTTGACGAGCAGTACCGGCGAGGAGAAAGGTGAGTCGCTGCGCCGGACGACTCCCTGCTCGATCATTGCTGCGCACTGGCGTTCCAGCTCGTCCTTGTGCGCCGCTGGATAGCGGTACGGACGGACCGCCACGGGAGCTGAGCCAGGCTTGAGGACGATGGCGTGGTCGCGGCCACGTGGAGGTGGAAGGCCCGTCGGTTCACCGAAGACGTCCTCATATGCGACCAGGAGCTCATCCAGGAGCGTCCCACTGGCCGCGGCGAGGGTGCGCAGGTGCGCTGTCGAGGGCGAGGCCACGCCCGTCCATGCGAAGCGTTGCCCATCTCGCTGGAACGCCATCGACCGGGAAGCAAAATCCCACACGATGGGACCCAACGTGCCGAGCCACCGAGTGCCAAGCACCACGTCGAAACCTGCGAGGGGCATCACAAAAAGATCGGTGTGGAATGTGGAGCCGTTGATGGTGAACGCCGCGTCCCGGATGACACCAGGGCAGGCCACTCGTTCACCGTTGGCGACGATGGCCGTCATGCGCGGGCTGGACTGGATCGAGAGGCCGGCACGCCGCGCCGCCTCCTCACCGATGAAGCTGTGCGTCGAGCCGCCATCCAGCAAGGCGAGGAGGCGTCACCGACGGTCACCTGGAGCTGGATCGTGTCCGCGATGGGCACGCCGGCGACGGCATGGAGGGAGAACACGGGCGCCTCCGTATCCCCTGCAGCGTCCGCTGCATCACCCTCAACCGCGACGTCGTCGATCTCCACCCCGTCGACGAAGAAGAGGCGACGGCAGAATCTGTTGTGGCCACGTGTGAATTTCTCATTGCAATTGAAGCACAGACCTTGGCGACGGCGTTCAGCCATCTCTTCCGGCGTCAGGCGCCGGGGGTTTGCCGCATCGCGACCTTGTGGGGCGGCCGCTGGTGGGGCAGGCAGCGCCAACTGTGGCGCGGGTGCAGCTGGCGCGAGCCGTGGCGCAGGCGCAGGTAGCAGCCCACGCGGCGGGGCACGTGGCGGAGGTGGTGCCGGCCTATCGCGCTCCATCAACTCCACCTGGCGTGCCAGGCTCATGGCGGCGGCGAGCGTCTCCGGATGGTGGATGCGGACGGCGTGGCTGAGAGGCGGCAGAAGACCGCCGGTGAAGAGCTGGACGCGCTGGGACTCGTCGAGGCGACCCGCGCGCGGCAGGAGCGCCTGGAAGCGGTTCGAGTATTCCTCCACTGTTCCCGTGCGCCGGCATTCAGAGAGTTCGAAGAGCGGGGCCGAACGCAGGGGTGGCCCGAAACGCAGGTTGACGAGTTCCTTGAAGCGCCCCCACGTCGGGGCTCCCTCATCCTCGAGCAGCTGGGTGTACCATGTCTGCGCGACGTCGTCGAGGTGGTAGGACGCCATGCCGACGCGCTCTTCGGCCATGGTACGGTGGTGACGGAAGTACGCCTCGAATTTGTTGAGGAAGAGCAGCGGATCCGTGGTGCCGTCGTAGCGGGGAAAATCCCACTTCTTGGGCCGGGGGGGCAGGTCGAGGTCGCGCGACCCATCAGGGTGGCGAGGCGCGCTGCTGTCGGCCGTCGAGGCCTTGTCCTTCATGGTCTCCATATCAGCCTTCAGGGAGGTGATGTCGGCGGACATGTTCCTGATCTCCTGCAGAAGGTCGGCGATGGTGGGCTCGGCCATGTCGGCGGCTGGGTGGGCTGCGGAGGCGGTGGATGGGGCAGGGAATTGCGGCGCTGGCGCTGGTGGTGGGCTAGGAGCGGCAGCTGGTGTGGAAGATGAAGGTGCGGCGGCTGAAGATGAAGGTGCGGCGGCTGCTAGGGCTGGGCTAGGCGCGGCGGCTGGTGTGGACGATGAAGGTGCGGCGGCTGCTAGGGCTGAGGATCGAGTGGATCGCGATACCAGGTTGTCAAGAGCCTTATGATCTAGGGTAGGCGGCCCTCGACTACGGAGTTCGTAATCTCCGGCCGTGGTCTTCCGATGCGGAGGTTATGCCCCTCACTGCCGATCGGGCTTGAGAGCGAGAGGGAGGAGAGCAGGTAATTGATCTTGCTTAATCTCATAATTCGGTTTACAGGGAATATATATATGGCCATCGGCCCTAACCAACGGAGGAAACAAACTCCTCAATTCAAGGAACTAATTAAAGGTAGCCAATAATATCTTAACAACTAAAGATAGCTTTCCAACTTCAGCCACTTTCGCTGATCGCTTCCTCCTCGCTTGCATGCGCCGTGCCCGCGATCACCGCGCGTTCTGCGTCCATGCGTGCGCCCGCACGTTCTGCTGCCCGGCGCACATCTCTAGCTCGGCGTCTCCTGGTGTAGGTTTTCCCCCACATGACATTTTCACTTGGTTTTCAATGGGAAACGCAACGAGACAATTCCTTTCATGTACTCCTAGAAGCTCTCTAACCTTTTCTTCACCAGACTGACTTGAAGTATGCCTTGCTCTTTTCTCTCTCCCTCATTACTAGTTAGAAGATACAGGGTAGGCAAAAAGAACAACATAATCTCCTCATCCTCCTCTTCTTTTCTCTTCCTAATTATCAAATCCATTATCTTCTAACTAGAAGGAAAACTGAATCTAAGATGGCTGCAGCTAGCAAAAAAGCAACAACAACAACAACAAAGCCTTTTAGTCCCAAGCAAGTTGAGGTAGGCTAGAGTTGAAACCCAACATGAGCCCCTAGTCACGGTTCAGGCACGTCAATAGCTGTTTTCCAAGCACTCCTATCCAACACAAAGATCTCTAGGTATATCCCAATCCTTTAAATCTCTTTTTATTGCCTCCTCTCATGTCAGCTTCGGTCTTCCTCTACCCCTCCTCACATTGATATCTCGACTTAGAACTCCACGATGCACTGGTGCTTCTGAAGGTCTCCTTTGGACATGGCCAAACCACCTCAACCGATGTTGGACAGCTAGCCAAAAAAGAAGAAGAAGAAGAAGAAGGTTTCAGAAAATAACTAGCTACAGCCCAGAGGTACAAGGAAAAAAAAACACATTGTTAACATGGATATTGCATTAACAGAGCATGCAGATTGAGTATACATTATGACAGCACATAACACTCAATAACAAAGCATAATAACAAAGAACTACGAGTATTTTATTACGCGATCATCAATCAGACAAAGACTAGTATCTAAATTTAGTGCTCCAACATGACAGCAACACTACATAAACAATAGACCATCAACTTCAGAAACTGTCCACCACAGTTTAACCCATTAGATGGTAAACCACATATGCAATATGAACATATAAATGGTACTGTCCATGGCAGTTTAACCATCCTTCATCAAAAAGGAAATCCGTCAACTATATTAAGGTCAGATGCGCATAGGAAATAAACAAGGTAGATACACAAGTTTATAAACACAGATAAGAAAATTAAAGGAGCATAAGCTTTGAAAATTAAGGATAGCCTCAAGCTAGCCTCTGCAAGCTCTCCCCCTGCCCCTGCACGCCACTGCATAGGAGGCAACAAGATGCTCTCCCTGCCATCTGGGTCTCTCATCTCATGATGGTTTTCCTAAAACAACTAGGGGCTGGGGCTGGCTGAGACTGAGACCTCTGTTCCTGAGGCAGAGAGAGGCCAAGAGCAAGCTGCCCCTAAACTGTAGATGCAACAGCCCATGTGAAGCATGAGAGAAGGAAGAAAGTTTCTGCAGCTTCTTCCCCTTGTTTGTTCCTCCCCCTCACTTGACCCTCACCCAGCATGCATATGCACACCACAACACAGCTTCCATCACCAATCACCATGCATGGAGGAATGTAAGGCGTGTAGGATAGGATGATGGGAAGTTTACAGAGATAAATAATGACTGGCCAGGACAGAGGCATCCATCCATCTAGCAGCCTCCAGGGAGGTGAAAAAGAAACTACTACACCACACATACTACCATGACACCACACAGCCATTGGCCATTCCCATGCATGCTGCTCTCGTGAATAGCAGATTCTCCTCTCCCACACCAGTGCAGTGCCAGGAAAGATGGATAGATAAATATATATATAGTAGATAAAAGATATGTCACAACTAAATCGCAATTTTTTTTTTGCAATTAACTAAATGACAATTAACTATGAATGCAGAAAGAAAACTTGCAAAGAAATTAATGATTGGATCTTGCCTTGTATTCAAAGGTTTTTGTAAAAATTCAGATAATAACAACATGCCAAGCAATAGATTTGGTCTGTAACTACAACCAAATGTATTTGCAATTGAGTATACGTTATGACAGCACATACATCTGCCTTGTCCTTGATTATGGATACATATACTTCCTATCCAAGAACTCGCTACAAATCAGCCTCACATTGTGCACGGCATATCAAGCAAGAATGAGAAAGTCTTCCACTATTCATCAATTTCACAGAACTAATTAATGTGTTCATCAGTTTCACAGAGCAGTAACAAGATGGAAAATGAGCAGTACTCCTACCAAACAACAAACAATTCAGTCCACAGCATCCATCAGTCACTAAAAATAAAAAAAGGGAATACACAAGTTTTGAACCTGGTACTTGGTCAGGCGGCAGAGGAGGGGCCACAATTAAGTCTTCTTGGGGCGAAGGTTGAGGAGCTTCTCCTTCTGGTACACCACCCACTGATCTTGGAGATAGCAGATCTAGCATAGGAACGAGGGTTTCTACAAAGGAGAAGGGGTGGAAAGTGGAGGCACCTGGAAGAACTCGAGGTAACTGAGGCCAGTGTGGGAGCAGCAGCCGCCGCGGCGCGTGGAACCCTAGCAACAAAACAATGGATGAGGAGGAGAAAGGGAAGGGAAACGAGATGAGGTTGAGGAGGAGATGGGGGGGGGGGGGGGGGGGGGGGGGGGGGGGGGTGTTGCCACCTGGATCCACCGAGGAGCTGCCGGGGTGACGCCGGCGAGAAGGAGGCGGGGACGGCTCAGGTGGCGATGCGAGGAGGTCGCGACTCCCGTGCCTTCGACCGTTCCACGCTGGAGATTTTTCTCTCAGCCGTGGGCCGAGGTGGATCAGGCCGTGATCCGCTCCCACACATGGCGTGTCAAATGCGAAATTGGACCTAGCATGGGTTCTCATCCCAGCCTGGCCACATTCCACGTGTAGCGTGTTTTGGGCCTGATACACTCTAATACATGGGTAGCTAAAGGCCTCATCAAAAGCAAGCTATAATGCACGAGCAGTTGTGCTCCGCACAGAGCGTGAAACGTGGGCCGGCCCACCGCGTGACGCAGGTCCTCCCCCATGGCCTAGCCCACCCTCATCTGGCGTCGGAGATGGAGATGGAGACGGAGACCTCATTGGCAGTTAGGGTTTCGGCATCTGCCGCTTCCATGTTCTCTCATCTTCACCAGCTACGGCGGGCTTAGAAGGGAGTTCGGGGAAAGACAGGCTGGCTAGGCGGTGGGGATGGTGGGAGGGCGACGTTAGGGTTCTGACAACAGTGGAGACAACCTGCCTAGGTTAGGGCAGGGCAGGAGCGTCCATGGCCATGGCAGATGTAACACCCCAGGTGTTTAGCTCCTTAATTGCATTGCATTTCATAAGCATTAACATTCATCATCTCATTCATGAGTGTGAGCATCATTCATTTCATGCATGAGCTTATAATATGTGAAACATGCTTTTGAAACATTGCAACATGTGTTTATATTTCATGTGAATTATGAAGTGAGTCCACCCAAGTGTCACATGTGCAACTTTCTTTTGGGACATGCTAACCACTTTAGTGTAACATGATTAGCAAGTGCTATGCAACACACTCATGCAACATGTACAACATGAGCTTGCAACATTTTGGTGGAATTGTTATTTTGCTTGTTTCAAAGTATGTGACATTAGAAATTTTGTGTAACCAATGTGTAGAGTGGCTAATTAGGTCTTAAAACACCTTAATTACATTTAGGGTAAGTAGTGGAGCAATGTTCATGTTGACCAAAATTACCAAATTGCCCTTCCAAATGTTGTTGACCAAGTTTGGAACCCTAGAGTGATCTGGTTTGACCAATTAAAAAGTCCAGCTTAGAAATCTTGCATGGAGAAGCAACCTTAAGTAAAGTTGTAGAGAATTTCATGAGGAACAAAAGTTCTAATATGGCCATCTCATGAAAATGACCAGAACATGCTCAAAAATGGCCCACAAGTCAGCTTGAGTGGTGATCAACACTTAGAAAAAATTCTAAGTCTGGAAATTGGACTTTTCAGTTTCACTGTACCTCACTTTAGCAACTTGTAACTCACAAACTAGGCCAAACCAGTCTTTGAGCCAATTGACAAAGTTGTTGACCACACATAGCTCTACAACATTGTCAATATCACCATCACCTAGTTCTAAATGGTTTAGGAGATATGGTGTCTAGAAAATCGGGTTTCAGTCGGCTTAGTGACTGAAACTAAGTTTCAGTTTCAAGGGTCACCACTTTGGAGCCTTGTAGTTTCAAATCCAGGCTGAACCAGTCCAAACTCTAATTGACAAACTTGTAGTCCTCATGTAGCCCTACAACATTGCCAACAACACCCATACCTGGTTCTCACTGGATTAGGAGTAATTTGAACCCAAAATCGCGCTGTCAGTTGACACCATCGAGCTCTGAAACGAACCTTCAGTCCCCGACAGTCGCAGATCGTCGCCGCCGCGTGTCCTCCACGCGCCGCGCGCGACCTGGCGTCTTGGCCAGCTGCCGAGCGTAGAAGGGCGCCCCTGCTGTCGTTCCGACCGCACCCCTCCATTTCCCTCCTCTTTTTCCTCTCTCGTCGGCAGAGCGGAAGAACCGAGCCGCCTTGCCGCTCTTGCTCCGACGTGCTCGCGCACGCATTCCACCGCACCACCGCACCTCCAGTCCGGCCAACAGCTGCGCCTTGAGCCCCTCTACCCACTCGTTCCACCTCTGCCCTCAGACGCACCTTGGTAAGGACGAATTGTCATTTCCGCCACCGTCAGACCTCGTCGGCGTTCTTCCGCGCGGTGGCTCACCGTGGCCGGGGTCTTCGGCGCTTCCACGGCGAGCGCTAGTAGGTGCTTTAGGACCGGGGTAGTACGGGGATGCTCACCATGGGGCTAGGAGGGGATCCCGAGGCCACCGCCGGCGAGGAGCACCACCACCGCCCCGCCGGTCCGCCATGCACGCCACCATCCTCCATAGCCGCAGCCATTGCTCCAATTAGTAGCACCCCTAGGTTCGCATGGATGAGGCGAACGTGCCTGTTGAAAGTCCCTAGTTTGGTTTTGGCTAATTGATGAAACCTAGGACTAACCTTTGTATCTAAGTGGATGATTTAGATAAAGGTGGTCATTGCATATAAGACATGACATTGACTCATATGACCAAGATGGTGAAGACCAAGATGAGGCTTGGCTCGATGGACCGGTTGTGAGGGTGAAGGGCAAGTCGAGGCTTCGAAGCGAGGGACCATGCGATGGTGAAGCTTGAGCAAGACTTGGCGCCGACGGACCAATGCAACGGTGAAGAGCAAGTGAAGTCAAGGTCGATGGATCGAGACGGTCATGTGATGATATGAAGTGGATCATATCATTTGAAGAAACAAAATGGGCTCAAGGCAAAGGTATAACCATAGGGCCATTTTGTTTTACACTCAAGACACCATAGAGGGTGTGAGTGGTTTAGGATCGATAGCCGAACTATTAAGAGGGGAAGTCTTATCGGTTATTCGATGCACGGGTGCCACTAGGTGAATTCATGAAGTGCATTGCATGTAGGGCCTAGTGAGCTAATTGGAAAACCTTTGAAAATGATTGAGAAAATGCTAACACACAAGCACATGGAGATGTACACTTGATGGTGTTGGCACATTTGCAAAGGTGGCGTTGGTCGCGCTGTGGTTTGCGGGTAGAGAGAGGTTTGGGTTCCTCTCTCCCTCCCACCGAGCGTGTGAGCGTGGGATTCAGGCGATTTCGGGGAAATGAAATGCCTATTTTCCACTACGCCGAAACTCGGAAAAGAAACGGAGGCGAACGGGGTCACTGAGGTGACCGGACGCTGCACCGGACGCGGTCACGGTGTGACCGGACGCGTCCGGTCAGTACAGCGTGGTTTCAGGCGCGGGTGCTAGGGTTTGCAACCGGCGCGTCCGGTCACTCGCGGGACCGGCGCGTCCGGTCATGCACCCAGAAGGAACTGAGGTTCACAGAGGACGATCGGACGCGGGGCGCGTCCGGTCACACACGATCGGACGCGTCCGATCATTGAAGGAGCTTACTGGACTCACACCGGACGCGGGCACTGTCGCGTCCGGTCGTTCGAAGGAGCGCGTCCGGTCGTTGCGTCGCGGGCGCGTGGGTCAGTGCGATCGGCGCGTCCGGTCGTTCGACAGGCGCGTCCGGTCATCGGGACCGGCGCGTCCGGTCGTTGTCTGGGGCGCGTCCGGTCGTTGGTTTGACCGTTGAGGGTCAGTGACCGTTGGAGGATCGGACGCGGTGGAGCGCGTCCGGTCGTTTTGAGAGGCGCGTCCGGTCATAGGGTTTGACCGTTGGCGCAGTGACCGTTGGAGGATCTAACGGTCGCGTTTGAAATTCGAGGGACACGTGGACGTCGCAGGGTGACCGGACGCGGTGAAGCGCGTCCGGTCAGTTACGACCGGCGCGTCCGGTCGTCCCGAGTTTTGCCCAGTGAAGGGGTAACGGCTCTATTTGGAGGGGATGCTTATAAATACTCGTTGGCCGGCCCTTGGGGAGAAAACTAGTGATTTCTAACATCCTTATACATCCTTTGAGCTAGAGCATCATCTCCCACTCATCTCTCTTGAGTGATTGCAAATCATAAGTGAGATCGAGTGATCCCAAAGTGCATTGCATAGCTTGAGGGCATCTAGTGGCACTTGTGGGTGGTTTAGCCGGTGGATTTCTTGTTACTCTTGGAGAGTACCGCTCCTAGCCGGCTTGGAGATTGTTGGAGGCGTTGGCAAGAGAAGGTGATTGTTCTTGGCCACCTCCGGTTGTTTGTAAGAGGTTCGTGTGCTTTCCTCGGCGGGACGCCAAAAGCAACTCTATTGGATTGCGCGTGTCATTGAGTTACCTCACTTGAGAGTGGAGTCTTGCGGTGCCTTGCGGGGCGTGCCTTGAGGGGCAAGTGACTTGAGGGTCACACCGAGGAACCATCTAAGTGTTGGTCGACACAACCGGTGACGTAGCTTGTCGGTGCACAAGTGAACACCGGGTGAACAAAAATATTGTGTCTCTTGTCTCCCGGTGATTGGTCTACATATTGTGTTGTTGTCAATATTAATTGATTATATATCATCTTGGTGATTGGCAACATCTTCACTCCACCGTCGGTATAAGATTCACAATCCTATCTCTTGCACTTATCTTTACTAGATTATCTTGTGTTGCTCTAGTAGTAGCTTGGCTAGTAGTGTTGTTAGCTTGTTCTCTAGTGTAAAATTAGTGACATACCTCTTGTGTGAACTAGAGATCATAATCTACTAGACTTGTGGATAGGAGGCTTGCATCACAACCTTTGGCTAAGCAAAACTCGCGTTACGCCGTTTGTTATTCTAACAAGTTTGCTTAGTGGTGCTTATAGAATTTTTATAGGCTATTCACCCCCCCTCTAGCCATCTAGGACCTTACAAGTGGTATCGGAGCCGTGGTCACCGTTTTAATCAAGGCTTAACATCCTTCGGTGTGAAAAATGGCTCAAATTGTGTTCAATCATGTTGGGGGCAAGCCACCGTTCTTTGATGGTGTTAGTTCTTTTGCTCATTGGAAGAGAAAAATGACAATGTACCTTGGATCTATTCATGAGAGAGTATTGCAAGTCACCGAGAATGATTTTGCTATCATTGATCCTAATCATCTCACCGATGAAGATAGAGCAAATAGAACATGCAATAGAATGGCTCTCAATACACTTTACCATGGTATTGACACAAAAGTATTTGAGGGCATCAAGGACTTAGAATTGGCATATGAAGTATGGACAAGGTTGAGTGAAACATATGAGGGCACTAAGGTTGTGAAGAGTGCCAAGCTATATGGGCTCAAGAGTGAGTTTGAGAACTTCAAGAAAAAGGATGATGAAACAATCATTGAAATGTTTCATAGATTGCAAGTGATAGTCAATGATCTCAAGAGCTTAGGGCACAAGACTCAAGATCAAGATTTTTGTCACAAGTTCTTATTGAGCTTACCTAGAAGATTCAAGATGTTGATCATGATGTTGCAAAGAGATGGGCTTGAAGCAATGAAGCCTAATGATTTGCTTGGTGAAGTATTGACCTATGACAAATATGATCAAGATGTTGATGACAAGGAAAAGGTGGAAGATGAAAAGAAGAAGAAGACCGTGGCGTTCAAGGCCATCTCCTCCAAGGGCAAAGCTACCATCATTGAAGAAGAAGACAATAGTGAAGATGAAGATTATGAAATTGATGATGAGGCATTTGCTTTTGTAGTCAAGAAAATGGGTCACATGTTCATTAAGAGAAGAGGCTTCAAAAAGAGAAATGACAACTTCAAGAGTAATGAGCAACAAAGGAGGTGCTTCAATTGTGATAGCACCGAACATCTTCAAGCCGAATGTCCCTATGATAAGAAGAAGAACAACAAGAGGGGCAAGTGTGAGAAGAAAAAGAAAGAAGCCAAGATAACATTCAAGAAAGGCAAGAATGGAGTCTATATGGCCACTTGGGAAAGTGATGATGATGATGAAGAAGAAGAATCATCCAACAAGGCTTTTGCTTCCATTGCTATCAACAAGAAGCCTTCACTATTTGATTCATCCTCTTCGTGCTTCATGGCCAAAGAAGCTAAGGTATTATATGATGAGAGTGATGATGAAAGTGAAATGGAATATGTTCATGATAGTGATAATGATAAATATGATAATGAAAATGATGATGATGATGAACCAACTAAAGAACAACTATATGACTTGTTGCAACAAACTAGAGACATAGCTATTGCCAAGAACAAGGAGTGCAAGAAGCTTTCAATGAAAGTAGCAATACTTGAGAAAGTACTTGGTGAGCTTAAGACCACTCATGAGAGTCTAGTGGAAGACCATGAGGATCTTGGTAAGGCTCATTCCAAGCTTGAAAAGGCTCACTCATTGCTACTTGAGCAACAAGAAAAGAAGAAGGTTGTTGTATCTTGTGATATAGGTGTTACATGTGATATAATTGATGAATCCTTTAATGAACCTATCATCATGTCAAATACTAACCCTTCTTATAGCTCTTCATCCACCACCACCAACTCTACCTCTACTACTAGTGATGGTTTCACTTGTGATGCCTCACTAATGGTTGAGAATGAGACTCTCAAGAGAGAGGTGGATGAGCTCACTCACGCCCTAGGCAAGGCCTATGGTGGTGAGGCCCGCTTGCTTAAGTGCTTGGGTAGCCAAAGGTTCTCTCTTAACAAAGAGGGATTGGGCTACACCCCCAAGAAAGGCAAGTCGGCCTTTGCAACTCCAAAGCCTAGCTTTGTGAAGGGCAATGGTCGGTTTTGCAATAGATGTAAGCAAGTTGGGCACCTAGAGCATAATTGCAATAAAAAGAACCAAAGCAAGAACCTTGTTAATGCTATACCTTTTGATTCTTGCTATGTGCTTACCAAAGGTGTGAAGGGTGTGCAAGCTAAGTTTGTTGGTACACCAATAGTGGGCCCAAAGAAGAAGGCTATTTGGGTACCAAAGAGCTTAGTTACTAACCTACAAGGACCCAAGCAAAAATGGGTACCTAAGCTTCATTGATTTGCTTGTAGGTCAATTACAAAGCCGGAGGAAGGCATTGGATTATTGATAGTGGGTGCACTCAACACATGACCGGTACATCAAGAATGTTTGACTCAATCAATGACAATAATAGTGGTGTTGATTCTATCACATTTGGCAATAACAAGAAAGGCAAGGTTATTGGCTTGGACAAGATTGCAATATCAAATGACATGAGTATCTCAAATGTGTTGCTAGTTGAAAGTTTGGATTTCAATCTTCTATCCGTGGCACAAATATGTGATCTAGGCTACAAATGCATCTTTGGGGTTGATGATGTAGAAGTTATTAGTGTGGATGGTTCAAATGTGGCATTCAAGGGATTTAGATATGAGAATCTCTACCTAGTTGACTTCAATGCTAGAGAAACTTCTTTGACAACTTGCTTAGTCTCCAAATCAAGCATGGGTTGGCTTTGGCATAGAAGGCTTGGTCATGTTGGTATGAAACAATTGAAGAAGCTTACAACTTACAATCTTGTCAATGGTTTGAAAGATGTTGAATTTGAGAAAAATAAGCTTTGTAGTGCATGTCAAGCCGGGAAGCAAGTTGGAAGCTCACATCCAAAGAAGAGTACAATGAGCACATGCAAAGCATTTGAGTTGATGCACATGGATCTATTTGGACCAACAACATATACAAGCATAGGCGGTAACAAGTATGGCTTTGTCATAGTGGATGACTTCACAAGATTCACATGGGTATTCTTTCTTAGTGACAAAAGTGAAGTGTTTGACACCTTCAAGACATTTCTCACTAGAGTTCACAATGAGTTTGAGATTAGAATCAAGAAAGTGAGAAGTGACAATGGAAGTGAGTTCAAGAATACAAGAATTGAAGAACTTTGTGATCATTATGGTATTGGACATCAATTCTCGGCCAAGTACACTCCACAATCAAATGGCCTAGTTGAGAGGAAGAATAGAACATTGCTTGATATGGCTAGATCAATGCTTCATGAGTACAATGTGAGTCAATCTTTTTGGGATGAAGCAATCAATACCGCTTGCTACTACATCAATAGATTATATTGTCATCCATTGCTAGAGAAGACCCCATATGAGTTACTTCATGGAAGAAAGCCCAATATTTCTTACTTTAGGGTGTTTGGTTGCAAATGCTATATCTTGAAGAAGGGCACTAGATTGGGAAAGTTTGATAAGAGATGTGATGAGGGGTTCCTACTTGGTTATTCAACTACAAGCAAAGCTTATAGAGTTTGGAACAACTCAAGTGGCATTCTAGAAGAAGTCCATGATGTGCAATTTGATGAAACCAATGGGTCACAAGATGAAGAAGAGAATCTAGATGATGTTAGTGGAACTCTATTGGTGGAAGCAATGAAGAACATGGACATTGGGGACATTAGAGCAAAGCAAGTGATTGATATTCAAAATGATGATAAAGATCAAGTGCTCAATTCTCCATTCAAGCTAGCTAGTGACTCTCAAGCGCAAGATCAAGGTGCTAGTTCATCTCATCAAGATACATCAAGTGATCAACCAAGCTCAAGCAATCAAGTGCAAGTACTCCAACCACAACATGTTGTAAGAGATCACCCCATTGATAGTGTTATTGGTGATATTAGAAGTGGTGTGCAAACTAGATCAAGATTGACTATGTTTTGTGAGCATGCATCATTTGTGTCAACCATAGAACCAAAGAAGATAGAAGAAGCTTTGAGGGATGCCGATTGGATCATGGCTATGCAAGAAGAGCTTAACAATTTCACAAGAAATGATGTTTGGGAATTGGTAGAAAGGCCAAATGACTACAATGTGATTGGAACCAAGTGGGTGTTTAAAAACAAGCAAGATCAAGATGGCATTGTAGTGAGAAACAAAGCAAGACTAGTTGCTCAAGGTTACACTCAAGTGGAAGGTCTTGACTATGATGAGACATATGCTCCCGTGGCAAGATTGGAGGCAATAAGGATTCTATTGGCTTATGCTTGTGCACACAATATCAAACTATATCAAATGGATGTCAAAAGTGCATTTCTCAATGGGATCATCAATGAGTTAGTATTTGTTGAGCAACCGCCCGGATTTGAAGATGACAAGAAACCCAACCATGTCTACAAGTTGAAGAAGGCTTTATATGGCTTAAAGCAAGCACCTAGAGCATGGTATGAGAGGCTAAGGGATTTCCTTCTCTCTAAGGGATTTAAAATGGGCAAGGTTGATACTACTCTATTCACCAAGAATATTGGAAATGATCTATTCATAGTGCAAATATATGTTGATGACATCATCTTTGGATCAACCAATCAAGCTTATTGTAAAAAAATTTGGTGCTATGATGGCCAAAGAGTTTGAAATGTCTATGATTGGTGAACTTAGCTACTTCCTTGGTCTCCAAGTCAAGCAATTAAAGAATGGGACATTTGTGAGTCAAGGGAAATACATAAGGGACATGTTGAAGAAGTTTGGAATGCAAGATGCAAAGCCAATTTCAACTCCAATGGGCACAAATGGAAATTTGGATAGTGATCTTGATGGCAAAATGGTGAATCAAAAGGAATATCGGTCTTTGATTGGAAGTCTACTCTATGTCACCGCATCAAGGCCGGATGTCATGTTTAGTGTTTGCATGTGTGCTAGATATCAAGCCTCACCTAGAGAAAGTCATCTCACGGCCGCAAAGAGAATATTGAGGTACTTGAAGCAAACAAGAGATGTTGGACTATGGTATCCCAAGGGGTCAAAGTTTGAATTGATTGGATATTCGGACTCCGACTATGGGGGTTGCAAGATCAATAGGAAAAGCACAAGTGGCACATGTCAATTACTTGGAAGATCACTTGTGTCATGGTCCTCAAAGAAACAAAATAGTGTGGCAATCTCTACCGCCGAAGCCGAATATGTGAGTGCGGGGAGTTGTTGTGCACAATTGCTATGGATGAAATCAACTTTGAAGGATTATGGTCTCAATTTCAAGAATGTGCCGTTGCTATGTGATAATGAGAGTGCAATCAAGATGATACAAAATCCGGTTCAACATGGAAGAACAAAGCATATTGACATAAGACATCATTTCATTAGAGATCATCAACAAAAGGGAGATATTACCATTGAAAGTGTTGGCACCGATGATCAACTTGCCGATATTCTCACTAAGCCACTTGATGAAAAGAGGTTTTGCAAGCTAAGGAATGAATTGAACATTCTTGATTTCTCAAACATGAGTTGAATGCACCCCACCCACTTATTGACATGCCTCTCCTTCGACATTGCAAGGTAAAATTGATTGACATGTCTTTCATCCTATGCTAAGGACTTGATAGAGCATGTAGACATAATAAGTGGTATGCATAAGCATTCATGATAAATCAAATGAATTTGATGGATATATGTTACCACTATTGCTTCTATGCTTATTTTGATCTAGTGGTGGCATATGACATGTTTGTGAGCTTGTAAACCTAGTGTTGAATCTAGAAGATTTGCTATAAGTGTTTAATTCAACATAGGCAAGATAACCCTTACCTTGAGGAGTGAAGAAGCTTGTCTTTGGTTCAAATCGAATTAAATATCTTTGGCAAGTATTCTAGGTTAAACCAAATTTGATAAATTTTTAAACCTTACATATGGTATCGAATTAATTTCAATCTACTCCTTCAAACACTTTTCCTTCTCTCCACAATTTGATCCCATTTTTGGGTAAGTTGTTGACAAAGGGGGAGAGAAAAAGATGATTCAACTTGATAAAGGGGTAAATAAAATTTATGAGAGAAAAAGATGATTCAACTTGATAAAGGGGTAAATAAAATTTGTTGATGCACACAAGTAGGGGGAGCAAGCTCATAAACAAAGTTGTTGCATTTATTTGTGCATTTTCATAAGTCTTGCTCATGGCACATGTATTTAAATTCAATATACATGCTTGTGTGGTGCAATGCTAGTATAGAAATTGGATGATGAAATGATCTACTAGCATGCATAGGAATAGTTTATATGTGGTATCTAGACTTGCCTAAAAGCTCTACAAGTGGTTAGCTTTACAAGTAGTCCAAGAACCTTTGCATATAATGTTGATCTCACGGGGTTCTTGAGTTTTGATGGATGTCTAGTTACGTCATGATGCTAAGGATGGTGTAAAAGGCAACTCCGATTGGTATCACGCTTCAAAGGTCCATTTCTTACACCTTAGCATCATTTTGGTAGAATTACTCTCCCAACACTTCTATCCATGCATATGTGCAAAGCTTTCAATCCAAACTCTATGCACATATGTAGGGGGAGCTAATGCTACCAAAACCGAGCTTGTGATAATTGTCCAAACTTTTCTTATGAGCAAAATGATTGGACAAGTATGACAAGTTCAAAACTTTTATTATCAAAATCATCTTTGTAAGGGTTGTCATCAATTACCAAAAAGGGGGAGATTGAAAGTCCCTAGTTTGGTTTTGGCTAATTGATGAAACCTAGGACTAACCTTTGTATCTAAGTGGATGATTTAGATAAAGGTGGTCATTGCATATGAGACATGACATTGACTCATATGACCAAGATGGTGAAGACCAAGATGAGGCTTGGCTCGATGGACCGGTTGTGAGGGTGAAGGGCAAGTCGAGGCTTCGAAGCGAGGGACCATGCGATGGTGAAGCTTGAGCAAGACTTGGCGCCGACGGACCAATGCAACGGTGAAGAGCAAGTGAAGTCAAGGTCGATGGATCGAGACGGTCATGTGATGATATGAAGTGGATCATATCATTTGAAGAAACAAAATGGGCTCAAGGCAAAGGTATAACCATAGGGCCATTTTGTTTTACACTCAAGACACCATAGAGGGTGTGAGTGGTTTAGGATCGATAGCCGAACTATTAAGAGGGGAAGTCTTATCGGTTATTCGATGCATGGGTGCCACTAGGTGAATTCATGAAGTGCATTGCATGTAGGGCCTAGTGAGCTAATTGGAAAACCTTTGAAAATGATTGAGAAAATGCTAACACATAAGCACATGGAGATGTACACTTGATGGTGTTGGCACATTTGCAAAGGTGGCGTTGGTCGCGCTGTGGTTTGCGGGTAGAGAGAGGTTTGGGTTCCTCTCTCCCTCCCACCGAGCGTGTGAGCGCGGGATTCAGGCGATTTCGGGGAAATGAAATGCCTATTTTCCACTACGCCGAAACTCGGAAAAGAAACGGAGGCGAACGGGGTCACTGAGGTGACCGGACGCTGCACCGGACGCGGTCACGGTGTGACCGGACGCGTCCGGTCAGTACAGCGTGGTTTCAGGCGCGGGTGCTAGGGTTTGCAACCGGCGCGTCCGGTCACTCGCGGGACCGGCGCGTCCGGTCATGCACCCAGAAGGAACTGAGGTTCACAGAGGACGATCGGACGCGGGGCGCGTCCGGTCACACACGATCGGACGCGTCCGATCATTGAAGGAGCTTACTGGACTCACACCGGACGCGGGCACTGTCGCGTCCGGTCGTTCGAAGGAGCGCGTCCGGTCGTTGCGTCGCGGGCGCGTGGGTCAGTGCGATCGGCGCGTCCGGTCGTTCGACAGGCGCGTCCGGTCATCGGGACCGGCGCGTCCGGTCGTTGTCTGGGGCGCGTCCGGTCGTTGGTTTGACCGTTGAGGGTCAGTGACCGTTGGAGGATCGGACGCGGTGGAGCGCGTCCGGTCGTTTTGAGAGGCGCGTCCGGTCATAGGGTTTGACCGTTGGCGCAGTGACCGTTGGAGGATCTAACGGTCGCGTTTGAAATTCGAGGGACACGTGGACGTCGCAGGGCGACCGGACGCGGTGAAGCGCGTCCGGTCAGTTACGACCGGCGCGTCCGGTCGTCCCGAGTTTTGCCCAGTGAAGGGGTAACGGCTCTATTTGGAGGGGATGCTTATAAATACTCGTTGGCCGGCCCTTGGGGAGAAAACTAGTGATTTCTAACATCCTTATACATCCTTTGAGCTAGAGCATCATCTCCCACTCATCTCTCTTGAGTGATTGCAAATCATAAGTGAGATCGAGTGATCCCAAAGTGCATTGCATAGCTTGAGGGCATCTAGTGGCACTTGTGGGTGGTTTAGCCGGTGGATTTCTTGTTACTCTTGGAGAGTACCGCTCCTAGCCGGCTTGGAGATTGTTGGAGGCGTTGGCAAGAGAAGGTGATTGTTCTTGGCCACCTCCGGTTGTTTGTAAGAGGTTCGTGTGCTTTCCTCGGCGGGACGCCAAAAGCAACTCTATTGGATTGCGCGTGTCATTGAGTTACCTCACTTGAGAGTGGAGTCTTGCGGTGCCTTGCGGGGCGTGCCTTGAGGGGCAAGTGACTTGAGGGTCACACCGAGGAACCATCTAAGTGTTGGTCGACACAACCGGTGACGTAGTTTGTCGGTGCACAAGTGAACACCGGGTGAACAAAAATATTGTGTCTCTTGTCTCCCGGTGATTGGTCTACATATTGTGTTGTTGTCAATATTAATTGATTATATATCATCTTGGTGATTGGCAACATCTTCACTCCACCGTCGGTATAAGATTCACAATCCTATCTCTTGCACTTATCTTTACTAGATTATCTTGTGTTGCTCTAGTAGTAGCTTGGCTAGTAGTGTTGTTAGCTTGTTCTCTAGTGTAAAATTAGTGACATACCTCTTGTGTGAACTAGAGATCATAATCTACTAGACTTGTGGATAGGAGGCTTGCATCACAACCTTTGGCTAAGCAAAACTCGCGTTACGCCGTTTGTTATTCTAACAAGTTTGCTTAGTGGTGCTTATAGAATTTTTATAGGCTATTCACCCCCCCTCTAGCCATCTAGTACCTTACAAGTGGTATCGGAGCCATGGTCACCGTTTTAATCAAGGCTTAACATCCTTCGGTGTGAAAAATGGCTCAAATTGTGTTCAATCATGTTGGGGGCAAGCCACCGTTCTTTGATGGTGTTAGTTCTTTTGCTCATTGGAAGAGAAAAATGACAATGTACCTTGGATCTATTCATGAGAGAGTATTGCAAGTCACCGAGAATGATTTTGCTATCATTGATCCTAATCATCTCACCGATGAAGATAGAGCAAATAGAACATGCAATAGAATGGCTCTCAATACACTTTACCATGGTATTGACACAAAAGTATTTGAGGGCATCAAGGACTTAGAATTGGCATATGAAGTATGGACAAGGTTGAGTGAAACATATGAGGGCACTAAGGTTGTGAAGAGTGCCAAGCTATATGGGCTCAAGAGTGAGTTTGAGAACTTCAAGAAAAAGGATGATGAAACAATCATTGAAATGTTTCATAGATTGCAAGTGATAGTCAATGATCTCAAGAGCTTAGGGCACAAGACTCAAGATCAAGATTTTTGTCACAAGTTCTTATTGAGCTTACCTAGAAGATTCAAGATGTTGATCATGATGTTGCAAAGAGATGGGCTTGAAGCAATGAAGCCTAATGATTTGCTTGGTGAAGTATTGACCTATGACAAATATGATCAAGATGTTGATGACAAGGAAAAGGTGGAAGATGAAAAGAAGAAGAAGACCGTGGCGTTCAAGGCCATCTCCTCCAAGGGCAAAGCTACCATCATTGAAGAAGAAGACAATAGTGAAGATGAAGATTATGAAATTGATGATGAGGCATTTGCTTTTGTAGTCAAGAAAATGGGTCACATGTTCATTAAGAGAAGAGGCTTCAAAAAGAGAAATGACAACTTCAAGAGTAATGAGCAACAAAGGAGGTGCTTCAATTGTGATAGCACCGAACATCTTCAAGCCGAATGTCCCTATGATAAGAAGAAGAACAACAAGAGGGGCAAGTGTGAGAAGAAAAAGAAAGAAGCCAAGATAACATTCAAGAAAGGCAAGAATGGAGTCTATATGGCCACTTGGGAAAGTGATGATGATGATGAAGAAGAAGAATCATCCAACAAGGCTTTTGCTTCCATTGCTATCAACAAGAAGCCTTCACTATTTGATTCATCCTCTTCGTGCTTCATGGCCAAAGAAGCTAAGGTATTATATGATGAGAGTGATGATGAAAGTGAAATGGAATATGTTCATGATAGTGATAATGATAAATATGATAATGAAAATGATGATGATGATGAACCAACTAAAGAACAACTATATGACTTGTTGCAACAAACTAGAGACATAGCTATTGCCAAGAACAAGGAGTGCAAGAAGCTTTCAATGAAAGTAGCAATACTTGAGAAAGTACTTGGTGAGCTTAAGACCACTCATGAGAGTCTAGTGGAAGACCATGAGGATCTTGGTAAGGCTCATTCCAAGCTTGAAAAGGCTCACTCATTGCTACTTGAGCAACAAGAAAAGAAGAAGGTTGTTGTATCTTGTGATATAGGTGTTACATGTGATATAATTGATGAATCCTTTAATGAACCTATCATCATGTCAAATACTAACCCTTCTTATAGCTCTTCATCCACCACCACCAACTCTACCTCTACTACTAGTGATGGTTTCACTTGTGATGCCTCACTAATGGTTGAGAATGAGACTCTCAAGAGAGAGGTGGATGAGCTCACTCACGCCCTAGGCAAGGCCTATGGTGGTGAGGCCCGCTTGCTTAAGTGCTTGGGTAGCCAAAGGTTCTCTCTTAACAAAGAGGGATTGGGCTACACCCCCAAGAAAGGCAAGTCGGCCTTTGCAACTCCAAAGCCTAGCTTTGTGAAGGGCAATGGTCGGTTTTGCAATAGATGTAAGCAAGTTGGGCACCTAGAGCATAATTGCAATAAAAAGAACCAAAGCAAGAACCTTGTTAATGCTATACCTTTTGATTCTTGCTATGTGCTTACCAAAGGTGTGAAGGGTGTGCAAGCTAAGTTTGTTGGTACACCAATAGTGGGCCCAAAGAAGAAGGCTATTTGGGTACCAAAGAGCTTAGTTACTAACCTACAAGGACCCAAGCAAAAATGGGTACCTAAGCTTCATTGATTTGCTTGTAGGTCAATTACAAAGCCGGAGGAAGGCATTGGATTATTGATAGTGGGTGCACTCAACACATGACCGGTACATCAAGAATGTTTGACTCAATCAATGACAATAATAGTGGTGTTGATTCTATCACATTTGGCAATAACAAGAAAGGCAAGGTTATTGGCTTGGACAAGATTGCAATATCAAATGACATGAGTATCTCAAATGTGTTGCTAGTTTAAAGTTTGGATTTCAATCTTCTATCCGTGGCACAAATATGTGATCTAGGCTACAAATGCATCTTTGGGGTTGATGATGTAGAAGTTATTAGTGTGGATGGTTCAAATGTGGCATTCAAGGGATTTAGATATGAGAATCTCTACCTAGTTGACTTCAATGCTAGAGAAACTTCTTTGACAACTTGCTTAGTCTCCAAATCAAGCATGGGTTGGCTTTGGCATAGAAGGCTTGGTCATGTTGGTATGAAACAATTGAAGAAGCTTACAACTTACAATCTTGTCAATGGTTTGAAAGATGTTGAATTTGAGAAAAATAAGCTTTGTAGTGCATGTCAAGCCGGGAAGCAAGTTGGAAGCTCACATCCAAAGAAGAGTACAATGAGCACATGCAAAGCATTTGAGTTGATGCACATGGATCTATTTGGACCAACAACATATACAAGCATAGGCGGTAACAAGTATGGCTTTGTCATAGTGGATGACTTCACAAGATTCACATGGGTATTCTTTCTTAGTGACAAAAGTGAAGTGTTTGACACCTTCAAGACATTTCTCACTAGAGTTCACAATGAGTTTGAGATTAGAATCAAGAAAGTGAGAAGTGACAATGGAAGTGAGTTCAAGAATACAAGAATTGAAGAACTTTGTGATCATTATGGTATTGGACATCAATTCTCGGCCAAGTACACTCCACAATCAAATGGCCTAGTTGAGAGGAAGAATAGAACATTGCTTGATATGGCTAGATCAATGCTTCATGAGTACAATGTGAGTCAATCTTTTTGGGATGAAGCAATCAATACCGCTTGCTACTACATCAATAGATTATATTGTCATCCATTGCTAGAGAAGACCCCATATGAGTTACTTCATGGAAGAAAGCCCAATATTTCTTACTTTAGGGTGTTTGGTTGCAAATGCTATATCTTGAAGAAGGGCACTAGATTGGGAAAGTTTGATAAGAGATGTGATGAGGGGTTCCTACTTGGTTATTCAACTACAAGCAAAGCTTATAGAGTTTGGAACAACTCAAGTGGCATTCTAGAAGAAGTCCATGATGTGCAATTTGATGAAACCAATGGGTCACAAGATGAAGAAGAGAATCTAGATGATGTTAGTGGAACTCTATTGGTGGAAGCAATGAAGAACATGGACATTGGGGACATTAGAGCAAAGCAAGTGATTGATATTCAAAATGATGATAAAGATCAAGTGCTCAATTCTCCATTCAAGCTAGCTAGTGACTCTCAAGCGCAAGATCAAGGTGCTAGTTCATCTCATCAAGATACATCAAGTGATCAACCAAGCTCAAGCAATCAAGTGCAAGTACTCCAACCACAACATGTTGTAAGAGATCACCCCATTGATAGTGTTATTGGTGATATTAGAAGTGGTGTGCAAACTAGATCAAGATTGACTATGTTTTGTGAGCATGCATCATTTGTGTCAACCATAGAACCAAAGAAGATAGAAGAAGCTTTGAGGGATGCCGATTGGATCATGGCTATGCAAGAAGAGCTTAACAATTTCACAAGAAATGATGTTTGGGAATTGGTAGAAAGGCCAAATGACTACAATGTGATTGGAACCAAGTGGGTGTTTAAAAACAAGCAAGATCAAGATGGCATTGTAGTGAGAAACAAAGCAAGACTAGTTGCTCAAGGTTACACTCAAGTGGAAGGTCTTGACTATGATGAGACATATGCTCCCGTGGCAAGATTGGAGGCAATAAGGATTCTATTGGCTTATGCTTGTGCACACAATATCAAACTATATCAAATGGATGTCAAAAGTGCATTTCTCAATGGGATCATCAATGAGTTAGTATTTGTTGAGCAACCGCCCGGATTTGAAGATGACAAGAAACCCAACCATGTCTACAAGTTGAAGAAGGCTTTATATGGCTTAAAGCAAGCACCTAGAGCATGGTATGAGAGGCTAAGGGATTTCCTTCTCTCTAAGGGATTCAAAATGGGCAAGGTTGATACTACTCTATTCACCAAGAATATTGGAAATGATCTATTCATAGTGCAAATATATGTTGATGACATCATCTTTGGATCAACCAATCAAGCTTATTGTAAAAAAATTTGGTGCTATGATGGCCAAAGAGTTTGAAATGTCTATGATTGGTGAACTTAGCTACTTCCTTGGTCTCCAAGTCAAGCAATTAAAGAATGGGACATTTGTGAGTCAAGGGAAATACATAAGGGACATGTTGAAGAAGTTTGGAATGCAAGATGCAAAGCCAATTTCAACTCCAATGGGCACAAATGAAAATTTGGATAGTGATCTTGATGGCAAAATGGTGAATCAAAAGGAATATCGGTCTTTGATTGGAAGTCTACTCTATGTCACCGCATCAAGGCCGGATGTCATGTTTAGTGTTTGCATGTGTGCTAGATATCAAGCCTCACCTAGAGAAAGTCATCTCACGGCCGCAAAGAGAATATTGAGGTACTTGAAGCAAACAAGAGATGTTGGACTATGGTATCCCAAGGGGTCAAAGTTTGAATTGATTGGATATTCGGACTCCGACTATGGGGGTTGCAAGATCAATAGGAAAAGCACAAGTGGCACATGTCAATTACTTGGAAGATCACTTGTGTCATGGTCCTCAAAGAAACAAAATAGTGTGGCAATCTCTACCGCCGAAGCCGAATATGTGAGTGCGGGGAGTTGTTGTGCACAATTGCTATGGATGAAATCAACTTTGAAGGATTATGGTCTCAATTTCAAGAATGTGCCGTTGCTATGTGATAATGAGAGTGCAATCAAGATGATACAAAATCCGGTTCAACATGGAAGAACAAAGCATATTGACATAAGACATCATTTCATTAGAGATCATCAACAAAAGGGAGATATTACCATTGAAAGTGTTGGCACCGATGATCAACTTGCCGATATTCTCACTAAGCCACTTGATGAAAAGAGGTTTTGCAAGCTAAGGAATGAATTGAACATTCTTGATTTCTCAAACATGAGTTGAATGCACCCCACCCACTTATTGACATGCCTCTCCTTCGACATTGCAAGGTAAAATTGATTGACATGTCTTTCATCCTATGCTAAGGACTTGATAGAGCATGTAGACATAATAAGTGGTATGCATAAGCATTCATGATAAATCAAATGAATTTGATGGATATATGTTACCACTATTGCTTCTATGCTTATTTTGATCTAGTGGTGGCATATGACATGTTTGTGAGCTTGTAAACCTAGTGTTGAATCTAGAAGATTTGCTATAAGTGTTTAATTCAACATAGGCAAGATAACCCTTACCTTGAGGAGTGAAGAAGCTTGTCTTTGGTTCAAATCGAATTAAATATCTTTGGCAAGTATTCTAGGTTAAACCAAATTTGATAAATTTTTAAACCTTACATATGGTATCGAATTAATTTCAATCTACTCCTTCAAACACTTTTCCTTCTCTCCACAATTTGATCCCATTTTTGGGTAAGTTGTTGACAAAGGGGGAGAGAAAAAGATGATTCAACTTGATAAAGGGGTAAATAAAATTTATGAGAGAAAAAGATGATTCAACTTGATAAAGGGGTAAATAAAATTTGTTGATGCACACAAGTAGGGGGAGCAAGCTCATAAACAAAGTTGTTGCATTTGTTTGTGCATTTTCATAAGTCTTGCTCATGGCACATGTATTTAAATTCAATATACATGCTTGTGTGGTGCAATGCTAGTATAGAAATTGGATGATGAAATGATCTACTAGCATGCATAGGAATAGTTTATATGTGGTATCTAGACTTGCCTAAAAGCTCTACAAGTGGTTAGCTTTACAAGTAGTCCAAGAACCTTTGCATATAATGTTGATCTCACGGGGTTCTTGAGTTTTGATGGATGTCTAGTTACGTCATGATGCTAAGGATGGTGTAAAAGGCAACTCCGATTGGTATCACGCTTCAAAGGTCCATTTCTTACACCTTAGCATCATTTTGGTAGAATTACTCTCCCAACACTTCTATCCATGCATATGTGCAAAGCTTTCAATCCAAACTCTATGCACATATGTAGGGGGAGCTAATGCTACCAAAACCGAGCTTGTGATAATTGTCCAAACTTTTCTTATGAGCAAAATGATTGGACAAGTATGACAAGTTCAAAACTTTTATTATCAAAATCATCTTTGTAAGGGTTGTCATCAATTACCAAAAAGGGGGAGATTGAAAGTCCCTAGTTTGGTTTTGGCTAATTGATGAAACCTAGGACTAACCTTTGTATCTAAGTGGATGATTTAGATAAAGGTGGTCATTGCATATGAGACATGACATTGACTCATATGACCAAGATGGTGAAGACCAAGATGAGGCTTGGCTCGATGGACCGGTTGTGAGGGTGAAGGGCAAGTCGAGGCTTCGAAGCGAGGGACCATGCGATGGTGAAGCTTGAGCAAGACTTGGCGCCGACGGACCAATGCAACGGTGAAGAGCAAGTGAAGTCAAGGTCGATGGATCGAGACGGTCATGTGATGATATGAAGTGGATCATATCATTTGAAGAAACAAAATGGGCTCAAGGCAAAGGTATAACCATAGGGCCATTTTGTTTTACACTCAAGACACCATAGAGGGTGTGAGTGGTTTAGGATCGATAGCCGAACTATTAAGAGGGGAAGTCTTATCGGTTATTCGATGCACGGGTGCCACTAGGTGAATTCATGAAGTGCATTGCATGTAGGGCCTAGTGAGCTAATTGGAAAACCTTTGAAAATGATTGAGAAAATGCTAACACACAAGCACATGGAGATGTACACTTGATGGTGTTGGCACATTTGCAAAGGTGGCGTTGGTCGCGCTGTGGTTTGCGGGTAGAGAGAGGTTTGGGTTCCTCTCTCCCTCCCACCGAGCGTGTGAGCGCGGGATTCAGGCGATTTCGGGGAAATGAAATGCCTATTTTCCACTACGCCGAAACTCGGAAAAGAAACGGAGGCGAACGGGGTCACTGAGGTGACCGGACGCTGCACCGGACGCGGTCACGGTGTGACCGGACGCGTCCGGTCAGTACAGCGCGGTTTCAGGCGCGGGTGCTAGGGTTTGCAACCGGCGCGTCCGGTCACTCGCGGGACCGACGCGTCCGGTCATGCACCCAGAAGGAACTGAGGTTCACAGAGGACGATCGGACGCGGGGCGCGTCCGGTCACACACGATCGGACACGTCCGATCGTTGAAGGAGCTTACTGGACTCACACCGGACGCGGGCACTGTCGCGTCCGGTCGTTCGAAGGAGCGCGTCCGGTCGTTGCGTCGCGGGCGCGTGGGTCAGTGCGATCGGCGCGTCCGGTCATCGGGACCGGCGCGTCCGGTCGTTGTCTGGGGCGCGTCCGGTCGTTGGTTTGACCGTTGAGGGTCAGTGACCGTTGGAGGATCGGACGCGGTGGAGCGCGTCCGGTCGTTTTGAGAGGCGCGTCCGGTCATAGGGTTTGACCGTTGGCACAGTGACCGTTGGAGGATCTAACGGTCGCGTTTGAAATTCGAGGGACACGTGGACGTCGCAGGGCGACCGGACGCGGTGAAGCGCGTCCGGTCAGTTACGACCGGCGCGTCCGGTCGTCCCGAGTTTTGCCCAGTGAAGGGGTAACGGCTCTATTTGGAGGGGATGCTTATAAATACTCGTTGGCCGGCCCTTGGGGAGAAAACTAGTGATTTCTAACATCCTTATACATCCTTTGAGCTAGAGCATCATCTCCCACTCATCTCTCTTGAGTGATTGCAAATCATAAGTGAGATCGAGTGATCCCAAAGTGCATTGCATAGCTTGAGGGCATCTAGTGGCACTTGTGGGTGGTTTAGCCGGTGGATTTCTTGTTACTCTTGGAGAGTACCGCTCCTAGCCGGCTTAGAGATTGTTGGAGGCGTTGGCAAGAGAAGGTGATTGTTCTTGGCCACCTCCGGTTGTTTGTAAGAGGTTCGTGTGCTTTCCTCGGCGGGACGCCAAAAGCAACTCTATTGGATTGCGCGTGTCATTGAGTTACCTCACTTGAGAGTGGAGTCTTGCGGTGCCTTGCGGGGCGTGCCTTGAGGGGCAAGTGACTTGAGGGTCACACCGAGGAACCATCTAAGTGTTGGTCGACACAACCGGTGACGTAGCTTGTCGGTGCACAAGTGAACACCGGGTGAACAAAAATATTGTGTCTCTTGTCTCCTGGTGATTGGTCTACATATTGTGTTGTTGTCAATATTAATTGATTATATATCATCTTGGTGATTGGCAACATCTTCACTCCACCGTCGGTATAAGATTCACAATCCTATCTCTTGCACTTATCTTTACTAGATTATCTTGTGTTGCTCTAGTAGTAGCTTGGCTAGTAGTGTTGTTAGCTTGTTCTCTAGTGTAAAATTAGTGACATACCTCTTGTGTGAACTAGAGATCATAATCTACTAGACTTGTGGATAGGAGGCTTGCATCACAACCTTTGGCTAAGCAAAACTCGCGTTACGCCGTTTGTTATTCTAACAAGTTTGCTTAGTGGTGCTTATAGAATTTTTATAGGCTATTCACCCCCCCTCTAGCCATCTAGGACCTTACACCTGTGTCCTTGGTCTCGCCGGAGCTGCCGCCGGCGGCGAGCTTGCCGTCGACCGTTTTCCTCCCCCGCCTTCGTCTCGCTGACAAGTGGGGCCCGCTCGTCAGAGCGCGCGCGCGGGCGGGACGGCCGAGCAGGCCGCGCGCGCGAGTCGTGGGCCGCGTCTTCCGGGCCGGCCCAGTATAAAATGAGATCTTTTTCATTTTTAGTTATCTTTGCTACAGAATTTTGGTTTAGTTTGGAAAATGTAGATCTAGGGTTTTACTTGCTCAAAAATCATGAGATAAATTTTGTTAAGGATCTACATGATGTGTAGTATTTTAGAAAAATATGAGTTTGCTATGTGATGTTTGTTTTCTGGGATATTTAAATAGGTCCTTGAAATGTGTTTTAAATCACATGCAAACTTGTTTAAATTTTATCTTAAGTTTTAGTGTTCCAAAAATTATGAAATTTGGTGGGTAGACTAATTTATACTTGCTCTAGCCTTGGTAAAACTTTGGGCAGTAGTGCTTAAGTACTTTTCAAGTTATAATGCTATCTTGTTATTCTAGGAAATACTTAAATGAATTTTTGTAATTTTTCTACATGTGCAATGTTCATATAAATTTTTGGAGAATGTCTTGGTATCCTAGACTGTCCAAGAAAATTAAGAAATCTGTTGTTTGACACTTTTTACTATGCTTTGTTATTTATACAAAAATCAGCCTTTTTGGCTTGGGAATTTTGTGTAGGAAGTTCCTGTGAATAAATTTAGTTCAAATTTTTACAGTAGCCTCTTTTTGGGTCAGAGAATCTCCTATAATTTTTGTAGAATTTTAGGAGCAGTTTACATATATGTTTGAAATTCCACTTAATTACTTAAGTAAATTAAGAAATGAGTTTAAATAAATATTCTAGGCGGGCACACCTTACTTTCTGGTGTTTTTGTGACATTTGTGAACTTGTAGTAGTATTAGTTTGGTCTTAGAGAATGTTTGCCACATCAATAAATATTTAATCTTTGCAATTTTAGGTTTTCTGGACAACTGATAGTATTTCTAGGTTTGACCTTGGATAAAGGTGGTTGCTGGAAAACTTATAAATACCAAAGTTGTAGTAAAATTTGTAAATGAGCTTGTGTAAAAATTTGGGAGTATTTGGCTTAGTAGTTTGGGAGTTATTGCTGTTTAAAGTGCCAGTCCAGAATTGACTGCTCTCTGTTTAGAGAGAACAGATTCTGGAACTTTGGAGTTTCGATTAGGTAAACTTTGGAATTAAGTGCTGTGGTCTGAAAACATTTTGTGGTGTATTTCATAAGCTTTCCAGATTGTCTTAGATCATATCTTTTGGAGTTAGGAATCCTCAGTTATGTTAGAATCTTTGAGCTGCTGTCCAGAATAACTTACTGTGGTAACCTAAGTAATATTACTCTTGTGTGTTAGGTGTTAGGCCTTAACCGAAGAGAAACAACTATATCTTAGGTTGGGTAGATTAGGTAAGTACTTCTCCTCCGGAGAAGAGATTTGCACGTACTAATAAAGTAACTTGATTAGATTATTATTTTATTTCTGAAATGCATTTCATTCCGAGCATACTACACCTTTCATTATGCATCCATGAGATTTATTATGCACTCATGCAATAGGTGTTCCGGAGGGGGTAACTCTCCTCGAATTCGAGCCGGTGATTCCGGAGGAAGTCCAGGACCAGCCGGAGCAGCTAGAGGAACCAGCCGGCGACGAAGCTCCTGCCGAAGATCTACCTGAGTGTCCTAATCACCGGCCCTCGACCTTTCTGAAAGGCAAGCCCCGGTGCATGCTGAACCTACTGATTTATAAATTAATCTTGAGTACTTTTAATTGTTTAATGCATTAAGTTGTAGGAGTTATATGAAAACACTTGTTGCATTATACCTGTCCTTGTCCAGATATCGTACTTAATCCTATATTAGGTTTAGGCACGTGTCAATGTTTAGCCCTGCTTAGTTCGGTAGAAGTCGGGTGATTTCCGGTCATCCGCGAGATGTAGGAAGGAGTCACGAGTGGCTTTATGGCTATCGTGGATGGAACCATGCTTAAAAATGAAATTGAGACCGGGCGGGAGTTCGATAGTACAGCCGCAAGACACTTCACGTCTTGGGTGTGGAGCTATGCCCGTCTGAGTCGTTTAAGGACCGATTCGCTGTACGTCCTTGAGTCATGTTGAACGCAGTCTAACACTTAGTTGGCCGGATAAGCCGTTCCGACCTCGAAACCGAGTAATGTGGTTCAGGCCGGGAATCGAATGGTAGGTTGCTTCTTGGAGGAGAGAAAGGATGTGCTTGGGGACATTGGCGTGAGACCAAGGGGGGGTTAGAGTCCCTATCACCTGGCAGAGTGTCGCCCTTAGGGTCGCGACATTATTCGGACCCGCGATTCCTGAATCATATGAAACGGTGGCCTGTGCGACCCTGACAGGGGTCTGCACGGTGAGTATTAGAAATACCCCTCCAGCTGGATAGGAATTCGATTCGAATCGCCGTCGCTCCCGGTTAGTGAGCACTTGACTTGAGCAGCGGCAACGTAGATCTCATTAAAAAAAACTGGTGGTTAAGGGAATGATACAATGTTGCCACAATTCATACCTGCTCTGGATATAATGATGATAATTGTTTGATTATAATCAAGTGTATGTTTAGTACAGGTGCTAAGATAGATGACAGGTAAATGCTAAAAATAACTGCTAGTACAGGTTATAAGAGTCTCAATTATTTATGCCTTTATGCAAAAATGTGATGTCAGCTAGCCTCTTGTGAAAGCCTTGCATAATCCTTGGTGTCATCTTATTTCTGGTTTTCGACGGGTAAGTCTAGCTGAGTACATTCCAGTACTCAGGGTTTATTCCCTCCTGTTGCAGATGATATGCTCTATCAAGGCTTCTGCAAAACTTGTCTCCACCCTGCGGGTGAAGAAGACTAGATCACTTGGGCGTGATCATCTTTTATGTACTTTCCTCATGCTTTTGTGGGTTGTTGATCATCAAGACTGGCAGTAGTTAAACATCTGGTGTGCGTTTGCTTCCGCTACTTTTATAAACTTGGTTTGTAATAATTGCGACTCCGTTTGTGTAAACTTATTTCAGAACTACTTGTGAAATGTAACGTATGATGTTGTATGTTGAATGATGCGATCCTGGTTGTAAGCAAGTTGGTTTGAAATCCTTCGTGGTTTCGATTGACTACCGGGATTATATGGGCTCAAGTTCGAAAATTTGAGCGCTTCGGTGCTTGTTTTTGTACTTGTGCTCTTATAATTTGGTCGGTTCTGTTACAGCAGAGCTCCGGTGAGAGGGTAGAGGAGGAGAAGGAGGTCACCATGGGCAGTAGGGGTCTCACTGGAGCTCCGCTCCATGTCTCTAATGCGCACGCAAGCCTACCTCATCTTCTGTTGTTGTCGCCACCGCTACCACTCATCCACGATTTGTACACCACGGCCGCGCACCAAACGCTCACCACGGGGGATGGATACTTGATTCATTTGTCGCTGCCATCGCCGCCACAAGGATACCTGACCACGGGATATACATTTTCTATGATTTTCGCAACTATTTTGGGGGATTTTTTTGTTCTTCGGAATAGACTAGACTATGTGTTGAGGAAATTTGTTGAGAGCTTTTGGTGCTAGGACATTTGTGAGCAAGGAGGTTAACAGTAGAGGTCACCATAACAGTATCTAGCTCAACACAGTTACATATTTTCATCGAAATATATAACTTTCTAGGAGACGGAGGACATTGCGGCATCTTGCTAAACTCCGAGTAAAAGATCTGTACATCCTCCTTGGATGTATGGTGCAAATATGGCAGAAGATTGCTTGGGCATAGAATTTGTAGTGTCAAATTGATGACTTACGATTAAATGGTTCTGATCAGCACTTGCATCTATATTTTCTAAAGCCTGTTTGTAATCTCCTATTTGTACATGCAATGCATCGTTATAACTATTATCTGATGAGGAATTCTCTTTTGCTGTAGCGTCACTGTCTGGAACATCATCAATAGCAGCACCGTCGAAGCCAGCATTTGCTTCCATGGTGCCTGGCTGCCTGCGCACACATGGATGCCGCTCTGCTTGCCCCGTCTTCGATTGGAATTTTCTTTTCTTTTTTTGTCACGCTACACGTGATGGCGGCGGCCGTCTCCCTTAAATGTAACTTCGAGCCTGTTTATATTGGCAAAAAAAGCCAAAAAAAAAGTTTACGCCGTACCCGTCATATCGAATCTTTACACGTATGCATGGAGCATTAAATGTAGGTAAAATACTCTCTCCATCCCAAATTATAAGGCATTCTAAGAATCTTAAAGAGTCAAAGCATCTTAAGTTTGACCAAAATTATAGAGAAAATTACAAAAATTTATAACATCAAATAGGTATACTATGAAAATATAATTAATGAAGAATTTAATGATACTTAATTGGTATCATAAATATTATCATCTTATCCTATAAATTTAGTCAAACTTGAGATCATTTGACTCTCCAAGATTCTTGGAATGCCTTATAATTTGGGATGGAGGGAGTAATAACTAATTGCACAGTTTGTTTGTAAATGTCGAGACGAATCTTTTAAGTCTAGTTAGTCCATGATTGAATAAATTTTGCCAAAAAAATAATGAAAAGTGTTACAGGAATTTTACCAAAAAAAATCACATTTAAGGCCCCCTTTGGCTCACGGGGCAAACACAGGAAAATCGTAGGAAACCGAGAGCGCATGATAGAAAAGGGAGTTCGTTTCCTACGCGAGCCAGTGCAGGAACATCAAGTCGAACCGGATTTTTCGTTTCCTACGAATACAATGAGAGCGAATCCTTTCATGCATCCTTTTCCTCCGGAAAGTTTCCCAGAACTAAATGAGTGCTGACGTCAGCCATTCCTATAGAATTCATTTCTCCGTTTCAGCTGCGTTTCACCCGCGTTTCAAAAGGAGGCTAAACAGGCCCTTCGGCCCTTTTCCTTCCTATCCAGCTGCGATATCGTGAGTGCGGGAGACCGAGCCAAAAGTCCACGTGGGCCGTCTACCTGGGCGTCCGCACGGTGCAGCGTAGGCACCACCATCCGTACCTACGCCTTGTTTAGTTTGCCTCAAAGTTCTAAGTTTTTTCACTCTCTCTCCATCACATCAATTTTTAACCGCTTGCATGAAGTATTAAATGTAGGTAAAAAAAATAACTAATTACACAGTTTAGTTGGAAATCACGAGATGAATCTTTTGAGCCTAGTTGGTCCATGATTGGACAATATTTGCCAAATAAGACGAAAGTGGTACTATTCATCGGGTTTGAAATTTTCTTCAATCTAAACAAGGGCCTACGCCTTGTTTAGTTTGCCTCAAAGTTCCAAGTTTTTTCACTCTCTCTCCATCACATCAATTTTTAACCGCTTGCATGGAGTATTAAATGTAGGTAAAAAAATAACTAATTACACAATTTAGTTGGAAATCATGAGATGAATCTTTTGAGCCTAGTTGGTTCATGATTGGACAGTATTTGCCAAATAAGACGAAAGTGGTACTATTTATCGGTTTGAAATTTTCGGTAGCCGCACGTGGCCCCGCCGCCACAACCACAACGCTGCACGCGCGTCGCGATCCAACAGCCGGCTCACCTAAACATCCGTACGACTGGCAGTGGCAGGCTGGCAGCTGCGCACGCGTGGTCGCGCGGAGTTCAAAACGGCCCGCGCGGTGCCGCAACTGAAGCCGCATATCCAGCGTCTCATCGCACCGCATTGCGCGCGCAGCCGACGCCAGCCCCAGCCTCGCCGAAGCAAAGACGATGGCGCCCGCCGCGTCCTCCCCGCCGCCGCACGTGGCCGTGGTCGCCTTCCCCTTCAGTTCCCACGCGGCGGTGCTGCTCTCCTTCGCGCGCGCTCTGGCCGTCGCCGCGGCGCCGTCGGGGGCCACGCTCTCGTTCCTCTCCACCGCGTCCTCCCTCGCGCAGCTCCGCAAGGCCAGCGGCGGCGGCGGCGGCTCCGCCGGGCACGGGCTCCCGGGGAACCTGCGCTTCGTCGAGGTCCCCGACGGTGCGCCAGCGGCGACCGAGGGACCCGTGCCGGTGCCGCGGCAGATGCAGCTGTTCATGGCGGCCGCGGAGGCCGGCGGGGTGAAGGCCGGGCTGGAGGCGGCCCGAGCCGCGGCGGGCGGGGCTAGGGTGAGCTGCGTGGTGGGCGACGCGTTCGTGTGGCCGGCGGCGGACGCGGCTGCCGCGGCCGGGGCGCCGTGGGTGCCCATGTGGACGGCCGCGTCGTGCGCGCTCCTGGCGCACCTCCGCACCGACGCGCTCCGGGAGGACGTCGGCGATCAGGGTGCGTTGTTGGATTCTTCTATTCTCTAGATAGAGTTCGTTGTGATATTAAAAAAAAGTCTCATCTTCACTAGAAAAAGAAAGAAAAGGCCTGATCTTGAATCTTGATGAATGGCTTGCTCTTGCGTTACCATCATTCACAGCCGCGAACAGGGCGGACGAGCTGCTGATCACCCACCCGGGCCTCGCCAGGTACCGCGTCCGTGACCTCCCCGAAGGCGTCGTCTCCGGCGACTTCAACTACGTCATCAGCCTCCTCCTCCACCGCATGGGGCAGCGCCTCCCGCGCTCCGCTGCCGCCGTCGCGCTCAACACCTTCCCGGGCTTGGACCCGCCCGAAGTCACCGCGGCGCTCGCGGAGGTCCTGCCGAACTGCCTCCCGTTCGGGCCCTACCACCTGCTCCTCCCCAAGGACGACGCTGACACCGCCGCACCAGCGGACCCGCACGGCTGCCTGGCCTGGCTGGACCGCCACCCCGAGCGCGGCGTCGCGTACGTGAGCTTCGGCACGGTGGCGTCCCCGCGGCCCGACGAGCTCCGCGAGCTGGCGGCCGGGCTGGAGGCCTCGGGCGCGCCGTTCCTGTGGTCGCTGCGCGAGGACGCGTGGCCGCTCCTCCCGCCGGGCTTCCTGGACCGCACCGCAGGGGCCGGGTCCGGGCTCGTGGTGCCCTGGGCGCCGCAGGTGCCCGTGCTGCGCCACCCTTCCGTGGGCGCGTTCGTGACGCACGCCGGGTGGGCGTCGGTGCTGGAGGGCGTGTCCAGCGGGGTGCCCATGGCGTGCCGCCCGTTCTTCGGGGACCAGTGGATGAACGCGCGGTCCGTGGCGCACGTGTGGGGGTTCGGCGCCGCGTTCGAGGCGGGCATGACGCGCGCCGGGGTGGCCGCGGCCGTGGAGGAGCTGCTGCGCGGGGAGGAAGGCGCGCGGATGAGAGCCAGGGCGCAGGAGCTGCAGGCCGCTGTGGCCGAGGCGTTCGGGCCCGGTGGCGCGTGCAGGAAGAACTTCGACGAGTTCGTCCAGATAGTTTGTCGTCCGTGAAAGGCGTCTTGCTGCAGTGTTAGATACCCTACCCGTTCGTTCAGAGCTTTCAGCGTTTGTCCTGCAATTCTAGCACAGTACCACATTTAATATCTTAAGTTTGATCAATTATAGATTAAAAAGTATTTATATTTATGATATCAAATAAATATCATTCGATTAATTACGAAAAGTATTTTTATAATAAATTGATTTGGAGCCATAAATATATATATATTATTTACTGAAAACTTGGTTAAATATGAACTACTTTTACTGGCACGCAACCATAGTTGCATGTTTTGTTAGACAGAAAGAGTATTTACCGACATACGAATGGAGTACTTGCATTTTCCTTGCGAAAAGAACATTTGAATGTGATGACATTTGTTTCACTGTAGATGTGTTTAGTTGGATGTAAAGTATGTGTAAAGTTCCTGTAGCACTTTTCGTTGTTATTTGGTAAAATTTATCCAATCATGGACTAACTAGGCTCAAAAGATTCGTCTCGACATTTACAGACAAACTGTGCAATTAGTTATTTTTTTACCTACATTTAATGCTCCATACATACGTCTAAAGATTTAATGTGACGGGGAATCTTGTAAAATTTTTGGAATTTTAGGTGAACTAAACACTGGGGCTTCTGCCGGTAGTGTGGCCGTCCCCATCACTCACTGGGCGAGCGATGGCAGAGGAGCTGGTCTGATTTCTGCAGTTGCTGTCAGTTGCTGCTTTGGATCGGTTCGGTAAGGATCAGCATCAGTTGTTGATCCTTCAGTTGTCAGTATCTGTCAGTCGGGGTCCGTTTCGGCCCGTGTTTAGATCCCAAGTTCGGTGACCGGAACAGTAGCCGTCACATCGTACTGTAGCAACTTTTGTTTTTATTTAGTAAAAAATGTTCAAACTTTGACTAATTAGGTTCATAATATTCGTCTCGTAAAGTACAACAAAACTGTGTAATTAGTTTTTAATTTCATCTACATTTAGTACTCCATGCATTTACCGATATTTCGATGTGACGAGGAATCTTCTTTTTGTATAGTGGAATTTAGGGGGAGAAATTGGAAACTAAACAAGGCCTCTGATTACATCCAGCGCTTGGGTCTAGCCGGCTAGTGGATGAGCTGATGCGTATGGTCGCAACACAGATCCTCTCTACTACGCCATGGGCTTCGTGGACGGGTTGCGGGATGATATTAAGGCCTCGTTTGGGGGAGAAAAACACTGTATCAGAATTCCTGTAGCATTTCGTTTGTATTTGGTAAAAATTATCCAAATTTTGACTAACTAGGCTTAAAATGTTCGTCTCGCAAAGTACAACAAAACTGTGCAATTAGTTTTTGATTTCATCAACATTTAGTACTCCATGCATTTGCCGACATTTTGATGTGACGGGGAATCTTCTTTTTGCATAGTGGAATTTGGGGGAGAATTTGAGGAACTAAACAAGGGCTAAAGTTTTTGAGCACTTGCAGGGTCCTACATCGCTCGATTCTGCTTGTGTTCTCATTGTTACAGGAGGAATTGGCGGGACACGGTCGGAATGACTTCCGCAAGCCGGGTGAAGAGCATAAAACAGTATTCCAGACTTATATCGGGCATTACAAGTTTCGGGTCATGGCTTTTGGTCTGTCAGGTGCACCCACCACTTTCAAGATGATACACAATCAAGTTGTTTTCTTTTGTTAATTTATTTATGGCCATAACTGCTACTATCCCCCTATAGATGATAATAGGATAACATCATCTATCATATTTTTTGACATTAAATTGTAACCAAACATCTGATTGCCAAATTGTGGAATTCATGTCAAGAACATCCTTTAGACAAGCCTGGAGTCAAACAGAACTACTACATAAAATGCTTGCCATGAGCAGTGCTCCTTCCGCCCCAAATTATACGTTGTTTTGGTGACATAGCTTTTGCTATGCCTAAATGTACATTATGTCACAGTTAAAACTATATATGTATCTATTAAAACCAAAATAACCTATAGTTTGGAATGAAGAGAGCAATTCACTTTGGGAAGTAGATCTATTAAAGGTTCTAATCTTTAGCTAATTAACTCTGCCTTTGCGGAACTCCTTATTTGAGCTAATCCTACTTTGTCAACATCTTGGCAGTTAGGCTAACAAATAGTAATTCCTAGGCTGTCCATGTACAAAAAAGGAACCAAAATTACCAAAGCTTACCCTGGAATTCAGTTGGCAATATATAGCAGCTGAAAAAGAGAAGAAAAGACAGATGAGGAGATAATATAGTTGCAGGAAGGAGAATTCAACCAACAATAAAAGTTCAGTTATTCACCTTTATAAGCAGCTTGATTAGCATTTTTTTTGAAGCTCAGGAGCATCACCGTCAGGGGGGAACATTGGGTTGCATGGTAGTAAGGCAAATCCTAGGACGAGAAGCCAGCTTATTTTGGGGCAGTGCAACACGATGATGTCTGTGCAAAAGACACGGGAGGTAGTGTGTACTAGTATGCTGGTTGAGCCAACCCCAGCAGATCAAATCATGGCTGATAGGTCTGAACTAACCTGTCACCTGTTCCATTGGTGTGTTCTTCTTCTTCCCATCCCTCCACTTTATCAAGTAATGATGGCAGACATGTAAAACAATATATAACTCATTAATAACATAGCAGCCACACAGATAAATGCAATAGTATAATAGTCTATTATCACAGATATAGATATGATGGGCCATCATATCTATATAATAGTCTATTATCACAGAGCAAATCATGGCTTGATCCGGGTTTAACTTTAAACCGGACCAGGGCTATTGATTTCAAAACAGTAATATGCAAACACACAAGAACAATAGAATCCACCGAGCATCAGCCTGACGATCCCCATCAAGGCCACAAGTTTATCAGGAGCTTACACAAAGTTTAGACAACGCCTAACGACACAGAAGACATATATATACATAAAAAAGAACTTCCAAACTGAACCATGCAAGTGTTGTTCCAACTTGTCAACTAATCCCCTACTGCACAGCCTAATTGTCCTCATCATCAACCTCGATCTCCTCATAGGCGCATCCAGTTTCATGGAACTGACGGAGTATTTCAAGCCTAGGCTCATTCCACTCAGATCTAGAATTGCTCGTTGTCTCTCAGGATTGGAATAGGCGAAGAGGGCGGACTCTTCAGTTGAAGAACGTAGGCGATGACTGAGAGTGAGATTGAGTGGATTCGCCAGCAGGGAGCTGATGCGGTCATCCGACACCTTTACCAGCATGCGTGTGTTCACTTCGCGAAAAGTACGTGAAAAGTTACTGTAGCATCTTTCGTTGTTATTTGGCAAAATTTGTCTAATCATGGACTAACTAGGCTCAAAAGATTCGTCCCGACATTTACAGACAAACTATGCAATTAGTTATCTTTTTTACCTACATTTAATGCTCCATGCATGCGTCGAAAGATTCGATGTGATGGGTGGAAGAGGAAATATTTTGGGTTTGCATGACAACTAAACAGGGCCTATCTTCTTCTTCTTCGCTGCCCCCGCGGACTTGGCCTCCTCCGCCGCCTCTGCCTTGTTCATCCCCGCAGCGAAGACCCCGCCTCTGCTGCCTTCTTCCCCTCCAGGAACTCCTCCGCCGCCGCCGCCGCCGAAGAATTGCTCCCCCTCGTCTCAAGCGCCGGCGCCTCCACCTCCATAGTCTCGATCACCTTCAAAGTTCAAACCCTAACCTCCCTCTCTCCCTCGAACTCGAACCTTATTATATCTGGAATTCTGGATGGGTCTCTATCTGGGTTGCTAAGTCGCGGCTGGTCCTTCTCCGATTGCGACTCGTCTGTTGCATATCGGAGAGACCTGGTTTCTGTTAGGCCAGTCTCAATGGGTTTTATCAGAGTTTTATGGGTATTAATTATGCTGATGTGACATCATATTAATGAAGAGAGATGATAAGAGTTTTATGGGAGTAGATAGGATGAAACTCTTATGCACTGTTTTTAAAATTTGGATGTGTTGCAGTGACATAAAATTCCCACTAAGATTGGCCTTATCAGAGAGACCTCTGTTGCGTGACACCTGACACGTGGCCATATCACAATTCCAAAGCAACATCCCCACTGTGGAATCGAGTTGGGTTTTCCTGAGATTCGAGTTGCCCAGTGTGGAACATGCATGCCGTAGTCCTTTAACCGGCAGAGAGTCATGGTTGGATTTTCCTCTTTCTTTGTTTCATCTATTTTCTGGTGTGTCATCGAAGAACTTGGGACCATGATTACTTGTATCTTTTATCTATCTATCTATACTATAAAAGAGCGAATGAATTGTAAAATACATGTTACCTGATAAAATCCTACCCACCCTATGTTTTGACCCTTAGATTACAGATCCAACGTATCTAATCTTCCGTCCTAACCTGATGAACGGGTCCGGCCGGAAAACTTTTAATTCTTTACGTATTTTTATACGTATGGTTCCTCGTATCGTTATTTTTTTCACCGAAAAAAATTACCCAACCCACACCAACGTCGGTTTCCGCTCCGCATCCCCCACTCCGGGTCTCTCCGGCTGGAATCAGATCCTCTACATTTGTACGGAACAACTTGTGTCTCCAGTTGCATATCCTGACCGTTGATTTTAGATCAAGCATGAGCTCCACAAAACTATAGTCTAATACGCCTCCAACCGGCCCATACCAGCCCATCCGCCTGATTCTTCGCCTCGCTGCTCCCAGACTCCGACTCCGTCATCCTTCGCTCCCTTTCCAGCCTAGCGCCGGCGGCAGCTCCTTCCACTCCGCCATGGTCGCCGCGCAGCTGCTGCAGCGGTCAGCTTGACCCTCAGGGCCAAGTCCGCAGGCTGGCCAGCCCCACGCCTAGCCCCTCTCTGGGCCTCCCTCTCCCTGGCCCTGCTTCGTTCACCGTTGAGGACCGCCTGGGCGAGCAGTGGGCCCGCCTGCGCCATGCGTTCCCTGAGGCCGCCGAGGGGGAGGAAGAGGAGGTAGGGTGGACGCCACACTGGTCGACGGCGTGCTCCCTCCCTCCCGCTTGGGCGCGAACACGGGCGGCCCACCCAGGCTGCACATGAGGAAGATGCTTGTTACTGTGTTCTGTTCTGTAAATTTTTCAGCATGTCAAGAAGTCGAGCTCCGTCGCCGCAGACGCTGCCGGCCCGACCGTGGCTGGTTGTGGCGGCGATAATCCTCGCCTCGCCGGCAGTCTCGTGTGTGCCATCGTGATGCTCCAGCTTGATGGTTACAACCCTGTCTCTCCATGGACAAGTGCATCGGTGGACTGTAAAAGACTCCGTGACTCAAGGAGACTAATTGCTATCGGTTCTGTAAAATGTCCAAGTGCTACCACTTTTGTAAATTGTTCAAGTAGTATTGAACATATTGTAGCTATAACAGTCGTAAGATCACCAAAGTGTTTTGTTCTGTAAATCTTCCAGGTGCTACAATATTGTAAATGTTAGCAAAATGTAAATTGTCAGTCAAATAGGAATTGGCACTCATTGTAAGATGACATTGGTTTATACATAAATGTTCTGGAATGCATTTGTTACTGCATTGCACAAAAGTTGTTGCTGATCACATTATATTGTCACAAAAGCTGCTGCTGAGCTTTGCACTTGAACTACAGAACCAGGAACTACTTGAACATGATGGCATTTTGGTGAGCCATATATTCCATGGATGATCTGTGCTACTAGAATTCACCAATAGCGCCATCTGTCATTGATCCGGACAATAGTTCAGAGAAGAAATTAATGGCCATGTATTGTTCAGAAATCCCTTCCTCAGGCAAAGATAGCATATGTACTGTTGTGCCATCATCGACGCTCACTTGTATGGTTTCTTGCTTCTTTGTAGTCTGTTGCTTCTGATCAGACAGAAGAGAATGAGATAGTTAAATACAATTGAAACTTTTTGTAGCGAATATGGTTAAATACAATAGAAGAGAATGAGAATCATATATATTTTGAGTTGTTAGATACCTTTGAACATTTTTGTTTCTTCTTGTCACAAGCCTTCGAACTTTTTTCTTTTTTCTTGTCACACACCTTTGTACTGTTTTCTTTGTTGATACCTCCCTTTTTTCTTGTCACACACTTGCGCTTCTTCTCATACCAAGCTTTTATGCGCTTCGAGGTTTTTGTTTCCACCTCCTTTTTCTTTAGGCTTGCTGTACTCAACAATTCAGTGGGCAGAGACACATTGGTGGGAGTGATGATAGGATCCACAGGACTTGCAACACCATTGAGTTCTTCAACTTGCTTGCTGACCATGTCAAGTGCGTTGTGTACTAATAAGCAACAATTTGGATGGCTGGCAGCTCGATGTGCCAAATGTTGAAATTTGTGACTCATATCTTTGTAGCGAAGCATCTCATCTAATTTTGGATTTTCTATTATGTTTCGGCCTTGGTTGTCATGTACTGTTGCACTGCGTGCTTCACGTGTCCACCTGTTCAGTATGTATTGTGTGGGAAGTGTTTTGATATTCATCAAATCAAGGACTTTTAGAGCATGGCCATAGAGTATTCCGATTCTATTGAAGTGGCCATAGTTGCATGTACTGGTTTGCTTTGAAGGATCACCAATAACTTTGTACTGCTTCTCAAAAGTAGGATTTTCATCAAGGCTCCCAATTACCATAATATATTCATTTTGGCATTCTAATGTCATGGTGCATGCTACCATTGACCTCTCATACTCATTTTGAAAAGCTTCAAAAATAGGTGATGTGTATAACTTGCTAGCTTGGATTAACATAGGTGTCCTCATTTTGATTCTAGGTAATTTTTTCCTTGCTTCAAATTCAGATTGCAGTTCATTCTTTCTTTTATATTCCACAACCCTTTCAAATTGCTTAAGAAATCGGATTATATCAAAATCAGATTTGAAATGCCGCTTCAGGTCACTATTCAAACTCTCACTGAGTTGTGTACTTCTCATCCCTAATGTAAACACATCCTTCATGTAACATTCAACCCATTTTTTCCTCTCCTTGTAAATACTATCCAACCAAGTTTGCTTTTTCATCTTTGACCTCAGGATGTTAAATGCATCTTCAAATGTTGCTTCATCTTCATGCTCATACATACACGCACTAAAATATGAGAGAATACTTGGTTCTTTGTTCTTGTCTTCTACTTCCTGTATGAGAGATGCACCAGATTCTTCATCATCCTGTATGGGAGATGCACCAGATTCTTCATCATCCTGTATGAGAGATGCACCAGATTCTTCATCATCCTATATGGGAGATACACCAGATTCTTCATCATCTGGTACAGCTAGATGCTTGACAGCATTCAGCATAATGTGAAAAGTGCATAAATCATGCCATGTTTCTAAAAATACCTCCTTAACTGCTTTTCCCATTGCATAATCTTGATCAGTATATATTGTTTTAGGTTGCTTGCCATTGTGAGCTCTAAGGAAGGTCTCATATATCCACTCGAAAGATTCAAATGTCTCATCGTACATGAGAACAACACCGAAAACCACTGTTTGCCTGAAATGATTGAACCCAACAAATACACCAAAAGGCCAACTCTCCCTATTTGTACCAAAAGTAGTATCAAAACTAACTACATCACCAAAATATGCATAGTCAGTGAGCATTTTAGCATCAGCCCAGAATATGTTTGCAATCTTTTCTTCCCGGTCCATCTGCAATGCATACTGAAATGATGGGTTCTCGACAATTTTGTCTTGAAAATACCTAAGCATGCTTCCTGCTTGACCATATGCCATCTCCCGTTGCCGCTTGCCCCGTAAATAGTTCTTTTGATCTTGAAGAGTGTAACTGAGATTAACTGAGCCACCAACTTGGATGCAAGCCAACTCATGAGCAGCTTTGGGCCCAATTCCTGCATCATCAGCTGTCTCAATTTCAAAGCCTTGTAACTCTGAAATTTTTCTCTGGGATACCATCAAGTGTGAGGTTTCTGGCAGATGAAGGGCATGATTGTGTTCCAAAAACAGATCAGTCACTTTATAATTTCCCTTATTCTTGTCCATTATAAGTCCCATACGAACTTGACAGTTAGTTCTAGTTTCAGCTCTTGGACACTTTGTTAGATGATCTCTTTTATCTGGCTTTCTATGACCTTCATTTGCACAAGCATATCTGCAGGAACTAATCTTCCCATCTAACTTTCTTTTGTTAGTGTACATTTTCCTCACCTCAAAGCCTTTTTGACCCCCATATCTAATCCAAAACATCCAAGCCTCATCTGTAGTATTGAACTCCATGCCAACTTGAGGTAAAAGACTAGGAAGCGGACCCTCTCTACAAGAAAACAGATAAATATAGCATGATATTAGGTGCTGAACTGAACAACTACAATCTATCCCCAAATTAATTGGGAAAAAACAATCATGGCATTACACACCTTTTTTCTTTCATCTTAGATATGTAAAAAAATATTCATTCAAGCAAGTTGATGTTCCTTTGAAACTTCCATATCAGATTCCTTCAGTCCATCAATTCTAGCAAAATCCAAAGAATGAAGAATAAAAACAATCAAATTAGAACAACCCTAGCTTACTGTACACAGCAAGAGGTGACGTGAGTGTAGAGATTTTTGGCACTTGCTAACCGATGGAGAGCACCAGCACGAGTAGCAGATGGAGAGCACCAGCACGAGCAGGAGATGGAGAGCACCAGCACCAAAATCCGATCGCCGCAGAATCCAATCGCCGCCACGGCCCTGTCCACTCTCGCGTCAAAAAAAGGTGGTCCAGGCGGCAAAACGCATAATGCTCGCGCCAAAAAAACAACAGGGAACTGGCCAGATGACCAAGAGACGTGCAGGATGGAATTCCGTGCAGAATGGGCTCACGTGGGCCGATTGGAGGCCTGTTAAGCTGCTTCTGTGGAGCTGACGGTTGGATGGGAAATAAAGGGCACGGATGGCCAACCGTAGAGACAAGTTCGTCCGTACAACTGGAGAGGATCTTGTTCCCTCCGGCTACCATCTCCTCTCCCCCGCCGCCGTCTCCATCGGAGCTCCCTACCGAGTGCCCCGAACCATGGCGGCTGCATCAGCCACCCGCCGCGGCCTCTCCGCGCTCCTCCTCTCCTCCTCCCGCGCGCTCCCCCGCCGCCTGGGCCCCCTCGCCGCCGCGGCTGCCTAGGCCCACGTCGCCCCGTGGGCCCTCCTCGCGTCGCGCGGGGCCAGGACCGCGTCGTCTGGCGGGTCCGGGTACTCGCCGCTGAACGACCCGTCCCCGAACTGGAGCAACCGCCCACCCAAGGAGACGATCCTTCTCGACGGCTGTGACTACGAGCACTGGCTCATCATCATGGAGTTCCCCACCGACCCCAAGCCCTCCGAGGAGGAGATGGTCGCGGCCTACGTCAAGACCCTCGCGGTCGTCCTCGGAAGGTATGCGCCGTGTCTGTGTATGCGCATTTGTTGCGTGAGCAATCGCGTTGAGCTAATTGAATCCGTAAATGTGCATTTGACCTGACCAACACTTAGCCGGATACTAATTGAATGTGCCAGTAATTCGTTACATTGCTAGGGACTCACATGTATGTTGCATAATCCATTTTTCGCATATAGAGATGTTATTGGTTAGTTTATTCTCGATTTCTCCGTCCTAAACTCTCATGATGTGAGGTCATGTTCATGCAGGAAGACAATTTCCACTCTTCCAGATTAAATTAGTGGACACATACTATAACATAAAGTGAATAGAATCACACTAATTCTAAAGGAAATGATGGATGTTCTAAATTCTGATTAGACTGTAAAGGAAGTGGCCAAATGAAACACTATTTATGCCACCAAAAGGATCCTGGCAAATGGCAAGTTGGCTCAGCCTCATCGACCACCCAGACTTGGTGATCTCCTACCATCTAGCCTTGACGCTCAGTACCCTCGCTTCCTCTTTTGGTATAATGATACCTGTGTTTTTTTACTGGATGAGATTCGTGTGCGATGCAGGCCGAATAGAATGGGGTGACGCAGACGTTGTCAGTGGTTGACCTACAGAGGATGTCGGGGCTCAGCAGCAAGTGACTTATGCTACAGATCTACGTCTCGCAGCAAGTGAGTTGATTTGATTCTTGATGAATGATTGCCACGATCAAGTGCTGACCATTCGATGCTTGTCTACTGCAGGTTTTGTTGTCTACTTCGCCATGATTTGTGCCAGGTAACTAATAATCTGCTCATTTGCATCCAAAATTCTAAACATTATTTATCAATATGGTTGATAATGCAACAAGTTATTTGTCTATTATTGTTGTTGAACTTTATTAAATGCTATGTGTGGGGTTTCAAAGAATAATAAAAATGTACACACCAACTTCATGATTCCATCTGATCAAAACTCGGTATGTTTCTATGACTAGGAAACCAGAGTCTTAGTATGTCTTAGAAAGGTTGGAAAACATTATTTTACAAGGCAAAAGATCTACCTGAGCTGCCATTCCTGCTAGCCTTCAGTTTTTGCCTGTGAGTCTGCGATTTTAGTCTACTCACTTGAGATTTAATGTAAAAAAAACTCGCCATGGAGCAGTGATATACAATGTCTGCTACATGGTAGCTGTGCTAATTTAACTAAATCTACCTTGTGATTCCGTGCTTTGATTAGTTTATTCTTCAGGAGAGGAAAAAATGATTACCAATTTTTGTCAGTTCAGCTGAAACTCCAATGCGGAAGTGAACCACAGAGGGCTTCCTTCTCTAATGTTGACTGTGTCTCATTCTTGGGATTTGCTATGTCTAGGAAGGATCAGATTGGGTCATGTGTTGAGGGATTTAGATGGGTTAATCTTTAGTTGAGTTTATTTTATTCGGTTCACTGTCATGCACAAATGATATTGACAGGAATTGGAATTGGATCAGGAGCAGAAGAGCAAGGTTGATGGGTGATGCATGCCTTCTGCCGTCACCTGCACAAGGAGATGCTCCTTGGGCCAACAAAATTGCTCTGACGGCATGGGGATAAGCTGGTAAAGTTTTTATTTAATTATTATGATCTAATGTAGTCAATGGAGAGTAGACTTTCAGATTAAAAACCGTAAAACAATTTACTTTATCTTTCCACTTTGCAGCTATTATACTCTGCACTTGCCATTTACTACTCGCTTGTTATGTTTTATAGGAAAACACTATGATTGCAACGAATATAGGCTGTATTCTTCGTTGATATGAAAAGGCACCAGAATCCAAGAAGATGGATTAGTTTAATCTACAGGGCAGTTTTGAAATATGCTTTCCAGGTCTTCAGGTTTGGCCTTGACACGATATGTATGCTTTATTCTGTAATTACTAATTTCCTATGCCAAAAAAAAATGCAGGACAACAATCTTCCTCGCGAAGCTGTTTCTTCTACATCTCTTGGAATATAGATCAGAGGAGCCTATGTTAGCAAAGATTTAGCCTGCTTATAAAGTAATGTTTACATTTGGATGCATTGTTAGAAAAGCATGCTCACTTGTGACTGAAATGATATATTCATGTAGTATAAATGATATATGTATGTTCCTTTTCATTGGTTGTTACCCAATAAGCTAAGTAGCAACATTGCTTTTAGTCAGCACAAATTTTAGCTACAGAAATTAAATTTTAAATATTAACGATTTTATAAGAATAGAGGGGGGAGGTGGTGCTTTCCGCTGATCACCGCAGCTGATATTGAACGCTGACCAAGAACTATAGGATGTCAGTTTAAAAAAAATATAGGATGTCCAAATTCTGACAAGGCATGTGGTAACTTATTGTACTATATGAAAATAAAAATCAATTAAATTTTTGTGACCTCTTGAAAATCCCTCGCTGAAGTTGCCCTCAATACTGTTTATTAGCTGTATTCCTCGCGAAGCTGTTTCTTCTACATCTCTTGGAATATAGATCAGAGGAGCCTATGTTAGCAAAGATTTAGCCTGCTTATAAAGTAATGTTTATATTTGGATGCATTGTTAGAAAAGCATGCTCACTTGTGACTGAAATGATATATTCATGTAGTATAAATGATATATGTATGTTCCTTTTCATTGGTTGTTATCCAATAAGCTAAGTAGCAACATTGCTTTTAGTCAGCACAAATTTTAGCTACAGAAATTAAATTTTAAATATTAACGATTTTATAAGAATAGAGGGGGGGGGGGGGGGAGGTGGTGCTTTCCGCTGATCACTGCAGCTGATATTGAACGCTGACCAAGAACTATAGGATGTCAGTTTTTAAAAAAATATAGGATGTCAAAATTCTGACAAGGCATGTGGTAACTTATTGTACTATATGAAAATAAAAATCAATGAAGTTTTTGTGACCTCTTGAAAACCCCTCGCTGAAGTTGCCCTCAATACTGTTTATTAGATGTGTAGTTAATTTTTAAAATTTCCAAAAATTATTTAATAAAATATGTACTTATTCTCTTGTGTATGAATTTTTTTAGACACGTGTGCATGTTCACTATAGTAGAGAAAAACTCTTCTATCCATTACATACAAGTATATATATACTACAAATATAGATATATTTTTGCTCTTGTCTGCTCGATACATTTACATCTATATATATACTCCGTATGTGGTCTGCAGACAAACAGCTATAGCATTCAGATGCATTGCATACACTCCTACCAGCCAAATGAATTGTTAATTTGAAAGAGTTTCCACTTGGATCTGCAAGACATGGATGCGTACGTGGGTTGTGTGCATGTGCATAAGCAGGATAAATCTATCATCTCGGTAAGGGCTTGTTCGGTTGATTCGGAATAGGGCCCTGGAATAATTTCTAGTCGGAATGATTCAACAATTTGTACTAATCTTGATGGGCTAGAATTGTTCCTGGTGCAATCTTAGAAAATCGAACGGGCCCTAAAGAATTCGAACAAGGAAGTTTCACTACCAAAATCAGTATACGAGGTATGCGTGGATCTCTGCAATTGACCGTGCCACAGGTTCAGGCATCACTGTTCGTTGTACAGCAAATAGGAACTTCAATTCTTTCCTTAAGAAAATCTGGACAGTGTGCTTCGAAGTCGTAATACCGTTGCTATGCTATTTTAATCGTCCAACCATGCGCCTATTAGAGTGTGTTATTTCTAGATATAGCATTTGTCACGGGGAATAACTAGCGCTTGAACGTCTGGCCCCAGGCCTGTGTCCGAACGCAGCTTCGCCGCACCCTGTCCTATTCCCTGCGTAACAGAGCGTCCGTCGTGCCCGCATAACAGGGGAGCCTGCCGGCTAGCTACGCCCGCAGCGTGTCTCAACCTCGTTGCGCCTGCGTCACCTCTATAGCCAGGGTTTGCATCTCCGTCGTGCGGGGAGGTGCCACAAGCTTATGCTTCAGGACCTCCACCGGAGGCAGCATGTTGTACGGGAATGGGCCGCGTGCGCCAGCACGGATGCCTACACGTGCTCCGATGGAGCGCTACCGCCAGCTTACAGCCGACGCCGTCATGGCTCCCGCACTAGCTCTCTCTACCTCGCTAAACAGCCCTACATTGAGTTCTACTTTTGCAACACTCAGATGAAACAATTGCAACATACAACTGAAACAGATGAAATATTTGGAACATACAGTTGCAACATATTCATTGTAACGTATGCAACATCTAGATAGAACATTTGTAAGATACGTTTGAAACAGATAAAACATATGGAACATGTTGTTGCAACATATGTGTAAAACATATGCAAATATCCGGATCAAAACACTTGCAACATACGTTTGAAACAAATGAAATATTTTGAACAAATGCTTGCAACATGCCTCTGAAACACTTGCAACATATGCAACATGTGCAACATTCTCGATCTATTTTTGCAACGTCCAAAAGAAACAACTGCAAGATACCTTTAAAACAATTAAAACACATGAAACATACATTTGCAACATTGGAGAGAGGAAGCCTGGACCGGTCGATTCCAGCCTTTGGGGTCAGAGCCAGTGGCGAGCAGTGGTGCACGAGCACCACGAGCACCCCGCACTAGCAGCGACGCGAGCACCACCACCACCCAGTGCCACCAGCACCGCCCTTGGCTCAGTTTGGCGGGCGGCACGTGCTATGAGAGGGAGGGAGCGGGCTACGCGACGCACGGCCAAAGCAAGGAGCGAGGAGCGAGCGGCGTAAGTGGGGCGCGCGACGACGCGGGAGCGGGGAGCGAGCGAGCGGTGTCCGGATGAGAATAAGAGACGGAGGGAGTCAAAGTTGTAGTGCACGTCACGCCACGCGTCCGTCTGGAGGGAGTCGTTAGCATCGGACGTCCTGTGTATATCATTATCGTTTGTCATGTTTACTAGTTTTTGTTGATGTAAGGGTGGAGTATTATTGTGCGAGGTCTTGTAACAGATTTGCAAAAAAAAAAACTTGCTCGTATAGGAGCACAACTCAGGCCGGCTGGAATGCTAATCTGGTATGTGATATCTCTTGATGATGTATTCATCACTTTACTAGCCGCTGGCAAAGAGCGGCCTTTGGTTAATAGAAGGTCTTCCAATCTCAAAATAAAACAGGTCACAGTATCCAAAACAAAGTGAAAAACAAGCAAGTTACAGTATGTAATTTACTTCATGAATAGTATTCGAAATCGCAAATGCCATAATCCTGTGAATCGAGTTGCCCACTGTGGAACATGCCGTAGTCCTTTAACCGGCAGAGAGTCATGGTTGGACTCTTTCTTTGTTTCATCAATTTTCAGGTGTGTCATCGAAGAACTTGGGACCTTGATTACTTGTATGTATCTTTTATAGTAGAAGAAAAACTCTTCCATCCATGACGACTATATGTATACTACAAATATAGATAGATTTTTGCTCTTGTCTGCTCGATACATTTACATCTATATATGTGGTCCGCGGGCAAACAGCTATAGCATTCGGAATTTCAGATGCATTGCATACACTCCTACGAGCCAAACGAATTGTTAATTTGAAAGAGTTTCCACTTGGATCTGCAAGGTAGGGATTCGTACGTGGGTTATGTGCATAAGCAGGATAAATATCAATGATCGCTGTAAAGGATTGAAACGAGGAAGTTTCACTACCAAATACACTATATAAGGTATATATGCGCAGATCTCTGAAATTGCAAATGACCGTGCGACCACAAGTTCAGGCATCACTGTTCATTGTACAGCAAAGAGGAACTTCAATTCTTTCATTAAGAAAATCTGGACAGTACTGTGCTAAAGTCAAAACCTTTGTGTAGAGAATAGCTGCCCATAATAGTCTACCAATGAAGAAGCAAATTAGCAAAATAGTGGACTGGATATTGGTACTCGTTCTCCCATGTGTTTCAGATCTGCTGAAAGAGGCACCCGTAGTTTTCTAAATGTAAATTCGCAAAAGGAAGCATGGACTATGGAGAGCTAGCACTAACATTGGAAACTGAAAGTAACAGTCTAAACTTGTTACAAAAACCAAAGGAGGTGTTGCTCAAGCTCAGTATAAGGTAACATTGCAATATTCGGTGCTGGTCTGTGGTATGCTCCGGTTTGCACCTTGCAATACTGGGCTACTCATGGATTTCAGCTGTGGTGTACTGTGTTTGTAACATTCCATTTCTCTTAACGAAACACTTGCGCTCCTGCGTATGTTCGCGAAAGAAGGGGTGGCTTAAAGGTTAGAACAACCAAGGCACTATGGAGGATCTGTGGGTAATGATGCAAACGCAGAGCAAATTGCAATCAAGACATACAGGCTAAAATGCTAGTGAGAGCACTGAATTTATACAGACACCGGCCGGTATGTAACAAGTATGTAGTAGTATTTAAAATGGAAAAAGTCTAAATAACCCCTGAACTATGGACGCTGGAACACATAACCCCTAAACTATCCAAAACCGTCTATTTTACCCTTTGGACGGTTTTCGACGGAGGTTCTGCTACAGTAATATTTGGAACACATAGCGGCTTTGTCTTTTTTAATTTATTTTCGCTGAATATTTGAAAAATCATAGTAAATCACAGAAAAATCATAAAATAGAAAAATCTAATTTTGTTGAACTTCACATGAGTAGATCTACACAGTGAATATATAATACGGTACGTTTTGGTACAAAGTTTTTGCTGTAGCTTTAGATTAATTGGAAAATCCAATTTAGACTAAAGTTACAACAAAAAGTTTGTACTAAAGCGTACCATATTATATGTTCGCTGTGTAGATCTACTCTTGTGGAGTCTAACAAAATTAGATTTTCTATTTTATGATTTTTCTGTGATTTACTATGATTTTTCAAATATTCAGCGAAAATAAATAAAAAGACAAAACCGCTACCACTGTAGCAAACACATGGTTACTGTAGCAACCCGCCGTCGAAAACCGTCCAGAGGGTAAAATAGACGGTTTTGGACAGTTCAGTTGGTAAATTAGACTGTTTCATAGTTCAGGGGTTATGTGTTCCAGAGTCCATAGTTCAAAGGGTTGTTTAGACTTTTTCCTATTTAAAATGAAACTAGTATGTAGTAGTATTTAAAATGAAACCTATCACCCAAACCCCATAACCTTTGGTGCCAAGCGGAGCAGCGGCTCCAGCGTGTCCGGCGCGAACTTGCGCGCGAACACGTAGCAGACGCCGCTCGCTCCGTCATTGTAGGCGGTGCAGTTCTTTTCGCCGCCTGGGCCGAAGCCGCCGCCGGCGCCGCTCGCTCTGATCTCCCTGATCAGCGCCTCCGTGACGTCCCCTGCCCCGTGCGTGCGCGGGTGAGAGCCGCCTCCCCTCCAGTCCGCGTACGTGAGCGTCCGGTTGGCATTGCGCGTCCACCCGAGCACGCTCACCAGCGTCGGCAGGTAGTGCTCCTCCGCGAAGCAGTACCTGTTGCGCGCGCAGTACTCGCGGAACGCCGGGAAGTAGGTGTCGTCGGAGACGAGCTCGAGCGCGAGCTCCCGGTCCATCTCGAACCACTGCGCGCCCTTGCGCCACTGCGCCAGCGTGATGTTGCCGCCGGCGCGCTGGCCGAAGAAAGGGTCGTACCGCACCTCGCTGTCGTGGTTGACGAAGCTGTCCACGAAGCTGGTGTTGGAGCCGGTGAGCAGCGCGTACACGGTGGTGAAGTTGTAGAGGGGGATGCACGACTCCGAGAGCAGCGCGAACCGCTGGTTGCCGAGGTCCAGAAGAGCGTTCGCCACCAGCCGGCGCGCGGCGTCCACCAGGGTCACGTCTCCCCAGGACGTGTTCTGCGGCCATACATGTCCACGCTCGTCATTGCGTGCGAATTCTTTACTTTGTCTGTGGCACTGCAACCTTTTAGTACATTTTACATACCTGGCTTCGTATCATGCGATGGTAGAACACGGAGTCCTCCGGCGGCGAGCCGGTGTAGGACGGATCCGCGTGCACGTAGATGGAGTAGAGGCCCTCGTGCCCCTGGAAGAACTTCTCCCACAATGGCCGCAGCGGCAGGTCACCCCTTGCCAGGAACAAGAAGGCAACCTTTGGCACGCGGCGGTACGGCGTGGCGCGGGCCTTGGGCGACATGGACGCCCACCAGAGCAGCTCCTCGTCGGTCATGTTGTTGCTCTTGACACTGCTAAGAGAGCCGATCTTCAGTTCCGCCACCTTAGGGCTTTGAACTGATGTCATCGAAGGTGTAGGTGGAGGTGGCGACGGAGGAGGCGGCGGCTGTAGGGCCGGAGGTGGTGGTGGCGACGGCGCAGGCGGCGGCAACAATGGAGGTGGTGATGGTGACCACATCCTCACAGAGGGCAATGGCGGCACGAAAGGGAGGTAGAAATTTGGGGACTTGGCGTTGCAGGTGATGCCCACGACAAAACCCAAGGAGAAGCAGAGAAGCATAGGCATCACCATGCCGAGGAGATTCCTTCCTACTACCGGAGCCACCCGGATGGGTATGCTTGTGTCGTTCATGGTTTAGCCGCAGGCTAGCAGCATGTGTGATCCAGAGAGATGCAGTAACCTTTAACTTGTTCATATACCATACCACCGAGGTAATATATGCCAGTCTGTAAGGGTGACGATGAATACACGTATTGGCACGTATAGACACAGCTCCGATCCGATCCACTTTGCTTCCTCTGCAAATTAACATAATGTGTGTCGCTTGTGGTTGCAAAAGTTTGTGGTGTTGACTTCTAATTTGTTTTACATCCTCAGGGCGCCCGTCCATCTAAATGGACCTACCCCGCCAGCGCCGCTCACTTAGTCAACTGTGCTGCACGCCACATGACCCCGCCCGCCGCCCCCGCCCCACTCCGCCTTGCTGCTGCCATATTCCCCACTCGCAACCGCGGACCATGCCCATAGGGGCCACTGCAACCTGCTTGGGCCTCCCACCAGCCTTCCTTCCACCAGATCCACTACGCGGCGAGAGATCCGATGGTGGCGGTTGCTGCAGCGCCGGCTATAGGGGCTGAGGGGGCTACATGTCATGCGTAGAGCCTAGGATACCGGCGGCCACGAAGGGATCCCCGCCGGCCTCGCAGTAGGCGGAATCGATCTAGTCGATGGCAGCGCTAGTCGACAGTGACGACGTCGCAGCGGCCTCCGATGAACTCCGCAAGCCGACGAGCCTCCATTCTCCCAAGCAGCAAGGAGATGTTGCACTGAAAGCGCATGTTTCAAATGTTTCAGATGTTTTATAGGTATGTTGCGAGTGTTTCAAATGAATGTTGTAAAAGTAGATCGGGATGTTGTGTATGTTGTAGTGACTATACACATATGTGGTAAGCATCTGTTCTAAATGTTTTATCTGTTTTTCCAGACGTATGTTGCAAGTGTGTTTATCTGGATGTTGCATATGTTTCACACATATGTTGCAAGTGTTTCATCTGGATGTTGCATATGTTTTGCAATGGCTTTTCAAGTGTTTTTAGGTGTTATTCAAGTGTTTCAGATGCATATTTCAAGTGTTTTATCTGTCTTCAGACCATGTTACAGATGTTTCATCTAGATGTTTCAAAAGTAGATCGGGTGTTACACATGTTGCAATGGACCCACCTGTTGCAGCCACCTATTGCAGCCGCGTGGGAAGCAGAGGGGGCGCGAGGCGCGGGCATGCTGGTGCGTGGGAAATGGAGTGTAGGCATGGGTGTCCGAATATCCTGGCGCTAGCACTACCATTTGTTTTAAGATTAGTTGGACATATATGTAGGTAGCTAATTTATCAGTCGCATATTTATCATTTCTTTTCGTTACTAATTGCACCCCAGGGAATATATAAACTTCTAACTTAGATATTATATGATGTCAAATATCGCCCTGCTCGTTTTGGCATAGATGAGAAACAAATGCAGCTTGCCCTCCACCCCCCCAAATGGAGCACAAGGGGCACTTGCAAACCAAATTAAACTGTACGTGTGCATACACTCAAGAAATGCCAATACGGACAGAGAGATGCAATTGTTATGTTTCCATCTTTCTCCATCTAGCTTCTCTCTCTCTCCCTCTGTTTCTATCTCTATCTCTATCTCTTCTCTGTCTTTGCTTCTAACCCTCTATCTCTTCTCTACTACTACTCAGTACAAACTTATTAGGAGTCATTTTTGGTTGACAAATGCATAATAACTAGACTAAGGGTCTCTTTGGATACAAGAGCTAATTACTAGCCAAATCAGAATTAGCAAAAATTAGTCATAGTACATCTAAATAGGAGATCTAATGGGTGAGCTAATTGTTTGGACAAGCCTTCAACTAGTTATTAGCCAACTAAGGGCCTGTTTGGATAAGCTAGGGTTAGTTACTAGTTGGGCTAAGAATTGAATCAAATTAGCTGAGTTTGACTAGCTATTTGGCTAACAACTAATTGGAGACTTGACTAAAAAATTAGTCTGTCTATTAGCCCTCTTGTTTAGATGTACTATAGCTAATTATAGCTAAACTTTAGCTAGATAGTAATTAGCTCTTGTATCCAAATAGGCCCTAGCCAACCTTAGTTAATTTAAGCTAATTTTGAGTCCAACTTATAAATAGTCCTGGCTCATCCAAACAGGCCCTAAATAGACAAATGCAATAGTTCTATATTCATTTCTAGGGTGTTATTGTGTGGTCTGAGATGAACCATTGTGAGATCAATGCAGACCATATTGTATAGAGTTAGATCTCGTTTATAGTAAAGAAACATAGGAATGACACAATTTTCAGTCTGGCTTATCAGTCATGGTACAATATTTTTTCTCACAACAAATCAGTTTCAGCCGGCTTATCAGACCCAGAAACCATCAGCCGAACAACTTCAGTTGCCCTTCTTCGTAGAAATTCTCTTAGCATTTATTCTCAATTGATGTTAAAATATATGCAATTAAAAACCCAACTTTGGTTGCCCTTCTTCACAATGTGTTGGTCTATTTAGACTGTTAGAAATGATTTAATCTACAGAGATATTCAACCTTCAATGCAGCGTGCCGACCAATTTTCAAAAGGAAATTTGCTCAAGTTATTCGTAGAGCGAAAGCAAGTGTCAACCTATAGTATTAGTCTATATATAGGAGCACAAGGCCGAACAGAGGCGGAACCAGGGGGGCCAGCAGGGGCCGCCCCCCCCCCCCCCCCCCCCCCCCCCCAGTTCCCAGTTCCCCGCACCATTAGCGATTCATCGGCCAGGCGGAGAGAAGTGAGCAGAGCCGCAGTCGCTGCATGCCCGCGTCCAATCGCTGGCGTGGAGGCCGTCATCAGCCAGGCGGAGAGCACTGAGCATAGCTGCAGTCGCCGCGTGCCCGCGTGCAATCGCCGGCGTGGAGGCGTCGCGGCTTCGCTGCTCGCGTTGCGGTTGGCTCGCTGGAGCAGGCGAGCGCTGAGCAGGCAGCACCGCAGGTCCGCAGCAGCCGAGCCCGAGCGACGGAGTCACGGAGCGAGCACCACTGAGGCACTGATTCACTGCGAGCAGCAAGTCTGCAGATGCAAGCAGCTAGCAGCCGCAAGTAAGTAATTTATATGATATGATTTCTAATTTTTTAATTGCTAATTTGCAATGGTCATCCGTGCAAATTTCTAATTCTGTTTGTATCATTCTATATACTCATTCTATATTGAGAAAGTACTTGCAGTATAATATACCACCGATGTCATTATAGATGATTTCTATGCCATGAAGTCACGTAAAATGAGGCTCAAATGAAAAAAAAGTAAGTTTTTTTATCCTCTTTTCTAAAAAGAGTCACTTCTACGTGTTTTCATAACAAACATTATTATGATTATATGAATTTTTATATTATATATACACATATTTTGGCGGTCCTCATGTTTATCTGGCCAGACTGGCCCCCCATTCTCATCTCGCTGGTTCCGCCACTGAGCCCGAAGATTGAAACCCTATGCTTCCTTAGCCTGCACCTCGTTCTAGAGCCAAAGTTGACTTCGCAATCTATTGCTGTAGTGGGATCGGGTCACCCTAAACGCAGCATGTTGAAACAGTGACTTGTAAGAAGTAAGAACTAAGCAAATATTATCACTTTTGACTTAACTCAAATTAAGGCCAAAATTTTCACGCGTACCAACACATGATTGCTACGGGAATAATTTATTTTAAATAATAATATGTCTAAGTAAATCCTAATAGTTTGGACGTGGCTACATGTGGCCCTTTCCATGCCCCCTATTTCTAGTAGACACTAATAAGCTACTATTGTGTGTAGGTTAGGCAAAGTTTGCCTGCCAAATTATATTTCTAATGATGGAAACAATAATTTGGAAGTTCCTAATTGACTACCAAATTCATAGCAGATGCTTAAAAAAGACTAAGTAGGTGGGCGCGCTTCACCTGCCCATGTATATATATTTTTCTCGAATACACAAAAGATTTGCGTATCATTGTAATTAAGAAGAAGAGTTTATCCATATAAACAACGCGCGTCTGATGAGCGCCCTAAGTGGTCTTACAGCTTTGACTGGGCCTTCCTAGCAGACTGTTTTAAACTTCAATATTACATAAATGGTATACAACCAAACTAGGAGCAACGCAGCAACCTACAGAGCTAGGAGTCTCCACTGTTGGCTGCACGACCCTACTCCGCCATCCGAGAAGGGTATAACATAGTACATATAATGTTTATTTGTTCTTATGCCATTCATGTGTTCAGTAGACCATGCATTTGTGTCACTACCTATGTGCCGGTAGGAACGACTACTCAAGTTGGCACGCACGAGGAAGAGATTCTGATCAGATGGGGCTTGGCGGAGCACAAGGACCAGACGACCCAATATATACCCGTATCGCAGGATCTAAGTGGGCAATGCCCATGTAATAGTGCTATGTTGAGGTGACAACAGCCTGTATCTCTACTTAAAGAGAGAATGCGAGAAGAGAGGAGACAAACAATATAACACAACTCTAATTCCTCAATCCAATTCCTCCTCATTCCCAAATTATTGTTCGTCTCCCTATCTCTGATTCATCTCCCTCGTTCCCCAACTGTTGACATACTTGGCATCAGAGACTTAAATCCTGGATTTACCCATCTCATTTACATCTCATAGCCACTTCACCTGCCTGCAAAAGAATCTTGGCGCCATGGATTTAAACACTCAGCTCATCCTCAACTAGCTCGCCAAGTGGCTTCAAGAGCAGGAGGACAAGTGGGCAAGGTGACTGTGCAAGCTTGATGCCCAGCGCTTTGTGTAGGGATGGAAGTGGGCCAGTTTCGGGTTGGGTCCCCATGGTTTTTGTGTCTATCTGGTGTGGGCAGGAAGGATTTTCACACGCGGTTTTTGGGTTCAGGGACCCAAAACTTATCGGGTTTGGTTTTGGGTTTAGGATTCCACCGACAGATGTCTAATGGAGACCCAAAATAGATCATTTTGAATCAAAACTCATTTCTTGCATTAATAAATTGTAATGTAAGCTACTAAATTTGTTCTAAGTTAAGACATGGAATTGTATGTTGTTTTTCCCTCTTGTTTATGCATGTGAATATGTAATATATATCGTACATGTGCTACAAAAAATTCCTTATTATTGCTCTTATTGTATTCCCATACAGGTGGTGGGTTTTGGGTATCCACTGGGTTTGGTTTGGGGGGAGGAAGGTGTATTTTCACCCGAATCATTGTTGTGGCGGTTTTGGGTTTTGAGTTCGGGTTTTAGGATCTGTTCGGCTGGTATTGTTTTGGCTGAGCTGGTAGGACTGCTGATGAGCCAACGGTTTAATCAGGCAGCTTAAGCAGCCGACCTAGTCATGGCTGTACACAGCAGCATTAAATGCCATTCAAATTTGAAACTATTGTAACTAAATCTGTTCAAATTCTGGCGCCAAACAACAAGGCATGGCATTGCCACTTCAATCCAATAGTTGACAAACAAGTTCAATAATGGTTACTTATGAACACTACTAAAAGTTTCGTACATTACAAACATGGACCTAGTTCAACTTCGAATATTGGACAAGTTTACATACAAGTTCTTACATGCCTCAATAGGTTCTAAGCTTAAATAGAAATCATAGTCCAGTTCAACATTCCATACAACAAATTAATACAACATAGCACTACCTACGTATTGGACCATTCCAATGTTATACAATTAGGCATACATGCAACATTTACAAAACTTGTAGCCTTCATCAAGCCACTAAGCAAACTGCACAGACAAGTCATGCACTCTTCGGCTCGACACGTCCACATGCAACCTGCAGCTACACATACATCTTCTCCTTCGTTTCTTCGCCTGCATGCACCAACAAGTCTCATACATACAATTGAAACCACAGCCCATCTATCTTTAATTGAACTACTTTGCATGCTAAATTGAATCACCTTTGCTGAATCATTATCCCTAGGGAGCCAAATATATGAACTCCCTCATTGCTGTCATACTATTATTTGCATTGAGATGCACCCAACTGGACAGTGGGTACATACGTGAACCAACTCCATGCTCACGCATCCACAAAAAGTTGTTCATTGCAAAGCATGATATAATCATCATCGATTGCTTTTCCCTCTTGCAGTAAGATACCCCTTCCAAAATGTGCCAATGGGCTTTCAGAACCCCAAATGTCCGTTCGATGACATTGCAGAGCCTCGAATGAGTCAAGTTAAATTTCTCCTGTCGAGATAATGTCTCAAGGTCTAAGCCCCTGAAATCGTCCAGATGGTACCTTGTATTTTTGTATGGACCCATGTAGCCATATTCCTGCACGTATCCAGCGTCCACCAGATAGTAGCGTCCTACAACACAAGAACCATTTCCACAATTTGTTTTAATTTTGTGCCCAAGCAACTACAAAGTTGGTCCATCAATTGCATGCCAGTAATCACTAACCGTGTGGTGGATGCGGGAAGCTTGGTTCCTCCCAACAATCTCTTAGGAACGACATGTCATGCACCGACCCCGCCTCCCGGCACCGACAAATGTGAAGAGCATATCCATGTCGATAATGGCACAAACATTAATTGTTACATCTCCTTTCCTATTTATATAGTCAGCTTTGGCCTGCCTATTCACGCTAACTTTAATGTGAATGCCATCCAAAGCCCCGATGCACCCATCAAAGAATGGTGCATATGCTGCAAGATTATGGTTCACTCTAGCATAGTTGCTATCGGTTGGAACAAGAACAATGTCTGATCACCTATACATAACCTCGGTGACATGAGTAATCTTCCTACTAACTATATCTAAAGACCGTTCAAATATATCCCTGCTCCTTCTAGTTGCCTGGTTGTGAGCACATGTCCACACATAAATACCTAAAGCTTCTAGGGATCCTGTCTGTTGTGTACCGGTGAGTCCGAACCCAAGTAAAATGTCATGCAAATGCATGAAGTCATCAGTAGACATACGCAAGTTGTCAAGCCACTTTCGTCAGTTGTGCAGATTGATTTCAATCCACTATCGCCCGATCACCTTGGGTAAGGGGACTTCAGGGTTCACCACTGGAGCCACCTTGGCCGCTGCTGCTCTGTACCTTGCAAGCGCAACAGCAGCAGCTGCCAAGTTGAACATGGATGTTCCTTCGCAGGTGTAACACTCCGGTGTTACGCAAGCATTTGCATTGCAAATCATGAGCATAACATGTCATGACATTCATAATCATATGTGCTTAGGGTGTACCTTTAGTAAAATAAAAGTGTGGAAACTAGTATTGCATAACATGTTGTGATAATGTGCTAATGACATTCATCAAATTTGTGCAACTATAAATTTCATATCACTTAGAATTATAAGGAAAAATTTTTGGAGCCACTAAATCACTCAAAGTTTTGTCAAAGATTTATTTTAAAAATGTTATTTGAAAATATTCAAAAATCCTCCCTAAATTAGCTTTTATTCTAAAAATGAAAATCTATAAGAATTTTGAGGTTGGCCCCTTAATCAAAGTTGTAGAGAATTAAATTCTAAGCAACTTTTATTTTTGGGTCATTTCCAGAAAAAGTCCTTTTCTTGCTCAAAATGAGATTTGAAAACTATTATTTGAAATTATTTGAAAATATGAAAATAGAAATTCAATTTCTAACCTAAACGGGCCGCCGCCTCGTTTTCGGCCTGCTGCTAGAAGCGGCCCAGCTCCGCCCCCGCACGCGCGCGCCGCAGCCGCCGCCTCGGCCTAGCCCACGCCGCGCGGCTTCCTCCCTCCCGCTCGCGCGCGCTCGCTGGCGCCCGCGGCAGACTGCGCTCGCCGCGTGGCGGCCGCATGCCGGCGACGCCCTCCGCGTGGCCGCCCGTGGCCCCGCGCACTCCGCCTCAAATCACCGCATGCGCTCGGCCTCCTTTCCACTCGCTCACTCGCTCGCTCCCTTTCTCATTCCTCCGGAAAAACCCGAGCGGGCAAACTGCTCGCCGCAGCGAGCTCCGCCTCCGCCGCCGTGTTCCGGCGACGCCAGTCCACCGCAGCTCGATTGCTCGTGCACGGAGCTCCGCCACCATCTTCCCTCCTCCGAACGAGCGCCACCATCCCCTTGCTCGCTCTAGTAGGGCACAATTTCTCCGCCCCGCTGCGCCACCGCGAACGGAGCCGCCGCGCTCGCGCTCCGGCCACCATCGCCTCCGCTCCTCCCCATCTCTCTCGAACTACACGTTGATGTTCACCGTGTCCCCGCGATGGTGTTGCGCGCCTCGCCTTGTTCGCTCGAGCCCGGAGACAGCCGCTGGCCGTCGGCGGCCGTCGCACCGCCGCGGTGGCGAGCACCCGCGCGGCCGCGCGCGCTGCCCCGCTCGCCTGCGAGTGCGGCGAGTGGCTGGGCCGACCGGTCTCAACGGGACACGGCCCGTTTTTGTTACCCCGCGCGCGCGTCTCTGGGCTGAGCAGGCCGGGCCGTCTGCCCCTTCTGATGTCGGCCCGTTTCAAAATAAAGATTCAGTTTTTATTTTCTCAATTGGAAATAAAGTGCTTAGCAATTATTTGGGTGATTAAATGTGCTCCAAAAAATTGTGAAATAAATTTCTATGGATTCATTGGAACTAGATCTATGATATAAAAATATTGCATGTCAAATTTGAAATACTTTTCTATAGGATTTTATTTAATCATGTATATTGCTGATAAATTAAAAAATATGTAGAAAAATCTATAGGTTTCATAAAAATATGATTCCAAAGTTTGTTAATCTTCTTGTGTCATGTACTTCCTAGGAAAAATATGTTTCATGCATGTGCTGTGGAAAACTTTGGAGGAGTAGTTCAAGTACCTTTAATGGCTGATTTTTGTTATTTTTGCTAGAGAGCAAAATTTGTATAAAACATGCATGTGATAATTTTTGTACAGTCATAGTATGCTATGAAGAACCTAGGAAAAATATTAATTCTGTTGTTTGACACTTTTCATAGTACAAAGTAATTTCATGCTCATTTTTATGCTATAGCTTGTCATTTTTGTATAGGATAGTTTACTTATCCAAATGCCATGAAATTTTTATGGTAGTCGGTTTAGGATAGTATTATGCTACTGTAATTTTCTCAGATTTTTAGGAGCATTAGAAATATATGTTGCTATTCAAACTTATTATTATTTAGGGTTTAAGCAAGTGTTGCTTTAAGTGTGATTAAGAAATTAGTAAAGCTTTGGTGTATCTTTGAAGCATTTCATAAGATAGGTTAACTTAGCATATTAGTAGTAGAAGAGAATGCAGTAGATGACATGTGCTTGTAGTATATAGTTTCTTGGATGATGTTGACTACCTTGCATTTCAACATATCCATTGCATTCATCTCCTTCGATGCACGTTGCATAATCACTTACGCGCATTGCATCATACAGGATCGCAAACCGAGGACCCAGTCGTCATCCCTAAGGAGCCAGAGGAGCAGCTCGAGGTGCAGCAGCAGGAGGTGACCGAAGCCGAAGAGGAGGTCGGTGAAGATCTCCCAGAGTGCCCCGACCACCGTCCGAGCTCTTTTGAGAGAGGCAAGCCCCGGAGCATTTCTCTCCCGGTTTGCAAATAATTTATTATTAACTTTACTTAATTTGATGCATTACGTTTAGAAGTTGTTTGCAAACGTTGCTGCATTACACCTTGTTTCACCTTGCTTTACCCGATCCTTGTTACCTTGGTGTCCGCGGTCAATAATTGCTTAGTTTGCTTAGACCGGTAGAAGTCGGGTGATTGCCTATCATCCGCGAGCTCTAGGAGATTACTTGGATCTATGTGAAAGTATGTCATATGAAAATAACTAAGTGTCGAAATGAATTTGAGACCGGGTGAAAACTTGCAGGGTTTCGGACTGTAGTGTTTTCCGTCTGTGTCGATTAAGAACCGACCGTTGTTGGGCCTCGAGTCATGTTGAACGCATGCCTCGCATTTAGCTGGCCGAATAATGCACCTTTCGACCGCGAAGCTGGGAGATTATTCGGGCCGAGTGGATTGCCCGCAACGCACTGTACCGGAGCAGTAGTGGCAGGATTCGGGGGCACGATGATAAGGCCAAAGAGCAGTCGGGCGGCCCCCGGGTACATGTGGTTCCTGGCAAGCTCGCGACTTTACCTGAATGGTTGACTCGGTGTCCAATACCTCAATTTAGCGGGTGAGTGAGGTTTGTGTGAGGAATAAATTACCAGCTGGTTAATATTCGATTCGAATCGCCATCGTTCACTGGATAGTGAACACTTGACTTGAGCTACTTCATCGTAGTAATCTTGATGAATCACTTGGATAGTTATGTGGAAGATGACATGATAACTATTGTTAATGATCAATGGTAATCCTTACTTGCTTAATTACATGTTACTCTAGCACCAGTGCAAACATAGTTGATAGGGTAATAAAGAGTTAATTACTGCATGCTTTTAGAAAGGAATTGTTAAGTTAAAAATGCTTTTCTTGCAAATGAGTCAGCTATCCCACCAGAAAGCCTATCATGATTACTTGGTGTCTTTTATTTCTGGTTTATGTCAGGTAAGTCTAGCTGAGTACCTTCTCGTACTCAGGGCTTTGTTCCCAATTGTTGCAGATGGGTAGATGTATTACGGCTACTGTATCAACTGCCTCTATCCTACGATGGGTGAAGCTTAGGACCATGGGCAATGGTCATTCGCTACTTCTCGTCTGATGCTGTTGCTGGAGATGATCGCAAGCTAGCACTTTATTTCAAAATATTGTGTGTGTGCGTAATTTGAACTACCGCTTCTGCTACTTTTATTCGAACCTGGTTTGTAATAACTATGTTTAAACTCTGATGTATTTTATGCCGTGAACATTTATGTAACTTATGATGGTGACCGCTAAACTTAGTACGATCTTGGCTGTTATGTGAAATGGTTTGAAATCCGTCGAGATTTCACGGACTACCAGGTTATATGGGCTTAAGTTTGTTAAATTGTCCTCCCGTTGGATGATTTTCCTACTTAATCTCGTATAATTGGACGGTTCTGTTACAGCTGGCATCGGAGCATGGTTTAGTGTGATTACTGTTCATAAGTGTATTTAAAACAAAATTCTGTTGAAAAAGTGTGATTTTAAAACTAAAGGTGTGCTAGTGGTCGTATCCTGTATGCCCAATTAAGGACTCTAGGTGGCTATTTAAGTACTAACTTGGGGTTCTTGCACCATATTTCTCTTTCGTTGCTCATACGGCGTGCTATTGTATGAGTGCCACTTAATTGAGTGGTAATGTATGGATCAGTCACCTCTACGCTTTGATAAGTGTGAGCTGTGAGAGCATGATCGGATACACCGCCGATCTAGGGAGAGTGCTTATATGATACTAGAATAATTACATGTTTTACACATATTTTTATGAAAGTATCGCATGTGTGGGTGTTCCGTCCGTTGAGGCGATGCCGTCAATAGGATGATGTGTTTGGGTAGATACTACCGTTGTACATGCATCTGGGGATTCGTGTAGAGCGTGTAGGTAGATTTACTGCTTTCATGCATTCATGGGGAATGGGCTAAAATAAATTTTCTGCAGGTACATAACAGCGTTTATCGTGTAGATCGAATTAGTTACATATATGAGAGATCGTTTGTATGCCACCGAATTCATTGTTAGATGTCTTTATCTTCTAAGTTTGTGAGAACGTAAGACTCGCGCATGCATCATATTGCCTATGCATTTCATTCATAACATGCATTCCTCCCCTTATAAAAGGATTATCCCAGTTTGATAAAAGTAACATCAACTTAAAATATGTTCTCACCGGGTAATTTAAAACTTGTGCTACAGATAGCCCGCACGAAGCAGATTGCCCGTAAGTCCACTGGCGGAAGAGCACCCCGTCACCAAATGGCCCCGCGGGAGCACCGCAGCACGGACACTTTTCTAAGCGAGTTTGGCATGCCCACCTTGCTTTGGAGAGTGCTACATGATGTGGGGTACCTAGAGGGTCAAGAGCCGGTGTACTCCTGGAGTGAGAGCCAGTTAGCTGAGGATAGACTTGCGGTAGTGGAAATCATCGTCCGTACTCTTGGTGATGCGCCAGAATGGGATGGTTGGCATTTGGAGTTTGAAGGACGCACTCCAGTTGAAGGTGCAGAGGGCGCAGCCTTTCGCGTCATCCGAGACATAATGAGCAGGTTTCCTAATGAGTTGGCAGCAGCTTTGGCCGGTACTTTCCCGAGAGATGATCCTCATGATGCCATTTGGGTGCAACCGCAAGGAAGTACCTTGGTTAGAGGCCCAAGTGAAGGATGGGCTAGCGACAACCACACAATGAGTGCCATGTATGTAGCCATCAGAGCATACCAGGGTCTTGAGAGTACCTATTGGACCTTGACTGGTCTGCGTGGTGATGACCGGCTTGAAGCAAGGAAGCAGAAGAAGAAGCAAGCACGTGCTATAGCTAGCTTGCAGGAGCAGTTGGCCGACATGAGCTTGCAGCAAGACCGGGCTCTCGAGAGAGGTGAGAGTGCTATGCAGCGGGTGCAGACGTTGACTCAGGCCAACAGAAATGCAGACCGCATGATGGGACAGCCAGTGCAGGAAAGGAATGAAGCCTAGAACGAGAGGGACCTTCTGAGGCAGAGGGTCGAGGAGCTAGAAGGGTATAATGCCAACTTGCATGAAGAGTTTCATGCCCTCTACAATGGGATGGGCCCGTCTGCTCCTCCGGACGCCGCCCAGATGGACGTCGATGACGACGCCGCTACTGAGGGTAGCGATGGTGACGCCTCCGACCTCGACGATGGCCCCGAGGAGTAGGCTAGTTGCCTTGCGTTAGTAGCTAGGTTCTGTCGCGATGGCCTTCTTTTGGTTTCTATGTATCGTGTTGTATCCTGTTCGATCTTGAGACTGGCGATCTTTTGGATCTTGGTTGTGTATGCGATGCTCAAACGCATAAAAGTCCAGTGTATGTATGCTGGCAACGTGGTTGTATGGAACGCGATGTTGCATTCGAAGTAATTTGATTAGTGATGTTGTTTTAATTGGAATGTGATTATTGTGCCTCTGTTTTATTGCATGACTTGTTCTCTCCAATAAATTCAGTATGACATGATTGTTCATTCGAATACAATTACTACCACTTCGCTCAATTATTACTTGTTGCTGAAATATGCAGATGGCAAACACTCGTCGTGCCACGTATGAGGCCGCTGAAACTGGTGGCAACGGTGCAGGGGCTGGTGGGGGTGGTGCAAACAATGTCAACCACCAGGAGCCACAGACTGAGCCACAATTGCCCCCTCCTCCACCGCTCACTGCAGAGGTATTCTTCGCACAGTTCCTTGGGAGCCAGCGCAACGCCGAGCAGTCACAGAGGAATATGGAAGATTTTCTGCGTACCATCGCTAAAAATGTTCAGAGAGGAAATAATCAAGGTGGTGGCCATGGGGTGAACCAGTACAGCAATTTCAAGGATTTCATAGATACTAGGCCACCTATTTTTAAGGAAGCAGCAGAGCCACTCGACGCTGAAGAATGGATCAACACTATGGAAGATAAGTTCCGTGTGTTGAGGCTGACAGAAGTTCTGAAAACAGAATATGCTGCACATCAGCTACAGGGACCGATAGGGATGTGGTGGAAGCATCACCGCACCACCTTTCCTCCCAATGCCCAGATTACTTGGAGAGAATTCACTAAAGCCTTTAGAGGAGTTTATATTCCCCCAGGGTTGGTTGAGATGAAGCTCGGAGAGTTCTTGGCCTTAAATCAGGGTACCAAGACTGTGACCCAGTATCTGCATGCCTTTAACAACTTGTGCCGCTATGCTCCAGACATGGTCGACACAGATGCAAAGAGAATTGCTAGTTTCAAGAGAGGGTTAAGTCCGAAGATGATGAAGCATGTGGGTACCAATAGCCGCGCCAGGTTCAATGACTTTGTCAGTGATTGTTTGAAACAAGAAAAGAACAACAACGCCTACACTGCATCTAAGAATCGCAAGAGGGTGTTTGAGTTAGGACCATCCCCGTCCAGAGTTGTCACTGCAAATCGTCTTTCTTATTGTCCGTCCGCACCTGGTGCAAGGTTCAGGCCGCCACAGCATAAAACCCAGAACTACAAGGGACCACAGAAGCCGTACAAGATGGTCGTGCCGCCAGCAAAGATCACCGCAGCTGCAGAACAGAGCAACTCCAAGGGAGCTATAGGATCTGCTGGTACAGTGAAGGGGCCCTGCTACAATTGTGGTCAGCCAGGCCACTTTTCAAAGTTCTGCCCTTATCCGCCTAAAAAGAAGCAACAGACTTACACTGCCCGTGTACACCATACCACCGTTGATGAGATTCCTGAGGGAGAGCCTGTAACTGCCGGTAAGTTTCTTGTTAACCATCACCCTACAGTTGTTCTATTTGATTCTGGATCCTCGCATTCTTTTATGAGTCAAGCATTTGCACGGAAGCATGAACAACTATGCACAGAATTGAGTTATGGTTATCGCATAAGTTCAGCAGGGGCTGATGTGTTAACCAATAAGATGGTTAGAGGGGCAACCCTTGAGTTAGGTAGTTGGAAGTTTTGAGTGAACCTGGTAGTTATGCCTGGGCTAGTTTTGGATGTAATAATAGGAATGAACTGGATGAAGAACTGGGGGGGGCAGTCATAGATACAAGTAGTCGGTTGCTTACCCTTAAGGATCCCCAGGCAGAGGGTACTTTCCTGGTACCATTGCCTAGAAGAACAGACCTTGTGAGTGTGACCTGTGCCATGGAAGTTGTCCCTATCCACTAGATCCTAGTAGTGTGTGAGTTCCCGGATGTGTTTCTAGACGAGTTACCTGGCCTTCCTCCAGATAGAGATGTTGAGTTTGGAATCGAGTTGATCCCCGGGACAGCTCCTATTTTGAGGAGACCCTATCGGATGCCTCCGGATGAGTTAGCTGAGCTGAAGAAGCAACTGGAAGAACTGTTAAAGAAGGGGTTTATCCGACCGAGTAAGTCTGAATGGGAATGTCCTGCCTTGTTCGTGAAGAAAAAGAAAGAGGGTACTCTGAGAATGTGTGTGGATTATCGACCTCTTAATGCTGTAACTATCAAGAATAAATATCCTTTGCCTCATATTGATGTTTTGTTTGATCAGTTGGCTAAAGCTAGAGTGTTCTCCAAGATAGACCTAAGATCAAGGTATCATCAGATAAAGATCAGGCCACAAGATGTCCCGAAAACCGCCTTTTCTACCAGATATGGGTTGTACGAGTATCTTGTTATGTCTTTTGGCTTAACAAATGCTCCTGCATATTTTATGTATCTGATGAATACGGTTTTCATGCCAGAGTTGGACAAGTTTGTAGTTGTCTTCATTGATGACATTGTAGTATACTCTGAGAATGAGAAAGATCATGAAGAGCATCTGAGAATTGTCTTGACCAGACTGAGAGATCATAAGTTGTATGCTAAGTTCAGCAAATGTGAATTTTGGTTGAAGAAAGTTCCTTTCCTTGGTCATATTCTATCTGAGAATGGAGTTTCGGTAGATCCGAGCAAAGTGCAAGAGGTTATGGATTGGAAAATTCCAACCACAGTGTCAGAAGTCAGGAGTTTCCTAGGGTTAGCTAGTTACTATCGCCGCTTTATCCCAGACTTCTCGAAGATTGCCAAGCCGATGACAAGTCTGTTACAGAAAGATCACAAGTTTGCGTGGACAGAGGAGTGTGAGACAACTTTCCACACCTTGCGGAAACTATTGACCACTGCTCCAGTTCTTGCACAGCCAGACATCGAGAAACCTTTTGATGTGTTCTGTGACGCATCAAAAACAGGATTAGGCTGTGTTCTGATGCAAGAAGGAAGAGTCATTGCTTATGCCTCCCGTCAGTTGAGAAAACATGAAATCAATTATCCGACACATGATCTTGAGCTTGCCGCCGTAGTGCATGCCTTAAAGATTTGGAGACACTATTTACTTGGTAATGTGTGCAATATTTTCATCGATCATAAGAGTCTCAAGTACATTTTCAGCCAACCAGAATTGAACATGAGACAGCGAAGATGGTTAGAACTAATTAAAGATTACAACTTGAATCTACAGTATTACCCTGGAAAGCCAATGTGGTAGCTGATGCTTTGAGTAGAAAGTCACATTGTCTGAATATGCAACCCTTACTCGAAGATGGTTTTAATCTAATGCACCCTGCCGTGTTACATAGTATTCAGATCAGTTGCACCTTGGAGAGTAAGATAATAGAAGGTCAGAAAGCAGACAAAGGGATATTCCACATCAAAAAGAAAATTAAAGAAGAACCCTCAAAACACTTCAGAGTGGACGAGCAGGACGTGTTGTGGTTCGACAACCGTCTTGTTGTTCTAAAGGATAGAGCTTAAGAATAAAATTATGAATGAAGCTCATCTCTCTAAGTTGTCCATTCATCCTAGCAGTAGTAAAATGTATCAAGAACTAAGACCTCGCTATTGGTGGACAAAGATAAAAAAGGAAATTGCAGCTTATGTAGCCAAATGTGACACATGCTGTAGAGTGAAAGCTATTCACATGAAACCTGCCGGGTTGTTATAACCTTTGTCAGTACCTAGTTGGAAGTGAGATGATATAAGTATGGATTTCATCACAGGTTTGCCCACTACTCAGAAATGCCATGATTTGATTTGGGTAATCGTGGATCGTCTTACCAAGACAGCCTACTTTTTGCCTGTCAAGACAGATTATAGACCACCTCAATATGCCGAGAAGTATATTGCGTAGATTGTGAGATTGCATGGCATACCAAAGACTATAGTGTCTGACAGAGGGTCACAGTTCACTGCTCACTTTTGGGAGCATTTGCATAAAGGTTTGGGAACTAGTCTGATTCGTAGCACTGCCTATCATCCTCAAACAGATGGTCAGACTGAAAGAGTTAATGCTGTTTTAGAAGATATGTTAAGAGCTTGTGTGTTGTCTTCCAGAGGTTCATGGGAGTCGTGGTTACCTTTAGCAGAATTCACGTATAATAATAGTTATCAAGAAAGTATCAAGATGGCACCTTTTGAGGCTCTGTATGGCGAAAGTGTAGAACACCTTTAAACTGGATTGAGCCAGGGGAAAGAAGGTATTATGGTATTGACTTCGTCGAAGAAGCCAAAAAGAAAGTTCATATCATTCAGCAAAAATATGAGAGCAACTCAGTCACGTCAGAAAAGTTATGCGGATAAGAGAAGGAGACCACTTGTATTTGAAGTTGGTGACTATGTTTATCTAAAAGTCACGCCAATGAAGAAGAAGCGGTTTGGAATACGCAAAAAGCTTACCGCCAGATTTGTAGGACGCTACAAAATCTTGGAAAGGAAGGGTCCAGTGGCTTACAAATTGGAATTACCAGAATCAATGGGTGCTATATTCCCAGTTTTTCACGTATCACATCTCAAGAAATGTTTGTGCGTTCCAGAGGAAATAATTGAACCTCGAGGCATAAAACTTAAGTCAGATCTGGTGTATCATGAGCAGCCAGTTCGAGTTTTGGATTCCAAAGAAAGGGCTACTCGAAACAGTGTGGTGAAAATATATAAGATACAATGGAGTCATCATGATGAAGAGGATACATCTTGGGAAACGGGTGAATACCTACAAGAAGCATACGAAGATTTTTATAATAAAAGGTTCGTAACCCAAATCTCGGGACGAGATTTTTATAAGGGGGAGGGCTGTAACACTCCGGTGTTACGCAAGTATTTGCATTGCAAATCATGAGCATAACATGTCATGGCATTCATAATCATATGTGCTTAGGGTGTACCTTTAGTAAAATAAAAGTGTGGAAACTAGTATTGCATAACATGTTGTGATAATGTGCTAATGACATTCATTAAATTTGTGCAACTATAAATTTCATATCACTTAGAATTATAAGGAAAATTTTTGAAGCCACTAAATCACTCAAAGTTTTGTCAAAGATTTGTTTTAAAAATGTTATTTGAAAATATTCAAAAATCCTCCCTAAATTAGCTTTTATTCTAAAAATCAAAATCTATAAGAATTTTGAGGTTGGCCCCTTAATCAAAGTTGTAGAGAATTAAATTCTAAGCAACTTTTATTTTTGGGTCATTTCCAGAAAAAGTCCTTTTCTTGCTCAAAATGAGATTTGAAAACTATTATTTGAAATTATTTGAAAATATGAAAATGGAAATTCAATTTCTAACCTAAACGGGCCGCCGCCTCGTTTTCGGCCTGCTGCCGGAAGCGGCCTAGCTCCGCCCCCGCACGCGCGCGCCGCAGCCGCCGCCTCGGCCCAGCCCACGCCGCGCGGCTTCCTCCTCCCTCCCGCTCGCGCGCGCTCCCTGGCGCCCGCGGCAGATTGCGCTCGCCGTGTGGCGGCCGCATGCCGGCGACGCCCTCCGCATGGCCGCCCGTAGCCCCGCGCACTCCGCCTCAAATCACCGCATGCGCTCGGCCTCCTTTCCACTCGCTCACTCGCTCGCTCCCTTTCTCCTTCCTCCGGAAAAACCCGAGCGGGCAAACTGCTCGCCGCAGCGAGCTCCGCCTCCGCCGTCGTGTTCCGGCGACGCCAGTCCACCGCAGCTCGATTGCTCGTGCACGGAGCTCCGCCACCCTCTTCCCTCCTCCGAACGAGCGCCACCATCTCCTTGCTCGCTCCGGTAGGGCACAATTTCTCCACCCCGCTGCGCCACCGCGAACGGAGCCGCCGCGCTCGCGCTCCGGCCACCGTCGCCTCCGCTCCTCCCCATCTCTCTCGAACTACACGTTGATGTTCACTGTGTCCCCGCAATGGTGTTGCGCGCCTCGCCTTGTTCGCTCGAGCCCAGAGACAGCCGCTGGCCATCGGCGGCCGTCGCACCGCCGCGGTGGCGAGCACCCGTGCGGCCGCGCGCGCTGCCCCGCTCGCCTGTGAGTGCGGCGAGTGGCTGGGCCGACCGGTCTCAACGGGACATGGCCCGTTTTCATTACCCCCCCGCGCGCGCGTCTCTGGGCTGAGCAGGCCGGGCCGTCTGCCCCTTCTGATGTCGGCCCGTTTCAAAATAAAGATTCAGTTTTTATTTTCTCAATTGGAAATAAAGTGCTGAGCAATTATTTGGGTGATCAAATGTGCTCCAAAAAATTGTGAAATAAATTTCTATGGATTCATTGGAACCAGATCTATGATATAAAAATATTGCATGTCAAATTTGAAATACTTTTCTATAGGATTTTATTTAATCATGTATATTGCTGATAGATTGAAAAATGTGTAGAAAAATCTATAGGTTTCATAAAAATATGATTCCCAAGTTTGTTAATCTTCTTGTGTCATGTACTTCCTAGGAAAAATATGTTTCATGCATGTGCTGTGGAAAACTTTGGAGGAGTAGTTCAAGTACCTTTAATGGCTGATTTTTGTTATTTTTGCTAGAGAGCAAACTTTGTATAAAACATGCATGCGATAATTTTTGTACAGTCATAGTATGCTGTGAAGAACCTAGGAAAAATATTAATTCTGTTGTTGGACACTTTTCATAGTACAAAGTAATTTCATTCTCATTTTTATGCTATAGCTTGTTATTTTTGTATAGGATAGTTTACTTATCCAAATGCCATGAAATTTTTATGGTAGTCGGTTTAGGGTAGTATTATGCTACTGTAATTTTCTCAGATTTTTAGGAGCATCAGAAATATATGTTGCTATTCAAACCTATTATTATTTAGGGTTTAAGCAAGTGTTGCTTTAAGTGTGATTAAGAAATTAGTAAAGCTTTGGTGTATCTTTGAAGCATTTCATAAGATATGTTAACTTAGCATATTAGTAGTAGAAGAGAATGTAGTAGATGACATGTGCTTGTAGTATATAGTTTCTTGGATGATTTTGACTACCTTGCATTTCAACATATCCATTGTATTCATCTCCTTCGATGCACGTTGCATAATCACTTACGCGCATTGCATCATACAGGATCGCAAACCGAGGACCTAGTCGTCATCCCCAAGGAGCCAGAGGAGCAGCTCGAGGTGCAGCAGCAGGAGGTGACCGAAGCCGAAGAGGAGGTCGGTGAAGATCTCCCAGAGTGCCCCGACCACCGTCCGAGCTCTTTTGAGAGAGGCAAACCCCGGAGCATTTCTCTCCCGGTTTGCAAATAATTTATTATTAACTTTACTTAATTTGATGCATTACGTTTAGGAGTTGTTTGCAAACGTTGCTGCTTTACACCTTGTTTCCCTTGCTTTACCCGATCCTTGTTACCTTGGTGTCCGCGGTCAATAATTGCTTAGTTTGTTTAGACCGGTAGAAGTCGGGTGATTGCCTGTCATCCGCGAGCTCTAGGAGATTACTTGGATCTATGTGAAAGTATGTCATACGAAAATAACTAAGTGTCGAAATGAATTTGAGACCGGGCGGAAACTTGCAGGGTTTTGGACTGTAGTGTTTTCCGTCTATGTCGATTAAGGACCGATCGTTGTTGGGCCTCGAGTCATGTTGAACGCATGCCTCGCATTTAGCTGGCTGAATAATGCACCTTTCGACCGCGAAGCTGGGAGATTATTCGGGCTGAGTGGATTGCCCGCAACGCACTGTACCGTAGCAGTAGTGGCAGGATACAGGGGCACGATGATAAGGCCAAAGAGCAGTCGGGCGGCCCCCGGGTACATATGGTTCCTGGCAAGCTCGCGACTTTACCTGAATGGTTGACTCGGTGACTAATACCTCACTTTAGCGGGTGAGTGAGGTTTGTGTGAGGAATAAATTACCAGCTGGTTAATAATCGATTCGAATCGCCATCGTTCACTGGATAGTGAACACTTGACTTGAGCTACTTCATCGTAGTAATCTTGACGAATCACTTGGATAGTTATGTGGAAGATGACATGATAACTATTGTTAATGATCAATGGTAATCCTTACTTGCTTAATTACATGTTACTCTAGCACCAGTGCAAACATAGTTGACAGGGTAATAAAGAGTTAATTACTGCATGCTTTTGGAAAGGAATTGTTAAGTTAAAAATGCTTTTCTTGCAAATGAGTCAGCTATCCCACCAGAAAGCCTATCATGATTCCTTGGTGTCTTTTATTTCTGGTTTATGTCGGGTAAGTCTAGCTGAGTACCTTCTCGTACTCAGGGCTTTGTTCCCAATTGTTGCAGATGGGCAGATGTATTACGGCTACTGTATCAACTGCCTCTATCCTGCGATGGACGAAGCTTAGGACCATGGGCAATGGTCATTCGCTACTTCTCGTCTGATGCTTTTGCTGAAGATGATCGCAAGCTGGCACTTTATTTCAAAATGTTGTGTGTGTGCGTAATTTGAACTACCGCTTCCGCTACTTTTATTCGAACCTGGTTTGTAATAACTATGTTTAAACTTCGATGTATTTTATGCCGCGAACATTTATGTAACTTATGATGGTGACCGCTAAACTTAGTACGATCTTGGCTGTTATGTGAAATGGTTTGAAATCCGTCGAGATTTCACTGACTACCGGGTTATACGGGCTTAAGTTTGTTAAATTGTCCTCCCATTGGATGATTTTCCTACTTAATCTCGTATAATTGGGCGGTTCTGTTACAACAGGAATTTGTCGCGGTTGTTGGAGTCCTGCAAGAACAAATGGGTTAGATACAAGAAATATCTAGTGGTCATAATGTAATGACCTGATGCAGCAAACATATCATTTCAAACATAATACAGTTGAGCACACATAATTGAACAACAGCTCAGCACACATAATTGAAAACCAGCTGACCACATAGAATTTAATAACCGTTCAGCAGACATAGTTTATTCAAAGTGCCGACATAAAACCAAACATAGTCCAGGAAATAGGCCACATTACAACGAAAAATATAAACCAAACGAACATATGGTGAAACAAAGAACTCAACATGCACGTTATTGAAAATAAAACAACATAGAGTGCCGTAGTAGGAACGCTGCTTGGGATCACTTCTACTTCATTCTGGATGTCCTGTCCTCCCAGCAAATCTTTAGAAAGTTTAGCCGGTCCTCTTTTGTTTCCATGGACAGGAAGTTCTGACGATCCAGTGTGTTCTTGCAAAGAATTAAAGCTTGAGCATACACTGGATTAGACTCAAGCAAACCATCTTCTTTCAAAATCTTAATGACTTTGTCCATCTGCTCTTCATGCATGCTCATAAGGGCCTTTTGCTTCCTATGGTCTTTAATGATGTCAGAGAGGTCTTCAAGGCAGTCATCAATGGAAGCACTCTTCTTACTAGGAGGGCTGTTGATAGAATGTTCCCTAGTGGATCTCTTGGAGGAGTGACCAACACTCTGGGCACCTACGGGCTCCTAGGACATGTCGTTTGGAGTGTCATGGTGTTGGTATTTATTAACTTGTCACTTGTTTTAGTAGCCACCTATTAATTACCTACATCTCTTAGCACAACTTGAATTAGGTTGTCATCCCTAATGATGGTGCCAGAAATACTTGTTGGTACTACCAAGCATTACTACTAAGTAGATATCTATCGAGTACCAATATTAGGGTACCCGTATGATAGGAGTTAGAGAACATCGACCTCCGCCCATCTAAAATGATTATGACCATAGTTGCAGCCTGGTCCAGCCCAACCAAGGAGATTTTAGGATCGCTGTGGGGGTATTAACCCCTATACCCCTACGGCTAAGCTTGGGCTGGCCTGGATCGATGGTTTCAGTCCACCCAAAAGGTGACGTGCGGCCCAGTTAACCTGATCGGAGTCCCGCACAAGGAATCAAGACGGATTTGGTGACCAAGCAGGATCCTAGTCGGTTAGAATAGGAATCTTTATCCGGCCACATATGGCAATTGTAACTGACTAGGATTAGTTTCCAGATCTGTAACCCTGCCCCCCGGACTATATAAGGCGGGCAGGGGACCCCTCTAAAAGACATATCTCATTGACATACCACAATACAAATCAGACGCAGGACATAGGTATTACGCCTTCTTGGCAGCCGAACCTGGATAAAACTTCATGTCTGTCTTGCGTTACCATCTTGTTTGGAGCTTGTGCATCTGTCTACCGATAATCTACTACCTTAGGCATACCCCTAGGTAGACTGCTGACCATATTTTGTCGACAGTGGCGCGCCAGGTAGGGGGTGTGCGTACCACTCTCTAAGCAAACAAGATGGTCATCATCTCCAGCTCCATGGCCGTGCCCAACGGCCTCACGTTCACCGTCAGCCAGATCACCTGGATCACCGGTCCCGACGTCTCCATCTCCATGACCGCGGAGGAAGCGTGGATTCAACCCGCGCCGACGACTACTTCACCTGCATCGGCTATGGCTCCGACCATGGCAAACACGGCTCCGACCATGATGGATCTGCCTCCGACCACGGTACATCTGGCTCCGAGCATGCCTACAGCCACGCCGATAACCCGTCGTCCGCTTCCCCGCTACAGAGGAAAGCAGATCGATAAAACCGACCTGCTCGACTCCATCGATCGGGTCGGCATCAAACTCACTAAAACCCTAGCTCTGGTAAGTACGATTCGAAGCCAACCTAATGAGCAGGTAACGGCTCCCCACAACAGATCTATCCGACCGGCTCGGACCAGTCATCCTGCACGACTTGGAACAGATCTTGTGATCGTATCTACTCCTAAGGGGCGCTCCGCTTGTCGCCAGCCAGCCTTCACGACGGGTCTCCGACTCTGCGAGTACGAAGCCCCGATGGGGAACCACTAGGTCCAGCCCTATGGCCTGCAAAACGTTGCCTCCAGCTACGCGCACAACCTACGACGTCGCTCGGATCCAGGTCCTATACGTCGATCTCGGCCGAAGCCACACAACATCATCAACATGCTCTAGATTGAAGATTACCGAGAAGGATCCGTCCACACAGTCTGAGAGGGTGACTCCGGCTCCTGATCCGGCATCGCATCCAACGCATCTGTCCACACCGAGCTTCAGCGTCACGAAGATGAAGGCGTCAAATACGATCTGGATCTACCAGATCATGCCCCGGGTTTCCCCCAATTTCCGTCTTTCCCGCCAAGACGAGGGGATTTGATCCATGTCGTCAGCAACGACGAGCCGCCAGCAGTTGGCGAAATAGAACAAGAAAAGATTGCACGCGAAGCACGCAATATTGACCGGTTTAATCGCCGGCAAATCGAAGCTGAAGCAGACTAGGAGGCATGACGCATAAGGGTCCGACCACGTGACCTCAACGATGCTTTTGACAGGGTTGGGGACAAACAAGTCTTCAAGACCCCAAGCGCCAACGTGGCCGTCGCCTTGGTGACAATGCAGCGGCTGCCTAACACTCCCGAGACCCAGGCAGTTCATGATGACATACGAGCTTATCTGACAGCTGCTATGGCTCAGACTGCAGAAATAAATCAAGCCCGGGCTCCATCCATTTCTGTCGAATCGAGCCACAGCCGCCAATACTCAAGTCGCTCATAGCCATTCAATCAACGCGGCTTGCGCAATAACGACCCATCAGACAATTGTCAAGGCGGAAATGGTGGCTATGATAGTGGTTGGGACGACAACCGCCGCTAGGAGGGTGACCGCCACGACGTTCGAGGCGACAACCGTCGGGATAACCGCGGCAATCGCCGTGATAACCACGGTCGCAGGGCTAATCCAGATGGCAATAACGATCTTCGCCATTACCTCATCGGACGTGATCTGCGCGCTCGCATCAACCAGAGAGCCGATGATCGTGCATCCCATGAAAGCTATCGCCGCATGGAATATGACACTGCCCATGGTCCGCCAGGTTTGAAACAGTTCACTCCACACCTTCGCCAAGTCATATGGCCCAAGAATTTCAAACTCGAGAAACTTCAAAAGTACGATGGCAAGGAAAACCCTGAATTATGGGTCATGCTCTACGAAACTACGTGCCGCTCAGCTATGGCTGACGAGCACGTCATGTCTAACTACTTCCCAGTCGCGGTTGGTCATGCAGGTCACCAATGGCTGGTTAGCTTGCCAGCGAACTATTTTGACTCTTGGCAGGAACTCAGGCAGGCCTTCATCAACAATTTCATCGCTACTTGTGAACAACCCGGCAACAAGTACGATCTGCAACGGATCCGAGATCGAAAGGATGAACCACTGCGCGAGTACGTTCAGCGTTTCTCGGAGATGCGCATCAAGGTCCCATCAATCTCCGACAACGAAGCAATCGAGGCTTTCGTCACCGGCCTCCGGTTCCATGACGCCCTAAGAGACAAGCTCCTCCGGAAGAGACCCGAATCAGTAACAGCTCTCCTAGCCACTGCTAAGAAATACGCGGATGCTGACGACGCTAAAAAAATAATCGTTGAAGAAGCAGCAAGGTTTCCACGCTCCGACCACCCTCCACACCGCGATGATTACCGTGGCAATCGTGGTCGGAACGACAATTTTGACCGCCGCAACCAGCGCGATGACTCCCGCGACCACCGTGATCAACGTAATCAGCAGCGCAACCGCCGTGACGATTACAGGAGCAAGCGCGCTCGGGAAGACGACGGCGAGGTCAATACCGTGAAAAAGGGTGGTGGACGTCGTAACTACGAGGACGACTACGCCAAAACATTGAAGGGGCCTTGCCAGCTCCATCCTAAATCGAACCACACCATGGAGAATTGCCGCGTTCTCAAGACTATCTACATGCGTCAACAGGCTCCGAATGCATCTGACAAGCCTAACGACACGGGGGAATAGCGCAACGAGGACAACGACGACGACGATGCAGACCCTCGTCATAAATACGTCAAACCGACTGATCGCGTGCACACCATCATCGGCGGCAAGGTGTCCATTGAGACCAAACGAGAACACAAGCTGCTCGCCCGCGCTTGCTTGAACGTGGCAAACACCGACAACCTTCTCACCGATCCGCGGTTTCCCCCGTGGTCTCACCGTGAAATCTACTTCAGCAGGAAGGACCAATGGGCGGCCATACCCGAGCCAGGGCGTTTTCCCCTTGTTCTCAATCCTTGTATCAACAAGATTCAATTCGACAGGGTCCTGATCGACGGCGACAGCTCTATTGATATACTATTTAAAAACAGCCTGCCCGCTTTGAAAATAGCCCAGGCGGACCTGAAGCCGTACGAAGCACAGTTCTGGGGTGTTCTCCCCAGACAGAGCTCCATGCCTCTCGGGCAGATCACGCTACCTGTGCAATTTGGGACTCCAGACCATTTTCGCACCGACTACGTCAACTTTGTGGTCACTGATTTCGATGGCACCTACCATGCTATTCTTGGTCGACCGTCGCTTACCAAGTTCATGGCCATACCTCATTACAGGTATCTGGTGCTCAAGATGCCTACTGAGAAAGGAGTTTTAACCCTCAGGGGCAACATATACGCAGCTTATACCTGCGAGGACGACAACTTCAAAATAGCAGAGGCCCACGACCTCTCTATTCGCATGGCCGAGACCATCCTCGACGCTAAGAAGACCTTGGCTGACCACCTGGAGATCCTAGAGCTCGAGGCTCCACGTAAGAACACCAGGTCCAAGGAGCACAAGACGATCCAGCTGGTCGAGGGCGATCCCAGCAAAACGGTCCTCATCGAGGCCAACCTAGGTTCCAAATAGGAAGACGCGCCCGTCAGGTTCCTGAGGGGCAACGTGGATGTGTTTGCATGGAAACCTTCCGACATGCCCGGTGTACCTCGGAGCCTGATTGAGCACTCCTTAAATGTCAATAGCAAGGCCAAACCAATCAAGCAGAAGTTATGACGTTTCGCTCGCGACAAAAAGGAGGCGATTAGGGTAGAAGTTACACGACTTTTGGCAGCCGGATTTATCAAAGAAGTGTATCATCCGGAATGGTTAGCCAACCCGGTTCTTGTACGCAAAAAGAATAATGAATGGAGAATGTGCGTTGATTACACTGATCTCAACAAACACTGCCCTAAGGACCCCTTTGGCTTACCTCGCATAGACAAGGTCATAGATTCAACCGTCGGTTGCGAGCTGCTTTCCTTTCTCGATTGTTACTCTGGTTATCACCAGATCGCTCTCAAAAAGGACGACCAGATCAAGACGTCTTTTATCACGCCTTTCGGCGCCTACTGCTACATGACTATGTCGTTCGGGCTAAAAAACGCCAGTGCTACCTATCAACGCGCTATTCAGGCCTGCCTCAACGACGAGATAAAAGATGGCCTCGTCGAGGCTTACGTCGATGATGTAGTTGTCAAAACCAAGGAAGCACATACCCTTGTTGACAATCTAGAACGCACCTTCGCAACCCTTAATACGTTCCAATGGAAATTAAACCCAAAGAAGTGCATTTTTGGTGTCCCTTCTGGCATATTGCTCGGCAACGTCGTCAGTTATGACGGCATACGCCCTAACCCAGAGAAAGTCAAAGCTGTCTTAGACATGAAGCCCCCAAAAAAGGTGAAGGATGTCCAGAAGCTCACCGGCTGCATGGCTGCTCTAAGCCGTTTCATATCAAGATTAGGAGAAAAAGGACTACCGTTCTTCAAACTGCTCAAAGCATCCGAGAAATTTGAGTGGTCGGAGGAAGCAGACGCTGCCTTCACGCAGCTGAAACAATACCTCACATCACCTCCAGTACTTACTGCTCCCAGAGAAGACAAAACTCTACTCCTTTACATTGCGGCAACCGATCGGGTGGTCTCCACTACAATGGTGGTCGAGCGCGACGAGCCGGGCCATGCTTACAAGGTACAGCGGCCAATCTATTTCATTAGTGAGGTACTCAACGAATCCAAGACCAGGTACCCGTAGATTCACAAACTGCTCTACGCCATACTGATAACATCCTGAAAGTTGAGACATTACTTCGACGGATATCGTGTGGTGGTCATGACTAAGTATCCTTTGGGGGACATAATTCGCAATAAGGATGCGAATGGACGCATTATCAAATGGGCAATGGAGCTATGCCCCTTTTCCTTGGAATTCGCAAGCCGTACTACAATCAAGTCTCAGGCACTCGTCGATTTCATCGTCGAGTGGACAGACTTAAGCACGCCTGTCTCTCCGGGATCCGACGAATCTTGGACGATGTACTTCGACGGTTCTGTCAATATTGATGGTGCGGGAGCAGGAGTTCTTTTCGTATCACCATCCAAGGAGCAGCTCCGGCATGTCTTTAGGATTTACTTCCCAGCATCCAATAATGCCGCCGAGTATGAAGCTTGCCTGCATGGTCTACGCATTGCGGTTGAGCTTGGAGTTAAACGTTTCTATGTCTACGGAGATTCGGCTCTGGTCATTAACCAACTCAACAAGGACTAGGACACGACCAGTGAAAAGATGGGCGCATATTGCAAGTCGATAAGAAATCTGGAAGGCAGGTTCTATGGCATCGAGTACATACACGTGGTCCGAGACAAGAACCAAGCAGCAGATGTGTTGTCAAAGTTAGGATCCTCCCGAGCCAAAATCCCACATGGAGTATTTGTCCAAGACCTGCTCATGCCTTCCATTGAAGACGAAGATTCAACGACTGACAAAGTTTCAGAAAAGCATTTAGTGGCTACGGTTCCGGCGCCGAGCACAACTGAGCTGCTTCCGACCACTAATGAGCCGGACTAGAGAACACCCTTCATCAAGTACTTAACAGATGGTAGCGGTTATATTGATCGACTAGAAAATGAGCGCCTGATGCGTCGCAGTAAGCAGTATCTGCTCGTTGATGGCAAGTTATGGCGCAAAAACGCTAAGGAGGAAATTTTGATGAAGTGTGTAACCCAGGTGGAAGGTGAACATCTCCTAGACCAAATCCACTCTGGCTCCTGCGGCAACCACGCGGCCTCAAGAACACTGGTCGGTAAGGCTTTTCGAGCAGGTTTCTATTGGCCATCAGCAGTAGCCGACGCAGAGAAGCTAGTTCGCCGCTGCAAGGGTTGTTAGTTCTTCTCCAAGAGAATCCATGTGCCAGCACACGAGATCCAGATGATTCCAGCCTCTTGGCCTTTCGCATGCTGGGGACTGGACATGATCGGGCCTTTCAAACCGGCTCCAGGGAAATTTACATTCGTCTTCGTGCTAATTGATAAATTTTCTAAGTGGATAGAATACATGCCTCTGGTACAGGCATCTTCAGAGAAAGCTGTCACATTCCTCGACCAGGTCATCCACCGTTTCGGCGTGCCCAACAGCATCATTACCGATTTGGGTACTCAGTTCACTGGGAATGCTTTTTGGGACTTCTGCGATGAAAGGAGCATAGTTGTAAAATACATCTCGGTGGCACACCCTAGAGCTAATGGACAAGTCGAGAGGGCAAATGGCATGATTTTGGACGCATTAAAGAAGAGGATGTACAGAGCAAATGATAAAACTCCTGGTAGATGGCTCAAGGAGCTACCAGCCATGGTATGGGGCCTTCGAACTCAGCCTAGTCGTAACACCGGCGTCTCACCATACTTTATGGTTTACGGCGCTGAGGCAGTCCTCCCAATAGATATAGCTTTCAGATCAGCACGTGTAGAGAACTTTGATGAGGGCAAGGTTAAGGAAGCACGGGAGCTAGAAATCAACAGCGCAGAGGAGAAAAGGCTCGATTCTTGCGTACGCACAGCTAAATACCTTGCTATTTTGCGCAGGTACTACAACAAGAATGTTAAAGAGCGTTTCTTCGTGGTCAGGGATTTAGTACTAAAGTGGAAGATGAACCAGGCCGGCGTCCACAAACTCGCAACCCCATGGGAGGGACCCTTCATGATCAAGGAAGTCACACGCCCAACGTCTTACAGGTTAGCTCACCTGGATGGCACAGATGTACCAAACTCGTGGCACATCGACAAGCTTAAACGTTTCTATGCTTAATTAATGAGATATGTATTCAACTTACATTTTTGATTTACTTTAATAAAGCAATCATGATTTCTCCGACCACTCTAATGTGTCACTACGAATTTTATGGATATTCTGATTTAGCCAGTACAAGCTGACCACCACTCCTTCTACGGTTTTCAGAGCAGATCTTGTTTCCGGTTCCTCCCAACACGTGCACGAGATCTGTTCTCCATGTTGCGGGTGACTGGTAGGTCCTCCCTTGGTTTGACTTGTCTGTGTCCACGTGTGCACAGGTCATGTTACCTCACACTCCGACCACATGCCAACCAAGGGCCGCACAAAACCTTCGGGACGATGTGATGAGCAAAACGGTACAACTAAACTGAACGTTAACACGTTCCTACTTAGTTACACCAACACAAAAAAAAATCAAGCTTAAACATGTTTTGTATAAAGCAAACAAGCTTATAATGATATACATTTACGTTATTACAAGCTTACTTGAAGAGGCTCAAGTTTACAATAACACAACTATGTCCTCCTTCTACAGCTCTAAGCCTATTACATTGGCTGGTCGGAGAGCAGGGCATTTACTGCTCGTCGTCTCTAATACCCTACTCGAGTCTCGGGGACTCTTGAGCTAGTCAAGCTGAAGGGGATGGCCCCACCGGTGCCTGGCTGGTCGAGATCGCAGGCTTCGTTGGTTGGCTTGCAACTGATGGCATTTCCAGCTGGTTTGTCGACGGCGTACCCTGTACAGGTGCTGTCCCACCTCCGCACAGGTTAATATCGCCAATTATTTTTGAAGACAATTCCAGCTGGGTCGTCCGAAGCTCCTCGGCCTTGTCTGGGTCTACCTCCTTCGGGTACCCAGCCTCCAAGAGTTTGAGATCGATCAGGGGGTAGTGAGCACGCACCATGCTCAGCACATGGGCACCCGTGTACTCACCCGCCTCCTTCACGAAGTCTTGGAACCATCCCCATGCTTTCTTGCATCTCTCGACCAGTCCGAGCTGGGGCATCTTTAGCTCTTCTTCTGTGAGCGCCGGGTCGATAAGGTCGAGGATGGGCACAATGCCAGTTGCCATTTCTTGGCACCGCTTTTTCCACATGTCCCGCTCCTCGGTGGTTTTAAGGCATTGTGCTTTCAAGTCGTCATGTTCCTTGATCACGGCCTCCAGGTGTTTCTTGGCATTGACTTTCAAAACTGAAAATAGTACAAGACATCAAACGTGATGACACGGCAAGGCAAGGTGGGCAACAGAATGAGAAAGGGGGTCTGGAGTGCTTACTTTTCAGGTCATCTTTCATTTTGTTATTTTGGTTTTGGTGTTCCGACTGGCTGCGTGCCAGTTTCTCATTGTCCTCCTTTAGGTAATCGCATTCTGCAAGCTCACGGCTGTTTTCCCCCTGGAGGCGGGTCACTTCAGCTTCTAAACCTGCATTACAGCTATTACTGCAAAGAACAAATTAACACAAGTCCTACACTTGTTATGATATGGTGAAAACTTACCTATTTTCTCTAGCTCTTTGCGTTGAAGTTGGCCTACCAGATCTTGGTTTTGTGTTTCTCGGTTTGTCCTCTCCTGGTTGGCGGTTTCAAGTTGGTGCCGTAGGCGTTCCACTTCAGCCGTCAGCTCCTTATTGGCCGTTGTGATTCCTTCTATCTGGTCGAAGCACCGTTTTGGTATCTTGCAGTTTTCATCAAGTCCTGCATATAGACAAGCTACGTCAAATAGTTCGACTATACAACAGGGTCAGGGGCTCAAACCAAATATACCTGGACTTCCGTCACCAGACGCTTGGCCGCCCGTTCGACTCTTAAGGTCTCTTCGATTTCTGGGATTTCTTTGTGCATGACCCATTCGTCGTTCCGATAGCGCGACACATATACATGTTGTCGCCTATCTTGGGGACGGTCCAGGATTTCTTCCACTTCATCCTCTTCAGCCTCCTGTTTGGGAGGCGGCACTTGTCTGGAGTTTGCAGACTCCACTAGGGCTTTCCCACGAGCCGTCGCGTCAGCAACCGTGTTCTGGACAACTTCTGGCTGCTGCTCTTCGGCTAGATTCAACTCCCTTGGCGCCGTGGTATCCACCTCAGCAGGGTTCGTGCTTGGAGCACTCGTATTTTGTTCGGTTGTTTTCTCGACCAGCTGCTCAGGGACTGGCATCTGGTTGTCCACCTGCTGAGGTTCAAGCGGAGTCCCTGCTACGGGCTCCTCCATGACTGATTGCTGAGCAGCTTGTCCCGCTGTTGTCGGTGAGGACATTCCGCACCCAGCTAGCTGGTCAGGGCTTTTGGTGGAGGCCGATCTAATGAACTCAGAGACAAATTAAGAAGATAATAGCATCCAATGCAAAATGCAAGGTTTACATCAAACAAAATACTTACAGTTTCGACTTGCGGAAGGATGTGGCAAAGGAACGTCTCCTCGACCGCCCCTGCTCTGCTTGCTCGGTAGTTTCCACCGGGACTTGTTCAATCCCTGGTATGGGCGTCGGAGTATGGTGTGGCAAGTTTCCTTCGTCTGTCCTCTGTGCATCAGTGGTTGGTGCTGTGACCACTGCTGGCCTAGAGGAGCCACCCTGCTCCGTCGGTTCTACTTGTCTTCTCCTCTTTTTGGGGACGAGCCGAAAGATGTCCGCATCCTCTGCTTCGTCGTCCGACAAAGGAAAGATGGCTTGATGTCGTTTGACAGCAGCCGGACGCTTGCCAGCGGCTCTGGTCAAGGCATCTTCAACGGTCTCGAATACCGCCTGGTTAATGTCGTCGGTCCTGGCGCTGGTATGGGTGGCTGGGCCGGTAGGTTGCGGCCATTCTACACCAGGGGGAGGCGATACGAACACTTCTGCCCGATCATGGCCATTACACTGAGACACAAAATAAAAGAAAAGACAGTTATTTTCTTGATATAACATGACTCTACAGTTAAAAGGAGGCGTCATTTACCTTTGGGGGAGGTCGAGTCAGTTTGAAGGCGTGTTCGATGGCGTTCAGTACAACATAATTTGGATCGGCCAAATTGAACAGCTCTCCAATCCTGGCCTTGATCTCCGTCTTGTCGAGTGGCTCTTTTCTGGTCCTTGTCGGATCCGCGCTCCCTTGGTATTCGAAGCCAAGATGAATCCTTTTCTGGCATGGTTGAATTCGTCGGCTCATGAAGGTTCCGACCACGCTCGGGCCATCAAGCCTTCTCCACGGGATCATCTCGAGCAGTTCAGTGATCTGTTCCAGGTTTTCGGGTTTTTCTGACCAGCTATTTTTCTTCTCTGGAATTAGCCCCACGTCGCATAGAGTGATGGTGTTCGGCTCTTCACGGATGTAGAACCATTTCTTGTACCACTCATCCAAAGAAGTGTTCCACAGACAGTGCAGGTATTGCGCCTTCATGCCATCACGCAGGTTCAGGTATACGCCTCCGGCGATCTTTGAGCCACCGCTTCCTTTTTTCCGAAAACAGAACAGGTGGCAAAAGAGGTCGAAATGGGGATGGAAGCCACCATACGCCTCGCAGAGATGGATGAAGGTAGAGACGAGAAGAATCGAGTTGGGATGCAGATTGCAAATCCCAATCTCGTAGTACAAGCAGAGACCTTGAAGGAAAGGGTGTACTGGAATCCCGAAACCCCGTTTGAAGAAATCTTCGAAAACAACGATCTCACCTGGTTGTGGATCAGGGAAGCTTTCTCCTTCCAGTGCACGCCATCCAGCGAGGGCTTTGTTGTGGAGCACTCCCATGGCGACAAGGTCTTCGATGGTGTGCTCGTTGCTTCGAGACTTCCACCACTCCTTCGTCATGATTTCGCTTTTCTTCTGGGCATTTTTTCTCGCCATTACGCGAAGTTTGCTAAGGAGGTGGATGCGATGGCAAGGGGATTTTGGCACTATTTATCGGAGAAATAGGGTTTGGTAAGAGGAAGATGAAGATGAAGGTGGCGGCGGCGAATGACGATGGGGAACGGTGACTGTAAGTTGCCAGATCTATATTATAAAAAACAAAGAGTACCGTCGTTTCGCCTGCCCAAGATTCTTGGGAGACGTGCGCACGCGTGACGGACGAATTTTTCACACCACCTCGAGATCTATGCTAATAAATGCGCTCCTTTGTCACCAGTGAACACAGTTCAGTCAGCGTGCTCATGCTTCGGGGACTGCCTCGATCACTCTCCGACCACGGCTCGGGGACTTCATCGATCACTCTCCGACCACGGCTCGGGGACTGTGTCTCAACTACATGCGACTGGTGACTCGCATACAGTTGGGATATTTTTTCTCGTTTAGACCTTGCTAAAAGGCTCATACCTCGCCTTCCAGCAAGCTCGGGGACTACATTGGTACGATGCACCTGCCGGTGCATCTCGTATCGCCTGTACGACGGTTGGATTCTCAATTTAACTAGGAATTCTTTTTAGACCCTGGCACCACGTGCCTATGTCACCTACTACCAGGCTCGGGGACTAAGTGGGCACACTTCACCTCACGGTGAATGTGCTTATTTTTCGACCACTATGCCTCTGATGATCAAAGATGCTACGCTTCAAGACGCACTTACATTTCTTTTTAGAAATACAAGTGGGCACACTTCCCGGGATGGAAATCTTTTTCTTTTTTCTTAAGAGCACCATACATTCTTCGGACAACCTACTTCTTTGGTGATGACGGTGGTTGGAGAAGGTTAAAATGGTGTGTCGCGGCATAATACATGATGCTCGGGGACTAGCTGTGGGGGTATTAACCCCTATACCCCTACGGCTAAGCTTGGGCTGGCCTGGATCGATGGTTTCAGTCCACCCAAAAGGTGACGTGCGGCCCAGTTAACCTGATCGGAGTCCCGCACAAGGAATCAAGACGGATTTGGTGATCAAGCAGGATCCTGGTCGGTTAGAATAGGAATCTTTATCCGGCCACATATGGCAATTGTAACTGACTAGGATTAGTTTCCAGATTTGTAACCCTGCCCCCCGGACTATATAAGGTGGGCAGGGGACCCCTCTAAAAGACATCTCTCATTGACATACCACAATACAAATCAGACGCAGGACGTAGGTATTACGCCTTCTTGGCGGCCGAACCTGGATAAAACTTCGTGTCTGTCTTGTGTTACCATCTTGTTTGGAGCTTGCACATCTGTCTGCCGATAATCTACTACCTTAGGCATACCCCTAGGTAGATTGCCGACCATATTTCATCGACAATCGCCCTGTCCCTCGGGCGTAGGCTCCGCCTCACCCGACCCCTCGGGTAAGGGCTTCGCCACGCCTGACCCCTTGGGCGCGGGCTCCGTCCTGCCCGACCCCTTGGGTGCGGGCTTCGCCTTGCCCAACCCCTTGGGTATGGGCTCCACCTCGCTCGACCCCTCGAGGGGGAGCCCTGCCTCGCCCGATCTATGGAGGCATGTCAGGCCTTAGGCGGGAACATAGGCCCCCACGAGGGGCCCATGCTATCACCAACCACTTTGGGTGTGACGGCACGAGCTCGGAGCCAAACTTCTGACACTTAGCGGGCGCGTCTCGACATGATCCATGGCCATGACGAGCCATACCAGGGCACACACGTCGTCAATGACACCAGGCAGATCAGTGTTGTGCTGCCTAAACCCCGTACAGATCTTGTCAAGGGAGCCGGGTGACCATGCCTGTGATGCCAGGAAAGGGGGGCGGACACGCCTCGACGTGACCCACGGTAGCAACAGGCCATACTTGGGCGCGCGTGTCACCAATAGTGCCAGACATACCGGCACTATGCTACCAAATCCATGTACGACCCTAGTCAAGGGGAACTGTTGAGTACACCGCGCGCGGTGACGGGACAGAACACCACGACTGAATGATGTCGCCCACCTATAGCAGGGACGTGACGAGGAGTCGCTGCAAGACTAATGGGTTCTTCTTCTCACCTATTTTTCTCTTTCTTCTTTTCCTCTTTCTCCACCCTACTATCTCAGCTGTAACTCATCCTTCCCCTTAAACTATAAAAGGGGAAGCAGGGTCTCCAAGAGAGGGGGAGCACATTACGATCCTACGACAAGACAACACACACATCCTCAACCCACAGAGACTTGGGAGCTCGTCCCTCTCTCGACCGTTTGTAACCCCTACTACAAACTTAAGTGCAAGTAACATGAATAGCTCGCCACTGGACGTAGGGACGTTCTGCCCAAACCAGTATACATTCTCGTGTCCTCTTTGCACACCATCTGAGCCTAGACGTGCAATCTACAAAATTTACTAGTCGATGGTTTCTAAACACCGACAGTTGGCATGCCACAGGTAGGGCCCTTTTGCGCATCTCATCGCTTTCACCAGGCTTCGAATGGCCAGCCATAGCATCAGCTGGGTCCCTAGGGCGCACGTGCACTTCGGGAGCCTAGATTTCACCATCACTATCGAGGGGGAGATGGTGAGGGCTCTCGCTCCCCAGTCTCCTCCCGCCACCGGTCTCGACGCGATTGTTGGGGCCCTCGAGGAGTTGCGGTTGAGTGCTCCGAAGGCCTGCACCCTGGAGCGTGAATAGCTCCTCGACTTTGACATCTGGAGATTGGAGCACTAGCTCGCCGTCTACCTGGGACCTGACCCGTTCTGGGAGGACCTGTGTGCCTTCACCTTCTCCTTCATCAACATCATGACGTAGCTCACCGGCAGAGAGCCGCTCTCCCCGGACATCCTAACCCAGGGCGCCTCGATGGTGTTCCCCTACGGTTTGCACAGCGCCGCGCAGATCAGAGCGTCATGTGGTGCGACATGTTCACCCGCCACCCACAAACGATGAGTTTGTGGGCATGGCCGACTACATTGAGGGATCAATCCATGATCTCCTCGCAAGTGACTCAGAGTCAATCTTTGATTTCGTCTCCAACCAGGGGAGCTACCACCCATTGCGTGAATGCTTCATGGCGGAGATCGTCGATGACCCTCACCGTGAGGCGACCCCCGAAGGACACATCACGAGTGCCAACGACGACACCCCTCATATTGGGAATGGGATGTAACAGAACCATCCAATTTAGGGCACCACTAGGTGCGGGTCGTCGTGGGGAGTACAACGGTGGTGACCTCGCCGTCGTTGAGCAGCGGCCGGTCAACCACCGCGCCCTGCTCCTCTCTCTCTCTATCGCGTGGGTCATTTGACCATAGGGCCCCTGCTGTCAGCGCCTGCGGGTGTGTTGGGCCGGATCTGCCCAGGCCCGAGTTAGGGTTCTTAGGTTTTTTCCTTTTTATTCTTTTCACAGATTTTTATGCAAGCTTTGGAAAATTGTAGAAAATCATAGAAAAATTAGAAAAAAGCAAATGAGGACATTTTGGAATCCTTGAAAATAGATCTATCTACTGGTGTGATAATATGATAGGGTATAGTGGAAAGTTTTCACTGTTTTCTTTTATCTCTTTTATTTAGGGTTTTTCAAAGGGGAATTCTTAAACCAAGTTATAGTGCCCCAATTGGTGTGAAAATTTTATGAGAGGCTAGTTAGGATTTATGAGTCCTGGAGGGAAAATCTCATGATTTTTGGGTGCTGTATGTTTGAGTTATTAATTTCCTCTGGACAATTATTAGTTTCTTGTGCTAATTTTCATGGTAAAAATATATATCCAATGACCATGAAATTAAGTAGGCAATGTTCTTGCATAGTGATGAAGCTAAGAAAATTTTGAAATCTGTTGTTTGACACTTTTCACTATGATTTCCTATTTATGGTATTATAAGCTATGCTAGCTTGTCATTTTTGTGGAGGAAGTTATTCATGTTAAAATGGTATGAAATTTTTACAATAGCCTATCAGGAACATGTGGTAACCACTGTAATTTTCTCAGAATTTACTGTGCACTTTTGATATATGTTCATTATTTCACCTAATTATCTAAATAAATTAAGAAAGACATGAAAAGAATTTGTTTAGGGATGGCCACTATGTTTTCTAGTGTCCATTTGATGTGTGCTAACTGTTGGTGATATTGGTGGTGTTCAAATTACTATTCTCGTATGTAGTGAAATATTATTTTCCATGATTTTCACTTTTAGTGACTTTCGGGACAGGTTTTAGAGTTTAGCAAATTACCTGGTGAAGATGAGGTTTGCTGTGAAACTTGTCTATAACAAAGTTGTAGATAACTCACTTATCTATCTTGTATTAAATTTTCATGGCATTTGGCCAAGTGGTTTGTGAATTATGGCTGTGCAAATTAGCCTTCTGAACTAGTTGTTCTCTGGAATTCTGGGGCAGATTTGATAATTGTACTTGTTTGACCATATAAAAGGGTGAATCATGATGAGATGATTAAAGATGAGTTGTAGGCAATTTTATAAGCTTTCCAAAAAGTCATATCTCCTGGTCACTAGATTTTTATAACTCTAGTTATGATCAAAACAAGTAGCTATTGTCTGCAGTCCAGAAATTACTTGAAATAAGTGAATGGCTTGGTTTATTTGTATGAGCTTGATGTTGATGTTTAGATTCCTAGGCTAATTAAAATAAGTTGTTAGCTGCAGGTTCTAAGCCTCTTACAGATGATGAACAACTGTACCTTAGGTTGTTAGACCTTGGTGAGTGTATGCTTCTTGTTTTAGTGAAGAGATATGCACTTACTCAGTAAACGAGTGTTAATCTAGTATTATCATGTCACCAATTGTTACATACACATGTGTATGCATCTCATCATGTCATATCATATCCTATGCATTCATGATACTTATGTTGTGTATATGCATGCAATAGGTGTTCCCGAGGGAGTGACATTGATCGAGTTCGAGCAAGAGCGATCGAAGGAGCCGCAAGCAACTCATGAGCTGGAGGTTCCGGCAGGAGAAGGAGTCAATGAAGGGGATCTTCTAGAGTGAGCTGACCACCAACCCTCCTCCTTTTTGAAAGGCAGGCCCCGGAGCATTATACGCCTCCCATGCTTTTTATAAATGATAACTTAAGTCCTTGTGTTTGATGCATTAAGTAATAGGAATGAATTGGAAACACTTGCTGCATATACCGTCCTTGTCCAGAAATGTATACCTCACCCTATGTAGGTCCAGGATCGAAACTTATGCTTAGCTATGCATAGACCGGTAGAAGTCGGGTGATTTCCTATCACCTGCGAGATACATGTGGATACTGGATCACGGATAGCTATATTCAATATTGAGGAGATAACCATGTGGTGATATGATAATTGGAGACCAGACGGAATCTTATATGTTGGCGGTGTTTGGACTATAGTGATTCCGTCTGTGTCAATTAAGGACCGTACTGTTGTCAGCACTTCTGTCGAGATTGAACGCATGCCTCTCACTTAGCTGGCCGGATAAGTTGTTCCGACCGCAAAGCCGAGTAGCTCAACTCAGGCCCCAGTTGGTTGGAATCGATTCGAATCACTGTCTCTCCCGTATAGTGAGAAACTCGACTAGCTTCGACATCGTAGTAACTTAATGAAAGGCAATGGTTATGATGGTTTATAAAAATGCTACACCAGATATGGTGATTATGGTGATGACTTAATTGTATACAACATGTTTGGCACATGTTAGTTGCTAATCTAGATGGGATAGCTATAATTAATGTAACAGAACCGACCAAATTATAAGAGCACAAGTACAAAAACAAGCACCGAAGCGCTCAAATTTTCGAACTTGAGCCCATATAATCCCGGTAGTCAATCGAAACCACGAAGGATTTCAAACTAACTTGCTTACAACCAAGATCGCATCATTCAACATACAACATCATACGTTACATTTCGCAAGTAGTTCCGAAATAAGTTTACACACACAGAGTCGCAGTTATTACAAACCAAGTTTATAAAGTAGCGGAAGCAAACACACACCAGTTGTTTAACTACTGCCAGTCTTGTTGATCAACAACCCGCAAAAGCATCAGGAAAGTACATAAAAGATGATCACGCCCTAGTGATCTAGTCTTCGTCACCCGCTGGGTGGAGACAATTTTTGCAGAAGCCTTGGTAGAGCATATCATCTGCAACAGGAGGGAATAAACTCTGAGTACTGGAATGTACTCAGCTAGACTTACCCGTCGAAAACCAGAAATAAGATGACACCAAGGATTATGCAAGGCTTTCACAAGAGGCTAGCTGACATCACATTTTGCATAAAGGCATAACTAATTGAAACTCTTATAACTTGTACTAGCAGTTCTTTTTAGCATTTACCTGTCATCTATCTTAGCACCTGTACTAAGCATGCACTTGATTATAATCAAACAATTATCATTATTATATCCAGAGCAGGTATGAATTGTGGCAACATTGTATCATTCCCTTAACCACATGTTCATTTAATGAGATCTATGTTGCCGCTGCTCAAGTCAAGTGCTCACTAACCGGGAGCGACGGCGATTCGAATCGAATTCGTATCCAGCTGGAGGGGTATTTCTAACACTCACCGAGTCACGCCTGGCGAGGGCTGCTCAGGTCATCTTTTGTATAGTTCAGGAATCGCGGGTCCGAATAATGTAGCGTCCCCAAGGGCGACACTCTGCCAGGTGATAGGGACTCTAATCCCCCTTGGTCTCACGCCAATGTCCCCAAGTACATCTTTTCTCTCCTCCAAGATGCAACCTACCATTCGATTCCCGGCCTAAACCATACTACTTGACTTCACGGTCGGAACGACTTATCCGGCCAACTAAGTGTTAGACTGCGTTCAACATGACTCAAGGACGTACAGCGAAGCGGTCCTTAAATGACTTAGACGGGCATAGCTCCACACCCAAGACGTGAAGTGTCTTACGGCTGTACTATCGAACTCCCGCCCGGTCTCAATTTCATTTTAAGGCATGGTTCCATCCACGATAGCCATAAAGCCACTCGTGACTCCTTCCTACATCTCGCAGATGACCGGAAATCACCCGACTTCTACCGAACTAAGCAGGGCTAAGCATTGACACGTGCCTAAACCTAATATAGGATTAAGTACGATATCTGGACAAGGACAGGTATAATGTAACAAGTGTTTTCATATAACTCCTACAACTTAATGCAGTAAACAATTAAAAGTACTCAAGATGACTTTATAAAACAGTAGGTTCAGCATGCATCGGGGCTTACCTTTTAGAAAGGTCGAGGGCCGGTGGTCAGGGCACTCGGGCAAGTCTTCAGCGGCGTCTCCTCCGCCGACTGGTTCCGCTGGCTCCTCTGGCTGGTCCTGGACTTCCTCCGGGATCACTGGCTCGAATTCGAGGAGCGTTACCCCCTTCGGTACACCTATTGCATGAATGCACAATAAATATCATGGATGCATAAAGGTGCAACATGCTCGGAATGAAATGCATTTTAGAAACAAAAACAATAATCTAATCAAGTCACTTTATCAGTACGTGTAAATCTCTTCTCCGGTGGAGAAGTACTTACCTAATCTACCCAACCTAATGTACAATTGTTCCGCTTCAGTTAAGGCCCTAACACCTAAAAATCATAAGAACAACATTACTTAGGTTACCAACAACAAATCATCAATTATCATGACAATAATTTCTGGACAGCAGCTACGTGTTTTTATCATAACTGGAGATTCTCAAATCCTAAAAACATGATACAAGACAATATGGAAAGCTTATAAAATACTCTACAAAATATCAGACCACAACACTTAATTCCAAAGTTTACCTAGTCGAAATTCCAAAGTTCCAGAATCTGTCCTCTCCAAACAGAGAGTAGCAAACTCTGGACTGTCACTTTAAACAGCAATAACTCCTAAGCTACTAAGCCAAATGATCCCAAATTTTGACACAAGCTAGTTTATCAAGCTTACTACAACTTTGGTATTTACAAGTTTTCCAGCAACCACTTTATCAAAGGTCAAACCTAGAAATACTACCAGCTGTCCAGAAAACCTAGAATTGCAAAGATTAAATATTTATTTATGTGGCAAACATCTCTTAAGGTCAAACTAATGTTACCACAAGTTCACATAGGTCACAAAACACCAGAAAGTAAGGTGTGCCCACCTAGAATATTTATTTGTACTCATTTATTAATTTACTTAATTAATTAAGTGGGATTTTAAACATATATGTAAACTGCTCCTAAAATTCTACAAAAATTACAGGAGACTCTATGAACCAAAAAGAGACCACTGTAAAAATTTGAACTAAAATTATTTACAGAAACTCCCTAAACAAAATTCATAAGCCAAAAAGGCTGATTTTTGCATAATTAACAAATCATATTAAAAAGTGTCAAACAACAGATTTCCTACTTTTCTTGGACACTTTAGGATACCAAGACAATCTCCAATAAGTTGTAAGAACATTGCCCATGTAGAAAAATTACTAAAATTCATTTAAGTATTTCCTAAAATAACAAGATAGCATTATAACTTGAAAAGTACTTAAGCACTACTGCCCAATTTTTTTACCAGAGCTAGCATATGTATAAATTAGCCTACCCACGAAATTTCATAATTTTTGGAACAATGAAACTCAAGATATGATTTAAACAAGTTTGCATGCAATCTAAAACACATTTCAAAAACCTATTTAAATCTCCCAGAAACTAAACATCACATAACCAATTTATATTTTTCTAAAATACTACACATCACGTAGATCCTAACAAAATTTATCTCATAATTTTTTGGGCAAGTAAAACCCTAGATCTATATTTCCTAATTCTTACCCAAAATCTGTGGTAAAATATAAAAAGGAAAACAAAAACTAAATCCAAAACCCTGCTACCGGGCCGGCCTGCAAAGCCGACGCGGCCCACATCGCGCGGTGCGGCCCGCTCCCACGCGTGGCCTGCTATGGCTCCCGCCCGCGCGCGCGTGCGACTGACCAGATGGCCCCACCGGTCAGAGAGAGAGAGGCGGAGGGGAGGAGCTGCGGTCGCCGGAGCTCGCCGTCGGTGAGCCGACCGGCGAAGCTAAGCAGACGAGCATGACCACGTCATCGAGCTAAGTCGATTGGTGGCAAGAACGGGGCGGCGGAGCCACGGAAAGGTGCTCGTCGTCGGGCATGGCGGACCACCGGTACGGTGGTGGCGAAATCTCACCGTCGGTGAGCCCGACGTCCCAACCCTAATGCTCGATGAGCATCCCCATTCTACCTCGACCCTAACGCACCTACAAGCGGGCGATAGAGACGCCCAGAGACCCCTAGCCATAGAGAGCCGTCGCGCGGAGGAACTCCGGCGAGGTACTGCGGCGGCGGAAAACGAAAATGCAACCCTACTGAGGCGCGATTGGCTGCGTGGAGTGGACGGTGAGGTAGCGGGCTTCAAGGCGGAGCTGTGGACGCGTTTGTGTGGGCGGCAGTGCGGTGGAGAGCGCGTACGAGCTCACCGGAGTGGAGGCGGCAATGGCGTCTCGGTTTCCACCTCGGTGAGCTTGGCCAGAGCGAGAGTGAAAGGGGAGGGGTGAGCGCGATTGGTGGGGGTTGAGGTGTCGGCCCCGACTTCACACCCGCGCGCATGCTCGGGATGTGGAGGCGACGACAGGGCACGAGCGCCATGCGACTCCCTTGCTCTGCGCGGCCGCCACGACAGCGAAGTTGTCTGTCGACTGAAAGGAGCCGCCGTCGACTAAATAGAGCCCGACGTGGTGGTCTGACAGCAACAGTTTGACGGTGAATATCTCCCAAACCAGCTAGATTTACTCGAAGATGACTACATCAATTATGTAGAGCTACATGAGGGCTATAACTTTGTCAATTGGCTCCAGGGCTGGTTTGGCTTAGTTATTGAGATATAGCGTCCTAAAGTGAGGCACCCAAAACTGAAACTGAGTTTCAGTGAGTCACACCGACTGAAACCCATTTTTCCAGGCACCATAACTCGTAAACCATTTAGAACTAGGTGATGGTGATGTTAACAATGTTGTAGAGCTAGGTGAGTACTACAAAAGTGTCAACATGAGTTGGAGCTGGTTTGGTCTAGTTTGCAAACTACAAGCTTTCAAAGTAGGTCACAGTAAAACTGGAGGGACACTTTTGGGACTTAGAAAAATTCTAAGTGTTGAGACAGCCCCTCTAGCTGACTTGTGGGCCATTTTTGAGCATGTTCTGGCTAGTTTTATGAGATGGTCATATTGAGACTTTTGTTCCCCATAAAATTTCCTACAACTTTGCTTAAGGGTGCTCCTCCATGCAAGGTCTCTAAGCTAGGCTTTTTAATTGGTCAAACTAGAGCATCCTAGGGCTAAATGCTGGTCAACTACACCTTGGAGGACATTTTGGTGATTTTGGTCAACATGAACCTTGCTCCATTAGTGACCCTAAGTATAACTAAGGTGTTGTGAGATATAATTGGCTACTCTACCCTTTAGTTACACCAACTATCTAGTGTCACATGATGTGACCAAACAAAGTTCTAAAAACAACCACCTTAGTTGCAACCACATAAAATAACATGAAATGATGCATGCTTATGCTCATGCAAATGCAATGCAGTTATGGAGCTAAACACCTGAGGTGTTACAATTAACTTATTAACCGAATTATAAAAGGTGCAGTTCAACTAATGGCTTTTTATGCAAAATTTCGTCAAGCTAGCCCCACTTATACAGCCTTGCATGATCCTTGGTGTTATTTTATTTCTGGTTTACGACGGGTAAGTCTAGCTGAGTACATTCTTGTATTTAGGGTTTATTCCCTCTTTGTTGTAGATGATATGTTGTACCATGGGTACTGTCAGAGTTATCTTCACCCTGCTGCGGATGAAGATTAGACCATGGGGCATGGTTTCTCTAAGTTATCTTACCTATGATGCTTTTGTTGGAAATGACCATGGTACTGGCATGTAATTGAACTAAGTGTTGTGTTATTTCCAAAACTACTTTGCTTCCGCTACCTGAACTTGGTTTGTAATAATTGTTGACACTTTTTAACGTCACTCATGTTAGGTTGTCATCCCCAACATGACACCAAGAGTGTGGTTGTATTATACTTATGCCATTTAACTAAATAAAGATATTATAGTATATATCCGCAAGCGCACAGATAAATACACCCATTGTAGCATTTCACCCAGGTTTTCCTAAGTATCGTTATTTATAATTTTACCAAGGAAAGGAAAATCGAAACGGGACTATATAAATAATTACAATGGCAGTAGAGATAATCATTTGCACTTACTCAATAATAAATATCAAAACAACTAATCACTTGTCATGAAAAGGGGTAAGACAAATAAGATAAATGGTAAATAAAAATCATGGGTATTCCAGAGACAAGAGGGAGTTAACATTATTCAAGTCAAGTAGTCATGGAGATTAATTTAGAGATGTAAATCATAAGTATTTCTTATTCAATCAGTCTATTAATCAATCTAGCTATACACAATCATCTATGATATAATCAACATGTCATCTATAAATAAGGAACATTACTGAGAGAAAAGTCAAGAACAAAGTAATGATATCTTCCCTATAACTGCGTTCTACTAAGTTCTATACTCGAGGAGTGGACTACAAAGGACTCAACAGGAATGTCACACCCGCGATCTATCACATGGCCCAGAGCATAGAGTGCATTCGCAGACAAGCATAATCTAAGCACCACGCCTACAATATGCCAGCCACTCAATCCTATCTAGAATTGGATCAAGCTTTCTACGAACATATTCATAAACTCTCTACTAATCATATTCATATCAAGATGTAGAACAAGAACAATCTCAAGAATAGAATAAAGTTGAAATATAGAAATATATTGAAGTAGCATAAAGTCGAATGATGATTACAATGAAATTACCAAGTCTCCGACAAACGATCCTGATCCCAAGCAGTTGCTTGCCTCTACTTGAATCAATCTAGACTAAACTCTAAACTTGAACTAGAACTCTAACTCTCTTTCTCTCTAGAAACCCTAACTTCTAGCCTTGCCTTCACAAATGAGGAAGAGATGATCTAATTCTTCAACTGATTCCCTAAGAGGAGATCCTAGAGGCTGTTTATATAGCCCAGGGCGTGGAACCGCAGCCCTTGGATCAAACCAACCTTGGCGTGGGGTTTAGATGCATCCTTAGAGGCGGTATAGGTAGCTTGCAAGAGAAGGAGCCGAGGCGGCGCAGGGAAGGGCCGGTCGGCCCCACCTAGCGACGGGTTGGCTCGTGTCGCCTCATGGAGTCGGTTTAGGTCTTCTAGAATCCCTATCCGCATCCGTGACGTGGAGATTAGGCCGATTGCTTCGGTTTCTTCTCTTGGAAGGAGGATCAATTCTGTATTATGCAGCTTAGCCCCTGAAAAACACATAATCACCAAAACTCGTTGAATTTGTTAGTTTAAACCTCTAAACCTAATGTGGTGATCCTTTTTATCATTTATTCCTCTTATGTTGACAGTTTAAAATGATAGTTAATTACCATCAACAACTCCCCCAAGCTAAACTTTGCTAGTCCCTTAGCAAAACTAAATCCAGAGATAACTAAGTTACTTCAAATTATCATCCTTCAAAAATACACAAGCCATCAGAAAAGAATTATCCTCAAAAAGATTTTGAAAATTTGCTCTAGTTCCTTAGCCATGGGGTTTTAACTTTCACTTGAGCTTTGGATAATCAGAAAACAGAAGTAATCAAGTCAAGCACTATGTCTCAAATTCTTCATCTCTATTTCCATCCTAAAGTTTTTAATTATATTTTCGAAATAAAACTCAGAGTCTGTATTGTATGACACTTACAAATCTCTCAATATGTGACATTGGAATTCCTTACCAAGGCAACGATGATGTTTTGCCTTCTCTCAAGGTATTTTGGAATAAGTCAGAATATCATTGTGCCTTCTCTCTCACCGTATGACTAAGAAGCTTATATGGAGTTTATGGGTGAGATCACTCATACATACTTGCAAAACATATATTGTAAAGTCAAACAATGGATCTAGAGAAACTAGTCATACAATCAAATCAGGATGTGCATGTGTGTGGATACAAGGAATAGGTTAAATATATGGTGGAAGTAATAATGAATCCTAATTCTACCTTGCTCCTTTAGAAAGATTGATCTCTCTTAAAACTTAAGAACTTAGACAAAGAAAGTCTTGGCTATGCATAAATATATATATTATTTTTTTACATAGCTCAGACTTCTTGTCTATCATGAAACAATTGAGAGATAATAACAACAAACATTTGGAGCAATAATAACTGAGGCTATGAAATGTATGAATAGGTGGAAAAATCCTACAAGGCATGTTTTTGTTGTTCACTCCCAGTGTAGGAGTAAAACATTTTTATGGTGGTTCTAAATGGAAAGGCATGTTGTTGCGTACTTCCAGTGTAGAAGCAGCAAATTTAAGTGGAGTGTACATGATTTTGATTTTAAGAGTATGACAGGTCTCTAAAGGTCAACAAAGTTTGACAGTACTCAATGTAAATACAAGTAGCAATAAAATAAGTGCTGGTTTTCTATCCTAGCATGTATGGTTGTGGTAGAAATTTAATCTATCATACAAAGACTCATCATGTGCATTTAATTTTTTTTTTCAAAAGTGAACTCTTCAAGACTTCATTAAAACTTAGAACAAGATAAATGACAGCTCAAAACTCTTTCACTTCTTATCTCCCAACTACCTAAGCTTTGGATCAAGCATATTCCTCCACAGGTTTAAAGATTTGGCAATGAATATTTTTGGAACAGAGGAATAATTCTTAAATGAAGCTAGGTACTTCAGAAGAATTACAAATGAAGCAACTATTTATGATAGTTCAAGTTTTTTATTCGACACAAAAACAAGTTCATACACACTCTATTTTTATTTCAAAAGGCTCACAAAGAAAAATAATCTAAACATATTAATATATATTTTTGTATTTTTATCATATTCCCCATTTTTTAGATATAGTAGTAATACTAATATTAATACTAATAATAATACGGGTAAGAAAAACTTACTATCTGAGGGGGTCCTCCCCTAAGCTGGCTCAACTTCGGTCACTGAGGTGGTGCTGGTGGCGGGTAATCGATACCCATTTGCTCGAAGAAGTAGAGGAGGCCTTCATACGTTTGTGTCCCTTGTTCACGCATCTCCCCAAGCGTGTTGCTCGTGCTCTCCTGCCACTGTGTATGCTAATGTAGCGTGTTTATGATACCTTGTTGCCCCATCTCAAGATGCGTGAGATGGATATCAAAGTTCTGGAAGTCTGGCCGGTGGTACGGCTGAGGCTGAGGATGAGGCGGGTATTGCTCCGGCTAGTACCCGGGGTAGCCATGAGAGGCATGGTATGAGTACGGTGGTGGTGTAGGTGCTGCATCATGGACTCCCCTCGTAGAGAAAGACATGCGTCCTCTCTAGATGTATGCCGAATCTTTGTATTTCTGCGAAACATAATTAGAAAAATTACCTTGCCCCCAATTTTCTTCTGGCGTGGGCGGATCATAGGAAGTTTGATCTTCCCATGCCCGGTGTCTCGGTTCAGATGGTCCTGGTTGGTCAAATCCTTGATAGTGAGTGAAAGCTGGTGCAGGGGGTGAACCATCTTCCCCTGTGTACCTAAGCACAGTGTTTCTCGTTATTCTGGCGGACGGACTTCTTCCAACTCCCCTGGTCGGTCTCTGCCAATCAAGCAAAAATGTCTCCACGGCATATAGACCAAGTGGTCTGTTCGGCAGTTCATATTCATTTATAAATCCCTTGTATGTTACAAAGATTCTATTGCCCTTTTATTTCAACAGATGTGCTTGACTGAAAAAGTAAATGTCAAGAGATCGGCGGGGTGTGGAGATGTAGGTAATACTAGCATTCCCTAACAAATTCAGGTTTTCGGCAAGATGTGTAATCCAAGAAGTGATGGTGATAGGGCCTTGCAAAGTGTGAAGGATAGCCCAAAATGTTACCATGAGCCTAACAGGAGATATTTTACGTTTCTTGATCATAGCATACATTAATTTCATCTCCTCGATCCTAACTATGCGACCTTCCCTCCTAGGAAAGAAAGTGATCCCTAACCATTTATGTATAATTCTCAAAGTGGGATTGTGAATGTCATTCGTGCATGGGTCAGAACAATAGTCTTTGCTTGAAATATCTTCCCAAAATTGCTCTCTATGAAAATCGCTCAAAAGTTCATCTATTTCTACTCCGCAAGCATCAGGGAATCCTAGTCTGAGGCTGAATTCTTTCCAAGTAAATTCATATTGTTTGTTAAACAGCCTAAAGGAAACATAAGTCTCGGTGAAAGATAGAGTGCAGAGGAATTCTAAAGTAAGTAATTTGCATCCATCCTCCGAAATACTCCAATTATTATCCCATCCAATATTGCGAAAAATAAGATCGAATTCAGCATCCATACCTATTTTTTGTAAGAAGTAGGGGTCAAAGGTTGGGGTATGCTCGAACTCACGATCTTTGTACAATCTCATCAGATCCTTCTCATAGGTGGTGCGAAGCTTTATATGATGCTCTTGAAGGAGTACGTGGTGTTCTGGCTAGCTGGCGGACGAGGACCGGGGCATGGATGACATGTCTAAGTCAGAACCAGCCCGTGATGATGATCCGGTCTAGGAGCGGGTTCTCTTGTGAAAAGAGAATGCTCCAGCCGCACTCCTAAGTGTTTTCTTGAGTCCACTCATCCTGTTACACAGACAGAAACACAAACACAACTGGTGGAAATAATGAGGGGTTAGAATAAATACATAGTTAGGAGTCAGTGATCCGAAAGTCAGTCGTCCAGAAGTCAGTCGTTCAAGTTAAAAATTTTATATCTTGACTTCTCCTAGTACTTAGATTATTCGGGCAGCATTTCTCCTTACTAAATGATTTTCTAAACAACTTCTAGCACTTCTCTCTTACTGATTCTTATCTCAATGTGGCTCTAAAAAATTTAGAATACTTCTCTCCACTCATGAACTTTCAAAATCTACTCAAAAACTAAGAATTCTCAAACCGTACTTGGATTTTGGAATTTCAAGTTGGGGGTATGTTTTCTGAGTGTTTTGCGGTGTGTGGAGTAGAGAGAGAAGTAGACTTTTTATAGGCGCGAGAGAGGGAGGCTGGCCGGCCTGGTGGTGGGGCCGACTAGCCCCATGTGGGGGCCCACTCATCCATCCCTTCCTTCTCTAACTTCCTTGCTTCGTTATTAAGAGATGCCTTCATCTGCCGACGCTCCATGTGATGTGGTGGTTGAAAAAGAATGGAGGAGAGTGAAGGTGGTGGAGTGAAGTGGTGTGAAGTGAGGTGATTGAGGTGGGTCCCATGGGTCCGTATGTCTCCCGTATTTGCACCGTAGAATCACACAAGTATGCAAAGAAAAATTACTTTTATGAAACTATGAAGAATTAGAATTCTAATGATGGTATTTTTATTTTTCTACCACCACAGTGATTATTATTTACCAGAGGTTTTCATGCTCGGTAAATATTAATTATATGGGGCTTTAATAATTATGCCATGAGATTGATTTTTATTATTTGTTTCTATGCATGAATAAGTAAATATGCTATGCAAAAATTAAATGCAGATAAATACCGAGTTACCTCCCAGCGATGGTTCAGGATTTTTAAGTCCACCGAATCAGACTACTCTAGCTAGATTTATTCTTCTGGGGTCATAGTCATCCATATGAGTGGTGACTGTGTGACTCCTTCATCTATCATCTTCGCAGTGGAGCTTAACTCAGGTCTTGGTCTGAATGGAAAATACTCTTCTCGTCCATCAATGTTGAATTTGACTTCTCCAATTCCGACGTCGATGTGGGCATTTGCGGTACTAAAAAAGGGTCTCCCAAGAATGAGTGACACTCTTGAGTCTGGTTGCATGTCCAAAACCACAAAGTCGACTAGTATGAAGAATTCTCTGATCTTGACTGGAATATTCTCGATGATTCCCATAGGGTAACGGAGTGACTGGTCCGCTAGCTGCAGGCACATCGAGGTTGGATCGAGCTTTGCATGTGGAAGTTTATCGAAGATTGCCTTGGGCATCACACTGACACTTGCTCCAAGGTCGCACAGCGCATTGTCAAAATGTTGATCTCCAATTGAACAGTCGATAGTGGGGCATCCTGGATCCTTCTTCTTGATTGATGTGTTGAGGATGGCCGCACTACACTCTTCTGTCAGCTTGATCACTTCAGTGGTAGGCAGTGGTCTTTTATTGTTGAGGATGTCTCGAACATACTTTGCATAGGTGGGAACCTGCAATGCATCTAACAAAGGGACATTGATATATAATTTTTGAATAATCTCAACAAACTTACTGAACTATGCATCCATCTTGAGTTTTCGATCTCTGCGTGGGAAGGGTAAGATATTGGTGTCTTAGAAATCTTGCACTTGTGGTTGAACTTCTTCTACTTCATCATCCTTTTCTTCTGTCACTGTGGGTATCACTGGTACTGGTTTTCTCTATGCCCCTTCTGGATAAGGTGGGTCTTTAGTGGTTTTACCATGTCTAGTGGTTATACCCTTGACCTGCTCATTGTTAGTGGCAAAAGAAGCAGCTAACCGTGATAATTGAGTTTCTACCTTTTTATTATGATCAAGTTGGTCTTTTATAGCAGAAGAAAAGTTATCCATTTTAGTATTTATATCCTCTAGAATTTTATCATTAGAAGCAAGTTTCTTAACAATAGTATCATTAATTCTAGCTTGTTCCAAAATTAAATTTCGTAGAGGGGGTTGCTTAAAATTGGAAGAATTATTAAAATTGCCTGAGTACTTAGCTGGATATGTAGTCTGTTGCTTTTGATTCCATCTTTGCATTTGCAGCATGGAAGAGTTGTTGATGATGTTTGCATCTTCTTGATTCTCCGGAATTTCCATTCCTAGGTACTCTTCACATCTAGTCTGAGCATCGAATGCATCTTGAATTGCTTGACGATCTTTCTTGAAATTGGCTCTTTGGTCAAGCCAGTTCAACAGTGTATCCATCTTTGTTGATAGTGCACACACTTCTTCTGGAACTTCTTCAATCTGGCGACAGCGTTGAGTGTTGTCTTGTTTCCAACTCTGGTTCTTTGCTATCTTCTCCATCAGATATTTTGCTTTTCCAAGAGTGAGTGACATAAATGAACCTCCAGCAGTAGCATCTAGTTGCTCACGCGATCTTTGGGTTAATCCATAGTAGAATCTGTGCATGAGTGACCAATCTTCCATTCCATGGTGTGGGCATTCCAAGATGTTCTCTTGAAAATGTTCCCATGCCTCTGAAATGGTTTCTCCTTTTTGCTGCTGAAAATTGTAAATCTTTTCTCTTAAGGCATGAGTTTTGCCTATAGGGAAAAACTTTGATAGAAATGCCTTCAAACATCTATCTCATGTGTTGATGTCTTCTTTGTTGGTGTAGAACCACTGCTTCGCTCTCCCTTCTAGTGAGAATGGAAAGAGACGAAGGAGTATGATGTCTTGGGTGACGTCCTTGATGATGATGGTGCTTCCAATCTCCAGAAAATTCTGCAGATGTTTAGTGGCATCTTCTTCTTTCTTTCCACCAAATGTAGTAGCTTGCACTAGGTTGATTAGACTTGGCTTGAGCTCAAATTCAAGGTTGTCCGTCTGGAGTGTTGGTCCAGTACGAATGTTCCTTACACTTGGAGCTGAACATTCAAGTAAAGTCTTATTAGCCATAGCTTCACTACTAGTGTTGATCTTCCTTTAGATTTGGTTGACTCTTGGATTAGAAATTGATAAGTCACAACCGAACCTATATTACCCTGCATAAGATATGAACAAAGGCAAAACAAGTGTAAGCCTGTCAAGACAGAGGTACTAGTTGTGATTTTTATTATGAGTAAGTGGTATTGATTAATCTCTTATTGCCATAAAGGTAATTCCCTTGAAAAGTAAATCCCTATGACATCCCGTGTCGGAAAGTGAAGTTTTCCATCTCCCCGGTAACGGCGCCAGAAATGCTTGTTGACACTTCTTAACGTCACTCGTGTTAGGTTGTCATCCCCAACATGACACTAAGAGTGTGGTTGTATTATACTTATGCCATTTAACTAAATAAAGATATTATAGTATATATTCGCAAGCGCACAGATAAATACACCCATTGTAGCATTTCACCCAGGTTTTCCTAAGTATCATTATTTATAATTTTACCAAGGAAAGGAAAATCGAAACAGGACTATATAAATAATTACAATGGCAGTAGAGATAATCATTTGCACTTACTCAATAATAAATATCAAAACAACTAATCACTTGTCATGAAAAGGGGTAAGACAAATAAGATAAATGGTAAATGATAACCATTGGAATTCCAGAGACAAGAGGGAGTTAAAATTATTCAAGTCAAGTAGTCATGGAGATTAATTGAGAGATGTAAATCATAAGTATTTCTTATTCAATCAGTCTATTAATCAATCTAGCTATACACAATCATCTATGATATAATCAACATGTCATCTATGAATAAGGAACATTACTGAGAGAAAATTCAAGAACAGAGTAATGATCTCTTCCCCGTAACCGCGTTCTACTAAGTTCTATACTCGAGGAGTGGACTACAAAGAACTCAACAGGAATGTCACACCCACGATCTACCACATGGCTTAGAGCATAGAGTGCATTCACAGACAAGCATAATCTAAGCACCAGGCCTACAATATGCCAGCCACTCAATCCTATCCAGAATTGGATCAAGCTTTCTATGAACATATTCATAAACTCTCTACTAATCATATTCATATCAAGATGTAGAACAAGAACAATCTCAAGAATAGAATAAAGTTGAAATATAGAAATATATTGAAGTAGCATAAAGTCGAATGATGATTACAACAAAATTACCAAGTCTCCGACGAATGATCCTGATCCCAAGCAGTTGCTTGCCTCTACTTGAATCAATCTAGACTAAACTCTAAACTTGAACTAGAATTCTAACTCTCTTTCTCTCTGGAAACCCTAACTTCTGGCCTTGCCTTCACAAATGAGGAAGAGATGATTTAATTCTTCAACTGATTCCCTGAGAGGAGATCCTAGGGCTGTTTATATAGCCCAGGGCGTGGAACCGCAACTCTTGGATCAAACCGACCTTGGCGTGGGGTTTAGATGCATCCTTAGAGGCGGTATAGGTAGCTTGTAAGAGAAGGAGCCGAGGCGGCGCACGGGAGGGCCGGTCGGCCTAGCCCTAGGGCCGATCGGCCCTACCTAGCGACGAGTTGGCTCGTGTCGCCTCGTGGAGTCGGTTTAGGTCTTCTAGAATCCCTATCCGCATCCGTGACGTGGAGATTAGGCTAATTGCTTTGGTTTCTTCTCTTGGAAGGAGGATCAATTCTGTATTATGCAGCTTAGCCCCTAAAAATATAGAATCACCAAAACTCGTGGAATTTTTTAGTTTAAACCTATAAACCTAATGTGGTGATCCTTTTTATCATTTATTCCTCTTATGTTGATGATTTAAAATGATAGTTAATTACCGTCAACAATAATCTATGTGAACTCCGATGTATGTGAGCTATTTGTAAACTATTTGTCAAATGTGTTGTAACATGTGACTTGTTATGTTGAATCATGTACGATCTTGTCCTGTATGTTGGTTGGTTTGAGATCCTTCGTGATTTCATCGGACTACTGGGTTTATATGGGCTGAAGTATGACGGTTTGACTGCTTCGGCGGTTGCTATTGTACTTGTGCTCTTATAAATTGGATGGTTCTGTTACACAGGACTCCCACGCATCCTGCTGATGGCGTGGAGCTACGGCGGATGCAGAAGCCCCACCCCACTCGCGTATGAACTAGCTGAGGGAGTGATAGCGAGAGCTCAAAACCACATGACTCCATCTGGAGGAGGAGCGTGCGGTGCTCAAGCACGAGATCGCATAGCACCATGACGAGGTGTGTGCGCGTGCTCGCAACGCGCACCGGAGAATCGTCGAGGACAACGATGGACTCCCATGCTTCGCCCAGGCTAGCCAAAACATAGCTACCATGGCGGCTCTGCTCCGGGGGCTCCCGAAGCCCGCGATGCCTGAGGGACACCAGGCACAGTGCGAGATCCGCACGCTGCTCGAGCGCACGACCGTGCATCAGGTAGAGAGCTCGACATCTTGACATCGTAATGCTAGCTAGCGTGTGCCGTCAGCACGACACGGCAACAACGCATCTATCCTCCAACCCCCTCATGGCGAAGAAAGGCCTATCGAGGACTGCGGCAAAGCCGCATCCGTCCACGAGCCGGCGCGTGACGGCGGGAAAGCCACCTCGGCCCCGGTACATGACCACCTCAGTGACAACCGCAACACGCGTGACACCCTGAATGCCCGTAGGCGTGGACGGGAGGAGCAGAGAACAGAGGTCGGCCATCGCTACAACCCTCATCGCGGTGGCCGCTACGACAGCGGCAAGGACTAGAGCCAGAGTCCCCCACTGCTAGGGCTCGGGTCTTCAGCCGACACATCCTCAATGCGCCCGTCCCGACATGATATCGTCCACCGATGAATATCCAGAAGTACACCAGGGAGACAAAGCCTGGCCTATGGCTCGAGGACTACCGACTTGCTTGTCAGGCTAGTGGCGTAGATGGTGATGTGTTCATCATCCGCAACCTCCCCCTGTACCTTATCAACTCAACACATACATGGCTGGAGCACCTTCTGCCCAACGAGATTAGATGTTGGGCGGACCTAAAGGAGATCTTTGTGGGTAACTTCCAGGGCAACTACGTGTGCCCTGGGAACCCCTAGGACCTCAAGAACTATCGGCAGAAGCCTAACAAAACTCTCCGCGAATACATTCATCATTTCTCCTTGCAATGCAATGCAATGAGCTGCCCGACATCGCCAACACCGACGTGATTGGGGCCTTCTTGTCGGGGACCACTTGTGAGTCCCTGGTCCACAAGTTGGGGCGCAAGCACCCACAGACCACCAAGAAGCTCCTTGACATCGCCACCAGCCACGCCTTGAGCGAGAAAGCAATCAGAGCAATTTTTGACTGCACCCGAGGCAAGGCCAAGTGGGATGAGGACACCGGCGAAGGCGCCTCCAACTAATCGAAGAAGAACAAGAGGAGCAAGCAACGGTCCGGGGATTCACTCATGGCCACCGCAGAGCGCAAGGGCAAGAAGGCGTCTGCCAAGGGCGCCCCGAATCACTTTGAGAAGATGCTCGAGGGACCCTGCCCGAACCATGCCTACTGAAGGGTCGAGATGGCGGACTAGAGGGGGGTGAATAGTCCTTTTTTAAAACTTAAACGTGTTGGCTAACCAAAACAAATGCGGAATTAAACTTATCGGCCTAGCCAAGACTATACCCCTCTAACTAAGTTCACAAGCACCTCACAAGGATCCTAATTAAGCGACTAAGGTGCTTTCCTTAGCAAGAGCTCTCCTATTTAATTCTAGAGCTAGGTCACACAAACCTATGCACTAGTACTTTGCAAGCAAGAAGGAGCTCCTACACAACTAGTGAAGCAAAAGCACAAAGCTCCTAAGCTCACTAGCAATGCTCAATAACAAGGCAACTAATGCCAAATTAGAGAGCGCAAATCACTTAGCTACACAAACTAAGCAATGTGACTAACAAGGTTACGCAAACCAAATTAGTCACGCAAGGGGAAGCTTCTAGCTACACAAGCAAGAAGACAACTAGCAAGCTACACAAGCAAACTAGTTACGAGAGCAACTACACAAGCACAAGTATATATGAAAGTAAATACAAGCTTGTGTTACACGAAGGCAAACCACCGAGAAGAGTAGACAAGGTTGACACGGTGATTTTCTCCCGAGGTTCACTTGGTTGCCACCAAGCTACGTCCCCGTTGTGTCGACCAACACTTCGTGGTTCGGCGGCTAATCGGTCACACACCGAGCCTGTCAAAAGGCACCGCAAGAACCTACCATAAAGTGTGGTAGCTCAATGACACGATCAACTAGAGTTGCTCTTCGCGATCCCCGCGGGGTGAGCACAATCCCCCTCACAAAGCTTCTCCGGAGCCTCGCACAATCTTCTTGCGAGCTTCGACGGAGCCACAAGCCACCAAGCCGTCTAGGAGGTGGCAACCTCCAAGAGTAACAAGCACCACCGGCTTGCAACACGATCACCTAGTGCCACACGATGCAATCTCTTAAAGCAACGCACTAGAATCGCTATCTCACTCGATCCGATGAACACTATCAAGCATGAGTGAGTTAGAGGGCTCCCAAGCACTACCACACAAGTCACAAAGACTATAGTGTGCTCAACTAACGGCCACAGCCGGCCAAGGCATCTATTTATAACCCCACGGTCAAATAGAGCCGTTACCCCTTCACTGGGCAAAATTCGGGACGACCGGACGCGCCGGTCGTAACTGACCGGACGCGCTCAGCTGCGTCCGGTCGCCCCTGCGACGTCCACGTGTCCCTCGAAATTCAAATGCGACCGTTAGATCCTTCAACGGTCACTGACCCCAACGGTCAAAACAATGACCGGACGCGCTGCTTCGAACGACCGGACGCGCCGAGAACGACCGGACGCGCTGGTCCCGTGAAGGACCGGACGCGCCGATCGAACAACGGCTAACTGCGAACCACCGACCGGACGCGCTGGTCCGACTGACCGGACGCCACAGTGCCCGCGTCCGGTCGGAGTCCAGTAAGCTCCCTGGACGACCGGACGCGTCCGATCGCCTGTGACCGGACGCGCCTCGCGTCCGATCAAACAACTGAAAAACGCGCAGATACTGGACACTGACCGGACGCGTCCGGTCCTGCAAGGACCGCGTCCGGTGCAGCGTCCGGTCACCTCTGTGACCTCCGTTCGCCTCCGTTTCTTTTCGGACTTCCGGCGTAGTGAAAAATAGGCATTTCAACTTGTCAAATACGCCTGAATCCCGCGCTCGCAAGCTTGGCGGGAGGGAGAGAGGAACCCAAACCCCTCTCTACCACTTAAACTCCACCGCCTTCGCAAATGTGCCAACACCAACAAGTGATCACCACCTTGTGCACGTGTGTTAGCATTTTCATAATCATTTTTCGAGGCGTTAACCACTCAACTTGCCACGCCACTCGATCCTAGCAACGATGCAGTGTTATATCACTCGAGTGGCACTAGATGACCGATATGCAAACAAGTTTGCCCCTCTTAATAGTACGGCCATCTATCCTAAACCCGGTCATCAACTTCTCTACACACCTATGACCGGTGAAATGGAAATGCCCTAGGTTATACCTTTGCCTTGCGCATTCCATTCCATCTCCATTGATGTTGATGCAACACATGCACCAACCAATCACCAAATGATATGATCCACTTCATATCATCACGTGACCGTATTGGTTCATCGATCTTGACCTCACTTGCTCTTCACCGTTGCCTCGGTCCATCGGCGCCAAGTCATGCTCAAGCTTCACCGTTACACGCGGTCCCTCACTTCAAAGCCTCTAACTTGCCCTTCACACTAGCAACCGGTCCATCAAGCCAAGCCTCATCTTAATCTTCTCCACCTTGATCACATGACTCCATGTCATGTCTCATATGCAATGAGCTCCTTCATGACATCATCACATGTGGACTAATCTCCTGTGTATCTCACATAACCACATATTAGTCCACCTAAGTTGTCACTCAATTACCAAAACCAAACAAGGACCTTTCAATCTCCCCCTTTTTGGTAATTGATGACAACTCTACAAAGATATGGAAATTAAGCTTTTTCAAGCTAGCACTTCACACAAAGTGTAAATTGCTAACTTGTTTTGGATTTAATGTTACTTATCCAACTTTTAAGCTCTATGTCAAGATTTGGATAAGCACCATAAAACCCGACTTGGTAGTGATAGCTCCCCCTACATATGTGCTCAAATGGTTTGGTTTCAAGCTCACACATATGCATGAATATGAAATTTGTGGGAGGGTTAGCACTACTAAGTGATGCTAAGGTGTATAGAATAAACCTTTGTAGCTCAATACCAATTAGTAGCTTGGTACCATTTGAAAATCACAAGTTTGCCATCATCCTTAGCATCATGAGTAGCTAGACATCAAAAACACTAGAAACCCGGTGAGATCAACATTATAAGCAAGGTTCTAGTTTTTGCATGATAATCATAAGTCTAGCTAACATCCTATGCATGCTAGTTATCAAATCATCATTCAAGTTTTATAACTAGCATACACCACACAGGCATGCATATTGAATTTAAGAACTTATGCAATGCAAGCAAGCACATGAATTATGCACATATCAAATGTAATCAATCAAAGTTCATGAGCTTGCTCCCCCTACTTGTGTGCTTTCTTTGTCCAAGAATGTTTGATCCCCTTACATTCTTCAATGTTACTCCCTCTTTGTCCATGTCCATGTCCAATCTTTCCAATCTCTCCCCAAAGCTCAAAAAGCTTTCATATCTTTGTCCAACTTCTCCCCCTTTGTCATCAATTTCCATAAAAGGTGTTCTTCTCAATTGATACAAAGGCTTGTATTTGGGGTAGATGGTTGAGACTTGAATATTGCATTTTTGATGGACATTTCCACATATGTTGGAATGACAAACTTTATGGTTGCTCTTGAGATTCCACATAGGATCTTTGACCTTGATACCAATTGGTGGGGCTCCTCCCCCTATGTCATAGCATGTGTCATTCACTTGAGATACCACTTGGAGATGAGGGTAGCATTTCTTGATTTGATCACTTAAGGTTGAGGATCACTTGTGAAACCATCGTCTTGCATGAATGATACCACGTGAAGCTACCATGAGTAGAAATATGATACCATTTGAAAGAATTTTCTTGTATGGATTCACTTTGAAGGATTTGGCAATAACATTCACTTCTTGAACATTTTCTATCTTCATGAGTACCACTTGTAAGATATCACTTGTAAGTTGATCTAGACACCACTTGTGAATACCATGTGAGAAATCAAATGAGTCTAGATAACACTTGAAACAAACTAGATATCCATTTTCATTGTTGTTCTGTGCTTGTACTCTTATCATTGTCATGAGCTTCTTGTATGACTTGAACTATGTTGATTTGCCTAAGATTCCAAGTTCGGTTTGATCCAATGACAAGCTTCTTCACACCTCATGCTAAGGGTTATCTTGCCAATGTTGTACTTGTCATTTGTTAGCAATCCAAACTAGATCAAGTACTTAGGTTTACTAGCTCAAGAACAAACTCATATCCATACCACTAGATCAATTAATCAATCAAGCAATAATGGTAGGCTATGAATTTAAAATTTTCATTTGTTATGCATGATCCTAATAAGCATGTACTATATGCACTAACCGCATACTAGTAAGGGATGAAATGATCATGCACATTACAATGATACCTTTGCTATATTGGAGTAGAGGATAGTCACATAGATTCTAATTCATTACTCCAATAGCAATGTGAAGTCCAATTTATAAGCTTGGTGAAGACCAATCATCCTAGATAAATCCATTCTTCACCCATATGAAATGAAAACCACTTATGATCAAGTGCACTATCTCTTGAGTTGTGGTTGGCTTGCTTCATCTTTTTGATCAATGCTTGCATGAGAGAAGTACTTATGATACCAATTTTATAACCATGACTAGCTCTCTTTTGGGTGTTGCTTGCTTTTTAGATCAACCCTTTTGATTGCTTCAACTAAGCATCACAAGTTCCTCGGATCACCACTTCCATGTTAGCCTTCCAAGTCCCAAACTTGGTTTCACCTACACACGGCGGCAAGCCCCTCACTAGGGAGAAGTGACCTTTCTCCAAAGAACCACTCTTGATACTCACTTGAAATGATATAGTTTGATTGATCCAAATGATGAACTCAATCTTGATGAATAATCCTTAAATCTACATTTGAGTCCAACTTCTTTCTACTTGTTTAAGTCCTTTTCTTTCTACCAAATGATCTCTAATCATCACTAGAACTTAAACTTCATCTTCATCTTAAGTTTGATCTTGATCTTCAAATTTGAGTACTAAACATGTACACCAAGTACATTTCACAATACAAAAGTCTTGTACTCATTGCTTTTCATGCTTCTAGATCAACCCAAAACCAAACTTAGGTACCTCAACCACTTGTAAACATGTTTTCAACTTGAGGACCTTTCAATCAAAGTGACTCTAGATTAATCCAATGATTGTCACTTTTCTGGCAGATTCTGTACCCTTCAAAGAATAATTCATATCTCCCAATGTACAGATCCAAATGCCATAAAATTTGGTGGAGATGTGATTCACTAAGTCATCTAGCAGCTGTAAAAATTTGAGATTCATTTGACCTCTAGATTGCTACCAGATTTCAAATCTTCCACCACTGCTACATGCTGAAAACTGCTGCACTATAGCTGACAAGATGCACTCCAAAACTGAAGCATCTCTTATTCAATTCTCATGAAATTTCTACAGCATCTTCTTTCATAAGTGTAGAGCATGTATACCAAATTTCAAGCCAATCCAAATAGATTTGATCACTCAAACATGACTAAGATCACTACTAGCTCAGATTTTTAATGTAGGACAGATTTCAATACATGAGCTATTCTTCATCAAATATGAATCAAACTTGAAACTAACTTGTTTGAATACTTTCACAAGACATATATCCATTCAATCCACTTACTAAATATCATCTCATGAATTTATTCAACACAAACCAATCCAAACTTGATTACTAAGCTTTTAATCCATTCAATCATCTCATAGCAAGCAACATTGCATATATATATCCAATTCAATCAACTCATATGCACCCAAATGAAATGATCAACAAGTGATATACCTTGGTTAGCTCATGATCATTCAATAGCAAGCTTTTACTCAAATAAATTGCAAGCCATAAAATAATTCCAATAAATCACCACAATCTTTAACATTGCACTTGTATGTTGTAGCACTTGGACTTCACTTATTTTGACTTGGCATTGGGATTGGATATGCATTGAGCTTCAAAACTTGACTCAATATATGATGAACAAAATAAAACCAATTGAATCAAGCCTCCAATGCCGATGGTACCTACAAACAATCATCCACTCTTTGATGGTACCCAAACAAGTTTGGGTCCTCTCAAGTTAGGAGCAACATACTTAGGCAAAGCCTTAGTATGGTTAGCGGGATGTTTTGCAATTCCAACCAATGAGGTACCATTGCCATCCTTTCTAAGCATATTAGTATTATCAATTGAAATAGGCTTAGAATTTTTACCTAGGGGACATGAATGAGCCATGTGTCCCCTTTCCCGGCATGAGTAGCAACTTCTCTTAGATTGAGCCTTTTCTTCCTTGCTCATATGTTGCTTCTCATTGCCTTGCCTCTTACGAGTTGCTTGAATCTTCTTTTCAAGCTTGGTAGGACACCCCGAGGCGAAGTGTCCCATATCTTCACATTTGAAGCACTTGATGTGAGCATGCACTTTCTTCTCATCTTGATTCTTGCTCATCATCTTGACATCTTGAATTTTCATTGGATGTCTTGCTCTACCACCCCTTCTTGTTTTCTTTTTCTTCTTCTTTATCAAATCACCATCATCTCCATGGTTGATCTTGATTTGTTCTTGGGGTGTTGCTTTTGGCTCAACTTGAGACTTCTTGGTAGGGCAATACTTAGCAATATGTCCCATTTCATGGCATCGGTGGCACATGAGTTGGGATAGCTTCTTTGCATCTTGCTTCTTCATAATCTTGCCCTTGCTCTTGTTGTAGCCAATACCACTCTTATCACCATATCTTCTTTGATTGGTCATGATATGCTCAATGGCGATTTTAGAGTTGTAGCACCTCTCTAACTTGTTGCTCAAATTCTTCACTTCACTTTTGAGCTCATTGTTCTCCTTCAAAAGGTTAGTCTCACAAGACATAGAAGTAGAACAAGCATTTAATTGTGAAGAACATGGCATATCTAATAAATCATCACAAGAGGTGGATACATGCTTCTTGCCTACATCACAAGGGTTAGTAATATGTGATTGATCATTTGACCCAAATGATGAGCTCTCACTAGTTTTGGTTTCTTCATTAGAAAGCTTCTTAGTGAGTAAAGCATGTTCTTGTACCAAGTTATCATGAGCAACACTAAGTTTCTCATGAGTTAATTTTAGCTCCTCATGTGAACAAGTAGCAACATAAAGTAGATGCTTTTGTTGTTCACATGTGGTCTTTAGAAAAGAGTTATCATATTCCAATTTACTTACTCTTTCCATTTTTCTTTTCAAGGCTCTTGAGAGTTTATATAAAAGCTCTAAATTTGGATCATCACAATCCACAACAAAACCACCAACATGTATCTTAGTGTTACCATGTGATGATGTTGAAGAGCTTGTTGAAGCATCACTCTCATAGCCATCATCTTCACCATCAAGTGTGTATGAGGTAGAATCATTCTTCTTGTCAAGTGATCTTGTGATATGATCATCTTTGTCATCACTTGACCGTGAGGTGGAGCAATCCTCCACAACCACCTTGTTGTGGTCATGCTCAACATCCTCATGCGCCTCCTCCTTGGGCTCATCATCATCGGAGATCGCCCCATATTTCTCATTTAGAAACACCCAAATCTCATGGGCGGACTTAAAGTCCATGATCTCACAAAGTATGCTACTATCCATAGATCGATAGAAAACATTAGTAGCTTGGCTATCGAGATGTAGGCATTTTCTTTGCGCTTGAGTTGCATTCTTTTTATCAATTGCAAAGGAAAAGCCCACATCTACGATCCACCACAATTGAGGAGAAATAAACTTAAAATTGCATGTCATCCAATTTCTCCACCGTGCAAAGTGTGTGCCATCAAAAATGTGTGGACACTCAACATCTAGCCCATAAGTCGCCATCCTCTCGGGTCGGTGAAGACCACCAATGAGAGACCTGGCTCCGATACCAATTGAAGGGTCGAGATGGCGGACTAGAGGGGGGTGAATAGTCCTTTTTTAAAACTTAAACGTGTTGGCTAACCAAAACAAATGCGGAATTAAACTTATCGGTCTAGCCAAGACTATACCCCTCTAACTAAGTTCACAAGCACCTCACAAGGATCCTAATTAAGCGACTAAGGTGCTTTCCTTAGCAAGAGCTCTCCTATTTAATTCTAGAGCTAGGTCACACAAACCTATGCACTAGTACTTTGCAAGCAAGAAGGAGCTCCTACACAACTAGTGAAGCAAAAGCACAAAGCTCCTAAGCTCACTAGCAATGCTCAATAACAAGGCAACTAATGCCAAATTAGAGAGCGCAAATCACTTAGCTACACAAACTAAGCAATGTGACTAACAAGGTTACGCAAACCAAATTAGTCACGCAAGGGGAAGCTTCTAGCTACACAAGCAAGAAGACAACTAGCAAGCTACACAAGCAAACTAGTTACGAGAGCAACTACACAAGCACAAGTATATATGAAAGTAAATACAAGCTTGTGTTACACGAAGGCAAACCACCGAGAAGAGTAGACAAGGTTGACACGGTGATTTTCTCCCGAGGTTCACTTGGTTGCCACCAAGCTACGTCCCCGTTGTGTCGACCAACACTTCGTGGTTCGGCGGCTAATCGGTCACACACCGAGCCTGTCAAAAGGCACCGCAAGAACCTACCATAAAGTGTGGTAGCTCAATGACACGATCAACTAGAGTTGCTCTTCGCGATCCCCGCGGGGTGAGCACAATCCCCCTCACAAAGCTTCTCCGGAGCCTCGCACAATCTTCTTGCGAGCTTCGACGGAGCCACAAGCCACCAAGCCGTCTAGGAGGTGGCAACCTCCAAGAGTAACAAGCACCACCGGCTTGCAACACGATCACCTAGTGCCACACGATGCAATCTCTCAAAGCAACGCACTAGAATCGCTATCTCACTCGATCCGATGAACACTATCAAGCATGAGTGAGTTAGAGGGCTCCCAAGCACTACCACACAAGTCACAAAGACTATAGTGTGCTCAACTAACGGCCACAGCCGGCCAAGGCATCTATTTATAACCCCACGGTCAAATAGAGCCGTTACCCCTTCACTGGGCAAAATTCGGGACGACCGGACGCGCCGGTCGTAACTGACCGGACGCGCTCAGCCGCGTCCGGTCGCCCCTGCGACGTCCACGTGTCCCTCGAAATTCAAATGCGACCGTTAGATCCTTCAACGGTCACTGACCCCAACGGTCAAAACAATGACCGGACGCGCTGCTTCGAACGACCGGACGCGCCGAGAACGACCGGACGCGCTGGTCCCGTGAAGGACCGGACGCGCCGATCGAACAACGGCTAACTGCGAACCACCGACCGGACGCGCTGGTCCGACTGACCGGACGCCACAGTGCCCGCGTCCGGTCGGAGTCCAGTAAGCTCCCTGGACGACCGGACGCGTCCGATCGCCTGTGACCGGACGCGCCTCGCGTCCGATCAAACAACTGAAAAACGCGCAGATACTGGACACTGACCGGACGCGTCCGGTCCTGCAAGGACCGCGTCCGGTGCAGCGTCCGGTCACCTCTGTGACCTCCGTTCGCCTCCGTTTCTTTTCGGACTTCCGGCGTAGTGAAAAATAGGCATTTCAACTTGTCAAATACGCCTGAATCCCGCGCTCGCAAGCTTGGCGGGAGGGAGAGAGGAACCCAAACCCCTCTCTACCACTTAAACTCCACCGCCTTCGCAAATGTGCCAACACCAACAAGTGATCACCACCTTGTGCACGTGTGTTAGCATTTTCATAATCATTTTTCGAGGCGTTAACCACTCAACTTGCCACGCCACTCGATCCTAGCAACGATGCAGTGTTATATCACTCGAGTGGCACTAGATGACCGATATGCAAACAAGTTTGCCCCTCTTAATAGTACGGCCATCTATCCTAAACCCGGTCATCAACTTCTCTACACACCTATGACCGGTGAAATGGAAATGCCCTAGGTTATACCTTTGCCTTGCGCATTCCATTCCATCTCCATTGATGTTGATGCAACACATGCACCAACCAATCACCAAATGATATGATCCACTTCATATCATCACGTGACCGTATTGGTTCATCGATCTTGACCTCACTTGCTCTTCACCGTTGCCTCGGTCCATCGGCGCCAAGTCATGCTCAAGCTTCACCGTTACACGCGGTCCCTCACTTCAAAGCCTCTAACTTGCCCTTCACACTAGCAACCGGTCCATCAAGCCAAGCCTCATCTTAATCTTCTCCACCTTGATCACATGACTCCATGTCATGTCTCATATGCAATGAGCTCCTTCATGACATCATCACATGTGGACTAATCTCCTGTGTATCTCACATAACCACATATTAGTCCACCTAAGTTGTCACTCAATTACCAAAACCAAACAAGGACCTTTCACCTACCCCGTCAAGCATGCTTACAAGGACTATGGGTCATGAAGAAGTTCTTGGCCAGAGGGTCTAAGAAGGGAGACAGGAAAAAGAATCTAGACCCCCCGGAGGATGACGCTGAGGAGAAGGATGACGACGGCTTCCCACAGACGACTGGCTACCTAATGATCTTTGGCGGAACAGAGGCCTATGCCTCCAAACGCCAGCAGAAGCTTGTGCGCCGAGAGGTGTATGTGGCCGAGCTAGCAACACCCACTTACCTCAAGTGGTCTAACTCCACCATCACTTTCAACCGCTCTAACCACCCGGAGCATGTCTCGCAGCCGGGAAGGTGCCTGCTCGTCGTCGACCCGATCGTTGGCACGAAGTAGCTCCCTAAAGTGCTGATAGACGGAGGCAGCAGCCTCAACATCATGTATGAGGAGACACTCGATGCCATAGGCATCGACCGGGCGTGCATCTGGCCAACTGGGGCACCTTTCCACAGCATCGTGCCAGGGAAACAGACCAACCCCTTGGGCAAATTGACCTGCCCGTCACTTTTGGGACCCCATCCAACTATAGGAGGGAAACTCTCACCTTCGAGGTGGTTGGATTCCACGGAACTTGCCATGCCATTTCAGGATGCCCATGCTATGCGAAGTTCATGGCCGTCCCCAACTACACTTATCTCAAACTCAAGATGCCGAGCCCAAAGGGGGTCATCACCGTCGGCACTTCATTCCATCGCGCTTACGAGTGCGAAGTGGAGTGCTGCGAGCTCGCTGCCGTGACCATCGCCTCTGAAGAGCTCACCGCCATCACGGTGGCGACAGTCGAGGAGACACCCAACTCTAAGTGGCCAGCATGCTCCTTTGAGGCCATAGAGAACACCAAGGAGGTCCCCGTCGATCCCACCGGCTTCAACGGCAAGGTGCTGCGCATTGGCTCTGACCTTTCTCCCAAATATGAAAGCGCGCTCATCGACTTCCACCGTGCGAATAGTGATGTCTTCACGTGGAAACCCTCAGATATGCCAGTCATTTCGAGGGAAGTCACCGAGCCCGCCTTGAGGATCAAGCCGGGCTCCAAGCCAGTACAGCAGCGTCTGCGCCGCTTCAACAAGGAGAAGCGCAAGGCCATCGGTGAGGAGATTGCGAAGTTTTTTGCGGCTGGATTCATCAAGGAGGTGTATCATCCTGAGTGGTTAGCCAATCCTGTTCTTATAAAAAGAAGAGCGAGAAATGGAGAATGTGTGTTGACTATACTAGTCTCAATAAGGCGTGTCCTAAGGATCCATTTCCTTTACCATGCATAGATCAGGTAGTCGACTCGACCTCAGGGTGCGAAACCCTCTGCTTGATGTGTATTCCGGCTACCATCAAATTACGATGAAAGAGTTCGACCAGCTCGTGACTTCTTTCATCACGCCATTTGGATTGTACTGCTACGTTAGCATGCATTTCGGTCTCAAGAATACAGGAGCAACATACCAGCGATGCATGCTCAAATGTTTTGGCGATCTCATCAGAGAGATTGTTGAGGCATACATGGATGACATCGTAGTAAAGTCCAAAAAGGCCGACCAGCTCATGGCTGACCTCAAAAAACTTTTGAGAAACTCTAAGAAAATGGCATCAAACTGAATCCCGAAAAGTGCGTTTTCGGGGTCCCGAGGGGTATGCTACTCGGGTTCATCATCTCTGAGCACAGCATCTGTGGTAGAACCATCTAAATCATATGGCCACACATACTTACCATTGTCTTTCAGACCTTTGGTAGTAGCACGTGAGTGCCCTATAACTCAATAGTCTATCGGGTGTCCTTGGGAAACCCGAATCATCCATGTTTCATCTTTCGAGCAAGATCAATTACAGTAGCATTGCAGGATTACAATAGTCGTATAAATATACAAATTGATTACATCAGAGTACAGCGGAAGTCTTACAATAACATAAGTTTACAAACTGGTAATAAGTTCTTACAAACCATAGTTTTGCCATAAAGGCAGTGGGTAGCAAAAGAGTTACTTATATTACATCACTAAACAAACTTCACCCTGCCCAAGGGTGCACTTCAACATTCTCACTACTGGGACTCTTTCTCAGGAACCAACATATAGCAGAGGCTAGTGCCAGCCTGCTCATGTTGTTCACCTGCAACAAGGGTTTAACAAACCCTGAGTACTAAGGGTACTCAACAAGACTTAACCGACGAAAAGGAAAGACTCCAAGGATATGCAAGGTAAGGGGAATCAAGGTGAGTTTGTAGCAAGATCAAGAACACTTTTGCAGAAAACTGCACTAAAGTGGATCCTTACTTTCCAAGTTTTATACTTCCAATTAATATTAAGAACTATCATTAGCATTTATTCTAATTCTAAGAACTTCTTATAAAACCATCACAATATGAGCTCATAACTAAAGTTCCAGTTGATTAGCTATGATGCAGGATGGTTGATCAAGTCTTCTTCACTGAGAAGCTACGGCGATTCAAATCGGTTTGGCCCAGCTGGGGTTTCCTTACCACATGACATACATAGGGTTAGGCCCGAACCCGTGCCTGTATACATCAACCATCACTTGGATCCTCCATTACAGGAACCGGTCTAGCGCTACCTGAGAGCACAGTACCCACTTCGCTGTGTCGTTCGTCCTTGATAGATTCATAGGAGTGTGTTACATGATACTCTCACCATCTCTCCACTCCTAGTGCGTGGTTATCGTTCCCCATAAAGGAATAGCCCAGATGTTAGGCTTACCAGAGTATGTGGCTAGTACTACAAATCATGATCACAAGCAGGTCGTACAATGAACGGTCCTTAACCGACACAGACATGGTCACTACATCTAGCCTCAAACTGGGCACAAGCCAAGATTCCGCCTGGTCTAGATTTAAAAGTCATAATCATCCTCATACTTCAGGTTCAACTTTAACTTTAGAAAAACCTACCTCTAACATTTACATCTAAGCAGGGCTAAGCATTTTAACAAATATTACTTAAACATAGGTATCATGGGTGAGTAAGGATAAACAAGGTAGTCATGCAGCAAAGTTTATCATACAACTCCTGATACTTAAATGCAACATTAATAAGACTTATGTGAGAAACATTTTATAAAACACAAGGGATGGTTTATGATCCAGGGTTTGCCTGCGGTGTCGGGGTTGTCAGCGGTTTCAAGATTAACCCCACTCTCTAACTCAACACCCTCTGAGTGAACACCCGCCTCAGAGGTCTGCTCAACTAATGGATCTCCGCTTTCATTCACTATACATTAAAAGGATGCATGCTTAAGGATGATGCTAACATGACATATCATGAAAGGGACATTTAGAAAGGATAAACATTAGTTATCTAATTGAGTACAACTTTCCTTCGTGGTACAGTTGCAATTAGTTAACATAATACATTTCACTTTTTACCCAAGAGGTTGCATCTAAGAGTTAATAGGTTCATTAAAATGTACCCATCAATTACCATAAGCAATTTAATTACTCCACTTAAAGCAACTATTAACATCTCAAAATTAAAAGGTATTTATTATATTAAGCAAGTAAAGACTATCATGGTGAATAGCTTAATAGAACCAGTCAATTTCCACTGCCTTAGAACAGTAAGGGTAAAATATTCCAAGGTCTACAATCAATCCCAATTGCACATCATTAACTTAAATGATATTAAGGAAATCATTTTTATCATTTTATTAATACATAAATCAGGTCTATTAAGTGACCAGATCATTTTTATCTCCAAACAGTGTCAAACTTTTTTTGTAGGTTCATAACAGTAAGTTAAACATGCTCATCAAATTTCATGAATTTTGGAATTATATTTTAAGCTACAAAAATCATGGATGCTCCATTTCTTAATTAAAGCCAGTAATTATTAGACATCCAAAAGTTACTGTTTTTCACATATTAGTATTTTTCCTATGTTCCACATACCAAGAATAGCTTACTCGCAAAGTTTCATAATTTTATCACCATTATTTATTTAGTTATGGAATTAACAAAGTTCATTACTTAATTACTTTTCAGAAAATAGAAAAGGAGAAAATCTCCTTTACTTCCTCTCTCTTGGCTCAATCAGCGCTGTTGGCGGCCTAGCTGCGGCCTCGGCCCAGCGGCTCCGATGGCCCAGCTCTCTTCTCCCTTTCTCTTTCTCTCAGGCCGACTCGAGCCGGCCCAACCCGTAGCCGTGGCCCAAGGCCAATGGGTGGCCTAGGCTGCCTTCCCCCTTCCCCCTTCCCCCCCTCTTCCCACCGACGACCAATGCCGGTGCTACTCCGGCCACGGTGAGCATCATAACGATGGGATCTCGGGCAACACCGAGCACACCACGGACTTCCTCTCTTCCTTCCGCACCCCGACATACCATCTCCCCTCCACCCCAAGGCGTACAACACGCACCGTGACGATAGCAACGGCGCTCGGATCTTTGACGAGGTCGCTCTATCGATAGCCGGCCTCTCCGGTGATGACACCGAGCACTACACACTCCTCACACCTCCGCGTATCCACCCGAGTGGTTTGTCAGGTGAATTCGAGCGCAGAGCTCACTTGACCATGGCCATGGCGCTCGGCCAAGCAAGGCACAATGGCTACATGATGTCCTAGCCATAGGGCGCGGTAGCGTCTAAACCTACTCCACCAGCACACTCACGAGCTCACCTAGCTTCCCAAACCGTGGCTGGTTGACTCTGGAAGGCGGTGGTTGACGGTGGTCATCGAGGGCAGCAGCTCTGATGGCGTGAACCAAGGAAAACGATGTCGTTCCGGCATGACTGCTCATGCGCTGGGGAAAATAACAAGAGCATGAGCATCAACATGATAACAACAATCGAAAACGAGCACAATATGGAGTGGAGGGGCTCTGTGGTGCTCCGGCCACGTAGAGGGGGCTCACGGCGGCGTGGTGACCTCCGGTGAGGAAAATGGTGGCGCGCGGCTAAACCGACAGTGGAGGGGCGGCTCTGGTGGGTTCAATCGGGACGCGGGAAGGTGGCAGACATGGTAGTGAGATGAATTTGGAAATGATGGAGCGAGGAGGACGAATTTGGCTTGAGATCTCCTCGGCGGTGATGGAGTTGGGCGGACGAGAAAGAACAGAGGGGTGCTTTGTGGCTCAAGAAGGAGAAGAAGAGGAGGCGGTGGCTTCAAGATGGCCAGCAGCTGCTTCCTGAGGCGGTGGCGAGCTATTGCGTGGCCTCACGCGCGCGAGCGGCATCGGCCGAGCGATGGGCGGCAAGGAGGAGGTGGCGAGCTGCTATTTTTGCTGGCTATCTCCATGAAACAGAGAACTGAAATATGAAACATGTTTCCATGTTTTAGTAGAAACCGCAGATTGTTCCCTCAAATAGAGCAAGATAGAAGCAGAATTAGACAAAGTTGATAGAAGATGAAATGATCCTCATGCTCTGTTCTACAACTCCTATGAAGATGACCAAGCATGAAACTAAGTAGATGAGGAGATAGAAGATGATTTATAGATTGAAGCTTATGTTTCACTATTTGAAACACTAACCTCATAAACTAGGGTTTCAAAAGTAATTGGCTTAATTTACTTTATGTTAGTGAGTTGATGAGTAATTAGTGAGTTGGATTAACAAACACATACATCCAAAACATGACACCATTATGTTGACCACATTTGGGTTACAATCATGGCACCACAATTTGAATCAAATTATTGCAAAACATTTTTCATTTGAACTTTCAAATTGAGCTTGACTCTTGACCTCACTAGTTGACCTTATGGTCAACCATTGAAATTCAAGTTTCAAATTCAAACTTGAAGCTCCATCTTTTATTTTTAACTTGTTTTCACGTCCCACCAACAATCACAAGTGTGAGGTATACAATTCTCACTTCATCTTAGTTAGGACATAATACCAAGTACCTTTAGGTTCCATTAAAAATTATGAGGTCCCAAAAGTGAACCTTATAGGGTTTTTGGTTCAAACACAAACACCAACCATGCATAACACTCAGAAAGTAAACTTCCTTTTAGTGAATGCACCCATGTGAACTACTAAAACATGATGAAAAAGTGCATTATGATGACATGCCAAGTTTTAGGTTTTTGCTTAACACCTAGGGTGTTACAGCATCGAAGCCAACACAGAGAAGATTACGGCCATCACTCAGATGGGCCCTATTTAGAACATAATGGGGGTAAGCATATCATGGGATGTCTCGCGACTCTTAGCCGATTCATATCATGCCTCGGCGAATGAGGCCTCCCTCTCTACCATCTTCTGAAGAAAATCGACCAGTTCATGTGGACAGCCGAGGCTCAGGAGGCGCTTGACAAGCTCAAGGAGCTCTTGACGAAGGCTCCGATCCTAGTCCCACTGGTCGAAAAGGAGCCGCTCCTACTGTATATCGTGACCACCATGCAAGTGGTCAGCGCTGCTCTAGTTGTAGAGCGGGAAGAAGCAGGGCACACTCTCAAGGTGCAACGCCCTATTTTTTTAGCAATGAGGTCTTGGCCGACTCCAAGACCTGTTACCCCCAAATCCAAAAGCTCCTGTATACCGTCCTAATCGACAAGAGAAAGTTGTAGCACTATTTTGAGTCACACCCAGTGATGGTAGTTTCGTCCTTCCCTCTTGGCAAGGTCATCCAAAACCATGATGCCACAGGGAGGATTGCCAAGTGGGTGCTCGAGCTGATGGGTGAAGGGATCACCTACGCCCCTCGAATGGCCACCAAGTCCTAGGTGTTGGCCGATTTCATGGCAGAGTGGACCGAGACCTAAATACCACCGGCGCCTGTCAATCAGGAGTACTAGACGATGTACTTTGATGGATCGTTAATGAAGAAAGGGGGCAGCGTGGGGCTAGTCTTCATTTCCCCCTCGGAGTGCGCATGGGGTACATGGTCCGCCTTCATTTCCCTGCCTCTGACAATATGGCCGAGTATGGAGCACTCATTAATGGCCTGCGCATCGCCATCGAGCTAGGGATCCGACGACTGAACATTCAGGGCGACTCGTAGCTCGTCATCGACCAAGTCATAAAGGAGTCAAGCTACCACAACCCCAAGATGGCTGCATACTGCCGAGAAGTGCGCAAGCTAGAGGACAAGTTTGATGGCCTCAAACTCAATCACATTCCCCGATGGCTTAACGAAGCGGCCGACGAACTAGCGAAGATGGCATCCGGCCGAGAGTCAGTCCCGACCGGCATCTTTGCCAGTGATCAACACAAACCCTTGATCCATTATGAGGCACCAGAGCAAGCTAGCAACGAGCCGCCTACTTCGAGCTCGGGGGCTAGGGCCAGCAACAAATCTCTTGCCTCGGGCTCGGGGGCTGACCTCCCAGTGGCCCCGCCCGACCCTGAGGTTATGGAAATGAATGAGGATCCATCGGCAGGGTCTGACCCCTTGCCAGATTGGAGGGTCTCGTATCTCGACTTCCTCGTCCAAGAGACACTCCCGGTCGATAAGACAGAGGTCCAATGGCCCCTTGCGCTCCGCACTAAGTCGTACGTCATCATTCAGGGATAACTCTATAAAAAGAGCCATACCAAGGTCTTGCAGCGCTATATCCCCACCGAGCAAGGGAGAAAGCTACTAGAAGACATCCATCGCGGTGCCTGTGGTCACCACACCGTGCCGAGGACCCTCATCAAGAACGCTTTCTGACAGGGCTTCTACTGGCTGACCATGGTGGCTGATGCCATGCACATTGTACGCACTTGCGAAGGGTGTCAGTACTATGCGCGGTAAACCCATTTGCTAGCCCAAGCTCTCCAAACCATCCCCATCACATGGCCATTCGCTGTCTGGGGGCTTGATTTGGTTGGGTCCCTCAAGAAGGCGCCCGAGGGTTACACCTATTTGCTTGTCACCATCGACAAGTTCTCTAAATGGATAGAAGCACGACTAATCACGAAGATCAAATCTGAGCAAGCCGTGCTCTTCTTTCACAATATCATCCATCGGTTTAGGGTACCGAACTCCATCATTACCGATAATAGCACGCAATTCACGGGGAAGAAATTTTTAAGATTCTATGACAAGTACCACATCCGCGTCGACTAGGCCGCCATGGCACACCCCCGTACAAACGGGCAGGTTGAGCGCACGAATGGCATGATCCTACAGGGGATCAAACCCAGGATATTTAACAGACTTGATAGGTTTGGCAGACGGTGGGTCACGAAGCTCCCTACCGTGCTGTGGAGCCTAAGGATGACCCCTAGCCAGGCAACCGGCCACACACCTTTCTTCATGGTCTACGACACTGACGCGATCCTCCTGACCAACCTCGACTATGGAGCACCGAGGATCATGTAGTACAAAGGGCAGGAGGACAAGGAGTACCTTGAGGACACCCTGGATCAACTAGATGAAGCTCGCGATGTTGCTCTCCTCCACTCCACCAAATACTAGCAAGCACTATGCCGATATCACAGCCGTCGGATCAAGGGGCGAGCCTTCAATGTTGGGGACTTAGTTCTATGCCTTGTCCAGAGCAACAAGGACCACCACAAGCTTTCTCCACCATGGGAGGGGCCATACAATGTCGCCAAGGTCCTCAAGCCTGGCACTTACAAGCTCAAGACCGCCAACGGCCAAGTCCTCACCAATGCCTGGAATATAGAGCAGCTACATCGCTTCTACCCTTAGACTTTTTCTAAGTTGTTGGCATGTATATGCAGAAATCATGTTTTTGAAATAAAAGGCGTTCTCCTTGTCTGCTTCATTATCGTTCCCTTGACTTTTAGTGACGTCTGACCCCTACAACGGTCAGGGGTCGGACCTCACTTGGGGGCTGATAGGGGAATACTTTTACTCAAGAACTTTCTTCTGCATCTGACCCCTTTTCTACGTTAAGATCTAAAGGCAAAGGGTCGTAGAAGCAAAATACCGAGTAAAATGGGTCGGACTGCGGGAAACCTATGCCCCCGCGGCTATGGTGACTTTGCTCACCTGCGTGATCGGGATTTTTTGCCCGCACCACAAGATTTACGGTCTCGACGTTAAAAAAGGGGTCAGAACGCTTCGACTTTCACACAAAAATGCTAATAGTCTTGATTCGATTAAGACAACTGTTTAAGTGATAAAAGTTTGATCGAACTATGATGAAAGCAAAATACTTGTTTCTTTACAAGTTTTTGGCCACTGTGGCCCGATTTCAACACTGCAACCTGACTAACCCCTCCGGGGGAGAACTATGTCTTTTATCTTCCCTGATAGGTCCTGAGAAAGGGGAACCACCGCCTTCTCTAGCTCCTTCTCATCGTAGCCGAGGGTGTATCCAAGGCTCATCGCCTCTAGGCTGATGGTCTCCCCATAGTGGGGGCGAGCGATCGTGAAGGATCAGTTGATGCTATCGTGGAAGGTGTCCCTCTCAAGCATGCCCTCTTAGGCCATGATGTCAACGACGCGAGCCACCAATGAGCTAGTTTCCTCCGCCTGCGCCACTCCAAGGTCATCATAGATGACCCCGATAGCAGCACGCAGCATGCCGTGCTCATTGGCCTCTACCTCGAGATCCTTCCTCACCTCGGTGAGCTCTTGATCTAGGGTTAGCACCTTCGCCTTCTCCCGGCCGAGGTCCGCCATGAGCCTGGCAGAGGCATTCTCGGCATCTAGCTTGCGGGCCCTCTCCCTTTCGAGCTCGGTGTTGACGGTAGTTATCTACCATATTAAACCATCAACATAACTTGAATAAATGCTTGAAATGGATCACTAATAGAAACTTAGGGGTTTAAACTAATAATTATATAAGTTTTGGTGAATCTGTGATTTCTACAGGGTATATCCAGAAAACCGGAAAGGAGGGATCAAAATATTAAAAAGAACTAAATGTAACCGTGATGAAAACTATTCTAGAAGACTCCAGAGGACTCCAGGAGGCAACCCCCCGAGGCAGAGCCTGAGAGGCCGCCAGGTGGGATCGTCGGCCCCACCCTGATGCCGCCTGGTCCCTAGTGGTGGCCCTCGCCTGTCAGCTTCTAGAATGTTCCTCCACCACCTCTCTAGACTGCATCTACGCCGTTCCTTAAGTTGGTTTGATCCAAGGGCTCATGTTGGACCCTCTGGGCTATATAAGCAGACCCAGCCCCCCTGAGGCATCAAGTCATTGGAGATCAAGTCATTCAGAGCCAGAAACCCTAATCTCCTCAGAGCTCCTCTAGTTTCTAGGGCATAGCTAGTTAGGTTAGGTTTAGAGGGAGGCAAGTAGTTCTTTACTTGGATTCCTAACATCGCCTAGAGCTTGGTTCGATATAATCTTTGTACCCCTCTCTCTTTTTGTATCTACATTATTTTTATATGCTTTGGTACAATTTTTAAGACAATATAGTATACATCTTATTCATGTTCAAGGTTACAATGTTCATTGTCTACTTTGATTATATACTTAGTATAGTTAGTTTATCATTGTGTTTATGCATAAGTTCGTATAGCGTTCACCCTAATAAGGTACTGTAACACCCTTAATTTTATTTTCCAAATTTAGTAATTAATTTGAGTGTTTATTCAATTTTCTATGCATTTAACATAGGCCAAACAATATTTTTGTGCTAATTAAAAATTACTATAAGGCTTAGAAACTTATTTGTTGCATTCATGCTGGAGCATATTATTTTGTTTGAGTGTAGGGTTAGCTTGTTTGTGTTAAAATTCAAATCTCTAGTTGAGTTTGATCAAAGTTTGGAGCTTTTGAAAATAATAAAAGAGATTTCTTTTTTATCTTTTCCCTTCACCTTTTTAGCCCGGCGCCAGAAGCAACCCAGCTCGGCCTCCTTTCCTTTTTCCGCGCCCGCGCAAGCGCCGGCCCACCTCGGGTCCCAGCTCGCCGTCCTGCTCCACTCCCTCACCCCTCTTGCTCTCGTGCACATGGGCCCAACAAGCCGCACCAAGCCCAGCAGTTGGCCTGCTTGGCGACCGAAAGCAGCGGCCCACTTCCATCTCCCCTTCCTCCTTCTTTTCACTGCGCGGTAGAGCCCACTCATCAGCCGGTCATTTTCCTCTTCCTCACCGAGCTGGAGGGCCGCCATGCATCACCGCCTCCCCCTCTTCACTCTGATTCAAGGCGCTCACCTTGATGGCCTTCAAAGCCGAGCCTTGAACCCAGCACTGAAGCCAAGCTTAACCGCTGCATGCGCTCGCCGTAATCGCCCTCTCCCGCACTCGCTCCCTCCCTATAAAATTCCACGCTGTGCCCTTCTCTCCTCTCTGTTGTTGCCGCTCGAGTGTGCAACCTCGCCACCCCGTTCTATCACCTCGGAGCTCCGACGCCGTTGCGATCGCAGTCGGAAAACCCCGCCGAATCTCTCCGCGTCCACAGGTTCCTCTTCCCCTCCATTTTGCTCTTCAATTCCATGAAATCGTGCTCACCAATGCCATTTTCTCTCTCCAGCGCCGCTGCTCGTCGCCAGCCACTGTGGAGCCCTTTCCCGCATCACGAACACTGCCTTCGAGTTCGTGGTAACGCACGCTCCTTCCCCATCCTTTTATTCTCGAGTTTGGCGCTTGGAATCGCCATCTCGGCGAGCTCCGCATCTCGCGGTCATGGCGCCGCCGCGGGAGTCGCCTCTCCAATGTGTTTCCACCCTAGCCGTTTGTTTCAGTGAGTTCGCCTTGCCGCGCACGTCACGTAGGTGTTCTCGGGTGGAGTTTGGCGGCCAGAAACGCCATTCCGATGAATCGCCACCGTGCTTGGTCACCGGTGACGATGGTGCCGCCGTTTTCCCTTTCTTCCCCGGTGACTCACCGCCGCCACCTCACGTGCACTGTTCATTCTCTGATCAGCGGCTGAGATTGCGTACCCCTTCGGGGATAAGTAACCGGTCCATGGTGGACCCGTGGACGTGGTCCACAGCGTCCACATCAGCACGCCCACCGCCGCGTGGTGCACCGCGCCAACCAGAGCACGCCACATCAACATTGAGTCAGTAGGCGACTCGGTCAACTACACCAGTCGCGCTAGTTTTGCACGAAGACCCCTATACTTTTTAGAAATCAACCCGCACTCTGCCTCAGTTAAAAAATAATTCTGTTTAAACCCTTGTGTTTTTGAAAAATAGGACCCGCCGTCCTAGATTGCGCAGAAAATCAGTTTTATTTGTTTTAATTCAAAAATAAGTTCTAGATATTTACGGAAATGTCATTTGGACCTTGTTTTCAACATAACTTTCACATTTTGATTCCGATTTGAGTGATTCTTGCGGTCACGTGTTTGTAGTAATGCATAGAATAGATTTATAAGATTTTTAAGCTCTGTTTACAATGGTTGGTGTACTGTTCTAATAGAAAGTTATTTGTTTGCTTGTAGTGATTGAAATTGGATGCTTGTATGGTGTTGATGATCACATTTAAGGTGTAATTTCTTCGTGGTTTCTCTGAGGAGCAAATATTTGGAGATCAGTACCGACGGCAAGCTAAGGTTTTGGATAAAGGCAAGTGTAACAAGGAATTCTTGTACCTATTCATGATATATAATTCATTCATCCATGTGTCTAATATTGAAATGCCCTAATGATTTACCTAGAATACTTTGTACCATATATCCTTGTTACCCATGGGGTAGTTTGCATGTTAAGTTAGTTGTTGCTTCGCATAACCAAGATTAATTAATTAACACGACTAATGATATATGCAATTACATAAAATGATGCTCTTAGCAATTTATATAAGGGGCTAGAGCACGGGGATTGGTGCTTTGGATACCTCTCCTTAAGGACTCAATCAATGAACAGACCACCTAGGAGATACAATACAACCAGGAGAATCACATGGCTCTGGTCTTAGCTAATTACGCTGACTAATTCTAGCAGGTATGTTGGCTTACTGAAAGGGCAAGAGGGGGGTACCATGATGCTTATGGGACCTGTCCTGCTAAGGTGTGTGCTGGACAAGGTTGAGGTGTGCCACCTTGGTGGAGGATGTCCATGATGCTTGGGTAACTGAAACCTCAGTGGCTACAACTTGTTAGGGTGGCTTTAGAAAGGCTTCGCAGTGGTCCCTGCCTACTCACCTTGGAAGTGTTAGGGGGTCGACGGGCCCCAGGCATATGGGTATCATGACTCATGGTGAATATGTACACACTCTGCAGAGTCTTGTTAAAACTGATATATCAGCCGTGCTCACGGACACGAGCGGCCTGGATCTTTCTTGATTAGTGGTTACTGGGAGGTTTGGGAATGATATTAATACTGACTAATTATTACTTTTCACCCAGGATGGTTCTTCACTAAAGTAGCAATACAGGTTTAATAAAACTTGACAACTAAAATTGCTAACCGTAGTACACCGAGTCAAGCCTTTGAGCATTCATAAACCCCTTGTTATACTTGCTAAGCATGGTGCGCTTACGCTTGCTTTTCTATCAACAAAAATCCCGGATGGGTACCAGATGGAGGAGTTCATGACCATGATCTCACGGAGTTCCAGGAGGTTTAGGCTAAAGTTCACCAATCGATGTCCCTATGGCTTATGGAGATCTACCAAAGATTAGTTTATCGTTTCCGCTTTGTATCTGCTAAAGACTTGTAAGTCTTGTTGTAAAAGAATGATACCGATATGTAATAAAGCACATCTTTTGATATCTACCTTGTTTTGTCACTATATGTGTAATTTGACGTCCTGGGCACACATATGGTTGGCACTCGATTATGTCCTTGAAATCGGGTGTGACATGTACCGTGGGTGGGTGGTAGAGATCATGTAAGCATTGTGTTTATATGCTATTTACCTATGAATACACTCTATATTTTGGGTCATGTGGTAGATCGCGGATGTGACACTCCCGTTGAGTCCTTTGTAGTCCACTCCCCGAATATATGCCATAGAAGTAGGGCCCGGTTATGAAGGAAGGGAGATGTTTCTGTACTCAAATTTTCCTAAGTAATGCCCCTTATGTGTGGATATAATGATGATCTTAGCCATGATTACTAGGTGCAATTGCACTAATCAATGTATGCTTTGACCTGTAGTTAAGGATGACATAGGAAATATTCCTCTAATATTCTAACTTGACCATGCTATTGCCATAGATAGGAGTGCTCTGAGTGATTTACTTATTATAATGCTTGATCAATGCTTATCATATACATCTTATCTCATGACTTACCCCTATTATGAGTAGAGTGATTGGTTATGGTTTATTCATCCATCAATGTTATAAGTTATCAATACATGTCCAAAGCTACAGCTTCCCTGTAGTAAAATATAAATACGATACTTGGTATACTATTGGGTGAAGTGCTACAATGGTATAATTATCTGTCCGCTTGCAGAATCCTTTTCATTCATATCTTTATATTCTTTCTAGTCACATAAAATGATAAACATCTGCTTGGTACTATTCTTGTAGTAATGCTAGATAGTACCAACAAACATTTCTGGCACCATCACTGTGGATGACAACCTAGTTTAGTAATGCTAGAGGTGTAGGTAATTAATAGGTGACTACTAAAACAAGTGAGGAGTTAATAAATACCAACAAGCATTTCTAGCACTGATGCCAGGGAAGGTAGCTAGCACAGGAAGTATTGATAAACTTATATTAATTGATGTGATTGAAATAACCATTGACCTCTGCTCAAACAGACTTACCCTTGTTTTGTCTACTTGTGTATCTTATGCAGGGTAATGTATTATTGGTTTTAACCTACCGACAAACTTCATTGACGATCCAGAAGCGCTACTCAAGAGAACTAAGTCTAAACTCAAGAGAGTATCCGCTTTAGAGTTGGAGGACAGCCGTAGAAGGCGAAGCTTAACACCAGAATTTGAAGCCATGACTAACAAGAGTCTTCATGAATTCTCAGCTCCAACTACAGCCAACATTCGTACTAGACCTGAGGTAAATGTTGGAGACAATGGATTTGAGCTCAAGCCTGCACTCATCAACATGGTGTAGGCCAGCTAGTTTTATGGAAAGGCACATGAAGATGATAGTGCATATCTCCAACACTTTCTAGAGATCTGTAGCACCTTCACTATCAAGGGAGTAACAAAGGATGCTATTCTACTCTGCCTTTTCCCATTTTCACTCTTGGGGAAGGCAAAACAGTGGTTCTACGCCAACAAAGAAAGAAATACCATATGGGATAACTGCTCCACTACCTTCCTAGCAAAGTTCTTTCCCACAGGCAAGACTAATGCTCTGCGTGGGGGAATCTCAAGTTTTTAGCAACATCATGATGAATCTGTCTCTAAGGCATGGGAACGTTTCTAGGACTACATATCAGAATGTCCTCATCATGGGATGGAGAATTGGCTACTCATGCAGACATTTTACCATGGGTTGACCACTAGTACCCATGAGACAATGGAGACTGCTGATGGAGGTGCTTTTCTATCACTTAACCTCAAAGATGCAACAACTCTTGTTGAGAAGATGACCTCTAATCAAAGCTAGAATGAAGAACGTACTTAACCTCGCAAGAGAGGATGAATGCATCAACTCAAGGAGGTAGACATGTTGTCGGCCAAGATGGACCTACTGATGAAGAAGCTCGAGGACCGAGCTAGTGAGAAGAAAGAAGTCATGCACATTCACGATTCTCGCATGTCGTGTGAAGTGTGTGGTGACACTGGGCATTTAGGGAGCAACTGCCTTGAAACCCAAGAGGATATGAACTACATCAATAACAACAACTATCGTTCTCAACAGAATCAGGGATGGAATCAGCAACAGAGGCCAAACTACCAAGGTAACCTTTAGGATAATAATTATAATAACTTCAATCAACCACCCTTGAGAGAATTAGTTGCTGGTCAATCTAGACTTATGGATCAGATGTCTAAGAAGATAGCTTCAAATGATAAAATCCTAGAGAACATAAGTACTAGAATGAATACTTTTGCTTCTGCCATTAAGAATTAGCATAGTTTTAATAAAATGATAGAATCACAAATAGCTCAGCTGGCAGTTGTTGTTCCTCCATCCGACAAAGGTAAGATTCTGGGGTAGCTGGAAGATTTAGAAACCGCAAATCTTATCAATATTCACAATGCAGCTTTCTACTAAACTCAACCGTTAGAGGGAAGGTGGATAGATTATAAACTCCTCGACAAGAAAGGTGATCTAGGGAGTCCCGTCATTCCCATCTCCATTGGACCTCACATCTTTTAGGAAGCTATCTGTGACTTTGGAGCAAGTGTCAACATCATGCCTAAGGTAATTTATGATAAGATTCTAGGAGATCCTTTATTGTACACAAATATGCGTTTGCAGTTTGCAAATCAGTCACTCTGCTACCCCAAAGGAATTCTAGAAGATGCCATCATTCAAGTGGGACAATTGTTGACGATGGTTATCTACCATAATAAAGGGTTAAAATAAATATATAAAGGGCTAATAAATGATCACCAACATAGGTTTAGGGTGTCAACTAACGAAATTCCATAAGTTTTAGTGAATCTATATTTTGCAGGGGGTTATCAGAATAATTCAGGAATTGATATCTTCCACGAGAAGGAACCCACGTCAATCGGCCTAATCTCCACGTCACGAATACGCAAGAGGCTTCTAGAGGACACCAGAGGACTCCACGAGGAGGGCCACCACAAGGCGCCGCCAAGTGGGGCCAACCGACCTCAACCCTAGGCCGATCGGCCCTTGGCCACCGTCCCTTGGCTCCTTCCTTTGCAAGCTACTTCAACCGCCTCCAAGGATTCATCCTAACCCCACATGAAGGTCAGTTTGATCCAAGGGCCACAGTTCCATGCTCTGGGCTATATAAACGAGGCCCTAGACCCCCTCTAAGGGGAATTCATTCAATCCATCATCATAATCACCTTTAAGAGAAAAACTAGGGTTTGGGGAAGAGAGGTGTCCCTCGAATGGATGTCCTCTCAACTCCCAAGTTAGAATAGATCTAGTCTTCTAGATAGTAGAGAGATGGAGAATGAGGGAGGAGTTCAGAGGAGGTGCTGGCCTGTCAGTGCCTCTTCAACAACTTGTACTTTGGCAGGATCGAGTTCTACGTGGGCTTGCTCCTGAGATGGCTCAGGCTCTGGCAATCAACTTCTGATTCAAGTAGGATTCAAGTTTATATTATTCTTCTGGTTTGTGAGTCTCTTTTGAGCGCTTTAATCTAGTCGACTAGGTTAGAGTATAATTCGTAGTGTAAGCGTGGTGCTTAGACTAGGATTACTCGTAGATGCACCCTATATTCTGGATCGGTGGTAGATCACGAAGGTGACAACTTCGTTGAGTCCTCTGTAGTCCACCTCCCGTCTGTAGGCCTAGCAAGATATATAATTACGTGGTAGATTCATACCCTGTTTGTAGTCTTCCATAGTAATTCCCTAGTTGAATAGTAGAAGATGTGGACTGCCCAAGTTAGAAGTAGAAACCGTGATCGAGTTATCCTCTCTATACTCCTACTATCGACCCCATACTAGATTGATCCTCTCTTACGTTTTAGTATTGTTTTCACTTTAGTTGTTCCCACCTTATTTATATTTCCAACTCATTCACCTTTTCTGGTTAAGTTAGAACACATAGTTGACTTACACGTTTCCCTATGGATACGATATTAAAAACCCTCTAGGTGAAAGCTACAACGGTATCCGTGTGCTTGCGGATCTTTTCTGTTCGCGTTAATAAATATCAACAAGCTTTCTGGCGCCATTGCCGGGGAAACGGTTGCTGAATTGACTACGAACCTAGCCTAACCTTTTTCAAAAACAAAAATAAATAAATATATATATACATAAAAGAAAAAAATCTTTTCTCATACCTTCTTTCTTTTTATCCTTCACCTCATCCCTTCTATTCTTTTTTCCTTTCATCTTTTGTTAGCATGGATAATAACACTCCTATCTATCAATATGCTAACCCTATGGGCACACACCTTAGACCACCAGAACATTCCGAGCCTATCACAGCATCTGGTTTTGAGATAAGCCCATATTTCATAGAATTTGTTCTGAAAAAACCCTTCATGGGGGAAATTGAGGAAAACCCATATTCGCACCTACGAGAGTTTAAGCAGATCTGTGACCTCATTCGCATAAAGGGCATGTCCGATGAGACCATCCAATGGAATCTATTTCCATTCTCTTTAACGGGAAAAGCTAAACACTAGTATAAACTCAATGTAGAACATGCGCAAGGAGATTGGAAGACACTATGCAATGAATTTCTATCAAAATTCTTTCCCATCTCCAAAGTGAATGACCTACGAAAAGAGGTTCTAACTTTTAGACAACTAGAAGAAGAATCTCTTGCCGAATCATGGGATTGCTTTATTGACCTTACCCTCATTGACCCGGACCTTGCTATTCCAGACCCAATACTTTTTCAATATTTTTATGAAGGTCTTAGCAAGGATTCTAGTGAATTTCTTGATTTATCCTCTAGAGGAGCTTTTCTTCATTTGCTTACAAGTGAAGCAAGGGTCATGCTTGAAAAAATTACTAGTCAAGCCACTCACTGGACTAAAATTCATTTTAAGCCCCCCAAGAAAAAGAAGGAGTTCTCTCCTGAACAAAAAGAGGAAGTTTTGATAGCTAACTCACAACCACTTCAATCCCGAGGTTCAGCTGTCAATCCTAAGACATCAATACCCCAACGTAATGATGATAGCTTAGACTTCTAGTTTTGTAAGATGCTGGTAGATCAATATAAAAATAGAATGACATCTAGAAAAAAAAGTGTTCTCAACTACCTTTCCCCCATAGAGCACATTGGAAGAGATGCAAGGATGGCATGTCTAGCGATGCCATATAAGGAGAGCCAAGCAATTTTGGAAATTATTCTATCTTATCCCCTTCTATGCCCACATTAGATGACTTATCTCAACCCATTTTTCAATCCATCCTTGACCCCGATGATCCCTCGTATGCTCTCCCTCCTAAGTATCATGATGATCCTAGAAATCTATTAAGACAACCAAACCATATGACTCATAATGACCACATGGATGACGAAGAAATGCTACGACATTAGTAGGAATGTGTAGAATGGATGGACAAGGAAGAAGCCTTAATAGAATCTAATCTTGGCTCAAACTCAAATGGTGAGTTTTTAACTCCCTTTGACTTTGAGGACGATACTTATCCATCTATGGAGGAAGCCCTAGACGAGGCCAATTCAAGAGTCACCAATCCAAGTAAAATTCTAAACATTCAGATTGGAGACAAAGATGACTCAATGAGCATGGAATCTATTCCATAACCACCTTATTAAATCCATGTTCATATGAGACATCTCCCAATTCAATTGGTCTTTTCAACCTCCCCACATTCGAGATCTCCAACCCCCTCACTCTTTCTGTTTATAAAAAATTCAAAAGGGTGGTTGTAGATGCATATGTTTATCATAAATATTGCAGATCTCGTTGTGCTCTTAAGGTTGGTGTTGGAGGGGAACCCACTTCACCAAAACATATTTTGAAGGTTTCCTAAGGACAAGCTTAGTGTCCTAAAACAAGCACTTTTTAGATCCTAACACGAGTATTCACCTTTCTGCTACGCTGTCCTTGTGAAACGAGCATAGAGATATAATTGTAAAAATATTCCTTCGGGTACTCTTGTCACTAACCTTTCTAGGTCTAGAGCAAAAAGATCAAAGGAATAACAAACACAAGGGAAACACAGCTCACGCATCATGAAGAGATCCATGGAACAAGAAGATGAGTGCCACGAAACAAGATCTATAATCAAAGCACTCACTCCATGGAAGGAGGTGAACAAATCTCCACCAAGCCCCTTCAAGACAAAGACCATCATGGAGAAATTCTCAAGACAATGAGGGGAGCATAAGGACTGACAAGAATGTCAAGATCAGGAGAACAAAAAGATGGTGAACACAAGCCATTCATGAGCAGAACCAGCTGGGCAAGAGAAGCTTCCATAGGGTGGTTCAGTACCATCACTCTTCAATGACAAAAGTAATATCTTGAGGTACATAATCACTATTCAAAAAGCTTTTCTCGATCCTGGTATGCATATAAATGAAGAACCAAACATGTTTAAGTTACAACTTCGCTTGATCCAACCTGATCAACTTAACATGTTCAGTTCTTTAATCTTTGTTCTTAGCTTCACTCTCTTGATCTCATTGTCTTAACCAAATGAGCTAAAAATATTGCATAGTCACACTCATGCTCATCTTCTGATCTTATCACCCATAACTTCAACTTTATCTTGTTCACCATGCTTAAGGTTAGAGAAGAACGAACAAAACTTTTGGTTCTGTCGGTGTTTTTCCACCAATAGAGCCCATGTACTTGATCTCTACCTTGTCTTTATGAGAAGGACACACTTTGAACAAAACATGGATGAGTTTGTCAACTCTCCCAAATTCTACAAAGTGAAGGTCCTGGATCTATAAGAACATGCACACTGAGCAAGATGCTGTCAACTTCCACAATTAATGCTTCATTTCAAACGGCTGCTGGACGAACGAAGAACATGGGTAACACCATATCAAGAGGTGCAATTATCAAGGTCTCCACCTCTGAGACCAGATGATTCACCTAAGGAATGAACATGGTGAGAAGTCCTGTTCAGAGGACTTAAAACAATGAACCCTCGTCGGGAGGTAAAATCGGTAGTTATCCATATTTATCTTTTCTGTATAATCATTTTCATTTAGCATATTTACTTTTCTGCATTAGCATTGCATATATATATATATATATATATATATATATATATATATATATATATATATATATATATATATATATATATATATTTACTGTATCATAAATCCTAAAGGCCCATGTGGATAATTTTGTGGTGTGTAAAAAACCCATAGGAATATTCATCATGGTGGCATAAAAATAAAATAAATATGCATGCATTCATCCTATTGCATTTTCTTTTGCATCATAAAAAATATAAAAATACAAAAATATTGAGAAAGAAATCCCACTGAAACTCTGCCTAGAAGAAAAGCTTTGGACAACTCAGGCTTAAGTGGCCAAACCACTAACGCTTAACATGTTCTACAAGTTTTGTTGTCTATTTGAGTTTCACATGATTTGAAGGACCAAAAAGAGCTGACAAGTAAGTGGATGCTCTATCCATTGTTGGAGCACTATCTCATCAGTCGTCAACATCAATCAATTTCTAACAGAAGACGTACATCTCCACTGCCAGTCTGCTACATTGCAAGATCGAACGATTACATCAACATTTAGCTTGGGGGAAGGCACCCCCATGTATTCCAGGTAAGTATCCTTACCCCCTTAAAGTTTTTCTATAAATAAATTCAAAAAGAAAGAAAAAAAATAGTGAGCACATGAAGGTTCACACTTACATAATTATGGTCAGGAGACATACTTTTTAATATTTATGGATTTTTATTGTGTTTACTTTATCTAGTCGAGTATTTGTTTTATATTGTGCTATTTTGTAATAATGTGTCTTAGTTAGAGTGTGTCAAGTTTGCTTGAATTAGTTTGTGAATAGAGAGCACTCAGAATAATCTCTGTTATGGAAATGATGAATAGTTGCTCTGCCGTAATTCCTTTCAAGTGCCTAGTTTTCAAACACGAATTCTCCCGAGTTTTGGATAGAACTGTCTTGATCTAAAGATAAACTCTGAGCCTGAAACTTGTGGGTTGCAAATGCTGGATCTAAATCTAGGTAGTTGAGGAGTATGATATGAGAAAGTTTGAGTTGCTATTTATCTTGCTCCTACTGATGCTAGAGTTCTGAAGAATTTTATCTTTTGAAATCTTAAAATACCATGATGAGTACTTGTATGACAAAGCTTAAAATTTCTACCACAGCCATACATTGGATAGAAAACTCCATTCATACTTTTTATTACTTGTACTTGCATTGAGCATTGTCGAGCTCTGTTGACCCTTAGAGGCTTGTCATACTTTTAAAATCAAGATCACATACACTCCACTCAAATATGCTGCTTCTACTCTGGAAGTATGCAACAACATGCCTTTAGATCCACCAAATATATTTTTCTCCTACACTGGGAGCGAACACCACTCACATGTCTTATAGGAGTTTTGTCACCTATCCATACATTTTATAAGCCCTAGTTATTGTTGCTCTAGGTTATTATTATCTCTCAATCTTTCATTATAGACAAGAATGTTCTAGGCTTATATATTTATAAAAAGAAGAAGAAAGAGAAATATATAGAGAGTAAAACATGGACAAGTGTCCTACCAAAACAATGGGTACTTAGATGCCCACCTCTCTAAAAAAACAATAGCCCAAAATATCTCTTAGTCTAAGTTTTTCAATTATTCAAAGAGAGATCAAAATCCCTTTCAAAGGAGCAAAAGTAGAATTAGATCCACTATCACCTTCATCATAAATAAACCACTCCTTGATCCATACACATGCACTTCTTGATTTGATCGTATGCCTCATTTTTCTGGATCCACTGTTTGACTTTACAAAATATGCTTTGTAAGTATGTACACGCTGTCTCCATACCTATAAGCTCCAGATAAAGCATTAGATGTAGGATGAGAGAAGACAAATCTCACTTTGCCTTGGAGAGGATCCAGAAATACCACATATATTGAGAGATTTGAGAGAGTCATACAAAAAGATACTCTGAGTTTTATTTTAAAAATCTTGCAAAACTCTGAAATAATAGTTGAATGAAGAGCTTGAGACATAGTGCTTGATTTGATTGTTCTACTTTTCAACTGCTCAAGACCCAAGTGAAGGCTAATAAGCTCCATAGTTAAAGGTAATATGGGTAAGTCTGAAGGTTAGAGTGGTTAGACCTAATCCGGAGGAAAATTCTTGTTTGAACGCATATGTACTTTTGAGGCGTGAAAGCATTGTAGCAACTCCTGATCCATTATGAATATTTGCTAAGGGACTAGCAAAAGGTAAGCTTAGGGAGTTGTTGACGATGGTTATCTACCATAATAAAGGGTTAAAATAAATATATAAAGGGTTAATAAATGATCACCAACATAGGTTTAGGGTGTCAACTAACGAAATTCCACGAGTTTTAGTGAATCTATATTTTACAGGGGGTTATCAGAATAATTCAGGAATTGATATCTTCTACGAGAAGGAACCCACGTCAATCGGCCTAATCTCCACGTCATGAATACATAAGAGGCTTCTAGAGGACACCAGAGGACTCCACGAGGAGGGCCACCACGAGGCGCCGCCAGGTGGGGCCGACCGGCCCCTGGCCGCCACCCCTCGGCTCCTTCCTTTGCAAGCTACTTCAACCGCCTCCAAGGATGCATCCTAACCCCACATGAAGGTCGGTTTGATCCAAGGGCCACGGTTCCATGCTCTGGGCTATATAAACGAGGCCCAGACCCCCCTCTGAGGGGAATTCATTCAATCCATCATCATAATCACCTTTAAGAGAAAAGCTAGGGTTTGGGGAAGAGAGGTGTCCCTCGAATGAATGTCCTCTCAACTCCCAAGTTAGAATAGATCTAGTCTTCTAGATAGTAGAGAGATGGAGAGCGAGGGAGGAGTTCGGAGGAGGTGCTGGCCTGTCGGTGCTCCTGAGATGGCTCTGGCTCTGGCAATCAACTTCTGATTCAAGTAATATTCATGTTTATATTATTCTTCTGGTTTGTGAGTCTCTTTTGAGCGCTTTAATCTAGTCGACTAGGTTAGAGTATAATTCGTAGTGTAAGTGTGGCGCTTAGACTAGGATTACTCGTAGATGCACCCTATATTCTGGATCGGTGGTAGATCACGAAGGTGACAACTTCGTTGAGTCCTCTGTAGTCCACCTCCCGTCTGTAGGCCTAGCAAGATATATAATTACATGGTAGATTCATACCCTGTTTGTAGTCTTCCATAGTAATTCCCTAGTTGAATAGTAGAAGATGTGGACTGCCCAAGTTAGAAGTAGAAACCGTGATCGAGTTATCCTCTCTATACTCCTACTATCGACCCCATACTAGATTGATCCTCTCTTACGTTTTAGTATTGTTTTCACTTTAGTTGTTCCCACCTTATTTATATTTCCAACTCATTCACCTTTTCTGGTTAAGTTAGAACACGTAGTTGACTTACACGTTTCCCTATGGATACGATATTAAAAACCCTCCAGGTGAAAGCTACAACGGTATCCGTGTGCTTGCGGATCTTTTCTGATCGCGTTAATAAATATCAACAAGCTTTCTGGCGCCATTGTCGGGGAAACGGTTGCTGAATTGACTACGAACCTAGCCTAACCTTTTTCAAAAACAAAAATAAATAAATATATATACATAAAAGAAAAAAAATATTTTCTCATACCTTCTTTCTTTTTATCCTTCACCTCATCCCTTCTATTCTTTTTTCCTTTCATCTTTTGTTAGCATGGATAATAACACTCCTATCTATCAATATGCTAACCCTATGGGCACACACCTTAGACCACCAGAACATTCCGAGCCTATCACAACATCTGGTTTTGAGATAAAGGGTTAAAATAAATATATAAATGGCTAATAAATGATCACCAACATAGGTTTAGGGTGTCAACTAACGAAATTCCACAAGTTTTGGTGAATCTATATTTTGCAGGGGTTATCAGAATAATTCAAGAATTGATATCTTCCACGAGTAGGAACCCACGTCAATCGGCCTAATCTCCACGTCACAAATACGCAAGAGGCTTCTAGAGGACACCAGAGGACTCCACGAGGAGGGCCACCACAAGGCGCCGCTAGGTGGGGCCGACCGACCTCAACCCTAGGCCGATCGGCCCCTGGCCACCGTCCCTTGGCTCCTTCCTTTGCAAGCTACTTCAACCGCCTCCAAGGATTCATCCTAACCCCACATGAAGGTCAGTTTGATCCAAGGGCCACAGTTCCATGCTCTGGGCTATATAAACGAGGCCCTAGACCCCCTCTAAGGAGAATTCATTCAATCCATCATCATAATCACCTTTAAGAGAAAAACTAGGGTTTGGGGAAGAGAGGTGTCCCTCGAATGGATGTCCTCTCAACTCCCAAGTTAGAATAGATCTAGTCTTCTAGATAGTAGAGAGATGGAGAATGAGGGAGGAGTTCAGAGGAGGTGTTGGCCTGTCGGTGCCTCTTCAACAATTTGTACTTCGGCAGGATCGAGTTCTACGTGGGCTTGCTCCTGAGATGGCTCAGGCTCTGGCAATCAACTTCTGATTCAAGTAGGATTCATGTTTATATTATTCTTCTAATTTGTGAGTCTCTTTTGAGCGCTTTAATCTAGTCGACTAGGTTAGAGTATAATTCGTAGTGTAAGCGTGGCGCTTAGACTAGGGTTACTCGTAGATGCACCCTATATTTTGGATCGGTGGTAGATCACAAAGGTGATAGCTTCATTGAGTCCTCTGTAGTCCACCTCCCGTCCATAGGCCTAGCAGGATATATAATTACATGGTAGATTCATACTCTATTTGCGGTCTTCCATAGTAATTCCCTAGTTGATTAGTAGAAGATGTGGACTGGCCAAGTTAGAAGTAGAAACCCTGATCGAGTTATCCTCTCTATACTCCTACTATCGACCCCATACTAGATTGATCCTCTCTTATGTTTTAGTATTATTTTCACTTTAGTTGTTCCCACCTTATTTATATTTCCAACTCATTCACCTTTTCTGGTTAAGTTAGAACACGTAATTGACTTACACGTTTCCCTGTGGATACAATATTTAAAACCCTCCGGGTGAAAGCTACAATGATATCCGTGCGCTTGCGGATCTTTTCTATTCGCGTTAATAAATACCAACAACAATTATATGTTCCCATAGACTTTGTGGTTCTAGAAATAGGTGGAGATGAGAGGGCACCCATCATTTTGGGCCGACCCTTCCTGAGCACCGCGAAGGCCATCATCTACGTGGACACCGCTAAGATCTATTTCAATATCAAGGATAGGAAGGAGAAGTTCTTGTTCAAGGACCCTATACTATATTCTCCCGCTCATCCACAGATGGCATACCTGCCCGAAGAGACAACAGCAGTGACCAAGAAGAAGAACAGAAGGAGGAAGAACAAGACCAGCTAGTCACCTGAAGAGACAATCAACATAATCAACACCATCCAATCAGAGTATGACCACCTCCTCCACCATTCCTTGCTAAGAAGGATGACCCTAGCATACCGATGATCGAGTGTACCATTGGTTAGAAGATCTTCCACAACAATTTTTGCGACGTTGGATTGGGTGTCAAGATAAAAGATCACTACGCTCCCGCTGGCTTTATGGTCCTGGACATGGAGGAAGAAGATGATTCACCTATTATTCTGGGAAGACCGTTCCTCAACACTACCAATGCAGTCATCTACATCGGATCTAGACAAATCCACCTCTAGTTTCCTAGAGAAAAGGTACACTATTGTTTTAATAGGTATACTACTTATGAGCAGCCAAAGAAGACCTGCTCCCGGAGGAGGAGACATCGATCATCCCACTATCAAGAGGATCAACTCCCTAAGAATGGATGGGGGGATTATGAAGGAGATTTGAGAAGGACCTATGTCAACCCTGATTGAATGAATGGAACGATGAAGAGTCTGAAGCACCCACCAAAGAAGAAGCCACTCCGCCAACATCAAGCTCACAAATTAAACAGGTATGGAAAGAGAAGATAACATCATCACCATCACAAGAGGAGCAGTCATCTGAGTCTCCAACACTGAGACTAGATGATGCACCTAAAAAGTAAGTATTCTCTCCTACCTAGTCCTGTCCGGAGGACTTTAAAATCTAAACCCTTGCCATGAGGTAAAATACAAACCTCATCTAGGAGCTCGAGGATTCACTGGCGGGCCACAACATCCCTCTGAAGGAGCTCATCCCGCTCCTTCCTGATCGCCGTGGCCTCCTAGTCATCCTTGTGCAACCTCTCTAGCTGCTCTGAGGCCATCCGCTCGGCTTCATCGGTGTGCCAACGGACCTCTGCTTTGTGGGTCCAAAAGTTGGTCACCTCTATGTTTAGGTAGTCCTAGGCCTCCATATGCTGAAGAAGGAATTAAGACTTCGCCCGGCTGTGCTCCATGAGAAATTGCAGGGAAGGCGCAAGTCAGAGACACCAAAACACAAAACAAAGACCAAAAGTACAAGCCTTTCAAACCTGGCCTATCGAGGCAGCACCATTCAAAGTGCTCAGCACGTTGGTGAGCAGCTACGCCACGCCACATAATAATGAGTGCAGGCCGCGCCACTCTAACCCTTCCGTGATGTCATCAAGGGCGAAGACCATAACCCCTAGATTTTGTGGGTCCACCCACTCAATCTGGGGTCTGCCCCACACCTCCGGACTGCCGCTCACCTAGGTCAAGTCTCAAGACGACTCCCGGGACACTGGCATCGCCAAGCCCCCTCGCCGCGATGCCTCCACAGGGATTACCTCTCCGGCAGTAGAGGAGGTTGGCAGCATGGATGCAGACCCTTGCTCCGTCACCACAACTACCTGGGATGCCTCAGTTGTGTCTCCTCTCGATTGCCTCGCCCCGGACGCCGTCGCTTGCGCCGTCGGTGGCTCAGGCCGTGCCGCCTCCTCCTACGACGTCACGGTCACGCTAGGCTATGATGCGTCCATCGTGGGCGTCCCTACCTCCACTCGTGTCAGCATGGTCACGATTGGCTGAGCTACCCCCGTCGTAGGTGTCGTAGGAACACGCTCCATCTGCACCACCCATGCAGTCAACAAGTCTGCCTGCACCACCGTCGCTGTCGGCGCCATGATCATGGCTGGCTACCCCACGACCGTCATGGATGCCTCCCATGTGCCCGCCTCCTACTGTCCCTCCATAGATGCCATCGCTGTTGCTGATGGCACCTGCCCTGCCGATGTCATAGTGCCGGCCAATGATCGACGCGATGCCTGGAGGGCGACGCTCTTCTTCGGCGCAAGCGCCAGAGGGGTCCTAAATCAGTCAGCACTGCAAGAAATATAGATGTGAGCCCACGGGAGAATCAAACCAAATCGAAGGGACAGAGGAGCTCGCTGCTTACCTCAGCGCCACTGGGTGACAAGGGCATTTGGGAGACAAATCGCTCCGACCACTGCTCTGTCTTGTCGGAGCGCGGCCACTTGGAGCTTTCCCTCTGCTCCAAGGGGTTGGCAGAATGAACTGTCTCCATCAGCCCCTAAGACATGTCCTCTCCCACATGATGGGGGAAGGGGCCCAGTGCCCTCTAGGTCGGGTCCACGGCCTCACTTGCCTGCTGCCGGGAAGGGTCACCACTCGCCGGCCCATCCTCCTCCACAAGGGCATCCCAGGTGATGCCACCATCATTGTCTCTGACCTCCCCCTCTTCTTCCTCCTCCTCGTCGGTGTCAGAGACGTCCTCGCCTCGGTCTTGCCTCGCTTGCCTATCAAACTGCCTCTTCTTCTTGTCCTCCTTCGCCATCCTCTATGCCTCGTTCAAACCGCGTTTGGCCACCCTCACGGCCTCGCTCCTCGACAGTGGCGCCAGGTGCTCCGTGAGCGTGAGGTCCCACTCAAAATAAGATAAGCGGGATTGAACGAATCAACTAGGGAAAGGAGGGGGCGAGGAGAGGATAACTTACAAAACTGACAAAGCCAGGCTCTGGTCACATCAGGGGGTGCCTCAGCATCAAATACACAAACTTGATGGTGGCTCTTGATGACTCCTTTAGGGTGTCCACCACCTCCTTAAGGTGCTACGCAACCTCCAAGTCGGCAAGGGGCCCCTCAGCGAGCACCGTCCCCTCAAGCCGAGCGACGGGGACCATCCGGTGCATCAAGAGCACGCGAGCCATCAGGGGCGCCACTCTCCTCTCATGGTATGCCTCGATGATGCCACTCCCCTTTACACCACCATCCCTCAAGATCTTGATGGCGGCGAGGTGGTCGGTGATCCTCTTCACGTCCTTCTTCGGGATGCCCTACCCCCACGAATCTAGGTCCGCTTCAACCACATGTCCGGTATACTCCGGCAGGGTGTGCTCAGGCAAGTACAGGGCGGTGTCATTCTTCAAATAGAACCACTACGAGTTCCACCCCTTGTTCGACATCGACAGCTTCATGGATATCTACTCCTTGGCCCGGTTGCTCCTAAGGCGGATCCCGGCGCACCCCATTGGCATCGTCACCTCTGGCCGATCGTGCTCCCTCCTTGTATGCAGGCTGATGGAGAAGAAGTACCACCAGAGATCAAAGTGAGGCTCGATCCCTAGGTACCCTTCGCACAGCGCATTGAAAGTTGCAATGTGCTGAATCCCATTGGGATTTAGATGCTGCAGCTTGATCTTGTAGTAGTGGAGGAGCCCTAGAAGGAAGCGGTGGGCAGGAGCTGCAAGACCACGATTGTGGAAGTGCACGAACGACACCACATAGTCGTCAGGTAGCGCCAGGAAGTCGTGGCCATCGGGCGCTATGCACTCATGTGCGATGGTCCTCGCACGAAGAAGGCCACGGTTGACAAGTCCCTCCATACGTGCATGGCTGCAATCCGAGCGATTCCATAGGTCCATGGGAGGCTGGGGTGGAAGAGCGGAGGTTGAGGTGGTAGCGGCGGTGAAAGGAACAGAGGCAGCAAACCCTAACGTTGGCGACGACAGAGCGGAGAAGGTAAGGGCACAGGTATGTGTATCGATTATGGAGGTTAACCCTTTGGTTTTATAGGGGAGGGTGGAGGTGAGAAGCCAACCGCTCGCCTCGATCTCTGCACCCGCCGCGTCCTGTCACCGCATCCCATCAAGGGGCATATGCACGTGACCCTTGGTCATCCCCTTGAACAACATGCTGGGTGGCGATCTGTCTCCTCCCCCCAACGGGCCACGGGCCATAACAGGTAAGAAGGGCAACATGGCAAAAAATGCTCTTAAGGCCCATCAAGGCCCAAGAGTTCAAAGGCTGGCCCATCAATGGGTTCAACAGCTGCTTTAGGGCACCCCTTAGAGTAAGGGGCATAAAGGGATGGGCCCGCTAGCGGCCAGCACCTAGGCGCACGAGCATCGTGGGCATCCCAACCCATGTTTGAGTCTCGGCAGTGCATAATCCATGGTTTTCCCTTGCAGGAAGGCAGCAAGCCCACAGGATAGGTCGGACGGGCTTGGGAACTATATGGATTGGCCGCCAAGAGTCTAGAGTTGGTCACCAGCTGACCCATGATGGATCCCCACGAACGGGAATCGGGGCCCCACTCGAACCAATCTATTAGCAGCTCACCGAGCACCCCAGTTCAGCCAGTGAGGAAAACCATGACGCCACTCAACCCCTCCATTTTATCAAAAAAACGCATGAGGAAAAACGAACAAAAGATGGACCGACCCCTTGGTCGGACCCCTGCTACGCATAGGGGCTCGGGGGCTCGGGCCCGCAAAAGAGACCCAACGCATGGTCACGTATGAACAACAGCACGACCATGACCACCTAGCTAGGCCAGAACTCCAAGGTATCCTAGTATGAGAAAGCCTTTGGCGAAGTAGCCAACTTCTCCAAAGGCTCAGGGGCTACACCCGGCGGGTGCACTCGCGCACACCCCTAGGAGAACAAAAGACCTTGGCATCATGCAAAGGAGTGTCCTACTTCCCCCTAGGATCAAGAGGTTGTGTCACACCCAGTTTTAAGGACAAAACTAGATATACACTATATGTGAAATAAAGAGGTCAAATCTCACATATAGCTACAGATAAGTGTAATATCAAAAGACAAATGCTTATTAAACATAACACAATAGTATATGATATAACTTTAGAGAACAACACAGCGGAAAGACAACTCCGAACACCGGGTGTAACCTTCACTCTAGGATCAAACTGACTGGTTGATCACAAGCCTAACAATTCCAAAATCTAGCGGTCTGATACCCTTCCTGAGATGTGGGAATAGCAAGAGTGAGTCCATGTCGAACTCAACAAGCATAACATGGGGTTCATGATGCTCAAAAGGCATGACATGGGTTTAACTGCATGTAGCTTTTAGTTGGCAAAGTTTTAGCATATGAGTAGCATCAAGTTGTCTTTAATCCCAGAATAAACATATGATCAGGTAATATGAAGAATGAATAGCAAAAACATAAGCATATTATAGTTCAATAGTGATCATCTATTCCGTAAGGGTCCAAGGCCGCTCGTGACCGTGAGCACGGCTGATATACCAGTTTTACACTCTGCAGAGGTTGTACACTTTCACTATGAGTCGTGATCCCCAAAAGTCTGAGGTCATGACTCCCCATTGGACAGATAAGTTTCACTATAAAGTCTTTCCAAGGTTCATCTAACAAGTTAGGGCCGCTAGGTTTCGTGGCCTGCAAATGTAGAGCCCCCCTTTCGTATGGCACAATGACACGCAGCCTATACACATAGGGACATAAGCCGCACTACACCCAATCCGGAACACACCCCTTTTGCGCCATAAAGGTAACCACTAACAAGCTAGAAAAGGTCCTCTTATATGACTAAAGCCAGAGCCATATAGCCCTCATAGCTGTACTGTAAGTCCCGGATGTTCGCTTACAGATAAGTCCTTATGGAGAGGAATCTAGAGAAAACTCTAGCCCTCTGGTTTCTTGTTGCTAAAAATCATCTTTTAGTGTTATTGCATATATCATTAATCAAATTACAAGATCATTGTTTATGTGAGCACTAGCAAACTACCCAATGCTATAACCATAGGATTCAAGGAACAAGATCAATACTAAGGCATCCTTAACAAGGAAACACATGCATAATGAATTAAGTGAATTAAAGTGAATAGGTAACAAAGATAGTCCCATGCTATACTTGCCTTAACTTGCTTTTCCCTCAAAGCAATACGCTCGAAATCCTTTAGTATTCAACTTTCAATCTTCTGCTTCCAATTCTCAGCTTCTAGTCTTCAGATAATAGCTTCTTAATCACCACGTAAACCTCACCGATTGACTGAACCATATAGCACCACACAAGCATTCATACAATCATACACGAAGCAAACAATAGATCTATATTAGAACAGTACACCAATCATACAAAAATAAGTAAAAGAGTTTGAAACACGATTCTATGCATCGCTACGAACACAAAGTCACGAAAAGCACGCTAATCGGAGCTATGGTTGAAAAGATACAACTACCGATAGATTTACCCATAAAACTATTAGCTTCATGTATCTTAATGGTATAAAAACATATATAAGATTATAATTTTTATACCTCTTAACTCATGTATCTTTCTAGGAGGATCTCTTATACCATATTTTTATGTTTTTACATTTTTATACAATGCAAGGAATAAAATGATGAATGCTTATTTATTTTATTTTTATGCCACCACAGCAAGTAGACTTATGGGTTTTATGCCACAAATTTATTTGCATGGGGCTTAGCAATTTTATAATGCAATGCGAGACATATTTATTTTCTTTTCTATGCAGAAGTAAAGTGTAACTAAACATGTAATGAAGAAAAGTAAATATGATGTGGAAAATTAAATACAGAACTAAAGAGAGAAATATTGATAACTACCAAGTTACCTCTTGGCGCGGCGTTCAGTGATTTGGGTCTGCTGAACAGAACTTCTTATTCGCTCTAATCATTCTGGGGTACCTCGGATGGATCGAGTGGTGCTTCTGATTGTGCTGAGTCTAACATTGAATTAACCTTTACTTTCCATACCTATTTTGTTGGTGAGGTTGACTTTGAGGAAAGAGTTGGTTGCACTATCTTCTCTTCTTTGTTCTTCACAGTGACTAGTTTACTTTCTGTTGGTGGTACAGCCTCCTCCTCAAGATAAATCTTTTCTTCGGGATATCGATCTTCATATCTTGATACTTGTCCTTGATAGTCAGCCCATCCATCCTTGGGGATCTGATTCTTCTGGGTGCGGTTGCGACGCCTTCTTCTAGTTCTGTTCTTCTTGGGTTCTTCATCAACTATATAATTATTATTGAAATAACGACATACCCACTTCTCCTATTGCAAGGTAGATGATGGCCCTGGTGGTGCTTAGGAATGGTCTCCCTAGGATGATCGGTGGATCGTACTCATCTTCTCCCATGTCGATAACTAAGAAGTCAGTCGGGATGAAGTGGTCATCAATTTGCATAGGGACGTTCTTCGCTATTCCATCCATGAAGCAAAATGATTGGTCCGCCATCTGCAGCTGTGCATAGGTTGGGTCTAAAGGCATAGTACCATATAGATATTCATAAGTTACCTTGGCCATTATGTTGATGCCCAATCCAGTGTCACAAACAGCTTTCTGAAAGGAGCTTCTGTTGATTGTGCATTCAATGGTTGGGTCTTTTAGAATTCCCTTGGTGTAGCAAAGTGACTGGTCTGCAAGCTGCAAGAACATGGTTGTGTACAATAAAGGATAATTAAACATTTTGTCATAGACTACCTTAGGCAAGATGTTGATGCTTGCACCGAAGTCATAGATAGCTTCGTTAAAGTTCACGCTTCCAATGGAGATCGAGATGACAGGTCTTCCTGGATCACCTTTCTTAGTCGGTAGAGTCTCGTCGTTCCATCTTTTGGAGATAGGGTCACTCCAATAACTTTCTGCATTAAATATGTCTACAAGATTTGCAATTTCTAGATTTTTTGGTTGTCCCAAAATTTTACCTTGGTTAGCAGGAACAATATTGGCAAGCTGTTGTAACTGAGATTCTAGCATCTTATTGAAACTAAGCTGATTCTTAATGGCAGTGAAAAATTTATCCATTCTACTATTAATTGTTTCTAGTGTTTTATCATTGGATGCTAATTTCTTAGACAGGCTATCCATTAACTTTCCTTGATTAAGCACTAACTCTCTCAGAGGTGGTTGATTGAAAGAATTGTTACCTTGATAATTACCTGGGTAGTTACCTTAGTAGTTAGGCCTTTGCTGCTGATTCCAGCCTTGATTTTGTTGAGGACGGTAGTAGTTGTTATTGTTATTGAGGTAGTTCACATCCTCTTGTAGCTCTGGGCAATTGCTTCCTGAATGCCCAGTGTCTCCACACTCTTCACAAGTCATGCGGGAATCATGAATGTGCATGACTTCCTTTGTCTCGTCGGCTCTCTCATCGAGCCTCTTCATAAATAGGTCCATCTTGGCAGACAACATATCTATCTCCTTTAACTGGTGTATACCTCCACATCTCTTGCGGGTTTGAGTTCTTTCTTCGTTCCAACCTTGGTTGGACGCCATCTTCTCCACAATAGTTGTGGCTTGATCGATTGTAAGTGATAAGAATGCTCCTCTAGCGGCAGCATCCATAGTCTCACGGGTGCTATTAGTAAGCCCATGATAGAAGGTCTATATAAGTAGCCAATTCTCCATTTCATGATGAGGACATTCTAGGATGTAGTCTTGAAAGCGCTCCCATGCTTCTGGGACTGACTCATCATGTTGCTGCTGAAAACTTGATATCTTTCCACGAAGAGCATTTGTCTTGCCCATGGGAAAGAACTTTGCCAAGAAATTGGTGGATCAGAGTGCCCACATAGTATTCTTTTCCTTATTCGCATAGAACCACTACTTCGCTCTCCCTAAGAGTGAGAATGGAAAGAGGCAAAGTAGAATGGCATCTCTGAGGACATCCTTGATGGTGAAAGTGCTGCAAATCTCCAAGAAATGTTGGAGATGAGCACTAGCATCTTCATGTGTCTTCCCACAAAACTAGCTAGCTTGCACCATGTTAATCAATGCTGGCTTTAACTCAAAGTTTTGCTTAATCTCTGCCGCAGGCCCAGTCCGGATGTTAGTTGAAGTTGGAGCTGAGAACTCATGGAGTGACTTGTTTGCCATAGCATTGAACTCTGGTGTTAAGTTTTGAACTATGCTTGGTTTGCCTTTCGAATCAGAGAGTGGAGCTTCAAGCTGAGATGGTGATGTTTCTGCTTGAACTCTCTTTAGCTTGGCTCTTGCTCTTCTAAATAGTAATTCTGGATTATCGATGAAGTTATCTGGATGGCCAAACCTACTCATACATTACCCTGTATATAATATATAAAATAGACAAAAGACAAGGGTAAGGCTATATGAGTAGAGAAGGATGATGGTTTCTCAATCACATTAGTGGATACAAGTGATGGTTCATTATCCTTTGGATAGCAATTCAACCTTCCCCGGCAATAGTGCCAAAAATGCTTGTTGACACCTCTAAAGCCACCTAAGCTAGGTTGTCATCCCCAGCATGACACCAAAGGTGCTGGTACTAAAATATGCAAAGCTCCTCTGAAATAAATATGAAATCCGCAAGCGCACAGATAATACCGATGTAGCATTTTAACCGGGAGTAATCTAGGTATTGTTATTTATATTTTTACCACTGGGAAGGGATGCTAAGGATAATGAGCAATGAGCATCACTGCATGTGCTAATGGAGATCATAACCATGTCTTTATCTATCTTCTCATATAGGGTAAGTGTCACAAGATAAATAATATATGAATAATAATAAAGGATAACTGGTAAGCACATAGCCACATATAATGATAAACATCTCAATAGATTACTCTAAATATATAGCACTAGCATGGGTTAGGATGAACTATCTGGATAATCCTAAGTTATTCTAACTATAAGGTTAAAACATACGATGATTAGTGCAATTACACTTGGCAATCATAGCAAGAAAAGGTTATATCTACGCATAGTGATATTACTAAGGAAGATATAGAACATAGCCGTCACTTCTCTATAATAGTTGTGCTCTGTCTGCCCTATACTCGGGAGGTAGACTACAAAGGACTCAACAGGACTGTCACTCCCACGATCTACCACACGATCCGGAATATAGGGTGCAATTGTAGGTAAATACGGTATAGGCACCACGCCTACACAATGTTTACCACTTACACATGATATCAATGAGCAAGCGTTATACGATCCTATACTTGAATATAAGTCTGATCGAACTATGCCAAGCATATAATCAAAGTAGACTAAGAACAATATAATTGAGAACATAATCAAATAGAGCAAAGTTATATCCAGTATGATAGAATAGACTAAAGTCGTATTCATACAAATGATGAACTAGATGAATAATATAAGAACAAATACAAAAGTAGGAGAGAATTACCAAGTATTCTCTTGACAGATCTAGAAATAAAGCAATGCTTGGCTCCTTCTAGTTCTAATCCTATATAGCTATGCTAAACTAGAGATCTAATTGAGATGGTGACGCTAGGGCTTCTCTGAATGGAATGAGATGAATGAATTGAATGAATTAGAGTTTCTCCTAGGGCTAGGGGCCTTGCTTATATAGCCCTCTAGGAAGCACCACAGCCCTTGGATCAAACCGACCTTGATGAACGATTATTATTGATCCTCAAAGGCGGTGGAGGCATAATCCACGAGGTGGAAGCTGATTGGCCACCTAGGTGGGGCGGCGCCTAGGCCCAGGGGCGGTCGCCCCTGTTTGCCTGGCCTCTGGGCCCTCCCCTCCGGGGGAATATCTTCTCGAGTCTTCTAGAGTATTCTTTTCCATAGTATGGTCAGTTTCTCTCTATGTAAATCTGACATATGGACCTCCTTTGGTTCTTTCCTTATAACCCCCTGCAGAAATAGATATTCACCAAAACTCATGGAATTCTGTTAGTGTAACCCATATATCTAGATAGTATTTATATTTAGATCATTTCTCATGCTATGTTGACGGTTAAAAATGATACTTATCAACCGTCAACAGTAACCACCTATAATTGCAGGTGACCAAAAATCACCGATTGCTACCGGTCTAAGCAGGGCTAAGCAGTATTCGATCCTAAACCTAACAGGGTAAGAATGAAATAAAGTACGCAAGGATAGAAATAAATGCATCAACGGTTTCACTCAACTCCTATAACTTAATGCAACAATATATAAACTCATATATAAGAGATTGCTTTTAAAAAGTAGGAGACTTAGAATGCTCCAGGGCATGCCTCGTTCGAAGGAACTAGGTTGGTGGTCCACACACTCAGGTTGCCGGCGACGAGGTCACCACAGTCATACTCCACACGACGAGCCGCACCGGCAGAGGTAGCTATTGGAGCCAATGGCTCACCGGCGTATGCTCGTCGGCGTCCATGGCGGCAAGGCGGTGCTACGAGGCGACGGGATGCCGTTCTCAGCCATGGCAGGGCCAGGGAAGGTGCGCAGAGGGTTCACAAGAGAGAGGTAGACACGGTGCTCAAGAAAACGTAGGGAGAGCAATAGCGAAAAAGCTCCAGCCACGGTGAGCCACGCTCGGTGGTCATGGCGCTGCGGCGGAGGGGAAACGCCCGATTGGGCTTTACCTTCGCGAACACAACGGCGCTAGCGGGAGCACGGGGAAGCGGAGGTCGAGGCGGAGCTGTGGGCCAGCGCAATCGAGAAATGGTGGGGTGACACGGGCGCTGCGAGCTCGGCGGCGACGGTGAGAGCGCGCAGCGGAGCTGCTGCCGCGGCTGCTGCAAGTGGCGAGATGGAAGGGAGAGAGACAGAGCGAGCCAGGCATGGTTAAGGCGAGGGCGCGCATCGCAGGGGCCACCAAGGACACACGCCGGGCAGAGCCGTACGCCGGCGTCCACGTGGCGGCGAGCCCCTGCGGCCGGTCGGGTGAGCGCGGGCGCGCGGGAGAGGAGCAGGCGCGCTGTGGGAGCGGGCCGAAAGGGAGGGGCAGGCCCCACTAGAAAGGAAAACATTTTTCTTTTTATTTTTCAAATCCAAAATTTACTAAACAGCCCCAAATTCAAAATTTGAAGTGGAAAAGGGCATTTTCAAAACTTGACCCCAAAACAAAAGTTGTTCAAAATTTAATTCTCTACAATATTGCTTTAGGGCACATTTTAAAATTCCAAACAGATTTTGAATCAGAGATTCAAAGTTAGTTTAAATCACAATCTCCTTTTTCTAGATTATTTTTAAAAGCAAAATTTGGGGAAATTTTTAATATCAAACTTGCTCCAAATTTTATGCTAAACATTTCTAAATGATTTGTACTAATAATCAAACATGTATACATAGCATAACAAGCATAACCATGGCATAGTTATATTTCAACAAGCAATTGCAACATTCATGTTTCAATGTTATGTTTCACATGTTTCATTTCAATGTTACACTTATATTACATGTGATAACGAATGCAAGATGATGCTCATGCGCATGATTGGAAATGCTTAATGCATGCTTAACACCTAGGGTGTTACACAAAATGCCAAGGACATAGAAATGCTTGAGCGATTACGTTTAGGCAATGACGATGAAGACAACATTCCTCCTTCGGATAGTGTTGATTATTTGGACAATTTTGATAGTGATGACGAAACCTATGATCCAGCTAATCCCAATCATGAAGATTATTTCTAATACATGTAATACTATGTTTTTTTTGCAATTATGTTTTATTTATTTATTTTGCATCTATTTCTAATACATCTAATAATATGTCTTGTTTATTCTTTTTAATTGCAGGTGATTGAACAAAGATGGTGGGCAACCGTGCAAACAGGAACGTGAACTCGGTTTACCAAAGAGCACGCACTGTAGATCCCGATGCAAGTGAGGGGGTGTCGGACGGGAGAAGGAGGAGCAGGTTCAGCGGCCGCAGGAGGCAGCAGTCTCCTCCTCCACGACGTGTGAGGAGGTGCCAGAGGAGCACGTGATGGTCACAGACTCGTCCTCGTCGGAGGACGAGGAGGGAGAGGGGGCGCACGAGGAGGGAGCTTATTCCGCTTCCTCTGGTTCGTCGAGTGTCTACTTGCGAGGTCCCGCGAGCCTCCCTTAGGTTCCGCTTCCTCACTGACGCCCACTGATTCACCCTAAGGGGAATAAGTAAGTAACTTTAGATGTTATCACCACTACTTCATATGATATGTTGAAAATCAAAAGAGAAACTAATATTTTTTTAATCACTTGTGTAGGAACTGGGTGGTTGTGTCGGGTGGTAGCATAGCTCCCCCAATGGCATCCTAGGTCTTCTGTGCAGGCAACACTACCCTGGCCTTGTCGCGTACCACGAGAAGAATGAGCTGTCCTACTTATTTGACCACTACGTCGTCGCCCCCGATGCGGATTACCCCAATAAGGCGGTGCAGGTGAAGGCGGAGTTTTGGGTAAGTCTCCCTCGTACAACATTGCTCAATACATCGTATCCATTGGACTTTTCTTGAAATAATGAATGGATACATCACGTTTGTATGCAGGCTTATTTCAGATGCGAAGATGGATTTGAGGGCAGGGCAGATCTGACAGCTACCAAAGCCTGTAAAAAATTCATCACCGACATGCATCACGAGGCGCGCATCCAAGCCATCGTATCCTACCACGAGTCAAAACTTGGAGAGAATGTCACCAAGAAAGACGCAAGACAGATGACGTTGACCCGGGACCAGTACCATGAGGTAGATGAATAACATTAATATTGATTCATTTTGAGATTAAGTACGTTTAATTTGATCTTATATGTCAAATACACGACGACGTGTAGATGAACCCCTGGTGGTGCCGAGCGTATCCCGAGTGCTAGGCGATGATCGTGGACAAGTGGTTCACGGAGGAGTACCTCGAGGCGCACAACGCTGCCCGGGACCGGCGTTTGACGATGCAAGATCCAGTACACCATCAAGGCAGTCGCGGCCTCGCCGCATACAAGCAAGCATGGATACGCGATTTCATTTATCTATTATAACGCTCAATTCTGCCTGATTTCTAATCATCTTGCTATCTTTCTCGCAGTCGGCGTCACATGGTGGCCAGGAGTGCTCAGACTTCCAGGCATGGTGTATATCCAAAAAGGGCAGGGCGACGTCTGACGTCTCCTACAACGTGGGTGACCCACCCGAGGTGTACAGCAACCCGAGCGTCCACACCCGCATCAGTGACTACATGTCGGCGGCAAGGTCGATCCATGGGCCAGATTACGATCCGAGCACTCAGTACATTAATGCAGAGTTTTTCATGAGGTTGGGAGGAGGCAAGAAGCACGGACGGTTGTGGATTGGCGACGGCGTCATCGACTCGTCCACTATTCCCTCTCCCTCCCAGATCCGAGCACGGAGCACGAGCGGAAGCCCAGCCATACGCCCACGGCCAAACACTTCACAGCAGCGGGTCAACGCACTCGAGATTATTCCTATTTTACTCGTCATACATTGATATTTACACACCTTAATTAGTTTTGCATTACTGAAACATTAGAGTGAAATATTGCAGGCTTGGCTAGAAGAAGAAGCAAGGGAACGTCAAGAGCTGGCGGCGCAGCTAGAGTCCGAGTGGGCCGCGCGAGAGGCCCAGGAGAAGAGGATGGCGGAAATGATGCAGTTCATGCAAAGTCTTGGGCAACATACGGGTCTAGCTATGCCACTTGGGTTGTTCGCTCCACCTCTGCCTCCTCCTGCAGCTACTCCTATGAGTATGAAAGTCTTTCGCTTGTGCTTAGCTTGTATGACCTCTACCTTCCTAGAAGACACTACAAAAACATGCAATCTCACACATGTAAGTAATTCCTAGATTAGCTATCCAAGTAATCATGTCTAACACATGCAATCTCTTCTCCTTTGTGCAGCCTCAATCGGCGGGTTCGAATAATCCAGCTCCTGGGCCTGGAGGTGATCAAAGCTTTTTCCACCTTGGTGATGTACCTGTGATATAATTGTGATGCACTTGTGGATTTGTTTAACTGTGATGGACTTGTGGATTTGTTTATCTGTGATGGACTCATGGATTTGTTTCGATTGACTTGATGGATTTGTTTCGATGTGATATATATTGTGATGGATGTGATATATACGATGAATGTGATAAATATATGATGGATGTGATATATATGTGATATTTTCTGTTTGTCAAGATGAAATGTAAAAAAACAAATAAAAACGTTGTTTCTGGTCACTTTGCCGAGTGCAACACTCGGCAAAGGGGTCCTTTGCCGAGTGCCATGGTCAAGGCACTCGGCAAAGCTGGGAAACTGGGCAATTGGAAGGCCAATTTCCTAGCTTTGTTGAGTATCATGGCCATGGCACTCGGCAAAGAATTTTCTAAAAAAAATTTAAGATTTGCCGAGAGCCGACGCCAGCAGCACTCGGTAACGATTTTTTTAAAAAAATAAACTTTGCTAAGAGCCGGAAAAACAGCGCTCGGCAAAGAATTTTTTAAAAAAAATTAAAACTTTGTCGAGCGCCCCGTCAGTTGGCACTCGGCAAAGCTATTTTTTTAAAAAAAAATTAAAAAGTCTTTGCCGAGTGCCGCGTCAGTTGGCACTCGGCAAAGAGGCCGTGACCATTTGCGGCACCGTGACGGTGCCTTTTCTTTACCGAGAGCCAGCTCAGCACTCGGCAAAGCCTGTCGAGTGCCCGACAAAAGCTTCTCGGCAAAGCCGCCTTTGCCGATATTTTTTTTAGTGCTCTTTGTCGAGTGCCCAACGGGCTTTGCCGAGTGCCGCAGGCACTCAGTAAAGTGTCTGAATCCAGTAGCGTGTATGAGTACAATATACTGTAATCTAATCAATCTATAGTTTAATTTCCTCCAAAAAATTATAACTGGAGTAGGTAGGATCGGAGCTACCACATCCAACTTATTACTAACTACTATATATGTTACCATGCATGCACCTTACCCAGCCACGAAGGCACGAAGCAATTGCATATACACGCGCAGCATTTGCCAACTACTGTACGTAGTAACATGCATGCATGTAAGGATGAAAACGGAACGAAAATATCCCGAACCGAACCGCATCGTTTTTTGTATTTTATTCGATCGAATTCGTATTTTTGTGTCTGACTTTACCGTTTTCGCTTTCGTTTTCGTATTTCAAATGTAAAAGTAGAAAACGGTTTAGATATTTTCCGACCGTTTCCAACCGTTTTCTACTTTTTCTACTTTTAATTCGGAATATCCCGAATTCAAAATTCAGTTTAAACCGAATTTTATTGTCAATCATTATTGTCCAGGCAACTAGGCAAAGGCAAGTGTGGAGCACTGATGCTCATTGGCCGCATTATATAGGCAGCTCACCCCGGTCGCGCCTCCCTGAGTCATCGAGGTAGGACTAATCACCTCGCACGGTGTTGTATGCTTGTATGGCTGTATCTGGCTTCACGCGGCGCTGTTGTTGCATTGTATGTGACTGGGCCGACCAAGAGAGAGAGAGCTAGATGGGTCAGGCGTTGTTGCTATCCTTTCTAGCCTAGTACCGATGACATCTCAAATTTTTCTCTTTTTTTCTTTTCTTTTTTTCTCTTGTCAAAGAAACCAAATTGATAAGTCTACTCTCTTGCACTCGAAATTTGCCACGATGACACTTGTTAATTGTTATGCATTGTGGATCGGTATTCCGTATTGAATTTTTGTATACCGACCGTGTTCGACATAATTTCGCTCGAATGGGTTCGTTTTCGAAATTCTCGATATTCCGTAAGTTCGCGTTCGTTTTCGTGTCCGGCTTTACTGTTTTCGCTTTCGTTTTCGTATTCAAATATAAAAGCAGAAAATAGTTGAAGAGTTTTCCGACCGTTTCTGACCATTTTCATCCTTACATGCATGTGCAGTGCAATTCATACAGTGCATGCTCTGTGCTCACCATCTCCATCTTTGCCAAAATTTGGATAGGAGAGGGTGAGCCATGACCCACATCTCTCAGTAGAGTTGTCTGCCACTGCCTCGTCTCCCTGAAGAAAATAACAAGCTGCAATAATGCAAACCTTTTCCGTTGCCGCAGCTGGTGGATGCATCGATCCATCGCACATTCACATGCATGCAGCTGCACACATGGTACACGATATAGCCCATCACACTTCGCACAATCGCACTCATGCATTCACACCTATAGCTATATGCTCATGCATGGTATGTACACGGTATATATAGGCCCTATATATATTCACACTTCACGCTCAAGCATTCACACCTAGTATGTGACTCTCTCCCTCCATGAAAAAAATACCCCTGCCATTGTGCAAAAGACTTTTGGGCGCATCTTGGCTTCCAACTGCCATCGGACTCCAGTTCGCTGCTAAATGACCTCAGCTCATTTCCACGGCCGCCAGCAATCCCAGCTAAGCATTTCAGCACCCTCATTGCACTCTGCTGCTGGCAACTTTGGAAGCGTAGGAATAGAGTGGTTTTCAGAGCGGAGAATGCAACGATTCGACAGACATTGGCGACATGCGTGCAAGACGTCGAGCTCTGGAAAGCACGTCTACCAAAGAAGGATGTAGCTATTGCACAAATTTGGCTTGGTGTCTTTCGAAGTGCAATGTAATCAACCCTTATCTACTTTACAAGAAAACGGTGTAATTTGTCAAATCCAACGCCTTAACGGCGGGTTATGATCAATAAAATTCAGGTGGGGATCCTCTCCCCCCGGTGACCTTAAAAAAACCCGTCCGTGAAAGAATAAGTCCCTAGCTAGGTTACGGAGGACAAGGTGATGGAGATGGAAAATGATGCACGTGTCCCTAGGTTTCTATCCACTGCAAGTCTATACAATCACAACTTCTTTTCACACACATGCAAAGGAGCGCACAAGAGAGAAAATGACGCATGTGTCCCTGGATTCATGTCCTCTCCAAGTCTACAACCTTCTTGTTCACACACACGCGCAAATAAGTGCAGGATAGAGAAGATGAGTGGGAGGAGCGCTGAAGAGAAGATGAGGGGGAGGGCAGGAAAGAGAACAGAAGGAATGGAGTTGATTTCTTTTCTTGTTTGCTCTGTGAGCCCACCCTAGTACTTCACAACTACCTCACATCCCTAAAGTTGCATTCTTTCTAAGAGAAACTCCAAACTCTAGAATTGCATGCTGCTTATCCTGACTGAGAGTAGCTAAATTACGTACACACCACTCGCTGTCTTCCACCATGTTATTATGAATGCATAGCAATCTCGGTTATTAATTAAATAACGGTCACAACCGATTTTAAGGACAAAATCAGATATAGGATCCTATGTGTGTCCAGTAATCAGTCACACACATAAGACAACAAATTACATTGTATCAAGCTCAAAGTTTATTAGATATCGAATAATAATCCATACAAAGAAACCATTATCTATCAAAGTAGCGGAAACTTAATATTCTAATCTTCAAGTGAAGCCTCCAAACACCATAGGAACGGTTGACTAGAGGTACATATGCCTAGCACTCCTAAAAAACTTTAACCAAGCTCCATCTTCTGTTACCCATCCGGGATTTTTTTAAAAAAATGAATATAAAGCAAGCGCAAGTACATGTCGTACTCAACAAATATAACAAGGGGTTCATGAGGCTCAAAAAGGCTGGCACTGGTTTACTGCGATTAACTTTTAGTAAGTCATAATTTTAGCAAATGAGTAGCAACAAGTTTTGCACAAGCCCATATAACCACATGATCATGTAAACAAGAATAATGTATAGCGATAAACAATAATTATAAGTAATCATCTATTCCATAAGGATCCCAAGGCACACATAGGATTTCACATCCGATTTTGTCCTTAAAATTAGGTGTGAAAATAACAAAGTTTGTTTTTCAAAATTATAATACAATATTTTGATTCTACACATCGTCTTATCTGCTATACTAGTATTGGCCAACAAAAGGAATATCCACTTTAATTCTTAAGGCCTCGAATTAACAAATTAATATGGGAAATTAATTATCCATACGCATGTTGATAAAATTACTCACCACTACCGCCATTATGTACAAAATTATCCCAAACTGTTGATGGTGGGACACCTACTTCGATAAAAACATCGATGAAGTAATAGATTCGATAGTATGACATATGAGTGAAATGAGCTTGAAGACTATATGTTAAGTTGTACTAGGATAGAACATCATGGTAGATGCGTAGTTTGCGCGGGCCAGTTTGCTAGTTCTTTGACTTCTTTCAGTTCAATTTCTCAAGAATGAAAAAGAATGTTTAAAGGATTTAGTAGAATTGTTCCTCTTGTACCTCATTAAAATAATTATTTCATCCAAAAAATGAAATGTTGTAATCAAATAAAAATATGATGTAAGAAATTAGGATAGCTTTCTTACTATATACTAGTAGTATGCCCGTGCTAACGCTACGGCGGCATTCGGACACACAAATTAAAACAATTAGAATTGGTTATTTCTCCTTCAATTGTGCTAACTCCTTAGTGGTGCACCGAGGTCATGCAAAGCTAAATCAAGGATTCTATGGCTTGTGATCTTTTATCCAAATTGGTTATTTCTCCTTCAGTTGTGCTGTGTTACACTTTGAAAGACGGATTACTCCGCTTCAAGAACAGGATTTAGCTTGGCAACAACAATACTGTTCATCACAAGGTATTGGCTGCTCTTCTTTGCCCCTGGGTGTCCAAGTTGAAGAAACTATTTTTGTGGAAAGGCATGAAAAATGATGTGTATTCCTTTGTCACCAATTGTGACATTTGAGAGCATCTCCAAGAGTTTGGCATATAGGTTTGGCATTCTAAAATTTTTAGCAAAATGAGAAAAATACTTCTCCAATAGTTTGGTATCTGGGTTTTGCATCTTTGGCAAGTTGGCAAATCTCGGTCGATTGCGCGCGGGGCACCAGCCGCGCATCGTAGTTTCCTCGTGCTTAGCGGGGCTCTTCGTTCGCTTAGCGGGTTTTTTCGTTTCGTTAGCGGGTTTTTAGGTTTTTGGAAACAAAATTTGCCAAACTGTTGGAGATGAGATCTTTTTTTCCTCCCCATATTATTTTGGGAGTTGGCAAACAGCGAGATTTGAGAAACAAAATTTGCCAAACTGTTGGAGATGCTCTTAGAAAGCATCAAGGACGTTCTGTTTTCTGGCAGTTACCTCTCCAAGATTGACAAAATAACATTTCTTATAAGGTTTTGTACTTATAACAAGTATATTTTTCATACAACATGTATGAACTTTATGGTCCTCAACTAATTAATTAAACGATAAAATGCATATGGCTATATCATTTTTTTTTTGCAAATGTGTCTAAGTACGCTTTTTTATTTTGAGAAAGAGAAAGTTTACAACACAAATCTTTATAAGGATAGGGTTACCAAGCCCAACACGATCCTTGCAAGGCGAATCTTACAAGAATCACCAACAAAGTTCAATATAGCAGCTACACGCACAGTGCATGGGAATGGGACACTGTGCCCCGGTTCAAAAAAAAAAAAAAGAGAAGCAACTAAAGATGAAACACGACTAGTAGCTAAAAACAAACACTCCTTAGCGCTGAATACCCCCGCAAAGTCTGTCGTCTGAAGTATGTGAACACAAGGAATGCAATAGTCACGTCCTTGCAACTATGGCGCTTCACAACGATTCAGTGAATGTCCTATGCTATCGAAACAGGCTCCACAAACAACGAGTTTATAGTGTCTTTGATGACATGACAGTTTGTGTACGCGTCATCTTGTTGGTATATATACACCATTGTTCTTGTCAGGTTGAAGATCCTCTCCAGTAACTCTTTCGGCTGGTGACTGTTCATGTTCAGCCATTCCTCGTTAAAATCTTTCCAGGTTTCATCTATCATTTCTTGTATCTTCGCACGTGCCACTTCAAGTGGAACTTTGTGCTCTTTCATGCAGCTTTCTATTGTCGAAGCAACATGTGAGGTCATTTTCTCTCGCTGTAGACATATATATGCAATTGCTTGGTTATACAGTAAAGAGTAAACCCATTTCTGTTATAACTTAAAGTCTGAAACAATGAGCTCATATATATAGGATGCAAAACCAAAAAAATTATTACCTCATATGACTTGAGATCATCAGAAAGTCTGAGAATAATGCAGAGCGCCTGTACTATTTTAGGCACACTACATACCCATTCGAAAGCTTCTTGAGCCGCCACATCTCCCATGCCAACAAATGATGTGCAGGACAAGAGGTGACAAGCACCACTTCTTGCTGAAACCTGCAAGTGTTCCTCAACGGTTGCAGGGACATGCCCTTGCTCACGCCATTTTACCTCCTTATTATAGGCTCTTACTAGATCTACAATCTGCATATTATGGGACAAATAAACGTTGGTAAGCAATACCTCATCATTAGTTGTACCTTGTACGTAAAAATACATTAGGAAAAAAATAATAAGCAACTCTACTTCACTTATCTTTCTGGGCTAAAATTCATCATAGGATTTATTAAAATTGGGCATACAACCATGGCTAATAATGGATATCGGATACAACTTATTCAAACGAAATATCCGGCCTAACTATCTAAATTATCCAACCAGATATCTGATATTTGACGGACATATTGTTAATTGTTCTTATATTTGAACATCTGAATAAAATGGCTTGTTAGGTCAATTAATTGACAGCATAGGAGATGTAAACTAAGTACTAAAGATACCGACAATATGAGAAATTTCACTCACAAATATTTTTAGGTAGGGCATGCGATATTTCTCCTCCGGTGCTAGCTCATCCTCAATGCTTTGGAAAGTATCCAAAATTTTCCAAAAAAGGAACTTCATGTTCTCTGGGAGACCTCCGGTGACTGCAGGGTCCCAGCTGGACCAAAGCAATTTTCATCCTGTATTAGCTACATTATATTTTCTTCTAGTATTATCTGTAGTAGATAAAGAGTTTAATTTCAGCCATCAAGAATACAAACCTCTCTATACACTTGGTAAATAACTCACACTCTTGTGAAGTTCCATAGACATCATAAGTGTCGTCCAATAAGGACACAATGGCAAGAACTTTTGACAATATTATTCGAGCTCGTGAGTAACTTGGTTCAAAATATACTCCCACCATCCAAAAGTAGCACTCCACAACTCTGTCTCGAGCAAATGATAGCCTTGACTGAAGTTCTAGATCATTCCACCACCTGCTCATTCTTAATTAATCGACAACTTCAAATATGAAATATTTAATAATGCCGACAAAAAAAAATTGATATCATGGTTGTCTCCATATTTTTTTTTGTTGTCATTAGGAATGCAAGTTTTGTTTTGTAGACCATTAGGTGACCCACGGTGCACTAGACTCTGTTCGCTTGGCTAAAAAGACATGGCTGAAAATATTGTTCGTTGATTTGTTGTGAGAGAAAAATACTATTTGTTGGCTGAAGAAGTACGACTTATAAGACAAGCGAGCAGGGCCCTAAATTGAACTTCTACAGAAGTAAAGTAAAGAAATTGGGTATACATGAACTACCTGAGGTGGAACCATCTATTGGTGTTTTTTTTCCCCCACCGGGAGCACCCGGGTCATCGCCGCCGCGCGTCCGTCCCTCCGTTCGCAACTGTCGGGTAGACCGGATCCTGGAGAGGAAAGCCAGCTTGGGCAGGCCGGCCTTGGCGTTCGCCGCCGTCTCCAGCGCCGCCCAGCGCAACAGTCGTAGCTCGCTGGCTTCTCTTCCCCGATGCCGGCGCCCACGCCCACCACCCCACGGATGTGCCCAGCTTGATGGTCCACGGTCTGGAGTCTGGACCATCAATATCTCCAGCAAGGGGGCACCTTTATGCAGCTGCTGGACTCGAGCAATCTTAATGTTTGTCAAGGACAGCTGCTGCCTGCTGGACCATCAATATTTTCACGACTAGACCTTGCTGAATGTTTTTTGACTTGTTCATGTTTCCCTGAACACAACTGAATGTTCAGTCTGTTGTGCTTAGGCGCCCACGGCAGAGCGCCATGAATCAACATCGATAGGACCTGATGGCGTGAGCACCTTACTGTTGGGGGTGAAGACACCTCCAGTGCAGCCGCGACCCAAGACGACGAGGGGCCGACCTCCGTTACTCGTAGGCTGCTGCAGCTACGACGCCCTGAATCCCGATACACGATGTCCGATCCCCTGAATCCGTTAATCAAGGGAGGAGCGCCTAGCGGCGGCGCCCTGAGCTCTTATAAGTGCATCTAGTCTTTTACTGGATTTTTGATGATCGAATGACAACACGATTAAAAGACTAACAAGTTTGCTAAGTGTTGAACATGTAATTTATTATATTATATACACTTGAGATATGAACTTTTATATCATATGAAATGTATTAATGGTTCAATCACAAAGGCAAACTTGATGGTGCTCCATACTGTGTTGAAATGAAATTCAAGTAATGGCTTATATATTATGGGACATCTATGGTTCATAAGAAAGCAAGCATATTTGAATTGGTATATGAGACATGAGGTCTTGCATATGGAATGGTCTCATTTAAAGAGCTTGCTATGAAATCAATGTTGTTGAAGATGTTTTCACTCTATGGAATTCAATGTATGCTTATTGTTAATTCAAATCATGGTATGACTTGGATTGGCTTGTGAGGGTGAAGATAGCAAGGAAAAGGTTTCGAAGGACCAAGCGTAGGTGAAGAGCAAGCGATGGCTTGGGCGCCGAAGGACCATAGCTGTGGTGAAGAAGAAAGTACATGCATTTAGTCATGTCACTAATCAAGCTAAAGGAAGTTATATTGTGAGGAGAATCAAATTATTGTTGGATCATTTGATGAAAGTGACTTGGTGCATTGGATTTATTCACACATATGGAATTGGATCAAGTCACATGCTCAAGATGGCTATGCTCAAGCAAAAATGAAGATGAACATGTTGGCATCCTCTATTGATGATTATTGCAAGATATGGCATTGTTCGATGAAGGTTAACTCAAGAGGTTTGAATTTGATTTTATTTAAACTTGAGTTTATAGGTATGTCGTACTACTAAGAGAGATGCAACATGATGATAGTTGATTGTCTCTATGTGCTCAATTGATCAATTATATATTTCATAGACACCCCACAAATATTTCCTTGATCAGTTCTCAATAGTGAGACCTCAACCAGCAATTTTCTTTTCTCAATAAGAAAATCTGGTGTGGGGGGGCCCTCTCTCATCCAACAGTGAGACCTTAACCATCAATTTTCTTTTCTCAACAAGAAATTTTGGTGTGGGGGCAACCTCAACCAGCAATTTTTGTTTCCGACCAAGAAATTCTTGTTCAGCTCAGATCTAATCCAGCCCAATGGTCACACGCGGGGCTGAGTGATTAAGGGAGCCGCACGCCCCCTTCTCACTCCCTGGCTCATTTTCACCTTCTTCAACCTTGAGACAAAGAGCTTGCTCCTTTCTTTCTCCCAGACTCTCTCTCACTCTCGTACTTAGATCCCCATCCTTATGAGTGAGATTGGAGGGAGTTCTTTGTGGATTTCATTCCTGGAAGTAAGATCCATCTCTTGATTTGCATTTGTTACTCTTAGAGCTCGCTCCTAGACGACTAGGAGTCGCCGGAGAGCAACCAACGATTGTGGTGTGCCTCGGCAAGTTTGTGAAGGCTTCGATTCCGCCTCTGCAAGGGAAGGAATAAATCTAGTGGATTGAGGGAAGCGGTTGAAAGAGACTGCGGCTAGAGTGGATCCCGGAGTGGTCACTCGTTGCCTCCTCAATGGAGAGTAGGACTCGAGGGAGTCCGAACTTCGGTAAAACAAATATCGTGTCTCAGTTGCATTTCATTTGATATTTGTTTTGTCTCGATCTCCTTGGGTTGTGCTAGCTTGTGTGCAGATTTATTTGTGGTGGCATAACCCTCTGGAGATACCTGCAACTTGCGTTGGAAGTTGAAATCAAAGGCAGCAAGTTTGGAACTTGGTGTGCACAGCTCGTGAATGCGGGACATGTCTTCGTGACCTATCGGACATGTCCTGTATGAGCAACATGTGCTGAATTTATTTATTTGTTGTCCTAATCTTTGTGTTGCAAGTGTTTGGCTCCTAGGTTGTTTACCATATTTCATATACTTTGTGGCGTACTCAAGAGGGGTTGTATTACTCTGATTTGGGATTTCCTAGTAATTAAAAATCCCCTTCTAACGGCTTCCGCATTTTAAGTTGTTGATTTTTCAAAAATGTCTATTCACACCCCCTTTAGGCGGCATCCTAGTGTCCTTTCAGCTCTTTAGTGCGGATCGAGGGAGGAGCGCCTAACGGCAGCGGCGGCGATGACGAGCTATCGGGAGTTCGGGGTGCGGCGGCGCCCGACAGAGCCGAGCAGGAGGCGTTCGTGGGTGTGGCTAATCCCTAATAATCCGAAAAAACAGTGAGAGGCCACCATGTTACCAAAATATCCTCTATAATACAAATTACATTTTATAAATAATCTTACTCAATTTATTAGCAAAGAAAATAAAAAAAAGTACCTAGAGGTACCATGGTACTTTCTCAGCCATTGTAAAACAGCTCATAATTGTGATTCACGATCGTATAGTCCCTCAGTTCTAAATTATATGTTACTTTAGTTTTGTTATAAGCTAAACTTATCTAATTAATATTGACTAAGTTTTTAGCAAAAAATATACTAACATCTATGCGCTATCAAAATATATTAATTCTATGAAGAATTTAATAAACTACTTTGATGTTCTAAATGTTGGTGCTTTTCTATGGAGAATTTAATAAACTACTTTGATGTTCTAAATGTTGGTGCTTTTTCTATAAACTTGGTCAAAGTTAGAGAAGTTTGACTAACTAAGTGACCTAATTTTGAATGGATGGAGTAAGTAACTTCACCTTGTTATGATTTTCAGCTCTTCCTGATGTTGGAGCTGCACAAGATTATAGTTGAGCTTTGCTAGTTCCAACACCAGTTCATTAGCTCCAGTCTCTTTTCCATATTCAGCTATATGAGATTTGGTTTCATAAATTCTTACACTTCTAGGAAGGGGAATCTCAAGCGCACACTTTATTTCACTGGCTAATGATGTTTCCATGTAGGGTGCTATTGATTTTAAACACTTCGTCGTGAAGGAAATAGCCTCATCAAGTATTATCTCTCCATGCGTCCTGAGACAAGCAGCGTTGTAAAGGTTCAGTAGATCCCTTGGATTGTTTGCTGCAAAACTCCCATGTTCGTCTCTGAACTTGGCAAAGACATCTGGAACAGATAGTTCAAGAATTATTTTTGTACGTAGAACAAAATAATCTTTTTTCTTTAATGAGCAACATAATTTTGATTTGTAAAGGCTGCAGACTAGGAGTTTAATGTGTTTTGGTTACCTGATGAGACCCTGTATCCATGCTTTCGGAGAAGATAGAACCACATAGCCACTGTTTGAAGATCACAGCCACTAACATCAACGTTACTAATTTGTGTTAGCATATCACTGATCTCGTCTTCGAAAAGATGATCCAGACAAAGACGCTCCAAGACATCAATGAGATGAATCCTATGGTACAGGCTACAAGCACTTGAAGCTGCTATCAGTTTTGCCACTTCTTCCTTCAATTGTTCTGCTCGATGTACCATCCATGCCTGTTGAAATGTTTTCAGATGCATGGCGGATCAATGCTCAGCTTGAAATAAACTGAGTTTATTAGATCAACAAGATGCCACTTAATTACAGATTGTTACAAACCTTTTGAGCGGCCAGAGGACTGGAGTAGGTAAGGAAGAAATCTCCCCAGATGGATGGCTGAAAACCCGAGATGTTTCTGCTCGCACGGTCTTCCTCTTTTGGCTGCCTACTACTACTAGTGTCGGTGGTGGCGGTGGCACTAGCAACGACGACACCGGCGGCCCTGCTAGTGCTAGTCCAACCAAGTGAAGGCAGATGCCTCCTGCCCGGCCCCGGAGGGTGCCGTCGAACCAGCAGCATTTGCTTGCCAGGTGACGCCACGGCGCCGGCCATGACCATTGGCGGCGGCGCTCTGGTAGAGGGGCCAACGGCAGGACGGCAGCCACGGCTGCACTGTGCTGCTAGCTTCATGTTCATGGCGCTGCCTGTCATTTTCCAGCGATGTTCTTGGAATATGCATGCTGCTACAATTTGCGCGACAATGGCATAACCACGCATGTCTTTATGTAGCTAGGCCGAGCTTAGTAGTACTACCTACTATGTGGCCAATGTCATGTCCTTGGGCTGATTAGTGGTAAGTTTAACGTGAGCATCTTGCGTCTGGGGCTTCATTGGTTTAGTGGCAAGTTTCACGTGAACCTCTTGCGTCTGGGGCTTCATTGGTTCAGTACCACGTTTAGAGTGCTAATCTTACAACTAGGCCGACAAGAGATCCACTCAAATCTTGTAAACTCTGTTGTCCGGTTTTGCAAGCAGACACTCAGGGGAAGTCACAATCAAGCCGTGAAATTGAATCTTCTCGATGAAGTTGGCATTTCTTGATCAATGACATTGTCTACTCAGTTGAAGGAATTTAGCTGAATTCTCTAGAGCTCATGGAGAGCAATTACCTAGACTCTAGTATTTAGAACTGCTTTTGCTTCCTGAACATTTAGTTTTGCACTTCACCAGCAGTTTGCAGTGTTGAACGTGATGGCAAGCATATTTTAGTTACGAACGTGTAACACGATGTGATTATTTTTTAGGAGCCCTAGTATGAGTGTAGTATTCAGACTTGCCTTTTGTTTCCTGAGTATCTAAAACCGCATGTCGCCAGCAGTTTGCATCGTTGAATGTGATGCCAAACGTATTTTAGTGGCAAACGTGAAACATTTACGTGATTAAGATGTGATGCCGAACATATTTTAGTTACAACGTGAAACATAGGGCGTGTTTGAGACTGCTTCACGAACTCTCCGTAAACTCCACCTTAGAGCAGCTCCACAGAAAAAACTGGAGCTTGTGGAACACCCTCTAGTTGCTTTTACAACTCCACCTTTTTTTTCTCGAACAGAGCACGTGGACATTAACCTGTTTGGCTAAAAAAGCGTAAAGCGGAACTGAAAAACATGGAGCAGAACAGTCATAAACACCCTACAACAGTCATAAACACCCTACGTGTGATTATCTTGAGGTAACATAATGGCAGGATTCATAAAAAATACTTAGGTTGCAAAATGACAGATTTCATTAAAAAGAATTGCTGGTAGATGATTTTTGAAAAAGTGATTGGTGAGTTGTAAAACTGTCAAGGATGTTGATTGAAGATCATTGCTTTATAGTAGTTCACTGCACCTGATGAGACCTTGCGTGTATATGACCATACCAACGCAATTATGCAATTGACATCACAATCGTAAATTAAGTTTTCTTTGAAAAAAATTGGGTTGAACATGATCCACGCAAACACGCCCTATGTATAGAAAGGCCAGGTACATCGCCACCAGCCAATCATGTGTCCATAAATTTAGCAGAAATGGTTTTGAAACAGCATACATCAAAGAGCAGTGTAAAATGAATATTACACATCCACACCAATATCAAGCACGATGGTATTTGAGATGCGGCACAAGAACATTGTAGACAATAGGGAAAATGACCATAGGAATTTGAAAATACTGCAATCAGACACCGATGTCACGGGGCAAAATAAGCTCTGCTGCAGACATAACAATATGACAATAGTTCATCCGTTGGGCAACAAATTTTGGCAGAACTTCAACAGGTTCAGTAATGAACAATCTAAGTTGCCAACACGGCATTTTAAGCTCAGAGAGAAGTAAGAAATACGCATGGCCATTTCTAGTCCATCTTTACTCCAACAAAACCTGTAGACATAGAAGCCCAGAATAGCATAAGCAAAGGTCCCTAATCGCAGGTTATGTATATGGAATTTTTGAAAGGGTTAAGCATTGGATCAAGCTACAAGTTCAAACTTTGTTGGGAGCCACATGTCCAATTTTCTAAACAGGATAAGGTATGTTTACAACCATTCTGTTGTACCAAAAAGGCAATAAACATTCCCTAAACATCAGTGCTTGGACAGAAATATCATTTACACTTCTATGGCAAGAAAAGATGCCCAATTATAAATATAAATCGAAAAATAAAAATTGCAAGTGCTCAAATTAAGCATCACTATATCCAATACAGGGTGACAGCACTATTAAGAAATGCTGCAAAACAGCATTGATGAGCTCCAATGCAAAGAACCTGATATAATCAAATGGTAATATACATCTCATGAAACAGAATAACTGATAGAGAACTGGAAAAACATTAGTTGGAACAACTATATACACCCTCTGTCCATAAGAGTAAGCATTTTTTAGCATTAAAAAGTTTCAACAAATGTAAACACTTCTGGCATATGACGCCATCCCCATCCCTCACTGTTAATTTTCCAGCAGTTTTGTTCCTCTTATAATATTGATTGATGACTGATGAAATGCCTACATTTGTGAACAGAGGGAGTAATACTGAAAACTAATGAAATTAGATAATAATGTATATTCCACGTGTACTTGGTATCATTGAGATCTTCACAAAGTGAATTACTCCCTCAGCCAGCTATAAACTCATCGAATGAGCAAACGAAACCACAAAAGCCGAATTACCATTATTCACAGCTGAATAGACATTGTTTGCTGCTACACAGACTCAGTGTGCCTCAAAATAAACGACCGAAACCACAAACTACGATGCATTTAACCACCCAAAACTCCTAGCCTAGGTCTACAGCAATGACGAGTTCAGCCTAAGCAGAATTCGCTGTCATATGATTCGATCACAAACAACAAATTCAACATCAACCAGCCAAACAAATAGAGAATGTCAGACGTTTGAGGATCCTAACCTTAGATGCTGCTAGGGTACATGAACACTCTGACCTTGCGCCCCTGCACTCATCAAGAAAAAAAAAACATCATCAGTACAGAGCATCAATTGGGAAGCAACACATTAAACAGCGTACTGAGTGCGTCACCGACCATGGACTCAGGCGGGAGGTTCGACTTGAACTTGGCGCGGACGACGCCGGAATTGCCGTGCGGGCGGGTGACCTTACCCCAGATGCACCTGTAGCGGGTCTCACTGCTCTTGGTCTTGGCCTTGTAGATGTACGCCATGCGCTTGCCAGCGTACCACGCGACGTCCTCCTTGGTGTTCACCCCCTCGATCTGCACGAGCGACGTGGTCTCATACTGGTTCGACTTGGACCTGCACAGCCACCGCCGCAACCACCGTAAGCCGAATAGGACCGAGAAATGACAAGATCCAAGTAACACGGACGGTGGAAGAAGCGGAGGCGATGAGTTCACCTCTTGTATCCGAGGATGGTTCCCCGGACGTAGAGCCTGACGCGCTGCCCCGTGCGTCCCTTCACCATGGTGGCCGCCTGCTTCCTTCCGCTTCCGCCGCCGGACACGATAGAGAGCTCGTGCAGATTGGGGAAGACAACGAGACAGGCCGGAGGCGGGCAGGCGGCTTGTATGGAGCAGCGGACGGAGAGAAGAACGGCCTTGATCGTCTCGCAGAGTCCATCGGACGGTTGTGATGTTCTGAAGGGCTCTCTTGAGAAAGCTAGGGTTTAAGGTCGCGAGCTTAAATGGGCCATTTCGTTAATGGGTTTCTTCGCTTTTTCTGTCTTTCCATCTGGGCCATGCTGGGCCGATCTGGCAACATAACCGGCCCAATTGCGAATCGGACGCCTCGTTCCATGATATCTCGCCGACTGTGGTCCCAGGAAAACGATTAGTTGAATAAAAAAAACGATTAGTGTCCCTAAAAAAAATGATTAGTGGTCTCAGGAACTTAAAAAAAAACACATTGTTCAAAAAAAAAAGGAACTTAAAAAAACACGGGACAGGCGAAGAGTTGGCTCGGCTGCGGCCTGAAACCGTCCACTGAATCACGCGCGGGAATCAACCCAAAAAAAAAAAAATCCTGCACGCGCGCACCTAGTTCTCCGGCGGGGCCGAGCTCGACGCCGGCGCGGCCTTGCTGCGGCGCCGCTCCTCAGTCCGCCGCCTCAGCGGGAGCGGGGTCGCTACGGCCCTTGTCTAGGGGCGTGAAGTCGACACCCATCTCGGCGTGGATTGTATTCTTCTTCCCTCGGTAAGTAACCCTACTTGCTTAGGGCCGATGTCTCCGGCTTCTAATCAACTCTGAAACCCTTCGATCTCCAATGGGTTTGCTGCAGAATTTCGTGGTGTAGTGGTGCTCTAGGAGACCAATCCATCCATCCATGGTTCGATTAGGTTCGTGTTCCTCATCTTCAGCTCGCAGGATCGATAGATGCCACGCTATTTAATGCTCAATTGTGGTGCCGATGCAGTTTGTTCTCCTGAAAAGTAACGGGGCTTTCACCCTAAGTCAGCCCCTTGCCACAATCTGCTCATCTATCTGGAGCCTACACCACTGCTATTCTCAGATCAATATTGGTATCCTCCGCTGTGTGCCTCCCAACAACCCCCCCCCCCCCCCCCCCCCACCCCACACCCAACCCCTCTGTTTTGTTAGTATCTCGAGAAAATAGATTGTTGCAATGGTATAATGCTATTTTGGTACATATTTTGTTTTGTGATAGAGAATTGGGACATTTGGAAGAGAACCAAGGTGGCAAGTTGTGGATTTTGATTGACATTTTGTCAGGTCCTCATTTCAGTTAAGTTCATGGAACAGAACTCTTACCTACAGAAGGCTACACTGGCTTGCTTATCCTCCACAAATTCCTATTATTTTTTTAAAAAAATGCATTGTCTGGATTATTATGGTTTAAATTTAATTTTCTCGAACATGCAGGAGAGCTGTGTATCATTATATATTAAGAAGAGAACAAAACACGGGTAAGATCCCTTACAAAAGAACCACACAAACCCCCACCAAACCTACATGTTGAAATAAACATTGTTGTGCAGTCATATCCTGTCTGCATAATCTGACCATCTTACATTTAAATTTATGTTTCACAATCTTGCACATTACATTCTCTGATATTGAAGCTTTAGGTCATCATTGGTATTCATGATATTTCTTTTTATGGTTTAATATTGTATTGTATTGTACCTGTGATGCAATCGTTTTGTTTTTTTAGATTTAGATGTTTGGCTTAAAGTTGGCTTATTTCAAAACTTCATATTTTCGAAATTTGGATGAGTGTGTTATGCCTGACATCTGCTATAAAGAGTCACTTTAAACATGTTGCAACTATGTTATTTCTATGTGCCAATAAAACATGGTTATGTGGGTGATAAGTGTAACCCAAGTTTTGATCGTACATGGGTGTTTGTTCATATCTTTGTGTTATGCTATAGTTTTACTGACTGTGCAACACATTGTATTGATCCTAACACAAGTTTTTACACTTTATGGGTGGTAGGTTCTAGGAATCCTGCTGTTTTGGTTAAAACACTATTGCATCATCAAATATGGAAGTCGATGATGATGTGGAGGAGGATGAGATAGAATTTTGCCCTTTCCTTAGGGAAGGATCTTCGTCTGAGACCTCATCAAGCCTTACATCAGAAGCAGAATGCGAGGTATATAGTTCTGACAATCGGCCAAGTGGCCAGACATATTTGCAGAATAGTGTAGTTAATGAAAATACAAGTGACAGTGCACTTCCTCAAAATAGACTGTCGTCTCAAGGTCTTGTCAACGAAATATTTCCAGAAGAAACGTCTACCCAGGTTAATCTTGAGAATGGATTGGAAAAAGACGTTTTAGCAAGCAAAGCTGCTTGCTCTCCAACAGTGCAAAACCCTCTCCAAATTAGTGAGGAAGATGCAATTTGCAGACGGACGAGGGCAAGATACTCACTAGCAAACTATTCACTTGAGGAATTGGAGACCTTTCTCCAGGAATCAGATGACGATAGTGGCCTGCAAAATGTTGATGAAGAAGAGGAATACCGCAAGTTTCTTGCTTCTGTCCTGTCTGGTATAGGCAATGACACACAGGCATTCCAGGGGGACGAAAATCAGGATGAAGATGATAATGATGCAGACTTTGAGCTCGAGATTGAGGAGGCCCTAGAAAGTGATGGTGATGAAAATGCTGAGAACTATGGCGACACAAATCATAGGAAAGAGAAAGGTGGACGTAGGCCTCAGACTAGGCAGAGGCGGCCATTTACCGAGTTGTCTGGGACTCGTAGCTGTCATCGGGAATCTGATAAAACTAATTTTAGATCAATTCTGCCATATATTCCATCTGCATTGGTGACTCCTGCTCATGCTTTTGGATGGCAATATCCTACCCAGAATGCCCTTTCCCCTTCATCCTTGGTTTCAGTACCGTGTGCACCTTTAGCATGTGGATTTACTGATCAGCAACTCGGGCAACTGCATGTGATGATATATGAGCATGTTCAGCTCCTTATCCAAACATTTTCCCTATGTATTCTTGATTCGTCTAAACAAGATGTGGCTAATAATGTCAAAAAGATGATAGTTGAGTTGGTTGGCTTTCGTGATCAAGCATTGGCTAGGAGTGCTCCTCAACAGCATATCGTTTTTGAATCCCGGCATCTCTCATCTAGTTTTGTTTCTTCTGAAAATTTGGAATGCCAATGGATGCCGTTAATCAAGAGTCCTGTTATATCCATCCTTGATGTCGCACCGCTTGAGTTGGCCCTCAGCTATTTAAGTGATGTCACAACTGGTAAGTTCAAGATTGGTACATGGGCCAATTTTTTATACTTCGCTTCTTTTGTTTGTCACCATTTTATCGGTAACTTTGCTTGCATATTGAATTTACAGCTGTCGTGAAGTATAGAAGAAGTCATGTGGATGGCACTGCTGACAAAACCCGCAGGAAAGAGCCCCTGTTTCCTTCACCATTTATTAACAGTTGCAAAGAAGTGAATAATGTTTCTCAAGATAGATCAAATAGTGTGCCTACAGCATCATCTCCTTCATCTGGGCAGTTGCAGCAGAAGAAATCGTTGGCTGCTACCCTGCTTGAGCGTACTAAAAAGGGCACAGTTGCTCTTGTTCCTGCTGACATTGCAAGATTAGCACAGAGATTCTTTTCACTTTTCAATTTTGCACTCTTTCCTCATAAGCCACCTGAAGGGCAGGCCTGGTGCAGCAGGTGAGTGCTAGCTCGCCGAGTCACCAGGTCCTGGGTTCGAAGCCGTCTCTCTGCAGAATTTCTGCAGGGGTAAGACTTTGTTTCGGTTATTCCTTTCCCCAGACCCCACTCGTGTGGGAGCCTCTGGCACTGGGTCTGTCCTCATAAGCCACCTCCTTCACCTATGGCGAATAGAGTGTTTTTCACTGATGCAGAGGACAGGTGTGTTTTACATCTTCTCCAAGATTTATTTTGAAATTGAATTCGTGCATGCTTCCTTGCCATCTTGACTTCAAAACATAGAAAATCAAGAAAGCTGAATAGTTAGGTTTTGTTGAACTGCACACTGTTTTTATTTCTGTATGATATTTGTTATGCAAATTGTGTGTTTACTTCCTCATCTGCTGTATCACAGCTATTCCATTCATCTTTTTGTTTTCAACTTTCCTCAAGGTTGCCTCCTTTTGTATGGTTAATTGTATCATGGTTGCTTTGTTGTTATTACCACTTTCCTAAAGGACATCATGTAGAGTGCCCTCCTCAATTGTATAGCTGATATGATGCCTGTCACTTTCTTTTCATGGTTAATTTTATAGTACATTATCTGCCTGCAGATTGTTAGCTCTAGGAATTCTGGAATATAATAATGACTGGGAAGCAATACAAAAGCGCTTTCTTCCTTGTAAATCAAAGCATCAGGTATTTTTTTGGTTACTCCTTTTTATCGCAAAATTTTCTTCAAGATCCAAAAGTTTCCGTTTATGATTTGTCAGGCGCAAATCAACAGTTCTTTTTATCATCTATTTGGTGAAGATTGACATGTCATGAAATAGTTTCAGTTTCTTTTTATCTTAATCTAACAAAAAAAATTGAGAGTAATGAAGGACATGAAACGCCTTGAAGGATTTAGTATAGAAAAAGGAGTTGTTTTGACTGTATTGACATGGCAATAACATTTTTTACCTTGCTGGCATTAACTCTTGGCCTAAAGTTGATGTATGCTCTCAGTACTGCCAAAGCAGGGTGCTTTTTCAATAAAGATTTTGAAGTCTGAACATTTATTGTCACAAAGGTCTCGTTGCCAATTTACTTTGCTTTCCTTTTGACTGCACATGCAAGTAAGCTTGGATGAAATCCTTCATTTAACTTCCCTCGACGGGTGCGAAGGGTAAGGAAGCTAGCCGAGCCAACTAGGATTCGTCTAGGTAGCTGGAACGTAGGGTCCCTAACGGGTAAGTTAAGAGAGCTAGTCGATGCAGCAATTAGGAGGCGTGTAAATATTCTATGCGTTCAGGAGACTAAATGGAAGGGCCAGAAGGCGAAGGAGGGACCTTTGGAATGATAATGTTATGCAAATCAAGTACCCAAGGCTGTATTCCTTTGCAAAAAAACAAAAACATCTCAGTTGCTCAGTTTCTGACAAACAACACTCTGGAGATGCAGTTTCATCTTCCTCTTTCTGAGCAAGCTTATCAAGAATATCAAAGTCTGCAAGATTACTTTCAAACATTTCAGGTGCAACAGGGAGCTAAGGATTCTTGGCATTACATTTGGGGAAACAGTACCTACACCTCTTCTAGGTTCTACAATTTCCCCTTAAGTAATATTCACCCACCTGCCCCCTTCATTTGGATTTGGGACTCCAAGTGCTGCAACAAGCTCAGAGTTTTTTCTTGGTTGCTTCTAATGGATAGACTAAATACAAGAAATATTCTCAAAAGGAAAAGGCACAAGCTGGAAGGAAACAACTACAATTGTGTCCTTTGCAACAACAATATGGAAGAAACTACTTTTCATCTCTTCTTCAGTTGCCCTTTTAGTCAAGCTTGCTGGCAACACCTTGGAATTCAATGGGATTTCACCACTAGCTTCTTCCAGATGATGATTCAAGCCAAACAACAATTTTTGAATCCTTTCTTCATGGAGTTCTTCATCATTGGGGCATGGCAGATTTGGAAACAGAGAAACAACTTTATCTTCGATCGTGACCGTCCCTCCTTTGATTCTTGGAGACAAAATTTCCTTGATGAGGCTAGGCTTCAAGCTTCTAGATTTTGCGATTCCAAAAGAACAGCTTTTCTTCTCCTTCTTGACCTCTTTGGCTGAGTTTGCTTTCTTTGGCCTTGCTCGGGCCTCCTTTCTTTGGTCTTCCCTTTGTGCAGCTCTTTGACCTCTCTATACAGTAGTAGTAGTAGTTGTTGTTGTTTTTCAATAAAATAAAATCTACAGTGGGGGCCTCCCCTGCTGTATTCACGACTCAAAAAAAGAAGGCGAAGGAGGTAGAGGATACTGGCTTCAAACTTTGGTACACGGGGACAATATCAGGTAGGAATGGTGTAGCCAACTTGATCGATAGAAGCCTTAAGGATGGAGTCGTTGATGTTAGGAGGCAAAACGACCAAGTTATCCTAGTCAGGCTGGTAGTTGGAGATTCGGCTCTGAATGTGATAAGTGCCTACACCCCTCAGGTAGGTCTTAGCGAGGGCACCTAGAGGCAGTTTTGGGAAGATTTTGGTAGCATGGTTAGTACCGTGCCTATCAACGAGAAACTCTTCATAGGAGGAGACCTCAACGGCCATGTGGGTGCGACTAATGTAGGTTTCGAGCAGGTGCACGGGGGGTTCGGGTATGGTAGTAGGAATCAAGAGGGGGAGGATGTTTTGAACTTCGCGTTGGCCTACGACTTGTTGATAGCGAACACCCTGTTTAGGAAGAGGGAATCCCATCTAGTGACCTTTCGTAGTGGACAACATTCGAGCCAGATCGACTTTATCCTTGCAAGGAGGGATGATAGATGTGCTTGCTTTGATTGTAAGGTGTTACCTGGGGAGTGTGTTGTCCCTCAACACAAGCTTGTGGTGGCGGACTTTCGCTTTCGGGTACGTGTCCACTGGGACAAATGGGCCAAGATTGCGAGAACGAAGTGGTGGAAGCTTAGAGGGGAGGCAACGCAAACGTTTAAGAAGAGGATGCTAGGCGAGGGGCCTTGGAAAGAAGGAGAAGATGCCGACGACATGTGGCTAAAGATGGCAACATGTGTCTGGAAGGTGGCTTTAGAAGTGTTTGGCGTGAGTAGGGGAGGCAAACGGGAAGCGAAAGACACCTGGTGGTGGAATGACGAGGTGCAAAGGGCTATTAGGGAGGAGTGTTTCAAGCGCCTCCACCATGACAAGAGTGCAGCCAACATCGAGGGCTATGAAATAGCGAAGAGGGTTGCAAAGCGAGTTATGAGTGTAGCAAAAGGTCAGGCGTATGATGGTCTTTATCAACGGCTAGGCACGAAGGAAGGGGAGAAGGACATTTATAGGATGGCTAGGATCCGCGAGAGGAAGACAAGGGACATCAACCAAATAAAATGCATCAAGGATGGGACAGATTGACTTCTGGTGAAGGATGAGGAGATCGAGGACAGATGGAGAAAGTACTTCGACAAGTTGTTTAATGAGGAGAATGAGGGTCCTGCCCTTGGGTTGGACGACTCATTTGATATACTAACAGACGCTTTGTGAGGAGAATTCAAGAGGCAGAGATCGGGGAGGCTTTGAAGAGGATGAAGGGAGGTAAAGCGATGGGCCCTGATGGTATCCGCATTGAGGTGTGGAGATGCCTAGGCGCTAGAGCGATAGTATGGTTAACTAAGCTTTTTAACCTTATTTTTCGGTCTAACAAGATACCTGAAGAATGGAGAAGTATATTTGTATCTATCTTCAAGAACAAGGGAGGTTGTACTAACTACCGTGGGATTAAGTTGATGAGCCATACGATGAAGCTCTGGGAGAGGGTTATCGAGCATCACCTAAGGAGAGTGACAAGTGTGACCCAAAATCAGTTTGGGTTCATGCCTGCTAGGTCGACCATGGAGGCGATTTTCTTATTACGACAATTGATGGAGAGATATAGGGAGCAGAAGAAGGACTTGCACGTGGTCTTTATTGACCTCGAGAAGGCATATGACAAAGTACCGAGAAATATCTGTTGGAGTATGTGTTTAGGCCCATGAGGCTAAGGCCCATGTGGCCCATGTATGGAACCTATATAGCTACCCTTCTAGGGTTAGTCCTAATTGATAGAGAATCAATTTCCAACATGGTATCTAGCCTAGGTTTTCCTCTCTCCCTATCCTGAGCCGCCGGCCAGCCACCACCCGCCGGCGCTGCTCCCACTGCCGCCGCCGGCCATGGCTGACCGGCCTCCCTCCTCTCCCTCCTTCTCCTTCTTCCCTTCCCCCTCCACCCCATCCTGGGCGCAAATCGCGGCATCTCCTCCTGGGGCCGCGCCCGCTGCCGTGCTCCCTACTGCGGGTCTCCCGCTCCCTGCCGCGCCCGGGGCGGGGGCGGACGTCCAGGGTGCGCGTGGTTCCCTTCCCCCTCGCGCCTCCCTTCCCCATCCCATGGACGGCCGCACCTCCCTCCCACACCCTACCCCACTGGTGGCGGCCTTCACTGCAGGCACGGACGCCGCGGGTTCAGGCACTAGAGAGGACGCGGCTCCTGCTGCTGGGGCTGAGGCTCCCCTCCAGCCGGCGGCTGGATCTCCCCTGCTCCCTGCCGGATCTGCCACTGCCGCCCTCCAGACCGCCCTTCACAGCCTCCTGGGTACCGATGCCGGGGGCGCTGACCATCTTCACACCGCCCTCGCTGCCCTCCTACGCGCTGCCGGGACTGATGTCGCCGTCCACCCTCGAGCAGCCATGGCTACGGGTGGGGGTACGCCTCCTCTTCCTGGCACGAGTTCTGACTCCGTCCTCACTGCCGCCCTTGTCGCTGCCCGCGCGGCCGCCGCGGAGGGGCAGGCTCGTCTGCGTGCGGCCGCCGCCGTCTGGGAGCGTGAGCGCGACGCGGCTGACGCCCTGGCTCGCCAAATCGCCGAGGCCGAGCATCTTCTCATCTCTCCCGCGGGCCAGGACGCCGGCGCCACCTCCTCTGCCTCGCCGGGACGCCGCGTGTCACACCCTACCGTCCTCTGGCACGACCCGGCTGACCCGCTCGTGGCACAGCTGCACTACCAGGCGGGGGGGGGGGTCCAGAACATTCGCCTACTCGTTCCGGTCGTCCTCGAACCGGAGTCGCCCTCGTACGCCCGCTGGCGGGACCTGGTGCTCCTTACCCTTCGCCGCTACGCCCTCGACGACCACGTCCTCATCGACTCCTCCGTCGCCGTCCAGACGCCGTCGTGGCTCCGTCTCGACAACATCGTCCTCTCCTGGATCCTGGGGACGATCTCTCTGGACCTCCACGACCTCGTCCGCACCTCTCCAGACGCGCGCCTGGCGTGGCTCGCTCTTGAGGGCCAGTTCTTGGGCAACGCTGAGGCCCGGGCTCTGCGTCTCGACGCGAGCTTCCGTACTTTCGTCCAGGGTGACCTCTCCGTCGGCGAGTTTTGCCGTCGGATGAAGGGCATGGCTGACTCCCTGGGGGACCTCGAGTGGCCCGTCGAGGATCGCATCTTGGTCCTCAACGTCCTCCGGGGGCTCAGCGACCGCTATGCCCACCTCAGGACGTGGATCACCCGTCAGAGGCCCTTCCCCACCTTCCTGGAGGTCCGTGACGATCTTGTCATGGAGGAGCTCACGCGGGGCCTCCAGCCGGGATCCACCACTTCCACGGGGTCCTCGTCCTCCTCGACGGCCCTGGCTGCTACTTCGCCGTGTCCTGCTCCACCGCGGTCGTCGGCTCCGCCTCCGTCGTCTCTCCTGGGCCCTCCTCCCTCCGGGCCGAGCGGAGGTGGGGGGTCGTGGCTCTCGTCGTCGCCGTGGAGGGGGCCGCGGGGGTGGTCAATCCCAGGCTCCGGCACCGGCTGGGACACACGGGGGGCACCATGGCCTTCGTTCCAGAACCCGTGGTCCGGTCGCATCTCCATGTGGCCCTACCACGCCCCCGGAGCCGACACACGCCCACCGATGGCCATGCTCACCGGAGCTCCTCCTGCTGGTCCTTCACCCGGCGTCTTCCCTGCTACGCCGTGGGTTCCACCCTCCGGGACTCCACCGGGGGTCGCCGGCTGGGATCAGACGGCCCTGGCTCGCTCGTTCAGCACCATGGGCCTGACACCTCCGGTCGGACCCGAGTGGATCGCTGATTCGGGGGCCACCTACCACACTACTCCTGACCCCGGTATACTTTCGTCGATTCACTCTCCCTCTTCCTCTCTTCCTTCGTCCATTATGGTCGCTAATGGTTCTTGTATTCCTGTCTCGTCTGTGGGTACCGCCGGTGCTCATGGCTCCTTTCGTCTTCCTGATGTTCTTGTTGCTCCTTCTATGGTTCATAATCTTTTTTCTATTCGATGTTTTACAGCTGACAATTCTTGTTCTGTGGAATTTGACTCTTCTGGTCTTACTGTAAAGGATTTGGCTTCCCGGCGTCCTCTGCTCCGATGTGACAGCACCGGGTCCCTTTACACTCTTCGCTTCCCGGCGGCTCCTTCGTCTTCTTCGCCGCCCGTTTTGTCAGCTGCCTTCGTCGCTTCTACTTCCTCTACCACCTGGCACCGGCGCCTCGGCCATCCTGGCCGTGATGCCCTGATACAGCTCAGTCGTAGCTCCGGTCTTCCATATACTCGAGCTCATGATGAGCATCTGTGTCATGCGTGCCAATTGGGCCGACATGTTTGTCTTCCTTTTTCTAGTTCTACTTCCCATGCGGCCCACATTTTTGATCTTGTACATTGCGACCTATGGACATCTCCTATTATGAGTATTTCTGGTTATAAGTACTATCTTGTGGTTGTTGATGATTTTTCGCATTATTCGTGGACTTTTCCTCTCCGTGCGAAGTCTGATACGTTTACCACGCTCCTCCACTTCTTTACGTGGGTGTCCACACAGTTCGGCCTCACCATCAAGGCCGTCCAGTGTGACAATGGTCGCGAGTTTGATAACTCTGCCTCCCGCGATTTCTTTTTCTCACGGTGTTCAGCTCCGCATGTCTTGTCCATACACCTCCTCGCAGAATGGCAAGGCTGAGCGGATGATCCGCACCACCAATGACACCGTGCGTACCCTTCTCTTTCAGGCCTCTCTTCCCGCTCGCTTCTGGGCTGAGGGCCTGCACACCTCCACCTACCTTCTTAACCGCCTTCCTTCTGCGGCCTGCCCCGCTCCCACTCCTCACCACGCCCTCTTTGGTACCCCGCCGCGGTACGATCACCTCCGCGTGTTTTGGTGTGCGTGTTACCCCAACACCGCTGCCACTTCCTCTTACAAACTGGACCCCCGCTCCACGCTCTGTGTCTTTCTCGGGTACTCCCCGGATCACAAGGGGTACCGGTGCTATGACCTTACCTCCCGCCGTGTTCTCATCTCGCGTCATGTGATGTTCGATGAGTCCGTCTTTCCCTTTTCCAGCACTACCACCTCTCCGGTACCTGACCCACCCTCTCTGTTTCCCACTGACCCGGTGGTCCAACCACCTTTTCTGTGGTCTCCTGCAGGTACCGCCTCGCCGCGCTCCACGCCGGCTACCGGTCCCGGATCCCCTGCGGGTCCGGGCCCATCGTCCTCCGGCGCGGCCCCGTCTTCTCCAGTTGGTGCAGACCCGGGGCCTTCGTCCCCCGCTTCTGCCCCGGGGGGGGTCGTGCCAGTCGCCGACGCCGGATCCCGTCCCGGTACCTGCCCCGGCACCTCCGTCGAGGTTCGCCGCGCCGGTACGGGTGTACCATCGCAGGCCGCGGCCGCAGTCGCTCGTGGTCCCTTCTCCACCAGGGACGCCGACACCACCGCCGCAGTCCCCGCCGGCTCGTGGTGCCCCGCCGGTCTACCACCCGCCGCTGCTTCACTGACACCCGCGGCATGTTCACCCGATGGTGACCAGACACGCGGCTGGCACACTGCCGCCTCGTGTCCTCGAGGCTTCGACCGGCGACGCGGTGGTCTCTCCTGTACCCTCTTTCGTCCGCGACGCCCTGTTGGACCCTCACTGGCGCCGCGCGATGGAAGAGGAGTACGCCGCGCTACTCGCCAACCAGACATGGGAGTTGGTGCCCCGGCCGTCGGGCGCCAATGTCGTCACCGGCAAGTGGATTTGGACCCACAAGCGCCGGGCCGACGGCTCTCTCGAGCGCTACAAGGCTCGGTGGGTCCTCCGGGGTTTCACTCAGCGCCCTGGCGTCGACTACGATGAGACCTTCAGCCCGGTGGTCAAGCCGGCCACCGTCCGTACCGTGCTATCGCTGGCGCTTGCTCGGTCTTGGCCCGTCCATCAGCTGGACGTCAAGAACGCCTTCCTCCACGGCCTTCTCACCGAGACGGTGTACTGCAGTCAGCCAGCGGGGTTCGTCGACACCACCCGTCCTGACATGGTTTGCCGGCTCAACAGGTCCCTCTACGGCCTCAAGCAGGCACCTCGGGCGTGGAACCACCGGTTCGCCGCTTTCTTGCTGACCCTGGGGTTCATGGAGGCCAAGTCCGATACGTCTCTGTTCGTCTACCACCATGGAGCCGACACTGCATACTTGCTGCTCTATGTTGATGACATTGTCCTCACCGCCTCCAGTGAGCCACTTCTTCGCCGGATCATCACCGCTCTCCAGCAGGAGTTCGCGATGAAGGATCTGGGAGAGCTCCACCACTTCCTCGGTGTCACTGTTGAGCACCGTCCTACCGGGCTCCTACTTCATCAGCGACAGTACACTCGGGACATCCTGAAGCGGGCTGGGATGACTGACTGTAACCCCTGCTCCACTCCGGTCGACACTCAGGGCAAGCTGTCTGAGGCTGAGGGACCACCGGTGGCCGATCCCACTGCGTACAGGAGTCTCGCCGGGGCCCTTCAGTACCTCACCTTCACCCGGCCGGACATCACCTATGCAGTTCAGCAGGTCTGCCTCCATATGCATGACCCCTGGGAGCCTCACCTCACGGCTCTCAAGCGCCTCCTCCGCTACCTTCGGGGCACGCTCGACTACGGCCTCCTCCACCGGGCCTCCTCCACCGACCTCACCGTTTACACCGACGCTGACTGGGCCGGGTGCCCGGATACTCGCCGCTCCACCTCTGGCTACGCCGTCTTCCTGGGCGGCAACATGGTGTCTTGGTCGTCCAAGCGCCAGCCGGTGGTCTCCCGGTCCAGCGCCGAGGCGGAGTACCGCGCCGTTGCTAACGGCGTGGCGGAGGCCGCCTGGCTCAGGCAGCTACTTGCGGAGTTGCACACTCCGCCCTCCCGGAGCACACTGATCTACTGCGACAACGTCAGTGCGGTCTACCTCTCCACCAACCCCATCCAGCACCAGCGGACAAAGCATGTGGAGATCGACCTCCACTTTGTCCGTGATCGGGTGGCCATGGGCGAGGTACGGGTCCTTCATGTTCCGACGACCTCCCAGTTCGCGGACATCTTCACCAAAGGCCTCCCGTCCTCGACCTTCGCCGAGTTTCGCTCCAGCCTCAACATCACCGGTGGCTAGTTGCGTCTGTGGGGGAATGAATTAACATGCAGCTCTCCTGCTTATTCGAAGGGGGGAAATCCTTCATCTAATCTCTGCATACAATCACAACCTGAGACTGTTTGTTCAATTTTCTATAATGCCTATTGCTTAGTTGTTGTCTTAAATTGTTAGTTGATCATGATCTTTAGTAATTCCTTGTTCTGGACTTGTGTATTATGCCTGCTGAGTGAAATAATTTCTTTGGTGCAGATATTTGTGAGACAAAAGAATCGTAGCTCCTCCAAAGCTCCTGATAATCCAGTTAAGGTAAATATTTTGCCCTTCTTCATTTACTGGAAGATAAGATGCTGAATTCACTTTATGCGTCTTTTAGGGTTCAACATTCAACGTCATGGTCAAATTGTCCATTGAGTTGCATAGTAGTGTAACATATTAACAGTTCATGCTAACAAATAGGAGTATGTTGTTCTCATTCCATATTGTGTAGTATTGAAGTTTTGGTTTTGAACTGATCTTTAAACATTGAAGAGAGTGCTTTATAAAATCCTGTATTGTGTACGTAGTGAAGTTTCTGCTGCAGCACTTACACTGTTGATAATTTTTATCTATCTCATTCTGATATCTATACCATTTTGCTTATGTGCCAACAAAATAGTAGTATTTTATTTTATTTAAATTTCTTGGCAAGATTTGTGGACAAATCACATTTTTTTAATGATGTACTCAGTAGCAAACTGGAGATGTTTTTTTACTACTCTCTTAGCGGCACATGTTGCTCTGCTTGTGTGTGGAGCTATATTATTCAACCTCTGTCTACTAGATTTTTTCAAAGAGTATGTATATATATGTTGTGGAAGAGTTTGTCTGTGTGTTCCCTTGTTCTGATACTGGTTTGGGTTGGGTTGATTTTGCCATGTTCTGTATTATCATGGTCAACCATCAGGATGGGAGATTTTGAGCTCATTGACTGCTTTCAGCAAAACCCAACATAATAGCCTTCCAACTAACTATATTCTTATCTGAATTAATGCAGGATGTGCGCCGTATGAAGGCATCTCCATTGACAGTCGAGGAGAAAGAATGTATCGAGAAGGTGATAACTTGTGACTGCAGGCTATCTTATTTTTTTCATGTTTGATTTTTGTCGCATAATTTCTTCCATACCTACTGCGATTTCAGGGGCTGAGGATATTCAAAAACGACTGGACATCAGTTTGGAAGTTTGTAGTGCCACATAGAGATCCTTCACTGCTCCAACGTCAATGGAGAGTTGCCAGTGGAGTCCAGAAATCTTACAGTAAAAGTGATGCTCAAAAAGAAAGAAGGCGAACATATGAAGCAAAGAGGAGAAAGCTGAGAGTATCCATGCCCGATTCACGCCATGGGCAAGAGGTTAGTATGTTTCTTTAACTTGTAGGATATTCAAATAATATCTTAATCTCCATCTAAAGTGATGTCGTTGAGCATAATTTTTAATGCTTTCATCACAGGCTGATAACAATGCTTCCGAAGATGCTGAAAATGATGATGATTCATATGTCAATGAAGCATTTTTGGAAGACACAGATAGTATGCCTGTAACACCCCAAAATTTGCAAACTTTTCAAATGGGATAAAATGATTTAATTTTGTATTTTTTGTGCTCATGAAAACATAGGGAAATAATATTTTTTTTTTGTGATGATTGGTTTTTGCTCAGAGTGCAAAAGAATTCAAAGTCTATTTGAAATTGCTTTGCAAAATCCGGTTTTGGAAAAAGAAAAGGAAAAGGAATTAATTCCTTTCCCCTCTCTCTCATTTCAGCCTGTTGGCCCAGTGGCCGCGCGCCCGAAGGCCACAGCCCAGCTCAGCCTCAGGTCGGCCTTTTTCCTCAGCTCAGCCCAATCCGTCTCTTTGGCCCGTGGCTGTTTCGTTCATTGGGCGGCCCGTTTCGGCCGCACAGCAACAGGCCAGCGCCTCTTTCCTCGCTGTTGTCACCGACAGGTGGACCCCGCGGCGCCACCTCCTTCTGTCTCAAGTCGGGATCGACCCGGACTCTGCAGTCGCCGCCTGATCCGAGATGTGCGGGATCGTCCGCACCTGAAGGCCCAAATAAAACCCGGGTCCCAGGAGCCGTGCTGCCCTAGCCTAACCCTAGGACCGCTGTTTGGGTTCCGCCGATAGCCGAGCTCCGCCCACCGCCGTGGAGGCTGCTGTATGCCGTTCTCCACCGCCCGAAGGCCACTTCCGAGCATCACGTCGAGGTTCCGAAGTTCTAGGATCCCGCTCTGTTTGTTCTCCTGTGCGTCGCTCTCTTTTTCCTTGTACATGTCGTTCATCATCCCCGAACTCTTGCAGGAAGCCATCGTTGCCCGTCCGAACTCGTTGCTTTCGACGTTTGTTCTAGTTCATCAAAAATCTTTGTGGTGAGTTCGCTGCGATCTGATGGCCGCTCCATACTTATGCTTTGAACACACAACACCGAGACGTGTATATATAGGTTGAGTTCATGGAAGCTTCATCGCCGGCCATGACCATTGCGTTGCCTTCTTTGCTTGCTAGCTTGCTGACGTACATGCTAGCCTTGATGACCTCATATATTTTCTGGCCGTTTTCCTTTACAAAATTAAATGCAGAAATACAAAGGAAATACACATATTCTTATAATTACCATGACATATCCGTTCCAGTAGCTTCTTGTGCCGACGTGATCTACATGTTAGAAAACGATCCATGTTTATGTGCCCCATGCTTTTGGATATATTTAAATATTATAAATTGATTAACGATTATGCAAACATGTTTCTAAATTAGAACAATGTTGACCTTTTATATTTAAATGTAAACTTGATTAAATTTAAATTAAATATGTTTTGGTATAATATGCTATATGTGTGTTTATAATAATTAATTCTACTTTAGTTTTCTAATTTAAATATATTTGACTTAATTCAACTTAGATATTTCTTTAGGTATCTTGTATATGTTTTATACATAATTGAAACAAACGGATCCTATAGTTTTCTTTTTGTCATACATGTTTTGTATAATCATTGAAATAAATGAAGCCTGTAGTTTTCTTTTCAAAGTAAATCATCCGGTAGTCGTTTCTTTCGCACCATAGCTCTGGTTAGTGTGTTTTCATATTTGTGTGCTCGTAGCAATGTGTAGTTTCGCTTTCAAATCTTTTGCTTGACTGGCGTATTGTTCTAATTTAAATTGTATGCTATGCATGTGTGCTTGGATTCTTGTGTGGTGTTCTATGATTGTGTCCAGTCGGTGAGCTTTACGTTGGTGATAAAAAAAAAAGATGGTAATCAAGAATAAGTTCCTTGGAGGTTTGGACTTGAAGAAGGATCGAAAGTCTAAGGCAAGTATAGTTGGGACAATCCTTGTTACCTACACATCATAATTCATGTCATGATTGCATGTGTCTTGCTACCCTGAGAGGATTACCCGAGTGTTGTTACCTTTTTCCTTGTTAACTTGGGTTTTGCATATGGGAAGTACTATGCTAGCGCTCAATTAACCATGATCCTGTAACATGATTAAAGATGCCCTTGTTATTGTTGAAAGATGACTTAAAACAACTTTTACAATTCTGTTTAAGGGGGCTAGGAGCATGGTGTTGAGATGGTGCTCTAGTTTTCTCTCCGTAAGGACTTATTCTGTAAGTGAATCATCCGGGACTTACAGTACAACTGTGAGGGCTATATGGCTCTGGCTCTAGTTATCCGTTGAGACCTTTTCTAGCTTGTGAGAGGGATAGCTGAATTGGGTATAGTGCAGTCTCTGTCCTTTGTGTATAGTCGTGATGAAATGTGCCAGTTGGAAGGGGGTGTCCTATATCTGACGACAAAGCGTCTCCTTGCTCGTTAGACGAACTCTCGGGTGGCTTTATATGTTTGTGGTGTCTAGGGAGTTATAAACCCGATTCATTGCAAAGCATGACTCACAGTGAAAGTGTACACCTCTGCGCAGAGTTAAAAACTATCATGATAGCCTTGCCCAGGGTCACGGGCGGCCAAGGGATTCTTATGGAATAGATACACCTGTTTAATTCTTGTCATATGATTAATCTTGTTGTTTTAATGTTATTCTTTAGTTCATGTTTACAATGATCATGTGGTTTGGGAAGTGCTAATACCTTGATGCTAAGAAAGCTAAAACTTGATATTCACTAAAAGCTAATGCAGTAAACCAGTGTCAGCCATTTGAGTCTCATAAACCCCTGCTATGCTTGCGGAGTTCGACATGGACTCACCCTTGCTATTTCCCCCACACTTCAGGAGAGATAGTAGGCTTGTGATCAACCAGTCAGTTGTTGCTGTGGATTTGGAGTCTTCACCTGAAGATCGAAGTTGTCCTTGCGCTGTTTGCACTCTGAGGTTATATTTCTATTACTATTACGCTATGTATTTAAGCATTTGTCTTTTGATATTACACATATTTGTAGCTATATGTGAGAATTGACTTCCTGGGCTCACATATAGTGTGTATCTGGTTTGTTTTTTTTAAACCAGGTGTTACAAAGTGGTATCAGAGCGATGCTGACTGTAGGACGCAAGCCTAGTTAGCTCTTGGTCGTTTTCTGAAATTTATTTTGTTATAAAATCTATTTTCTAGCTCCTTGACCATTGATTTGACTATTACCCATCCTTGTCTTATTGTCTCTACACCTTGAATAGCTTCCTTTGAGCTATTGCTTTCTTATGTTGTTTTGAGATGATTTACAAAATTTTCTTGTCTCATCTTGTTCAAAGTTTCAATGGCCTGGACCATCCAAGCCCTCTATCAGAAATTGGAAGAAAGTCAACTAGAATTGGCAGAAGTAAGGCAACACTATGAGAAGCCCTAGACGAGATCAATGAAGTAGAGGACGTGACCTCCTCGACCTCATGCAAGAGATGATACCTTGGATGCCCCTGTTGCCATATCGTCCTTAAGAATTAGGAGTTTATGACCATTTGTAATAAAACCGTTAGTAGCAAAAGTTGAGTCGAGTCTGTGTGCCTTGTGAATTTTTAGTGTTTGGTTGATTTGCTTTAGTGCTTATATTTGAGTTGCATCTTTGTAATGAGTGCCAATGATCTTGTGGAATTGTCCATATTTTCTTTTAGTTTATAGGTCTAAGGTTTAAGGCTATAATGAAATAAATAGTAGGTTTTGTTTTTCTCCTGTTTTCTCTCTATCCTGTCTTTCTGGAGTCACCTATCTTTCTCAGTTTATACCTCTGTTGGTGGAGCGTCAAAAATCTTGGAAAAATTCTGGAGAACAGTATACTTCATCGTGTTTCTCTGACCGCAAGAATCATCTTCATATCTGCTATGGTTTGAGAGTTACGCAAATAACAAGATGATGTACCTGTGCTGGCTGAAATCTGGAAACCGGAGTAGTCTGTGACCTTTCAGTTATATCTCAAAATTGATTTAAGAAAAGTTTGTGAAAATTTTATGGGACAAACTAGACATCATTACCTTTCCAATGCCTCAAGAATCTGCTCTATATCTGTTCTGAGCTATGAGTAATGAATGCTCCAAGATGAAGATGATGCACTGTCTGGAGGTCTGAACAGTTTTAGTTGTGCACAGTTTCTGGTCAAGATAACTGCAGAATCAGAAAATGTGGTATATAAGGGAATTGTAGAGAATTTCATAAGCTTTCCAACGGTATAAGATAGAGCATCATTGGATTCATAGAACTCGAGATATGGATGATTTACTGCACTATTGTTTCTTATGTCTCTGCTGTGTGCTGTTTTCGGAGCAGTCAGTCATATTTGGGATGCACAAAAAGGTGAACTCGACTAAAAAAAAAAATTGTGGAATATTTATGACAGAAACTAGACTTCGGTATCTTTCAAATGTCATTGGTTTTACCATTTTATCATATCCGGTTTGGGAGATATGGTCGTCAAAAGTTAAAGTTTCTGTGCAGGCTGGAACTCAGAGCAGTAACGGTTATGCTGAATTTTTGACCAAGTTATATTTAAAATCCGAAAATGTGATGTGAATGAAAGTTTTAGCTAACTTCATATTTTTTTTCCAACCATATAGAGCATACCTCCATTGGATCTCTGAAACTCGAGTTATGACTGTTTTAGTGTGCTGCTATTTTCCTGCTCGTGAAGGAAATCTGGTTTTATCTCTTTGCATATAAGTCTCCAAGGAATATCATAAGGCCATTATGATAGTATAGTTTCATTGAGGTATATGCAAGTTATCTGGGTGCCGTAGCTTATCTTTCTTAAGGGGAGTAGCCAAGAGAAGTAAGTTGAAGTTGAATGATGTTAGTGCATCGCTTGGAAGTATTGATCCTTGACTTGAATCACGCACCTACCCATGTTATGTACTTGATGAACGAGGTGTGTATGGAATTTCTTGACAAGTTGTGGTATTCATTGGCAACATATTGGTCTTTTCCAAGAACAAGGAAGAACAAGCTCAATACTCAAGGTTTGAATATCAGAGAACTTAAGTTGCATGCTAAGAGGTGCAAGTGAGAATTTTGGCTCAAGGAAGAAGTTTTCTTTTCTGCGCCTCATCGTCCCCCATAACCCACAGGTCCCAGGATCGAAGCAAGGTTGATGACATGTTGAATTGAGAATCCCCTACATATGTCAGTGAAATTTGTAGTTCTTGGGATTGGATGGAAATTGTTGGAGAGTTATTGGAAAATTCGCTAAGGTTGTAATAACAGCATTGCTAGAGAAGACTGCAAAGTTGTGTGCTTCCGAAGTGTCAAGCTAAGCGTTGGTGAGATGAAGAGTGCGATTGACTACAGTTCCATTGTTGATGTTGCCAAATTTGAGTAAGAAATTGTGATGCATCTCGACTTGGTTTGTGTTGTGTTCATAAACATGAGGAAGAGTAGTGGCATATACATCAAGACAATTGTTGAAGCATGAGCTACTAATTACTATTTGGAGTTGGCAGCAATGGCATATGCTTTGTGGATATGAAGAATGACAATTAAATAAGTTGTTAGAGATTGAAATAATCCCACTCAACCCAATTTGAGCTTGAGATAACGAGGATGGTTAGAGTTAATCTATCATTATGATTTGGATGTGCACTATAATCCTGATATAGCCAATGTTGTGGCCGGTGCTCTTTGTAGGAAGCGTATTGTTATTAAGACTCGAAAGACAACTATGGCTAAAGCGTTTTGTGGAGAATTCAAGCGTCTAGACTTGAATGTTGTCACTAATGCTACAGAGTTGGATGTAATGTCTACTTTGGAAAGAGGATAGGTGTACATGAAGATAAGTCTATCAAGATGCAATTCTACGGGAAGCAGCTTGCCATATACACCCTAGAAGTACGAGGAAGTATTGGAAGTATAGATCGAAGATGTGGCAGAGTATGTTGCATTGTGTGACACTTGTCAGAGGGTCAAAGTTGAGTGTTAATGAACTGCAAGATTGCTACAACTAATAAAAATACCTGAGTGGAAGTGGAAAGAACTTAGTATGGACGTTATAGTCAGTTTGCCTTGTATCCAGAAAGGTTATGACTTGATATTGGTAATAGTAGATCGGTTTGCTATAAGTTGCTCACTCTTACCAAACAAGACTGTTTACATGGGACCTAAGCTAACAGAGTTGTGTATTAAAAGAAAAGTGTGATTGCATGATGTTCCCAAGAGGATGGTAACTAACTGTGGATTCATGATACGTATTACACTTATGGCGGAGTGTACGCGAATCTTTTGAGACTACGTGGATTATAGTTCCACCTATCCACCATACGTAGATGGTCAGACTATATTGGAAGATGAGTTGTGAGCTTAGGCATTGCAGTATGGTACAAGTTGGGACAAGAGTTCTTCTGTACTGAGTTCTATCGCAACGGTTATCAAATTAGTCTCAAGATGGCACCTTTGAGGCTTTGTATGGTTGGAATTGTGGAACACCTTCGTTTGGAATCAGATAGGAGAAAGTCAGGTGTTTGAGTAACACGTTTGAGTGAATAGGGGAAATCTACGAGTAATACAGTCTTGCTAGAAGAATTACGTCGAGGCACGGTGAAGAGAGATGGCTTTGAATGCAGGTGATTGAGTGAATCTCAAAGCATCACCGATGAAAGGAATTAAGAGAATCGGTGCGAAAGGAAAATTGGCACCGAGGTATATTGGTCCATCCAAGGTTTTTGAGAAAAGATATGAAGTGGTTTAGTTGTTGGAACTTCTAGATAGCTTGTCACGTGTGTCCGATGTGTCATACTTGAGGAAGTGTTTTGGGTGCCTATGAAACAAATACCTATGGAAAAAGTGTACGTGGAAGAATCACGTATATACTGAGTATCTGATTAATATTTTGGAGGTAGTGAGAGACTTTCTAGAAGACGATTGTTCAGGTTGTGCTTGGTAGAGTGGAGTTGTTACTCAAAAAAGTGAAGCTACATGAGAGGGAGATCTGAGATCAGAGTATCTGCAGCTCTTTGTGTTGCCAACCTAGTCACAAGGCAAAGAAAAAGATCTAAAGATAGAGTGTCCGTGTCCCATCGATCGTCTTCTTCCGAATCTCGAGGACGAGATTCATCTTAAGGGGGGTAGAATTGTAACACCCCAAAATTTGCAAACTTTTCAAATGGGATAAAATGATTTAATTTTGTATTTTTTGTGCTCATGAAAACATAGGGAAATAATATTTTTTTTTTGTGATGATTGGTTTTTGCTCAGAGTGCAAAAGAATTCAAAGTCTATTTGAAATTGCTTTGCAAAATCCGGTTTTGGAAAAAGAAAAGGAAAAGGAATTAATTCCTTTCCCCTCTCTCTCATTTCAGCCTGTTGGCCCAGTGGCCGCGCGCCCGAAGGCCACAGCCCAGCTCAGCCTCAGGTCGGCCTTTTTCCTCAGCTCAGCCCAATCCGTCTCTTTGGCCCGTGGCTGTTTCGTTCATTGGGCGGCCCGTTTCGGCCGCACAGCAACAGGCCAGCGCCTCTTTCCTCGCTGTTGTCACCGACAGGTGGACCCCGCGGCGCCACCTCCTTCTGTCTCAAGTCGGGATCGACCCGGACTCTGCAGTCGCCGCCTGATCCGAGATGTGCGGGATCGTCCGCACCTGAAGGCCCAAATAAAACCCGGGTCCCAGGAGCCGTGCTGCCCTAGCCTAACCCTAGGACCGCTGTTTGGGTTCCGCCGATAGCCGAGCTCCGCCCACCGCCGTGGAGGCTGCTGTATGCCGTTCTCCACCGCCCGAAGGCCACTTCCGAGCATCACGTCGAGGTTCCGAAGTTCTAGGATCCCGCTCTGTTTGTTCTCCTGTGCGTCGCTCTCTTTTTCCTTGTACATGTCGTTCATCATCCCCGAACTCTTGCAGGAAGCCATCGTTGCCCGTCCGAACTCGTTGCTTTCGACGTTTGTTCTAGTTCATCAAAAATCTTTGTGGTGAGTTCGCTGCGATCTGATGGCCGCTCCATACTTATGCTTTGAACACACAACACCGAGACATGTATATATAGGTTGAGTTCATGGAAGCTTCATCGCCGGCCATGACCATTGCGTTGCCTTCTTTGCTTGCTAGCTTGCTGACGTACATGCTAGCCTTGATGACCTCATATATTTTCTGGCCGTTTTCCTTTACAAAATTAAATGCAGAAATACAAAGGAAATACACATATTCTTATAATTACCATGACATATCCGTTCCAGTAGCTTCTTGTGCCGACGTGATCTACATGTTAGAAAACGATCCATGTTTATGTGCCCCATGCTTTTGGATATATTTAAATATTATAAATTGATTAACGATTATGCAAACATGTTTCTAAATTAGAACAATGTTGACCTTTTATATTTAAATGTAAACTTGATTAAATTTAAATTAAATATGTTTTGGTATAATATGCTATATGTGTGTTTATAATAATTAATTCTACTTTAGTTTTCTAATTTAAATATATTTGACTTAATTCAACTTAGATATTTCTTTAGGTATCTTGTATATGTTTTATACATAATTGAAACAAACGGATCCTATAGTTTTCTTTTTGTCATACATGTTTTGTATAATCATTGAAATAAATGAAGCCTGTAGTTTTCTTTTCAAAGTAAATCATCCGGTAGTCGTTTCTTTCGCACCATAGCTCTGGTTAGTGTGTTTTCATATTTGTGTGCTCGTAGCAATGTGTAGTTTCGCTTTCAAATCTTTTGCTTGACTGGCGTATTGTTCTAATTTAAATTGTATGCTATGCATGTGTGCTTGGATTCTTGTGTGGTGTTCTATGATTGTGTCCAGTCGGTGAGCTTTACGTTGGTGATAAAAAAAAAAAGATGGTAATCAAGAATAAGTTCCTTGGAGGTTTGGACTTGAAGAAGGATCGAAAGTCTAAGGCAAGTATAGTTGGGACAATCCTTGTTACCTACACATCATAATTCATGTCATGATTGCATGTGTCTTGCTACCCTGAGAGGATTACCCGAGTGTTGTTACCTTTTTCCTTGTTAACTTGGGTTTTGCATATGGGAAGTACTATGCTAGCGCTCAATTAACCATGATCCTGTAACATGATTAAAGATGCCCTTGTTATTGTTGAAAGATGACTTAAAACAACTTTTACAATTCTGTTTAAGGGGGCTAGGAGCATGGTGTTGAGATGGTGCTCTAGTTTTCTCTCCGTAAGGACTTATTCTGTAAGTGAATCATCCGGGACTTACAGTACAACTGTGAGGGCTATATGGCTCTGGCTCTAGTTATCCGTTGAGACCTTTTCTAGCTTGTGAGAGGGATAGCTGAATTGGGTATAGTGCAGTCTCTGTCCTTTGTGTATAGTCGTGATGAAATGTGCCAGTTGGAAGGGGGTGTCCTATATCTGACGACAAAGCGTCTCCTTGCTCGTTAGACGAACTCTCGGGTGGCTTTATATGTTTTGTGGTGTCTAGGGAGTTATAAACCCGATTCATTGCAAAGCATGACTCACAGTGAAAGTGTACACCTCTGCGCAGAGTTAAAAACTATCATGATAGCCTTGCCCAGGGTCACGGGCGGCCAAGGGATTCTTATGGAATAGATACACCTGTTTAATTCTTGTCATATGATTAATCTTGTTGTTTTAATGTTATTCTTTAGTTCATGTTTACAATGATCATGTGGTTTGGGAAGTGCTAATACCTTGATGCTAAGAAAGCTAAAACTTGATATTCACTAAAAGCTAATGCAGTAAACCAGTGTCAGCCATTTGAGTCTCATAAACCCCTGCTATGCTTGCGGAGTTCGACATGGACTCACCCTTGCTATTTCCCCCACACTTCAGGAGAGATAGTAGGCTTGTGATCAACCAGTCAGTTGTTGCTGTGGATTTGGAGTCTTCACCTGAAGATCGAAGTTGTCCTTGCGCTGTTTGCACTCTGAGGTTATATTTCTATTACTATTACGCTATGTATTTAAGCATTTGTCTTTTGATATTACACATATTTGTAGCTATATGTGAGAATTGACTTCCTGGGCTCACATATAGTGTGTATCTGGTTTGTTTTTTTTAAACCAGGTGTTACAATGCCTTATCAGCAATCAGGCACAGACCTTGATGAAGAATGTGGTACTACAGGTGGTTACATTGAACCCCAGAAACTAAGTGGTGCGAAACTTGATGTAACCACCTCATATAAACCTTTTATGTACCGCCCCTCTGATGGCCCATCATATGTGAGAACACCTTCCACTGCAGCTCCGGTGGTATCATGTGGATCTCTGGACCAACTGCCAGCTTCCCAATTGAGTAAACAGAAAGGTAGTTGTGTGGTCAAGTTGGCTCCAGACTTGCCTCCTGTGAACCTTCCCCCTTCTGTTCGTGTCCTATCTCAGGCGGAATTTTATCGGAATGCAACACACTTTCAAGGCATCTCAGATAATGCAGCAAAGGATATGTATCCTGTGCCACCTTTGACCTCCTTTACAGAAAGTGCTGATAGACAGCTAAATATGTTCCCTGATCACAGAGCTAATTCGAGATTGCAGCAGAATGGGATCTCCAGTGATAATGCTACAGAAGATGGTGCTGAGCAAGATTTGCAGATGCATCCTTTACTGTTTCAGTATCCTCGAGATGTTACATCATATAGTCACCCAGTTCAAAATCTTATTAATCAGTCAAGAAAATATGATCTTTTCCCCTTTGAGAAAGTTCGAGTTGAGAGAAGTAACAACCAGATTACAGGTTCCACCGAAAATGGTACTGTAAATGCTAACACTATCGACTTCCATCCTCTCTTGCAAAGAACAGAAGTTGATGTTCATAATGAAGTACCAGAATATGATAATAACCTTGACTGCCATCAATCTGATAATAACATGAGTGAAATCCCAGTAGATGACCAATCAATAGCTGGGCAAGCATCCACAAGCCCTTCTGAGAGGGAGACAAGTATTGACTTGAATATTCATTTGTGTTCTCCAACGGTCATAAATGGTTCAAATGACTTCAGAAGTAGTTTTAGCAGATCAAATGTTCAAGATGAAATTTCTAGGAAGGACAAATCTAGTGTTCCAGAGCTCGAGGTTGTAAATTCCTATTCTCATTATTGCATTCAAGAACCTAATGAAGAATCAATGCAAGGAATTGTAATGGAGCAAGAAGAGTTAAGTGATTCCGAGGAAGATAGCCAGCATGTTGAGTTTGAATGTGAAGAAATGGATGATTCTGAAGAGGAGCAAGTTCAGTGTCCAGAAGCCTCTCCAATTCGAAATAAGGTGATGTTTGTAGATGGTAGATACGCCTATTAGTATTGTAATGTTCATGATCCTAGTATGGCATGGCATTATGATTTGTTCTTAAAAAAATGCCATGGCATTGGAAAAGGTGTTCTATTTTTGTTATTGCTGTGTTCTGCTTTAACATGTCATACATGATTGGTTTTGCTTTCCTGGTTATACTTAATTTGTCAGAAATTTTCTTCTCTGCTCATTACTCTTTATTTGAATTTTCTCTTTTTCTTCTGATTTTTTATATGTTTAAATATTTCTTGTTCAGGGTATCTCAGCATCAGTTGTTTGTGGGGAATTTCATGTTAGTAATGACCAGAGTCAAATCCAGCAAGGATCAGTTCAAAAGGATAAACAGGGTGCAAGCTTAATGCAGAAAATGCAAGTTCCTTCTCGGTCAGCGAGGGCTAAGCTGAAGCCGGAAACTGCAAAGTGCACAGGATCTAGGACGAGCCAACGTTCATCCACTTCTCGCACAGCTGAAACTAGCCGGAGCAAAACCAGAAATTCTAAAGTGCCACAGGGACAGTCAAGTGCAGAACGCAAGCCCAATGATTCAAGAACTAGAAAAACTCTGGCCCCAACATGAAGGCCAATTTAGCATTTTATTCCTGTGCTGCATGTGTCAATGGCAGAATGGCTCAGTTCAATCTGTTCTCACTCTGTTGTTGAGCTTATTATCATCAGTGGCTAGGCAGCGCATGCTGGAGAAAGCAACCTAGCGAACCTCTCTGTGGTCATTTAGCTCGAATTGTCATGTGAAAATAGCAGCAAGAGGAGCATACGAAATATATGGATTCTCCAGTTCGATAGCAAGATTGAAGTGGTGATCTTGGCCCAGTATCTGGAACATAATGTTTACAAATCATCAAATTGTTGGTGACTGAAAGCATTCCCATGGAATAAGGTTCTGAACAGCCATGAGACGAATTCCTCGGATTGACTTGGGAGTTTTGTACCTTGACATCTTCAAAGGTTAAATGTAATGCGCCTTGTAATTTCAACCAAAAAGGTTAGTTGCTCTGTGTTCATTGTGTGTACTGTGAATAGAGAAATGTATTGAGGCCTGATACCTGGAAATATTTTTGTATTGACCGTTGACAAAGAGTCTAGTGGACTGTAACAGCTTGAGTTCCTCGAGGGAAATAGACTACATATGTGGATTGATCCTACATCCTAGGAGTAAAACAAATTTATCATATAACGTTCAAGATTGTACTCCCTCAGTCTCAAATTATAGGTCCTTTTGCCTTTTCTAGGTATATGACTTTTGCTGTGCAACTAGATATACACTATGTTTAGAATGGAGGAAGTATCTTTTTTATGCATTTTTCTCCTTTCAAATGGGGATCAATGGAAAATGTAATATATTGTGAGCCCGCATTGCTTCTAAGTCATAACTGATCTTCAATACATGTGCCACTAGCAGCTCCTGCAGTAGCTGAATCAATGTTCATGCCTTTGAAATGGGGTTTTTTTTTCTGGCAGTGGCACGGCAGTGACTTTGCAGTTTGAACTGATTCAGCATACTCTCATTCAAACATTGACAAACAACTGATCATATTGCCTTGCAAGAAAATGAACATGGTCATGGTTGCCTCGCAAAACAAGAAGCAATTGATCATGTTGCTCCTCACAATAAAAGGAATAATTGGTCGTGCATGGTTTCACAGCTCAGATCGAGCTGCTCATATATCTTTCAATGTATAAAAACCCAGGAAATGCTGAGCCAATTTGTGTGCGTCGGATCGGATATTTGCTTTAGATCATCTCCGATATTTTAAAAAACAATTAGTAAATCAATGAGTTTTTTAAGTGACTTGAAAAGTCGAGAGCATACTCCATCCGTCCCAAAATAACTATCGTCGTTGGTGTGCATGCTGCAAGTTTGACTCGATTCGTATAAAATACGTGCAATATTTGTATCTCCAAATAAATTTATTAAAAAAAATAGATTCAAAGATATTTTTAATAATACTAGTTATGTACCATAAATATTAATATATTTTAATATATATTTAGTCAAAGTTGTTTATCGAAAAGCGAAAACGACAGATATTTAGTGAGAGACAGCTAGTACAGTATGTGTTAGGTTCCGTCCTTCGGCCCTAGAGGGACGGGAGGGGGTGGCGGCCAGCTTGGTGACAGTGGGGGTTCGAGGGCGGCAGGGCAAGGCTGCGCCGCTGTCCGTGCAGTGGAGGACAATCGGTGAGTGGGGTCGGCGGCGTGGAGGTGACAAGTGCAACATTAGGAGAGGGGTTGCGGTGGTGATGGTGAGAGATGGGTGGTGAGGTCGCTGGAAAATGTGGTGACGATTCAGCCGGTGATGAGAAAAAGCAAACTTTAGTATATATCAAGGAAAATGTCCAACCGGTACTTGGCTTTTGTTGCGCACATTCAGCCATTCCCTTGTGGTTAGAACCTCTACAGTTGACTAATATATGTCTATACATATGTGGCTAAACATTGTTAAAACAAAAGGTATGGTGTATAATCTGGACTGGTTCAATTTGGGCTAAATTCGTAACATTTCTCTGGATGGTTCAATCTACAAATATTGGAGGAAATGCCGAGCTAAATTTGACAAAACTCTAGGCTTCCTTCGACGGGATTCTAATTTATGTTTGGTGGAACATCTAGAAGAAAAGAAACCAAAGAACTTTCCAACATAAGGATTTGTAACCATCCCAAGTAGCTCCCAAGTAGTGGTATTGATCAAAGATGACATCCAACAATTCAACTTTGCGACTTGGCTAGAAGCCAGTTCTTCCTAGTTTTTCTTAATGTGGTGGCGGTTTCCTTTTTCTTTTGTTTTTCTGATTGGAGTTGAGGTTGTTTTACTTTGTTGGTTTTGTTCGTTGGTTGTACTTGGTGGTGGTGTTTCTTGTAATCTTTTTGTTTATTTTTTTCTCGTCTAATAAAAAATCGCGGCAATTCTCCTACCGTCCTTTCGAAAAAAAAATGTTAAAACAAAAACAAAATACTAGAATGTTCTGAAAATATTTTCATGACACGTGTGTAGTAGTATACGTTTGTCAAAAATGCAAGGTGCAAAAAACAATAATGGAGATCATGTACCAATTAGGAATGCACACATTATATGTTCAGAACATCTCACCACTCTGTACATAATTACAATTTACAAGTTTAGAGAGTTTTCAACATTCATCAAGTACTTCAAGTCTTTTTTTTCTTTTTTTGCGACTATCAAGTACTTCAAGTCTTCACAACCATTGTACCACTTCTGGCCGGCAGCGACATGGGTACACTGGACACTGCATTGGGTTCCAAGATCAACTATGAAATTCGCGTCCGGTTCTGTATTACAGTGACTGAAATGTCAAGACAATTGTGCACATGACGGATGGAAGGTGCGCGTAGCTACACACTTGGAGAGAAATCGCTCAATGCAAGAGCTGATAAGATATGATGTGTTTTATATGATTTTCAATACGCCGGAGGTAAATAAATTAAGAAGCCTGACCTTTGAGATCTGCTATGTCAGTTTCAAAATGCTCGGACAATTTCTAATTAACAACGTGGCCACTTGCTGCTAGTAGTAAATTGAATACGACGTTCCATGAGACATCAAAGTGATGGGAGAGGTCACATCGTGCATCATAGAAATAGTACATAATAGTTCTTTGTGAGAGGAGGATGACGTACATGACTAAATAGAAGCTACTCTCAGTGGAGGTTGGTTATGATTCAATTTTTTCTACCACATGGATGGACAGATTTGAAGGAACATGTGACAGAGATGAACATGAGATGACGTGGATCAACGTGGTTGCAAAGAAATAAGAGTTAATGCTTTTTGGTGGGTCGTGGGTTCCGTCTATATAGGTTATATATAGATAGATAGATAGATAGATACTTCACATTGAATTTTAGCTGTAAGTACAGAAGAGTTCCATGTCACTAACAAAACTAATGCTATGATATTCTGTCGTCACACTTGTCATCATTTAGTAAATGTCAGGTAGTAACATTTCAATGGGACGCTGCATATATGTATGTAAAGGTTGCTTTGGCATGCTGTATATGCTGTAGCTTAGAATGCTGAGCAGTGAGTAGTCAAAACAAAGAAACAGCTTGGAATGCTGAATTGCCATCGAATAATTGTGACAGAAACGGCCTAGTATTCTCACAAAACTGATTTATCTGAGTTTCTGAATTCAAAACTCTTGGAGTCCCTATCCAGTTGACAATGCCCTTTTCTTATATTAACGTGTCATTATGAAAATATATCGTCAACGAGATGTATATAACTTCGCAATGGAAGCTATCAATTATATGTTTCAAGCAACATATCAACAACCCTTCATATTTCATTCGCTCACGCCACAAATCAACAATAGTACAAATTTACATATTCTTTGCGAAAGAATCTGAGGATTCTGATCCCCACTCTCTAGAAGTTGTGTAGCTTTCTGGAGGGCTCCAACAGGGTGAGATTGAAGTGCTCCAGTGTGTGTGCCCACCTTAGGTCCTGCTTCAGTTGATGCACCCCAATGGTGTTCTGCAAGAAGTCCTCAGCTTTGGCACTCTTGTAGTCATACATCCTGGGGAAAATGTTCACCCGGTTCTTGGCCTTGTGGCCCATGTTCAGCCATTTGCCTGTGGTCAGATCTTCGACACCTGAATATGCATATATTTACATGTTGCTAAACATTGTTAAAAACTACTACGCATGTTGTGAAAACATTTTCATGAGAAGTGTAGTAGACTAGTAGTAGAGTAGTACCTGTTAGTAGTCAATAAGGAAAGATGCAAGAACGGATGCATGCATGAAAAAATCAAGTGCGCATGCGTACCCTTGGCCTCCCTCCTGACCATGTCGGAGGTGGCGATCCATTCGACGAGGTCCCAGGACAGCAGGTAGCCCATGCCGAGCATGAACGGCGGGAACTCCCGGTCGTGGAACGGGAGCCCCACGCCGCAGTACATGTCCTCCCTCGGCGCCGAGCGCAGGGTGTCCACCAGCGCGTCCAGCCGGAGGAACGTGTCGTCGTCCACCTTCATCACGTAGTCGTACGGCCGGCCGGCGCCGCCGGAGCCGAGCATGGCGGGCAGGCTGGCGAAGTACGTGTACGTCTTCCCTTCCTCCGCGTTCTCGGCGCAGTCGAGGACCAGCACGTCGCCGTAGGCGCGCGCCTCGAGCGCCACGAACGCGCGGTGCTCGGGCGGCATCGGGCGCGCGCAGAGCACGAACCGGACGTCGACGCGCGCGGCGGCGGCGCGGAGCGCGGGCGTCGCCTGCTGCTGCAGCGCGTACGCCATGCGGATGAGGTGGCGCCGGGAGTGCTTGCCGGGCATGGTGTGCACGCCGACGAGGACGCTCATCAGCTCATCCGCCGGGCGCTGGTTATTACCGACACCGTCGCCGTCGTCCACGGTCGCTGCTGGCGCAGCGCGGACGACCCGGTCGGCGGTGGTGTCGATGCAGGCGCTGGTAGTTGTAGCCACTGCCGTGGCAGCAAGCGGGTTGCGGAGGTAGGCGGACAACGGAAGGAGAAAGGTGAAGCATATAATCAGGGTGAGAGGGAGGAGGACGATGAGGGAGACGGTGTAGGGGGACGGCTTCTTGAGGTACGCCGTCGACATTGCTGCCGCCCTTGTCTTCGAGCGAGGTCCGGCCTGTTCTCTTCTTCTTCTTCTTCCACCTTCAGTTCATCTTTCTTTGTGTGCATGTTTTGGTGACTAGGCGTGTATATATAATCAAGCGATGAATGGGATGCATTGGCAGAGCGGTTTTTGATGTCGTCATCTTCTTCTATCTTGTTGCTTGTGTAGTGTCGGTTGCTTGTGATGTGTCGCTGCCTCGCTGGGATTGTTCTAGGTGAGTAAAACATATAACAAATAGTTGCGCTGTACCATGCGTAGCAAGCTAGAGAATTCTCAGCATTGGTTCTATGGTTGTTGTATTGGCCTAATGATGTAGCCGTGTAGGAGTACGTGTACCCAGTTTTTATATATGTCTGGTCAATGCAACAGGCCGATGTTAGAGAAATGTTGAGAAGAGAGGCTTCTCATTTTATTTATTTGTTTTTTTACCCTCTTAAGATTTTTTTATTGACGGTACAATCAGTTCAAATTCAGAACTAATGCCGGCCGATTACATAGAATTTTCTACCTAACACGAAAGAGCAATAAAAATTGAAAATGAATTGACCATCTAATTAATGAAGTCAATGGACACAGCTAGCTAGCTAGCTAGCTAGCTCGGGTTATGCATTTTGCCTTACGTTTTATAAAACCAAATATAGTATATTCATATATTAGGAGAAAAGTTGAAAAGCACATTGCACCCCTATTTCTCGTGCAAGGGCCAAAAGGTGGAATAATGGGTCATTTTCATAAGTATATTTTGTATCTATTAGTTGCTACCAGTTAGCTAGCTAATAGCTCATAGTAATACTCTCTGTTATAAATTATAAGTTGTTCTGACTTTTTTTAGATACATAACTTTTATTTTGTATCTAAACATACCTATGTGTCTAGATGCATAACAAAAACGAACTACTTTTAGTTTGGAATGAAGGGCTAGCTAGCTAGCTATTAGCTAGTTTGCCCAGTTGGTGAGATAGTTGTTAGTTAGGTATTTAGTGAAGTTAGACTATTAGATGTCCTGTTTTGGATCCAAAACAACTAATAATTAGCAGGATAATTATTAGCTCTATGGATCCAAATAATCCTCAATGCTAGTTAGCTAACTATTAGAGCACATATATCCTAGAGCATCTGTTAGATTCATGCTAAATCATCGGTTGGAGAGTCATTTTATCTTTTCACCCTCCAAGAGCTTCTCTATATCATGTGCGTACACTAGAGAACCAACTTTGTTCTCCATCTTTGGCTAACAAAAAATTCAAAAAAGAGGATGACTATATTTAAAGATCAAATTAAAAAAGCTATCAGAGAGTATTTTTTTCACTAAAATCTTTATTCCTATTAATTAGGAAAGATATAAAGAGGCTCTTGGAGTTGCTTTTAGCTGGCTAATTATTGTTTGGATCGACTAGCTAAAAAGTGGTTGTATAGGTAATTTTATCTATAATGCCCCTTCCTTTTCTATTTCTATTGGTAGGACGAATGAATAAAGGTTGGTAGGACTGTAGGAGTACAAAAGTGTCTCTTTTCAATTTAGAATCTACTATTAGGTAGGTTAAGATAGCTAGTGTGACTAATAATTAGCTAGATCCGTTTGAATTCACCCAACTTATTTTAGCAACCAGCTATTACCTAGGTGGATCTAAATGTGACTTTGAACTGAGTGTTTCTCCATTTGCTTATCCCTATATATATATGGATAGTGTAAAGATCCTATCTATTCATTCCCTAATATCAAGGGCATACTCCCTCTGTCTCAAAATAGATGTCATTCTCACTTTTCGAGAAGTCGGACACTTTTAACTTTGACTAAATATATATATAAATATTAATATTTATAATACATAATTAATATCATTAGATAGAATGTTAAATATACTTTTATAATAAACTTATTTGGAGATATAAATGTTATACATATTTTCTACAAACTTAGTCAAAGTTGAAAAAGTTTGACATGCGCGCATCCTATAACGACTTCTATTTTGGGACAGAGTGAGTATTTGATATCATGGGCTAATTGTTAGCTACTAGCTAATTTTAGCTCAAATTAGTTCTAGAGCATCCAAACCAGAGGACTAGTAGGTGGGCTAATTGTTTAGCAAGTCTCCAACTAAATTTGAGTCAACTAGCTACCCAACCATAACTAATTTGGGCTAATTTTTAACCCAACTACTACTAGCATTGTGTATCAAACATGCCCTAATCTATGGGAGTTTCTTCGTCTTTTTCCTTTATTTATTTATTTTTTTTCTTTTTTGCTTTTCTCCTTTCTTTGTTTTTCTGTTTTTTCCTTTTTCTTTTCTTTTTTTTCTATTTTTGTTTTGTTTTTTTCGTCCATTTTCCTCCCGTTGTCCTTTTTTTCCTTGCGGTTGGATTGCAGTTTTTTTCCATTCTAAATATCCAGATCGTGGGGAGGAGATGCCGGTTTCGCCCTCGCCCAGCTCGCCGACGCCCCTGTCCCCACCTTACGGGCCTAGCTCGCCGCCTCCCCCTCGCCTCCGCAGCCTCCGACGCAGCCTTCGATCGCTGCCTCTGCAGCCCCGGCGGCGGCCTCGTCCGTGGCGCTGCAGGTCGTCGTCTTCGGCGGCGTAGGGGCGGCTCCCCGCGTATGTCCAGCCAAAAATTGACCAATGACCGTTTTCATATTCCACAGTTTTTTTTATATATATAGAATTATACCACTGCCATCCAACGATACAAACTTCCGAGGTCAATTTTAATAAAGAGTTCCATAACACAATTATCAAGAGTATCATGTTAGCTTTTGTGTCCGTAACTATGATAAAAAGTTTGATCTAAACGAAACTCTCTCTATCTCTCTCCGTAATTAACCTATCAAGTCAACAATTTTGCTAATATGTGGTAACATTAAATGAGAATGAAACTTGAAACTTACATTGAAACTGATCTTAGCGCTAAAAAGTCTCGACATACGAATTACACGAGTCACGGCTGAGTGCTTGCTTGCTTGCTTCTTCCTGAGCCTGCGGATGTGTCGCAGTTCGTGTTCTATGGCTCCAGTAGCGTAACGAGGCTCGGGGCTTCTGCGTGCGTAGAGGTGCACACAGTTGTGCCACTGGACGCCGGTGGTCAGATGCGCGGTCACGGCCGTGTGGTGGCACCGACATGAGGGGCTGCTACACGTGGGGAGGCAATCTGCTCATCGTCTTGGACTAAACCTCAAGCTCAGTAATCGGATAATGGACGCGTGAGCTCCAAGGATTTCGATTAGATATGGACACGTGGGCCTAGTCATCGTATTGGAACTAGGCAGGACCCGGACTCATGAGCTCCTAATGGAGGATGATTCGTATCGACGTGGACACGCGAACAAGGATTGAGACTTGGTATCACCGGGTGAGGTTTTTCACTTCCTATTTTTTATAAATAATAAATTCAATATTACATGTCTTTGAACCCTTAACCCTAGTCCAACTAACCATAAACTGAAATCTTGCATTGAAAGGTTTGTTATCCAATCTAATTTAGGTTTTGTTTGGCCGCGCTCCTTTTGACTGTGACTCTGAGCTATAATACTAAAGGAGCCGGAGACGGAGGAGCTATGAAACATGGTTTCTTTCGGCTCTTAGTATATTTTGCGAGGAGAGAGAAAAACAACTTATAAGAACATGAGTACATGACTGCTATTGGTAGCGTAGGAGAAGCTGGAGTCATAAAAAGTTATGTGAAACAAGCCTCTAAGTTATACGAATGCACCAGTGCAATCCCCGACGAGGGTTAGAACTCGATATTTTAACTCTACCAACACATGGATAGTTAAAAATTAAAGTTATGATATATTTATGAGTAAATTTTATGTGCTTTACAATAGGAGAAAAATCTATCGAGATTATATTTTAATTCGATACATACTTAATAGAACATTGTCGTATTATTCCCAACATTAACTTATATTATAGATATCATATATGATCATGTGAAGAGTGAAAATTCCTTCCTCCAAAATTTCATCCTCCACTCTCTAGAGCACACGAGTTTTGACCTATTTTACTAAAAATAGTAGTGCATGATGATAAATTAGATATTAGAGTCCTAACCAGTTATCGTCCTGTTGGTCATCCAAACTCACGACTCATGTTCATGCAAGTTAGAATAGCTCATGTTCAACCATGGTACAAATTCTTATTCCAAAACATATTAGAACAAGTGGCAAAAACTAAATTCTGTTGCAACTTATAGACATATGTGCTAGTTAAGACAAAAAAAAGTAAATGAATATGCAGTCACGGGTCCTTGCTCATCGCTAATTCTTCTCACTAATCATCTGATTAATTGATTATCACGACAGCTGGAGACGTTTACAGCTAAGCTGACGCGCGAATATAATGTCAACTCTTTTGAACCGTAGCAAAACTATGTGCACACGTGCAAGTCGCAAGGGCTATAGAGATTACAGAAACAATAGACCCATTTATTAAGGGGGAGCTCAAATAAACAAAACGGAGTACTGGAGCTAGAGGACGCCACAAACCCATAACTGCACGGTTATGCCAATTATTGGATTGATCGATGAATTGCCTATTCTCAAACCTCAACTTGGTCCAGGTAGTTGGGACGTCACTCACAGTTCTTGAGACACAACAATAAAGGAACTTGGACAACTTGAGATAATTCCTATGGAAAATCAAATAGATTAACATTCTTAGTTGATAAGGTTGTATTCAAATACACTACCACTATTAGCGTTTGGTAACCCCTTTTATACAAGCGTTTAACCCACAATTAATGGTGTGCATTCTAAACTTATATACTAATAAATATATAAATGTTTTATAAATTTTACTAGAGATAGACATGATATATCGCTCCGCAAAATTTCTTACAAAGCTCAACTTGATTAAAATATTTTGTCGACAAATACTTGATTAAAATCATAAAAATAGTTCTTTTCAGTTAATTTCGTACTCGACTCACATAAGGAACCTTCCATTAAAATTGGTTCTTTGCACAAACGGTCACATGAGGAATGCTTGTGAATATGTCTTTCCTCGCTCATGTTGTTCAAAGTTGATACCCTCGCCAACTAACACAGATGCCCATCGTTTAACCCATCTATGAAAAAGACAGGAAGGTGTCTAGAAAAAACGTTTTATTATGGGGCTATAGAAGCATATGAAAATAATAGTCTTGATGCGTGCTGAAGGAATTGAATATTGATCATAGCATATGTTCAAATGAATTTACAATGCACCTAACATGCTGCTACACTCGGCAGAACTTTGTTTTGAATTCAGTTCCTCTTACTACATAGAAATTTATGGGTGGACGATGAAAAAGACACGACTAAGGCTCCGTTCGGTACAGCTTAACTTCATGAGGAAAGCTGTTTATTAAGATTTTAGCTTTACCTATAGCTTTCCTGGTGAAACTAAAGCTGTTTAGGAGATCTGTTTGGCAAAATAGCTTCACATGGTGGACTAATTAGATAAAATGACAACTCTACCCATCTTCTCCCTTATGCACCTGTACCTTATCTTCTTCCCCATCTCTCGTATGTCCAGCTCCTTTATCCCGATGGCCATGCCCACCATCCTGGGAAGCCCGTGCGGCCCTGAACTAGGAGCAGCCTGCCTCTATGCCTTTCTGAATCCTGGATCTTAGGGAGCACAGCGATTCTGTCCAGCAGTGGTTAGAGTTGCAATCCGATCTGTTGTCGCCTGTAGTTTTGTTGGATTTATTGGGTTCCTCCAATTTATTCAGCAATTAAATCAATTAAAATTTCAAGATCAAATTAATGTTTGGTGTCATTTGTTGGGTGCTTTATGCAATGTAACTTACGGTTTGATGAGTTTTATGTGCATGATGACCATTATGTGATAGTGGTTCATGATGTTTGTCTTAGTGGTTTTCATTACCAGTAACTAACAATTGATTTATCGGTTTCATGAGTTACTAGTAACGGATTCTGCCATGATGGACGTTATCTTTCATGCGCTCGTCTCTTCACTTTCGACTTCCTTTGTTGTTGTATAAAAGGGGGCACTATTTCTCTTGTTCGCGAGAGTTGAGAACACATAGGAAAAACACCATCACGCTGTTGTTGTGTTGCTATCTGTCATCCCCATCCCGGTTCGCTGCGCGCATAGGAACTGGGAGAGTATGCCTCCGGAACGTCTGCCGTCTTCGAGTTCGCCGGCTTGGGTGAAGGGCGGCAATCACGTTTTTGGGGAGTGTCGCTGAGATACGACTACTCGCTTCGTCCTCTTCTTCCCGGCGTGACGACGCTGTGCAAATCCGCACTGCTTTTCTCTCTGCACTGCAACGAGCGGGACGACTACATCGACATGCACTATATCGACTAGTGCATCCAGCTCTGCCGCTGGGTATGTCTCTGTTTTGCGCTATCTAGTAAGATCATGTGTTTATAACTTGCTGGTTAGTATCTTGTACATGGCGTTCATGTTTAGTTCACACAAGCACATATTTGATGTCACCAATATTTTGATTATCGCAATTTTCTAGATTAAATTACAATTGAAAATGTCTAATTTTCTAACCATCCAAAAACGTGATAGGCAATTTTCGGTAATTGACTTTACGGGTATGCCGAAACCAAATGTGTTCGAGGGCACTCACTATAAGAGGTGACGGCAAAGGTGCATTCTATGGTTGACTGCTATGCAATGCTACTTTGTTGCTGAGCCTAGAGCTGTTGGGCCACAGACTCTAGAGGAGGAGCGTGCATTTCAACATGCGGACAATACGTTCAAGGTAGCAATTTTGAGCGTGCTAGGAGACACCATAGTGGATGCATATGTGGCGCTACAGACCGGTAAGTCCATGTGGGATGCACTTGAGGCCAAATATGGGGTATCTGATGCTGGTTCTGAGTTGTATGTCATGGAGCAGTTTCATGACTACCGGGTGGTCGATGACCGTTCTGTAGTGGAACAAGCTCATAAGATACAAACACTAGCAAAAGAACTCGAAATATTTAGATGTGTACTACCTGACAAGTTTGTGGCAGGCTGTATGATTGCCAAGCTGCCATAGACTTAGACTGATTTTGCTACCTCTAAAACATAAGATACAAGAGTTTGACATTGCCGAGCTTGTTGGCTCTTTGGATGTTGAAGAGAAGGCAAGAGCAAAGGATGTCTGTGGCAAGAAGGTCAGTGAGGGGAGTTCTAGTGCCCATGTGGTGCTAAAGAATAATCCTAAGCCTCAAAAAAAGAAATTCCAACAAGAACTCAAACAAAAGTCTACCACTCCTTTTAAGAAGAACAAGAAGAACAAGAAAAAGGGCAATTGTTTCACTTGTGGCAAGACTGGACACTATGCTAGAGAGTGTCTAGACGCAAAGTGGAAGGCAAACAAGACAACAAACACAATTGAGACTAATGCAGGAACAACGGGACACAGTAATTTATTGCCTACTGATCTTTCAGTTTGTCATTCACTTAATTGATGGATTGATACTGGTGCAAACATACATGTGTGTGCTGATGTTTCTTTGTTTTCTTCTTATCAGGTAGGGCGGGCTTCCTCCTTGTTGATGGGGAACGGGGTGCGTGCGGTTGTACGTGGTGTTGGTACGGTCGATCTGAAGTTTACTTCGGGAAGACCGTGCAGCTAAAGAACGTGCATCATGTCCCCTCAATAAAGAAGAATTTGATTAGTGGTTCTTTGCTTTGTCGTGATGGCTATAAACTTGTGTTTGAGTCAAATAAGTTCGTACTTTCTAAGTATGGTACTTTTATTGGAAAAGGCTATGAGAGCGGAGGGTTGTTCCGCTTGTCTTTGACAGACACTTATTTTAAATCTGTGAATCATGTGAGCCACAATGTTAAGACAAATATTTAGCATTCGTGATTATGTCATATTAATTTTAGTAGCATGACTCGCTTAGCTGGTTTAAATTTAATTCCAAAATTTGATGTGGTCAAAGGTTCTAAGTGTAATGTTTGTGTTGAAGCAAAACAACCTCGTAAGCCTCACAAGGCTGCTGCGACGAGGGAGTTGGCACCGTTAGATCTTATCTATTCTGATGTGTGTGAGATGAATGGAGAGTTGATCAAAGGTGGCAAGAGATATTTCATAACGTTCATAGATGATTGCACTAGATTTTGCTACGTGTGTTTATTAAAAACAAAAGATGAAGCGTTGCATTATTTTAAGATCTATAAAGCTAATGTAGAAAACCAACTTGAGAAGAAAATTAAATGTTTGCGATCTGATCGTGGGGGAGAATATTTCTCAAATGAATTTCCTAAGTTTTACGCGGTGCATGGAATTATTCGTGAGAAGACATCACCATACTCACCACAGTCTAATGAGATTACAGAGAGAAAGAACTGCACTCTAACTGATTTGGTTAACGTCATGTTAGAGACTACAGGACTATCTAAGGAATGGTGGGGTGAGACTATATTGACAGCGTGTCATGTTCTGAATAGGGTGCCCACAAAAAGCAAAGAAATTACACCATTCGAGGAATGAGAGAAGAAGAGATTAAATCTTTCTTACCTGCGAACTTAGGGTTGTTTGGCAAAGGTGAATATGCCAATAAACAAAAAGCGAAAGCTTGAACAAAAAACTGTTGATTGTGTCTTTCTTGGTTATGCTATTCACTAGGGATGAAAACGGTACGGATATTTTCCGACCGTATTCGAGACCGAATCCGTTTATAGGAGTTTTAATCCGTCCGTATCCGAATCCGGATATTTAACATCCGATACCGTATTCGTATCCGAATATTTAAATCACATATTTATGATGTCGATATCCAATCGTATCCTATCCGGTATTTTTTATACTATCCGTATTCGAATCCGAATCCGGACATAAATATGAAAACAAATACGATATCAGTGATATCCGTCCGTATCCGATCCGTTTTCATCCCTACTATTCACAGCATGGGTTATAGTTTTTTAATAATAAACTCTGGTGTTCCTGATATGGTTGTTGATACAATTATGGAATTTAGAGATGCAATATTTTTTTTAGAATGAATTTACCATGAAGAATACATCTAGCACTTCTAGTCATGATTCTATTTTTCTGTCTGAGACACCTGAGCCGGTAATACACACTAATGTGGAAACCCATGAGGAAATTTCTAAGGAAGATAATAATATAGTCGCTCGAAAGACTAAGAGACAGAGGGTTGCAAAATCCTTTGGTGAAGACTATATTATATACCTGTGGATGACACTCCCACAACCATTGCTGAGGCATATTCATCTCTTGATGCTGACTTGTGGAAGGAAGCTGTTCAAAGTGAGATGGACTCTATTATGTCTAATGGAGCTTGGGAAGTGGTTGACCATCCATTCAGATGCAAACTAGTGGGGTGTAAATGGGTATTCAATAAGAAGCTAAGGCCTGATGGTACTATTGAGAAGTATAAGGCGAGGCTAGTGGCAAAAGGTTATGCACAAAAGGAAGGAGAGAATTATTTTGATACTTACTCATCAGTTGTCCGTTCAACGACCATACACGTGCTGCTGTCCTTGGATCCCTCACATGGTCTTCTCGTTCATCAGATAGATGTTAAGACAACTTTCTTGAATGGAGAGCTTGAGGAAGAGATCTACATAGATCAGCCTGATGGATTTATAGCAAAAGGTCAAGAAGTTAAGGTTTGTAAATTATTAAAATGCTTGTATGGCCTAAAGCAAGTCCCTAATCAGTGGCATGAGAAATTTGATAAAACTTTAACATCAGTCGGTTTCGCAATGAATGAAGCTGATAAATATGTCTATTATCGGTATGGTGGGAGAAATGGTGTAATTTTGTGCTTGTATGTGGATGATATTTTAATCTTTGAAAATAATATTAATGTGATCAAGGAGTGAAAGATTTTCTGTCTAACAATTTTGAGATAAAAGACTTAAGTGAGTCTGATGTTATTCTTAACATAAAGCTACTGAGAGAAGGAAATTATGGGGTAACTCTTGTGTAGTCTCACTATGTGAAAAAGTGTTAAACCGCTTTGGTTATAGTGAATACACGCCTTCTCCAACTCCCTATGACCCAAGTGTGCTATTAAGAAAAAATCACAGAATAGTACGGGATCAATTGAGATACTCACAAATAATTGTGTCGTTGTCTAGAATAGCGCTCTAGACACTAAGACTAGGGAATTTGTATCTGCGCGTCTAGGCCCAAATGGTGTGTAATATAGACATAAGGGCTTATACTGGTTCGAGCAAAAATGTCCCTATGTCTAGTGGGTTCTGCTGTGCTCATGTTGCCTTACACTGGAGTGCTCATAGTAGGGGTTATAAGCTTTCGAGAGAGGGAGCGGATCCTAAGTCTCTTTGGTGGCGTATAAGTTTAAGTTCTTGGTCAATGAGGTGTGTTATCAAATAGGGGTCGGTTTCCCCTCCTAGATATGGCCCCTGCCTCCCCTTTTATAGTTTACAAAGGGAGGACCCGGGTTACATTTAGGGTAAAAAGGTGAAATGAGGGAAAGACGAAAGAAAAAACAAAAAGAGTGGCCTTGGATGTGGCCGTCTTTCTCCTTATCCTGTGTGAGCAGTTTACCCTATAGTGCAATGCAATGGGCGTTGAGCTTTTGGCCTCTTTATCTGCTGGTGCGACGTGTCGTGGCCATGCTTCGTCCTGTGTGCTTCTGTACCGTCAAGGATGAGCGGTGCATGCGCCTAGATTTGCGTTGAGAGGGGGTTAGGTGGTACAGTTGTCGTCACCCCCGTCGCTATAGAGATATGGATGTCATCGTGATGGAATGACCGAAGTCATGTTTTGACCACAGTGCGGCTCCCATGCCCTCGTCCACTGTACACGGTCGTGTCCGTCCATCAGTGGGAATGGGTGCCGCGGTGGGGACCCATGCGCCTCCCGGCCTTGCCGGAGTGCCCTACGCATCCCTCGGGTGAGGCGAAAGTATACCAAGGGGGTCAGGCGCTCCCATGCTTACGTTGCAGGGGTCAGGCGAGGTGGAGATCATTCCCGACAGGGTGCAAGGGTCAGGCGCTTTGATGACTTCATGGGGGCTCGGGCGAGGCAGAAACCAGCCCTAAGCCTTGGGCGACTAAACAGTTGACACGCTATTAATGCCCTTGGTTGGGTATGCCTATTATTGATACCCGATAGTAGCCCCGAGCCTATGGATGAGTGGGGCACTCCTTCAGTGGCTTGAGGACGAGCGCATGTGGATAGTTGTTGTTTGTTTGGTTTGAAGGAAGTTTGTCCGGTGGGTGCGCACGAGCGCACCCGCCGGGTGTAGCCCCCGAGGCCTTGGAGGGGTATGGTACACCTTCTAGGGCTTGGACCGTGCGGGGTGGTCCTTGTTGGCATTGCCCCCAGGTGTGATTCCCTTGGGTTATTCTCAGCTTGGCTGATTTTCATATGATTGCTTGTGGGGCCAGGTTTGTAAGCGTAGCCCCCGAGCCCCTGCTTGTCGCAGGGTCATGACCGTTCGTTGGGTCAGGATGCGAGCGTAGCCCCCGAGCCCCTGCTCATTGCAGGAGACCGATCGGGTGGCTTCTCGTCTTTGCAGTCGTTGTCCCTCATGCATTTCTTTGTGAAACAGAGGGGGTGAGCCATGCCATGCTATCCTTGTTGGATGAACCATGGTGCTCATTGAGCTGTCAACGGGTTCATTCGAGTGGAGCCTCGGTTTCCGTTTGGGGGTTCCCGGCTTGTGGTCAAGCTGGTGACACACTCTAGATTCCCGATGGTCGATTCATATAGTTCTCGGGACTGTTCGACTGGTCTGAGGGCTCGATGCCTTCCGTCAGGGAATACCATGAATCAGCTACCAATCAGGACTCAAACATGGGTCGGGACGGCGGTGGCCTCTCCTGCACGAAATTTAGCAAATTAAATAGAGGATGAGATTGTTTATAAGTGAGCTGAGGCGTGGTGCCCAGGGACTTGTAACTTGAACAAGCGCTTCGTATTAAGTTCGATCGAACAAATATTTAGTTTTAGTCGTTTAAACATTTGTCCTCTTTTGACGTGAAAAGGTCAATGCGATCTAATCCCTCCCGATGCTAGGCTTAGAAAGTTCGAGGCACAGGCGACTGACTCTAATCGTGCTGGTGAGTGAAGGTACGATAGCCGCCGGGGCGTAAGCCTTTCGTAGTCCGACCAGTCTTACTCAGGGTTTGTGTCCCGTGACTCTTACCTTTGAATCCTAGAGTAAGGAGGGGTCGGCTGTAAAAGAGGTGTTCGTGACTACTAGATATTCGCAACGGCTTCCCCAAATGAGGCCCAACTCCTGGCCATCGCCAGGGTCAGGTGACACGATCCGATCCGTCCTGACACTAAGGTTACAAGGTTTGGGGTGCGGGCGAAAAGACCCTGATCACGCTGGAGAGCGAAAGCACCATAGCCACTAGGGCATGGGTTTTTCGTGGTCTGCCTAGTTTTACTCAGTGTCTGTTCTCTGTGGCCTCTTGCCTTGGGACCTAAACGTAGGGAAGGGTAGGATGCAACGGGTGTTCCCGAATATGCATGCTCCCTTACCAGCCCCCGAGTGGGGCCTGACCCTAGGCCGTTGTTGGAGTCAGGCAATGCGATCCGGTCTGTCCTGATGCAAAGGTCACAAGGTTCTAGGTACAGGCAAAAAACCCTGATCACACTGGAGAGCGAAAGCACCGTAGCCGCTGGGACGTGGGTTTTTTTGCGGTCCGCCTAGTTTTACTCAGTGTCAGTTCTCTACGGCCTCTTGCCTTGGGACCTAAACGTAGGGAAGGAGTGGACGCACAAAAACTGAAGATACGACAATGCAACCGACAAGTAAAAGTACTTCTTGATTTCAGAAACATAATTTTTCCACAGATATGTCAATAACTTGGAAAAAAAACTAGATGCAGGAACAACGTATCTGCTTAACATCTGGTGCATTGGTGAAGAAATCAGCCACCGATGGTCTTGGGCTCCTGAAACGTGCGCGTGTGCCCGGGGTCCAATCGATGTCGTGGCTAGCCATCTGAAGCCTGATGAAAACAACGAAACGCGCAAAGGCCCCTACCTGGCGCGCCAATTGTCGTAGTCTAGAATGACGCTCTAGACACTAGGACGAGTGAATTTGTATTTGTGCGTCTAGGCCCAGATAGTGTGCAATGCTGACATAAGGGCTTATACTGGTTTGGGAAAAAATGTCCCTATGTCCAATGAGTTTTACTGCTACTCGTGTTGCCTTGCAACAGAGTGCTCATAGTAGGGGTTACAAGCTTTCGAGACAGAGAGCGGATCCCAAGTCTCTTTGGTGGCGTATGAATTTGAGTTCTTGGTCAGTGAGGTGTGTTATCGAACAGGGGGTATGTTTCCCCTCCTCCTAGATGTGGCCCCTACCTCCCCTTTTATAGTTTATAAGGGGGAGACCCGGGTTACATTTGTGATAAAAAGGTGAAATGAAGGAAAGACGAAAGAGAAAAACAAAAAGAGTGGCCTTGGATGTGGCCGTCTTCCTCCTTATCTAGTGTGAGAAGTTTACCCTATAGTGCAATGCAATGGGCGTTGAGCTTTTGGCCTCTCCGTCCGCTGGTGCGATGTGTCATGGCCATGCTTCGTCCTGTGTGCTTCTGTACCGTCGAGGATGGGCGATGTGTGCGCCTGGATTTGTATAGAGAGAGGGTTAGGTGGTACAGTTGTCGTCACCCCCGTCACTATAGAGGTATGGATGTCATCGTGATGGAATGACCGGAGTCATGTTTTGACCACAGCGCGGCTCCTATGCCCCTGTCTACTGTGCACGGTCATGTCCATCCCATCAGTGGGAATGGGTGCCGTGGTGGGACCCATGCGCCTCCCGGCCTTGCTGGAGGGCCCTACACGTCCCTCGGACTAGGCGGAAGTATACCAAGGGGGTCGGGTGCTCCTATGCTTACGTTGCAGGGGTCAGGCGAGGCGGAGATCGTTCCCGACAGGGTGCAAGGGTCGGGCACTTTGATAACGTCATGTGGGCTCGAACGAGGTGGAAACCGGACCTAAGCCTTGGACGACTTAACAACTGACATGCTATTAATGCCCTTGGTTGGGTATGCCTATTATTGATACCCGATAAATTGGTTCTCTTATGTACTTGGCTAGCGCATAAAGACTTGATATCTCGTTTGCTGTGAGCAAACTTAGCCGATTTGTTTTAAATCTGGAAGATACACATTGGCATGCACTTGAGAGGGTGTTGCGTTACCTGAAAGGTACTATAAGCTATGTCATTCACTATACCGGGTATCCGAGGGTACTAGAGGGTTACTGTGATGCTAACTGGATATCTGATGCTGATGAGCTTTATGCCACAAACGGATACGCATTTTTGCTTGGAGGTGGCGCTGTTTCATGGAAGTCTTGCAAGTAGACTGTCTTAACGAAGTCTACAATAGAAGCATAACTCACAACATTAAACACCGCCGGTGCTAAGGCCGAGTGGCTTCGTGAACTCCTTATGAATTTACCGGTGGTAGAGAAACCTATACCAGCTATATCTATGAACTGTGACAATCAAACTGTGATAACTAAAGTCAACAGTTCTAAGGACAACATTAAGTCTACGATGCATGTGAAAAGGTGGATAAAATCTGTTAGAAAACTGAGAAACTCCAGAGTAATTTTATTGGACTATGTCCATACATCTCAGAATCTGGCAGATCAGTTCACTAAGGATCTGTCACGCAATGTAATAGAAAGTGCGTCGAGGGAGTTGGGCTTAAGACCCACTTGAGTCATTCCATAGTGGTAACCTGTCCTATGTGATCGGAGATCCCGTTAAGTAGGATGGTGAAACAAGCTAGTGATTGACTGAGGGAGAGACCCCTTATACTAAGGTCTGACTCGTTTGAGATGCGTCGTTTCTCCAATGCTGTAAGGCAGGATAGATTAATTCCTTAATGTGATCTAAGTGGATTATTTAAGCAGAGATGTCGGCCTACAGGACATCTTAGAAGGAACACACCTATATGAGTTCGACTGCTAGTCACAGTCTATAAGATATGGGTAATCTCTAGATACTCATGAAAGGTCCGAGAGTTTGACTTATATGCTCCAACCAGAAGTGATACTTTAGGCAGCCTTGTATTAGTAAAGGACTTAGGTGAAACTTATTTCGCATAAAACTGTCAATTTAAAGCATAGTCCATTGTTAAGTTGTGAAGAAGTGTAACCTCTGTTCTAGATAGATATTCAACTTAACAGTCTCCACCGAAAAACTAGTATATCAAACATCAACAGAACTGAGAGCATTTTTCTATGTCTTGAAATTTGGTGGGGATTGTTGGATTTATTAGGTTCCTCCAATTTATTCAGCAATTAAATTAATTAAAATTCCAAGATCAAATTAATGTTTGGTGTCATTTGTTGGGTGCTTTATGCAGTGTAACTTACGGTTTGATTAGTTTTATGTGCATGATGACCATTATGTGATAGTGGTTCATGATGTTTGTCTTTCCGTTACCAGTAACTGACAATTGATTTATCAGTTTCATGAGTTACTAGTAACGGATTATGTCATGATGGACGTTATCTTTCATGCGCTCGTCTCTTCACTTTCGACTTCCTTTGTTGCTGTATAAAAGGGGCACTCCTTCTCTTGTTCACGAGAGTTGAGAACACATAGAAAAAACACCATCACGCTGATGTTGTGCTGCAATCTGCCATCCCCGTCCCGATTCGCCACGCGCACAGGAACTGGGAGAGTAGGCCTCCGGAACGCCTGTCGTCTTCGAGTTCACCGGCTCGGGTGAAGGGCGGCAATCATGTTTTTGGGAGTGTCGTTGAGACACGACTACTCGCTTCGTCCTCTTCTTCCCGGCGTGACGACGCGATGCGAATCCGCACTGCTTTTCTCTCTGCACTGCAACGAGCGGGACGACTACATCGACAGGCACTATGTCGACTAGTGCATTCGGCTCTGTCGCCGGGTATGTCTCTGTTTTGCGCTATCCAGTAAGATCATGTGTTTATAACTTGCTGGTTAGTATCTTGTACATGGCGTTCATGTTTAGTTCACACAAGCACATATTTGATGTCACCAACATTTTGATTATCGCAATTTTCTAGATTAAATTGCTATTGAAAATGCCTAATTTTCTAACAAGTTTCTCTGTTGAAACCAAGACGGAGTGCGCGCTCTGACTCCGCTGTTACTGCATCTCATGGACGCACACACCACGCCGCCAGCGCCACCCCGCCCGCTTCGCCTTCTTGCGCCGCCGGTCCCAACCGTGCCGCCGGGCCCCATCGCGAGCTCGGCGTGGGAGGAGACACCGCCGCCGCCACGAGCTCCGTGGGGAGGAGCCGCTGATGGCCCCGCGAGCGCCGCGCCGCCCGCCCTTCATCCGCCGCGAGCGCCGCGCCAGCGCACCTCGGTTGCCTCCCGCCCCGCGGTGAGCCACGGTAGCGGCGCCCTGGCGGCCGCGAGCCTCGGTGGTTGCGCCCCAGTGGCCGCGCACCGAAGGCTGCAAGCCACGGCGGCTGCGTTCTGGCGGCGGTGTGATCCCCTTCTCTACACGGTCTTTCTCGGCGGCGTGCTCTCCCCGATGTTGTCGCGCCCGCGTCTGGCTTCCGCGCGGGGGCAGATGCAGTTCTTTTCATCTACTGGGCCCACATGTGTCAAAAAAAGCTGAAATAAGCTACTATTTTCAGCTTCATTCCAACTCATGTCTTTATGAGGAGAGAGAAAGCTATTTTGTAAATTAGTGTTTGGCAAAAAAAACCACATAGCTCACAACGGCTTATGAAGCTGTTGTGAGCTGTGCCAAATAGGCCCTAATTGAACCGTTTCAATCTAATTTGAGGAGCATATATATATATATATATATATATATATATATATATATATATATATATATATATATATATATATATATATATATATATATATTCGGTACATGCACAACATATATTTTTGGCCCAAGTTTGACGCAGATTTTACATGGGCGGTAATGCTCTGGTCAGGGCGTCCGATCGTCCGGACGGTCGCGTTCGCGGGCCACAACACCAGCTCAATAGCCCAACAGCTGTATCCTCTTGTCCACTCGCCTCTAACCTTATTCTACTATCTCCATTCTCCAGAAGGCTCTCCACTGTAGGGCACGTGGGGTTTCTCCGCTGGCTGTCGGCCTCGCTAGCGCCTCTTAGAGTCCGTAATCCGCTCGTTGGTGGTGCCCCAAGGCCAGTCGCCGTCCATCGCGCCCCCTGACCGGTCCGCATTGCCCCCTGCCTGGTCCGCTCCAAGGTTGTGGTGTCCCCTAGTCGGTCCACCAACAACGTGAAGCTCCATCGCCGAGCTCGAAGAAACGGAGGGCAGCTCCGCTTCGGCCGCCGCTCTATCGCACCCCCTAGCCGGTCCACAGCTACCCCCTGCCCGATCCACTCCAAGGCTGCGGTGTCTCTTGGCCGGTCCATCGATGACACGAAGCTCTATCGTCGGGCTCAAAGAAACGGAGGGCGGCTCCGCTCCGGCCGCCGCGCTCGACGGCTATCGCGCCACCGGTGAGCTCTACATTGATGAACTTCACACGCCAATGAACCTCCATTTCTCCCGAGCAGCGTTGCGTTGAAAGCGCATATTGCTAGCGTACATTTTAAATGTTTCAGAGATATGTTGCGAGTGTTTCATACGTATGTTGCAAAAGTAGATTGGAATGTTTCAGAGCTAGATGCGTGAAGCGCGAACGCGGGAACACCGTCCGATGCTAGCGCCCCAAATCAAACGTCCGGACGGTAGCAAGTCCGTTAAACTTGGACAGTGCCAAAATTTGGCCTTGAACCAAATTCAGGCGAATTATTTACATAGCAAGGGCGATATTTGGCCTGACACTGGCACTGGCAGCTTGGGCCAGCAGTAGGGATGAAAACGGTACGGATATTTTCCGACCGTATTCGAGACCGAATCTGTTTAGAGGGGTTTTAATCCGTCCGTATCCGAGTCCGGATATTTAACATCCGATACCGTATTCGTATCCGAATATTTAAATCACATATTTATGATGTCGATATCCAATCGTATCCTATTCGGCATTTTTTATACTATCCGTATTCGAATCCGAATCCGGACATAAATATGAAAACAAATACGATATCAGTGATATCCGTCCGTATCCGATTCGTTTTCATCCCTAGACCAGCCAGGCGCCCAGGCACCACCTCCCCTTCTCCCGCAGCCAGGGCACCACCTCCCCTTCTCCCGCGGCTACGCAGCGCCAAAAACCCTACCACAGCTCTAACCCCGCACCCCCCCCCCCCCCCCCCCCCCCCCCGCCTCCTGCTTCCCCCACTCTGTCGCGGGCTCCGGGGCCCCGACTAATCGTGGCTCCCCGGCCTGCCGCCGTGGCAAGATTCAGGGCGCGGGATTCGGCAGCGGGATCCAAGATGCCGTCTTTCTCTGCCCGCGCCTCACCGCAGAAACACTTCGCGAGGTGCCAACTCTTATCTCATTGACGCTGTTTTCTTCCGATTGTTTTGTTTCATTCGTTGACCTGGGGATTGAGACCTTCGCGTAATTACGTTGGTTGGTTGGCTTGCGCAGATGGAGGCAGCTGATTCGGCAACAGCGAAAGTCGCTCCCCATCGCGTCAGGTTTGCCAGCAGAGCTTTTAGACGTCTGTTCACTATGATATTTTTGGGGGTGTTAGCTCAGGGAGCTGAAATTTGTTGTTTGTTGTTGCTTCAGTGGAGAAGAGGCTAGTTGAGGAAGTGAGGAAGAACGACACACTGATCGTTGTTGGAGAGACTGGGAGTGGCAAAACTACTCGTAAGTATGTTTCTGTGTTCCCCTTTTCACAATTGTTGCTTGGATGAAGTAATTGATGATAGAAACATGCTGATTTCCGAAACTTTTGGTTGTTATTAGTGTGAATAGGCTCTGATTCAGATGTAACTGGTTTAGGCATAAATTAGTGAAAGAGGTGCTGTGAATTTGCTTGTGTTTGTGGGTTTGTAAACATTTGTATTCAATAACATTACAGTATTAATTAACAAAAGGACTATTATTGTAGAAGTGAAATGGAATCTTCCCACTGTAATCTCATATTAATGTCGTTCCAAGTGGGATTGCTTGCTTAGGAAAGTTATTTTTAGGTTTTGTACAGATTGTTTGACAGAAACAGCATGTTACAAAATGTGTTTGTTTACATATTCATCTGTAATTGCAGAAACATACCATACTAGTATTTGTGTTCTGTCTCCTACCTTTCGTTCTACTTTGATTCTTTGAGGAAGCAATATTTTCTTTAATTTGGTCATGCAGAGCTTCCACAATTTTTGTACGATGGCAGATTTTGTCAGGATGGTAAAGTCATTAGCATCACTCAGCCTCGAAGAGTTGCAGCTGTTACAGTAGCAAAGCGTGTAGCGGAGGAATGCAACGACCAGCTGGGCAAAAAGGTTGGATACTCCATCAGATTTGATGATTCCACATCCAGTGCAACAAGGATTAAGTACATGACTGATGGTTTGCTTCTGAGGTAATGATGCGTTACTGCTTTGTTGCTTGTTTGATAACCAGTTAGTTTTTTTGTTATTGGCATGTAAGTTAGTCTTTGATCCTCTTTGATGTGGTAGTTGCCTTTTTTGTGAGCAGTTTGAGTGCCAAAAGGTTTACGTTTCTTGTCTCAATTGTTAACCCACCCCACCCCAATAATTTAAGTTCCACGAATGATGTGTATGTTTTTGGAAGGTGTACAGATGATATGCACTGCAGCCTGCAGGTCTCCTTTTTAATACGCTTATAGTTACAATCCCATATATAGTTGTTTTATCATTTATGAAGTAGGAACTGAAGAACAGAAGGCATTGATACACAATTCCCTTTTTCTGTCTCATAATGTTCCTTTTATTTTGTACTTTCAAGCATCTCTTATATTTTAGCGTTTTGCCATGGTAACTGTCCATACACCTGCATTGAAACTTGTTTAGCAGAATGTGGATTTTTTTCCAGTGTTGTTTAAACCTTCTAGAGTGAATTTTCCATTCAATTATACCTTATCATTTTACATACTGATATATGTGTGGCAATAGTCTTGGCATAGGTCTGCATTTCTTTTCTTTTTTTTTGGAAAAAAAATAGGTCTACATTTCTTTTGTTTGATGCGTGAAGTTTCTTTTTCTAATCAAAAGGTTACTTCGGATTTTCAGGGAAGCACTTGGATCCGTTCTTGTCTAAGTATAGTGTTATAGTTGTTGATGAGGCTCATGAAAAAACTGTTCATACTGATGTCTTGTTGGGTTTGTTGAAAAAAGTGCAGCATTCACGAGCTAATGCCAATAAAAATGGGAAGATTTTGCCTGATGTACAGGGCCATTCTCAAAATTTAACTCTTAAGGCATGCCAGGGAACAAGATGTGCTCCTCTAAAGCTGATAATTATGTCTGCTAGTTTGGATGCTAAGTGTTTTTCTGATTATTTTGGTGGTGCTAAAGCTGTGCATATTCAAGGTCGGCAATATCCAGTTGACATACTATACACTTATCAGCCTGAGTCGGATTATATGGATGCCACATTAGTTACTATCTTTCAGGTGAGCATCATCCTTTGTTCCATGCAATCTGTAGTTGGCTTATAGACTAGGAAAGAAAATAGAAATCTACATAAATGAGACTTCCGGAAGAAAGGGGAAAAGCTTCAGAAAACATGATGAGTGAATATATATAACTGTAGTGATGACTAATTTCTTGCATAACCTACTATCCAATTGTAACTCAATGAATCCTGCCTTTTCTGTATAAACTTCATTTTTTTTAGATGTTTGATTTGATAGATTCATTTGGAGGAAGGGCCTGGAGACATTCTAGCATTTCTAACTGTCCAAGAGGAGATTGAATCACTGGAGAGACTTATTCATGAGCGTGCTCGTTTATTCCACCAGAAAGTAGTAAGATATGGGTTACACCTATCTATTCATCTCTCCCATCAGAACAGCAAATGAATGCTTTTAAGCCAGCACCAGTTGGAACCCGCAAGGTAAACATCAATTGGGTACTGATGGTACTGAATATCATGTTTCAATAGGATCCTTCTTAAAAGAATTGCATACCTCCATTTCTCTTTTTATGTACTACCTCCGATTCCAAATGTAGGTCATTTTAGCCTTCTCAAGATTTCTCTAAATACAAGTCATCCTATAACTAATATATACACTTTGTACCCTTTGCTTCCCTCCTTTCCCCTGCTTAATAAATGTCACTATCTCTCACAAATGAATAAGCCATCTTCCGAATGCCGTATAAATGAAGCTCATCAAGGTTGTTTGATCCTCTTCTCTATTCTTTATCCACAAATCTAAAATGGCCTATATATGGAATCAGAGGGAGTATCATGGATTACTCAATCATTTTTTAAGAAGGAATTGTGTAGCATAATTTATTTGTGTACATGCTTTTAGTGTGGTTTGTTTTCCTAGATGAAACCTTCTTGTTACATGGAGATTAAGTCAATTATTTCATCTTTCTACAGTTATTTAGTTGTCATCTATGTATGTAAAAAAAAATCATGCCCTTTATAAGGAAATGGATGATTACTAATGTCCATATATCGATGGTCTGTCTGAATCCTTTGCAGGCTTTAAACAAAGCTCTGCATGTGTTTCAGATATGTCCAAATTTGTCTGCAGGTTCCTTTGATGCTAACATGATACTGCTACGTGACATATGTTGAAATGATGCCAATTTTTTTCTCAAACATACAGCTATCTTTGTATTAAAGAAGAGGAAGGGCAGGAAAACGAGTACATAATTGATCTTGCCATTATAAAGTGAAACAGAATTGATCTTGCTATTGTTGGTCCTCTGGGTAAACATTGTTGTAATTAAGATCAACTAAAAGGAAAAATGTATTAACTGTCATTTGATCATTTTGCTTGCCCCTAATAAATGTGAAAAAGCACACTTTTAGGTCACTATTGACCAAAGTGTTAGAATGGCAATATCCTAGCTCTTGCTTGTCCTCATATCTCAGCCATTATTGGCTAGCAGATGTACAGCCTGTAGTGATTAGGCTAAATTAGAGGACATTAGAGCATTTTAATTCTTTTTCCTTACATGTACACTCGTTGTTGTACAATAACAGCCATATAGCAATGGCGAAATCATTCTGCTCATTCTATTAGCTTTCACAAAGGTCAACATTAGTTGCAGAAGAAAATTTTTGCCTTTTATTTTAGGTTACTGTTCTCGGCTATTGGTGTTTGTGATTAGAATTACTTTTAATAAAGACAATCCTTCTCTTTGCGTGTTCTATTGTTCTTCCCATACATATTCATTCTTCTCCATGGTTCATTTAGTAATTTGTTTTCCTTTGCAGTCATTTCAGTGTTTCACTTATCCTTGAAAGCCCCGCACCACAGTTTGTTAAGCTAAGTTTGACTTTTTGCTGATTTGCCTCTGCTAGGTAGTTCTAGCTACAAATATTGCTGAGACTTCAGTAACAATACCTGGCATCAAATATGTTATAGATCCTGGGACGGTAAAAGCTCTTACAATCCTGTGACTGGAATGGAATCACTAATCATCATCCCAGTCTCTAAAGCGCAGGCTCTTCAAAGGAGGTATATGTATCTTGCTTGTTTAATTTTTCATGCCTAATATATGAGATCACAAAGAGTTCCTGCAGTCTATTAAGGAGCGGTTGCCAGCATGGTAGTGGTAGAATGAATCTCCATGCGATGATTGGGTGTTCTGTATCTTATTGCTTATATCTGTTGCACCTGCACATGGTTCTGCTAATAAGGCATATGGTCACTTTGCAGATATTCAACCAAATAAATGAATACTTGTCCCATTTTATTTGCATGCCTTTTCTAATATCCTAAATCTATCCTCAGTGGTCGTGCTGGACGCGAGGGACCAGGGAAGTGCTTCCGATTGTTCCAAGAAAGTGAGTTTGATAAACTGGTGGATTCTACTGTGCCTGAGATCAAGCGGTGTAACCTCTCAAATGTTGTTCTGCAACTCAAGGCTCTTGGAATTGATGACATCATAGGTTTCGATTTTATGGAGAAACCATCAAGGTAATTTTTTAAGACTGCTACATAAAAGAAAAATACGCGGAATCATTTTTATTTTATGTGTGCTTTTGTGCTTGAATTTTATACTGGATTATTACTGTCTCGAGGGGAATTAAATATCAGTGATGAGAGGATGCAATTTATGTTATTGTGTTTAATGTATTTTATTGCTTGACACATGTACCCAGCTTTAAATTTATAGGTAAAGAAAATCCATGACCTAGACTTCTTTATGAACCTTATGATCTGCACTTGCCCTGGTAACACCTAATAGAAACAAACAAACTGAAGTTTTTTACCTAGGCTTCTCAGTAATTATAAGTTAAATAGCTTGCTGCTTTATATCAGTGCTGAGTTTTTGCTTGTTGGCGTCCAAACTCCAACCTACTACAGGACTGCTATTCTGAAATCACTGGAGCAGTTAATCTTACTAGGGCTCTGACTGATGATTATAAGCTCTCAGATCCAGTTGGTCATCAGATGGCTAGGCTGCCTTTGGATCCAATGTACTCCAAGGCATTAATTGTATCAAGCAAATTCAAGTGCTTGGAAGAAATGCTCATTGTTGTATCTATGCTTTCAGTGGAATCGATTTTCTTCTCCGTGCGTGAGAAGTTAGAAGAGGTATCCATTTGAATTACTGGCTTTTTGTAAAATGTATGTCACAATTGGGTTATTATCTGATATTGTGGAGTTATTCCCTCGGTTCACTTATTTTAGGGGGTTGTGTTTGCTTTGCAAACAGGTGTCATTTTGTAGCTTTGGGGCACACTTTTCATCAAATGCTCCTGTTAGTAGCTTGTTGGTAGTGGGAACTGGGAGATAAGTTCCAGTAAGGAAAACTATATAAAGAAAAATGCACTCCATTCAGAAATGTATCATATATGGCATTCTAGAATTTGAGTGGTTAAACTTAACTTTGACTGCTATCTGTGAACAGCCATTTAGATTGTTCATGTGAAAAAATTAGTACCATCAAATTTGTTACAAGCTGTATAGAAAATTGATGGTCTTTGTTGTTAGGCTACCTTAAAAAGGTACCTTTAGACATAAATCATGATTACTTTTTTGCTTAATCATAAACAGGGACGAAGCCAGCGGGGGGGCAACCCGGGCTCCAGCCCCCCCTATCGGCCATGGGAACACAGCCCCCCCTAAGCCCTGCCTACCGCCATGAGGAGGAAGAAGAAGGGAAGGAGGGGCGGGAGGAAGAAGAAGAGGAAGCAGCCCTGGCTCCGGTCTAATCCTGGCTTCGTCCCTGATCATAAATAAGCATATGCTTCAATCTGTTTTTTGCTCACATTTCCTTTGTGCCACTCTTTCCCTATTGGCCACAAGATAATGAAACTCGATTTGTTTTGTGATGAGAAAGAAATCAGTGTGTTACTCGCTGCTAATAGTGCAATAATTGACCCATTTAATTTATTTTCTATAGGCAAGAGCTGCCAGGAAGGGTTTCAAAAGCTCTGAAGGAGACCATATCACATTAGTGAATGTCTATCGAGCAGCTGCAGAATGCTTGGAGAAGAGCAAAAATGCAAATGCCAAAGAAAAAACAATGGAAAAGGCTTTGAACAGGTGGTGCTGGGAAAACTTATCGACTACCGCTCTCTAAGACATGCTCGCGATGTTCACAGGTTAGTTCTAGTTTCTGCTGTCTGTTTCAAAGTACTTGTACAGAAGCACTATTGTAGGTGTAGGGAGTTAGAATGTAATAAGTAGTTTAGCACACCCGCTGATGTCTTAATGAAGTAGGGAAAGCATTGCGAAAGAGTGGTAAAGTTAAGTATTGTCTTTTTTTTTTGTGTGTGTGTACCTACACCCCATTTTCAAAACACATTTGTACATTTTCAAACTAGTGAAAAATATGTTCTTTTAGGTCGTGGACACTGCTGACACACAAAGTTTTGTGGGAAAATTTGATCATGTGTGAGCTACACCAAAAAAAAGGACAAATCACTTACATTTTTCTCAATTAAAAACGATAAACTTGATCATATGTGAGCTGCACAAAAAGACAAAATACCTATCTTTTTGCACAGAAGGCATGTGGTCAATTTTGTCATGAAATTTTGTGTGTCAATATAATTATACATGGTCTACATGTATGCATTTTCTTTCCATAAATTTAAGAAATGCACAAAGCTTTTTTGAAAGTTCTCAGATGTGTAGGGGAGCCTATGCTGAACCTGGCTGCATACATGAAACAGTGTATAGCAAAACAGGGGAAGGGCGAGTTTGGTTTTATTATGGTTGGAGGGATTGAGCTATGAAAATCAGATTTGAACATCATTATTTAAAAAATGAAATGGAAACATGTACGTTTTGACTTTTATTAGGACCTCTAGACCATGCTGCAAGTTGACATAGCAATTTTCTGTCATTTGCAGTCAAATCCAGGGCCATGTCCAACAAATGGGGCTAAACCTGTCATCATGTGGAGATGACATGGTTCTGTTTCGGAGATGCCTTACATCCGCCTTCTTCTTGAATGCAGCAATGCGACAGCCAGATGGATCGTACAGGTATCATTCCATGTCATATATTTTCAATCCAAATGCCTCATCGTGGATATCTTTCTCATGCATCTTGATCAAAGAGTACTGCCCTAAACTAATCTGGGACTTAGATCACAACAGCCAAAACTTGAAGAATGTTGCATGTTTGAGTTTAAGATTGTGATGACTACGATTCTCCGCATCTTAAACCTGTCGTTTGGCAGGGCCCTTGCAACTGGCCAGAGCGTGCAGATCCACCCTTCATCCGTGCTTTTCAGGACCAAGCCCGACTGCGTCGTCTTCAACGGGCTAGTTCGGACGACACAGAATTACGTCAAGAACCTGACCTGTATTGACGTCTTGTGGCTCGCTGAGCTCGCCCCCCAGTACTACGCTACCGAGGAGTAATTGTGATCAGTGGACATTGCGCATAGTAATCTTTTATGGTAGTGATGAATGATCTATTTATGCAATTCGTTGCTATATATTAATTAAAGCATGGTGCCACTGCCGATCAATATCATCCTAACAAATGCATTCGAGGGCAGTTTAAATTTTGAGCTTCAAATGTACATAATTTCTGTATGCTTTAAAATAGAGTCAATTGTAACAATTTTAAACAGATCCAACTACAGGTAGACTAGACACAGTGAATTTTCACTCATTTTAGCATCCAATTCAACTCTCAGATAGACCCCCTTTTTTTGTAATTGCATCGTCTGAGAGTGTAACCCTTCCTTGAGTCAATAAAATCTCAACATTTCTTTGCAATGAGAAATCAAAAGGGATTGTTTAGGTAAAAAAACACACTTTGGTCACCCACCCACCCGATGAAACCCTAGGGGGTGCCCTTGACGGCCGCCTCCCATCCATCGATGTTGCTGCCGTCGCCGCTGGTCACCATCTCGGCGTAGACGACCCCCTCCACCTCTCCTCTCCCCTCCCTTCCCTGCAGGCTCCGCCACCACCAAGGTGTCGTTGGCTGCCATCTCGGCGTCGACGACCCCCTCCACCTACCCTCTCCATTCCCCTCGTTGCAGCCCTGCCGCCAATGAAGGAGATGGGAGGACCCATCGCTAGCGGCCCCTATGCGGGCGGACCTGCGCCCGCCATTCAAGCTGTGTCATCGAAGACGCCGGCACCGCCCACGGAGGAGGCCGGATCCCGCACGGATCTGTGGCCTCCGGCATTTGGGGGGGAGGGGGGCACACCGCATGGCAGCCGCCACGGCCCGCCGTCATTGTAGTGGAGGGGGTCAGATCTATGGCACGCCACCGCCGCCTACGCCGGACGTTGACCTATCACTGGGAACTGGGGCGTCACAGTACACTAGGGAGGGTCCCAACATGCATGTACAACTTATTGTCCCCCTAGGCCGCCGCTAAGGCATGTTGTATTGAACATTTTCTCTACCTTAATACAAAGATGTGCAAACATTTTGCGTGATCGAGAAAAAAAATTGTTTAGGTGAATACATTTCTTTGCAATGAGAAATTAAAAGGGATTGTTTAGGTGAATGAGATTGGAGCCGATCCTCGGGGGACTATAGTAAGGTGGTGTTTAGTTCGTGGGTGAAAATTTTTGCGTGTCACATCGGATGTGTCGGAAGGATGTCGGAAGGGGTTTTCGGATACTGATAAAAAAATAAATTACAGAACCCGTCAGGAAATTACGAGACGAATCTAATGATACTAATTAATCCGTCATTAGCACATGTTGGTACTGTAGCACTTAAGGCTTTTCATAGACTAGTTAGCCTTAAAAGATCCGTCTCGCAATTTTCCCGAGAACTATGCAATTAGTTTTTTTATTTGTCTACGTTTAGTACTCCATGCATGTGTCAAAACGCTCGATGTTGCTGTAGAACCAAAAAAAATTTGGGAACTAAACACCCCCTAAGATGTTTGAGTAAATGTTGAATTATTCCCTTCTCGATTCTCGACTGCTGAGCAGCTACGAGTGGGTTTAGATGGGTGAAAAGTTTTTGGAAAAAATGTCACATCGGATGTTCTGTGCGATGTCGGAAGGGGTTTTTGGATACTAATAAAAAAACTAATTACATAGCTTGCCTGGAAACCGCGAGACGAATTTATTAAGACTAATTAATCCGTCATTAGCATATTTGTACTGTAGCACTTTAGTGTCAAATCACGGACTAATTAGGCTCAAAACGTTTGTCTTGTGATTTTCAACCAAACCGTACAATTAGTTTTTTTTATCTACATTTAATGCTCTATACATATGCCGCAAGATTCGTTACTGTAGTTTTTCGTAAAAAAAAATTTAGATCTAAACACACTAAAAAGACGTACAAGAGCACACGGATGGAAGAGAGAGCGAGCGAGGCTACACAATGCGGCTGCTGCTGCCATGCTGGACCCTGCTCCTTCGTACTGCCGATATTCACCGGTGACCCAGAGTTTGAGACTGGACCGTCGACCGAACATGAGGCCGAGACGGGAACGCAGCCTGGGCCCTGGGACTCGATATAAGAGCATCTCTAATAGACTCTCCATATTTTTTTTAAATACTAGAAATAGAAATTTTGGTGAAAAACTACCCTCCAATAGCTTTTCTAAATGATCATTCAAATATAGGGGTCGTTCGGCTGTGCTGATAAGCCGGCTGAAAAAACACTGTTGGCTGATTTGTTGTGAGGGAAAAATACTATTCCGACTGAAAAAACAAGCTGAAAAAGACGTATTATAAGCCGAATGAACAGGACCATAGTCATCTTCTATTCCGAATTTTTCGCTAGCCAAAAATAAAAGACGAGAATGGCTCTCTAAAATACACATGGAATATAGAAAAGCTATCTAAATGTTGATTTAGAGGGTGAGATTTAGAAAGGCTCTAATACAACCCGTGAGCCCGTGACTACTGAGAGTTTGAGAATTGACACCCTATATAATAATCGACCGTCGATCCGTGATCGACCAACGGTGGGTTTTCTTCTTGCCCAAGAGGAAAGGGAGTAAGGCCGAGACGGAACGCTGGGAGGCTGGGACGGAGTTCAATAAATTCGCAGCCGATACCCAGCCAAGCGGCCCAACCTCTCGCAAAGGCGCCTACAGTCGCCGTCGCCGGAGAGGAGGCAGCAAGCCGTCGACACCATGGCGCCGGAGCCCGATGACGATATCATGCACGAAAAGAATCTGCGGCCGCTCGACGAGGACGACATCGCCCTCATCAAGACCTGCGTGAGTGTCCCCCAGGAGCGATTGGTCCCTTCCAATGTTTTAAATAGCGGGCTAAGACGTTTAGCGGTATATATCTAAAATAGCTAATAGCGGAGCTATATCGGGCTATAGCGGAATATAGCGGCTAAATTATACATGAACTTAAATAGCGGCACCTGCCTCAAAAGGCTATAGCGGGCTATAGCGGCAGCTATAGCGGGAGATTTAAAACTATGGTCCCTTCTCCCCGTCGCTGTTCTCGTCGTGCCGGCCTGGTTCACGGCTAGGGTCCCGGAATTCTTCAGTTCTAGACTGCTGGCTGCATGCTGAGAGTACATCTAGGTTTTCTGGTTCCGATTTGCTTTTTCATGCCCTCGCGGTGTGAACTTACTTGGGTTAGGGTGTGAACTTACTTGGGTTGAGACGATGCGGGGAATTAAGCTCTCTGTTGACTGCGACATCTAGGGTTTTGCTTCTTTTTTGCTGAAACGAGTTTTGGTTTCTTCAGATACGCTGCCTGCTTGTTCAGTAGTGAAGCGTCGATTTGGCTGGGCATTGCTGACTATAACAATTGGGATGTCTTATTGTCTAATAGGGGCTGGGGCCATACTCGATCATCATCAAGAAGGTCGAGAAGGAGATGAAGGAGTTGGCAAAGATGATTAACGACCTTTGTGGTACGTCAACATGGGGATAATTTGGTTATGGATTTTTAGGGACGCATGCTTGTATATTTAAGTTCAATGTCGAAACAGGCAAATTGCATGTCCCAGTTCTGAGCAGCTTTTAACAGCCCAGTGCAGTGGTGCAGTGCGTTAAATTGATCTGATCTATGAATTTCTTGAATTCCAGGCATCAAGGAGTCTGGACTATTTCCACCAAGCCAATGGGATCTTGTGTCAGACAAGCAGATGATGCAGGAGGAGCAACAGTTGCAGGTAAATCCATGACCTTCACCTGTTCAGTCTATTGGAATGCACCGCAGGCGATTAGTAGCTGCATTGTGCCTTGCTCTTATGCTTTCTCGGTGCTATTCTAACAATATGTTTTTTGCATGAAGGTTGCAAGATGCACGAAAATCATCAATCCTAATACTGATGACGCCAAATATGTCACAACTTTGAAACAAATTGCAAAGGTATGGCATGCTCATATTTACAGAGTTGATCATATCTTTTGGAGGTTCAATCCTTATTATTAAGTTTTATTTTGGTATGTAGTTTGTGGTTGGATTGGGAGCAATGTTTTAAATAGCGGGCTAAGACGTTTAGCGGTATATATCTAAAATAGCTAATAGCGGAGCTATATCGGGCTATAGCGGAATATAGCGGCTAAATTATACATGAACTCAAATAGCGGCACCCTGCCTCAAAAGGCTATAGCGGGCTATAGCGGCAGCTATAGCGGGAGATTTAAAACTATGATTGGGAGACAAGGTGTCACCAACTGATATTGAGGAAGGCATGCGAGTTGGGTACGTCCCTGATCTCTCTCTTTTAGTTCTACCATCTTTTGCATCAGAAATTTCCTTGTATTTGGTTATGCTTCCTGATAATGGCATTGGTTTAAACTGCTAATGGAGAAGTAGTGGTGATACATACAATGGATGTATATATACATGCTAATATTTTGTAAATGATAATTGTTTTTGATAATTTTTTAAAGTGCAACTCTAGTGATCATGATTTGCCATAATGTTGGAACCTTTTCCCTAAGTCTAGTTTAAGTTCATGAAATTTTGTCGATTGAGTAGGAAATCTCAGGAATTAGAATCAGGCTAACTGCCCAAAGTACTCAACATTCTTGTATACTACACATGAAAGATCAAACTGAACTGGGTCATGTACCCTTAACAGAGCAAATTTGACTTAAGTATTGAAATTGTGTACGTACACATGATCTCAGTAGTTAGTTGTATAAGTACTCCACTGTGCAGTAAAATCTTGTTCCTGTATCAGTTAAAGCATTATATGGTCAATTAAATTGTGCTGATTCTGATCCTGTTTATAACAGAGTTGATCGGAACAAGTACCAGATTCAAATTCCTTTGCCACCCAAAATTGATTCAAGCGTTACAATGATGACGGTTGAAGAAAAACCTGATGTAACATACAACGATGTTGGTGGCTGCAAGGAACAGATCGAGAAGATGCGTGAAGTTGTTGAGCTTCCCATGCTTCACCCTGAAAAGTTCGTCAAGGTTGGCATTGATCCTCCCAAGGGAGTCCTTTGCTACGGTGCTCCTGGAACTGGGAAGACCCTTCTTGCCAGAGCAGTCGCCAACCGCACTGACGCCTGCTTCATCCGCGTGATAGGCAGCGAGCTGGTTCAGAAGTATGTCGGCGAGGGTGCCCGCATGGTCCGCAAACTCTTCCAGATGGCCCGATCAAAGAAGGCGTGCATAGTCTTCTTCGACGAGGTTGATGCCATTGGCGGCGCACGTTTCGACGACGGCGTCGGCGGCGACAATGAGGTCCAGCGCACTATGCTCGAGATTGTGAACCAGCTCGATGGGTTTTTGATGCTAGGGGCAACATCAAGGTGCTCATGGCCACCAACAGGCCGGATACGCTGGACCCTGCTCTGCTGCGCCCAGTGAGGCTGGATAGGAAGGTTGAGTTCGGCTTGCCAGACCTCGAGGGCCGCACCCAGATCTTCAAGATCCACACCCGCGCCATGAATTGCGAGCGGGACATCCGCTTCGAGCTTCTTGCTCGCCTCTGCCCCAACTCACTGGTGAGTGTCTTTTTTGTTTTTTCTGGAGTCGTCAATTCTCATTGCCATGCCCGTTTGTTTCCCTTGAATAGTCTGTTTCTGGGAGAGTCCTCAATTCTCATTGCCATGCCCGTATCATGCCACAGGTGCTGACATCAGGAGTGTGTGCACGGAGGCCGGCATGTACGCCATCCGCGCGCGCAGGAAGACGGTGACGGAGAAGGATTTCCTGGATGCCGTGAACAAGGTGGGGCATTTACATATTTGCCATCTTTACGGAAGACACCAGAACATGTGTCACAGACATGTGGAGCCACATGAGTCACTAACGGTGGCACGAGGCCTACCACTCCCCTCGTAAGGATGGCAAATATATAAAAATACCCCTTGGTTTTCTGTCCCTTTGCCTCTTGGGGCCCTGCACGAGTGTCTTTTTGTAAACCTCTTCTGTGCGACTGAATTTTTGATTGATAGCATCATATGTGATTGTATTTACAGTATGGCTGTGTTTAGTTTCAAAAAGCTTTCACGAAAAACTACAGTAACGAATTTTACGGCACATGCATGGAGCATTAAATGTAGATAAAAAAAAATTAATTGCACAGTTTGGTTGGAAATCGCGAGATGAACGTTTTGAGCCTAATTAGTCCGTGATTTGACACTAAAGTGCTACAGTAACGAATGTGCTAATGATGAATTAATTAGTCTTAATAAATTCGTCTCGCGGTTTTTAGGCAAGCTATGTAATTAATATCCGAAAACCCCTTCCGACATCTCACAAAACATCCTATGTGATATTTTTTCAAAAACTTTTCACCAACTAAACCCACATGTCGGTGTTCGGCTCCGTGAGAGTCCTAAGCCAACGAGTAAATTTGTGCTGCGTGTCCCTAATCTGGATGGTGATCAAAGAGAATACACGAAGAGTTTATCCTGGATCGGGCGAAAGAATGACATACGTCCAGCGGGGGGAAGTATTGTATTTTCTTACACCTAAGTGCTTGCGTAGGGGTTACAAGCTGTGAGAGAGGGGGCCGATCCCAAGTCTCAAAGAGAGAGTACAAAGGAGATTGCTTGAGATGTTGATCTTATGTGGTGGGGTGATGACTTCTTTCTTGCCTTGTCCCCCCTTCGTAGAGTCCCCTGCCTTCCCTTTTATAGGGTTAAGAGAAGGCAGAGACGCCGGGGGTGCCTTAAAAGTGAAGTTTTGTCGAGCGCTGTGGAAGCTGCTGTAGCGACGTGCTCCGGGAATGGCCGGCCATCCCTGGACACCATGGTGACGTAAAGGATGGGACTGTGAAAAGACCCCGAGTCTTGTGGCGTGCGGGCCTTGCTCCTTTGTTGACCGGCGGTTGGTCGAGGCCGGGTCGAGGTGGGTCGACGGGGAATGGATAAGGCCGAGCCCCGGGAATTTCAGGGTACGACACTCGTCGTGTTTTGCCTCGAGGGGGACCAGTGGCGGAACAGTGCCCAGCATAGCATGTGCAGTGACAGGTTTTCACCGCCCATCTCGGGATAGGCAGTAAAAAGTGGGATTTGACACTGGTACTGCTTCCATGTTGGCGGCGCTGTAGCCATGGGGGTAGGAAGTGGTTGGCGGTTGCATTAAATGCTTTCACTTTTGTTTGAGAGTCGGTGGGTGAGGCGGGTCGATCGGCTCGACCCAGGGTCGTACGAGTCGTAGATTTCCCTATGGTCGAGGCGGTCCATCGAGCAAGCCTCGTGCGAGTCGAAACGTGATCGAGGCGTTCCATGCGTGGTTTTGGCTCATTCTACCTACGTGGGCTGAGCCTTTGGCGTGGTTTTCTCAGGGGTTTGTCTTTTTTAGTCGTTGAGTGTGGGTACCCCTTGATTAGGTACCCGATAGTAGCCCCCGAGCCTTTGTGTGAGTGTGGTCACTCTTGCAGAGGCTCAGCGAGTCATGAACTGGAGTCATAGCGTCATAGCTCTTCCGGTGGGTGCGTGTGAGCGCACCTGCCGGGTGTAGCCCCCGAGGCCTCGGTGGAGTGTTTTGACTCCTCCGAGGTCTTTAGTGTGTTATATTGAGGAGTGCTCCCACGTTTGAGCCCCCATGGCGTGCTTGGTCCCCTTTTGTTTGGGGTTAGCTTTTTGCGGTCGAGCCCCCGAGCCTCGTGCGCACGAGGTCGATCAAGGTCTTGCCCGTCTTTATCGTACGACCCTCGCGCACCTTTTAGGAAAGGAGGAGGGGTGGGGAACGTCGTACTACCCTCGATGGGCGAGTTGTGACGATCTCTGGTGAGCTGTTAGCGGGGAATTCAAGTGGGAGCCTGTGCCCCATTCGATAAGGGTCGGCTAGCGTCCGCGGAGGCGCTCTCCAAAGATGCCAAAGAGTAGTCGTGTGGATCTCGGTTCCATGCGGTAGGATCCGAGGGCTCGATGCCTCCCTCCGAGGGGATTCCACCGTCAACCTCTCTTCTAGCCTCGAATACGTCTGAGGCATCTCGAGAGAGAGTGGCTCGATCCCTAGCCTTGTATGGACACGTCCCCAGTTGTCCTTGACTCTGTTACTCGAGGGTAGATATCGAACCCCGGTCGAGGGCCAGCTTTCGATCCGTCGAGGTTCATAATGGGCTCTAAGCCCATTATCCATTCGTCTGGACATGTCCATCTACGGATCCCCTTCCGGCCCATTGGGGTGCGTCTTTTTAGGAGCAGAAGCGAGAGCGACGTGGTAGTGGGCGGTGTGGCACGATGGTTGCGAAATGAACGGTGGACACATGCCCTTACCTGTGGGTTTCAAGGGAGCGGTTAGGTAAGGACATTAAATGCGGGAATTGTTCCTACCTTTTCATCGGATCCGCCCGTTGGTCTTTCGCCGGGGTATAAGTATAGAGCCCAGGGTTCCGTATGCCCCCACAGGCCTTTCGCGATTGCCCCTTTCTCTCTTTGCGTTCATCAGCCGTTCTCCGTCGCCACCGTCATCTCTTCCCCCGTCGCCGACGCAAGCTGATCTCGACCCCTATGGCGGGAAAGAGCCAGGTTCTTCCCGCGGACACGTGGGTCCGTTCTTTGGTGACAAAGAGGAAGCTGGAGGAGTTAGTTCGCGATGGTATTCTATGACCGAGGGCGAGCCGGAGCCAGCCAGAGTGGAGGGTGCCACCGTCCGACCACCGGGAGCCAGCGTCCCCGGAGGGGTATGTGGTGAGCTTCGTCGCTTTCCACGAGATGGGGCTCGGGATGCCGCCGAGCCGGTTCATGCGGGCGCTTCTTCACTACTACAAGGTGGAGCTCCATCATCTCGCCCCCAACTCCATCTCATAGGCCGCCATCTTTGCGGCGGTCTGCGAGGGGTACTTGGGGATGGAGCCCCACTAGAACCTGTGGCTCCACCTTTTCAAGGCAGAGCATTTCGCCATGAAGGCGAGTGAGCGGGGAGTGCGGCGCGTGGTGCACGCTGGGAGCTGCACCCTTCAAGTCTGGGCGGGTCAAGGCGAGCTCTACATCCCAGCGTAGCTCATCTCATCGAACAGCGGATGGCACGACAGGTGGTTCTACCTGCGCAACGATGATGACCGCCTACCGAAGTTCTCCGGCCGGGACCTGATGTCGCGCGAGGACAATTGGTCGTATGGCATCCTCGAGGAAGAGAAGCCAAAGCTGCAGCCGCTCCTCGACGCGCTAAGAAGACTTCGACATCGTGGATTGACCGCGAGGATGGTGGCCGCCGTGTTCCACCGTCAGAGAGTGCTGCCACTGATGCAGCGCCGACTTCAGATCGACGAGATGACGCCAGACGTCTCGTTGGAGGGGAGTCGAATGTCGCACGAGACCCTCTCCCTCGATGAGGTTGCTCGGCACGCGCGGTGGATGGTGGGCAGCTTCAAGCAGGAGAACATCGATAGGGTCCCGATGTGACCCAACCAGGGTTTTGAGCCTCTAGTAAGCGTTGTTCCGCTAGCCCTGAGTCCTTTTGCTTCCTGGTTCTCTTGATTTAGTCCATCGAGGTTTCCATGCAGGATCTATCAGCAGTCAATGACTCACGGCCACCGGTTCCGAAGGATCGCGCTGCTCGAGAGGCGAGACGCATCTCGGCGGCTCAGAAGAAGGAAGAGAAAGACGCCGCGAAGAAGCATCAGATCAGAAAGGCCCTTGAGCGTGAGAAGTTGAATAAGTGCCGCCACTAGCAGAGTCTCGAGGGTCTCCCCATCGAGGAATCCCCCTCTGAGATGACCTCGAGGGAGGATGAGGACGAGGATAGCGGCGACGACAATGCCGGGTCGCGGTATGACACCGTGACTTTTCTAGCGCACATCCCCGACGTGCGGCCCCTGCTGGAGCCTATTGGAGGAGGGTCGACCTCATCGAGGGCAATCTCGGCGCCCGTCAAGGGGGAGGAAGAGCCAGCAGAAGGAAGAGCCCGTGAGGGACCTTCGAAGAGGGGAACTGCCACACCTAGGGTCCCTCAGGGAACATCGGTGGCACCGCGCCCGTGAGTCCGCTTGCCCTGGACTTCGTTGTCGGGTGGAACAACAATGTCGACGTCTAAGGCCAGGGCGCCGTCGTCAGGTGTGAGGACCCAAGGCTAGATAGCCTCATCAGCGCAAAGGAACTCATGCGCCTCGATAGCCCGGGCTCCAAGGAGCACTAGGCCGACCGGAGGCTTGATGGAGGGGCCATCGCAGAAGCCGTCGAGTGGCTCAGAGAAGCCAGAGACGAGGCCCTTGATTCCCTTGTCTAGGTAAGTGTCTTGCCTCGCCTTTCTGACAAAGTTATCTCGCTTTCTGTTCTAACATGGTTGTTTACTACTCAGTCATAAGCTCAAGGTGGAGCTCACGGCTATGACTCCCGTCAAGGCACTCAAGTCTGGTGTCGCCTTGATGATGCGGACGCCTGCCAACGCCGCCGCCTAGGTCACAAAGTACCAGGCTACCATGGAGTAGCTCAAGACGAAAGAGGCTACCGGCAAGGCGGGGGCAAGCGCTCAGGAGCTCGCCAGAGTCGGTGACACCGCGCAGGAGCCAGAGCCGATCGAGGCAGCCCCGGGCGGTGCCAGGCTCGACACGCCTGGTGTTGGTGGGCTAGAGCCGAGATCGACCATGAGGACCCTAGCGACCGTCGAGGCCGGTAAGGCCGAAACATCCGTCCATGATGCGGGGCGGACGGATGTTGAAAAGACAAAAGAGGTGGTGGAGGCCCCGCCGGATGCGGGGAAAGAGGCGGAGCAGCCGGAGCTACAACCAGAGCGGGAGGAGCCGCGGCCGCAGCCGCAGCAGGACCAGCCGGAGGAGCAGGCGGCTAGGCTGAACGGGGGGTGGTCATGCCACTGCCCAACGTGCAGGTGGTGGCGCCAACAGATGAGAGGTCAGTCCTGCCCCAAGTGTCAACTCTGGCTGTGATCAATCTCGCCGTCGATGACCCTCCTTCCGACAAGGGGAAGTAGAAGGCAGACGTTGAGATGGTCGTTGCCCCAGATCGGCCCGGGACTTCCATAACATCAGAGGACGATATGGCCGAGGCATCCGCCAGGTGGCCCAATTTCGCGAGGCTTGTGCTTGCACGGGCGGAGGAGGAGCTCCCGCGCTGGGGTCGATCGACCCTCAAGTTCAGGGACGCGGCTAACCCCAACGCTGAGCCCTTCTTCACCCTTGACGACAAGGATGAAGTGCAACACTGGGAGTACATCGAGGGACTCCATAAGCACAATGTGCAGTCCCTGCGGATGGTTGCGGACACCCTGGTGCGGCGGATGTCGGAGGCCTTTGAGGTGAGCCATGTCTATTTGTTTTTTCTAGCGTATATCCCCCTTTTCTCCTTGGTTCTGATCTTAAGCTTAACTGTGGTCAGGAACTCAAGGAGCAATCTCATCGCAAGTCACTCTTCATTCGTCATGAAAGCGGCGTATGGGCGGTGCTTACTCGTCAATGGGCTCCTGTTTTCATCAGCGACCCATCGAAGTACATGGTCCAAAGTTTGGCTTGGAGCTGAACTGGAGGAAGTTTAGTGTCGGTCCACTCCGCTAGAAAATCTGCCAGCACCTGGGATTTGATGGCTTTGCATGGTGCATAAGAGAGAGTCTCACTCATGAGCTCGACTGTCCACTTTGCTATCCTACCCGAGGCTTTCTGGTTTTGGGCTATCTCTCCTAGGGGAAAGAAGACACCACGATCACCGAGTGGCTTTCGAAGTAGTGACGAAGCTTCGCCGCGTCAAGACGATGGCATATAGTAGCTTCTGGATTTGTGGGTAGCAAACCTTGGTCTTTGAGAGTACCTCGCTAATGAAGTGGACTGGCCTCTAAATGAGCAAGGCGTGTCCTTCCTCTGCCCTCTCGACAACTAAGACCGCGCTGACCACTTGTGTCGTTGCGACGACGTAAAGCAGGAGGGGTTCCCCTGTGGCCGAATGGACGAGGATCGGAGAGTTAGACAATGTAGCTTTGAGCTTCGTAAGGGCTTCTTCTGCCTCGAGGGTCCATGAAAAGTGTTCCAATTTCTTTAGGAGATGATACAGTGGGAGCGTATTTTCGTCGAGGCGCGAAATGAAGCGACTAAGGGCCGCGAGGCAACCCGTGACCCTCTGCACGCCCTTTAGATCATGGATGAGGCTCATTTTGGTTATTGCAACGATTTTCTCCGGGTTGGCATCGATGCCACATTCAAAAATGATGAACCCTAAGAGCATGCCTTGAGGAACGCCGAAGACGCACTTCTCAGGGTTGAGCTTAATGTTTTTTGCCTTAAGGCACTTAAACGCAACGTCGAGGTCATCAACCAAATTACTGACTCTCTTGGTTTTTACAACGATGTTGTCAACGTAAACCTCGACGGTGGGTCCGATGTGCTCCCCGAAAACGTGCTACATGCATCGCTGGTACGTAGCACATGTGTTCCGTAGATCGAAGGGCATAGTAACATAGCAATACATGCCAAAGGGGGTGATGAATGAAGTCGCGAGCTGGTCGGACTCCTTCATTTTGATCTGGTGGTAGCCGGAATACGCATCTAGGAACGACATAGTTTCACATCCCGTAGTAGAATCAACAATTTGATCAATGCGTGGTAAAGGAAAAGAAACTTTCGGACATGCTTTATTCAAACTAGTATAGTCTACACACATCCTCCATTTCCCATTCTTTTTCTTAACTAATACAGGATTAGCCAACCACTCGGGATGATGAACCTTCTTGATGAATCCGGCCTCTAAAAGCTTGTGGATCTCCTGAAAGTCCCTAGTTTGGTTTTGGCTAATTGATGAAACCTAGGACTAACCCTTGTATCTAAGTGGATGATTTAGATAAAGGTGGTCATTGAATATGAGACATGACATTGACTCATGTGGCCAAGATGATGAAGACCAAGATAATGCTTGGCTCGATGGACCGGTTGTGAAGGTGAAGAGCAAGTCGAGGTTTCGAAGCGAAGGACCATGCGATGGTGAAGCTTGAGCAAGACTTGGCGCCGACGGACCGATGCAACGGTGAAGAGCAAGTGAAGTCAAGATCGATGGATCGAAATGGTCATGTGATGATATGAAGTGGATCATATCTTCTAGAAAAACAAAATGGGCTCAAGGCAAAGGTATAACCATAGGGCCATTTTGTTTTGCACTCAAGACACCATAGAGGGTTTGAGTGGCTTAGGATCGATAGCCGAACTATTAAGAGGGAAAGTCTTGTCGGTTATTCGACGCACGGGTGCCACTAGGTGAATTCATGAAGTGCATTGCATGTAGGGCCTAGTGAGCTAACTGGAAAATCTTCGAAAATGATTATGAAAATGCTAACACACGTGCACAAGGTGGTGATCACTTGTTGGTGTTGGCACATTTGCGAAGGCATTGGAGTTTAAGCGGTAGAGAGGGTTCTGGTCTCTCTCTCCCTCCCGCCGAGCTTGCGAGCGCGGGATTCAGGCGTTTTCGAGGACTTGAAATGCCTATTTTCCACTACGCCGGAAGTTGGAAAAGAAACGGAGGCGAACGGAGGTCACAGAGGTGACCGGACACTGCACCGGACGCGGTCATGGTATGACCAGACGCGTCCGGTCAGTAGTCAGGCACGCGGGTGCTAGGGTTTGCAACCGGCGCGTCCGGTCACTCGTGGGACCGGTGCGTCCGGTCAGGTGCCCAGAAGGAACTGCGGTTCGCAAGGACGATCGAATGCGGGGCGCGTTCGGTCACACGCGATCGGACACGTCCAATCGTTGAGGGAGCTTACTAGACTCTAACCGGACGCGGGCACTGTCGCGTCCGGTCGTTGACTGGAGCACGTCCAGTTGTTATGAGAGGCGCGTCCGGTCATGGGGTTTGACCATTGGCGCAGTGACCATTGGAGGATCGGACGCGGTTGAGCGCGTCCGGTCAGTTTTGACCGGCGCGTCCGATCATCCCAAAAAGCGCGCAGTGAAGGGGTATAACGGCTCTATTCAGATGGGATGCTTATAAATACTTGTTGGCTGGCCCTTAGGGAGGTCTCTCGTGATTTCTAACATACTTGTGCATCCTTTGAGCTAGAGCTTCTCCTCCCACTCTTCTCTCTTGCTTGATTGCAAATCAAAAGTGAGATTGAGTGATCCCAAAGTGCATTGCATAGCTTGAGGGCATCTAGTGGCAGTTGTGGGTGGTATAGCCGGTGGATTTCTTGTTACTCTTAGAGAGTACCGCTCCTAGCCAGCTTGGAGATTGTTGGAGGCATTGGCAAGAGAAGGAGATTGTTCTTGGCCACCTCCGGTTGATTGTAAGAGGTTCTTGTGCTTTCCTCAGCGGAGCGCCAAAAGCAACTCTAGTGGATTGCACGTGTCATTGAGTTACCTCACTTGAGAGTGGTGTCTTGTGGTGCCTTGCGGGGCGTGCCTTGAGGGGCAAGTGACATGAGGGTCACACCGAGGAACCATCTAAGTGTTGGTCGACACAACCGGTGACGTAGCTTGTCGGTGCACAAGTGAACACCGGGTGAACAAAATATTGTGTCACTTGTCTCCCGGTGATTAGTCTTCATATTGTGTTGTTGTCAATATTGATTGTTTGTATATTATCTTGGTGATTGGCAACATCTTCACTCCACCATCGGTATAAGATTTACAATCCTCTCTCTTGCATTTACTTTACTAGTTTATCTTGTGTAGCTCTAGTAGTAGCTTTGCTAGTAGTGTTGTTAGCTTGCTCACTAGTGTAAGATTAGTGACATAGCCCTTGTGTGAACTAGAGATCATAATCTACTAGACTTGTGGATAGGAGGCTTGCATCACAACCGTAGGATAAGCAAAACTCGCTTTGCGTTGTTTGTTATTCTAACAAGTTTGCTTAGTGGCTTGTGTAGGATTTTTTATAGGCTATTCACCCCCCCTCTAGCCATCTAGGACCTTACAAGTGGTATCGAAGCCGTGGTCACTGTTTTAATCAAGGCTTAACATCCTTCGGTGTGAAAAATGGCTTAAATTGTGTTCAATCATGTTGGAGGCAAGCCACCGTTCTTTGATGGTGTTAGTTCTTTTGCTCATTGGAAGAGAAAAATGACAATGTACCTTGGTTCTATTCATAAGAGAGTTTTGCAAGTCACCGAGAATGATTTTGCTATCATTGATCCCGATCATCTCACCGATGAAGATAGAGCAAATAGAACATGCAATAGAATGGCTCTCAATACACTTTACAATGGTATTGATACAAAAGTATTTGAGGGCATCAAGGATTTAGAATTGGCAAATAAAGTATGGACAAGGTTGAGTGAAACATATGAGGGCACTAAGGTTGTGAAGAGTGCCAAGCCATATGGGCTCAAGAGTGAGTTTGAGAACTTCAAGATGAAAGAAAAAGAAACAATCTTAGAAATGTTTTATAGATTGCAAGTCATTGTGAATGATCTCAAGAGCTTAGGGCACAAGACACAAGACCAAGACTTTTGCCACAAGTTCTTATTGAGCTTACCAAAAAGATTCAAAATGTTGATCATGATGCTACAAAGAGATGGGCTTGATGCAATGAAGCCCAATGATTTGCTTGGAGAGGTATTGACCTTTGACAAGTATGATCAAGATGTTGATGAGAAGGAGAAGGAGGAAGAAAAGAAGAAGAAGACCATGGCATTCAAGGCCACCTCCTCTAAGGGCAAAGCTTCAATTCAAGAAGAAGATGATAATGAAGAAGATGAAGATTTTGAAATTGATGATGAGGCACTTGCTCTTGTAGTCAAGAAAATGGGTCACATGTTCATTAAGAGAAGAGGCTTCAAAAAGAGAAATGAACATTTCAAGAGCAATGAGCAACAAAGGAAGTGCTTCAATTGTGATAGCACCGAACATCTCCAAGCCGAATGTCCCTATGACAAGAAGAAGAACAATAAGAGGGGCAAGTTTGAGAAGAAAAAGAGAGAAGCCAAGATGACTTTCAAGAAGGGCAAGAATGGAGCCTATGTGGTCACTTGGGAAAGTGATGATGATGAAGAAGAAGAAGAATCATCTAACAAGGCTTTTGCTTCCATTGCTATCAACAAGAAGCCATCACTATTTGATTCATCCTCTTCATGCCTCATGGCCAAAGAAACTAAGGTATTATATAATGAGAGTGATAATAAAAGTGAAATAGAATATGCTCATGATAGTGATAGTGATAATGATAATGATAATGAAAATGATGATAACGAACCAACTAAAGAACAACTATATGACTTGATGCAACAAACTAGAGATATAGCTATTGCCAAGAACAAGGAGTGTAAGAAGCTTTCAATGAAAGTAGCAATACTTGAGAAAGTTCTTAGTGAGCTTAAGACCACTCATGAGAGTCTAGTGGAAGACCATGAGGATCTTGGTAAGGCTCATTCTAAGCTTGAAAAAGCTCACTCATTGCTACTTGAGCAACAAGCAAAGAAGGAGGTTGTTGTATCATGTGATATAGGTGTTACATGTGATATAATTGATGAATCCTCTTATGAACCTATCATCATGTCAAATGCTAACCCTTCTTATAGCTCCTCATCCACCACCACCGACTCTACCTCCTCTACTAGTGATGGTTTCACTTGTGATGCCTCACTAATGGTTGAGAATAAGACTCTCAAGAGAGAGGTGGATGAGCTCACTCACGCCCTAGGCAAGGCCTATGGTGGTGAGGCCCGCTTGCTTAAGTGCTTGGGTAGCTAAAGGTTCTCTCTTAACAAAGAGAGATTGGGCTACACCCCCAAGAAAGGCAAGTCGGCCTTTGCAACTCCAAAGCCTAGCTTTTATGAAGGGCAATGGTCAGTTTTGCAATAGATGCAAGCAAGTTGGGCACCTAGAGCATAATTGCAATAAAAAGAACCAAAGCAAGAAATTTGTTAATGCTATACCTTTTGATTCTTGCTATGTGCTTACCAAAGGTGTGAAGGGTGTGAAAGCTAAGTTTATTGGTACACCCATCGTTGGCCCAAAGAAGAAGGCTATTTGGGTACCAAAGAGCTTAGTTACTAACCTACAAGGACTCAAGCAAAAATGGGTACCTAAGCTTCATTGATTTGCTTGTAGGTCAATTACAAAGCCAGAGGAAGGCATTGGATTATTGATAGTGGGTGCACTCAACACATGACCGGTACATCAAGAATGTTTGACTCAATCAATGACAATGATAGTGGTGTTGATTCTATCACATTTGGCAATAACAAGAAAGGCAAGGTTATTGGCTTGGGCAAGATTGCAATATCAAATGACTTGAGTATCTCCAATGTGTTGCTAGTTGAAAGCTTGGATTTCAATCTTCTATCCGTAGCACAAATTTGTGATCTTGGTTACAAATGTATCTTTGGAGTTAATGATGTGGAAGTCATTAGTATGGATGGTTCAAATGTGGCATTCAAGGGCTTTAGATATGAGAATCTCTACCTAGTTGACTTCAATGCTAGAGAAACTTCTTTGACAACTTGCTTAATCTCCAAATCAAGCATGGGTTAGCTTTGGCATAGAAGGCTTGGTCATGTTGGCATGAAACAATTGAAGAAGCTTACAACTCACAATCTTATCAATGGTTTGAAAGATGTTGAATTTGAAAAGAATAAGCTTTGTAGTGCATGTCAAGCCGGGAAGCAAGTTGGAAGCTCACATCCAAAGAAGAGTACAATGAGCACATGCAAAGCATTTGATTTGATGCACATGGATCTATTTGGCCCAAAAACATACTTAAGCATAGATGGTAATAAGTATGGATTTGTCATAGTGGATGACTTCACAAGATTCACATGGGTATTCTTTCTTAGTGACAAAAGTGAAGTGTTTGACACCTTCAAGATATTTCTCACTAGAGTTCACAATGAGTTTAAGATTAGAATTAAGAAAGTGAGAAGTGACAATGGAAGTGAGTTCAAGAATACAAGAATTGAAGAACTTTGTGATCACTATGGCATTGGACATCAATTCTTGGCCAAGTACACTCCACAATCAAATGGCCTAGTTGAGAGAAAGAATAGAACATTGCTTGATATGGCTAGATCAATGCTTCATGAGTACAATGTGAGTCAATCATTTTGGGATGAAGCAATTAATACCGCTTGCTACTACATCAATAGACTATATTGTCATCCATTGCTAGAGAAGACCCCATATGAGCTACTTCATGGAAGAAAGCCCAATATTTCTTACTTTAGGGTGTTTGGTTGCAAATGTTATATCTTGAAGAAGGGCACTAGATTGGGAAAGTTTGACAAGAGATGTGATGAGGGGTTCCTACTTGGTTATTCAACTACAAGCAAAGTTTATAGAGTTTGGAACAATTCAAGTGGTATTCTAGAAGAAGTCCATGATATGCAATTTAATGAAACCAATGGGTCACAAGATGAAGAAGAGAATCTAGATGATGTTGGTGGAACTCAATTGGTGGAAGAAATGAAGAACATGGACATTGGGGACATTAGAGCAAAGCAAGTAATTGATATTCAAGATGATGATAAAGATCAAGTGCTAAATTCTCCATTCAAGCTAGCTAGTGACTCACAAGTGCAAGATCATGGTGCTAGTTCATCTCATTAAGATACATCAAGTGATCAACCAAGCTCAAGCAATCAAGTGCAAGTACTCCAACCACAACATGTTGCAAGAGATCACCCCATTGATAGTGTTATTGGTGATATTAGAAGTGGTGTGCAAACAAGATCAAGATTGGCCATGTTTTGTGAGCATGCATCATTTGTGTCAACCATGGAACCAAAGAAAATAGAGGAAGCTTTGAGGGATGCCGATTGGATCATGGCTATGCAAGAAGAGCTTAACAATTTCATAAGAAATGATGTTTGGGAATTGATAGAAAGGCCAAATGACTACAATGTGATTGGAACCAAGTGGGTGTTCAAAAACAAGCAAGATCAAGATGGCATTGTGGTGAGAAACAAAGCAAGACTAGTTGCTCAAGGTTACACTCAAGTAGAAGGTCTTGACTATGATGAGACATATGCTCCCGTGGCAAGGTTAGAGGCAATAAGGATTCTATTGGCTTATGCTTGTGCACACAACATCAAACTATATTAAATGGATGTCAAAAGTGCATTTCTCAATGGAATCATCAATGAGTTAGTCTTTGTTGAGCAACCTCCCAGATTTGAAGATGACAAGAAACCCAACCATGTATACAAGTTGAAGAAGACTTTATATGGCTTAAAGCAAGCACCTAGAGCATGGCATAAGAGGCTAAGGGATTTCCTTCTCTCAAAGGGATTCAAGATAGGCAAGGTTGATACAACTCTATTCACTAAGAAGATTGGGAATGATATATTCATAGTGCAAATATATGTTGATGACATCATCTTTGGATCAACCGATCAAGCTTATTGTGAAGACTTTGGTGCTATGATAGCCAAAGAGTTTGAAATGTCTATGATTGGTGAACTTAGCTACTTTCTTGGTCTCCAAGTCAAACAACTGAAGAATGGGACATTTGTGAGTCAAGGGAAATACATAAGGGACATGTTGAAGAAGTTTGGAATGCAAGATGCAAAGCCAATTTCAACTCCAATGAGTACAAATGGCAATTTGGATAGTGATCTTGATGGCAAAATGGTGAATCAAAAGGAATATCGGTCTTTGATTGGAAGTCTACTCTATGTCACCGCATCAAGGCCAGATGTCATATTTAGTATTTGTATGTGTGCTAGATATCAAGCCTCACCTAGAGAGAGTCATCTCACGGCCGCAAAGAGAATGTTGAGGTACTTGAAGCAAACAAGAGATGTTGGACTATGGTATCCCAAGGGGTCAAAGTTTGAATTGATTGGATATTCGGACTCTGACTATGGGGGTTGCAAGATCAATAGAAAGAGCACAAGTGGCACATGTCAATTACTTGAAAGATCACTTATGTCATGGTCCTCAAAGAAACAAAATAGTGTGGCAATCTCTACCGCCGAAGCCGAATATGTGAGTGCGGGGAGTTGTTGTGCACAATTGCTATGGATGAAATCAACTTTGAAGGATCATGGTCTCAACTTCAAGAATGTGCCATTGCTATGTGATAATGAAAGTGCAATCAAGATGACACAAAACCCGGTTCAACATGGAAGAACAAAGCATATTGACATAAGACATCATTTCATTAGAGATCATCAACAAAAGGGAGATATTGCCATTGAAAGTGTTGGCACCGATGATCAACTTGCCGATATTCTCACCAAGCCACTTGATGAAAAGAGGTTTTGCAAGCTAAGGAATGAGTTGAACATTCTTGATTTCTCAAACATGAGTTGAATGCACCCCACCCACTTATTGACATGTCTTTCCTTCGACATTGCAAGGTAAAGTTGATTGATATGTCATTCATCCTATGCTAAGGACTTGCTAGAGCATGTAGACATAATAAGTGGTATGCATGAGCATTCATGATAAATCAAATGAATTTGCTGGATATATGTTACCACTATTGCTTCTATGCTTGTTTTGATCTAGTGGTGGCATATGACATATTTGTGAGCTTACAAACCTAGTGTTGAATCTAGAAGACTTGCTATAAGTGTTTAATTCAACATAGGCAAGATAACCCTTATTATGAGGAGTGAAGAAGCTTGTCTTTGGTTCAAATCGAATTAAATATCTTTGGCAAGTATTCTAGGTTGAACCAAATTTGATAAATTCTAACCTACTCCATTAAACATTGTTTTCTCTCCACAATTTGATCCCATTTTTAGGTAAGTTGTTGACAAAGGAGGAGAGAAAAAGATGATTCAACATGATAAAGGGGTAAATAAAATTTTGATGCACACAAGTAGGGGGAGCAAGCTCATAAATAAAGTTGTTGCATTTGTTTGTGCATTCTCATATGACTTGCTCTTTGCACATGTATTTAAATTCAATATACATACTTGTGTGGTGCAATGCTAGTATAGAACTTGAATGATGAAATGATCTACTAGCATGCATAGGAATAGTTTACATGTGGTATCTAGACGTGCCTTAAACTTTACAAGTGGTCCAAGAACCTTTACTATAATGTTGATCTCACGGGGTTCTTGAGTTGTGATGGTTGTCTAGTTACTTCATGATGCTAAGGATGGTGTAAAAGGCAACTCCGATTGGTATCACGCTTCAAAGGTCCATTTCTTACACCTTAGCATCATTTTGGTAGAATTACTCTCTCAACACTTCTATCCATGCATATGTGCAAAGCTTACAATCCAAACTCTATGCACATATGTAGGGAGAGCTAATGCTACCAAAACCGAGCTTGTGATAATTATCCAAACTTTACTTATGAGCAAAATGATTGGACAAGTATGACAAGTTCAAAACTTTTATTATCAAAATCATCTTTGTGATGGTTGTCATCAATTACCAAAAAGGGAGAGATTGAAAGTCCCTAGTTTGGTTTTGGCTAATTGATGAAACCTAGGACTAACCCTTGTATCTAAGTGGATGATTTAGATAAAGGTGGTCATTGAATATGAGACATGACATTGACTCATGTGGCCAAGATGATGAAGACCAAGATGATGCTTGGCTCGATGGACCGGTTATGAAGGTGAAGGACAAGTCGAGGCTTCGAAGCGAAGGACCATGCAATGGTGAAGCTTGAGCAAGACTTGGCGCCGACGGACCGATGCAACGGTGAAGAGCAAGTGAAGTCAAGATCGATGGATCGAGATGGTCATGTGATGATATGAAGTGGATCATATCTTCTGGAAAAACAAAATGGGCTCAAGGCATAGGTATAACCACAGGGCCATTTTGTTTTGCACTCAAGACACCATAGAGGGTGTGAGTGGCTTAGGATCGATAGCCGAACTATTAAGAGGGGAAGTCTTGCCGGTTATTCGACGCACGGGTGCCACTAGGTGAATTCATGAAGTGCATTGCATGTAGGGCCTAGTGAGCTAACTGGAGAATCTTCAAAAATGATTATGAAAATGCTAACACACGTGCACAAGGTGGTGATCACTTGTTGGTGTTGGCACATTTGCGAAGGCGTTGGAGTTTAAGCGGTAGAGAGGGTTTTCGAGGACTTGAAATGCCTATTTTCCACTACGCTGGAAGTCGGAAAAGAAACGAAGGCGAACGGAGGTCATAGAGGTGACCGGACGCTGCACCGGACGCGGTCATGGTATGACCGGACGCGTCCGGTCAGTAGTCAGGCGCGCGGGTGCTAGGGTTTGCAACTGGCGTGTCCAGTCACTCGCGGGACCAGCACGTCCGGTTAGGTGCCCAGAAGGAACTGCGGTTCGCAAGGACGATCGGACGCGGGGTGCGTCCGGTCACACGCGATCGGACGCGTCCGATCGTTGAGGGAGCTTACTGGACTCTAACCGAACACGGGCACTGACGCGTCCCGTCGTTGACTGGAGCGCGTCCGGTCGTTACTTCACGGGCGCGCGGTGCTGTGCGATCGGCGCGTCCGGTCACTTAGGACCGGCGCGTCCGGTCGTTATGAGAGGCGCGTCCGGTCATGGGGTTTGACCGTTGGTGCAGTGACCGTTGGAGAATCGGACGCGGTTGAGCGCGTCCGGTCAGTTTTGACTGGCGCGTCCGATCATCCCAAAAAGCACGCAGTGAAGGGGTATAACGGCTCTATTCGGATGGGATGCTTATAAATACTTGTTGGCCGGCCCTTAGGGAGGTCTCTCGTGATTTCTAACATACTTGTGCATCCTTTGAGCTAGAGCTTCTCCTCCCACTCTTCTCTCTTGCTTGATTGCAAATCAAAAGTGAGATTGAGTGATCCCAAAGTGCATTGCATAGCTTGAGGGCATCTAGTGGCACTTGTGGGTGGTATAGCCGGTGGATTTTTTGTTACTCTTGGATAGTACCGCTCCTAGCCGGCTTGGAGATTGTTGGAGGCATTGGCAAGAGAATGAGATTGTTCTTGGCCACCTCCGGTTAATTGTAAGAGGTTCTTGTGCTTTCCTCGGCGGAGCGCCAAAAGCAACTCTAGTGGATTGTGCGTGTCATTAAGTTACCTCACTTGAGAGTGGTGTCTTGTGGTGCCTTGCGGGGCGTGCCTTGAGGGGCAAGTGACTTAAGGGTCACACCGAGGAACCATCTAAGTGTTGGTCGACACAACCGGTGACGTAGCTTGTCGGTGCACAAGTGAACACCGGGTGAACAAAATATTGTGTCACTTGTCTCCCGGTGATTAGTCTTCATATTGTGTTGTTGTCAATATTGATTGTTTGTATATCATCTTGGTGATTGACAACATCTTCACTCCACCGTCGGTATAAGATTCACAATCCTCTCTCTTGCATTTACTTTACTAGTTTATCTTGTGTAGCTCTAGTAGTAGCTTTGCTAGTAGTGTTGTTAGCTTGCTCACTAGTGTAAGATTAGTGACATAGCCCTTGTGTGAACTAGAGATCATAATCTACTAGACTTGTGGATAGGAGGCTTGCATCACAACCGTAGGATAAGCAAAACTCGCTTTGCGCCGTTTGTTATTCTAACAAGTTTGCTTAGTGGCTTGTGTAGGATTTTTTATAGGCTATTCACCCCCCCTCTAGCCATCTAGGACCTTACATCTCCTCACTGATGACCTTGCGCTTCTCCTCGTCGAAGCGGCGCAAGCGTTGTTTCACCAGTTTGGAGCCGGCTTGGATCTCCAAGGCGTGCTCGGTGACTTCCCTAGGTATGCCCGGCACATCCGAGGGACTCCACGCAAAAATGTCGACGTTTGTGCGGAGAAAGTTGATGAGCACTGCTTCCTATTTGGGATCGAGGGTGGTGCTGATGCTCAACGCCTTTTCGTTCGGGTCGGTAGGGTCGAGGGGTACGAGCTTGACGTCTTCCGCGGTCTCGAAGTTTCCGGCATGGCGTTTGGGGTCGGGGATCTCTTTGGTCAAACCATCGAGGTTTGCAGCCAAGGTTGCCAACTCCAGGACGGCTTCCCCGTGCTCGATGCATTCCATGTCGCACTCGTAGGCGTGCTCGTAGGAGGGCCCAACAGTGATGACATCGTTAGGGCCAGACATTTTGAGCTTGAGGTAGGTGTAGTTAGGAACTGCAATGAACCGGGCATAGCATGGGCGCCCAAGAATAGCGTGGTATGTCCCATGGAACCCAACTACCTCAAAAGTGAGAGTTTCCTTCCTAAAGTTGGCGGGAGTACCGAAACAGACAGGCAGGTCGACCCGCTCGACGGGCTCTGCTCGTTTTTCTGGCACAACTCCATGGAAGCCCCTGACACTGGGTCGGAGGTGTGTCCTTGTGATTCCTAGAAGGTCGAGGGTCTAGGCGTAAATGATGTTGAGACTGCTTCCATTGTCCATGAGCACCTTGGTGAGGCATGTGTTGGCGATGATGGGATCGACGACGAGTGGGTAGATTCTAGGATTGGGGACGTAGTCTGGGTGGTCATCACGGTCGAAAGTGATGGCCACCTTGGACTAGTCAAGGAAGAGGGGGGTCATGAGTTGCACGGAGAAGACCTCTCGACGTTCCCGTTTGCACTGCCGTGTTGAGAGACGCATCGAGGGTCCTCCGTATATCATGAAATAGTCATGAATCTCGGGAAACCTCTCATCCTTGTCGTCACCCTTGGGATCCTCCTTCTTGTCGTCTTTCTTGATGCCTAAGCTTTCAAACTATCTCCAGAGCATGTGGCAGTCCTCGAGGTTGTGGTTCATGGGCCCTTTGTGGTAGGGACATAGTTCTTTAAGCATCTTGTCAAAAATGCCCCCGCCAGGGGGTCCTTGAGGTTTCTTGCGATCCGCAGCAACAACAAGGTCATCCGCCGGGGCTTCTTGTTTGCCCTACTGATTCTTCTTCTTCATCTTGTTCCTCTTCGAGCCCTGGTTGGAGCTCGCGGGATCCTCATCCTTACACTTCCCCTTGTCCTGGTCACTGCCAAAGATGGCACCAATCGCCTCCTCACCGGCGGCGAAGTTGGTGATGATGTCCATCAAGCCATTGGCAGTGATGGGAGTGCTGCGGCCCAACTCTCAGACCAACTCTTTGCAGGTGGTACCAGAGAGGAAGGCCATGATGATGTCGGAGTCAGTGATGTTAGGAAGCTCAGTGCGCTGTTTGGAGAAACGTCGGATGTAGTATCAGAGGGATTCGCCTGGCTTTTGTTTATAGCTTCGGAGGTCCCATGAGTTACCAGGGCGCATGTAGGTCCCCTTAAAGTTCCCCTCGAACACTCTCACCAGATCGCTCCAGTCATGGATCTGTCGAGGTGGGAGGTCCTCGAGCCAGGCTCGAGCGGTGTCCGATAGGAATAAGGGAAGTTGTCGAATGATGACCCGGTCATTGGTAGCCCCAACCAACTGGCAAGCTAAATGGAAGTCAGCGAGCCAAAGTTTGGGTTTGGTTTCACCGTTATACTTGGTAAGAGTCGTGGGGGGCGGAACCGAGCCAGAAGTAGTGTTTCGCGAATGGCCTTGCTGAAGACCCGAGGGCCTGGTGGCTCAGGTGATGGGCTTCGATCCTCCGAGCTATCGTAGCGCCCGCCTCTGTGCTCGTGGTAGCCTCGAGCTGCACCATCACCACTCTTGCGCTTACGGCGCTCGTTGATGTTGTCACGGGCATCTCGAGGTTCGCGATTGTCGATGATGCGTTCACGGACAGAGGCCGCCTTGTTCCATCGGGGGGCGGGCTCGGGATGAACCGAGGCCTCTTTCTCCTGTCGGGAGGGCTCTACAGGCTGCTCCAAGGCAAGCCCACGTCGCCTCAAGGTGGAACTCTTGGCTTGCTACATGGCAGCAGCCTCGAGGAGTCCTCGGATTTCATCGCGGGCCCGACAGGCCTTGAGGTTGGATGGCTCTGGCATATTACGAAGAAGCATGGCGGCTGCGACAACATTATGGCTGGCTCGGTCGAAGATCAGGGGTTCGCCTGCCCGATCCTTGATGATGCGAAGATTGACATCGTGAGCTCTTTCTCGTGCTCCTCCACCGTGTGCGCATGCCGCACGCTCTTGCTCGAGGGTTTGCTAAAGTAGGCACAGATTTTCTCGTTCCTCGTCGAGCCTGTCTTGCAGTTCGTGGATTTGCTCGAGTTGCACTCCTTGGTCCGCAAGGAATTGAGCTTCATCTCGTGCACTAGGGGGCTCAACATGAGGTGGTGTGGCGTTCCTTCCTCCAACGGCTGCCTCATCCTCCGAATCCGATGCGATAGCCCCATCGATATGGAAGCATTCGCGAGTCGGGTCGTAGCTGTCATCGGCAGAGTCGGAGTTCGAAGCGCCGAATTAGTAGTATGACGGATGCATGTGAGGTCGTGTGTCTCTAGGGTTGTAACGACGAAAGGTAGTCACACGGAGCTCCGCACCCATGGTCTCCGTGGAGTCCAGGTACTCAGAAGCTGGTGTGGATGCGATGAGGTCGAGGGTGGAACATAGATGGTGTCCGGGGAGCTCCTCGTAAGCTCCTATACTGGTGCTTACAGAAGAAGCATACGCCCAGGCACTCGTGTCTAGCCTATACGGGAATGCTGATGAGGACATGGTTCCCGGTACCGGAGCAATCGATCCCAAATCGGCTGGTGGTGGCGGTGTGCTGGACGATGAAGTGATGGGACACCCTGTCGGCATCTTACCCTCAGCCAAGCTCATCCTACATAGGTCCTCAATGAGGAAATCCATGTCGGTGTCCGGTTGAGGGGCGCCGGATCGGGGAATACCGTCACCCCCCGCGAGGCGATGATGGCGGTTGCGCTGGGCACACCGTCGCTTGGCGGCATGTGCCTGACGAGAGCGACGGTACCGGCGCAGTGCTCCTCCAGGCTGGGAGAGCTCATGGTCACCGTCGGTTGGGTGTCTGGGCGGGAGGAGGACCATGTCATAGCCATAGCCAAGAGACATGAACTCCAAGCTCCCAAACCAGATCACCGTGGCCAACTGAAGTGGACGTTCGGGGTCAGCCATCCAGAAAAATGGCAGGAAAATAATGTTGGCATGCATCATCTGAAAGGTCTTGATGGCTAGAGGAGGGTGAATAGCCTTTTAAAATTTTCTACAAAGACAAGCTAAACAAGTTTATCAATATAACAAATAGCAAGATGCGAGTTTTGCTTAGCCTACGGGGTGTTTGCAAGCCACCTAACCAATTCACAATTCTAGTATTTGCACTCAACCGCACAAGTCAAACTAAAAAAGGTAACTACAACTACAACTAGCAAGCTACACAGAAGAGCTACTCTAGCAAAGCTAACAAGCTAGCAAAGTTAACTAAGAAAGTAATGCGGAGTTGAGTTAGGAGAGTTTCACCAAGGGGCGAAGTATTGAGCCAACCAATATGATCAACAATGAATACCAAGACAACCGAACACCGGGATCAATCAATCACAATATGAAAGTGATGACACGAAGATTTATCCCGAGGTTCACGTGCTTGCCGGCACGCTAGTCCCCGTTGTGTCCCTCTTCACCACGTGGTTCGGTGGCTAATCGGTCTCACACCGAGCCTCTCAAAAGGTACCACAAGAACCTACCAAATGGCAAAATGTTGCAAATGACACGAGCAATTTACTAACGTTGCCTTTGGCGCTTCGCCGAGGTAGGCACAAACCCCTCATAATCACCGGAGATGGCCAAGAACAATCACCAACTCTTGCCAACTCCTCCAAGCTGCTCCAAGCTGTCTAGTTGGCGGCAACCACCAAGAGAAACAAGAATCCCGTAGCAAATCAACCACCAAGTGCCAACTAGATGCAATCTCACAATGCAAATGCACTTGGATCACTCAATCTCACTTCGAATATGCAAAGAAGCAAGAGAGATGAGTGGGAGGGGAGTTGCTTAGCTCAAATGCTCACAAGTATGTCAAATGTCCAAGAGAGAGAGCCTTGAGCTGGCCAACAAGTATTTATAGACGTACCCCTTCGAATATAGCCGTTAGAAACTTGAGACAGCCGAAGTCGCGCTGACCGGACGCGCTGGTCACACTGATCGGACGCGCCGGTCGCACAACGGCTAAGCTGCGAAGCACCAATCGGACGCGCTGGTCACGCAGACCGGACGCGCTGGGATTGATCGGACGTGCTGGTCCCGTAACTGACCGGACGCACTGGTCAAGCCTGAGCAGCGCTCAAAGAAACAGCGACCAGACGCGCTGCAGAACTGACCGGACGCCACAGTGCCAGCGTCCGGTTGGAGTCCAGTAAGCTCCCTGAACGACCGGACGCGTCCGGTCGACAGTGACCGGACACGCTGCACGTCCGATCATCAAGCTGAAACACGCGCAGACGCTGAACGCTGACCGAACGCGTCCGGTCAAACAGAGACCGCGTCCGGTCCAGCGTCCGGTCACCTCTGTGACCTCCGTTCGCCTTCGTTTCTTTTCCGACTTCCGGTATAGTGGAAAATAGTCATTTCAACTCCTCGAAAATGCCTGAATCCCGCCTTGCAAGCTCGGCGGGAGGGAGAGAGGACCCCAAACCCTCTCTACCGCTCAAACTCCACCACCTTCGCAAACGTGCTAACACCACCAAGTGATCTCGTCATGTGTGAGTGTGTTAGCATTTTCACAATCATTTTTCGAGGCGATATTAGTTCTATCCAAATGCATATGATCATGAAATGCACATCTAGAGACACTTAGGAGTTCAATAGCCGCGTCATTCCCCTCTTTATAGTACGGCTATCTATCCTATAATGTAACCACACCCACTAGGTGTCTTGGTTACTAAAACACAACCCTTAAGCATATACCTTTGCCTTGATCATGTAGGGTTTTGTCCAAATCCAAGTGTGGCCATCATGATCACCATGTCTGTCTTGCCACCAACCTTGGAATGTACTAATCCTCATATGCTACATACAACTTAGGCATAGGATTAGTACTTAGGCATTGTCACTAATTATCAACACCAAACATAGGACTTTCAATCTCCCCCTTGTTGGTAATTGGTGACAAACCTTTCACAAAGATGTTATGATAAAATTTTGATTGAACCCATGTCACATTGTCCAAGTATATTACCATGTGTAAGAATTATGGACATGTGATCACGAATTCAAATTGATAGCAATGGCTCCCCCTACATGTATGCTATATGTTTGGATTTTGGAAGCATACATGTTAGATAGGAAAGATTAGGAGCATTGACTACCAATAGGTGCTAAGCGTTTAAGAGTATAGACCTTTGAAGCGTGATACCATCGGAGTAGCGATAAACACAATCTTAGCACCTTGTGTAGTTAGATACCACTTGGAAAAGCACAAACATAACTAGAAACCTCATGAGATCAACATTATAAGCAAGGCTCTAGTACCACTTTGAAAAACATGAAGCAAGAAAAATCTAACTACTTCCTATTCATGCTAGTACCTCAATATACCATTCGAATTATACTAGCAAGTCACCACACAAGCAAAGTATCGGAGAAAAAGAAATGCATAACTATGCATCATACATATGAAGTGCACATGGAAATGCAACATTCATGTTTAAGAGCTTGCTCCCCCTACTTGTGTGCTCGAAATTTTAGTTGATCCCCTTCTTTTATCAATTCTCCCCTTTAGGTTTTTCTCACCCTTTAGAATCTATCTTTGTGAACAACATCTTCTCCCCCTTTGGCACCAATGACCACAAGGAACCAAATTTTAGATAGAAAATCATGTTGAATTATGGGGTGAGGATCAAGTTTGTGATTCAACCTAGATTGCTTGCATAAATAAAATGCTTCGGTTTGATCCAAGGGCAAGCTTCTTCACACCTCACTAGAAGGGTTATCATGCACCATGTTGAAGCAAATACTTAAATAAGTTATCTAGATCAAACACTTAGGATCACAAGCTAGTTAAACAAGTTATATGCTACCACTAGATCATACAAGTCATGAAAACAATAGTGGTACCATATAAACTTCAAATTCATTTGATTTTCATAAATGAGCCTAGAACATGTAAACTATGACTAGATGCACTAAACAAGTCCTTAGCATAGAATATATGACATGTCAACCAATTGTACCTTGGGGCTCGAAGGAGAGGCATGTTATATGTGGGGTGCATCAACTCATGTTGGAGAAGTCAAGTATGTTCAACTCATTCTTTAGCTTATGAAATCTCTTCTCATCAAGTGGCTTGGTGAATAGATCGGCTAATTGATCTTCGGTGCCCACACTCTCAATAGCAATGTCACCCTTTTGTTGATGATCTCTAATAAAGTGATGGCGAACATCAATATGCTTTGTTCTTTGATGTTGAACCGGATTGTTGGTTAGCTTCACGGCACTTTCATTGTCACAAACAATGGTACATTCTTGAAGTTGATTCTAAAATCTTTTAATGTGGCCTTCATCCACAAGATTTGTGCACAACAACTACCTGCGGTGATGTATTCGGCCTCGGCGGTAGATAGTGCAATACTATTTTGCTTCTTGGATGACCATGAGACAAGTGATCTTCCCAACAATTGACAAGTCCCGGAAGTGCTCTTTCTCTCCACTTTGTCACCGGCATAGTCGGAATCCGAATATCCAACTAGCTCAAAGCTTGCACCTTTGGGATACCACAATCCAACATCTTGTGTATGCTTTAAGTACCTCAATATTCTCTTTATTGCCTTCAAATGACTTTCTCTTGGTGAGGCTTGAAATCTTGCACACATGCATACACTAAACATTACATCGGGCCTTGATGCCGTCACATAGAGTAGGCTACCAATCATTGATCTATATAACTTTTGATCCACTATGTTGCCACTCTTGTCACTATCTAAGATTCCACTAGTGCTCATTAGAGTAGTGATTCCTTTTGCATCTTCCATACCAAACTTCTTTAGCATATCCTTTATGTACTTGGTTTGGCTTACAAATGTTCCTTCCTTCATTTGTTTGATTTGAAGTCCAAGAAAGAAACTAAGTTCACCAATCATTGACATTTCAAATTCCTTTGCCATCATTTTCTCAAACTCATCACAATAATCTTAATTGGTTGAACTGAATATGATATCATCAATATATATTTGCAACACAAACAAGTCTTTCCCAATCTTCTTGGTGAATAGTGTTGTATCAACTTTGCCCATAACAAATCCTTTGGATAGCAAGAAGTCCCTCAATCTTTCATACCATGCTCTAGGTGCTTGCTTCAATCCATACAAAGCTTTTCTCAATTTGTAGACATGATTGGATTTCTTCTCATCTTCAAAACCGGGAGGTTGCTCTATATACACCTCCTCTTGAATGTACCCATTGAGAAATGCACTCTTCACATCCATTTGATATAGCTTGATATTGTGAGCACAAGCATAGGCAAGTAGAATCCTAATTGCTTCCAATCTTGCAACCGGGGCATAAGTTTCACCAAAGTCAAGACCCTCTATTTGTGTGTAACCTTGAGCCACTAGTCTTGCTTTGTTTCTTACTACTATCCCATCTTGATCTTGTTTGTTGCGAAAGACCCATCTTGTTCCAATGACATTGTGATCCTTAGGCCTCTCAACTAGTTCTCATACTTCATTTCTCTTGAAGTTGTTGAGCTCTTCATGCATTGCATTTACCCAATCCAGATCTCTAAATGTTTTATCAATGTCCTTAGGTTCTTCCATTGACACAAAAGACGAGTGAGCACAAAATGATGCCAATCTTGATCTGGTTTGAACTCCCCTTTGTATGTCACCAATGATGGAATCCAATGGATGGTCTCTTGCAATATTTTTTGGTTGAAGCACTTGGACTTGATTGCTTGGATGTTGATGTTGATCATGAGTTGGAGATGATGAACTAGCCACTTGTTGATCTTGTTGCACTTGAGATGATGTACTAGCTTGATTTTGCATTAGAGAACCACTAGCTTGTGTAATTGGATTTTGGAGCACTTGATCTTTGTTGTCATCCACATCAATCACTTGTTTTGGTCTAATATCACCAATATCCATTTCTTTCATAGCATTGGTCAATTGAGTTCCTCTCACATCATCCAAGTTATCTTCTTCATCTTGAGAACCATTGGTTTCATCAAACTCAACATCATGCACTTCTTCAAGTTGACCACTAGCCAAATTCCAAACTCTATAAGCTTTGCTAGTCATTGAGTAACTAAGTAGAAATCCTTCATCACATTTCTTCTCAAACTTACTCAATCTAGTGCCCTTCTTCAAGATGTAGCATTTACAACCAAATACCCAAAAGTATGCAATGTTAGGCTTTCTTCTATTTAAGATCTCATATGGTGTCTTCTCTAGAAACTTGTGGCAATAGAGGCGGTTGCTATAGAAGCAAGCTGTGTTGATTGCTTCGGCCCAAAATGAATGACTCATATTATACTCATTCAACATTGATCTTGCCATATCAATTAAGGTTTTATTCTTCCTCTCAACTAGTCCATTTGATTGAGGTGTATACTTAGCCAAGAATTGATGCTTGATTCCAAGCTCCTCACATAGCTCATCAACTCTTGTGTTTCTAAACTCACTTCCATTGTCACTTCTCACTTTCTTGATTGTGGTCTCAAACTCATTTTGCACTCTCTTGATGAACTTCTTAAATATGTCAAATACATCACTCTTGTCCACAAGAAAGAATACCCATATATATCTAGTGAAATCATCCACAATCACAAAACCATACTTGTTGCCACCAATGCTTGTGTATGTAGTTGGCCTAAATAGATCCATGTGCAACAGCTCAAATGCCTTGGAAGTACTCATAATGCTTTTCAATGGATGAGTATTGCCTACTTGCTTTTCGGCTTAACATGAACTACATAGCTTATCTTTCTCAAATGTGACATCCTTCAAACCTCTAACTAAGTCATGCTTCACTAACTTGTTCAATTGCTTCATGCCAACATGACCAAGTCTTCTATGCCATAACCAACCCATACTTGATTTGGTGAGCAAGCATGTTGAAAGTTGAGTGTCACTAGCATTGAAATCAACTAAGTATAGATTCTCATATCTAAAGCCTTTGAAGATCAAGTTAGAGCCATCAACACTAACTATCTCCACATCATCAACACCAAATATGCACTTGAAACCAAGATCACACAATTGAGCAACCGAGAGAAGATTGAAGTTCAACTTTTAAACTAAGAGCACATTGGAAATGCTATGATCATTTGAGATTGCAATCCTTCCAAGAGCCTTTACATCACCCTTGCTATTATCACCAAATGTGATACTATCAATGCCACTATCATTTGATTTGAGAGAGTTGAAGATTCTTGAATCACCGATCATATATTGAGAGCACCCACTATCAAGCACCCAATGCCTTCCTCCAGTCTTGTAATTTACCTACAAAATAATTTAATATCTTTTAGGTACCCATACTTGCTTGGGTCTTTGGAGGTTAGTAACTAAGTCCTTTGGTACCCAAATGGCCTTCTTCTTTGGGCCCACAATTGGTGTACCAACAAACCTAGCATGTACACCTTTCTCACCCTTGGTAAGCACATAACAAGAATCAAAAGGAATATAAGGTACATTAGCATTTTCTTGTTCTTGTTCATTTTATTACAATTAATCTCTAGATGCCCAACTTGCATGCATCTATTGCAATAACGACCATTGCTCTTCACAAAGCAAGGCTTTGGAGTAGTAAAGGTCGCCTTGCCCTTCTTAGGAGTATAGCCCAAACCCTCTTTATTAAGAGAGAACCTTTGGCTACCCAAGCATTTTAGCAAGCGGGTATCCCCACCATAGGCATTGCCTAATGCGCGGGTGAGATCATCCACCTCTCTTTTGAGAGTCTTATTCTCAACCACAAGTGATAAATCACTAGTAGTAGAGGTAGAGTTGGTTGTGGTGGATGATGATGAGCTATATGAAGCATTAGTAGGACCAACAAATAAAGAATTATCAATAATATCACATGTTAGTCCAATATCACAAGTGACAATCACTTGCTCCTCCTTAGCTTCCTTCATGAGCTTCTCCAACTTGAGGTCCTTTTTCTTGATGAGCTCAAGTAGAGTGGAGTGTGCTTCCTTAAGCCTAGTGTGAGCAACTTTAAGATCCTCGTGGCCTTCCTTTAGACACTCACGAGAGGCCCCTAGCTCATCAAAGGATTTTCTAAGAGCTTTGAGCTCTTGTTCAATTCCTTTGCACTCCTTACTCTTGTTTAGAGCAACAAGCTCTTCCATCAAGGCATCATTTTTATTGCTCCAAGATCTTACACTTCTTGGTTGTCCTCTTATAGCCCTTGCTCATTTGATCTATTATGCCTAATAGATCATCCTTGGAGTAGTCCTTATCCTTCTTATCATCACTCCTACAACCATCACTAGCATAGGAATCATCATCACTATCATCATATTTTATTTTGGTAGGCTTGGCCATAAGGCATGTCGATGTAGTGTCGAAGATGAATGGCTTGTTGGAGAGGACGATGCTTGCAATGGCTCGTCGAGTGGTCCTCTCATCATCACTAGAGCTATCATCATCACTATCGGAGTTATCACTATCCCAAGTGACCACATAGCCACCACCCTTCTTCTTCTTGTTGATAGTGAAGCTCTTCTTCTTTTTCTTCTCCTTCTTATCCTTCTTGTTCTTCTTCAACTTCAACTCCCCATCATGATATCTTTTATCTTTATAGGGGCACTATGCCACTACATGATCGGGGCTATTGCAATTATAGCAAAGCACCTCCTTTGCCTTCATAAAGTCCCTTCTCTTTCTTGCACCATATCCTTTCTTCTTCATGAACCTCCCCATCTTGTGCACTAGGAGGGTCATGGTCTCATCATCGAATGGATCATCATCATCGCTCTCCACCTTGCTCTTGCCCTTAGAAGATGAAGCCTTGAATACAATGGGCTTCTCTTGCTTGACCTTGGTCTCCTTCTTCTCATCTACCTCATCTTCATCATCATTGTATTGGGCATCGGTCATTATATCTCCAAGCACATCGGTTGGTTTGACCTTGTCCAATCCCTCTCTAAAGATCATTCTTCTTAAGGTGGTAAACTTCTTGGGTAAGCATATCAAGAACTTGTGTGAGAAGTCCTTGTCCTCAACCTTCTCTCTAAGCCCCTTGAGATCATTGACAATGACTTAGAGCCTATAGAACATCTCCGGGATGGATTCATCATCCTTCATCTTGAAAGTGGAGAACTTGTCCTTGAGCATATATAGTTTGGCACTTTTTATCGTTGAAGTGCCTTCATATGTTTCTTCAAGCCTTATCCAAAGCTCATTTGCCTTTTCAAGATCTTTGATTTGCTCAAATACTTTGTCATCAATGGCACGGTAGATTGTATCAAGTGCCGCTGTGTTGCATTGTTTGTTGATGCGGTCATTGGGAGTAAGATTTTCCTCATCAAGAATGATGTATCCTTCTTTGGTCACATCCCAAACCTTCTCATGTATATTGCCTAGGTATTGCTTCATCTTCCTTTTCCAATGATCAAAGGAAGAGACACCATCAAAGAATGGAGGCTTGCCATTAACATGATTGAACATAACTTGAGCCATCTTGCACTGAGGTTGTTAAGCCTTGCAAACGGTGACCACGGCTCTGATACCACTTGAAAGGTCTTGATGGCTAGAGGGGGGTGAATAGCCTTTTAAAATTTTCTACAAAGACAAGCTAAACAAGTTTATCAATATAACAAATAGCGAGATGCGAGTTTTGCTTAGCCTACGGGGTGTTTGCAAACCACCTAACCAATTCAAAATTCTAGTATTTGCACTCAACCGCACAAGTCAAACCGAAAAAGGTAACTACAACTACAACTAGCAAGCTACACAGAAGAGCTACTCTAGCAAAGCTAACAAGCTAGCAAAGATAACTAAGAAAGTAATGCGGAGTTGAGTTAGGAGAGTTTCACCGAGGGGCGAAGTATTAAGCCAACCAATATGATCAACAATGAATATCAAGACAACCGAACACCGGGATCAATCAATCACAATATGAAAGTGATGACACGAAGATTTATCCCGAGGTTCACGTGCTTGCCGGCACGCTAGTCCCCGTTGTGTCCCTCTTCACCACGTGGTTCGGTGGCTAATCAGTCTCACACCGAGCCTCTCAAAAGGCACCACAAGAACCTACCAAATGGCAAAATGTTGCAAATGACACGAGCAATTTACTAACGTTGCCTTTGGCGCTTCGCCGAGGTAGGCACAAACCCCTCACAATCACCGGAGGTGGCCAAGAACAATCACCAACTCTTGCCAACTCCTCCAAGCTGCTCCAAGCCATCTAGGTGGCGGCAACCACCAAGAGAAATAAGAATCCCGCAGCAAATCAACCACCAAGTGCCAACTAGATGCAATCTCACAATGCAAATGCACTTGGATCACTCAATCTCACTTCGAATATGCAAAGAAGCAAGAGAGATGAGTGGGAGGGGAGTTGCTTAGCTCAAAGTGCTCACAAGTATGTCAAATGTCTAAGAGAGAGAGCCTTGAGCTAGCCAACAAGTATTTATAGATGTACCCCTTCGAATATAGCCGTTAGAAACTTGAGACAGCCCAAGTCGCGCTGACCGGACGCACTGGTCACACTGATCGGACGCGCCGGTCGCACAATGGCTAAGCTGCGAAGCACCGATCGGACGCGCTGGTCGCGCAGACCGGACGTGCTGGGATCGACCGGACGCGCTGGTCCCGTAACTGACCAGACGCACTGGTCAAACCTGAGCAGCGCTCAAAGAAACAGCGACCGGACACGCTGCAGAACTGACCGGACGCCACAGTGCCAGCGTCCGGTTGGAGTCCAGTAAGCTCCCTGAACGACCGGATGCGTCCGGTCGACAGTGACCGGACGCGCTACGCGTCCGATCATCAAGCTGAAACACGCGCAGACGCTGAACGCTGACCGGACGCGTCCGGTCAAACAGAGACCGCGTCCAGTCCAGCGTCCGGTCACCTCTGTGACCTCCGTTCGCCTTCGTTTCTTTTCCGACTTCTGACATAGTAGAAAATAGTCGTTTTAACTCCTCGAAAATGCCTGAATCCCGCCTTGCAAGCTCGGCGGGAGGGAGAGAGGACCCCAAACCCTCTCTACCGCTCAAACTCCACCGCCTTCGCAAACGTGCTAACACCACCAAGTGATCTCGTCATGTGTGAGTGTGTTAGCATTTTCACAATCATTTTTCGAGGCGATATTAGTTCTATCCAAATGCATATGATCATGAAATGCACATCTAGAGGCACTTAGGAGTTCAATAGCCACGTTATTCCCCTCTTTATAGTATGGCTATCTATCCTATAATGTAACCACACCCACTAGGTGTCTTGGTTACTAAAACACAACCCTTAAGCATATACCTTTGCCTTGATCACGTAGGGTTGCGTCCAAATCCAAGTGTGGCCATCATGATCACCATGTCCGTCTTGCCACCAACCTTGGAATGTACTAATCCTCATATGCTACATACAACTTAGGCATAGGATTAGTACTTAGGCATTGTCACTAATTACCAACACCAAACATAGGACTTTCAGTGTCCCCTACCTGGCACGCCAACTGTCGGTGTTCGAGCCCGTGAGGGTCCTAAGCTAACGAGTAAATTTGTGCTGCGTGCCCCTAATCTAGATGGTGATGCAAAGAGAATACACGGAGAGTTTATCCTAATTCGGGTGAAAGAAGGCCCTACGTCCAGCGGGGGGGAGAAGTATTGTATTTCCTTACACCTAAGTGCTTGCGTAGGGGTTACAAGCTGTGAGAGAGGGAGCCGATCCCAAGTCTTAAAGAGAGAGTACAAAGAAGATTGCTTGAGATGTTGATCTTCTGTGGTGGGGTGATGACTTGTTTCTTGCCTTGTCCCCCCTTCGTAGAGTCCCCTGCCTTCCCTTTTATAGGGTCAAGAGAAGGCAGAGACGCCGGGGTGCCTTAGAAGTGAAGTTTTGTCAAGCGCTGTGGAAGCTGCTGTAGCGACGTGCTCCGGGAATGGCTGGCCATCCCTGTACACCATGGTGACGTAAAGGATAGGACGGTGAAAAGACCCCGAGTCTTGTGGTGTGCGGGCCTTGCTCCTTTGTTGACCGGCGGTTGGTCGAGGCCGGGTCGAGGTGGGTCGACGGGGAATGGATAAGGCCGAGCCCCGGGAATTTCGGGGTATGACACTCGTCGTGTTTTGCCTCGAGGGGTACCAGTGGCGGAACAGTGCCCGGCATGGCGTGTGCAGTGATAGGTTTTCACCGCCCATCCCGGTAGCCATGGGGGTAGGAAGTGGTTGGCGGTTGCATTAAATGTTTTGACTTTTGTCTGAGAGTCGGTGGGTGAGGCGGGTCGATTGTTCGACCCAGGGTCGTACGAGTCGGAGATTTCCCTGTGGTCGAGGCGGTCCGTCGAGCAAGCCTCGTGCGAGTCGGAACGTGGTCGAGGCGTTACGTGCGTGGTTTTGGCTCGTTGTACCTACGTGAGCGGAGCCTTTGGCGTGGTTTTGTCAGAGGTTTGTCTTTTTTAGTCGTTGAGTGTGGGTACCCCTTGATTAGGTACCCGACACCACCCTATCTTACTAAGAACGTTGTAAGATGAAGGAAGGCAAGAAAGTAATTTGAACGGTTTTGAGAGTTCATCCATTCAGGTTAAAATGTCTAAGTTTTGCAGTTCAAGAAGGAAAGAGAAATCAGACTAACTTTTTTTAACAAGATAGACGACCGAAGACTTTTTTTTTTTTGAGAAACACAACAGAAGACAGCTAGATGGGCTCGCCGCCGGTTGGCTAGCCTCTTGTTTACACAGTGGGCCTGGCCCGTGTTTCTTTTCCTCATTTTTCTTCTTTGCTGGCTACGCTGTCGTGGTTGTAGTGGCTATAGCAGATTAGCAGCGCAAGCCTGTAGCGAGAGCGAGTCTTGCTACGTACTACAAGAGCAATCATTTTTTTCCCTTCACTAATAAATTTGTCACTGCAAGCATTCTTTATGGTAGGACGACAATGATTCGGAAATGTACTAGTGTCACGTGGCATGTACTACTACCCCCAATTCACCATTCTCCTCCCCAAGACCCCAATGCTCATCAAATTCTTCCTTTGCTCATCTGAGGGTTCGTTTAGTTGGTGAAAATGTTTGGATTCGGCTACTATAGCACTTTTCGTTTTATTTGGCAATTTATGTCCAATCATGGACTAATTAGACTCAAAAGATTTGTCTCGTGATTTACAACTAAACTGTGTAATTAGTTTTTTCTTTCGTCTACATTTAGTACTCTATGCATGTGTCGTAAGATTTGATGTGACAGGTATTGTAGTATTTTTTGGGTTCCCTCTTTAGGAACTAAACAGGCTCGGAAAGAAAACATTACAACCATTTTTTCTATACAGTATCTTGGACCTAGCTTTACAGCTGGCAAAGAGCAGAGTACGCGTCCTCAGTACAGAAAATTAGTTTTCTCGTTCCTTCTCTCCCTTTCCCCTGCTACAGGAAAAAAAAGGGCGAAAAGGAGGCGATCCGGTGTTCCGGCGGCGATTTCGCCGGTCGCCCTCCTCTCCGGCCACCGTCTTGGTGCCGGAAGGGAAGGTTGGTCGGGAAATCGTCGCGCGGATGTAGATAGGCTAGGTTTTAGCTTTTCTAGGTCTAGGGTTTGCTTGTCGCCCGTTGGAGGCGGAGCTAGGGATTGCTCACCGTCGTTTGGCGGCGGAGCTAAGGTGTGTCCAGCCGACGTTGGCGAGGCGGAGGTGCCGACGGCGCTGGGGAATAAGGTTTCACGACCTTCTCTTCGCCCTAACGACGCTTCTTCTTCGGCGCTGGCGGCAAGGTCGGCGAGTTATGTCTAGGAGTCCGAGGCCCGCGCTTCATCGTTGTCACTAGGTGATGGGGTTGCTGGGCTTCTTTTGTTTGGATGTGGTGAAGTTTGTGGGTGTGTGGTTGGTGGCGTGCCGGATCTGGCTCGTTCTACCCGCGGCGGCGGTGGCCGTCGCCGGCGAGCACGGATCTGGGAGCTGGAGGTGTCGGGGCGCGGCCCCGGTCGATGTTCGATCGCCGTTGGCTTCATCCCGTCCTTGATGTCGGGTGTCTATTTCGACTCCATTCAAAGCTTCAATGCGAAGGGACTTCTCCAGCTCAGGGTGCCGGCTGTCTTCTTCTTCGGCGGCATTCGCCATCGGCGAGGTGGACGACCGAGGAGGCTTCACGAAGAATCCGAGGGCTTCGATGTAAATTTTTTCTTTTCTAGGGTTCTTTGTGCACTTTGGCAGGTACAGACGTATCCGTATCCTACCAGTGCATATCTGTACTCGTATGATGGTCTGTATGTTTTCCTTATCTAATATACAGATACGTTTAATAAAAAAAAAAGAGCAGAGTACGCTGCTGTTGCGACGACAGTAGGACGGGCAGGGGCAGTCCTCGCTCGTCAAGGCTTCAACTGTTGGCTCCTCTCTCTCAAAAAGCCATCTCAATGCAAGCGCATTCATGGCCCCCTGGATCTACTGCTACTGCACTTCACTACTACTACTAGGGCTTGCTGGCAATTGTAAATGTAAACACCAAGAAAGCAACCTGCAATCCCTGCAGCGAAGGTAGCCCAGGGTTTTTTAAGCTTATTAGTAATGGAAACATTATGCATATTATACATATAGATCAGCAACCATTGCACTGTACTCTTTTATGCATAAGAAGGAACAGTGTTTTTCAGCGAAAGAAAAACGTTTTTCTCTCACAATAAATTAGCGAATAGGACTTTTCGGGAAGCGAGCTAACATGGATGCGTGCGCAGAACAGCCGATCAAGCGAGGGGGCAGGCAGGCAGGAGTAGCCGAGTAGCAGCAGCAAAGCAGCTTGCACGCAAATAGCAGCAGGACGACGGGTGGGTGGTGGTGGAGTGGTAAATGAATGGGGGCGGAGGAGGAGCAGTAGTGTGACTTGTGGCGGTGGACGGTGGACGGGCCTCGCTGTATTGTACTGACCCCGGCCAAGCTGGCGACCCAGAGAGAGCAGCGAGGGCGCATCTCTTCGCTGCAGCGTGCGGTGTTGCCCCCCCTCCGTCCCTCTCGGCTCTCGCATTGACTGCTGGTTGAGCTGCGTGTCCGAGGCTCCTCTCCTCGCGAGTGCATGCCCCCGCAACCGTTGGCCTTGTTTAGTTCCCGATTCCTTTCCCAAATTCTACTATGCAAAAACGAGATTTCTCATCACATTAAAATACCGGCAAATACATGAAGTATTAAATGTAGATGAAATTAAAAACTAATTATATAATTTTGTTATACTTTGTGAGACGAACATTTTAAGTCTAATTAATCAATATTTAGATAATTTTTTGCATAAAAAACAAAACGCGATACAATGTTCCGATAGAAACACTGTAACGCACAGTGCCGAATCGGTCTCGCCACCTCAAGAACTAAACAAGGCCATTGTGTCCATGGACGATTGCAGCGTGACCTGCAGGCCGCCAGCTGTGGACCCCATGAGGTGCGGGTGCAGCGCAGGTCGTCCAAGAACCTGCCTGCCGTGTCTACGCACGCGACCACCTACGCGCGTCGAGTAGTACACGGTACGGTGTGAGTGGATCCATACACTGTCCGCGGTGCGATACTCTAAACGATACTTTAAAACTTTAGAGTATGAATATAGAGTAAAAATTACTGTATTAGGTACTCTAAAACGATACTCTATCATTTCTCTCACTCTATATTTAGAGTAATACAATGCTTACTCTATAGTAAGCAGTGGCGGGCCCCACTAGCTAAACAAATAAAAAAATGCTATAACTCACAAACCAAAAATCCAAATTAAATTTCGATTACATCATTAAATTCGTCTCAATAAATCCTTCAAAACTAAATCACATATGAATATATTTAGATAAAGTGATAAGTGGGTCACACAGTGGATAGAGTGGATAGATGATGATATAGAGGATAGATGAGTACGGAAGAATTAAGTATAGAGGAGAGAATCTTGCTGACTAGGACGTACAGAGGACGCGGATAGCCTTATCACTTGTCAGTGTCCTGCCGAGCCACGTACGCACTTGTGTCAGTACTAATTCGCAATGGCATTGGCACGTCAAGGCCTGTCCCAAAAATCCCCTCCCAATCCTGCCACCTTGTGCGTGCCTATTTGTGCGGTGTGTGTGTGCATGCATGGGCCAGGCATGCAGTAAGGCTTTCTCCTCTAAATATTACATCATATCTTATTCAATATTTGGACATAAATATTGAGTATTAAATATAGGCTAAAAAATAAATTAATTATATAGATTACGACTACTTCGCAAGACGAATCTTTTAAGTCTAATTAGTCCACGATTTGATAACAAAGTGTTACAGCAACACATGTTCTAATGACGGATTAATTAGGCTTAATAAATTCGTCTCGCTGTTTACTGACCGATTCTGTAATTTTTTTATTAGTATCGAACACCCCATGCGATACCCCTATGCGACACCCGATGTGACACCCCAAAACTTTACACCCTAGAACTAAATAAGGCCTAATATAAATTAAATGGCACATGTAAAATTAAGCTTAACCTTGTTCGTTTCGCTGAAAAGTAATGTTGGCTAATTTGTTGGGAGAAAAAATACTATACCATGACCGATAAGGCAGCATGATATCTTTTCACTAAAAAAATGCATGCGTTCCCTCACACACTGTCGACGAAACCTGGTCGACAGCCTACCGAGGGGTATGCCCAAGGTAGTGATTTGTCGGTAGACAGGTGCGCAAGCTACGAACTAGATAGTGACGCAAGACACAACAAGGTTTTTATCCAGGTTCGGTTGCCGTGATGGTGTAATACCTACGTCCTGCGTCTGATCTATATTGTTGTGTATAATGAGATGTGTTTTGAGGGGGTCCCCTGCCGCCTTATATAGTCCGGGGGGGCAGGGTTACAAATCTGGAAACTAATCCTGGTCGGTTACAATTGCCATAGCTGGCCAGATAATGATTCCTATTCTAACCGACCAGGATCTTGCTTGATCTCCAAGTTTGCTTTCCTTCCTTGCGTGGGGCGCCGAGCAGATCGACTGGGCCACGCGTCATCTTCTGGTGGGCCGGGCCATCTGGTCTGGGCCAGCCCAAGTCTTGTCATAAGGGTATAGGGGTTAATACCCCCACAGCTAGTCCCCGAGCACTATATATTATGATGTGACACGCCGTCTTGACCTTCTCCGAGCAGTGAGGCTTGAGTTCTTGACGTCTCCGACGAGTCAAAACACCATCCGAGCAGTTGTTGCATGCGTCCGACCAGCTTGTAATACAGCCGACCACCGTTGTTGCCGGAGAAGTAGGTTGTCCAAAGAATATATAGTGCTCAGAGAAAAAAGAAAATGATTTCCTTCCAGGTGAAGTGTGCCCACTGGTATTTCTGAAAAAAAATGTAAGCAGGGTAAACAAAGCGTAGGGGTCGAAAAATAAACACATTCACCGCTAGGTGAAGTGTGCCCACTTAGTCTCCGAGCCTGGTAGTAGGTGATGTAGGCACGTGGTGCCAGGGTCTAAAATTAGATACTGAGATGCACCGACAGGTGTGTAACACCCCAGGTGTTGATCACCAATTAGGCAGTGGGTTTAATCTCAAACACGACAAATTAAGTGGAGATGACAATGTCAAGGTCAACCTATGGAGATGAGCCTAACCTAAAGTGGATGTTGCATCATTGCTTTACATATATGTCCCTTTTCAAAGATATATGTTTGGGTGGTGTTATGGCAATATCTTCATGTGTCTCACATCACATTCTATCTATATTGATCCCTGGAAAAAGTTTCATGAAGTTTGGAATCAAAAAGTCACATGAAATGATAAGTTCCATTCCTATTGGAATCTGTCCCATTAAGTTAATGGAACTATAGATCATCAACCAAACCTTGCAAACTTGTCCAAATGACTCTAGCTGAACTCTACAAGACCTTAACTACACTTAGGACACTTAATGGAATAATGTTCATGTTGATCATTTTGCCTAATTATGCTTCTAATTGGTGGTTGACCATGTATGGACCCTGGAGCCCTATGGTTTGACCATTTCAAAAGTGTGACCTAGAAGCTTTGCATGACTGTGCACCTTTTAACAAAGTTGTAGCGAATTTTATAAGGAGCAAACTTTGTTTAAGAGTCAAGTCATGAAAATGGGTGGAACATGCTCAAAAAGGGCCCACAGATTAGAAATGAGGCTGAATTCAGCACTTAGACATTTAAAGCCTCGATTTCAGTGTCTTCGACATTGGCATGTCACGTTCTCCAAAAATTGTTAAGTAACATGGGTAGGTCCAAATGTAAAAGTTGGAGCTCACATGAGGGGGAAGGCCATACAAGAAGATGGCATAAGTTGCATTTCATTTTGGCCATCAATTCTTGTAGTTGTTAATCACTGTCAACTCACTGACACTTCCAACTTGGAGGTGCATTAGCTGCTAATCCAATGCTCAAATGGCCGAGCACACTTAACAAAAGTCGGAGAGCATGCTGTGGTCAACAACTTTGATTCAAGGCCCTTGGCCCAAATCTGACCAGAGACGGCCTAAAAACGGCCTCCAAGACGCCCTAAACTGCGCTCGCCACCTGTTCGTCGATATGCCGACGTGCCGACCATGCACAACGACACGCGCCGCAGCTCCCTGCGACCTTGCCGCGTGCCCCCTGCCTCTATCACGTGTGGAGTGGAGACCCGAGTACCAGAGCGCCCTCATTTGCCTCTCTGCTTCCCTCCTCCCTCGCCTCTGCGTCGCACGCACGCGCCGGAGCACGTCGGCAGCCATGGCCGACGGAGCAAGCTCCATGCCGCCGCTGTTCCCTTGCTTCCATGCTCCCTCACGCCGAGCTAGCACCACCACCAGTTCCGCCGCCTTCTTCTCCCTCCCGCACGCACCTCGGTCGGCCGGCTCGTGGCCGGAGCACCGATGCCGCTTGTCGTGGCCGCCGGTCACAGACTGTTGCCGTGGTCGCGTCACCTCGGGCTGCCTCGGGCCCAGCCGAGCTGTCCCCTGGACGCGCGCGGACGTGGTGATGCTCCCCCTCCACTTCCCCGTCACCGGCGAGCCCCCTCCGGCCGACGACGACAAGCTCCGGCCATCCTCTGCTCTGTTTTTCCGACCAGGGACCTCGCGCAGCAATTCGACTAAAGGGAGGGGTGTAACTGCGAAGTCAGTGACTCAGGTGAATAGTGCCGTAAGGACTGGTTTGTAATTATTTTGCAGGAACTTTGGAAATTCATAGTAAATCGTAGAAAATTCATAAAATAGTAAATGAGGACTTTTTGGAATCCTTGTGAAATTGTATATGCATTGGATCTATAATATAGCATGTTTTAGTTTAAATATTTTTCGGTAAAAATAGATTTGTGCAGTAAGGTTGTAATGCTAGTTGAATTTGTTATTTTTCATAACTGTAGATATAGGGCTCCAAATGAAGTGAAATTTTTGTGACATGCTACTCATATGATATGTGATGTGTGGTAAAAATTTCATGAGTATTGGATGAAGTATGAGTGAGTTATTGGTTTATCTTGCTCTCACATGAATTCTTGCTTTAGCAACTTGTCTTTTTCATAGAGGTTGCTATACATATCCAAATGGAGTGAAATTTGTACAGTAGACTATTGAGAGGATATGTGAGCCACTGTAATTTTTGTAGAATTTATTGTGCACTTTTGATAGGTGTTCATAATTCCACCTAATTATCTAAATAAATTAATAAAATACATTAAAAGAAATTATTTAGGAAAGGAAACTATGTTTTATGGTGTTCATTAGTCATGTATGAAATGTTGGTGAAGTTGTTTTTGTCCAATTATATGTTTACAACATAAGTTAATAATTATTTCTTGCAAATGAGGTTTCTGGACAGATCTGGTAACTTAGCAAAGTTCTTCATGGTAATGTGCTTTGTTGTAAAACTTGTTTATACAAAAGTTGTAGATAATTTATGTATCTAGCCTCTGTTAAAATTTGGTGGCATTTGACCATGTGGTTTAGGAGTTGTAGCTGTTTAAAGTTGGGGTACAGAATTGCTTGCTCTCTGTCTTGTTAGATCAGTTGCTGTGTTTATGTAAATTCGACATGTTAAACTTTAGAATCATGCTGTGATAATTATAAATGAAATATAGATAATTTCATAAGCTTTCCATAATGTCTTCTTGCAAGTCATTTGGAGCTGTAGATCTCCAGTTATGATTAAATTACTCAGCTGTTGGTCTGATGTCCAGAAGGTAGCAATTTCTAGTTCTAGTACTTTGATTAACTTTGTCATGCTTGGGTATTGAAGTGTGACTCATATCTTTGATGATACTTGGGTGGTACCCTGTGATCTTGTGAGACTTGTTTCTTGATTGATGTGCTTGCCCTCTTCTATGTTATGTCTTAATGAGGAGTAAGTTAATTAGCTCTAGGGTTTATGTGAACTTTGGTATGCTTGTTCGATTACTCTGTTTGTTGCACTTCTATGCATTCATACATATGCATTATTGCACCTCATTTAGGTACGCTAGCTGAAGCACGTGAAGGACATGATGTGAAGCCAAACCCGAAGATGGAGTTGGTGGATCCATCCCGAAGATCGAAGGACCGGACAAGTGGTAGATTGGAGGATGCTCGCCAAGCGGGTTTCATCTGACATACTCTAACTTGAGTCGGATCCCAGGCAAGCCCCGGAGCATTATAAGCCTCCTATCTTTAAAGCAATTAATTCTATATATGTTATAAGTATTGTTGCATTAAGTGGTAGGAGTTGGTTGAAAACCTTGCTGCATTATATCATTCCTTGTCCAGATATATGAATCCTTGAATCCTACATAGACTAGGATCGAGTAGATGCTTAGCCCTGCTTTAAGCGGTAGAAGTCAGGTGATTTCCTGTCACCTGCGAGATATAGGGATATTCATATATGGCACGGTTGGCTATATTTGCTATCGTGGAAAGGAACCATGTGTTAATAAAATAAAATGAGACCGGGCGGGATGATGATAGTGAAGCGACAAGGCATGGAGGTCTTGGGTGTGAATCTATCCCCGTCTGAGTCGTTTAAGGACCGATTCGCTGTACGTCCTTGAGTCATGTTGAACGCAGTCTAACACTTAGTTGGCCGGATAAGCCGTTCCGACCGCGAAGCCGAGTAATGTGGTTCAGGCCGGGAATCGAATGGTAGGTTGCTTCTTGGAGGAGAGAAAGGATGTGCTTGGGGACATTGGCGTGAGACCAAGGGGGGTTAGAGTCCCTATCACCTGGCAGAGTGTCGCCCTTGGGGTCGCGACATCATTCGGACCCGTGATTCCTGAATCATATGAAACGGTGGCCTGTGCGACCCTGGCAGGGGTCTGCACGGTGAGTGTTAGAAATACCCCTCCAGCTGGATAGGAATTCGATTCGAATCGCCGTCGCTCCCGGTTAGTGAGCACTTGACTTGAGCAGCGGCAACGTAGATTCCATTAAATTGAACGGATGGTTAATTGGATCACGATGAAAAGGTTGCCTCAATTTATACCTGCTATGGTTAATATTGTTTGCTCCTAATAAAGTGAGTGCTCTAGTACAGGTGCTAATAGAGATGACAGGCTAATAATGATTAACTTGATGCTTAAGCATTAATGATTACTTATCCATAATAAGCTTTTATGCAAAATGTTGTCAAGCTAGCCCCACTTTATATCAGCCTTGCATGATCCTTGGTGTCACTTTATTTCTGGTTTCTGACGGGTAAGTCTAGCTGAGTACCTTCTTGTACTTAGGGTTTTATCCCCACTTGTTGCAGGTTGTGATGTATCATGGCGACTGCAAGAGTTGGTTGACTCCTGCCGTAGTGGCGGAGTGTGATCACGGGCATGATCCTTCTTATTTACCTTATCTCTAATGCTTTTGTTGGAAGTCGACCGTGGTACTGGCATGTATTTGAAATAAGAATAATGTTAGTTTCAAATTACTTTGCTTCCGCTACTTTTCAATGTAAGTTCTAATAACTATGTTGAACTCCGATGTATATTCAATTACTTGTGAAATGGTTGTAACATATGACTTGTTATGTTGAATCACTACAATCTTGGCTGGTATGTTGGTTGGTTTGAAATCCCTCGTGATTTCATTGGACTACCGGAGTTATATGGGCTCAAGGGCGAGAATTTGATCACTTCGGTGATTGTTTTTGTACTTGTGCTCTTATAATTTGGACGGTTCCGTTACAGCTGGTATCGGAGCAAGATTCAACATTAAACTTGTCATATGTGTATTTAAAACAAAGGTTTTGTTTTATAAAATCAGTTTTATCAACTTATAGCTATATATAGGTTTGTGAAAACTGAATTCTAAATCTAAGTATGCCAGTGGTCAATTTCCTTACGCCCATATAAGGATTATTAGGTGGCCTATATAAGTACTAACTTGGGGGTTTTTCATTTATGCATCTACGCCCAGGCCAAGGTATGTATGTGTGATCACTCTCCCACACTATGCTACCCGGTGTGTAAGATTGGAGGTAGCCTTCATATATGAAATAGCCATATATGTTGCTAGTTTACTTTTATGCAACGTCGCATCTACGCTCAGGTAAGTGTGAGTTGTGAGAGCATGACTGTACAAACTACGGTCTAGGGGAGAGTTAGTTTTGGTTACTGGATTATTTACATGTTACACACATGTTTATATGAAGGTACTTAATTGTGGGTGATCGAATGATTCGGGTAGTTTTGGTGCTACATGTACGTATACAGGGGTATATGTATATGGGAGTGCTTAGAATTTTCTCTTCCTATTTCATTGTGTGCTATATTTGGGGAATGTTGGGCTGCAATGAAACTTTTCTGCAGGTACGCTAACCATGAATGCGCAAGTCGAATGTAGCTGGCGACTAGCTATATATCGAAAGAGTGCGTGTTATGCCACCGACATAGAACGTGATCGCCACCTTAGGTTGGCAATCTTGTGAGGACGAATAGGACGAAGCATGCATCTTCATGATTGTTGCATTATGAATGGCTATACTCTTCTCACCCTTGTTCTATAGTGTGTAACTTGTGATCAATGTGTTACACTATCTTTCTTGAGTAAAGTAAAACAAAAATGTCTTGTTCCATGTTGCTTGAGTAAAGTGTGTGCTTAGTTTTGTTAGAAATAATTGTGGTTACATGCTTGAACCTATAGATGCCCTCTAGTTTAGCCAAGTGGTGGATATGCTGTCATACAAATTTTTGAAAATGTTTTAGACCTCACTTAAGTAAATTGGATTCTCGTGAATGAATTAAATTGGTGTTGGTCTAGGGTAACAATGTTTAGAGCCACTAGGATGATATGTTTGTGTGCTCTCTTATTAAGTAGAACAAAGACAAACTTTGTTTTGCTTATTAAACATTGGCTGCTAGAGCGGTTTCTGTTGTAGTGATGCTTTTATGATCATAATGGTGTTTTCTGTAGTTATAGAGAATACCAAAGTTATAGCTAACTTACTTATCTAGCTTGTACAAAAATTTTATGACCCTAGGTCTTATGGTTTAAGAGTTATAAATTTTAGAAGTTTGTTGTTAGAATCTGCTCATGTTCAGAACAAATCTGAATGTTTGCTTTGTTTGACCTATGTGCATATGGAATCATGTCTTGGAGATAATAGAAGAAGTGTAGTACTTTTTCTAAGCTTTTCAAAGTGTCCTATAGCACTAATTTTTATGGTCGAAACAATTAACTACTATGTTGCTGTCCATGTTCTGTGCCCATGCTAAGTAGCCACCTTAGCTAGCGTTTGTCTTAGGCTAAACTCGTAGTTAGTTCTTGCTTTAGATGAATGTTTGTTGTGGGTGAGCCTGATGCTTAGTAGTGGTTGCTTAAGCTAATTGGATTGGATCTCTCCAATGCTTGACTATGATGTTTGTATGTATGCTTGTTAGTTAATTAGTGTCATAGTTGTCACTTCGTTTGTCTTCGGTAAGTATACGAGTGTCGAGTAGCTTTATCTTAGAGCAATACTCGAGTTACGCGAAACGATCTCTTAGCGTCATCCCCAATTAGGTTCTTTTCCTTATGAGCCTAAGTCTGGACCATTAAATATTCGTGTATACCATGGTTGTCCTGCAACCGCACGTGAATACCTTTGTTTGATCTACTAGCCAAGATAGTTTCTCTTCAACTCTTCCTTTTGGCTATAGTTGTTTGATGCCAAGTTGTAAGACCCTTAACTGAATCCTTGTTGGACCTTTCGGTTACCTCTCCTAAAGGTTAGCTAGTGTGACGCATTGTATCCATGCTATGGCCTCTAAATCGTGTGCTTGCAATTTCATGCATCTACCTTATCAACTCAATCTATGACTACATATCGGTTTTCACCTTGAAGTTTGC